>OY723404.1:5890937-7199959 GCA_963210345.1 Inga oerstediana | reverse complement strand
CGATTCGCAAGAATATATGCCTGCTGTAAGGGCTCGACCACGAAATTACTATTAAGCTGGAATAATCCATAGCCAATCAATACAATGACTTGATTTAATATTTGCTTCAAGAGAATAATTCCATGGGAACCAAGGCACTCGTAAAGGCTATTCACGCGACTACCAAACAAACAAATTAAAGAGACAGAGACAATCAGATACAAGTCAAGAACGTGATCTTAATAACGAGTGAACCAAAACAACTTCCTTTATTACTGTTCTTGCCCTTCAATGATCCCGACAAGTGAAACGTTAAAACATCATCTTCTTTATTCCTTGAGAGGAAAGGCACTAACAGGTGAAGATAAAAGTGTCATGCATCTTTGATAACCATATATGGGCAGTGTCTTTCACTCATCACTTCCAATAGACATATATTAATACTTTAATTTAATAGATTAAATTGCAATAACACCTTGATGTATCAATTTTGATATGGATTGTTGGGATTAATTTTGAAGCCAATAACATTTACAACATAATTGAAGCAGGTGAATTTATTCTGATCTAATGGTTGACATTATTGTCATTGCCTTTGGAGAGATGACGTGAGATAATTATTGGAAATAATTATAAATGGTTGAAAAAAGTTTCAAATTTGATGATAGTTCAATTAAAAAGAAAATTGATAAATGGCCCATTTCTTTTTCAGAAGCTATAAAATATTGATACACTCAGAAATTTTAAAAGGCATCATATTATGGTAAAAGAAAGAAAATTTGAAAGACTTCGAGATAAAAGAAGAAGAAATTAAATAGGAAAAAAGAAAATGTAAAAGGCATAATCTATTAATTTATAAATCACATATACCCCATCCTTATTGATAAGGTTCTCTTTTTAAAAATAGTTCATCCCTTTTTATAAGGTCCTTTCTGGTTTAATCTGAGTAATAAATATTTTTTTTGCCCATTTTTCGTGTCATTAATATAATTTCCTCATACATTTTTTTATTATTACTTTTTCTCTTATCCATTCATAAGCAAGGTATTAAAACCCGGATCGGGTATTGAACCGGTCGGGGTACTGGGTTAAGGGTCAGTGGGTCAGACCGGGGCCAAACCGGAGCTAAACCGGGACCAAACCGGTGAGAAATTGAAAATGTTAGGCTTATTGGTATGAATTTCTAAAGAAAATACTAAAAATTTTTTTTTTTTTTTTTTAAAAAAAATGGAAACCGGACCGGCCAACCGGCCGGTTCGCCGGTTACCGGGCCGGACCGGCCGGTCCGGTCCGGTTTCCAGAACACTGTTCATAAGTAATGATATATTTAAAGAATGAAGTAATTTCCCATGTATTTATTATTTTTAATTTTTTTTACCTGAAACTTTTATTTGTTTTTTATCAATACCATTCAGTCAAGTAGTATCAAGGTTCTTTCAAATTATAGTTGGAGTACACTGTTTTTTAACCCCCACACACATTATATTGCTGACACAGCCACACTTGTCTATTTTCCATTAATCAAGAGGGTGACGTAGAAATTGTGACGTTAGAGAAAGTATTTTTCATATCGGTTTATATCCCTATAATCCTTAATATAAAAACTATTTATCTAATTTGAGAAGATTAAGAAAGCTAAATAAATTACATAACTATTATAACATATCCGACATAATCTCTTAAATATTTTTGTGTAATATAAGTTGGATAAATTAGTTTGAAAAAAATGATAAATATATAAGATAAAGAAGAAAAAAAAAGGTCTTCCATTTATATATGACAAAAATTTACCGTTAAACTATGTCATACATTTAAGGTTGGATGAGAACAAACATGACTATTTTTAGTTCTTGTATGCATTCCCACGCCATGGAAATTCAATTGTTTAGGGGTTAAGGTGTAAATGCACTTAGAATAGTCGCCATGGAAAAACGTAACAACCAAACAACCTTAGAAACGACAGTTCCCAAAGCACGGTATTGATCAGCCAGTCAATCCTTGGACTTTACTTAATATTTAATTCCATGGGATCCAAGCCACTCGTAAAGGCTATTTACGTGACTACCAAACAAACAAATTAAAGAGACCGAGTCAATGAGAGACAAGTCAAGAATGTCATCGTAGTAATGAGTGAACCAAAACTGCCTCCTTAATTCCTGTTCTTGCCCTTTAATGATCACAAAACGGAGAAACTTTGATTCTCAATATCTGTACAAATATACACACTACTTCATTTCCTATTTATAAATCACCTTCTTTAAATATTTTACATTCTGATTTACAAGTCATTTGGTAGAATTTGTGAAATAATTAATAATTTTAAAAATGTATTGTGTAGATATTGTTGACTCATGTTGGTGGAAAATAAAGATTATTGAAAGATATCATATGCAAGACCAACAAGCTGTTGGTTGATATGATAAGTGATTTCATTCTATAAAGAGAACATAAGTTCAAATAATGGAAAACGTATTTGTTGAGAGAGGTAAAAACCCTTCGCGCTTCAAGTCTTGAAAGGGGAAACCCTTCATCAAATAAAAAACAAGATATAATATTCAAGTCTCTTATATAGTTTCAACCAATTTTTTGTTCATATCGAAAGACTAATTTCTATAAGGTCTTTATAGTTTTTTTATTCATGTCATATCGTTTTCACCCTTTTTTATAAGATTCTTAATAGTTTTACATGGTTTTTTTATTAATTAAGTTCTCATAATTTCATGTGACTGATAAGAAAAATAAGAAAACTGCAATGACCTAATTAAAAAGTATGTGTAAATTATAAGGACATGATAAAAAGAGGGGGGGGGGGGGAATTACAAGGGCCCAATATAATTCAAAACAAGCGAAATTATAAATACTTGATAGAAAGGAAAAAACCTAAAAGGACCCAATTAAAAATCAATTGAAACTTGCAGATTAATATATGGGATGATTTAGTTTTAAGAACATCAAATAATTTTAACTAACTTGTTTGATTCAAATTCGTGGGCATTAGTTGGGCCTTAGTTAAAGATGATTTTCAAGGCAGCTATATGTGCGTGAAGCTTATAGCTATGGTGTTTTTAATTTGTAAGTGATATCTAAGTGCATGTTTGAATTAACTTTTAGAAAATAATTTTTATGATTTATGAAGTAATTATGTAAGAAGAATTTTATCTCAGCTTGCATAAAAAAACTTTAAAATCATGATTTTGTTGTTTTCTAAACATACACTAAGTGAGTGGTGAACAGGTGAAGATAAAAGTGTCATGCATCTTTGGTGTGTATTTGGATAACTTTGTAAAAGCACTTTTTTTTTAACAAATACCCAAACACAAAAAAATTCAGAAAGCACCTTTTTACATAAAACTACAAAACCATAGTTTTGGATCTAAAACTACAGTTTTTGAATTTTTTTTTTTTTTCACTTTCCACCTATTGGATTATGGTCTTCTCTTTCCTTCCTCTCTTTCTTCACACCTTTCCCTTTCCTTCTTTTTCTTCGGGCCTTTAGCTTTCTTCTCTTTCATTTTCTGTCACTTCCTTCCGTCATTTTCTATCTTCCTTGTTTTTTAGGATGAATTATGTTTAGGTCCTAAAGAAGAAAATAAATAAATAAATGATTTCTGAAGATTATAAAATGAAAAACTGATCCCATTAATAACTTCAGGAATCTGTATTGACAACTCGTTAACAACTCCACGAGCTTGTATTGACAACTCAATGGGACCATTTTTTCATTTTATAATCTTTAGAAAACATTTTTTTATTTCTCTTATTCTTTAGAACCTGAGTGTAATTCTCCATTTTTTTTTTTATATGTAAGGCCAAGGCAAGGTAATTTAGAAACACATCTTTTATATGTTTAAAATGGGTGCATCAGTGACAGAACAATATGTTTCAATTTATTTCATTTTTAGTATTTACTATAAAATTTAAATGTTAAAAATATATAAAATATAATTTTATCCTTTATATATAATTATCACAAAAGATAATGTTATTTTTAGTAATTTGATAATAAAAAAGTGATTATGATAATAATATTTAAATACTATCATTTTATTAAAATCATTTTTTTTTCTAGAATTTATTATACTTATAATCTATTCTCTAAAATAATTTTTTTCTTTTTTTTTTCAAAAACTATTATCTAAAAACTAATCCAAGAAACTTTTAACAGTAGGAATATCTTTCACACGTCACCTCGAATGGACCCATCCGCTTTCGCCCCTTATACCAAAACTCCATTGTTTTGGTGGGAAAACAAGGAAGGTTGAATACCTTTTTTTTTTTATAAAAAAAAGTGTATTAGCCATTTAAAATATTTTTTTAGTAATATCCAGTATTCCATGTTAATTTTTAGTACGGTTATCATTTTAAAATATTTTTTAATTACACCCAGTATATAACACCCAACATTTTGAAGTAGTTTTTAGTTATACCCCGTATACTAAAAATTAATCTAGTATATTGAATACAACTAAAAAAATTTTCAGAAGATTGTATGCTTCTCCAAAAAAAAAGGTGCTCATCTTCTCTTGTTTTCCCCCTAAAAATGTGTAGTCCTGGGATAAAGGATGAAAATGAATGAGGAGTGTGGGAGAAAAAAGAGGGAGAGAGGAGCCGGATCCAACAACTCTGACCTAGTAAGCCGCCAAGAAGTCTCCCAAGTAAATGACTGGACCCCAACCACGCCATGCACGAGGGAACCAATTTCCCTACGTCTCCTTTGGACAGGTAAGTGAAGCTATTCTTATTAATGGGACCGTCCACCTCGTTTAATTTCTTTGATACTTTTTGTTTTTTCAAAAATAATTATTTTAATGGATAAATAATCTAAAATAAAGATAATATATTAACTAACATTATTTTTAAAAAATAATTTTTTCACTTAAAAATCACTATCTAAACAAAATTAAATCTGGACCATTTAGATTTCATCTGGACAGTCCACCGTTCAGGTTTAATATTTTTTGTACTTTTTGTTTTTTTCAAAAACAATTATTTTAATGGGTAAATAATCTAAAATAAATATAATCTTTTAACTAACATTATTTCAAAAAAAATGATTTTTTCACTTAAAAATCACTATCTAAACAAAATTAAATCTGGACTATCTAGATCTCATCTAAACGATCCAAATGAGATGAGATTTGGACAATGGACGGTCCAAATGAGAAGAGCTTCACCTACCTGTCCTTTTGGTTCCCATGCACAGGTGAAAAGAGGGAGAAACTTTGAGTGTATTTATACCTATTACCAGGTACAGATAGTAAGATGACATTGATCTAGAGGCACAGCTATTAATTATGTGTTTGAATCTCATGGAGATGGTGGTGTTTTTGTTGGTGGCGACGACAATGTTACTAGTGAGTGGCGAAGATACAAGTTTCATCTTTAATGGATTCCAATCTGCTAATTTAAGCATGGATGGTCTAGCTTCTGTTACCTCTAATGGCCTCCTCAAGCTCACTAACGAAACAAAACTGCATATGGGTCATGCATTTTACCCTTATCCATTTGTTTTCACCGACACTTGTTCGTTCTCTACCTCTTTTGTTTTTGCCATTAGACCTTTATATCCTTCTCTCAGTGGTCATGGAATGGCTTTTGTAATTTCTCCAACAAAAGCATTTCCAGGTGCTCGTCCTAGTCAGTACCTAGGCCTCTTCAATGAAACCACCAATGGTGACCCCTCAAACCATGTGTTTGCAGTAGAACTCGACATCGTCCAGAGTCCCGTTTTCAGAGATATCAATGATAACCATGTCGGAATTGATATCAACGGCTTGAACTCAACGAAATCAGCTCCTGCTCGATATTATGTTCATGGGTTAGGGTTTCAAAACTTGAGCCTTGCTAGTGGCTCACCGATGCAGGTGTGGGTGGACTATGATGGAAGCCGGAAGCAAGTTAATGTCACACTTGCTCCAATCAATGTTAACAAACCTCAAACTCCATTGTTAACGTTGTCCAAGGATCTTTCTCACATTCTAACCAATTCAAGTTTTGTTGGATTCTCATCTTCCGCAGGGTTGTTCTTAACTTCTCACTATGTTCTTGGTTGGAGCTTCAAGCTCAATGGGGATGCTCAAAACCTTGTTGCCTCTGAACTCCCAAAGCTACCACGACTTGGAGGAAGAAGAACACAATCTGTGATTTTGCCAATTAAGTTATCTCTGTTGTCACTCTGTTTACTTCTTCTGGTAAGTTCATCTACAATTTATTACATATACAGAAAGAGGAAATTTTCTGAGGTTTTGGAAGAGTGGGAGCAAGACTATGGTCCCCACAGGTTCAAATACAAAGATCTCTACATTGCCACAAAGGGATTTAGAGAGAAAGAGCTTCTAGGAACTGGTGGTTTTGGTAGGGTCTACAAAGGGACAATTCCAGGTTCGAAAATTGAGGTTGCTGTGAAGAAAGTATCCCATGAATCCCGACAGGGCATGAGGGAATTCATTGCAGAAATTGTGAGCATTGGTCGTCTACGCCATCGGAACCTCGTATCTCTTTTGGGATATTGCAGGCGAAAAGGTGAGCTTCTTTTGGTCTATGATTTCATGCCAAATGGAAGCTTAGATAAATACCTCTATAACCAACCCAGATTGACACTAAATTGGATGCAAAGATTTCGAATCATCAAAGGGGTAGCTTCGGGACTCTGCTATCTACATGAAGAATGGGAGCAAGTTGTAGTTCACAGAGACATAAAAGCAAGCAATGTTCTGCTAGATTCGGAGTTAAATGGAAGGCTAGGAGATTTTGGTCTTGCAAGATTATACGATCATGGAAGTGATCCTGCAACAACACATGTGGTTGGGACCTTGGGATATCTTGCACCAGAGAACACATTGATAGGGAGGGCCACCACAAAGTCTGATGTTTTCTCTTTCGGTGCTTTTATGCTGGAGGTTGTATGTGGAAGAAGGCCTATAGAACGAGGAAGTGAAGACTTTATTTTGGTGAATTGGGTATATGGGTTATGGAAGAGGGGTGAGATATTTGAGGCAAAGGATCAAAATTTAGGAACAGAGTACGAAGCAGAGGAGGTAGAATTAGTGTTGAAACTGGGGCTTTTGTGTTCGAATTCAAAGGCTGGAAATAGGCCAAACATGATTCAAGTTGTGCAGTATTTAAATCTGCAAGTGCCTTTTCCTGATTTGCCATTGGTAATGTCGCCTCCTTCATGTTATGGATTCACTTGTGAAGACTTTGACGACATTCGCATGTCGCTTCCATCTTCTAGTAGGGAAGACTATTTCTCTCGTACTTCAATACCTGAATCTATCCTCTCAGGTGGTCGTTGATTTGCTTTTGAAGACATGTAAGGGACAGAGAAGTTAAGTACTTGTACTCTTGGTTACATTTTTAATGTTTGTACAACGTGCTTTATTTTTCCCGTTTTATGTTTCGTTACTTGTAATTTATATAAGCATTTTGAAGTGATGTTTAGCTTTCCTCTGCTTGTACTGTGCACTATGTGGGGGACATTAAGTTTAATATTGTCGTTGACCTTAGTTTCAACTTGAATTCTTGGTTTGATACATAAGTTTGTTTATTTGAGTTCATTAAAATCTGAAAAAAAGGATTACTTCCTCCTGTCCTTAATATAAGACATATTCATCTAACATTGGTGCATATTGCACCATTGCCTCCACTGGGTGCATCTTCTCACTGAGGAGTATAGAGATCCTAAAACTTGGAATGGTATAACAATTTCACGCAAAATTTGAGCCTCGTTAGTGGCCTTCCAATGCAAGTGTGGGTGGACTATGATGGAGTTAAGAAGCAAATCAGTGTCACCTTAGCTTCAATCAATGTCAACAAGCCTGAAACACCATGGTTAACGTTGTCCCAAGATCTTTCTCAAATTTTAACGAATCCAAGTTATGTTGGATTCTCATCTTCCACCTCCGCGCAATTGCTAGCTACTTATTATGTTCTTGGGTGGAGTTTCCAGGTCAATGGGGAGGCCCAAAACCTAGATATCTCAAAACTCCCAACACTACCCCAACTTGATGATGGTAAAAACTCAATGATTTTGCCAATTGTGTTACCTATGCTTTCACTCTGTTTAATTGTTCTTGTGAGCTTATTTTTAGTGTGTTACATAAGAAGGAGAAGGAAGTTTTCTGAGATTGATGCGCAGATTTAAATATAAAGAACTCTACTTTGCCACAAAAGGATTCAAAGAGAAAGAGGTTTTGGGCTTTGGTGGATTTGGAAAGGTGTACAAAGGGACGATGCTGGATTCAAAAACAGAGGTTGTTGTGAAGAAAGTGTCACGTGAGTCACAACAAGGCATAAGGGAATTCATCGCAGAAATCGTGAGCATCGGTCGTCTTCATTCGTCACCGAAACCTTGTATCTCTTTTGGGATATTGCAGGCGAAAAGGTGAGCTTCTTTAGTTTGAGTTTATGCCAAATGTAAGCGTAGACAAATACCTCTATAACCAACCTAGTGTAACACTAAATTGGATGCAAAGATTTAAAATCATCAAAGGGGTAGCTTTGGGATTGTGCTATCTTCATGAAGAATGGAAGCAAGTTGTGGTTCATAGAGACGTAAAAGCAAGCAACGTTATGTTCGATTCGGAGTTCAATGGAAGGTTAGGAGATTTTGGTCTTGCTAGATCATACGATCATGGGGTTGATCCTGCAACAGGAAGAGCCAAGTCAATGACACCCCACAAATTAAAAGTGACCAAGTCAATGATATACAAGTCAATAATAGTATTATCTTTTCTTCATAATCATTGAACCAAAACTACCTTGTTATTGTTCTTGCCCTTCAATGACACCCCACAAAAAGGAGAAACTTTGGGCTTGATTGATTCTGTCTTCTATTTTTTTTTTTCCAAAACAGTTTTATAAAATTGTTTTTAAAAATAAGTTTTGAAAACAAGAAAAAAAAAAAATCCATTTTGGGTAGTTGTCTTCTAAAAAATTTGTTTTTAAAGTGTCATGGTGACAGCTGTCACTGATCGAGACGTGATGATAGTGGTTGGTACTGAGCGTGGTGTCAATAGTAGATAGCTGGCTACCTCAAAAAAAAAAAAAAAAAAAAAAGAAATAGAAAAACAAAAATAAGAAAACAATTGAAAAGTATTTTTGTTTTTTATTTTTTAGAAATGACTTTTTGTTTTTTTTTAAAAAACAACTTATTAAAATAGTTTTGTAAAACAAGTTTTATTGTTTTTATTTTTTAAAAACAAGAAAACTATTTTTAAAAATAGAATCAAACAAGCCCTTTGATTCTCTATATCGTGTACTAACATTTGCACTAGCTACTTCATTTCCTATATATTTACAAAAAACCTTCTACAAACATTTTACATTATTATTCTATAAAGGTGGAAATAAGGGTTGAACAATATAAAAATAGGTTAGAATTTATTACATTTGATTAAGGATATTTTTTGAAAGATTGGATATAGGAGGATATAATTTAGTGTTAAGAACATCAATTAATTTAAACTAACTTGTTAAATTCAATAATTCGTGTGTAGTAATCAACGATGACTTTATAAAGCATCTATAATTTGTTTGTGAAGCTTTCGGCCAAAGGTGTTTTTGTTGGTGACAGCATTGTTCCAGGTGAATGGTGAAGATTAAAGTCTCATCTTTGATAACAATGGATGGTCTTTCTCTATCACTTCCAACGGACATAATATTATTTACAACGTTTAGTTTTTTTTTTTTTTGGAAATTGATCACTGTGATGAATCTCAAGAAAGGAATGTACTAAATTATTAAAAGGCTAAAGTATACTTTTGATCCTTTATATTTGCTTGAGGGTTTATTTTAGTTCCTTAACTTTATTAAGTGTACTTTTAGTCCTTAAAACTTAACACCATTAATGTTTCTAATGGAAAATGCTGATTAGATAAAGTTAAGTAGTGACTGTGCAATGCTGACTAAGCAAGCTGTCCACTTGCAACATAACACCTCATTTATTTTTAATCCTGCATGGAATTTACTTCGTTTACATTATTTTATTTTTAAAAGGAAAATCTAATTTAAATAAATTATTTTAATCAATTTTTTTTGTCTGCTTTATCTCTTCTTTCTTCACTGTCAAACCCTAGCCTTCTAATACGGCGGTACCCTCTTCATCTTCATAAAGAAATATATTCTATAACATAGCTATTAGTGACGTTTCATCGAATCCCTCTTAGCCATTACGTACAGCCTAGCATGAACAATGTCAAAAATATATTAGAGACAAGCATGCATATCTCAGGAGATATTAGCGTTAAAAGTGAATGAATCAGAGTGACAATGACACTTGATGATTGGATGTATTGCGATTCCAAACACCCAATATATCCTCATTGAAACAAGTGCTTAAAACTGCACCATATATGTTGTCTACACCATAATCCAATTGGTCACCCACCAAGATAAGAACCTGCACTTACCCGCATGTTGAAACTTGCATGGCAGTATGTCAAAGATTTGGAGCCCAGTAAGACAAAATTAACTACCAATTGAACATACGAATCATGGAATCATAAATCACAAAGCAATTGAAGATGAATATGGTGTTAGGGTTTAGGGTCGCACTATAAAATTAGGGTTTGATGATGAAGAAAGAAGAGGGAAAACGAATGAAGAAATTGATTAAAATAATTTATTTAAATTATATTTTTGTTTAAAAATAAAATAATTTAAATTAAGTAAATGTTGGATAAAAATTAAATGAGGTGTTGTGTTGCATGTGGCCAGTTGCTCTGTCAACATTGCACAATCACTACTTAACTTTGCCTAGTTAACATTTTCCGTTAATAACATTAATGGTGTTCAATTTTAAGGACTAATAGTACACTTTAAAAACTTAAGGGACTAAAATGAACCCTCAAGTAAAATATAAAGGATCAAAAGTATACTTTACCCATTATTAAAAAGTTCTGCAACAAAGGAGCATCATGCATTTATAATCTGGGTGGTCATGGAATAGCTTTCCTAATATCTCCAACAACAGCAACATTTCAAGGTGCCATTTAACAAATATTACTTAGTTAGTTAGGAGTCAGTTTTATTATTTACCATTTTGGTTATTCTGTTGTAATCAACTTGCTTAATAAGCGGTTGACTATTTGTTTATATAAGGGATACTGTACATAAATCAATTATCAAATAAAATTCTTCTTTCATCATTTACAAACTGTGTTATGGTATCAGAGCGTAATTGTCGAAAGAGTTTCTCATTTGTTTCTTTCCCCTGTCACCATTTTGCATTGAATCTATCGCCCTTTCCTTCTTCTCTTTCCTCTGTAACCCAAGCCCGATATCTCTTCTCTCTTTCCTTCTCTCCCTTGCTTCAAATCTAGCACGAGACTTTTCTCTTGATCTCCGTCTCCTAATCTGATCTCGATGGCTATAGCTACTTCCTCCGAATCATCATCGGCGGCTTTGGTTCAAGATCCATCCAGTTGCTACTATTTGCATCCTAACGAAAATCCGGCGATCATTCTTGTTTCACCACCGTTATCTGGATCAAACTATCATCATTGGTCTCGATCTATGATGATTGCTTTGATGAGCAAGAACAAACACCAGTTCATCGATGGATCATTGCAACCTCCGGTGAAGACTGATCCTCTGTTTCCGGCGTGGCAACGCTGCAACACCATGGTGTTGACCTGGCTCACCCGTTCGATTTCTCCTTCGATTGGACGGAGTGTGCTTTGGCTTAATCGGGTGGTGGATGTATGGAACGATCTCAAGGAACGATTTAGCCAAAGTGACGCTTTCAGAGTTGCAGAACTTCAGGATGAACTGTTCCAGATCAAACAAGGTGACCTATCGGTTTCCGATTATTTTACTAAAATCAAGATAATTTGGGATGAGTTGCTTAATTTTCGCCCTATTGTTTAATGTTCTTGTTCCTCACGTGAGTACTTTCGGCAAGACTATGTTATCCGCTTCTTGAAGGGATTGAATGATCGTTTTTCTACTGTAAGATCCCAAATCATGTTAATGGATCCTCTTCCTTCCATTAACAAAACTTTCTCGCTAGTTATTCAACAGGAGCGTGAACTCACTGGTTCCATTGAACCGAGTATTTGCTTTACCCGTACCAATGATGTTGCGAAGCCTCATGTTCCATATAAGTCTAATATTGGCACCAAGGTGTGCACCTACTGTGGGAAACCAAGGCATACTGTTGAAACATGCTACAAGAAGCATGGTTATCCCCCTGGCTATAAACATCGCTCCACGGCTTCGGTTAACAATTTGGTCACTTCGACTCCTAATCCTGAGGCTGGAATTTTGTCCTCTCATCCTGCTTCTACCAATCAGCCTATTAGTCAAGCTCAATACAATCAGCTCATTGCATTGTTACAACCTCAGTCTGCTGTCACTCATGATCTTAATGCTTCTTCTTCTAAACCAAAAAGTGATTCTCATGCTTGTGTTAATCAGATTTCATCTCTCACTTTAATGCCTAATGCTAATACTGCAGGTATCTATACTGCTTTGGCTTCTACCTCTGCCGATTCTTGGATTCTAGACAGTGGTGCTACTGCTCATGTTTGTTTTTCTCTTAATGCCTTTCTTTCTTATTCTACCATTGCTCCTATTAAGGTTTCTTTACCTACCAATTCTGTTATAGTCACTAGCATATCTGGTACTATACAAATAAATGATCATATCTGTCTTTCTAATGTGCTTTACATTCCTGAATTTCACTTTAATATCATTTCATTATCTCGAATGACAACTGACCTTCCTTGTCAATTTGTCTTCTCTTCTCTTCAATGTATCATACAGGACTTGAGGACATGGAAAACGATTGGTATTGCTAGACTTGATCAAGGATTGTATAAGCTACATAGTCACTCTTCTAAGTCTGTTGCTTCTGTTAGTTCTGTTTCTACTGACACCTGTACCCCTCACTGTTCTCCCTGTCCTGCACCATGTAATTCACATTCTTCTTTTGATTTGTGGCATTTTCGCCTTGGTCATTTGTCCTCCAATGTTTTACATCTGTTGAAACAACAATTTCCTTTTATCTCTTGTACTTCTTTTAAAGCTTGTGATGTATGTCACTTTGCTAAACAAAGAAAGATTCCATTTCCTGTTAGTACTACCAAAACTAGTTTACCTTTGCATTTGTTACATGCTGATATTTGGGGTCCCTATAAGCTTTCTTCTATTCATGGTCATCGTTATTTTCTAACTGTGGTAGATGATTTCACACGTTTTACTTGGGTCTGTCTTTTAAAAACCAAATCCGAGGTCCGATCTTCTTTTCAATCTCTAATAACTCTACTTGAAAATCAGTATAATCAGCATGTTAAAATTATTAGGACTGATAATGGAGTTGAATTTCAAATGCTTTCATTTTATTCTTCAAAGGGAATTTTACATCAAACATCTTGTGTTGAGACTCCGGAACAAAATAGTGTTGTAGAACGAAAACATCAACATATTTTACATGTTGCTCGTGCATTAATGTTTCAATCCCGTTTGCCTTTAGATTACTGGAGTTACGCAATTTCTCATGCTATTTTCATCATTAATCGACTACCAACTCCTGTTTTAGCTAATCACTCTCCCTATCAGTCTTTACATAATACTGCTCGTGCTTACACTGATTTCAAGGTTTTTGGTTCTCTCTGTTTTGCTTGTACTTTTTCTGTTCATAGAACAAAATTTGATGCTAGAGCTAGAAAATGCGTTTTCCTTGGCTTCAAACCTAGTGTTAAGGGTTATATCTTGCTTGATCTATCTAATCATCAGATTTTTGTGTCTAGGCATGTTATTTTTTATGAGTCTATTTTTCCTTTTGTCACTGATTCCGTTGCTTCTCCTCCATTACCAATGCCACATTTTCCTGATTCTCAAGTGTCTTTTGACTCTACCATCTATCCTTTACCTTCTAATTCTACTTCATTTTCTTCTTTTCTTCCTCCTCGTCTTGTTTCCACACCTATAACCAATAATTCCTCTTCTCCTTCTTCCTCATATACTTCCTCTCACCTTGCTACTTCCACTACTAGTTCTTCTGTTTCTCCTGTTCCTGTTCGCAGATCAACACGATTACATCAGCAACCTACTTATTTGCGTGACTATTATTGCTCTCTCCTCACTTCTTGTAGCTCTCCATCATCGTTTTCCATGTCTCCTTCCTGCCGCTACCCTCTTTCCTCTATCTTATCCTATGGTAATCTCTCTTCTTCACACAAGCATTTCATTTGTTCTATCTCTATTCCATCTGATCCTCGTAACTATCAAGAAGCTATTAAGTATCCTGAATGGCAGCAGGCTATACAGGCTGAGATAACTGCATTAGAGCAAAATCATACCTGGGTTTTGACTGAGTTACCTAAGGATAAGGCTCCCATTGGTTGCAAGTGGGTTTTTAGAACAAAGTTTCATGCAGATGGGTCTTTGGAGCGATATAAAGCCCGGTTAGTGGCAAAGGGCTACACACAAACTGAAGGAGTGGATTTCTTTGATACTTTTTCTCCTGTTGTAAAAATGACCACTGTTCGCATTTTACTTGCTGTGGCTGCTTCTTCTAATTGGTTTCTTGAACAATTAGATGTTAATAATGCTTTCCTTCATGGTGATTTACATGAGGATGTTTACATGTCTCTTCCTCTTGGCTTTTCTACATCTAACCCAAATCTGGTTTGCAAGTTGCAGAAATCCCTTTATGGTTTAAAGCAAGCATCTCGACAATGGTTTGCCAAGTTATCTACTGCATTATTGTCTTGTGGATATACTCAATCCAAATCTGATTATTCATTATTTACTCGGCAGCATGATGGTTCTTTTACTGCACTTTTGGTTTATGTTGATGACATAATTCTTGTTGGCAATAATTCTGCAGAAATTACTCGGATTAAATCTTTCCATGATTCTTCATTTAAGATTAAAGATCTTGGTAAGCTCAAATTCTTTCTTGGCCTTGAAGTAGCTCGGTCTTCTAAAGGCATTTCTCTTAACCAAAGAAAGTTTGCTTTAGATATACTCAATGATGCTGGTTTTTTGGGTTGCAAACCATTATCCACTCCAATGGCTCGCACTACTCACTTATCACAGGATGTTGGTACTCTTCTTTCGGATGTGGCTCCCTATAGGCGATTAGTTGGTCGCCTCCTTTATCTCACTACTACCCGGCCTGATATATCCTATGTTGTGCAACAACTTTGTCAATTTACTCATGCCCCAACTACAGTTCATTATCAGGCTGCCTTGAGGGTGCTTCGCTATATTAAATGATCTCCAGGCCAAGGTATCTACTTCCCTGCCTCTTTTTCTTTCCACTTAAAGGCTTTCAGCGATTCTGATTGGGCCGGCTGCCCTGACACTCGAAGGTCTTTATCTGGATATTGCATTTTCCTAGGTGATTCTTTAGTTTCTTGGCGCACTAAAAAGAAAACTACTGTCTCACTCTCTTCCTCTGAGGCTGAATATCGGGCCATGGGATGTGTAGCTTGTGAAATTTAATGGCTTCTTTATCTCTTAGCTGACTTACTGATTCCTCATCCTCATCCTACTATTTTGTATTGTGATAATCAATCTGCTATTCATATTGCTTCCAATCCTACTTTTCATGAAAGGACAAAACATTTGGAAATAGATTGTCATTATGTACGGGACAAGGTTCAGGCTGGCATTATTAGACTCTTGCCTGTTCGGACTGCTAATCAGCTTGCTGACATCTTTACCAAGCCTCTTGATCCCCAACCTTTTCATGGTTTCTTGTCCAAGCTTGGCATGATTAATATCTATGCCACAGCTTGTGGGGGGTAACAGATATTACTTAGTTAGTTAGGAGTCAGTTTTATTATTTACCATTTTGGTTATTCTGTTGTAATCAACTTGCTTAACAAGCGGTTGACTATTTGTTTATATAAGGGATACTGTACACAAATCAATTATCAAATAAAATTCTTCTTTCATCATTTACAAACTGTGTTACCATTGCTGGCCAGTACCTCGGCCTCTTCAATGAAACCAACAACGGCATCTCCACGAATCATGTGCTTGCAGTGGAATTGATATAAATGACTTGATTTCACCCTAACTCCAATCAACATTAACAAACTCGAAACTCCATTATTGAGGTTGCCTCAAGATCTTTCTCATACTAAAAGCAATCCTAGTTATGTCGGATTCTCAGCTGCCACTGGGGTCAGTAATGACTTCTCATTATATTCTCAGAACTCCCAAAGCTACCACGACTTGGAGGGAACAAACAATCTGTGATTTTTACACTTAACTTACCTCTGTTTTCACTTTGTTTCATTTTTTGGTGACTTTATCGATCATTTATTACATATATATATAAGAGGAAGTTTTTTGAGATTGTTGAAGATTGGGAGCAAGACTATGGTCCCTACAGGTTCAAGTACAAAGATCTCTACATTGCCACAAAGGGATTCAGAGAGAGAGAGAGAGAGAGAGAGAGAGAGAGAGAGAGAGAGAGAGAGAGAGAGAGAGAGAGAGAGAGAGAGAGAGAGAGAGAGAGAGAGAGAGAGAGAGAGAGAGAGAGAGAGAGAGAGAGAGAGAGAGAGAGAGAGAGAGAGAGAGAGAGAGAGAGAGAGAGAGAGAGCTTCCCGTGGTTTTGGTAGAGTTTACAAAGGGACAATGTGAGGTTCAAAAGTTGAGGTTGCCGTGAAGAAAGTATCCCATGAATCGCCACAAGGCATGGGGGAATTCATGGTAGAGATCGGGAGCATTGGTCGTCTATGCCATCGAAACCTTGTATCTCTTTTGGGATATTGCAGGCCAAAGGGTGAGCTTTTTTTGGTTTATGATTTCATGTCAAATGGAAGCTTAGATAAATACCTCTACAACTAACCTACAGTGACATTAAATTGGAAGCAAAGATTTTGAATCATCAAAGGCGTAGCTTTGGGATTGTGCTATCTGCTTGAAGAGTGGGAGCAAGTTATGGTTCACAAAGACGTTAAAGAAAGCAAAGTTGAATTCCAGTTGAATAGAAGGTTAAGAGATTTTGATCTTGCAAGATCATGCGATCATGAGAGGGACCCTGCAACTACATGTGGTGGGGACGTTGGGACATCTCGCACATGAGAGCACAGGAACAAGGAAAGCCATAACAAAGTCTGATGTTCTTGCTTTTGGTGGTTTTATGCTAGAGTTTGTATGTGGAAGAAGGCCTATATAGAGAGGAAGTGAAGAATTTATTTTGGTGGATTGGGTGTATGGGTTATCGAAGAGGAATGTAATTATTGAGAGAAGTTAGTTTCATTGTTTTCTTTTTGTTTTTGTTTTTGATAAAAAGACAAAATGATATTAAACAACGTAAGTTTACAAATTATAAATAATCAATAAATTAAAATGATATCCTAGAAAATTGTAAAAATAGACATTGATATTGTAAAAGTTAGTTTCATTGTTTACTACTTTCAACCACTTCATTGAAATTAAATATGTCTGAAATTAAATATTTATGTTAATTTTGCTTAATTTAAAAATGTGCACTCTCTCTATTACCTCTTGTAATTAAGAAGAGGTAAAATTGAAAAAATAATAATTAATAATTCCCTAAGTAAATTATATTGTGGGTTAAGAATTTTTTTTTTATCTAAAAGAAGCCTTTAAATAGACAAGAATGCCAATAGCGAAATGATTCGGTTACCGAAAATTGGAGGGGGGTAATCAAATCAATGTAGGTTTCAAGGACACTAATAACAAGACTTCCCCATAGCTGATAATCCATCCTAACTAACTAAAATAAAATGCTTGACTAAGGGCTATTGGGTTAACTGTAGTAGAAGTGACTTTTTTTTAGTATGTTTTTTATAAATTTAAGATAAGATAAAAGTCAGATTATAAATATGATTTGAGTTTGAATTGAAAATAGTAAAAGTGACTTTTTTTCAAAAAGCTATACATTTGAGCTTTCTTCTCATATGTTACTTTTAGAAAAAGAAGTCCAGTTGCCAAAACATCAACCCAAACTTGTTTGGATGAGCTTTTGAAAGGCTTATAAGTACTTATACACATAAGTTGAAACAACATATCTCTTACATACTTATCTCGTATACCTTAAATCACAATAAAAAGCTACTTTGAAAGACTTTAATCGTTATTCCAAATAAACCTTAGTTTTCAAAAAAGCCACACCACTGTGCTTTTTTAAAGCAAAAGCCATGTCTGGGATGGCGAGGCTCTAATATTTTATAACTGAAGCCAAGCCACAATTTAACCTTCAATATTTATTGGACTTAATTAATCAAATGAGTTATAATATTAAAATACCATTCAGCTCACTCGCGAGAATGGAGCTCTTATAGATATTATGATTTTCTTTAAGAAATTAAACTTAAATTTTTATATGAACAAAAAAGAGATATGTGATATGTAACGTCTATTATCATTATTTAATATTGTGTAGTTAATTTTATTTCTCTTTTAAATAAATAAGAATTTAATTATTGTACACTAATTCTCGTTTCTATTAATTTATTTTGCACTCCAAACTAATTACAAAATGGTGATTTTCACAAGTCATTTTTTATATCTAAGACACATTAGCGGAGGGTTACGGGCACTCATGATTAGATTCACCATCATTTTCTGAGTTTGAATAATCTAACTTTGGAAAATTAAGAGAAGCTAGTGCATCTAGAAAGAGATGGAAAATTAAAAAATTATCATTAAATTTCAGATAAGAAATTAATTAAATACTAAAAGTCTTAAGGAATTTAATTTTTAAAATATCAGACTTGTTTACATAAATTATAAAGGTAAATGATGCAAATTTGTAAATAGGCATGTTTAACTTGTATATATGAAATTTTTGAAACTTATTTGTATATAAATTTTTACATGAAATCTATGAATAATTTCCCCAAAAAAAAAAAAAACTAGATGAGCATGTATATTTCTAAGATCTTAAATATAAGTCACTTTCCACTAATTCATACTCTTTAATATGCTCTAAGAAACTTATAATATGAATAATAAAAGGGATCAAAGACACGTTTGAGAATATTCCTTGTATATACAAATGAAGGAAGTACTGCGATATATTATCAACCACGTGCTTTTGTGACATGTTCTATCCAAATTGATATGAATGCATGATGGTGGAAGATCTTATTTTTTCAATAGTCATCGTTGAAAGTTGAAAATCGGCAAAGAATGTCTCTATTGCTTAGTGTCTCAATTTCCTCTCCATTGCTTCAAAATGACATCGTTTTGATTAAATGCAATCTTAGCCATTGATCCCCAATATGATCCTGACCATTCATTTGTAAAATATTAAGGCTAGATGGAGGCATATTTACTATGGCCTTAATAATTTAGAAACATACCTCCAACAAGAACTGATGTGATCTTCCAACTGGATAAAAAATAAACAGAATGGATTCCAAGTGCTAAACAATCTTTTTTGACATTGCAACTTAACGAAAGGCCCAAAAAAGACGAAAACAGCTCTAATGAAGTCGTCTAACATTAACATAAATGATTAATAACCTGAAGGCAATAGAGATGTGAGATACTTGGAGGCCAGAGATCTAGGTTGGTTGCTAGATCTGGTGCCACAGCAGCCTTTGACGGAGAAGAAAGAGTCGCTGATGCTGTACGCTTGGTCGTTGGACGCCGCAGCCTTTGACAAAGAACTTGGAGGAGAGGAAGCCGGAGATGTACCGCAGCCTTCAACGGAGAACATGGTGGAGAGGAAGCCGGAGATGCCAAGACACTGAAAGAAGAGTAGGTTTCTGTGTTATCTTTAGGTTTAAAGCATGGATGGCCAAGATCATATTGGAGATCAATGGCTGAGATTGCATTTAATTAAAATGACGTTGTTTTGAAGCAATGAAGAGGAAACCGAGACACTAGGTAATGAAGAGGTTCTTTTCTGATTGAAAATGGCATCAACCAAGAAGCCAGACTATTTACGGCAACCAGCTCCCATGCATAAGTCAATAAGATTTTATTCAATTAATTAAAAAAACCAATCTTCGCCTTCAATTAACTGCTCAAATAAAGGGAGAAACTCTTATTGTTGTATATAGGAACTAGTATCACAAGCTCTTTTCATCTGGACTATTTAGATGAGATTTAGATGATCCATATTTTTTTTTTTTTACTTTTTATATTTTAAAAATCATTTTAATGGTTATATGATATAAAATAAAGATATTCTCTGAATTAACATTTTTTTTTTCAAAAAATGATTTTTTCTTTCATTTAAAAATCATCTATTAAAAAAATAAAATCTGTCTAAATCCCATATGGACGGTCCACATGGAAGAGCTTATGGTGCCTTTGGATAGGCACCATTACTGTTTCTTTGTATATAAGCATATTTAATGATGATACTGCAGGTAGCAGAGAACACAAAAGAAGCTATTGATTCTGAAACAGTCATGTGTGTGATGAACAATATGAAGCTTATTATGGCGTTGGTGTTTTTGTTGGTGACAACAATGGTACAACAAGTGAGTGGTGCAGATGCAAGTTTCATCTTCAACTATGGCTTCCAATCACCTAATTTAACCATGGATGGTATTTCTGAGATCACTCCCAATGGCCTCCTTCGGCTCATAAATGAAACAAAGCATTAAACAGGTCATGCTTTTTACCCAAATCCAATAGTTCTCACAAACACTTCTTCTTTCTCTACCACTTTTGTTTTTGCCATTAGACCTGTTCCTACAACTCCAAGTGGTCATGAAATGACTTTTGTAATATTTCCAACCAAAGCATTTCCAGGTGCTGCTTGCAGCGAGTACCTAGGCCTCTTCAGTGAAACTAACAATGGTGACCCAACAAGCCATGTGTTGGCTGTGGAACTCGACATCGTTGAGACGGGCGAGTTTGATCATATCAATGGGAACCATGTCGGAATTGATACCAATAGCTTGAATTCAAGGAACTCTTCTCCTGCTGGATATTTTGATAATGAGTTTCAGTTTCATAATTTGAGTCTTATCAATGGCTTACTAATGCAAGTGTGGGTGGACTATGATGGAGGTAAGAGGCAAATCAATGTCACCCTTGCTTTCAATCAATGCCAACAAGCCCAAAACTCCTTTATTAACGTTGTCCCAATTAGATCTTTCTCAAACTTTAACTAATCCAAGTTTTGTTGGATTCTCAGCTTCGACCCTCCTCAGCGATGATAGCTTCTCATTATGTTCTTGGGTGGACTTTCAAGGTCAATGGGGAGGCCCAAAAAATTGACATCTTGTGTAACACCCCAAATTTTTTTCCCCAAATCACATCCCTATCCGCTTTTGTTTTCTAAAAACTTCATTGGGAGTCTGTGGCGTCCATGACAGATCCTTCTAAAGCCCAAGAGGGTAGTGATAAAAAAATTTCATCACTAATTTCCGTCACAAAACATTTTGTAACAAAAAATTTCGTCAGTAATTCCGTCGATAATTTCAAATTGTATTATTTAATATTATAATCTCAAAAAAACTTGTTTTATATTTCATTAAGATCAATACTTCTTGTGCCTTAATGATAATTAATCAAATATAATAAGGGTTAGATTCCATGTTTTGATGATAACAAAACATAATTAAGTGCTTCACTAGTAGATAGGAAAAACTTAATTATAATCTTGAGTAAGGTCATGATCATCACAGATAGTATTATCAGAAGAAGACATGATCAATCAAATGAATCATTAAGATAAACGATTATAGAAAGAGTACACAATCTAACAAGAAAACAACATCCTAAGAAAACGGGTTTTAGTAAAGAAGTTTTTTCGAAGGTATTCGGATAACTTGATCAATTATAAAGGCTACATAATCGAATACAAATAACCTTTTCAAATTATTTGATTTTGTTATATAATGTGATTAGATTTTATAATACTTATATTTTTTGTAATTAGAAGTTTTTTATAATTATATAATGATGAAATAAAAATTGGTTAAAAATATCTTTAATTTTGATAATATAATTTTAAAACGTGGATTGAATTGATATCATATCCAATCAAAAAGTTAATTTGATTTCTTCATAACCCACAATGTAGAATAATTAAATTTTTTTATAATCTATCCAAATTATTTGATTTTTTTAAATAAAAAAATTAAATTTTATAATAGTTAAATTTTTTCACAATTATGTTTTTTTATAATTAAAAATTTCTTAAAAATTTAAATTTAAAATTTAAAATTATTATAAAATTATAATATATATATATATATATATAAAATATTAATTCATATTTATTATTGAAATTGAAATTATAATATACGATATGTGAATTTTTAATTATATATTATATAGAAATAAAAAAATTATAAATACAATATATTTATATATAAAAAATCAAATGAATAAAAAAAGATATTAATAATAAAAATTTAGGTAGAATATTTACATAAGATAAAATAAGAAAACTATATTGGAATATTTAATAATATATTAAAATTTATATTTCCATATTTGTTTGTGAAGTGATATGTGTGTGTGTGTGTGATTTTGCATTTAAATCATGTACGTTCTTCTTAGCTCAACCGGCAAAGGCATTGGTATGCGTATAAGAGGTCATGCTTCAAATCCCAACTTGATCACAAAATACAACCAATTTGTGACGTGGACATGTGGCGGGTGATAGAGGCAACACGTGTCCCACAATGGAGAGTGACATGTGGCGGTTGACTGCGACACATGGTGGCCGGTGGCTATCGGGGACACATGGCTGGAAGTGAGTACATGTGGAGCTCGTGGTGAGGACATGTGGCAATTTAATTTATATAAAAAAAAATATTTTGCTATAGATTAGTGATGGAAAATTCCATCCTTAATCTGTGGTTAATTTAAGGGATAGCTATTCCAATTTTGTGATGGATTAGCGACGAAATTTTCCGACACCAATTCGTCGCTAATTATACAGGAATAGCCTATTCCAACTTTGTGACATATTAGTGATGAAAATTTTCTATTGCAATTAGGGACAGAAAATTTCCATCCCTAATATGTTGCAAATTAGCGACGGAATTCAAAATTCTGTCACTAATCAATTAGTAATGGTACTTTTACCGATGGAAAAAATTTTGTTACTAATCCGGTTCTGTCGCTAATCCGTCGCTAATTTTCGTCACTAAACTGATTAGTAACGGAATTTCTGTCACTAAAATCCATCACTAATGCAGCGTTAGTTATTTTATTGATTTATGTAAAATCAATCTAAGCAATTTTTAATAGTATTTTTAACACTTTTTTGCAACATAGGATGACTCAAAAAATCATGGATTGCGTTGCAAGTAAGTCAAAAGTTCAGAGACTGAGTTGTACCTAGTCAAACTCTAGGGATTGAGTTATAAGTGAGTCATAACTTTAATAGTCAAATGATTAATTTTTCCCATCGTAATAGAAGGAAGTTAGTTAGGTTTAATGGTTTTGTCCTAATTTTGAAAGTGTATGATTACTTTTGCTTAAAAAAAAATAGTTTATGGTTATTGTTACATTTTTTATAGAAGTTGAAAATTATTTTAGAACCTTAACCCTATTATGTTATAATTAAGCGTAATAGAATGTTATAATCAATGATTATTTATTTAATGACCTGGTGTAGTGCACAAGTTTCAATGCATCTAACATTTTGTATGTGAGAGTTTAATTGTAATGACAATCAACAAAAATTAATGGCAACCATTGTATCATGTTGGCTTATATCTCTCAAAGCATCCTGTCGATAGATTGATTTTATGTATTATTATGAAGAGTGAAATGCATAGATAGAATGAAAATATAGTTGTTCAAGATAGTTGGGGGGGGGGGATTAAGTGGAGTACAGCAATATGATTTATAAGGAGATTTTTTTTTTGTAATTGAAATACTAATTAAATGTTAGTAATTCACAAAGATTTGGTACATGTTAATGTGATGATGTTTTCTTTTTCTTTTTTATTAATATTGCATTAAAACAAAACTTAATCTTAATGTACGTATAAGTTTCAAGCACATCATGATGGGAAGATGATTGTACAATAAATGTTTACAAAGATTTTCAAGAATTGGAGTGATCGATTCATGTTGTTGTGCTGTTTAAATTTATTTTTTGTTGATGTTCCTTAATTTAATTCCAATGTTAATATATTAGTGACATTGTGTGAATTTGAATATTATCAAGTAATTTAGTTTGGTTAATTCATCTGTATAGAAATTAAATTGCTTTTTTAATAAAATAATGCTAGTTTTTCCTATTAATGTGACTTTCCCTTTCAAAACCCTCAACCAAACAAAAGGAATGATTATATATATATATATATATATATATTAAAAAATCTTATATTCAATAATTTAATTGAAAAATAATAGCCTGGCCTCTTTAAAAAATTTAAGTCCTCCATTATTTAAATTAATTTCATGCGTATATTAGAGTAAAATACTCTGACCCTTGCGTTTTGTCTTAATTATACAGACCCCCTTCTGTTAACCCCATCAAGAATATTTTAAAAAGATTTTAAAATATAATTTTTAATTAAAATTTATATTATAATAATTTTTATTTACTAATTTACCCTTTATCATATCCAATCCCTAATCTACATTTTACGGTTTAAGAGCTCCTGGAAAAAACAACTGTCACAACAATGGAGAGAAGTGCAACAACGAAGAATCACTATAGCAAAATGGTATGAAGCTTGTTGTTTTTATCTTCCAAAGTCACTAACTAATGCTTTGCATATCAACAATTTTTCCCCCGAAAATTAAAGAATGTTCCTTAAAGCTTGCTCTTTTTCATTCCTAACCACTTATTAAATCTTTTAAACACTTATTAGACATGATTTGATGAAATTTGGGTAGCATAACTCTTAGGAATTGAAGTTCTTAAAGTTACCTCTTGATTCTCAACCTTCTCTTTCTAGGGTGTCACTCCTCTCTCTCTCTCTCTCTCTCTCTCTCTCTCTCTCTCTCTCTCTCTTCTCTTGATGTTTTGTTTGTTGCACATGATTTTCATGAAGAACAAGAGTTTAGAGGAGTTGCTACACAAGTTTGGGAGCTTAATCACTTAAAAAACACAAATCTTACTTTTGATTTTGACTCCTTACTCTCTCTTGAACCCTAAGTTCCCAAGCTCTTCTTTGACACTTTCTCTATTTTGAGTGTGCTATGCGTGAAATGAAGAAGCAAGGAAGATAATGAAGTGTTTTAAAATATCTCCATCTCTCTTTTTTAAAATATATTACTTTAATGGGTTTATGAAACAAATTTTATTTAACCTTATCTCTTCTTAATTTTGTGTCATAAATTCCATTGACTTTGAATCAACTTTTCCTTCCTCTTGTTAAGCCCAAAAACACGCCACTTAGGATTCCTTCATGCCTTCATGACCCAATTTGGTTTCTTTAGGTATTTCATCCACTTTGCCAAATATTATATTTTATTGTTAATTTTAATATGTGTTTTTGCTTTTGTTTCTTCTTCTTCTTCTTTTTTTATTTGACTTTTCAAACACTCTCTTTGCTTCTTATGTTGGACAAAATGTTGGCCCAAGAAGAGATAGATGATCTCCCAAAATATCATAATTCCCACCTCCTCAAACAATAATATTAAATTGTTAAGTAGCATGAGAAAATTGACTTTTCAACTTTTTTTACTTGGCCAATGTTACTTCTTCTTTCTTTTAATTTGATCCAAGTATTTAAATCCTCTTCTTGCTCCTCTACTTGGACGTCATATGCACCAAGAAAAAAGGGAAAAATATTGGCTTTGGGCTTTATTTAGCAAAATGACTATTTTGTCCATATATTTTTGCCATTTTCGCACCTTAGCTAAAAGCTTATAGAATTTTCACCCAATCTTGAAAATTTATATCTTTTTTTTGTAGACATTCAATTGAGGTCCTTCCAAAGGATACTTAACCCTTATTGAGTCTAGTTTCAAAGAAAAATATAACCTTTAACCAATTAAAAGCTGAAAATTTCCAGAATTTCAATTTTTGGACGTTGTTTCATAAAGTAGTCAGTTTCACTAGGTAAACTTCAAAAATTCATTATTCTTTGTATACAACTCCAAATGATCTATATGACCTATCAATTAAAGCTTAAAGTGACTACTTTCATTCTTAAAAATTTCACATTTTTTGAATATCATTTGATCATCCAAAGTTATATGACAATCTCACTGTCTCGTTTGAAATTACACTAGCAGCACTGTTCACATTCCAATTTTCATGAAAATGAAATTTACTAGGTTCTTAAATTCCAAGCCCATAAATATTCACCATTCTATTTTATTAAATGCCACAATTATTTACAAGGCATATTGGTGAATAAAATTTGGGGTATTATAACTTGTCGTATTTGGTTGATTTTAAAAAATATATCTCCTTAATCAATAGATGATTAATTTTTTTTTATTCCTATTTGCTCAGATAATTATTGCTACTAGGTGTTATTTTCTCTCTTACTAACTTTTTTTTTATTTCAAATGAGAGTGAATCCCTAAACTTTTAAGGCATAACGTAGGTTTTTAAATAGGCTTGAAGAAATTATATATGATTGAACTTAGATACATATGCTTTAAGTTTATTTAAAGGCCTACATTTTAAGTAGGCTTTTAAATAGGCTTCAAGTCTTTTAAAGGCTCAGGTTCAGGCCTAAAAAAGAGCATACATATAGGTTCAAGCCCAAGCTCAAATTTTAGATGTCCATCGTAGACTCAAACCTATTTAGCTAAATTCTAACCTAACCTATTTTCCTCCCTAATTTTGGTCAAATTGTGGGGACACAAGGCAAATTCCAAAAGCCACTGTACACTTAAAATGTCGTTGGAGAGAAAAGGATGGCAACGGACTGCGGAGAGTAGCCATACCCCTTTTTTTAGTCATTTTCTTCTAAGTTTTTCATACATCCTTTACTTCTGATTTTATTGACTCTCTCACGTTCAGAATATTTCTTTTTTACAATTTGTCATGTTTAGCCTGATATACGCTCGTTTAAATTATTTATGTAATATCTCCAACTTATATCATTTATACTATGCGATAAAAAATGTGTTTGAAATATATTTTTATCCACCAATAAATATGACAAAAAATTAAAATTATAAAATTTTATATAACAAGAAATTATAAATTTTTATAATATAATAAAAATTAATAAATCTGATAATATATTAGAAATTTTGAAAAAATATATTATAATTATTTCTTGCTTGTATAATATTATTTTTATAATTATAAATGTTAAATAATTCTTATGTTAAATAGGGGCATTTTGGTCAAAATGAGTTTATAAGTTAAAGTTAACAGTTAACTAATGATTATATGGATGGAAATTACATATTCAAAATACAGAGGAGATTTGTGTAACACATATTTTAATTTTAAGAAATGTTTATATAAATTTTAAAAATAGAAAAACGATCTATATAATTAAAATAAAACGCGAATGCTTAGAGTATTTTACTCTATCATTTATGACCATGATTCACATGTTTTTGGTAAAATCCCCTTCATTTCTTCGGAGCAATTATAGCAAAAGGACATTAAAATCGTCTAAAGCACGCCATCGCGCGTTCCCATTACTCAATATGACTTCTAGTTAGCTTTAACGGCGGCTCACAAAAATACTCGTGTTGCTCTATTTTTGTGGCAGAGAGAGGAGAATTCTTTTTGTTCAGAGCAATTTAACCAATAAAGTTTTGTCTAAGAGCATTGAACATAAATAAATTTTAGAAGGGGTACAAAAATAAATAAACAATTTAAAATGGTAGATTCATCAAGATCGTTAAATTTCATCAAACATCCATTAGATTTTACTTCAAATTGGTCTTAATAAATTTAACGGATATTAGATGAAATTTAACAGCTTTAATGAATCTGCGTTATTTTAAATTGTTTATTGGTATTTTTACTCTTTTCAAAATTTATTTGATATAGACGTTCCTCGGGAAAAACTTTTTTTAGTAAAATTGCATCTTAACATTTTTATTTATAACTTAATATTGATCATCACTGAAAAATACTTTAGGATGTTGAATGCATGAACAATTACATTAGGATATTAAATATTACTCCCTTTGTCTCCATTTGCAAGGTCCTAATTTTTGAATTGACCCATCCCTTTTTATAAGGTCTTCTTGAAGTTATCAGAGTATTAATTATCAAAAGTATTTTGGAAAAATGATAAAAAAAGAATTTTGAAATTGTAAAATTTTACATAAAGTATTTCTCATAAAATAAGTTGTGAATTGTCATTAAAATGAGTTGTGAATTACAAAATTTCATATTGGTAAACAAACATGATTTGAGATTTTATAATTTCAAAGTTCTTTTTTTACAATTTTTTCAAGTATTTTCTTCAATATTATCTCTAATTAATTTTCTCTATACACTCTCATCATTTGTATCACTATTACTCTTTCTTATTTAACTACTTATAAATAATGGCATATTTGAAAACGTAAATATATATATTTTTTATATTTAATTACTTTTAACTAATTTTAACTATTTCCTTTAACGATGCAATTCAATCAATCGAATCTTATAAACTGGTAGGGAATTTAGTACCCCAAAAAAAATTTATAAACATTGATTCTAGACAGAGTCACATCCTTGAGGGACTTTTTTCTCCAAATGCATGAACACGGCTCGAAGCCTCCCCTGATCGTCATATCTCGTTACCTCGCCCGCCTTATCTGACAACGGACTAAGGCATAGGTTGAATAAGAAGAGGAATTGACTTCTCTCTTGCAGCTCAGGTCGTAATGCTACTACTTTCTGCTCTTTCTTCAACTTCCCCGCAAACTTCACCCTAAACGACTAGAATGAACTCCTGGAGCACAGTCTATAACTCTCTTTTACCTCTCAATGGGATCACAAAAAATCTGATCTTTTCTTCCTCGACCAATGGAAATGACAATCACTCCAGAAACCAACCACCCATTTCTTGCCTTCCAGAGACCGCTGATAAAAAGGAGAAACTCTGATTGCTATATATATATTTAACGTACGAAGATACGGATAGCAGAGGACTACTGATATTGAGACACAGCTATGTTTGTGAAGATTATTATGACGTTGGTGCTTTTGGTGGTGACAACAATTCTACAAGTAAGTAGAGCAGATACAAGTTTCATCTTTAATTATGGCTTCCAGTCAGCTAATTTAACCCTGAATGGTATATCTGCCATCACTTCCAATGGCCTCCTCCAACTCACCAATGGAACTAGGATTCAAAAGAGTCATGCTTTTTACCCCAATCCACTACTTTTCACAAACACTTCTTCTTTCTCTACTACTTTAGTTTTCTCCATTAGACCTCAATATCCCACTCTTAGTGGTATCGGAATGGCTTTTGTGATTTCTCCAACAAAAACATTTCCAGATGCTCTAGCCAGCCAATACCTGGGCCTCTTCAACAGAACCAACAATGGCGACCCCAAAAACCACGTGTTTGCTGTAGAATTCGACACCGTCCAGAACGATGAATTTGGGGATATTAATGATAACCATGTTGGGATCGATATTAACGGTCTGAATTCCACAAAATCTGCCCCTGCCGGATATTATGTAAATAGGTCTCAGTTTCAAAATTTGAGCCTCGCAAGTGGCTTGCCGATGCAGGTGTGGGTGGACTATGATGGAGGCAAGAAGCAAATTAATGTCACCCTATCTTCAATCAATGTTAACAAGCCTGAAACTCCATTGTTAACGTTGTCCCAAGATCTTTCCCGAATTCTAACCAATCCAAGTTATGTCGGATTCTCATCTTCCAATGGGGCGCTGACAGCTTTTCATTATGTTCTTGGTTGGAGTTTCCGGGTCAATGGTGTGGCTCAAAACCTTGATACCTCAAAACTCCCAAAACTTCCACGACTCGGAGGAAACGAACAATCAATGATTTTGCTTATTGGGGTACCTCTCATGTCACTTTGTATCGCTTTTCTAGTTATTTTATCTATATTTTATTACATAAATTGGAAAAAGAAGTTTTCTGAGATTGTTGAGGACTGGGAGCAAAACTATGGTCCTCAAAGATTCAAATACAAAGATCTCTATATTGCCACAAAGGGATTCAGAGAGAAAGAGCTTCTAGGCAGTGGTGGTTTTGGTAAAGTCTATAAAGGAACAATGCCGGGTTCAAAAAAAGAGGTTGCTGTGAAGAAAGTATCGCATGAATCCCGACAGGGCCTGAAGGAATTCATTGCAGAAATTGTGAGCATTGGTCGTCTTCGCCATCGAAACCTCGTATCTCTTTTGGGATATTGCAGGCGAAAAGGTGAGCTTCTTTTGATCTATGATTTCATGCCAAACAGAAGCTTAGATAAATACCTCTTTAACCAACCTAGTGTGACACTAAATTGGATGCAAAGATTTAGAATCATTAAAGGGGTAGCTTCAGGATTGTGCTATCTGCATGAAGAATGGGAGCAAGTAGTAGTACATAGAGACATAAAAGCAAGCAATGTTCTGCTAGATTCGGAGTTGAATGGAAGGTTAGGAGATTTTGGTCTTGCAAAATTATATGATCATGGCACTGATCCTGCTACTACACGTGTGGTCGGGACCTTGGGATATCTGGCACCGGAGAACACAAGAACTGGGAAAGCCACAACGAAGTCTGATGTTTTTGCTTTTGGTGCTTTTATGCTGGAGGTTGTAAGTGGAAGAAGGCCTATAGAGAGAGGAAGTGAAGAATTTATATTGTTGGATTGGGTATATGGGTTATGGAAGAGGGGTGAGATAATTGAGGCACAGGATCAGAATTTAGGAACAGAGTACATAGCAGAGGAGGTAGAATTAGTGTTGAAATTGGGTCTTTTGTGTATGAATTTTAACGCTGGAGATAGGCCAAACATGCGTCAAGTTGTGCAGTATTTGAATATGGAAGTTCCTTTGCCTGATTTGCCATTACTAATGTCGTCTCTTTCTTGCTGTGGATTCACATGTGGGAGCCACAAAGACTTTGATGACATTCGAATTTCCTTTCCATCTTCAAGTTTGGATGGCTTTAACACTCGCACTTCGATAACTGAATCTGTCCTCTCAGGTGGTCGTTGATTTTCTTTTGAAGACAAATATGTACGAGACAGAAGTTAAGTACTTGTAATCTTGGTTAGGTTTTGGTCGCAAAATGTTTGCATAACATGCTTATTGTTCCTTTGTTTCATGTTTAGCTACTTGTGTTCTATATGCATTTTTAAATGATGTGATTTTTAGATTAGGTATGCTTGCGCACTGTCTAGGTGAGATTAACTTTACTTTTGTCGTTAACCTTAATTACCTTAAACTTTTTGTTTGGTATATGGGTTTGTTTTTTTTCCAATTTGAGATCCAATGACTAACCGCATTCAAGGCACTTCAAAAAAACAAATAAAATTAAAGTCAAACCAAATTCAACTTTCCTTAATTGCCTTAAAATAAGATGACCTATACCACAAACACAGCCAAAAAAAAACAAATAAAATGAATCATTTGATAACTTGTTTAGATCTAATATTTTCTTGAGGAGATATTTTAACCATTCATTGTTCTTTGGAGGGCCGATGGACATACAATACCTGACCAATTAGTTTCATTGTTTACTTTATGTTTTTATAACTTTTACATTTTACATTTATTTTTCATTTGATCCATCTCATCTAATTACTTGTTTTTTATTTAAATAAGGTAGCTTTGTGACAATTTTTTTTTATAAGGTAGCTGAATAATTTTAAATTTTAAGACAATGCTACAACTATTCCTAAAATGATAATAACATAAGTAGACAACTTTCCTTTCAGTCGTGGGTCTTATTTAATTTGAAGTATAATCTAGTGTAAAATTTTGGCCCAAAAAAAAACAAGACAATGACATATTTAGCCCAAACAAAAGCTAAATTTATTAACAAAACAATGAAATAAAACATTGGCTGTAATTTTTTTAAAAATACTTAGATGTAAATTAATCAGACAACTTGATATAATTTAGTCAAAAAATAATTAAAATATTAATATTAATTATTAAAATGAGTTATACTAATTATGTATCCTATTTTTTATGTGGCCTTATAGTTTAATAAATATATTTACAAAATAGGACACATGACCATGTGTGATTGAATAACTTAACATAATGGATATAAGAAATTTGAATTAAGTATTGTTTCCCTAACAATTTTTTTTTAAAAAAAAATATTAGAAGGACAAATACTAAGAGTATGAGATTACAAAAGTCATCAAACTCGTACCATTTACAAAAGGAATCAATTGTGTTAATGTTGTCCTAAGATCTTTCTCAAATTCTAGCCAATCTAAATGACTCAAAAATAGGGACCCTGCGAATACCCCAAGGGGCGTTGGTAGCTCTTCATCATTTTGCTCTTGGTTGGAGTTTCCAGGTCAATGGCGTGGCTCAAAATCTTAATACCCAAAACTCTCACATGCCTTTGGAGGAAGTGTCACGGAGTTTCAAATAACACTCAACATTTAGACTATTCAAAGAGTCAAATTAAATTTAAACAATTGAAATGTTAAGGATCAATGCGGATCATAGGATGAGGAATCTCTTTAATTCCATGTTCAATCGCATATCAAATCAATGTAGGTTTAAAGGACAGTGCAATGTTGAGTGTGACAAGTCAAATATGCCAACCTAATTCAAGGACCACATAAGGACCCTACTAACCCCCCTTTGGACATATATATAGCTAATAATTCCTCCCAGATAACTAATAAAAAACCTTCACAAATTTATAAGAAAATTGTTATGATGTTCCAAGCAAAAATTGTAATCACAAAAAAATCGTACCATAATAAGCTTTAACTGTTTAACATTGGAAATATTAGCAAGTCCATTCTTGCTCACAAGTTCCATTAGACCTGTTCCTCCAACTTCGAGTGGTCATGGAATGGCTTTTGTAATTTCTTTGACAAAAGCATTTCCAGGTTTGTGGTAGCTCAACATCGTCCAGACTAGCGAGTTCGGGGATATCGATGATAACTGTTAAGGAAATATTCTGTCGTGAATATTAGATCAATTAGCATAATTAGCGGGATTGATTGATACGATTCCCTCATTTAGGAGCAATTATTACTTAGGCTCCTCACTCTTGTATATATATTGTATCTCCCTGTAAATAGAAAATATACAATTCTAAGCATTCAGATTCTAGCCTTACATGGTATTAGAGTGAATGGATCTCTGATTTTTTTTTTGGTGTGTACTATTCATTGCTATTCGGGTATTGTTCGGGATTGTTTGAGGTACTGGTCAAGTACTGTTTGGGGTACTGTTTCAGCACTATTTGGGTACTATTCTGCACTATTTTTACGGTACTATTATGCACTGTTTCACCTACTGTTTCAAACATTGTTTTGAAGTACTGCTTCACATTGTTCTCTACTGTTTCGGGTAGGGGTGGAAACAGGTCAAGCTAGGCTTGTGCCTTAACAGGCCAGGCCTGTTAAGGCACAAGACGGCTTGAGCCTGGCCTGTGGCCTATTGGAGGCTTTTTATTAGGCATAAGCCTAGCCTGTATACAGGCCTGGCTTGGCCTGTGGCCTTTAAGGAGGCCTAGATTTGTAAAAGATCCCAAACAGGCCAAACAAGCTGACAGGCCAAACAGGCCGACACACTAAACAGGCTGACACAAACAGGCCAAAAATAGGCCTAGTTACAATTTTTTTTGGATAGAGGACGCCATTTCATGAATCAAAACTAGCATCTACATAAATCAGTCATTATGGATCAAACGCTAGAAACCTGGTATGCTAGAAACTAGCACCTTTGTACGTGGGCTCAGCCCTCATTCATATAAAAAAAATAGCACCTACAAGGGTTCTAATGGCCATAAGTGAAAGGTTAAAATGTTACAAACCATAGAATGCATTGATTCATTGGAAGAAATTCTTATGAGAAAAGTCACACAAAAAAAGCAGAAGCAAAAGCAAAAAATGCAAAACAATAATTGTTGCAGTAGTTGCAGTGGCTGTCTCAGATGTCTATCAACAAATTCGCTATGCCCAGTTCTTTTTGTATGCAAATCACTCTCCAACATCATAAAAGGAATGGGAAAAGAAAATAGAATAAGTCATACCCATTGTAATAAATGATAACATACCTTAGAGTCATGCTCACTTTGAAGTTTGTTTTATGAAGATGTCAAAGTCATTACAGCAAGGGACCAAGTTGCTTCTCTTTAGAATGACTTTAAAAATTTGAAACAAAAGACATTAGATAATCTTCTTTATTTATGTGCCAGCCATGATAAGATCCAAACACAACCACAAACTCAAACAAGCCTATGGACCCATGTTGTAACCAAATGCATGGTGCTATGAACTATCATGCTCCTGATAATTTTTGTTCATCAAAATACTCATCCACCAACAGATAAATCAAGATCACAAAAAAGAAGAAGAGAGAACTAGATAGTGAAACAAGCAACAAGAGTAAAGTGATCATATTTTACAATTTCAACAAGTATTTTCAGCTATATTGCTATCCTTCTTTCTGTTTACAATTTCAACATAGCAACATTCAATCTGATCTTGAAATTAGCTCTAGTGAAATGCAAGACCAATTTCCCATGAACAGAGCATGTGAGAGTGAAGACCAAAAACGCCAAAAAAATCCGAACATGGGACGAACTGAAGCACAGGACATACATATATTCATATCTACAGGATAATCAGTACACAGCTTAAGCTTAACGATTTCAATCCTTGAATCAGAGCATATTTCAATAATAAACAAACAAAATAAAATACCCAATACTTACCTAATGCCTGAACTGAAACCCAACGAATGTTCTTCGGTGGACTATGAGTGAATCTTCACCGATAGAGAGAGTAATGTTGCGGGAAGGAATCTTCGATGGTGGACTGAGAGTGAGAGATGATGGAGAGCATCTTCGATGGTGGACTAAGGGTGAGAGACGACGAAGAGAGGACCACCGATCTGATGGACTGATGGTGAGAGACGACGGTAAGACTGGAAGAAGATGGAGAGAGGAGCAACAGTTGCGGACTTGTGGTCATTCGGTCACTTACAGTAGAGCAACAGAAGTCGGGCGTCGGGTGAAGGGAGGGCCAGAAGGAGTCGTGACTCGCGAGTCTCAGCTTCAGAAATGAACAAATGAGTTTTGAGGATTTAGGAATTAGGGCTAGAGAATTGGGGAAGAGTACAATGGCACAATTGTAATTTGCATTATTTTCAGATTTTTTTAAATAAAACCTTAACAAGCTCAGGCCGGCCTCACAGGCCTGTCAATAGGCCTTGGCCTGGCCTGTTAAGGTAAACAGGCTTCCAAAGAGGCCTTGGCCTGACCTTTTAGCCTGACAGACCAGACCTGAATAGGCCTATAACAGGCCAAGCTGCAGGCCCTTGTCAGGCGGCCTGGCCTGTTTTCACCCCTAGTTTTGGGTCATTATTAGCCGGCAGCCTGGCCTGTTTCCACCCCTAGTTTCGGGTCATTGTTTCGCACTATTCTACTCTGTTTCATACATTGTTCATCAATTTTTTTTCTAATCGATTTTTTGACCCAAATTTGGATATTTTCTTGTCAGTTGAACTTATCTGTTGTTGTTATTTGCTTCTGGATTAAATGATTGACTCTAAGATTCCTGAAATGTTGCCCATGTCTGTTAAGATTATATTCTCACAATTGAACTAGACTAATTATAGTGATTGGAGCATTACTGTTAAGATATATATATTATGGGTATTAAGAAGGAATAACATTTAACTGATGAGCCTCCTAGTAACAAAGCAAAACTGGTCGCTTGGCAAAGGGCTGATGCTAGAATCTTGTTTCAAATTCAAAATTCTATTGAACCTCGGATCTTGTCTTTAGTGAGTCATTACACTAGTGTTAAGGAAATTATGAATTATCTGGAATTTATGTTCTCTAGTAAAGGGAGTCTCACTCGGATTCACTAAGTTTGTAAAGGTTTTTATCACTCTCAGCAAGATCATCCATTAAAGGACTTCTTTTTGGATTACAAACGGCTGTATGAGGAAATGAAAGTCCTCATGTCTCCACAAGCAGATCTTAAGACTTGCGTTAAGAATATGGAATATAGGTCATCATCGGTTTTCTCGAAGCCTTTGATTCCTCTTATGAGACCACTCACTAGTGGGAAAATGGCTTTTTAGATAGGTTAAAATTGAATTTTTAGACCAATTTTGGATCAGGTCTTGATACATCCGGTCTAAAAGTCTGATACTTTTAACAACGGTTAAGAAACCAGTCTTAAAAGTCATACTTTTAATATCGGTTGTATTGATAACCGGTCTTAAAATAAACCATTTTAAGACCGGTTGTCATAAGCACCGGTCTTAAAATAAAGACCTCTTTTGTAAGCAATACTGAAACATTTTTTAGACCGGTTGTCCATACAACCGGTCTCAAAACTTGAATTTTAAGACCAGTTATATGGAAAAGTATTATAATTTTTTAAATTATCTTTGATTATGTTAGCAACCAGAATACATCCTAGAATTTCTGCTTCTAATGCCATACTTATTAAGTGTCATAAGGTGTTCATTTTGTTTCCACTTACCATTTCCTTTTTCTTTAACCTTCTCATTAGGAACTTGTAACATAACATGCGCCTTCATCCTCATATAATGTGTTGTTTAAAACTATCATATATATATACATATGCATAATTCTATAACACACATGCAGGCCAATGACATGTCTTAAACAGATTCACATGTATAAATGCATAGTTTCACATAATCACTAAAACAACAAACATGTTAATTCATGCAACCAACAAGTTTTGCAGAAAAGCTTAGGGAAGAAAAAATCCTCAATATATACAGAAAATTCCTCATTTTTATAAGAACTCATTGTTATTATAAAAGTTCATAAATGAATTCAGCACAATAATTGTGAATGTAATCAATATCTTCTTCTAGAAAGGGGTCAGCAAGATCAAACATCTGTAACATCAAAGGCAGACAAAACATTAACTTGCTAACTTAAAATAGAATAAAAGTAATAATTTTTTTTTGAAATATATATACATTTACCTCTTGAGTAAATTATATCGTGCCTAAAGTAATAATATTATTAATGTGTCTCAAAACATACAACCCACACAAGTTGGATTCCGGTGGCTGCCTATGGGTCTGAAAATAACATGACATCATTAAAACAAGAATAAAATTAAAGCATGGCTTATTATTGAATACTCCCCTCAGTCCTATTTATAAGAAACTTTCTCTCTCATAAGGCTGGTCCCTTTTATAAGCAACTTTCACTTTGTGTCTGAAAATGTAAGCTTTTTTTTTTTTTTTCTATTTTACCCTTATTAAATACATAATCTATAATTAATTATCACACACACCAAGAGTTATATTCAAGAGAGAGAGAGTGAAAGAGACTAGGTGAATGAAGTCAACAAAGAATTGGGAAAATGTAGATTTTACTATCTCTCATACTTTTTATAAATTCCCTCTCATATTCTCTTCTTCATAAATAGGGGCATATATGGAAAAACATTACATTTTTGACACATTTATTGCTTTTAACTTCCAGTTCATTTTGCGCAATCAAGGGAAAAGTTGCTTATAAATAGGATTGGAGTGAGTACATTCTTAAAACAAACCAATATGTAACTAACCTTTGGCATGATCCATGTAGGGTCTTTTAAGTCACGAACATGCCTACCACAAGCAGCGTGTAGAAATGTCTGCATAGCCCTATCATCAAAATCACAAAGGCTACTTATTTTACACAAATTCCATAAATTTTGCACACAAATGGTAATTAATAATGCAAGCAAACTTACGAGTTTATGGTCTTTTTCAATTCACTCCGTAGCTTATTATGGTGGAGGGAGCATAAGAGGAGGACAGTATAACTCTTCTTGCACAAAATAACCAATTGCTAATGATCACTAAAAAAAAGGGAAAAATTTTAAGCAAATATAAAACACTATGTATATTATGAAATATAAATTTGTTTCTTACCCATGCACATATGGGCTAAGAAACACTCAAATGGGGTTTCACTAAGCCACTCTGATAAGTATGTGTATCTGATAGCAGCAGTGGTCCCTTTGTCGTGGAGTTGAACTTGGCATAGGAATCCAAATTTATTGCTTTTGCCAGAGGAAACCAACCTACGATTCATGTACTACAATAATTGAAGGAATAAGGTGTTGTTGGCTTTGTGCCTTGGTAACCTTCTTCAAAATTAAACCAAGGATTGCAATATAGAGTGCAATCCCATATCGTCTCTCGAAGAGCCTTTTATTAATTACCTAGGAACTAAGTGCAATGATTGGCATGAAATGATTAAAAATGGAAAAATTTGGTCTTTTTAACTATCAACTACTTTTTGCAATTAAGAATTAAATTGTTTTAAACTAATTCTGTTTGGAATTTTTCTTGAAAATATGAGATGAAATGATGATGGAACTAATGAAATGAAAGAAATAAGAAAATCAACAAGGGAATAAGCAATCCCTCATAGCAATTGCGCAAGCAATCCTCACTTAAAATGATTATGGGAGAATTAATCATGCTAATTCCAAAATAACTCTAAGGGCCACCCCTTAGACTAGGCCTAACTAAGATTAATTAACACCAAGCCACCTTGCATATTAATCTCTCTAAATTAGGTTGATTAAGCACTCTAGCAATTAAATGAACTTAAAAATCATATTTAACTTTTAATCCAACAACCGAGCCACCTCGCATTACCACTTAACTTTCTCATTAATTTTAATTTAACAAAGGCCACCCATATGAAAAATCAAGATTAATGATGTTAAAGCCCAATGCTAAATATAATTGATAAATTCATATTTAATTAACCAATGGAAACGCAAGACACCATTGATCCACTAACCAAGCTACCTTGAAATTAGCACAAAATGTTCATAAAATTATCAATTCAATGACTAATCAGCACAAAGAAATGATAATTAAGCTAATTAACCACAATGTCAAGTGTCTAACAAAGGTTCAAGCCACAACAAATCTCCAAATACATCAAAATAAATCAATTCAACATTATAAAATTCATCCTAAGACCTAGGAATCACAAATATAATGTAGAAATAGAGAAATAAAATAGCAAAAGCTCCCCTGTTAAAGCTCCAAGCTCATGACATAGCCACTTGCTACAAGGGATTGAGAAGCTTAGCCACAAACTACCATTGAATCAGCACCAAGAAGCAACACAATCACTGTCTGAATTAAGTGCCCAGCCATAGAAAAACTACCAATTAAACTTGATAGATTAACCATGGATTTAAATAAATCAGTAATTGTAATTGGAACCACAACAGAACAGAGTATCACAGCTGTGTTGATATGGGAAAAAGAGCAGCTACGATCCGGGCAATAAAGGCTTGGAAGGATGAGACTCATCGGAAGTAATGGAAGATGAAGGTGAATGGTGGTGGTTGAGGTGAGATCGGCAGCTCCCCTGCTCACAGCTCTCTGTTCACACCGCCTCTGTCGTTGAACAGTGGTGGTTAAAGTGGAGCTGGTGCTGCCGGTGGTGGTGGGAAGGTTGAAGGAAGGTGAATGGTGGTCGATGTCGATTGACTTCTGATTGCTGCTCCCCTCAGCTCTCTCTCAGCTTTTTCGGCCTCTTCCCTCTGATCCACTCAGCTCAGTTCTGGCTGTGTCCTGTGGTGGATGATACTCATCAAAATTGATGGCAGTGGTGTGTAGAAGAGGGTCGCTGGCGATGATGATGGAAATGGAGCTCGCCGGCGACCAAGGAGGAATGAAAGAAGAAGTGATGAAGGTGATCCCAGCTTTTGATGCTCTGTGTTTTCGTGCATGTCTACGGCTCTCACCAGTAACAGGTTCGACGGTGGTAATAGCGAAGGATGTGCGGTGGCTGCTGTGAGATCTCCTCCTTTCAATGGCACCGCTCTCAGCTCACTCACCTGCTCCCTCAGCTCTCCACTCTTAGCTCCCAGAAGTCGCGGCAGCTCTCCTCGTTTCTCAACTCTCAGCTGTCCTCTCTGGAATCTCAACACTTGCCGGCGATGGAAAGGATGGTGAGGTTGGAGTGAATGTCGCCGGCGAGTATAGAAGGCAGCAGAGTGGTTGAAGATGTGAAGGTGGAGATGATCAAAGTGATGAAGTGATTGTGTGTGCGATTGTTCCGTTCTCGTGACTGTGATCTCTGTGCTTTATATCTTTTTCTCTCAGCTCTAAATCAGACCTAATTAAATGCTGTCAAAACGTTGTGTTCTGATGTGGACTAAACTGGCATTTTCAAAATTTGTGAGACCAATTTGACATTTTGCAACTTTGAGCCCCAAACTGCCATTTTCCATTTTAATCCCATTTTTGAAGCACCTACAATTAAAAATAATAAACACAACTTCAAATCTTCTCAAAAATAAATCATTAAGAGTAATTACATTTTTTATGACAATTTTTCCCTTTTTAGTCTAATTCAAAGTATTTACTCTTAATGCCAATTTAATCACAAAGAAGGCATTTTAAGCTTTATAAGTATGACAAAATCCTCAAATAAAGTATAAAAATATATAATAAAATTGGGATTTGTCAATAATGCAAGCACACAAATCAAAGTTTAACGGCATAATTTGTAAAATATTTACTTCCAATTGGAGAAGATACTTATATTAAAAATAGTTGGACAATCGAAACCATAAGCTGTTGTCGAGGAGCTATCAGGGACATTAATCATCCCTCTCAAGATATCATTGCACCCCTGACTTACCAACAGCTGAATCAGTAGGCCAATCTCTTGTTTCAAAGGACGTATCATATGCCATCAGAGTCACTTGCTGCATGACATTCAATGGAGGCTGTGAAACATCTTGAGTGGAGAGAGGTGCAAGTGGTGGGGTGTGATCGGGGATTCCTTAGCTCGATCAGAAATAAGGTTCTTTGATCACAAGATGAAGGAGTTGAGGACATCACTCATAATCTTGAAGTCATCAGTGGGGATAGGGAGAGGTGCATATGCAACAATCATCTTTTCAACTGCCACTTTGACTTGATCATCTTTTATTTGTTGGTGGTGGACAGTTGATCCCAAGTTGTGCATGCTCCCCCATGAAACTAATCATTTCAGAGGATCCTCTACAAATAGGTCACAAGGTTCACCAATTTCTTTTCCAGGACTCTCTGATAACCAACCACATTGTAGCAACTCTTTTTAGTGCTCTGCTTAGGTGCAAGCAAATATGCCTAAGGAGCACTAGGATCTTGTCTTGTGCTTACAATGATAATCATTTCTTCCTTCATCTGGCTTAACCTTTCTTCTAATGGTGCATCAAATGATGCTTCTACCTCGGCCCTTGCTTCCGCCCTCACAGTAGCCAATATATGCTCCATCTCCTCCCTAGTCACCGTACTACTTGAGGAACATGTGGGCGTGCTCTAAAGTAATCCCTTATGCCTACCCTACCTCCAACTCCCCTAACACAACAGGGATGCTCGTGTTTTCCTGTAGCAACAATCAGGATGTCATTCCTACCATCCGACCTAAACGATCCCTCGGCTTGTTTTTTTTAGGCTCCTCTTGTAAGACACATAAGACAAACATAAGCAATGAATTTTTGTTTACTAACTAATTAATAACAACAACAATACTTACAATCTTTTCACCAACTATACGAGATTGGTCACTCGTATAAGACCTGCTCCTCTTTTGGTGAGCGAACTTCCATATTTCTTGGTGACATATTGGAGATGGTGGAGAAAGAAGAACAGAAGGATTGGATTGGGCTGCTTCTTCCAATCTCTTCCATTTGGTCGCTGATAGAGCTCAATATTTATATATTTTTACTAGTTAATCTTAGGCTTTTGTGGGACTAAATTGAATATTTTGGGCATAATCAAGTGTTAATGTGAGATTTTAGTGAAAGAATAATTTGGGAATTAAAGTGGTTAAATTGTCATATTTTTAATTAATATTTGTCATTCCCATTATTCTTTAATTGTAAGCGAAAGATATTACCTTTGTGAATATAATTTTGTAGGTGATGATGTGGCACAATTTTTGTCAAGTGTTCAAGGTCAAAGATATTATTCTGGAGCTTAATGAAGGACAAAAGTGGAATATCACAAGTGTAGAATTTATTTTCACATTTTTTTTTCTAAGAGGAGGTTAAATGAGTAAGGGCCTTGTTTGGTGGTTGCAATTTTGTACCTATCATAAAACATATTTTCACCACTTTATCCAAACAAGGCACAACTTACCTATTTAACCTAAAGAGAATTGAAGAAAGATTGAAGTGGGGACCATGGTTTTTGAGAGGGTGGCGGCTGTTGTTAAAGGGAGCTAGACCGAAGATACAAAATGGAATGAATTGAGAATTGCTGAACCGAATTGAAGAAATAGAAGAGAAGCAATCAGACCGAATTGGAGAAGGAGAGAAGAGATGAGCCGTTTTTGTTGACTGAATAAAAGCAATGTTGGACCGAAATGAAGTGAAGGAGAAAAGACCGAATTAATAGAGGAGGCTGACCGAATTAAATGTGAGAGTGGACCGAATTGAATTATTGAAGATTGAAGAGGTGGGAAGCTTATGGGTGGACCGAATGATTGAAGAGAATAAAGAGAAACAGCTAAACCGAATAAAGGAATGAAAAAGAAAGGAAGCAATTGGAGAGCCGAAATGGTTGACTTGCTGATCCGAATGACTAAAGGGAATTAATGGAAAGAAATTGGACCGAAAGGGAGGTATTGAGGAAAAGAAGCAAGCTAGACCGATTGGGACTAGAGTGTGGAAAGGGACCAAAAGGGTTAAGTGAAAAAGGGGGAGCACGAATAGAGAAGAGAGGGGTGGCGGCTAGGGATGGAAATAGGCCAGGCCCCTAACAGAGACCTACGGCCTAGCCTACATAAAGCCTATCCTAGCCTATTTAGTAAATAGGCCAGGCTCAGGCTCAGGCATATTGCTAGGCCTATTTAGATAAACAGGCCAGGCCTATTTTTATAAGGCCTAGCCTACAAGCCTACAGGCCTGGCCTATTTAATTTTTTATTTTAAAAAATATATTATTATATAAGTATATATAATATCATCTAAATAATTTTATAAATTTACCAACTTAATCTTAATTCTAAATTCTAAGTTTCATATTTCATCGTCATTATACTCATCCCTTGTTTTCGCATAAATCATTCACCTCTACATCTCTTCTCTTCGATCACTCGAGATGGCAATACTAACTCACTCTCTCCCCTAATTTGTGCCCTCCACTAAAGCATACAAAATGTTATGAGTTTATTTTAGTGTCAAATGAAATATTTTAATCTTAACAAGAGGAGTTTGTCCCAATTTACGTGGAAAGAATAAAATAGGTAAAAATCTAGTTTTACATGTTATTTGTTATGCTTGGTCGATTTTAAAAAATATATCTCATTAGTCAACAGTCGATTAGTTTTTCTTATTCATATTTGCTCGAACAAGTGTTGTCACTAAACATTATTTTCTTTTCCTTACTAAGCCTTAATATTACTACAAGAATAGATGTTAGGTTTTTAAGACATAATGTATGATTGTATATAAGCATGAAGGGTTATATATGAATTTGACAGCATAGGCTTTAAAGGCTATTTAAACTCCTACATTTTAAGTAGGCTTTTAAACAGGCTTTAGGCCTTATCAGGCCTTCTGAAGGCCCAGGCTCAGGCATAAAAAAAGCCTACATACAGGCTCAGGCTTTGAATCTTTGTTACAGGCCCAGACCTATTTAGGTAAAGCCTAGCCTAGCCTAGCCTATTTCCACCCCTAGTGGCGGCTGTGTGTGTGAGGAGGAAGGACCGAGGCTGCAAAAGAGAAAGGGAGCTACACGATGAGATAAGAGAAAAAGAGAGCAGGTGTTAATGCAGAATTGAAGAGCTATTTTGATTCCGTGGCTGCTGCAATTTTATGGCCAATTATCCCTTCATTCATCAAGCTCCATCTTCCTCCTCTTCCATGAGTAGCTAAAGTTTGGTGATTTCCTCGAGTTGGGTAATGGTCTGAGCTTCTAAACTTCAATGGAATTTATTTAAGCTCTCTTTCTATTTTATAATTATATGGCTTGGTTAAGTATGTGATTATGATCTAGATTGTTCTATACCAAGTGAATAAACTTGGTGGTTGAGCTAGGAGTTGATTAATTAAGCTTTGTATGAATCAAATTAGGAGTAGGTTGAGTTGTTTATTCCAACTTGGTTGAGTGGATTGTAAATGACTAAACTGAATGCTTTAAACTTTTGTAATGGTAATTACAAGCTGAATTGGAAGTTGATTATTCATCTCCTTGAGTCTGAATTAATTGGTGGTATTCATTTAATTGCTTCGGTAGAATGAATTAGATGATTATTATAAGTATGGAGCTAGTGATAGCTTAGTTCCATCCTCTTGACTCAAATTATAGAATTCATATTATTAGCAAGCAAGGAAGACTAAAACCTCAACCCAAGGGAATCCCATTTTATTATTATTCTAGTTTATTAAATTTACTTTGTTGTTATTGTTAATTTTGATTCCATTTGTTTCTTTGTCTTGAAAACTGAAAAATACAAAAATATTGCTTTAGCTTAGTTTACTTCATTAGTTTAAAAGTGCAATTTCTCAAAATGATAACAAGTCTTTTTCATCCTTCGCATAACCCTCACGAGATATTGTATAGCGGCAATCATTCTTTCTTTCACTCTCTCGTGCCTTTTGTCTTTTTTCCTATGAATGAGAAATAAAAAAAAGGGTTACAATCAATAAATTAAAGATAATTCATAAGTAAATAAAATACAAAATATGTCAACTCACTAAAGCTTCTGGAGTAGTTCGAAGCCGTCTAAATTCTTGCCAGGTGTGTTCATCAATATAAGAATACTTGTCGCACGGATTAGGATGAGGCTTACCATCTTTCACCTCGATATATACGTAATTGTTGGCTAGAGTTGTCTAAAACTTCCTCCAGCATTCATCACAATACGTCATTGTCTTATTATACAAGATTTCACTCTCAGGAATGTCGTAAGTGAGCTGTAATGCATGCATTGGATAGCTAGTGACAAATTTAATAATTCAACCATACAAATTTGATAGTTAATTTGGGAAATCATTTTATACTTGGATAGTTTCTCAAATATGTTGCTTCACATGTTTATGCACATTTTTCCACTCCTCTATCAAGATGCTAGGCTTGTTGCTTGCTAAGAGGCTAACAAAACTCTTATATCAGCTTGCATTAGGCCTGATTAGTTTCCAATATCTATCAAACTCAATCGGAATATTTTCCTCAGTATTCCGATTAAGGGGAATGTCTCTCAATCGGATGCCTCTTCTACCCCTTTGTATAGGCTGGTTATGGGGCTCACTTTGATTCTGGCTTGAAGCATTGTCAGGAGTACCCTCACTTTGATTAACACTAGTTGGCTTTGAAGTACCCTTAGTAGGGTGCCTTATTATTCTCACTTGAAATTGAATGAGGTCATTTATATTCCTATGTGGTCATGATACTTTAAATTTTAGCCTCCAATTTTCATTTCAAGCAATATATTAACATTCTATACTTTGCTATATCCTTGTTGGCACTTAAGTATCGTACAAGGCATCAAAATGCACAATACAATTCCGGTTTAGAATCTGGAATTTTCCAACAACTAACTTATAACAATTTCTTCCTCATGCTCTCCCTATACAATTCCACCTCCTAAACTCATTAGAGTTATAAAAAGAAATAAAATCTAACTTTGTTGGGATCCACAGAGTTCCAGAATAAAATCTAACACATTATAATTGAACAATACAGAGTTGCAGAATCAAGGCTGAGAGACATTATTCACATTATAATTCAACGATATAGAGGTACAGAATAGAAAAACTCACATTATAATTCAACAATATAGAGTTACAGAATCAAGGCCGAGAGACATAAAAGTAGCTATAAGAAAGGCAAGGTAGGCTTTGCATCCACATATAATATTCACATTAATATTAACAAGTTAAGATAATTCAAAAGGAAGAACAATGCCTCAGAGCAAGCAATGGAAAAAGCCAAATTTATCTCATAAAATCTTGGAGTTCGAGCTTGAGGAACAAACCGAAGAGAGGCAAGCAACGGAAATGAGGGAATGCAATCCATCGTAGCCCTGCGTCCACCGGTGACGTTGGTAGGAGAGACGTGGGAAAGACAAGCTTAAAGACAAAACCCAGGGGAGGCAAGAAACCGCGCTTGAAGAAGAAACCAATCAGAGGAAACAAACGCCGAGCCTTACGGTAATGTTTCAACCGAATCTCTGTGTCGACGGCGGCAAAGGTTAAGGACGGAGGAGCAACGTGGGAAGGAGGAGCTGCCGCGAAAGGAGAGAGGGGTTTGTAAGAAGCTTGAGTATCATATTTCAGAGTTGAAATTAGGTGCGATACGAAGCGGCTGGAATATTTAGGGCATTTTTAAGACTGTTTATACATAACAACCTGTCTTAAAAGTTAGATTTTAAACCGGTTATTTAGTATAACCGGTCTTAAAAAACTTTTAGACTAGTTTCTAACAACAACCGGTCTTAAAAGTTCAACTTTTAAGACCGGTTCTTTTTTTATAACCGATATGAAAAAAAAATTTAATTTTTTTTACTTCAGAAAATATATTAGATCTGTTACAGTTAGAACCGGTCTAGAAAATATATACATATATTTATATTTTTTAAAGATTAATTTTTTAAGACCAGTTGTTGATAAAACCGGTCTAAATAATATATTTAAGACCTTATTTTAGTATAACCGGTCTTAGAAGTTGATCATAATTACCAAAATACCACAGGTCATTTTTTTAAGACCTTATCCGCTATAACCAGTCCAAATGTTCCGGTCTTAAACACCATTTTGTGTACTAGTGTTGGGTTTATGGGTTATGGAAGAAGGATAAGATCATTGAGGCAAAGGATCAAACTTTGGGAACGGAAGATGACACAAAGGAGGTGGAATTAGTGTTGATCGAGATTAGGACTTTAGTGTTCAAATTCTAAGGCCAAAGATCGGCCAAGCATGCGTCAAGTCGTGCCATATTTGAATAGGGAAGTTCCTTTGCCTGATTTGTTATCACTAATCACATTTGAGTACGGTAATGAGTTTGGTGATATTTTGTTGTCCTTTCCGTCTTCTAGTGTGGACGGCTCTAATTACACTTCAACGTCTCAATCCCTCCTCTCCGTTGGTCGTTGAATGATCTTATATATGAAGGCACAAAACACACACACAGTTGTATGTATTCGAGTCCATGGGACTTAGCATGCCCTCTTCCTCTTGTTTTTGCGTTATGCTTGTATCATTGCTCTTAGATTTCAATCAAAGAATATAGTCCTTGATTGTTTTCTCTTCCATCATCCTAATTTTTTTTTTTTAGATCTATCCTATGTTTTCATTTTTATTTTACATCTAAACTTATTTTACAGTTAAGGATAACTAAGAAAAAAGTTTTTAAAGCTTTTGTTGTACGTACCAGGAACCATTTGATCGGGGACCGCAGCGTAACCTTGCACTTGTTGAGTATGACATTGACAGCAATAAATCCCAACCAAATTCTAGGACCACCTGACACATCCTATGGTAATCAATCCCAACTAGATTTTGTTTTTTGAAAAAAAAAAACCATGAACTGCATGCATGGGATAAAATATCTCTTGTAAGTTTTGTAATCTTTAGAACATTTATTCATCACATGCCCATATGTGAGATCCTTATGATTTTGATTTGGTTGTTTTTCCAATAGGCCACTAATTTCACTGAAATTTCTGTTTTGGCTTTAGAGCACCTTGTTTCATATGCATAAGGAAGGGCATAAATTTATTAGAGACTACAACAAACATTGAAGTCACTAATCAGTCAGTGACAATCTATTTAATGACAGAATCATCAAATTATGAAAAGATTGACAAATATAAGAATATGTCATATATTAAGGACCAAGATCAATTTTTCAAGTAGGCCATATAATATAAGCACCAGAGGGATCAATAATAAAATAGTCACTCTGATACTCTTTTATAAGAAATAATTATCAAAATAACAGTTTAAAATATTAGTTAAAAATAATAAATGTGTAAAATATATTTTTTTTTACCAATTATATTCTTACTTATAAAGAGAGTATATAAGATATAATAGTGCAAATTTATTGTAAAGAAATAAAAACGATTTGTTCCTTATATTTAAGACTATCTCTGTGAGATTGTTTCTTGAAAAAAGGACCAAAGGGATTTCCTCATAAATATCTTATAGTAAGTGAAATCACAATTTCACAAATATAAATTAGTTTCTTGCTCTTGTACTCCTCAAGTTCTAAATATAAGACCCACTTTGTAGTTCAATCTTATATTTAGAATAGAAGGGAGCATATCTTAGGACAATCTTGAAGAAAACAAAATTTTTATGAGAAAAAAAGAATGTGATATGTCATATGTAAGTTCTACTATTATTATTATTATTTAATAGTGTCTAATTTAATTTTTATCTCTTTTAAATAAAATAAGAAATTTATTATTCACTAATTTTCGATTCTATTTATTTATTTCTATACTCTTGCAAAATGTTGCATTTTCATAAATGATTTTGGATTCAATCAGGGTGAGATGCGTTGAAGGAAAATGATCTAACCCACCTTAAGATTTGTTTGGATTAAAGTTGGTAAGGGTTACTTTTATTGCAACTAACTTTTGCAAACTGAAATTATGATAAAAGTCAATTAGTAAAATATAACTTATGTTTGGATAAAGTTTTATAAAAAATAGGCTGTATGATAGAAACTTATTTAAATGACATATTCATCAAAGTCGGTTTTAAAAAAATTAAATATGATGAAAAATTAAAAGCTAGAAGTCAGAAATAGTTGCCCTTCAAGTCCTCAACTTCAACGTGACTTGGCTCGTGGGTAGAAAGGCAGTTGCCCCTATCCTTCATCCCTTCAAGTATACGCTGCTATAGAAGCAAGAGAAATAATGGAGCCCATTCTTGACCACTAGCTAAATCATACCAACACTGGGAAAAAGAAAAGAAATGGAAGATTTATAGGCCAAGCTTGGCTCAAAAAGTCACCCAATAAGTTAGTTACATGTAATCTGGTATGATTTCTTGTAGTGGATCTTTTTTTATTAATGTATTTTTTTGGTGATTAGATTGTCGATATGAGATTGCACATTAATTTTTCCTTTTTAATCATCCATTTTTCATCTTCCTTTATTAAAAATCAAATCCTTACCCATTATATTTTTACTAAGTTTCTGAATCACATGTGTTCTTTAGAAACCATTTTTCCTTCCTCGTACGCTTTTCTTCTCATTTGAACTCCGCGCTGATACCTAACATTATTTGTTAATTCTACTTGACGTACGCTGCAATGTTGAATAAAAAGGACACCAACAAGTCTCTCATTTCAGCGACGGTAAGAGCCTGCAGACATCAATCTAAGGTTAATCCCGAAGTCGACATGGCACTCATCATTAAGGCTAAGGTAACATTCATGCAACTACCAAACCAACAAATTAAAAGAGACCAAGGCAATGATATACAAGTCAATAATAGTATTATCTTTTCTTTAAAATCAATGAACCAAAACTACCTTGTTATTGTTCTTGCCCTTCAATGCACCCCACAAAAAGGAGAAACTTTGGGCTTGGTTGATTCTATTTTCTCTTTTTTTTTGTTTCTAAAATAGTTTTATAAATTTTTTTTTTTAAAAAAACAAGTTTGGAAAACAAGAAAACAAGAAATCTATTTAGATAGTTGTTTTTAAAAAAAAAAAAAATCTATTTTTAAAGTATCATGAAGGCGGCTATCACTCACAGTGACGTGATGATAGTAGTTAGCGCCGGGTGTGATGTCGATGGTGGATAGTTGGCCATCGCAAAAAAAAAAATTTAAAAATAAAAACAAGAAAATAATTTTAAAATAATTTTTTTTAAGTTTTTAAAAACGAATTTTTGTTTTTTTAGATAAAACAACTTATCGAAACCAGTTTTGCAAACAAGTTTTATTGTTTTTTTTTTAAAAAAACAAGAAAACTATTTTTAAAAACAGAATCAAACAAGCCCTTTGATTCTCTATATCTTGTACAAACATATGCACCAGCTACTTCATTTCCTATATATTTACAAAAAACCTTCTACAAACATTTTACATTCTTATTCTACAATGGTGGAAATTAGGGTTGAACAATATAAAAATAGATTAGAATTTAGTACATTTGATTGAGGATATTTTTGGAAATATTGGATATACGAGTGTATAATTTAGTATTAAGAACATCAATTGATTTAAACTAACTTGTTACGTGTGTATTAATCAACGATGACTTTATAAAGCAACTATAATTTATTTGTGAAGCTTACGGCCAAGGTGTTTTTGTTGGTGACAGCATTGTTCCGAGTGAGTGGTGAACATTAAAGCTTCATCTTGGATAACAATGGATGGTCTTTGTGTATCACTTCCAACGAACATACTATTATTCACAACCTTTAGTTTTGGTTTTTTTTTTTTTTTTTTGAAAATTGATCACTGTGGTGAATCTCAAGAAAGGAATGTACTAAATTATTAAGAAGTTCTGCAAAAAAGGAGCATCGTGCATTGATAAGCTCCGATGCTGAAAATAACAATACCTCCATATTTCTTACTTCATAGAAGTTTTTTTTGGTGATGACGTTGATTCCTTCAAATGTATGATTTACTTCTTCTTTTTGTATGCTTTCTTCTAGATCTCTGGACCATTTGACCCTACCCACGCGACTCGGACACAGCACTGATAATCAATCCCAACTATATTTTTTTAACCTTATAATGCATGGGATAAAAAATATCCAAGAAGTTTCATAACTTTAATATATTACTCTCCAATCTTGTTGATAAGACAAAGATTATGTTTTTCGTCCTATGTATAAGTCATAGAATTAATTTTTTTTTCACATGAATGTACTTACTAGTATTATTTATAATTAAGTTATTTCTAAAATATGTAGCTAAAATCAAGAAAAACCTAAAACCTTTAATATTTAACAATTTTTCACTTTTACCCATATTTAATATATACGATATCTCATTACAACAAGTTTACATAGTAATAAATGAAGGGTGAGTTGTTTATTCATGTAAAAATTAAAATTGAATGATATAACTTATAAATAAGACAAAATTTTCTTTCTTTCTGACATGTAAATAGAAAGAAGAGATAGAAATAAGAATAACTTAGCTAAGCATGCATGTAGCTAACACAGATGCGAATAGCGTCACAGACTCAAGTGGCTAGCTAACACTCTCGACTACCAGACCTTCATGCATGACTGAATATATATAAGATCCTCGTCAAGACTTTTGAGGCAGCCATGTCTATGAAGCTTACGGCAATGTCGGTTTTGTTGACGTTGGTTACAACATTAGTCCTAGCGAGTGGTGAAGACACAAGCTTCATCTTCAATAATGGCCCCAAATCAACTAATTTAACCATGGATGCTTTTGCTTCTCTTACCTCCAATGGCCTCCTCCTACTTACCAACTAACACAAACTGAAAATGGGTCATGCATTTTACCCTAATCCACTTGTTTTCACAAACACTTGTTCTTTCTCTACCACTTTTGTTTTCGCCATTCGACCTCAATACCCTAATCTGGGGGGTCATGGCATGGTTTTCCTAATATCTCCAACGACAGAAACATTTCAAGGTGCCATTGCTTGCCAGTACCTCGGCCTCTTCAATGAAACCAACAACGGCATCTCCACGAATCATGTGCTTGCAGTGGAATTGATACAAACGACTTGATTTCAAAATATGCTCCTGCTGCATATTTTGTTAAAGGGATAGGGTTTCAGAATCTAACCCTTAACAGTGGCCAAATTGATTTCACCCTAGCTCCAATCAACATTAACAAACCCAAAACTCCATTATTGAGGTTGTCTCAAGATCTTTCTCATACTAAAAGCAATCCTAGTTATGTCGGATTCTCAGCGGCCACTGGGTCAGTAATGACTTCACATTATGTTCTTGGTTGGAGCTTCAAGCTCAATGGGCAGGCTCAAAACCTTCAATTCTCAAAACTCCCAAAGCTACCACGACTTGAAGGGAACAATCAGTTTATGATTTATACAATTGTGTTACCTCTGTTTTCACTTTGTTTCATTTTTTGGTGACTCTATCGATCTGTTTCTGGGGTATGATTTCATGTTAAATGAAAGCTTAGCTAAATACCTCTACAACTAACCCAGAGTGATATTAAATTGGAAGCAAAGATTTTGAATCATCAAAGGCGTAGCATTGGGATTGTGCTATCTACATGAAGAGTTGGAGCAAGTTTTGGTTCCCAGGGACATAAAAGCAAGCAATGTTCTATCAGATCCGAGTTGAATGGTAGGTTAGGAGATTTTGGTCTTGCAGGATTATATGGTCATTAGAGGGACCCTGCAACCACACCTGTGGTGGGGACCTTGGGATATTTGGCACTTGAGAGCACAAGAACAAGGAAAGCCACAACAAAGTATTACGTTTTTGCTTTTGATGCTTTTATGCTAGAGGTTGTATGTGGAAGAATGCCTATAGAGAAAGTAAGTAAAGAATTTATTATGAGAAGTTAGTTAAATTTGGTTAAAGATAATAAATATATAAAAATGTAACTTGCTTTTCTAAAATATCCCTATTTATGTAGAGGGTGGGTGGGGGAGAGAATGAGAGAAAAAAGAGATGAGAGAGAATATGGATGGAAAAAATAGATAAGAGAGTCATATAATTAATTAGGGGTAAAATTGAAAAAAACATTAAATGTTGAGATAAAAACAAAGTGAATCTTCTATAAAAAAAATTATATGCCTTCATAAATTTAGCTCTTATATTTTGATTAAGAGGGAGTACTTTCAATCACTTCATTGAAATTAAAAAAGTGGTAATTTATTAAATATGCCTTAAATTGGAAATTTCTGTCAATTTTGCTCAATTTAAAAATGTGCACTCTCTCTCAAATCTTGTAATTAAAGAGGTAAAATTGAAAAAATAATAATTAATAATTCCCTAAGTAATTTAATTATATTATGAGTTAAGAATTTTTTTAATCTAAAAGAAGCATTAACATTTTCAACAAGAGTGACTATATATTACTACAAAAAAATATCAAATTAGCAACGGAATTTAGTGACGGAATTTCCGTCACTAATTATTTTAGCGACGAATTAGCAACGGAATCAGAATAGTGATAAAATTAGCGACGGAATTTATTCCGTTGGTAAAAAGATCATTACTAAATAATTAGTGATGCAATTTTAAATTTGCAACGTATTAGCAACAGAATATTAGCGACGAAAAATTCCGTCACTACGGAATTCACTAATTAGTGATGGAATTTTCCCATTTCCGTCTTTAATCCGTCGTAAAATATTTTTTTTATATAATTTAAATTGTTACATGTTCTCACCACTAGCCTCTATATGTCCCTCGCTGGTGGCCGCCACGTGTACCTACCGTCAGCCATGTGTCCCCATCAGCCGCCACCACCTCTCCTCCAGCCTCCACATGTCCCGGTCAACAACCACATGTCACCCTCCATCGCACGTCATGTGTCCAAGTCACAAATTGGTTGCATTTTGTGACCAAGTTGGGATTTGAAGTCTTGACCTCTCACACGTGTGCCAGTGCCTTTGCTAGTTGAGTTAAGAAGAATTTGTGTAATTTAAATGTAAAATCATATATCTATCTATATATATATATATATATTTTCTTTGCAAACAAAATTAGAAATAAAAATTTTAATATATTACTAAATATTTGAATTTATTTTTCTTATTTTATTTTATGTAAATATTCTACCTAAACTTTTATTATTAATATATTTTTTATTTATTTATTTATATATTTTTTTGTGTATTTATAACATTTGTATTTTTATTTGTATATAATATATTATTAAAAATTCAAATATATTATATTATAATTTCAATTTCAAAAATAAATAATTATATTATATGATTTTAATATAAAATTTTAATATAAATAAAAAATTTAAAATGAATTTCAAAAATCAAATGAAAAAAAAAAGATGTTAATATTAAAAATTTAGGTAGAATATTTACATAAAATACAATAAGAAAACTATATCGAAATATTTAATAATATATTAAATTTTTATTTCTATTTTTGTTTGTATATGATTTTGCAATCACATAGGTTCTTCTTAGCTCAACTGGCAAAGGCAATAGCACGAGCGTAAGAGTTCATGGCTTCGAATCCCAACTTGGTCACAAAATGCAACCAATTTGTGACATGGACATGTGGCGTGTGATAGAGACGACACGTGGCACGTGATGGCGGGTGACACGTGGTTGTTGACCGCGACACGTGGTGGCTAGTGGCTAACGGGGACACATGGCTGGCAATGAGTACACATGGCGGTCGATGATGAGGTGGTGGCCATCAGTGAGGGACATGTGGAGGCTATTGGTGAGAACATGTGGCACTTTAAATTATTTAAAAAAATATTTTGCGACGAATTAGTGACGAAAAATTTCATCTCTAATTCGTCGCTAATTTAAGGAATAGCCTATTCCAACTTTGTGACAGATTCGTGACAGAAATTTTCTGTTGCTAATTAAAGACGGAAAATTTCCGTCAGTAATCTATCGCAAATTAGCGACGGAATTCAAAATTCAGTCACTAATCAATTAGTAACGGTACTTTTACCGATGAAGCAAATTTCATCGATAATCCGATTCTGTCGCTAATTTTCGTCACTAAACTAAATTTCGTCACTAAAATCCGTCGCTAATCCAGCATTGGTTATTTTATTAATTTATGAAAAATAAACCTAAGCAATTTTTAACAGTATTTTTAACACTTTTTTGCAACATAGGATGACTCAAAAAATCAAGGACTGAGTTGCAAGTAAGTCAAAAATTTAGCGATTGAGTTATAAGTGAATCAAAACTTTAAGAGCCAAATGATTAATTTTTTTCATTGTAATAGATGGAAGTTTGTTATGTTTAACAGTTTTGCTCTAATTTTGAAAGCTTATGGTTACTTTTGTTTAAAAAATTAGTTTATAGTTACTGTTACACTTTTGATAGAAGTTGAAGGTTATTATAGAATCTTAACCCTATAATTAATAATTATATGCGTTACAATAAAGCATAATAGAATGTTATATAATCAATGATTATTTACTTTAATGACTTGTGCACACAAGTTTCAATGCATTTAAAATTTTGTATGTGAGAGTTTAATTGTAATGACAATCAACAAAAGTTAATGATAATCATTGTATCATGTTTGCTTACATATGTCAAAGCATCATGTAGATAGATTGATTTTATATTGGACTATGAAGAGGGGAATGCATAGATAGATTGAAAATATAGTTGTCCCACATAGTTTGGGGGGTGTTTTTAAGTGGAGTACAACAAGTATGGTTTATAAGAATTTTTTTTTTATAATTGAAATACTAATTAAATGTTAGTAATTCACAAAGATTTGATACATGTTGATGTGATGATGTTTTCTTTTTTAATTAATATCGCATTAAAACAAAACTTAATCTACGTATAAGTTTCAAGCACATCATGATGGGAAGATGATGGTACAATAAATGTTTACAAAGATTTTCAAGAATTGGAGTGATCGATATCCAATATTGTTGTGCTGTTTAAATTTATTTATTTTTTGTTGATGTTCCTTAATTTAATTCCAATGTTAATATATTAGTGAGATTGTGTAAATTTGAATATTATCAAGTAATTTAGCTTGGTTAATTCATCTGTATAGAAATTTAGTTGTTTTCTTAATAAAATGATGCTAGTCCTATTGATGTGACTTTCCCTTTCAAATCCCTCCTCCACCAAACAAAAGAAATTATTACATATATACATATGTGTGTATTAAAAAAAATCTTATATTTAATAATTTAATTGAAAAATAATAGCCTCTTTAAGAAATTTAAGTCCTCCATTTTCTAAATTAATTTCATGTGTACATCATTTAGAGTAAAATACTCTAACCCCTTGTGTTTTACTTTAATTAAATAAACCTCTCCTCCATTTTCAAAACTTACACTTAAGTCCAAACTATTAACCCCGTCAAGAATATTTTAAAAATAAAATTTTTTAATTAAAATTTATATTATAGTAACTTTTATTGACTAATTTACCCTTTATCATATCCAATCCCTAATCTACATTTTACAGTTTAAGAGCTCCTGGAAAAAACAACAGCTGCAACAATGGAGAGAAGTGAAGCGATGAAGAATCCCTATAGTAAAATGGTACGAAGCTTGTTGTTTTTATCTTCCAAAGTCACTAACAAATGCTTCGCATATCAACAATTTTTTCCCATGAAAATTAAAGAATGTTCAGAAACTCTAATCCTGATGATCGTATGCAAATCGTTTACGAAGAGAGTGTTCGGATATCTTATAAAAAAGCACTTTTAGCACAAAACCAACATCCGAACATTCAAATAAAAGGGGTAATCCTTTTTTGTACTAAAACCATGGTTTTGGGGAGAAGCTATTTTTTTTTACTTTTTGAAGATGTGGACCCCATTCTCTAATTCTTATTGGTCCTTTGTATGATGTGGGCCTCATGCTATATCTCTCTCATCTTTTTTTTTTTTTTATTCTGACGTTTTCTCTACATCTATTTATTAATTTTTTTTTAGAATTTTAACATTTTAATGTTTTCTCATATCTTTAATATAAGATTTATTTATCTAATTTGATTATATTAGAAAAATTAGTTAAGTTAATTAACATTACATACAGACAAATTTATTTCATTTTTGGTATTAATTATGATCTTTAATGTTAAATAATGGGTTAAGATGCATCCTTTTTAATGCCGTTAGGAGTTTTCTTCTATTATAATTTAACGTCTTTAGGTCAAATTTAACGGTTTTGTTAAATTTACATCATTTTTACTTGTTCATTATTATTTTTGCATTTTCTAGAACTTATTTGTACCGATACCCCTCAGGAAAAACTTGATTGTTAAATTTGGACCTTAACCCTTAAATAATACATAACATATAAGCTTATTCTTTATATGTAATTATCATAAAATTTAATGTCCTTTTTAGTAATTTAACCATGAAAAAAACTATTCTGATCAAAATATCTAAACACTCTCATTTTATCAAAATCATTTTTTTTCATAATCTATTCTCTAAAAGCTATTTTCCATTTTTTCTTCATAAGCTATTCTCCAAAAGCTAATAAAAACACAATCGAAAGCTCATGCTTTGGTCGAAAATTGAAGTGGAGTCATATTTTTGAATGCTAGTTTTTTTAGTCTTATACGAAACTCTAATCCTGATAATATATGCTTTCCTCACAGTTTCTTTGTGTAGTCAATGCTAGTTTTTTTAGGGTATGGCTTCCCTCCGCTGCCATCATTTTCCCTCCAGCGACATCGTTTTACGCGTATAGTTGCTTTTGGAACTTGCTTCGTTTCCTCACAATCTGACCAAAATCTACTTTAATGTTTTCATAGTTTCTTTTTCTTCAGATGTTGAAGATATTATTTTAATTTTTGAATAGTTAATAGTAATAATTTTATATTTTAAATTTATGTTTTTATTTTTTAATTTAATGATAGGGTAAAACATTTCATCTTTTTCTAACGTTTTTAATTTTTATGCTTTTATGGTTTTTCAAAGATATTTATGAAAAATATTATATCTAATTTTATTTGTTTAAGTAAATAAGTCTGTAAATTTATTAAAGAAGCATAAAAATTGAAAATGTTAGGAAAATATGAAATGTTTTACCCTATCACTAAATTGAAAAATAAAATAAAAATCAAAATATAAATGTATTAATATTAACTATTAAAACATTAAAATAATATCTTCAGTATATGAGGAAAACAAACTATGAAACCATTAAAGTAGATTTTGGTCCGATTGTGAGGACACAAGGCAAGTTCCAAAAGCCACTCTATGTCGCTGGAGAGAAAAGGATACATCATTTACTTCTGATTTTATTGACTCTATAACATTCAGATTATTTCTTTTTTACAATTTGTCATGTTTGGCCTGAAACAGGCTCGTTTAAATTATTTATGTAATATCTCCAACTTATATCATTTATAATATCTGATAAAAAATGTGTTTGAAGTATATTTGTATCCACCAATAAATATGATTAAAAAATTAAAATTAAAAAAATTTTATATAACAAGAAATTATAAATTTTTATAAGGGAGAATGACAGAAAAATACCACTTGAATTTCAAAATTTCAAATTAGTCATTTGACAAAGATTTGCGTTGTCAGTCCCATTACTATTCTTGTCAGCGGAATTTTGAAATTTAAATAGTATTTTTCTGTCATTCTCCCTTTTTATAATATAATAAAAATTAATAAATCTTATAATATATTAGAAATTTTGAAAAATAATATTAGAATTATTTCTTGCTTCTATAATATTATTTTTAGTAAATATAAATGTTTAAATAATTCTTATGTTAGATAGGGGCATTTTGGTCAAAAAATGTTTATAAGCTAAAGTTAACGATTAACTAACGGTTGGATGGATGGAAATGAAATATTTAAAATGCAGGGAAGGTTTGTGTAACACATATTTTAATTTTAAAGAAGGTTTATATATAGATTTTGTAAATAGAAGGAATGTCTATATAATTAAAGCAAAACGTAGGGTGGTCGGAGGATTTTACCATGATTCACATGTTTTTGGTAAACTCTCCTTCATTTCTTCGGGGCAATTATAACAAAAGGACAATAAAATTGTCTAAAGCACGCCGTTGCCCGTTCTCATTATTCAGTATGTGTTTGGAACAACGATTGATAATTATGTTTGTTTTAATTTAACTTTTTGTAGTATTATTTTTGGTAAAAGCTAAATTATGTAATGTGATTTATGTTTGGATTGACGATTGTAAAAATAACTTTTATAAAAGTAAAACTTATTTGGATTGAATTAAGCATGAGGGTTTTTATGATAATGGCAAGAGAGAAATTAAATTAAAAATTATAAAAAATTTATAAAAGTTAAAGTTGGAAAATTAGACAATTAAAAAATGCACAATCTGATGAAATAATATTATAATTTATATAATTAATTGGATCACATGTTCCGTACAATTTGGTCTCTAATTGAGTCACGAATATGATTCATTTGAGAGAAAGATTGCCTACCATAATTTTTCGCAGAAGGCTATTCATCTACACTATTATTATCTACATCGACGAGATTCCCAACTTTAACTTGACAAAACACTACATCTTCAACATCATTTTCCTAATAAAATTATGTAAGGCCATTGTTGCACAAACAATGCGAACTTGTGTTTGATAGCTATACTTGCACATTTTTTGTAACAATTCAAATCGATTCTTCAACACTCTAAAAATCCTTTCAATAGTATACCTTAAACTAGAATGATAAAAATTAAAGGTCTCGTTAGTATTCTTAAATCCGAGTTAGCGGCTAAATTCTAGCAGATAATAACACTCACATTTATAAGAACCAAGGTATACAAGTTGTGTCAGATAGTTAACAACAATCAAATAATAATTGCTTAATAGATGTTTAAATCAATCGAAACTGTTAGATTCATTATAAAAATATACTTCTTTTAAATAAGATTATTTAAAGTAATTGCTTAATGCAACTTTTTTACGTGAGATGCGAAAGATTCAAATCCACCCTCCGGCTGCTTCGCCAAACAATCGACATGGATTTGGTCTAATTTATTGTCTTCCATTTTTAATAGGAAAAATTACAGTTAGGTCTAAGAAAAAAAATAAAAAATTGGTTCCACTAATAATCTTAGAAGCCTAAATTAACAACTCAAGGAACAGACCTAATAACCCTAAAGACCAATTTTTTATTTTTTTCTTTGGACGGGACATAATTATAATTCTCCCTTTTTAATAATATTAATCACAGTCCATTTTTACCAAGAAAAATCCCAGTCCACGAAATCAATAATTCTAATTGGGAAAAAAAAAAACAATTGACAAGTGTGATGTACGGGCCGAGGTTAAATCTTTCTAGTCAGGTATGAGCCTTTTGTACATGAAAGAATACGCAAAAAATGCCAGCTGAGCTTTTAACAAAAGCTCGAACATCCAGCTTTTACCGATAGCAGTTCCACAGCGCTTCAATTTGAAAAAGTTCAATCACTCACAAGCTCAACCAAACAGTTAAAAGAAAAAATCACTGATATCAATTGGGCTTATGTATGTCCAATTGGGCTGAAAGGCTGACAAAAGCCCTCACCAAACACACATTTTACTATGGCTTCTAATTAGCTTTTACGGCGGCTCACAAAAATACTCATGGGTCTTGTCGCTCTATTTATGTGGCAAGGAGAGGAAAATTCTTTTTGTTTAGGGGTAATTTAACTAATAAAGTTTATTGTAGGAGCATTGGACACAAATAAATTTTGAAAGGGATACAAAAATCAATAAATAATTTAAATGATAGATTTATTAAGGCCGTTAAATATTATCAAAATCCATTAGTTTTTAAATTGTTTATTGATATTTTTGTCCATTTTAAAATTTATGTGATCCAGACATTCCTTGGGAAATTTTTTTTTAATAAAATTGCATCTTAACACTTTTATTTATAACTTAATAATGATTACCATTGAAAAATACTTTAGGATGCTGAATACCCTATAATTATTTTAGGATGTTAAATACTACTTCCTTTTGTCCCCATTTGCAAGGTCCCAACTTTTTAATTGACCCATCCCTTTTTATAAGGTCTTTTTTTGAAGTTGTCAGAGTATTAATTGTTAAAAGTATTTTAGAAAAATGATAAAAAAAAAAAGAATTTTGAAAACACTGTTACTTTTTTTATTTACCTACTTATAAATAAAGGTATATTTAAAAACACAAATATATTTTTATATATTTAATTATTTTTAATTAATTTTAACTATTTTTTTTTTAAATTTCAGTCAATCGACCCTTACAGACTGGCAAGGAATGTAATGCCCAAAAAAAAAATTATAAACATTGATTCTAGAAAGAGTCACATCCCTGAGTGACGTATTTTCTCCAAATGCATGAACGCCGGATCACAAAAAATCTTATCTTTTCTTCCTCGACCAATGGAAATGACAGTCACTGCAGAGTCCAACCGTTCACGGCAACCAAAAAGCAACCCATTTGTTGCCGTTCAAAGACCGATGATAATCCGACCGTTCACGGCAACCAAAACCAACTCATTTGTTGCCTTCCAAAGACCGATGATAAAAAGGAAAAATTCTGATTGCTATATACATATATATATATATATATATATTTAACGTACGAAGATACGGATAGCAGAGGACTACTGATTTTGAGACACAGCTATGTTTGTGAAGATTATTACAACGCTGGTGCTTTTGGTGGTGACAACAATGGTACAAGGAAGTAGAGCAGATACAAGTTTCATCTTTAATTATGGCTTCCAATCAGCGAATTTAACCATGAATGGTATATCTGCCATCACTTCCAATGGCCTCCTCCGACTCACCAATGAAACTAGGATGCAAAAGAGTCATGCTTTTTACCCCAATCCATTACTTTTCACAGACACTTCTTCTTTCTCTACTACTTTTGTTTTCGCCATTAGACCTCAATATCCCACTCTTAATGGTATCGGAATGGCTTTTGTGATTTCTCCAACAAAAGCATTTCCAGATGCTCTGGCCAGCCAGTACCTCGGCCTCTTCAACAGAACCAACAATGGCAACCCCAAAAACCACGTGTTTGCTGTAGAATTCGACACCCTCCGGAACGATGAATTTGGGGATATTAATGATAACCATGTTGGGTTCGATATTAACGGTCTGAATTCCACAAAATCTGCCCCTGCCGGATATTATGTAAATAGGTCTCAGTTTCAAAATTTGAGCCTCGCAAGTGGCTTGCCGATGCAAGTGTGGGTGGACTATGATGGAGGCAAGAAGCAAATTAGTGTCACCCTATCCTCAATCAATGTTAACAAACCCGAAACTCCATTGTTAACGTTGTCCCAAGATCTTTCTCAAATTCTAACCAATCCCAGTTATGTCGGATTCTCATCTTCCAATGGGGCGCTGACTGCTTCTCATTATGTTCTTGGTTGGAGTTTCCGGGTCAATGGTGTGGCTCAAAACCTTGATACCTCAAAACTCCCAAAACTTCCACGACTCGGAGGAAACGAACGATCAATGATTTTGCTTATTGGGGTACCTCTCATGTCGCTTTGTATATTTTTTCTAGTTATTTTATCTATAGTTTATTACATAAATTGGAAAAAGAAGTTTTCTGAGATTGTTGAGGAGTGGGAGCAAGACTATGGTCCTCAAAGATTCAAATACAGAGATCTGTATATTGCCACAAAGGGATTTAGAGAGAGAGAGCTTCTTGGCAGTGGTGGTTTTGGTAGAGTCTATAAAGGAACAATGCCGGGTTCGAAAACAGAGGTTGCTGTTAAGAAAGTATCGCATGAATCCCGACAGGGCATGAAAGAATTCATTGCAGAAATTGTGAGCATTGGTCGCCTTCGCCATCGAAACCTCGTATCTCTTTTGGGATACTGCAGGCGGAAAGGTGAGCTTCTTTTAGTCTATGATTTCATGCCAAACCGAAGCTTAGATAAATACCTCTTTAACCAACCTAGTGTGACACTAAATTGGATGCAAAGATTTAGAATCATTAAAGGGGTAGCTTCAGGATTGTGCTATCTGCATGAAGAATGGGAGCAAGTAGTAGTACATAGAGATATAAAAGCAAGCAATGTTCTCCTAGATTCGGAGTTGAATGGAAGGTTAGGAGATTTTGGTCTTGCAAAATTATATGATCATGGCACTGATCCTGCTACTACACATGTGGTCGGGACCTTGGGATATCTGGCACCGGAGAACACAAGAACTGGAAAAGCCACAACAAAGTCTGATGTTTTTGCTTTTGGTGCTTTTATGCTGGAGGTTGTAAGTGGAAGAAGGCCTATAGAGAGAGGAAGTGAAGAATTTATATTGGTGGATTGGGTATATGGGTTATGGAAGAGGGGTGAGATAATTGAGGCGCAGGATCAGAATTTAGGAACAGAGTACAAAGCAGAGGAGGTAGAATTAGTGTTGAAATTGGGTCTTTTGTGTATGAATTTCAACGCTGGAGATAGGCCAAACATGCGTCAAGTTGTGCAGTATTTGAATATGGAAGTTCCTTTGCCTGATTTGCCATTACTAATGTCGTCTCCTTCTTGCTGTGGATTCACATGTGGGAGCCACAAAGACTTTGATGACATTAGAATTTCCTTTCCATCTTCAAGTTTGGATGGCTTTAACACTCGCACTTCGATAACTGAATCTATCCTCTCAGGTGGTCGTTGATTTTCTTTTGAAGACAAATATGTATGAGACAGAAGTTAAGTACTTGTAATCTTAGTTAGGTTTTGGTCGCAAAATGTTTGCTTAACATGCTTATTGTTCCTTTGTTTTATGTTTAGCTACTTGTGTTCTATATGCATTTTTAAATGATGTGATGTTTAGATTAAATATGCTTGCGCACTGTATAGGTGAGATTAACTTTACTTTTGTCGTTAACCTTAATTACCTTGAACTTTTTGTTTGGTATATGGGTTTTTTTCTTCCAATTTGAGATCCAATGACTAACCGCATTCAAGGCACTTCAAAAAAACAAATAAAATTAAAGTCAAACCAAATTCAACTTACCTTAATTGCCTTAAAATAAGATGACCTATACCACAAACACAGCCAAAAAAAAACAAATAAAATGAATCATTTGATAACTTGTTTAGATCTAATATTTTCTTGAGGAGATATTTTAACCATTCATTGTTCTTTGGAGGGCCGATGGACATACAATACCTGACCAATTAGTTTCATTGTTTACTTTATGTTTTTATAACTTTTACATTTTACATTTATTTTTCATTTGATCCATCTCATCTAATTACTTGTTTTTTATTTAAATAAGGTAGCTTTGTGACAATTTTTTTTTATAAGGTAGCTGAATAATTTTAAATTTTAAGACAATGCTACAACTATTCCTAAAATGATAATAACGTAAGTAGACAACTTTCCTTTCAGTCGTGGGTCTTATTTAATTTGAAGTATAATCTAGTGTAAAATTTTGGCCGAAAAAAAAAAGACAATGACATATTTAGCCCAAACAAAAGCTAAATTTTTTAACAAAACAATGAAATAAAACATTGGCTGTAATTTTTAAAAAAATACTTAGATGTAAATTAATCAGACAACTTGATATAATTTAGTCAAAAAGTAATTAAAATATTAATATTAATTATTAAAAATGAGTTATACTAATTATGTATCCTATTTTTTATGTGGCCTTATAGTTTAATAAATATATTTAAAAAATAGGATACATGATCATGTGTGATTGAATAACTTAACATAATGAATATAAGAAATTTGAATTAAGTATTGTTTTCCTAACAATTTTTTTTTAAAAAAAAAATTAGAAGGACAAATACTAATAGTATGAGATTACAAAAGTCATCAAACTCGTACCATTTACAAAAGGCATCAATTGTGTTAATGTTGTCCTAAGATCTTTCTCAAATTCTAGCCAATCTCAGTGACTCAAAAACAAGGACCCTGCGAATACCCCAATGGGGCGTTGGTAGGGGTGGGAATAGGTCAGGCTAGGCCAGGCTTTCGTCTTAACAGACCAGGCCTGTTTTGTATCAGGATGGCCTGATCCTGGCCTGTGGCCTGAAAGAGGCAATTTTTTAGGCCTAAGTCTAGCCTGTACAAAGGGCTAGCCTGGCCTGAGGCCTATTAAGGGGCCTATAACTTGAAAACATTTTAAATGGGTTTACAGGCCACAGGCCGCACAATAGATTTCTTAACAATTAGGCCGAAAATAGGCTGAAAATCGGCCCCATTACACTAATAATCCAATACACATCATAAAATATAAAACCAAATACAAAGCAGTGTGAACTCAAAATTAAAATGGGAGAATTAAAACCTGAACTCAAAGCATCAACTGAGAAGGGAGAAGCTGACAGAGAATTGAGAAGCTGACGGAGAACAGAGAAACACGCCTGACGGAGAAAACAACAGCTGTGACTGTTGGCAGAAACGCGATGCTGATGATGGAGAACTGAGAAATGAGCTTGACGGAGAGCTGAGAAGCTGTGACTGTGAGCACAAACGCGATGCTGAAGACGATGATCTGTGAAGCTGACGGACAACAATGAAACACTCCTGACGGAGAACTGAGAAGTTGTGTCTTCCGTCGAAGATCTGAGAAGCCGATCACGATGAACAGAAAAACTGACAGAGAATTGAAGCGAGACAGATGACGATGACTTGATGAGCTGATGAACTGATGATCTGTTTTTTTGCGAGAAAGATGAACTGATGAGTGATGAATGATCTTATTCGGCCAAAACAAAAAAGAGTGATGATCTTACTTTGACCGTGGGCCACGAGCTGATGAACTAATGATCTTTTGGTTTTTTGCGAGAAACATGAACTAAGTGATTATCTTACTTTGACCGTGGGCCACGTTGTGATTGGCAGCTTTTTTTTAGTGCTTGTCACTATAGTGTCATGATGTAAGCTTTAGTGTTTGAGTTGTAAAATCTGTCGGTTTAATTGATTGAATTTTGTGAAGATTGAAATTCGAAAGAAACAGATTGTCAGTGTGGGCAAAAGAATTGAACGTTGATATTTTGTTTAATTACATTTATACCCTTAATTTTTTTAACAGGCCGGCCTGATAGGCTTTAAAGGCCTACTAACAAGCCTGAGCCTGGCCTGATAAATAAATCAGGCTTTAAAACAGGCCTTGGCCTGGCCTTTTCGCCTGAAAGGTCAGGCCTGTACAGGCCCAGAGCAGGCCCCTGACAGGCCTTCTGGCCTATTCCCACCCCTAGGTGTTGGTAGCTCTTCATCATTTTGCTCTTGGGTTGGAGTTTCCGGGTCAATGGCGTGGCTCAAAATCTTAATACCCAAAACTATCACATGCCTTTGGAGGAAGTGTCACAGAGTTTCAAATAATACTCAACATTTAGACTATTCAAATAGTCAAATTAAATTTAAACCGTTGAAATGTTAACTAGCAATGAGGATCATAGGATGAGGAATCTCTTTAATTCCATGTTTAATCGCATATCAAATCAATGTAGGTTTAAAGGACAGTGCAATGTTGAGTGTGACAAGTTAAATATGCCAACCTAATTCAAGGACCACATAAGGACCCTACTAACCCCCCTTTGGACATTTAGCTAATAATTCCTCCCAAATAACTAATAAAATAACCTCACAAATTTATAAGAAAATTATTATGATGTTCCAAGTAAAAATTGTAATCACAAAAAAATCGTACAATAATAAGCTTTAACTGTTTAACATTGGAAATATTAGCAAGTCCATGCTTGCTCACAAGTTCCATTAGACCTGTTCCTTCAACTTCGAGTGGTCATGGAATGGCTTTTGTAATTTCTCTGACAAAAGCATTTCCAGGTTTGTGGTAGCTCAACATCGTCCAGAATAGCGAGTTCGGGGATATCAATGATAACTGTGAAGGAAATATTATATCATTAATATTATATCAATTAATATAATTAGCGTGATTGATTGATTGATACAATTTCCTCATTTAGAAACAATTAATACCTAGGCTCCTCACTCTTATATATATATTGTATCTCTCTATGAATAGAAAATATACAATTCTAAACATTCAGATTCTAGTCTTATATGGTATTAGAGTGAATGGATCTCTGAATTTTTTTTTCTGGTGTGTACCATTCATTACTGTTTCGGGTATTGTTCTTTTGAGGTACTGGTTGACTATTGTTTGGGTCAATACTGTTTGGGGTATTATTTTACACTGTTTTTACGGTACTGTTTCACCCTGTTCTGCACTGTTTCACCTACTGTTTCAAACACTGTTTCGGGTCACTGTTCTACACTGTTTCAAGCCACTGTTTCGTAGTGTTGTGTAACTCGTACCAGATCAGCTGATCCAGCCCAAAAACAGGCGAACCGGCAGGTAAACCGGTCCGGTCCGGGTTACAATTTTTTTAAAAAATTTTATTAAAAAAATTTTTCCTTTATAATTTCATACTATAAGCCTAAAATTTTCAATTTCTCACTGGTTTGGTCCCGGTTTAGCTCCGATTTGGCCCCGGTCTGACCCACTGACCCTTAACCCAGTACCTCGATCGGTTTAATACCCGGTCCGGGTTTTAATACCTTGTTGTTTCGCACTGTTCTTCTCTGTTTCATACACTGTTCATCAAAAAAAAAATTCTACTTGCTTTTTTGACCCAAATTTGGAGTTTTCTCGTCAGTTGGACTTATATGTTGTTGTTATTCACTTTTGGATTAAATGGCTGACTCACAATCTTGAAGTCATCAGCGAGGATGGGAAGAGATGCATCTGCAACAATCACCTCTTCAACTGCCACTCTAACGTGATCATCTTTTATTGGTTGGTGGTGGACAGTTGATCTCAAGTTGTGCATGCTCCCCCGTGCAACTAATCATTTCAGAGGATCCTTCACAAACAGGTCACAAAGCTCACCAATTTCTTTTCTAGAACCCTCTGATGACTTACCAACATTGTAGCAACTTCCTTTAGTGCTCTGCTTAAGTGCAAGCGAATGTGCCTGAGAAGCACTAGGATCTTGTCTTGTGCTCACAATGATAATCATTTCCTCCTTCATTTGACTCAACCTTTTTTCTAATCGTGCATCAAATGTACTTCTGCCTCGGCCTTTGCTTTCGCTCTTATAGTGACCAATATATGCTCCATCTCCTCCTTAGTCACCATACTACTTGAAAAACGGCGTGGGCCGGGGGTGCTCCAAAGTAATCCCTTATGTCTACCTCGCGTCTAATTCCCCCAACACGGCCGGGATGCTCGTGTTTTCCTGTGGCAAAGATCAGGATGTCATTCCTCCCATCCGACCTAAATGATCCCTCGACTTGTTTTTTTTAAGCTCCTCCTATAAGACACATAAGACAAACATAAGCAATGAATTTTTGTTTACTAACTAATTAATAACAACAACAATACTTACAATATTTTTACCAACCACACAAGATTGTTTACTCGTATAAGACTTGCTCCTCTTTTGGTGAGCGAACTTCTACATTTCTTCACAACGTATTGGAGATGGTGGAGAAAGAAGAACAGAAGGATCGGATTGAGCTGCTTCTTCCAATCTCTTCCATTTGGTCGTCAAGAAGTCTTTTTCAGCCTTCACATAACTCCCATAAGACATTATATGAGGGCAATCATTCTTTCTTCCACTCTCTTGTGCTTTTTGCCTTTATTCCTGCTAATGAGAAATAAAAAAAAGGTTACAATCAATACATTAAAGAAAATTTATAAGTAAATAAAATGAAAATATGTCAACTCACCAAAGTTTCTAGAGTAGTCCGAAGCCGTCTAAATTCTTGCCAAGTGTGTTCGTCAATATAAGAATACTTGTCGCACGGATTAGGACGAGGCTTACCATCTTCCACCTCGATATGCACGTAATTGTTGGCTAGAGTTGTCTTAAACTTCCTCCAACGTTCATCACAATATGTTATTGTCTTATTATACAATATTTCACTCTCAAGAATGTCGCAAGTGAGCTGTAATGCATGCATTCGATAGTTAGTGACAAATTTAATCATTCAACCATACAAATTTGATAGTTAGTGAGGACAATCATTTTATACCTGGATAGTTTCCCAAATATGTTGCTTCACATGTTTATCCATATTTCTCCACTCCTCTATCAAGATGCTAGGCTTGTTGCGTGCCAGGAGGCTGACAAAACTCCTATATCGGCTTGCATTATGCCCTATTGGTTTTCAATATCTATCAAACTAAATCGGAATCTTTTCCCTAGTATTCCGATTAAGGGGGATATCTCTCAATCGGGTGCCTCTTCTACCCCTTCGTATGGGCTGGTTACGGGGCTCACTTTGATTCTGGTTTGGAGCATTGCCAAGAGTACCCTCACTTTGATTTACACTAGTTGGCTCCTGAGTACCCTCAATAGGATGGGTCATTATCATCACTTAAAATTGAATGAGCTAATTTATATTCCTATGTAGTCATGACACTTTAAATTTCAGCCTCCAATTTTCATTTTAAGCATTATATTAACATTCTAGACTTTGCTATATCCTTGTTGGCACTTAAGTATCGTACAGGGCATCAAAATGCACAATACAATTCTGATTTAGAATCTGGAATTTTCCAGCAACTAACTTATAACAATTTCTTCCTCATGCTCTCCCTATACAATTCCACCTCCTAAACTTATTGGAGCTATAAAAATGAATAAAATCTAACTCTGTCTAACATATTACTGGGATCCACAGAGTTCCAGAATAAAATCTAACACATTATAATTGAACAATACAAAGTTACAGAATCAAGGCTGAGAGACATTATTCACATTATAATTCAACAATACAGAGTTACAGAATAGAAAAACTCACATTATAATTCAACAATATGGAGTTACAGAATCAAGGCCGAGAGACATAAAAGTAGCTATAAGAAAGGAAAGATAGGCTTTGCATCCACATATAATATTCACAAGTTAAGATAATTCAAAAGGGAGAACAATGCCTCAGAGCAAGCAACGGAAAAAACCAAATTTATCTCATAAAAACCTGGAGTTCGAGCTTAAGGAACAAACCCAGGGGAGGTAAGCAACGGAAACGAGGGAATGCAATCCACCGTAGCCCTACATCCACCAGCGGCGTTGGTAGGAGAGATGTGGGAAAGACAAGCTTAAAGACAAAACCCAGGGGAGGCAAGAAACCGCACTTGAAGAAGAAATCAATCGGAGGAAACAAACGCCAAGCCTTACGGTAATGTTTCAACTGAACCTTTGTGTCGACAGCGGTGAAGGTTAAGGACGGAGGAGCAACGTGGGAAGGAGGAGCTACCGCGAAAGGAGAGAGGGGTTTGTAAGAAGATTGAGTATTAGATTTCAGAGTTGAAATTAGGCGCGATACGAAGCGGCTGGAATATTTAGGGCATTTTTAAGACCATTTATACATAACAATCGGTCTTAAAAGTTAGATTTTAGATCGGTTATTTAGTATAATTGGTCTTAAAAAACTTTTAGACTAGTTCCTAACAACAACCGATTTTAAAAGCTCAACATTTAATACCGGTTCTTTTTTTATAACCGGTATGAAAAAAAATAAATTTTTAATTTTCTTTATTTCAGAAAATATATTAGACCTGTTATATTTAAAACCGGTCTAAAAAATATATACATATATTTATATTTTTTAATAATTAATTTTTTAAGACCTGTTGTTGATAAAACCAGTCTAAATAATATATTTAAGACCTTATTTTAGTACAACCAGTCTTAGAAGTTGATCATAATTATCAAAATGCTGCCGATCATATTTTTAAGACCTTATCCTCTATAATTAGTTTAAATGTGCCGGTCTTAAACACCATTTGTGTACTAGTGTTGGGTTTATGGGTTATGGAAGAAGGATAAGATTATTGAGGCAAAGGATCAAACTTTGGGAACGGAAGATGACACAAAGGAGGTGGAATTAGTGTTGATCGAGATTAGGACTTTTGTGTTCAAATTCTAAGGCCAAAGATCGGCCAAGCGTGCGTCAAGTCGTGCAATATTTGAATAGGGAAGTTCCTTTGCCTGATTTGTTACCACTAATCACATTTGAGTATGGTAATGAGTTTGGTGATATTTTATTGTCCTTTCCGTCATCTAGTGTGGACGGCTCTAATTACACTTCAATGTCTCAATCCCTCCTCTTCGTTGATCGTTGAATAATATGAAGGCACAAAACACACACAGTTGTATGTATTCGAGCCCATGGGACTTAGCATGCCCTCTTCCTCTTGTTTTTGCGTTATGCTTGTATCATTGCTCTTAGATTTCAATCAAAGAATATGGTCCTTGCTTGTTTTCTCTTCCATCATCCTAATTTTTTTTTAGATCTATCCTCTGTTTTCATTTTTATTCTACATCTAAACTTATTTTACAGTTAAGGATAACTAAGAAGAAAGTTTTTAAAGCTTTTGTTGTCCGTACAAGGAACCATTTGATCGGGGACCGCAGCGTAACCTTGCACTTGTTGAGTATGACATTGACAGCAATAAATCCCAACCAAATTCTAGGACCACCTGACACATCCTATGGTAATCAATCCCAACTAGATTTTGTTTTTTGAAAAAAAAAAACCCCTAAAATGCATGCCTGGGATAAAATATCTCTGGTAAGTTTTGTAATCTTTAGAACATTTATTCATCACATGCCCATATGTGAGATCCTTATGATTATGATTTGGTTGTTTTTCCAATAGGCCACTAATTTCACTGAAATTTATGTTTTGGCTTTAGGGCACCTTTTTCATATGCATAAGGAAGGGCATAAATTTATTAGAGACCACAACAAACATCGAAGTCACTAATCAGTTAGTGACAGTCTATTTAAGGACGGAATCATCAAATTATGAAAAGATTGACAAATATAAGAAATATGTCATATATTAAGAACCAAGATCAATTCTTCAATTAGGTCATATACTATAAGCACAAGAGGGATCAATAATAAAATAGTCACTCTGTTACTTTTTTATAAGAAGTAATTATCAAAATTACATAGTTTAAAATATTAGTTAAAAATAATAAATGTGTAAAATATGTTTTTTTGCCAATTATACTCTTACTTATAAAGAGAGTATATAAGATGTAATTAGTGCAAATTTATTGTAAAGAAATAAAAAGGATTTGTTCCTTATATTTAAGACTATCTCTGTGAGATTGTTTCTTGAAAAAGGGACCAAAGGGATTTCCTCATAAATATCTTATAGTAAGTGAAATCACAATTTCGCAAATATAAATTAGTTTCTTGTTCTTGTACTCCTCAAGTTCTAAATATAAGATCCACTTTATAGTTCAATCTTATATTTAGGATAGGAGGGAGTATATCTTAGGACTATCTTGAAGAAAACAAAATTTTTATGAGAAAAAAAGAATGAGATATGTCATATGTAAGTTCTATTATTATTATTATTATGATTATTTAATAGTGTCTAATTTAATTTTTATCTCTTTTAAATAAAATAAGAAATTTATTATTCACTAATTTTCGATTCTATTTATTTATTTCTATACTCTTGCAAAATGTTGCATTTTCATAAATGATTTTGGATTCAATCAGGGTGAGATGCGTTGAAGGAAAATGATCTAACCCACCTTAAGACTTGTTTGGATTAAAGTTCGTAAGGGTTACTTTTATTGCAACTAACTTTTGAAAACTGAAAATATAATAAAAGTCAATTAGTAAAATATGACTTATGTTTGGATAAAGTTTTATAAAAAAGAAGTTGTATGATAGAAACTTATTTAAATGATATATTCATCAAAGTCGGTTTTAAAAAGTTTAAATATGATGACAAATTAAAAGCTCGAAGTCAGAAATAGTTGCCCTTCAAGTCCTCAACTTCTAAGTGACTTAGCTCGTGGGTAGAAAGGCAGTTGCCCCTATTCTTCATCCCTTCCGTGTGTGCAAAAATCTTCCATATAAGTGTGTAAACAATTTTCCGTTGTGTGCAAAATATCTTCCGTTATGTGCAACAGATTTTCTGTTGTAGCAATTAGCAATTAATTTGCCTCCAAGGTATTTATGGGCAATTCTCCCTTATATTTTTACCAAGTTTCTGAACCACATATGTTCTTTAGAAACCATTTTTCCTTCCTCGTATGCTTTTCTTCTCATTTGAACCCCGCGCTGATACCTAACATTATTTGTTAATTCTACTTGACGTACGCTGCAATGTTGAATAAAAAGGACACCAACAAGTCTCTCATTTCAGCGACGGTAAGAGCCTGCAGACATCAATCTAAGGTTAATCCCGAAGTCGACATGGCACCCATCATAAAGGCTAAGGTAACATTCATGCGACTACCAAACCAACAAATTAAAAGAGACCAAGTCAATGATATACAAGTCAATAATAGTATTATCTTTTCTTCATAATCAATGAACCCAAACTACCTTGTTATTGTTCTTGCCTTTCAATGACACCCCACAAAAAGGAGAAACTTTGGGCTTGATTGATTCTGTTTTCTGTTTTTTTTTTTTCCAAAACATTTTTATAAAATTGTTTTTAAAAACAAGTTTTGAAAACAAGAAAACAAAAAAAAAATCCATTTTGGATAGTTGTTTTTTAAAATATTTGTTTTTAAAGTGTCATGGCAATAGCTGTCACCGACGGGGACATGATGATAGTGGTTGGTGCTGAGCGTGGTGGCAATAGTGGATAGTTGGCTGCCTCAAAAAAAAAAAAAAAAGAAATAGAAAAACAAAAACAAGAAAACAATTGAAAACTATTTTTGGTTTTTAGTTTTTAAAAATGACTTTTTTTTTTTTTAAAAAAAACAACTTATTAAAATAGTTCTGTAAACAAGTTTTATTGTTTTTATTTTTTAAAAACAACAAAACTATTTTTAAAAATAGAATCAAACAAGCCCTTTGATTCTCTATATCGTGTACTAACATATGCACCAGCTACTTCATTTCCTATATATTTACAAAAAACCTTCTACAAACATTTTACATTCTTATTCTGTAATGGCATTATGGTGGAAATAAGGGTTGAACAATATAAAAATAGGTTAGAATTTATTACATTTGATTAAGGATATTTTTGGAAAGATTGGATATAGGAGTATATAATTTAGTGTTAAGAACATCAATTAATTTAAACTAGCTTGTTAAATTCAATAATTCCTATGTATTAATCAACGATGACTTTATAAAGTATCTATAATTTGTTTGTGAAGCTTACGGCCAAGGTGTTTTTGTTGGTGACAGCATTGTTCCAGGTGAGTTGTGAAGATTAAAGTCTCATCTTTGATAACAATGGATGGTCTTTCTCTATCACTTTCAACGGACATAATATTATTTACAACGTTAGTTTTTTTTTTTTTTTTTTTGAAAATTGATCACTGTGATGAATCTCAAGAAAGGAATGTAATAAATTATTAAAAAGTTCTGCAACAAAGGAGCATCATGCATTTATAATCTGGGGGGGGGGGGGGGGGTCATGGAATGGCTTTCCTAATATCTCCAAAAACAGCAACATTCCAAGGTGCCATTGCTGGCCAGTACCTCGGCATCTCCACGAATCATGTGCTTGCAGTGGAATTGATATAAACGACTTGATTTCGACGAAATATGCTGCTGCTGCATATTTTGTTAAAGGGATAGGGTTTCAGAATCTAACCCTTAACAGTGGCCAAATTGATTTCACCGTAGCTCCAATCAATATTAACAAACCCGAAACTCCATTATTGAGGTTGTCTCAAGATCTTTCTCATACTAAAAGCAATCCTAGTTATGTCGGATTCTCAGCTGCCACTGGGGTCAGTAATGACTTCTCATTATATTCTCAGAACTCCCAAAGCTACCACGACTTGGAGGGAACAAACAATCTGTGATTTTTACACTTGACTTACCTCTGTTTTCACTTTGTTTCATTTTTTAGTGACTTTATCGATCATTTATTTCAAATATATAAGAAGAGGAAGTTTTCCGAGATTGTTGAAGATTGGGAGCAAGACTATAGTCCCTACAGGCTCAAATACGAAGATCTCTACATTGTCACAAAAGGATTCACAGAGAGAGAGAGAGAGAGAGAGAGAGCGCTTCTAGGAAGCGGTGGTTTCATAGCAGAGATCGCGAGCATTGGTCGTCTACGCCATCGAAACCATGTATCTCTTTTGTGATATTGCACGCAAAAAGGTGAGCTTCTTTTGGTGTATGATTTCCTGTCAAATGGAAGCTTAGATAAGTACCTCTACAACTTACCCACAGTGACATTAAATTGGAAGCAAAGATTTTGAATCATCAAAGGCTTAGCTTTGGGATTGTGCTATCTGCATGAAGAGTGGGAGCAAGTTGTGGTTCCTAGAGACATTAAAGAAAGCAAAGTTGAATTCTAGTTGAATAGAAGGTTAAGAGATTTTGGTCTTGCAAGATTATACGATCATAAGAGGGACCCTACAACTACACATGTGGTGGGGACGTTGGGATATCTCGCACATGAGAGAACAGGAACAAGGAAAGCCACAACAAAGTCTGATGTTCTTGCTTTTGGTGGTTTTATTCTAGAGTTTGTACGTGGAAGAAGGCCTATATTTTGAGCAAAAAAAAAAAAAAAAAAAGAAGGCCTATAGAGAGAGGAAATGAAGAATTTATTTTGGTGGATTGGGTTTATCGGTTATCCAAGAGGGGTGAGATCATTGAGAGAAGTTAGTTTCATTGTTTTTCTTTCTTTTGTTTTTTGTTTTTATAAACAGACAAAAGGATATTAAACAACGTAAGTTTACAAATTATAAATAGTCAATAAATTAAAATGAGATTCTAGAAAATTGTAAAAATAGATATTGATATTGTAAAAGTTAGTTTCATTGTTTACTACTTTCAACCACTTTATTGAAATGAAATTAAGAAAAAGTGGTAACTTATTAAATATATCTTAAATTAAATATTTATGTTAATTTTTCTGAATTTAAAAATGTGCACTCTCTCTCTCACCTCTTGTAATTAAGAAGAGGTAAAATTGAAAAAATAATAATTAATAATTCCCTAAATAACTTATATTATGGGCTAAGAATTTTTTATCTAAAAGAAGCCTTTAAATAGACATGAATGCCAATAGCGAAATGATATGGTTCCCGAAAATTGGAGGGGGCAAATCAAATCAATGTAGGTTTCAAGGACACTAATAACAAGACTTTCACATAGCTGATAATCCATCCTAACTAAAATAAAATGCTTAACTAAGGCCATTGGGTTAACTGTAGCAGAAGTGATTTTTTTTTTAATATGATTTTTATAAATTTAAGATAAGATAAAAATCAGATTGTAAATATGATTTGAGTTTGGATTGACAATAGTAAAAGTGACTTTTTTTTCAAAAAGCCATAAAATACCTGACTAATATTTTATAACTGACGCTGAACCACAATTTAACCTTTAATATTTATTGGACTTAATTAATCAAATGAGTTATAATATTAAAATTCCATTCAGATCACTCGCCTCGCGAGAATGGAGCTCTTATAGATATTATGATTTTCTTAAAGAAATTAAACTTAAATTTTTATATGAACAAAAAGAGATATGTGATATGTAACATCTATTATCATTATTTAATATTCTGTCGTTAATTTTCTTTCTCTTTTAAATAAATAAGAATTTAATTATTATACACTAATTCTCGTTTCTATTAATTTATTTTGCACTCCAAACTAATTACAAAATGGTGATTTTCATAAGTCATTTTTTATATCTAAGGCACATTAGCGGAGGGTTACGGGCACTCACAAGTAGATTACCATCATTTTCTGAGTTTGAATAATCTAACTTTGGAAAATTAAGAGCAGGCGTTGTGCATCTAGAAAGAGATGGAAAATTCAAAAATTATCATTAAATTTCAGATAAGAAATTAATTAAATACTAAAAGTCTAAAGGAATTTAATTTTTAAAATATCTGGCTTGTTTATATAAATTGTAAAGGTAAATGATGCAAATTTGTAAATAGGCATATTTAACTTGTATATATGAAATTTTTGAAACTTATTTGTATTTAAATTTTTACATGAAATCTATGAATAATTTTTCCAAAAAAAAAAACTAGATGAGCATGTATATTTCTAAGATCTTAAATATAAGTCACTTTCCACTAATTCATATACTCTTTAATATGCTCTAAGAAACTTATAATATGCATAATAATAGGAATCAAAGACACGTTTTAGAATATTCCTTGCAAATGAAGGAAGTGCTGTGATATATAATGAACGACGTGCTTTTGTGACATGTTCTATCCAAATTGATATGAATGCATGATGGTAGAAGATCTTATTTTTTAAATAGTGGCCGTTGAAAATTTGCAAATAATGTTTTCATTGCTTAGTATCTCCATTTCCTCTCCATCGCTTCAAAACGACATCGTTTTGATTAAATGCAATCTTAGCCATTGATCTCCAATATGATCTAGCCATTCATTTGTAAAATATTAAGGCTAGAGGCATATTTACTATGGCCTTAATAATTTAGAAACATACCTCCAACAAGAATTGATGTGATCTTCCAACTGCATAAAAGAAAAACAGAATGGCACTACTATAGACAAGGCTTTTAACATATGTTTTTTGGCCCTTTTAAAAACTGAAAAGTTAGGGACGTCTATGCTAGGGATGTAGTAAAGTAAGGAAATGGCGTTTGTAAACAAAGGGGATGCTGTAAGTGAAACACTTATGGCATCCCAAATTTAAAATAAGGAAGCGTAAAGATCATTTTCCCATCAACAACCATAAGAAAGAAGGTAGAAGGAGACAAAAAAAAATTACATATCTAATATTTGAAATCCAAATCCAAAATCTACACAATAATAACTCTAAAGCCGAAATCTCACAAACAGAAGATTATAACAATAAGAGGAAGCTTCTGTTATTATAATTCATTTTCTCATAATAGTGAATAGAGAGAAGCGACAGGGAGAGATGAACCTCGTCTTCTAGCCGGAGTGTGAGCCAAGACACATGTTTCAGAATCTCGATTTGCAAGCTATAACAACAGAAATTAGAAGACAAAATAGAAGGGAAAACCAAAAAAAAAAAAGAGAGAAGATAAAATAATTTAAAAAAAGTGAGCAAGCAGAACAAATCTGAAGGCAAAAAAAGGGAGAGGAAGAAGCAAGAAGTCTTGGATTAGAAGAGGAAGAAGCTAAGAAAAGATATAAATATAAGTGGACCAACAAGGCAGAAAAATTTTTCTTAGCAAAATGAAAAGCGAATCACACATACGAGGTCGGAGAAAACAACTTTTCTGCAATTCCAATATTAATGGGAACGCACTCTTGACGTCCCTAAATAAATATTAGGGTCGCCAAAGGTGCTAATAATTAGGGATGGTGGACCTTTGGCATCTGTTTTTGAAATTGGGACACCTAATCTTTTAAAACTGATTTATAGAATTATAAAAATGTTACTGTCTTTATTTTTTACTTCCTTTTTTAAAAAAGGGACGTTCTTTGAGGTAATAAAATATATATTTTCTAGTAGTGTGGTTCCAAGTGCTAAACAATCTTTTTTGACATTGCAACTTAACGGAAGGCCAAAAAAGATAAAAACAGCTCTAAAGAAGTTGTCTAACATTAACGTAAATGATTAATAACCTAAAAGCAAAAGAGAGGTAAGATACTTGGAGGCTAGATCTGGGTTGGTCACTAGATCTAGTGCCCTAGCAGCCTTTGACGGCGAAGAAAGAGTCGCCGATGCTGTAAGCTTGGTCGCTGGACGCCCCAGCCTTTGACGGAGAACATGGTGGAGAGGAAGCCAGAGATGTGCCGCAGCCTTTGATGGAGAACTTGGCGGAGAGGAAGCCAGAGCTGATGCCAAGACACTGAAAGAGTAGGTTTCATCTTATCTTTAGGTTTAAAGCATGGATGGCCAAGATCATATTGGAGATTAGTCGCTGAGATTGCATTTAATCAAAACGATGTTGTTTTGAATCAATGGAGAGAAAATAGAGACACTAGTTAATGAAGAGGTTCTTTTCTAATTGAAAATGGCATCAACCAAGAAGCCAGACTATTTACGGCAACCAGCCCCCATGCATGAGTCAATAAGATTTTAGTCAATTAATTAAAAAAACCAATCTTCCCCTTCAATTAACTGCTCAAATAAAGGGAGAAACTCTTATTGTTGTACAATAGGAACTAGTACCATAAGCTCTTCTCATCTAGACTGTCTAGATGAGATTTGGATGATTCAGATTTAATTTTTTTATTTTTTATTTTTTAAAAATCATTTTAATAGATATATGGTATAAAATAAAGATAATCTTTTAATTAACTTTTTTTTTTTTTTTTCAAAAAATGATTATTTTCATTTAAAAATCATCTCTTAAAAAAATTAAATCCGGATTATCTATATCCCATATTGATGGTCCACATGGAAGAGCTTATGGTGCCTTTGGATACGCACCATTATTGTTTCGTGGTATATAAACATATTTAATGATGATACTGCAGATAGCAGATAACACAAACGAAGATATTGATTCTGAAACAGTCATGTGTGTGAACAATTTGAACCTTATTATAGCGTTGGAGTTTTTGTTGGTGACAACAATGGTACAACAAGTACTGACAAGGAAAAAAACACAATGGTACAACAAGTGAGTGGTGCAGATGCAAGTTTCATCTTCAACTATGGCTTCCAATCACCTAATTTAACCATGGATGGTATTTCTGAGATCACTCCCAATGGCCTCCTTCGGTTCATAAATGAAACAAAGCATCAAATAGGTCATGCTTTTTACCCAAATCCAATAGTTCTCACAAACACTTCTTCTTTCTCTACCACTTTTTTTTTTGCCATTAGACCTGTTCCTACAACTCCTAGTGATCATTAAATAACTTTTGTAATATCTCCAATCAAAGCATTTCCAGGTGCTGCTTGCAGCGAGTACCTAGGCCTCTTCAATGAAACCAACAATGGTGACCCAACAAACCATGTGTTGGCGGTGGAACTTGACATCGTTGAGACCGGCGAGTTTGATGATATCAATGGGAACCATTTCAGAATTGATATTAATAGCTTGAATTCAAGGAACTCTTCACCTGTTGGATATTATGATAATGAGTTTCAGTTTCATAATTTGAGCCTTATCAATGGCTTACCAATGCAAGTGCGGGTGGACTATGATGGACTTAAGAGGCAAATCAATGTCACCCTTGCTTCAATCAATGCCAACAAGCCCAAAACTCCTTTATTAACGTTGTCCCAATTAGATCTTTCTCAAATTTTAACTAATCCAAGTTTTGTTGGATTCTCTCAGCTTCCACCCTCCTCAGCGATGATAGCTTCTCATTATGTTCTTGGGTGGAGATTCAAGGTCAATGGGGAGGCTCAAAAAATTGACACCTTGAAACTCCCAAAACTACCACCATTTGGTGGGAAATTACAATCTATGATTTTACCAATTCTGTTACCTCTGCTTTTACTCTGTTTAATTGTTCTTGTGAGTTTATTTGTAGTATGTTATATAAAAAGGAGAAGGAAGTTTTTTGAGATTGTTGAGGGGTGGGAGCAAAATTATGGTCCTCACAGGTTTAAATATAAAGATCTCTACTTTGCCATAAAAGGATTCAAAGAGAAAGAAGTCTTGGGCTTTGGTGGATTTAGAAAGATTTAAAATCATCAAAGGGGTAGCTTTGAGATTGTGCTATCTGCATGAAGAATGGGAGCAAGTTGTGGTTCATAGAGACGTAAAAGCAAGCAATTTTATGTTGGATTCAGAGTTCAATGGAGGTTAGGAGATTTTGGTCTTGCTCGATTATATGATCATGGGGTTGATCCTGCAACTACACATCTAGCCGGGACTCTAGGGTATTTGGCACCAAAAAGCGTAAGAACAGGAAGATCGACCACAAAATCTGATGTTTTGCTTTTGGTGCGTTTATGCTAGAGGTTGTTTGTGGAAGAAGACCCATAGAGCGAGGAAGTGAAGATGAGATTTTGGTGGATTGGGTTTACGGGTTATGGAAGAAGGATAAGATTATTGAGGCAAAGGATGAAACTTTAGGAACGGAATATAACAGAGAGGAGATAGAATTAGTGTTGAGATTAGGACTTTTGTGTTCTAATTCTAGGGCTAAAGATATATAGGCCAAGCATGCGTCAGGTTATGCAATATTTGAATAGGGAAATTGCTTTTCCCTATTTGTACCAGTAATGAGATTCGCATTTGCGAGTGATGAGGGAGAGTTTGATGATATTATAGTGTCATTTTCCATCTTCTATTATTGATGGCTCTGATCACACTTCAACATCTCAGGCCCTTCTCTCCAGAGGTCGTTGAATGATCTTATAATGAAGACACACACAGCCGCTTGTATGTATGATTGTCCTGGGGACTTAGCATTCACTCTTCCGCTCGTTGCTTTATGTTTGTATCATTTTGATTTTAATATTTTCATATTTTTTTGTTATTGGTGAACTATAATTCAAAACTTTTGTATCATCATGACGTGCTAGAATAGTGGAATATGTTATAATTAAGGTTTAAGGTGCTAAAATAACCTTCAAATTTTATTAAAATTGTAGTAGTAACTATAAACTATTTTTTGAAGCAAAAATAAACATAAACTTTTAAAATTATGACAAAACAGTTAAAGCCAACTAACTTACATTTATTACAGTGGAAAAAATTAATCTTTTAGCCTTTGAAATTTTAACTCACTTATAACTCAGTCCGAAAACTTTTGACTTGCTTGCAACTCAGTCTCCGATGTTTCTTAGTCATCCTATGTAGCAAAAAATGTTAAAATACTGTTAAAAATTGTTTAGGTGGATTTTACATAAATTAAAGGGTGAAGATGCAAATTTGGCAATGAACAATTTCACCCAGAGCATTCATAAGAATTATCTATTTTCGGGTGCAAAAATGGTAATAAACTATTTTTTTGGAGTAGATTTAGCAACGCCATTAAAAAACACTTAACTGCCATTACTTTTTGAAATATGGGTCCCAACAGGCTTCTCTATCTGTATTATTTTAATATATTTTTAATGGAAAAATATCACTTAGGCCACATGAAAAAAATTTCATTTCAGATAACCCCCAAAAGATTCTGAAATATCACTGCATCCCTAGGGTTAAAATGAAATTGAGCTCTGTCAGTAAAAATAAGTTAAGCTTTGCAGTGAGATTTCAGAATCTTTTGGGCCTTAACTGAAATGAAATTGTTTCCATGTGGCCTAAGTGATATTTTCCCATTAAAAAAAATATCAAAATAATACAGATGGAGAAGCCTATTGGGATCAACATTTCAAAAAGTAACGACAGTTAAGTAGATTTAACGGCGTTGCTAAATCTGCTCCAAAAAAAATAGTTTATTGCCATTTTTGCACCCAAAAATAGATAAGTCATAAGGATGCTCCGGGCGAAATTGTTTATTGCCAAATTTGCACCTTCGCCCTAAATTAAAAAAAAAAAAAGCATCTCATCCCCACCAACTCATATCCCTCTCCGCCTCTATTTTCTAGAAACCTCGCTGGGCATCTGCGGCGTCCATGACAGATCCTTCTAAAGCCCCAGAGGGCAGTGAACGACTCAGATTGAAGAAAAGGTTGAAGTCATTTATGATGCTTTTAACACTAATAAAGTACCCAAGTATGTAAGAAAAAACCATTGTGGAAAAATTGATTTCTTAACTTTTGAAAGATAAATGGTGAATAGTGCTTGGAGGACGATGGGATTAGAAAAAGTCAAAGCACATCCATTTCAAAACATGCCTAGTGCACAATCTCTCATTTTTTTAACGACAAATGGAACTACAAATCCTTTTCATGATGCTCATAATTTTGAAGGCCCTTTAATATAAGAAAATCAATCTCACCTTATCCTTCCTTGAAAGGAGCTTCTGAAGGATCAATTATGGACGCCATAGATGCCAAGCGAGATTTCTAGACAACAAAAGTGGAGGAGGCACTACAAAAAAACACTGAATTTTTGACGAAATTTCGATGGAAATGGATTTCCGACGGAATGGATTCCATCGCTGATAATAGCATGACTGATAGAGCTCAATATTTATATATATTTTTATTAATTAATCTTAGGCTTTTGTGGGACTTAATTGAATATTTTGGGCATAATCAAGTGTTAATGTGAGATTATAGTGAAAGAATAATTTGGGAATTATATTAGATAAATTGTTATATTTTTAATTAATATTTGTTATTTCCATTATCCTTTAATTGTGAGCAAAGGATATTACCTTTATGAATTTAATTTTGTAGATGATGACATGGCACAACTTATTTAACCTTGAGATAATTGTAAAGAAAGGAGGTGGTGCTGTTTTTGGGCTGAATTAAGAAGCATGGGAAAGAAGCAAGTAAGGGCTTTATTTGAATAAAGCTGGACCAAAGGGAATGGAAGAATGAGAAAGGCATGAATTGAAGATGGGCTTGACCGAATGGGAGTTGATTGGAATTAGAGAGTGGGCTGAATGGATTAAATGAGAAATAGAGAGGAGATGCGGGACCACGTGAAATGAGAAAGGAGGAGGAAGCATAAAGAATTGACGTGGGGACCATGATTGGGAGCATATGAGAATTGGCGTGAAGATGATGGGCTAGACCAAAACAATGAAAAGAGTGAATAATATAAAAGAGTAGTTGCTGGACCGAAGAAAAGATGCTGACCCGTGGACCAAATGGAAGAATGGAAATAGAGAATTGAGAGGTGTGAAAAAATTGGACAGAGGAGACCGAATAGGTATATTGAAGAGCTAGCTAGCCGAAATAATTGACCAAGAAGCAGCTGGACTAAAGTTGTTGAATCCAATAGGAGTTAAAAGAATAGTTGGACCAAATTGAAGAAAGAAAAGCAATTAAGATGGGCTGACCGAAAATGAGGAATTAAAAGGAAGAGGTGGCAGCTGGACAAAGGGGGACCACATGAGAAATAATTACAAGGGTTTGGCGGCTGGATAAGGGAGGAGGTAGCGAATGAGAGGGAGAGGCGGCTGTGTAAGGAAAAGGAATTAGCAGCCGAAACTTTTGACCAACAAAGAAAATGCAGATTTGAAAAGAATTGAAGGGTCACGGCTGTGCATGGAAGAAAGGCACTGAATGAATGAATAGAAGGGAGTGTGCGGCTGTGGCGGCTTGGTGTGAAAAGGGGAGAATAAGGAAAAGGAGCAGCACCGAATAGATGATGGAAGGAAGCACAGAATTGAAATAGAGCGTGAAGAGCAATCGGTGGCTGCTACAACTTCAATGGCTATTCTCCTTTTCTTTCATCAAGTTTCCTTTTCCTCTTCCATGAGGAGCTAAGCCTTGGTGATTTCCTTGAGTTGGGTAATGGTTTGAGCTTCTAAACTTCAATGGAATTCCTTTAAGCTCTCTTTTTAGTTCATGATTATGTAGCTTGGTTAAGTATGTAATTGTGATCTAGATTGTTATGCCAAGTGAATAAACTTGGTGGTTGAGCTAGGAGTTGATTAATTAAGCTTTGTATAATTCATATTAGGAGTAGGTTGAATTGTTCATTCCAACTTGGTTAAGTGGAATTAAATGATTAAACTGAATGCTTTGAACTTTTGTAATGGTAATTACAAGCTAGAATTGGAAGTTGATTATTCATCTCCTTGAGTCTGAATTATTTGGTGATATTCATTTAATTGCTTCGGTAGAATGAATTAAATGATTATTGCAAGTATGGAGCTAGTGGTATCTTAGTTCCATCCTCTTGACTCATTACGGAATTCATATTATTAGCAAGCAAGGAAGACTAAAACCTAAACTCAAGGGAATCCCATTTCATCATTATATTCGTTAGTTGAATTTATCTTGTTGTTAGTGTTAATTTCAATTCCTTTTGCTTCTTTTTCTTGAAAACCGAAAAAAATACAAAAATATTGCTTTAGCTTAGATTACTTCATTAGTTTCAAAATCAAATTCTCACAACTTTAAGGCTTTTTATCACTTTACTACTTAGGAACTTGGAAGTTAATCTCCTCACAAGAACGACCTAGGTTGAGCTACTACGCTACATTTTCAAACCTAGTTTTATTTTGTGAACTCACACGACATGGGTTCATCAATGACAAACCAATTTCCGATGGAATTCAGATTCTGTCAGAAATTTGCTACGAAATTTCCGATGGAATTCAATTCCGTCACAAATTTATTTTTTATTTTTTTAATTTTAAAAAGCCATGTGGCAACTCCAGTGGCCGCCAGCTCATCACCGGTGTCGGCCCGTGGCAACTCCGACGGCCTCCACCTTATTGCCTGGGCCTAGCTCAGCCATATGTCACCGCCTGGCTCTGCCACGTGTCGCAACCTTACTCCACCACGTATTGTCACTTCTTTTTCCTGAAAATGCAACTCCTCTTGGCCCCCTTTTGTTCGAACCCATGACCTCGTCTGTACTTGCGTGATGCCTTTCTAGATAGGCTGGAATGCTTTGATGTTTTATTATTAATATATATATATATATATAATCTTGTAATATATAGGGAAAATCCTAAAAAAGAACTTTAAAATTGGGAAAAGACAAAAAGGTGATATGAATTTCCATTTTCCCACATAAGTGCTAGTGCTTGAATTGGAATATTAAAATTTGAGACAAAATAACACATTTGGCCCTGGCCCTATGATGATAAAAGAAAATAAGTTACTGACAAAAGAAGAAGGTGATGTAATACAGGGTCAGTGCGTGAGAGGGAACGTAAGTAGGAGCCGAGACAAATAAGAGTAAGGTATGTATTTATTGAGTCGACAATGTTCTTCCCCTGCGTAGTCGAGCTAAAGCAAAATTATTTTCGCCTTCATTTGGGTGGGAAACGTTGATTTTGAAGTAGGGTGCTAGGGTTGGAAGGACATCAATGTTGGTTAGTAGTCAAGGGAAAAAATGTTGATGATGCCTAAAGGTGGGAGGAGGTTGTGATGGTTCATGACGTGAGTTTTAGGCTTATGGTTGAAGAGAAAAAATAGGGTCGATTTTGTAGGAAATGAGTAAGATGAAGTTGAGAAACCCTAATACAGATTTGTGAAAGATTGAAGTGGCCATTTAGTTTTGTTTTTCTGAACTAATAATGTGCTATTTATTTGGTGTAGGACACGTAATAAAATGGATGGTAATATTGGGTCAAGCTGTGCAAAGGAGTTGTTTTGTTATTTTCATGTAGGGGGAAATTTGAACATAATAATGATGGTGAAGTTAAATACATTGGAGGTAGTGTGAAGGTAAAACTAATAAAAGATGGGATAAGAGTAGAAGATTTAAGAGAAATCATATCAAGATTGACAAGTCATGAGGGGAGCAATTGTGACATTAGATATACAGTAATGTTTGATGAGAGGATATTAATTGATCTTGACAATGATAGTGAAATTGAAAATCTATTTGGGTTCAATAAAAGCAATGCCCATGTGTTTGCATCCCACAAAGAGAATGCCAATGAACCTTTGCCATTGAATGATGCAGATGTGTAAGTTCATAAAATTTTGTTCATTTCCAAGTTGATATTAAGTAATAAAGCGTTGTAATTGTTGTACGCAGGATTCACATATTCTTGCAATGGTCACCTGAAGCAGAGGTATCTCCTATGACATATGGCAATGATCTTGAGCCTCTGTCTTTTGAAATTGGTGGTGGGTGTATAACTTATGAGACAGAACTGACACGTTGTAGTCACACGAGCCATTTAAAATGGTTTGGAGTAATTTTTGGGTGGGTTAGCATTTTACTCATGCTATGCATTAAGAGAAGCCTTGTACAAGTATAACATTGCGCATAAGTTTGTGTATAAATATGATAGGAATAGCAAGGACAAGATGTATGTCAAGTGTAAAGTATAGGGTTGTCTTTGGAAATTATGTGCATCTGTAATGGGCAGGAGTTCTGGAATACTGTGCGTGACCAAATTCATAAAAGATCATATTCATTCAGCTCAAGATAATTTGCAAGTGAGCGGCCATGATGTAAGATCTACTTTGACATCGTCAATAATAATCGACGAGGTTAGGAACCATACGGAAAAGCGTCCAACTAAGATTATGAAGACACTGCAAAGGGAGTATGATGTGAAGCTAACATATAAACAGGCATATAAGGTAAAGGAAAAGGTAATGGAAGAGATACATCGAAGACCAGAACAATAATACATTTTAATCCCATGAATATGCCAAAGGTTGAAGGAAACAAATGATAAAATAGTTGTTGAATGGGTAGCAGATGGTTATAGGTTTAAAAGAGTTTTCATTGCGTATAGGCCTGTATACAGGGTTTCTTGGGAGGTACAAGACATGTACTATATGTTGATAAAGCCCATTTAAGTGGGTTGTATAAGGGGACTCTACTTGTAGCTTCAGCCTATGATGTAGATAATGAGTTGTTGCCATCTGCAATAGCAATTGTCAGGGGAGAGACACTGGATGATTTGACTTGGTTTATGCATATGATTAAAAAGATTGTTGGTTCCATAGACTTGACAATTGTGTTAGATCATTACAATGGCATAATAGGTGTTGTGGCAGCAATATTTGGATGGCTTCGTCATGCATTTTGTTATAAACATGTTAAGAAAAATTTCAGTGCAGAGATACTGAAAATAAATAGGAGAAAGAGGAAGGCAAGTACACGGTCAAAGGAGATTGGACTAATGCTTCTTGACAAGATTGCATATGCTAGGTGTATGGATGAATTTGATAAAGCAATGGAATAGATGCGGGAGCACTGCCAAGAGTTATATGATTAGATTAACAAGCATGATGATATTGATAAGTGGGCTCTTAGCAAGTTCCCATACAAGCGATTAGATAACATAACAACCAATATTGCCGAGTCATTCAATGCATGGATAGTGAAGGAGAAGAAGTATAATGTAGCCCAACTAATTCATGCACATTGTGAGAAAGTAACAAAGAAGATGCATGCCTCATATATGTCAATAACAAAGTGGAAGAATTGAGCTGAGCTAAATATAGATGCAAAGGTGATGGAAAATGTAAGTGGAAGTGAGTATTGTTGTTAGATATTATTAGTTTTGATGATGTCAAATATGGATATTAAATATTGAGAGCAAAAAGTTTATTTAATCTCTTTATCTCCTACATTGACTACCTACTGTGTTTAATGTAAAATATTTTGTAGATTAGTCAAGCAAAGAAAGAAAATATCAAGTTGGGTTGAAAAGATTCATGTGATTTAATACTATGGATTATTCTATTAGTCAAATTGTTATTCGAATAGTAAAACTTATTTTCTGTCAAGATATATTCAAATAACTCTCAATTTTATCCGAATAAACAAAGTATTATTCAAATAATGAATATGCTATTTGAATAGAGGAGAACTATTAATAGTTGAAAGTATTCGGATAAGCACATTAGTATTCGAATAGCATGCCTAACAAATTTATCTGAAAATAATTCAAGTGAAAAAGTATTTGAATAATCAAGGCACTATCCGAATAGTCATTGTGATTTCAAACTCTATTTCTAAATATGTTATCTGGATATTAGGATAACTATTTGAATAGTAAGGGCACTATTCGAATAGTGTGATGATTATCTGAATAAGTTTTTGATGAATTTCAGCATCCAATATTACAAGACTATCAGGATAGTAAAGTTACTATCAGAATAGTAAGATTACTATCAGGATAGTAAAGAGACTATCAGAATAGTATTTGACATATTTCAAAGAGGACTATCTGAATAGCAATGGAACTATCATAATAGTCTCAGTGCAAATTATCAAAACTATTCGAATACTACAAGACTATCAGGATAGTAATGGAACTATCAGAATAGTCTTAGCGCAAAATGATCAAATACTATTCGAATAGTCTATAACTGAAAAAGTGTGATTTTATTCGAAAAGAAGAAGTGCTATTCTAATAACGCAACAGACTCTGTTTCTTTCAGCACCAGTAACGTTCAGTAATTTAGTCATATCTCCCAAACCACAACTTGGATTGAGGTGAAACCAGTGACATATGAAACTAGACTCCCAATGCGTCATTTTTGACACAAAAATTAAGTTAAAAGGAGCTGATATGAATGAGATATGAATTGTGGAATATGACATTCAACTCACCGTCATATTTCAGAACAGGTTCAGTATTTTGGATATAACTCTCAAACTACACATCGTATTGAGATAAAACTGGTGCCATATAAAACTAGACTTAAAGATCTTTCCATGGATAGGTCATGGGTCATATTTAGAGTTATATTCAAAGAAATATGCCTTCTGGAAGTTGGTGATCGAATTCAAGCTCTATTTTGTGCTAGACCAATCGATACACATTGAATCATAACTTTTGAAATATAAAGTATTTGTGATTGATTCCAGTTGCTGTGCAAAGAAGACTTAAAGGGATTTATAGGGATAATTCATTTTCCATGGATTTATATCCAAAAAGTTCACCCTCAGAAGTTCATTCAAATATAGAGGTTGCAGTATTCATTTGTGAAGATTCATTATCAAAGGTGCACTATTTGAATAGAACAAGAACTATTCGAATAATATCATATATTTTGTGTAAGAGACTATTCGAATAAGGGTTGGTCTATTCAAATATGAAAGTTCATTATAAGAGAATATTATTCGAATACAAATGGCACTATTCGAATAAGGAATTCACTATTCGAATACACTTCAAATTCTAAAAGTTTATTCAAATAGAGGATAAAGTATTCGAATAAGGATTACTTATTATCAAAGAAGGCTATTCGAATACAACAGATGTTATCCGAATAACTGTTTTTCCAGAAAACAGAGTATCACCTCGAAACTCCTGAATATCATTGAAATTTTGTGCGACTTGTTCTTATTGATTCTAATCACTCTAATACTTCATTATATTAGTGATTAAGCATTTTCCAGGTGATCAAACAAGGATTAACACACAAGATAGAGAAAGCACTTTTGTGTCAGAAGCTTCCAATGACTAGTTCAATAGTAATATTTTAAGCCTCAACGGGAAGAAGAAAAGCAAAAACGGTCAAATGCTCTTCATCAACTATAAAAGGAGAGTCATTCAAAATGAACAGTGATGAGAGCCCATGCCTACAATATTGATATGCTATTACTCTGAATATTACTTGACTGAAGCTCTGTAATAATACTCCCACCATGTACTTCAATGTTAATCATTATCTACTTCATATAGAGAGAAGTAATCTTTCATTGTAATCATTCTATATTTGTAAGAGTTACTTAATATTGGGGAAACATGAGTGGGAAAAAAATTGTATCCTTATAGTGTGTAAGGGGGAGCTCTTATCTCAGTGAGAGAATTGTAAAGGCTTCACAAGTGCCCGGATCAAACTTGTGAGATTGTAGTGGTTCTCAAGTACCCGGTTAAACTTGAGGGAAATAGTGGATTGAAATCTCAGGAGGAGCCTGGGACTGGATGTAGGTCATCATGGATTGGACCAAACCATGATAAATCACAGTTTGTATCTTCTCTTCACTAAACTCTTATATTTCCAGCATATATGATTTCAATAACTGATTATGGTTTTATATTTCATTACTTACATACTTATTGATTCTATAAGATGTGAAAATAATTTCAAAGTTGTTAAGTTTTTATAATACACCCAATTCACCCCCTCTTGGGTGTCGCCTGTTCTAACATATGTGGTGTTAAGATTATGGCCAGGGAAGATTCAATATGCATACAAGACGTGGAGACCATGGGGTTGACCTTCGATCACTGCAATGCAGTTGTGGAGCATGGTAGATGAGTGGGATTCCATGCACATATGCTTGCACAGCTGTGAAGGTTGTGCACAGCTACATCTACGATTATGTTGAGGAATGTTTTAAGATTGAAGCTCAACAACAGATTTATTAGCACAACATGATTCCGGTTGTCACAATAGACATGCCCAATGTCAATGATTATAGGCATTATACCATGGGAAACATGTCTGAAGGTATCTTCCTCCACCCTCCAATTACAAGTCGACTTCCTAGAAGACCAAGAGTAAGGAGGTAGGAATCATATTTCCAAAATAGAAAGATCCATCATTGTACACAGTGCCATAAAGCTGGACATACACGAAAGACATGCAAAAATCCCAATCCATGTTGAACTCTTATGTTCATCTTTATGGCCTACTATTTTGGTGTATATATCTTTTGGTTTCACCCTTCTATGATTTTTGGAATGAAGGGATGGGGTACATGGGAAGCATTTTTTGTAAGTAATGTATGTAGTCTCACGTTAGTGACAAATGAACATTAAGAGGAAGCAAGATCTTAATGTCATGTTGTCATTGAAAATGGTAGATCAATTACAGTGGTTGCTAGCTTTTGGCCACTGCTTTTGTACTCCACTATGTTGTTGGTTATGTATATTGTGGCAACAAAAAAATATGTTGTCTACTTTTAACCAATATGCAAACACAATTATATGGTTTGTTGGACTGCTACTATTCATCAATAAACATGAAAAAGTTTTATATCTCATTAAGAAATTGTAATAGTGGATTGATAAAATATAATATGGAGTTGGTGAAATGGTATTTCAGTTGGGAAATTGGAATCCAAGTTCAGAAACTAGTAAATGAATATTTTGTATGGAATGATGCTAACACAAGTTCACAGTAACTAGGAGGTAACTTGTAAAAGTTTGTATATAACTCTAGTGATACACGTGGGACTCAAGTGCTTCATCAGGTATGTTTTGAAAAACTTTCCACTTTCATAGTAACTTGTGAAGCGTTTAGTTATCACTCGAGTAGTGTAATACAACTCGAGTGACACACTATATGCTTCGCTTATTACTCGAGTGACAGCCACATAACTCTAGTGACTACGAAGGTATGTATGTATACCTTTCATCACTGTTGGTATTTGGTTAGTAATGTTGGTGTGATAACATATCACTCGAGTGACATAAACCTGACTTGAGTGATATCACTTTTTCCTCAAACAAAACTAACTACGTCAATTTTGCCAGTTACCATGTAGTGAGGCGAGTTTCTTTTGGAAGTCTGTATTGATGAAAACATGTAGTCTAATATCCACCCTCATGTTGATGATGACAAAACTTATACAATATGAACAGAGTAAGGTTTGTGTTACTTAGTTACAAATTGATCACACTAGAAATATATTCATCAGCCAAATTGAGCAGCATTAAGACATAGACCAGAATAAACCTTATGATTACAATTATAGTCCATCAAACTAGAAAGCTACTGAGTAGACAACATGAGTAGCAGTAACACATGAACCATAAAGAATACATTATATAGAAAAGCAATGCTCAACTTAAGCTCACATACGAATATGTGTCATAGTCATATCTCCCCTTTTTTGTTGTTAGCGATAAAGGTAAAGGTAGTACATGAAGTGAAGGTTGCATAGGAAGAGGGTGGAATGCGAAGATAAGCTACAGGTGGAATAAGGTCTGTGTCAGTGGTAGAAGAAGGTGGTGTATAGGGTGTAACTATAGTTAGAGGATCAATGGGGGCAGAGGTATGATCAGAGGAGGCAGAGTATGTAGGAGAGTGAGGTATAAAGTAGGAAAAGATGCAAGTGCATGGTCTGATATAGACTCTAGATTAATAGTGGTTGGTTTAGTAGGGTCTAAAGTAGGATGAGTGGAAGTAGAAGATGGTGTGTGAAATGTGGGAGTGGATGGAGAGGGGTCCTGTGTAGGATTGGTAGTTAAGGGCTCAGAAGTAGATTATGGCATATCTTTAAGGTCCTGAGGGATAGGAACCTTAAAGAGTGTGGTAGGATCCGGGGGATGAACATAACATGGGTTAAGGAAGGATGAGATAGAGCATTTTTAGTGATAATGTTTTCAGGAGTTGTAGAGGATGGTCTAGATGGAATAGGTTTAGTACTAGAATGTGACGGCATATCAGAAGAAGGAAAGGTGAAGTCATATCTGAGGACAACTTCATAAGTATCAAGGTGATGATTAAATTCCCTCAACTGCTGAGTATGAGCATCTTGCATTTGAAATAGCCTCTGAAAGTTCTCATTAATGTCAATAATCAGCCGCTTTATTTGATGGTCAACTATTTCGACTAGATAGGCATTTAAGGCCTTTATGTGGTCTGTGGTTGTCTTCAAGGTATCCTGGATATAGTTTTGAATTGTGGCTCCCATAAATGAGGGTCTAAGAGACCCAGCTCTTGATGATTGTCCCTCAACAACTTTAGATGTCTCAGGTTGCATTTCCTTCCTCTTCTTTTTTGTTAGACTTGGAGAAGCACCCACTGGTAGCTCAATCTTCATTCTACTTAGGTGAATTCTGTCAAACCTTAGAATACGAATGATTTGCTCATTAGTTTCCAAGTACCAAATATTGTGCAACTTCAGAAAGTGAGAGATCAATTGTGAATATGGTAGAGGGGGTATTCCTGGTGGATGAGACTCTGTATCTGTTGATTTCATTGTACATGAATTCCCCTATGTTTCTCTGTTCTTGTGATAAAATTGAGGCCATTAGATGATAATCTTTTCCCACGAAGTGGATGAAATTGTTGGCTTTATTTACCATAGCTCGTGTGTATATATATCACATAATTCGATGTACATTAATCAAGGAGCTAGGTTTGAAAGTTAAACTATTACTTTCACCTATTGGCTTTATAATCTGAAAGATTTCTACATTACTGAATTCTTTGAGAGGTTTAGTAGGAGGAATGGCTTTGCCAAGATATGTGTTAATCAAGGTAGGAGATAGTTGAATCTTTTAGCCCCTAATAGTTGATTCTAATCTTTCTTCTATCAGTTCTCCTACCCCATCACAAACCTCAACCACGTCCAAGTTACAGTAGAAGTGCCTCACTACAGAGGCACTATATGAGGTTTTGATCGTTAACCAAGGTTCATAGTAATGAAACCAAGTGTAGAGATCTATATGAGTTTCTCCTTAACATGTTGTAGATCCAGATAAACAACAGGATAGTAGGATCTATGAGCAAAAGCAGCGTTATACCTCTTCTTGTCATTAGGCTTTAGTGAGTTTGAATTGAAATCTGGTGGTGGTCCCAGAAGCTCATCCTCAAGTTCTGGAGGTTCATTAGACTTTGATTTTGAATTTGAGGCACCCCCATATCTGGATTTTGTGGGTACATTCATGGTCTCATCAATCAATTAAGTCATAATTTTTGTTATCTTTCTTTCCAAGGCTTCCTTATTTTTTTTCTATCGAGGTTGAGGGCAAAGGTTGTCTAGCCACTTCTTCTACTTTTTCTTTCGAAATGGTAGAGCATCCTTTTGCCCGTGTTTGTTAAGCTTCTTCTATGACAACTCCCTTAGACCTTGTTAGTTGTTCTGGTGGACGTTGATCACAAACTTTTGGCCCAGGCTGCTTCGGTTCTTTGAAGCTCTGACTTGCTTTGGAGGCCAACTTCTTTACAGAAGGAGATTCCTTCTTGCCATAGTTGGGGCCCTTAGAACAGACCATTGGAGCAGATGAAAGAATTACAGATAGCGATGGTAGGGCTTATCCAATCAAAGGTTTTCGATTTGTAGACGGTTTTCGGCAATGGAGGTTTGAGAACACGGTTGGGTTTTGACGGTTACACAAAGTACAACAAAATATTAGAAAGTTTGACTTCAGTTAACTCGAGGGATATGGAAAAGGGAGATCGAGTAGAGTGGTCTGAAATGTTTGGGGATTTAGGGCTTTAAAGTGTAGAGGAGGGAGTTTAACTAGAGTGGCACTCCCCTCTACTCAAGTCCTTCTTCCCCTTTTACTTCCTTACTTTCCAGTTACCCTCCAATGATATGGAGTGGAAACCCCACCACGATCAAGGCCGAGATTAAGAGTTTAAAATACGTTTAATAATCGAATGAGAGATCCGGGATAATTAAAAACTTTTTACAACACTTGTATAAATAGATCTCCATTCATTTCAAGGTAAAAGCAATAGGCCTGTTCGATCAGTCACATATAAATATCAGAGTATCAACATAATTCCCGACATACACCCGGGATAAAAACATTAATCTAAATGTTTATACAAGGCATCATTGCCTATCTCAGTATCCATACCGGGGATTGCACAAAACTATCATGCTATGATCTATTCAATAGGTACATTTATCACAAAATGATAACCAATTCAGTATAAACCAAAATATCTAACTAAGACTACCACTGGCAGTCCTAATAGTCCTTGCTCACTTGCTTGTTCTTCGTTCTACTTGCCCTGTCTAAAAATGTTATTTAGAAAGAATGAGATTCTAGAGAATCCCAGTAGCAACAGTTTATGAATATGATGCATATATACAAAGCAAGTAAACATATTTCACAATGCAGCAATCAATATTCGAGGCCGGGCACACTACCATGCCACCTTCACTGTATACAAGGTCAGGCTTTCGCCACGTCCCCTTACTGTATCTGTATTCAAGGCCGGACTTTCGCCACGTCCTATCAACTGTATCTGTATTCAAGGCCAGGCTTTTGCCACGTCCTATCAACTGTATCTGTATTCAAGGCCGGGCTTTTGCCACGTCCTATCAACTATATCTGTATTCAAAATCGGGCTTACGCCACGTTCCCTTCACTGTATCTGTATTCAATGACTAATGCAAACAAGCAATGTAATATACATGATATAGGATAAAGTGTTACTACCTTGGTCTTTCCGTTCTTGAGTAGGCACAGGCCTTCTACGCTCCGGGAAAATATCAAATCCTAAAGTCATAATTAAGGATGAAGCATTATTCTCTATTCCATTACTTAATTGACTCTTCAACACTTAGTTTTGGTTATCAATAATGACCCTTAAGAAGCTACAAATGCCTATAATAAAACCCCTAAAAGGTTGGGAAACAATAGGTTGAAGATCTCTTTTCAAAAACTCAAAGTGTTTCAGAATCAGGTCAGAAAGGTTTGGGCCGCGGCCAAGAAATTTCCTGATTCTTGGCTGAACTTCCAAAATTCATAAATAATTCTAGAAAAATCTAAACAAGGTGATTCTAAAGCCAAATGAAAGGTATTTAAGTCCTCTTTACTTGAAAAATATGGACCATAACCAGAAATTACCACAAAATTCCAGAATTACCCAAAACTCAACCCTACTCCAAAATAGAGTCCAGTTTTTGTCCCAAAATTTGGCAAAGCATAACACTCAGTTAACAAAACGAAATGACACAAATTATATGTCCATTTTGAAGCTTGGGATGGTAAATTTAAGACTGGAAAGTTTTAGAATTTTCCAACACCATTGGTTCATTCAAAACGTTTGTGCAAACTGACTGCCTAAACAGAGTTCACACAAGACATATTTTCCAACTTTTTACCAAAGCGTCCAATGGCTCCAAAATTAACAATCAAGCCTATTCCCACATAAATTTTCACAAGGAACACAATGGTAACCTCAAAATAACCAAAATCCCAACCTATCACCATGCCTTATTTTGACCAATACACAAAACCAAATACAAAGTTCCCAAACTTCACCTTTAAGATTCAATTCAATTCTATTCATTCAAAACACTAAACAAGGCACTAATTCCATGACAACAACATGCCAACAACACAATGACCCTCAATTTCAAAATTCAAAGCAAAATTTCCAGAAAATCCAAACTTAACCAATGGCTATAAAACCTATATAGAAAGGTTTATCTTACTCACCTCTATAACTTTGCCAAAGAGACTTCTTGATTTACCACTTCCCAAAATTTTGTATGGGCATAAACCAACACCAATGGGCATACTATAAACATCAAAATGAAGCTCTCACTCTAAGGATCAACTTTAATAAATGAAGTTTGAGCAATGGAGGTCATTTACTTACCTTGAATCAAGCTTTTCTTCCTCTATTTTCAGCAACAATAGTGCTAAACCAAGGAAAGAGAGAACGAAAGAGATAAGTAATGAAAGAGGGAAATGATTATCTCTACTCCCTCCCCATACCATTTCAGCGCACAAGAGGGAAGAGAGTAGAGAGAAATCATTTTTTTAATGCATTTGACTTTTCTACAACTCCTCCCACAACCCCAACTTGCCACATGTCACTTTTCCATTGGTTCTTTCAAAATAAACCACCAATTAACTTCTCTAATCCTTCCATTAGCCATTTAATCACACTTCTCATTTCCTCTTAGTTAGTAATTAATTTTCCCATTAATCACCAACTTATGGCCAATAATTCCATTATATCAATTTTCCATCAATTATGACATATTAGATAATATTGTCACAAATACACTTTACTTCAACTTAATTCACTAATTACCCTCAATAATTATCATTAGCCCTTAATCAAAATTTTGGGGCGTTACATGGAGCACTCAAGTTGTTCATCGGGCAATTCGAGTGGGAGGGCAGAAATACAAGTATGCGCTGGAGTAAACTTCTTTATAACTCAAGTTTGGTGCGGCTTGACACCATCACTCTCTGGTTACCTTCCAATGATGAGGAGCACTCGAGTTCTTCATAGCACAACTCGAGTTCAGCGACGGAATTAATACAAGTACACACTGGTGTGAATTTCTTTACAACTCGAGTTCGGTACAACTTGACACCATCACTCTCCGGTTATCCTCCAGTGATGAGAAGCACTCGAGTTGTTCATGGGGAAAATCGAGTTTAGCAGCGAAATTAATACAAGTACGCACTGGAGTCAGCTTCTGTACTACTTGAGTTCGGTACGGCTTGACACCATCACTCTCAGGTTACCCTCCAGTGATAATGAGCACTCAAGTTGTTAATGGGGCGACTCAAGTCGAGCAATGGATTTACATCAACAACTCACTGGAGTGAGTTCTTTGCCACTCGAGTTTCATATGGCTTGACCCAAGCACTCTTCGTTTACCTTCCAATGATTATGAGCACTCGAGTTTTTAATGGGGCGATTCGAGTTGAGCAGTGGATTTATATCAATAAATCACTGGAGTGAGTTTTTTGGCACTCAAGTTCCATGCAGCTTGACCCAACCACTCTATGATTATCTTCCAGTGATGAGGAGCACTCTAGTTCCATAGATTGTTAGTGCTAGTGATGATCAGACTACTCGCATGTGGAACTGCCATTCTCTCACCTGCGTATCAGTCTTGACTAGACACAATCATGATGTAATATGTGCATTCTTGTTACCTAAAGAGGATATTGTTGTTTCTGCCTCATTAGATCAGAATGTTCGTGTTTGGGATATTAGTTCTCTTAAAAAAGAAGAAGATCTTCTTGTTTTTGTGTTTCAAATATTAGTTTGTTCGTGTTTGGGATATTAATTCTCTTAAAAAAAAGAAGATCTTCTTGTTTCTGTATTTGGATTATTAGTTTGTTTGTGTTTAGGATATTAGTTCTCTTAAAAAGGACCTTGTTGTTTCTGCCTCATTAGATCAAATTGTTTGTGTTTGGGATATTAGTTCTCTTAAAAAAAAGATTGACTCCCCTACAGAAGAAATACTTAGATTAAGTTAGATGAACACAAATCTTTTTGGTGGCATAGCTACTGTGGTCAAGTATGTTTTCGAAGGTCATGATAGAGGAGTCACCTGGGCTACATTCTATCCTACACTTCCTCTCATTGTGTCAAGAGCAGATTACCGCAGGTTAAACTTTGGAGAATGAATGGTATGTTTGCTCAGTTCTCCCTCTTTCCCCTCCCAAAACTGACATCAAATTTTGTATTCAGTCATTAATAGTGGCCTCAACCGCAGGTGACATACCAATGTAACAAAGTAAGAAGGGTACATATATGTCACAATTGCAACATCACAAAACACCTAACCACATCAACAATAATTTACATCGACAAGTCTTCACATTACTCTATTTAATGAATATAAGTTAAGCACATTTTTTGGTAGACTTTTCTGCACGAGGAATGAGAGCCAAAGCTGTAACCCACTTTAAATTCAGTGGATGATTAACTAACCACCACATAATATTGATCCTTAGTTGCTGAATACCTTATTGAAAAGAAGTGAAACCTCAATGTCAGGTTACAGTGTAAGCATGAATTGAGAGGGAAAACTCGACCACTTACATTTTCATAATGGAAATCAACCACTGGGTGCCAATGGCTCAACCATATGATAACATGTGCACCAAAGTCCCTCATGTCCTTCTGTCCACATGAAAAATTTGTGTTACTTAACAAAACAATGACACATAGAATGTAATAGGAAAATGTAAGAAAACTTACAAATTATTTTGTTGAACAACAAAAGGCCATATAATATCAGACTTTGCCTTCTTCCCAATCAGATGAGGTTTAACAATGTGCATGATGTCAGCGAACCTATCTCTCTGGGAAAACAATATTTATGTATATTAGGATGTGTACCAAATTAAGGAAAGCACATCAACAAGTCGGTGGAGTCAGGTGAACTTAAAATTAAGTTGACCACAAATATCTAATCATCTTTCATACCGCCTTTCCTAGTTGTCTTCATACTGCCTAGATCAGGCTTTATTGAGACCAAGACATAGAAGTTCATATCTTTGTCGATAATTCCACACATAACCAGTGGCCATGCACAAGTGCCGTACCCATTATAAACTCACAGTAGCCTATATTGTAACCAACAGTTTTGGGAGAAAATTTTTTATTTGCCGATGACACTGTCCACCCTATTGGGTTACCTACCAACTTTGTCTGGAAAAAAACACTTACTATTGGCTGATGTGCACATAATATTGGCAAATGAAAACTTGTTTCTCCATACAACAAACTATGTCATACCATGAACCATGTATCAAAAATATGACACTTGGGTTGTCCTCCTTCAAACTTTAAGTCGTACATTAAATTCTTACACACCACCGACATAACCTACACTAGCAAAGAAACCATTGCAATGCCTCCAAATCAAATTCAGCATAAGCTAATTAAACCATCTTCAATGTAAACAGTTATCTATGCATACCGTATTACTCAGTCTTTGAAATCCCCTAAGCGTATACAATTGATCTCGACACAATTCCTCATCCAAAATGTCAACTAACGGCCTATCAAGTCATTTCAAACGAAATGGCAGTGTGTTTATCACTTCTCATGTTGTGCGAATATAATAACAACTTAACACTCAATCAATCATAGGACATATATACTTACACTTTAGCCTTTGCACCTCTCGTAATTGTGGATACTATGTTGAAAAATGTTTGCTGATCATGCGTTGGCCTCTTCCTCTTTTGACTGCCCTGTAAGTGTATAAATGGAGATGTGATTGCATTCTTTGGCTGCCTCTTTGATCTCTGCAGCTGTTCAGGCCTCTTAAGTGGTTGGTCAACCATGGGTACCTTTTCCCCCACCTCAGGTCTATCTGCATCATCATCTTCATCCTCATTAACATAATCACCTTGTTTGTCTACATCATCAAAATCAGAGTCGTCCACATCATCTCCTACATCATCATCATCCTCATGTGTATGTTCCTCATCTATTGTCACATTAAGGGCGTCTTGTTGTGCTTTGCCCCTGCCTTCTTGTGCTAGTTGCTGATTGAACCATATTTTTATATAAATTTTTCATGATTAATTTGGGATTTTAATGTATTTTCTGGGACATTATTGCATTATTAAGTATTAATTTTGGTTAGGGACGGTTATTTTGAATTAATGGGAATTAGGGGCAAAATAGTCACAATTCATTAATTATTATTTTTTTATATTGTCCCTTGAACTTTTGATATTACTTTGTGCTTAATTTTGCATTGTAGGTATTAAAGAAGGAAATTAAGGATTTTGGAGGTTAAATTAATATTTTTGAAGATTGGAGAAAATCACAAAAAGGGACCCTAGAATTTGGAAAAATTACAAAATAATGAAGAAAAGTGACAGTGAGAATTACAGATAAGTACCCAAAAAAGTTCAGAAAATTTGCTTCTGCCCACCAAAGTTACAAAACTGTGCAAGTTAGTCCCTCAAGGAAAGGTTTTACAGTTCTCATATTGGTCCCTGGGTCAAAACACGTCGTTTTGACCAAGGGATCCAATAACCACTGGACATGGCAAACGGACATGGAGATAACCCGAGGACCCGATACAGATGAAGCTGAGATTGATATTGAGCAGCACCGCAAGCATCAGAGGAGATCATTAGACCTTCATCTTCGATCCTTCCCTCTCCTCTTGACTCTCTTCCTCGCCAGCGACAATGTCCATCTTTACTGTCGCCGGCGATCACCACGTCTTCATCACCAATCTGCAGTCCTCTGTTCTTCACCACCGGAGGGAGTTTAAGCCACCTACAGACCACACCATCACTGCTCCTCTGTCCACCACACCTTCTTTTACTTCTCTTTCCATCTTCCAACACCACAGTCCGTCCTCCATTGTACTGCCATGTGCACCACCTCCACCTCCAACCACAACCGTCGCCATCTCCTTCCTCCCTTCTGATCTCCCACTTTGTTATCCCATTCAGCAACTTCCATTGCCTAAGTCTTTGAATCAATTCTCCATTGCCTTTGTACCTTACACTCTATTCCTTCCATACTTCCTTTTATTTCTCTTCTGCCACCATCATCAGCACTACTTCTATTTTCTCTTTCAACATTTTCCAACACAACTCATTTCTATTTTCAATTCATCACTAAATCTATCTTGTTTTCTTTCAATTTCCATGGCAATTTTGGTTGGTTCTCTGATTTAGGCAATGACAGTGGTTGTTGTGGCTATGAGTGGCTGTTGTTCATTGAGTCTTGGTGGTAGAGGAGGTGGCTAGAGCTTCAAGGTTTACAAGGGGAGTTTATTATTTTCCATTTGCTCAATTTATACATTATGTCTTTGTGAATTAATTTTGCATTGGGACATGTATGTTTACGCCTTGGGGTCAAATGCAAAATATTTGTAATCCAAGAATTGCAGTACAATGCAACACTCGGGTCGTTCTCTTGATCGAGGAGCCTTTATTGAACTACCTAAGTAACCTAAATGTCATGCAATATGCAATAAAAAAAACAAAGGGAAATGGGTTTTTGGTTTTTTAAATTAATAATTAAAAGAAAGATGCAAATTAATTAAATGCTAAGCTACTATTTTTTTTTCTTTTATAAAAATGGAGAATGGAATGGTATGAAATGGAAAATATGAATGATGAAATGAATCTTGGTGGCAAATTGGATGGCTTTCCTAGCTTCCTTAAAATAATTTTGGGAGTTACTTTTACATCAAGTCAAATTAAAAACCATAAGTAATCGCATTAGGTCCAATCTATTAAATAAATGACTAGTCCTACATTCGCATTCTTAGTCACCTCTTAGGCAAATTGTTAAAAACCCACTTGATGTGTATTGAAAATGAATTAATGCACTTGATTCCTCTTGATTGAAAGCACAATCGCGACATTCAAATTAAATTAAATCCATCACACAATCTAGATATCACATAGAATGTATAACTTCATTAATCCAATAGAAAAATAAGTTCAATAAAATTCAAATGCATCAATATAATACCAAATTCAACACAAGATATTAACCAACATAGACAAATAATCACTCATCTAAGTCTCAAAACATACATGTCGCAATGCAAAATTAATTCACAAAGACATAATGTATAAATTGAGCAAATGGAAAATAATAAACTCCCCTTGTAAACCTTGAAGCTCTAGCCACCTCCTCTACTACCAAGACTCAATGAACAATCAGCCACTCATAGCTACAGCAACCACTGTCATTGCCTAAATCAGAGAACCAACCAAAATTGCCATGGAAATTGAAAGAAAACAAGATAGATTTAGTGATGAATTGAAAATAGAAATGAGTGGTGTTGGAAAATGTTGAAAGAGAAAATAGAAGGAGTGCTGATGATGGTGGCAGAAGAGAAATAAAAGGAAGCATGGTGTCACGCCCTTATTTTAATTTCACCTTTACCAGAGTCTTCGCGGAAAGCGATATACGGTTCGGTAGGCAACACAGGAATAGCATAACTATACTGATAATATGTGCATGATTACATAAATTCCCCCATAGGGGTTTGTACATGATCATTACCATCAATGTAGCCACACAGGGCTACTGGGGTATCTAAACCCGTCCCAGTGAAACGGAGACATCTTCTCATCTTCGTTCCACCATTGTAATCCCCTCATATGGTTCTCTGCATTGTTCTCAGCATATCTTCTGTCTTCTCCTGTCTAAATTGTTGGTAGGGGAGGGTGAGATTCGAGAGAATCTCAGTAGAAAACAAATACCATAATGCATGCATGATTGATGCTATGTGTATGACATGTTAGCTTTATCTAGATGTAGGCTCCATAATGACATTTCTGCATGCTCAATGTTTCATACAACAAGACTATGGCCACAGCGAAAACAGAAACAGAGCTTCATTTATTCAAATATGCTCTACACAATCAAGTAAAGCAATCACATACATCATTACACAAGCAAAGATATCAAATACATGCAAGTAAGGTAAGTCACCTACCTTAACCCTTTTCCGCCTCGAAACGTGTGCCTCGTAATGCGTGCCAATAGCTCGGGCTCTCAGCTCGGTCCTACAATTCCAAATATACCATTTAGAAACTTCCATAGTGTTTCTGGGGGTTATATGAGTTTATCTTGAAAAATTACTAAAATACCCCCGGGGACCCGGCCCGGCCCCGCTGTACCCAGTCCGGCTGTACTTTTCCCGAAATTTTGACATGGGCTATTCTTACATATTTTCACCCAAGGAATCCATTTCCGGACTCGGAATTATCAAATTCAATGTCAAATTATGAAATTGCCCTTGGCAGCCCTACTTTTAGGGTTTTAGGGGCGTTTCCGTAATTATGCTTTCTTAGCCTTTTCTGAAAAAGTGTCCAACTGTAACCCTACCTATTTTCACCCACTGAATCCAATGGAATATTCAAATCATTGAAAATCCAACTCTAAGACCCATTTACAATTCTGGCCGAAATATATAGGTTTTAAGGGGAAAATCGGGGTTTTTCGGTTTCGGCTCCGTAAACACGTTCCTTTCTACTCCTAACCACTTTATTGACTATTCCATTAGGTTAAAACTACCATTTAGTATCAATTTGGGTAGCATAACAGCCCCCACAACCCATTTTCCATTTTTACACAAAAAGACAATCTAGCGAAATTTCACCGATTAAATTGTCTATAGCAGCCATAATAGTCAATATGCAAGAGTTTGGAAGTTACCTCAAGCTCCCACTAGCTTTTCCTTCTTGTGGCTGAAAACCCTAACTTCAAAACACCATGAATCTTGCTTCAAATACCTCAAACAACATAGAAGAGAAGCTTAGGAGAAGGATTATACACGTTAGGTACGAATTCACTGAAGAAATTGACCTATCTCGTGAGTTTTCTCCTATCCATCTCTCTCTAAACTCTCTCTATGTTCAGCTGCTATTTGCGTCATTTTAAGCTGAAGGAAGAAGAAGGAATATGCTTATATCATATTATATATTCTATTCTATTCATTTACTAATTTTCCAAAAATTTCGGATTTTACAAAATTCTGGCAGATTTCTGCCCAAACTTTGAAAAATCATAATTAATTCTAGAAAAATCGAATTAGAGTGATTCCAAAACCTATAGAACCCTTATTGAGTCTAGTTTCAAGGAAAAATATAGAATTTTGTTCAATGGAATCAAAAAATTCTCATAATTTCAATCTTTACATGTTGTTCCAGAAACTTCACAGTTTTTCTGTGCTGACTTCGAAAATTCATATCTTTTTGTGTATAGCTCTAATTGATTCATATGACCTATCAAATTAAAGCTTAGAATATCTACTTTCATACTATAAAATTTCATAATTTTTTCTCATCATTTGATCATTCAAATGAACATGACAAGCTTACTACCTCATAGACGATTTCACCAAAAACATAATTACTTTCTCCAAAATTCATCATTTTACTTTCTTAATACCCCAAAGATATTAGAATCACTAGAGGATAAATTTGAGCTCCTGCTAAATTGGGGCTTAGCAGTCCACTTAATTTAGGCTTATTCCCAAGCCTCAAATCCCAAATTTTGGGGTATTACACATGGAAGGAATAGAGTGTAAGGTATAGAGACAATGGAGAATTGATTTAGAGACTTAGGCAATAGAAGTTGCTGAATGGGATAAAAGAGTGGGAGGTCAGAAGGGAGGAAGGAGATGGCGACGGTTATGGTTGGAGGTGGAGGTGGTGCACATGGCAATACAACGGAGGACGGACTGTGGTGTTGGACGATGGAAAGAGAAGCAAAAGAAGGTCGGTAGTGGACAGAGGAGCAGTGACGGTGTTGTCTGTAGGTGGCTTAAACTCCCTCCGGTGGTTAAGAACAGAGGACTGCAGATTGGTGATGAAGACGCGGTGCTCGCCGGCAACAGTGAAGATGGACGTTGTCGCCGGTGAGGAAGAGAGTCAAGAGGAGAGGGAAGGATCGAAGATGAAGGTCTGATGATCTCCTCTGATGCTTACGGTGCTGCTCAATATCAATCTCAGCTTCATCTATATCGGGTCCTCGGGTCATCTCCATGTCCGTTTGCCATGTCCAGTGGTTATTGGATCCCTTGGTCAAAACGACGTGTTTTGACCCAGGGACCAACATGAGAACTGTAAAACCTTTCCTTGAGGGACTAACTTGCACAGTTTTGAAACTTTGGTGGGCAGAAGCAAACTTTCTGAACTTTTTTGGGTGCTTATCTGTAATTCTCACTGTCACTTTTCTTCATTATTTTGTAATTTTTCCAAAATCTAGGGTCCCTTTTTGTGATTTTCTCCAATTTTCAAAAATATTAATTTAACCTTCAAAATCCTTAATTTCCTTCTTTAATACCTACAATGCAAAATTAAGCACAAAGTAATATCAAAAGTTCAAGGGACAATATAAAAAAATAATAATTAATGAATTTTGACTATTTTGCCCCTAATTCCCATTAATTCAAAATAACCGTCCCTAACCAAAATTAATACTTAATAATGCAATAATGTCCTAGAAAATACATTAAAATCCCAAATTAATCATGGAAAATTCATATAAAAATATGGTTCAATCAATTCCCCCACACTTAGACCTTTGTACTCCTGAACAAAGGCAATTAAACACAATTTTCTAAATTCCAATCATTAATGAAATTGAAAGATGAGCAATTTCATAATTAGAAAGCAATGGATCAATTAATCAAATTCCTGAAGTCAACACTAGTCATAGTCAAGCAATGCAAAGAAATTAGCTAACCACACGATCCAAAATATTAGAATGACGCAATAGAGATTCTCAAGGCATTAGTGTTTAACTTATCTCATCTCATTGGGATAATTTCACTCTATTTCACTTAACAAATACCTTACCATAGGCTTGTAACAACTCTAACTTCTCCACTACTAATAGCAATAAATGTAATGAATCAAGAGGGCTTTAAAGGCTTATAATGATGGATGAAGGCTAAATGGAATGGATTAATTAAAGAAAAGAAATAATTGATATGCAAGTCAAAGTTAAAGAATAAGCTCATAGCACTCAAATAACTTGAAAACTCTTACCAATTCTTTTCCAAATTCATGAATAAATGCCTTCTTGGTATTTCTTTTGCTTTTCTCTTTCTTGTTTTTTTTCTTTTCCTTTTTTTTCAATACTTTTCTTCTTTCTTTTTTTTTCAATTCAATTCTCTCTCTTCTTCTTCTTCTTCTTCTTCTTCTTCTTTTAAAAAACAACTACATACTTTATTTTTTACTTACTTTCTCTCATTTTTTTATATACATGGCATTTCAATATACACATTGTTCAACTTTCTATTGGCAAATCACTTTGATTTTAGAATACTATGAACACTATGAATAAAATAACATGCATACAACATAGGAATGGCTCAAAGGGGTAAACAAATGGTGATGAATGAGGGCTTGTGTTTGGGTGAAAGGGTTTAGAATTGAATGTCTCTTTCATTTCCATTACACTAATGTAAATGCCGCTTCGAAAAAGAGTAGAAACAAGTTCTAGAAGGTGAAGAACTAAGTGAACATGCTCACATAAAAAGAATTCAAGGCTCAAATAACCTTCCAACAAGGCTTCTCCCTAATGCTCACTTCAACATAATCAATTGCATAGTAAACTAACCATAATGCATTTACTTAACTATTCCAAATGCTAACTTTACTAACACAATTAATTAAAACATTGCAATCAATTGTAAAAGTGCTCAACTTCTAAAAGCATTAATGATATAGAAACTTTCTTTTCTCAAAATAAGAAGTAAACAAAAAATTCAATTGTAGGTTCATTTCTCTTACCATTCACTTGAAAAGAACAAAACATGGTTTTAAAAAGTTGCCAAAACACTAGAACACATGAAAGTTTAAAGAATTTCTCACAAATCACTTTTCCAAAGTGACAAATGCGACCCTTTACCACTTAGGACATGCATCAAAGTGAGTCATTCTTGAAAAATTTTTGAAAAATTTTCTAGTTTAAGGCATTTATTATTTAAAAATAACCAATGGGATTCAAAATGCATTTCCCTCCCCCACACTTAATCAACACATTGTCCTCAATATGTAAAGCAACTCTAAAGAGAATGCTTATCAAGTGAAAATTCTAGGCATAATGGTAATTAAGTAGGGTAGTGGCCACAAATGCAAAGCATACAAAGGGAATTCTTATTATACCTATTAAACTAAGTGACTTCTACCTTTTTCTACTGGTTTGTGTCCCTCCCCCACACTTATCTTCCTCACACAACAATTAAGCTCAAAGAATCATAGGATTTAGGAAGAAAACAAGTGAGGAAAGAGACAACCTGTGTTAGAGTATCTTAAGTCTCTTGAAGAATAAGTTCTCATCCATGATGATAATCATGCTTTTATCATTGAAGACATCTTCTCCCGCATTGAAATTCCTTGGTGGAGGTGGCTCAGGATCAATCAGAAGAGGCCCAAGGATGTATGGTGGATGTTGGCTCCTCCAATGACCTTTCCAAGAATATGCCTGCAAAGGATCCGAGCAAATAGCAGTATCCCATCTAAAAATAGAAACATGGAGAGATTTCAAGTGAAGTAAAGGTATATTAAGTTCCAAACTCTCCAAGTAACTATCACATCTAAGGAAATCAAAGGTACTCCCATCAGTAGGAGTCAAACAACCAGCTAGATTCTCATGTGTTTGTAAAGTGGAAGGTGCGGAATCTAACTTAGTGTTGAGATACACCACATCATCATTGCAATCACAAGAGATGGAAGGAAAAAGAGTGGAATAAAGAAGAGAATTTGTCAAATTATTGCCACCTAACACTTTTGAATGTTCAAAAGAATCATCTTCCTTTTCTATATCGGGTGGCAAATCACAAGAAAGAATCATATGGAAAGAATCATTTTCATTTGTGAAATCATTAATCAAAGCATTTGAATCTTTCCATATGAAACTAACATGCAATTCATTGGATTTAAAAGAAAGATCTTCTTCTAGGCAATGGTCTTTCTCATTCACAACAACCACAGTAGCATTTATACAAGATTCAACATGTTCACAAGTGTTATGCTTATAATCATCAATAGTAATAGGATGTGTATCAAGATCAATGGTAGAATCAACCACTTCATTAAATGCTTTCTTTCGAAACTCAATAAGCAAGTGGCATTTGTCATTATAACAATTTACACATATTTGATCTTTCGCACAAGAACATGAAAATATATCATTCAATTGATCACAATCATCTCTAGTACTATGAAGAAAAGCATTTTCAATAGTTAAAGCATCACACAAAGAAGTAGGAGCAGGGTCATCAAAAAGTACAATTGAATTACTACTACTTGAACTAATGGGTTGAGTAATTATATTTTCAAACATTTGAGGGGATTCCACAATGATTTCCTCATCCACCTCATCATCACTCAAATCATTAAGTGCTTCATTAGTTAAAGTAGCAGGAAAGCCTATTTCTACAAGGATAGGATCATTACCAAATGGTAGGGGAGACTCTTCAATGTTCTTTTGTACTTGCTCCACTTCATATGGTTATGTGGGAATAGGCACAGGAGGTTTGAAGTCTTCCACTTGTGAAGTGGCATTTAGCTCATGAGCTTTAACTCCTTGCTCTTGAATTTCTGAGAAAAGAATGTTAGGTTGCTCCAGCTTGGTTTCAACATGAGATGGCACTTCATAAGACTCCAAATTCTGATATGATTGGAGTTGAGTGAGCTTAAGAACATTTTCAGCATTGCCCTCCTGCTTGACATGTAACTTTGAAAAGATTAGAGCTCCCTATTCACCTCCAGATTGCTCCCACCATATATGATGTATGATAGCGTTAGAGAGATATACCATTTCATTGAGCTTATCTATTTGCCCCCTCAAAGTGCCAGATTCCCATGCAGCATCCAATAAGCATTGATGTTCTGTATCCAACTTGGTATTTGCTTCTCTTAAAGCATGCACTCGATCATCAACAGTTGGGATGGCAAGGAAGGAGTTCAAATTCAATTTAACAGCATAAGATTCAAAAACACTTTATTCATATGGAAGGGTAGGTGTTGGGTGAGTCTCTAGTGAAGTATGACACTTAGAAGCCTTTTGTGCTTCCTCCAGCTCCTCAGTGCTTTCTTGTATATGCTCCACTTCATGTGTTTGGAAGGATATGGAAGGAGGATGTTCTTGGGGATTCTTCAACACTTGTGCTTGCTGAGTGAGACGTTCAAGTTCCTTTTCTAATCTCTCACTCTCTTTCTCTTGTTGTTCCAATCTTCTGATAAGAAAGTCCATTTATGACCGCCGTTCTTTGGTATGATCATACATTTGAGTTTGAAACTCTTGAATCACTTCTATTTGATGAGCAAAGGTGTCCTTGTTGGACTGCTCTTCATTGATAGTTTGAGTGATTCGGTTTTGAAACTCTTGAATGACTTCACCAATGGTTGGTTCTTGGTGTGGCACACATGGTTGGGAATGAGGTCCATAAGATTGTGGAAATGGTGGGTAGAGAGGCTCATGAGGTGGATGGAATGGTTGGAAAGTGGAATGGAATGAAGGAGAAGGTTCATGATATAACATGTGGTTATACGGTGGAGGATTAGAATGAGGCTCATGATATGGGTTATATGGTAAAGGAGAAGGTTCATGGTATGATCTATAAGGTGGGTGTGGTGGGTAACGAGGTTGAAATGAAGGTTGTTGGTAGGGTTCATGGTATGAAGGGTGGAATAGACCTTGGCATTCTTGACCAATTGGACTATCTTGACATCCCAAATTAGCTTGAAGAAGTTGCAATGTTTATTGAATAGCATGGATGCTTTCAGAGATAGTCTCTTTCCTTTCAGTTGAATCTCCTATAGAAGAGTGAGATTGAAAGGGTAAACCTTGATTACCATTAAACCAAGCCATAAAAATTCAATACAACATAATCCCAATGAATCACAAGATGACTAACTAACTATAAACTATGAAAAACTAAGAAAAATAATGAGGAATAAAGAAATGCAAGAGAAAAAGGAGAAAAAGAATTTCAAAATAACAAAATAAGCAAGTATGCTATGAAATAACTTGGAGACATGGTGAATTCAAATAAGTGAGCTCAAAATCATATAAAATTGAATGCAACAACACCACACAGAAGCTACCAAGTCAAATCAAGGCAAGAATGCAATCTAAATGCAAAAATCCTAAACTATATGCAAAGACATAACCAAAAATGCAAAACTAACAAGCTCAATACGAGAAACCCCTTGTCAAAAGTGAAATTGACAATTAGATTACCTAGGGAGCCAACTACTTAGCTCCTCGACAACGGCGCCATTGATTCAATAACTCCTCCACCACTACCTTTATAAGTCTGTTTCGATATTTATTGATAACTTTTACCAACCACATGGACCTCCTTTAATTCCTGCAGTGACAGCACATTTTAATTTGTCAATTAAATCAATAAGTTGTGTTTAACACAAATTTGCTTCTACAGAAAAATACCAGGTCTAAATAAGGGACATGATCTATGTCCTCATTCCCCACCCATACTTCACAACCTTTCCCTTGATACAAAATGCCTATATTGCTCATCCTCTCGGTGTTCACCATTTCGGTTATCTTTTCCTTACTCCAGAATTCAATAGGTGTAGTCGACTGTTGGCAAACATTTTGTTTCAAAGGGAAATTTTTCTTAAAGAACTACTGCACCATGAAAAATATATGGATCATTATTTGTCAACGTGAATGATAACATTACATAAATATACAAAGTTACATACCAGTAATAAGTACAGGAAACCACCCACATTAAAGCTCCCTTCCCCTTTCTTCTTCCCCCTGTACACTTTGACATGATCACTCATTTCCTTCCACATGTCATTCATCATATAGGTTGCCCAGTCATATTTTTCAAATCACTCCATTGTGCAAAACATAACTCTCAACATCCGGTCACTTATGAGTCCACTTGAGGTATGGAATAAAAAAAATCCCAAACTGTACAACACAAACATAAACTCAAATTTCTCCCCAGCCGACCTTGATTTTATATGCTTCAAAATGTCTGTATATCTTCTTCCCATACTCCCTCTTCAATAACATATATGTTGGATCAAAACCCTCCACATCTACCTTTACCTCCTCCCTTGCATCAGGTATACCAAGCAACTTGTGCATATGTGATGCTTCTATTTCTTGTGTCTTCCCCCTTATCCTGAATTGATGTGTTGGTAGGTCATATGCTCTTAGCATGGACATAATGAGGTCATGTGGGAGTCTATCCATTTGGACCTTCAACAAATTTTTAAATCCTATTCTCTTAACCCTCTCCTTCAAATGTTCATTTTCGTTCACAAAGTGCATCAATGACATAAATCCTCACTTCCTTTTTCTTCATCTTTTTTTTGGCCGTTCTTGCTTAGCTTTATCAGTGTACTCCTTCTTCTTCTCCTATAGCAACTCACGCCATGCCTTCCCTACTGCCTTACTTTCATCTTTCATCTTTTTCTTTGTTTTGCCTAAGTTACCCATAAACTTGTTTCTAAACACCATAAACCCACTCATAACTGGTTTACTCTGTTCACCTTCGCCCTTTACTACTTTTGACTTTGCACTTTTTCTCGTTACTGCTCTACTCTTGACACTTTTCCCCTGTACTAGTTTGATGTTTCGCCTTTTTCTCCAGCCATCTTCTTTGACCTACACAACATTCACTTTACATTCATCAACTATGGATTTCAACACCTTCAATAACATATTTCTTTCCAAATGACAAGTTTACACAATTAAACTAGGTTTTCACAAGTTGTCATAGCATTTTACAAACTTTCGACCACAACCTCAACTATTGGAAAAATATAATTCCTCACAGTTAAATAAGGTCTCACAAGTTATGCAGAAGAATTCACAAGTTCTTATATGAATTTCACAATTCTCTCACCTAAATTGACCTCAACACAGAGTTTACCAACTTTTCATTAGGTTTTCACAAACTCCGACTATGTTTTCACATAATCAAATGTGATTTTCACAGGTTGTCTTCAAACATTCACAACTTCACTTAAACCAATCGCAACTTTGCATAACATTTTCACTAATATCAAATCAGAAATTCCTATATCTCCACACTATTTCACAACTTATAATCACGCATTCACAAGTTCATGTGCTGTGCTGTGCTGTGCTGTTTCAAAAGTTACCAACATCTCATTAGGTTTTCACAAATTATGCTTTTTTTTCACAACTTAACATGCGGTTTTCATAGGTTTGCTTTAACAACTTCAGTTAAGCAATTTGCAACTATATGCATAACATTTTCACATAAGTCAAATCACAATTTCCTACATCTCAACACCGTCTCACAACTTCTAATCGCACATTGACAAGTTCATATGTTGTTTCAACAGTTTAGCAATTTCACAACTTGCACTTCAAATTTCCCCACTTAACAACATAGTTTCACAACTTCTCCTAAAAGATTCGCAACTTTACTTAAGAGGTTCCCAACTAAGCACTCACCACTTTGCACCACATTTCAAAATATCATATATTGTTGTCGTTATGTTGTATCCACGCCTAAACTTATTTAAACCTATGGACATTAAACCGCCATTCTAATCAAATGGACAAAGTTTACATGAAAAACATTTTTAAACACAACCACTTACCGAACTTAAGCACCGAAGACCAATTTCCCATTCGCACACCAATATCTCTACAACTGTCGAATGCCTTTCCCCACAACCTCTCCTCACCTTTGATCCTCCTCAAATCTACCCAAAAATCATAACCAAATGTCCACCCCCACGCCACATTCGCTCCTCCTCAAATCCACAACACCAACTTCCGCCAAACTCTCCTCCCTCACAGTGACAAACCCAAACTCTATCGACGGCAATTTCCAACCATCTCAGGCAATAGAGTATTTGGACCGTCCCTCCCTCTCAAAATCGACCACACCCTTGTCACTGCCACTATCCTCTCTCATGGTTAAGGACCCAAGGTCGACCAACGGCACCTCACGACGGCACAAGGAGATGAAGAGTCTCGACTGTGTTTTCACGCAATACAACCCTTATAACACCTCCCTCAATGCTTTTCAGTTTAAAAACAACCAGGGTTACTTAAGTAATTTTCTTTCAATTTGTAATATTCCAATTCATGCACTAGCACTTATGTGGGAATATGGAAATTCATATCACCTTTTTGTCTTTTCTCAATTTTAAAGTTCTTTTTCAATTTTTTAATTAAAATTTATACTATAATAATTTTTATTGATTAATTTACCCTTTATCATATCCAATCCCTAATCTACATTTTACAGTTTAAGAGCTCTTGGAAAAAACAACAGCCGCAATAATGGAGAGAAGTGCAGCGAAAAGAATCCCTATAGCAAAATGGTATGAAGCTTGTTGTTTTTATCTTCCAAAGTCACAAACTAATGCTTCGCATATCAACAATTTTTCCCTTGAAAATTAAATTGAATATGTTCATAAACTTTAATCCTGGTAAAGGTTTGCAAATCATTTATGAAGTTCATGCTTTCATCGAAAATTGAAGCGGAGTCATATTTTTGAATGCTAGTTTTTTTAGTCTTATGCGAAACCCTAATCCTGGTAATATATACTTTCTTCACATTTACTTGATGTAATCAATGTTAGTTTTTTTTATGGCTTGCCTCCGCTATCCACTATATCCGCTGCCATCCTTTTCTTTCCAGCGACGTCGTTTGACATGTATAGTGGCTTTTGGAACTTGCCTTGTGTCCTCACAACCTGACCAAAATCTACTTTAATGTTTTAATAGTTAATAGTAATAATTTTATATTTTGAATTTATGTTTTATTTTTCAATTTAATGATAGGATAAAAAATTTCATCTTTTTCTAACATTTTCAATTTTTTATGTTTCTTTAATAAATTTACATAATTATTTAATTAGGCACATAAAATTAGATATAATATTTTTCAAAAATATCTCTGGAAAACCAATATTTAATTTTTTTTCTGAAATTGAAAAAATATTATTTTTTATAAGTAAATCAATTTAAATTCATGAAATCATGTAAGCATTTTCTTTTAAGTAAATTGACAATATATTAAAATATGATATATTAATAGGATAAAACAAATAAATTATTATTAGTTTGACTTTTTCATATGGTTCTTGAATTACAGAATTGATTTTTAAAAACATATATTGGTTTTCCAGAGATATTGCTGAAAAATACTCCATCGGGTCTTAATATAAGATATATTTACCTAATTTGATTATATGAAGAAAGTTAGTTAGTATGACATGTATTTTCTAAAATACCCTACTCATCTTTCTTAATTTCCTCATTTTCTCTCCTCTTTAATTATTATAGAAGGAGCATCAATAGAGGTATATTAGGAAAGGATTGAAAAATATGAAATCTATGTCTTATGTTTAGAACCCAGATCAAATTCCTAAATATGTCTTATATTAAAGACTGGAGAAATGTTATATCCAATTTTATTTGTTTAAGTAAATAAGTCTATAAACTTATTAGAGAAGCATAACAAATTGAAAATGTTAGAAAAAAGATGAAATGTTTTGCCATGTCATTAAATTGAAAAATAAAAAAATAAAATTGAAAATATAAAATTATTACTATTAATTATTAAAACATTAAAATGATATCTTCAACATCTGAAGAAAACAAACTATGAAACCATTAAAGTGGATTTTGGTCAGATTGTGGAGACACGAAGCAAGTTCCAAAAGCCACCATACACGTAAAACGACATCATTGGAGAGAAAAGGATGGCCACGGATATAATGGCCAGTGAAGAGTAGCCATACCCGTTTTTTTAGTCGTTTTCTTCTAATTTTTTCATACATCCTTTACTTCTGATTTTATTGACTCTATAACTTTCAGATTATTTCTTTTTTATAATTGGTCATGTTTGGCCTGAAATAGGCTCATTTAAATTATTTATGTAATATCTCTGTCACAACCTCATTTTATTTTCACTTATTTCAGAGTATTTGCGGAAACGATACGCAGTTCAATAGGCAACACAAGAATAACATAGATATACTGATATTATGTGCGTGATTACGGAAATTCCCCATATGGGTTCGTACTTGATAATTACAATTAACGTAGCCTCATAGTGCTACGTGGGTGTCTAAATACGTCTCAGTGAACGGAGACATCTTCTCATCTTCGCTCCACCACCGCAATCTCCTTCGTACGGTTCTCTTTATTGTTCTTAGCATACGTTCTGTCTTTTCCTGTCTAAATTGTTGGTAGGGGAGGGTGAGATTCTGGGGAATCTCAGTAGGAAAGTAATACCAATATGCATGCAAGATAAGTGCTTAATGCATGACATGCTTGCATTACATAACTCATGCTCACACAATGACATATCTGCGTGTTCAATGTTTCAATCAACATACGTATGGCCATAGCATAAACAGAAACAGAGCTTCAATTATTCATATATGTTTCACATCATCAGGCAAAGCAATAACATGCATCAATACACTAGCACAAATATCAAATACATGCAGGAGAGGTAAGTTCCTTACCTTAATCGCCCTTCCTCGATCTTCGAATAACATGCCTCGATTAGTTTCGATTATTCATATATGTTTCACATCATCAGGCAAAGCAATAACATGCATCAATACACTAGCACAAATATCAAATACATGCAGGAGAGGTAAGTTCCTTACCTTAATCGCCCTTCCTCGATCTTCGAATAACATGCCTCGATTTGCGTGCCAATACCTCGGGTTCTCTAATCGATCCTAGAACGTCAAATGTACAATTTAGACACTTTCATAGTGTTTCTGGTGATTATATTAGTCTATGGTGAAATTTTACTGAAACGCCCCTGGGTCCCCGGCCCTGCTGTACCCGACCCGATGGCACGTTTTCCCAAAATTTTGACTAAAGCTATTCTGACGTATTTTCACCCAAGGAATCCATTTCCGGGCTCAAAATCACTAAATTCACTTTCAAATTATGAAAATACCATTGACAGCCCCTATTTAGTGATTTCAGTGGCGTTTTCGTAATTATGCTTTTTCGGCCTCTACCGAAAAAGTGCCCAACTGTAACCCCACCTATTTTTGCCCACTGAGTCCAATGGAACCATTTATTTCATGAAAATTCAACTCCTACTACCAGATCTGGTCTGGCCAAAATATTGAGAGAAAAAAAATAGAAAAATGGAGCTTTGTGTTTTAGCTTCCAAAACTTGTACTTTTTCACTTCTAATCCCTTATTAACTTATTTAATCACATTCTAATCATGATTTAAATAAATTTGGGCATCATAACCCCTTAGGATTAGGGCTTTCCAAATTTACAAACTTGACCAAAAATCACCAAACCAAACACAAACCTCAACAACAACACCATATTAGTTTAGATCTAAGGTTTGTGAGGTTACCTTTTGAGATCTTGAATCTTCTCTCTCTAGACATCTCCTCTTTCTCTTCTTGAGCTAAGAATGTGTCTTCAAATTCATGGATTCCATGAAGAAGAAAGGTTTAGAGAAGGTTTCTAAGCAAACTCACAAGAAAACTCTTAAGAAATCACACTTACCTTAAACTTCTTCTTCTTCCTTCTCTCTAGAACTTGAGAGCTCTCTCTCTCTCTTCTCTTCTTGTGTTGGATGAAAATGAGGAAAGAAAGGAAAGGGATGTGTTTTATGAAATCTCTCTTCTTTCATTCAAGCCCTTGATCTAATCAAGGGATGATATGGTGGCACTTGTCTTGCACCATACCTCCTCACATACTTTCACCCATGCCTCCCTCTATGCTTTCACTTTATGCCATACTTCCTCATAATTTATGCCATGCCTTCACATCATTTGGGTCTTCTTGCCTCTTAGCCCTTGATCTCATCAAAGTGACCATAATGTGACACTTGTCACAAGCATACATCCATCAAGAATATTCCAATTGTACATTTTCCTTTATTTTCCTTGATTAATTGAAATTAAATCCAATTAATTGGAAAATAATTAATCTTGGGCTAAATTGGCAAAATTATGATTTTGCTATCACCTTTGTAATTTAATTCAATTCTTAAATTAATTTTCCTATTTTCTTTATGAATATAAATATTTCAAAATTCATAAGTTCCAAATTTCATGAATATTTACCGTTTTATTGAATTTCTCAATTAATTATAATATATTTTTGGAGAATAAAATTTGGGATGTTACAATCTCCAACTTATATCATTTATACTATGTGATAACAAATGCGTTTGAAATATATTTTAATCCACCAATAAATATGATAAAAAATTAAAATTATAAAATTTTATATAACAAGAAATTATAAATTTTTATAATATAATAAAAATTAATAAATCTTATAATATATTAGAAATTTTGAAAAAATATATTAGAATTATTTCTTAATTGTATAATATTATTTTTAGTAACTATAAATGTTTAAATAATTGTTATATTAAATAGGGACATTTTGGTCAAAAAGTGTTTATAAGTTAAAGTTAACGGTCAACTAACAGTTGGATAGAGAGAAATGAAATATTTAAAATATAAGGAAAGTTTGTGTAATACATATTTTAATTTTAAAGAAAATTTATATAATAGGTTTTGAAAATAAAAAAGAGATTTATATAATTAAAACAAAACATATGGGCGGTCATATTATTTTACCCCATCATGTATGAGTAGAGTATGACCTTGATTCATGTTTTTGGTAAACTCCCCTTCATTTCTTCGGAGCAGTTATAGCAAAAGCCAAAAGGACACTAAAATTGTCTAAAGCACGCCATCGCCCCGTCCCCAGTATTCAACATGACTTCTAGTTGGCTTTATAACGGCGGCTCACAAAAATACTCATGTTGCTCCATTTATGTGGCAGGGAGAGGAGAATTCTTTTTGTTTAGAGTCAATTTAACTAATAAAGCTTTTTCTAGGAGCATCAGATATAAATAAATTTTAAAAGAGGTACAGAAATCAATAAACAATTTAAAATGGTAGATTCACTAAGGTCGTTAAATTTCATTAAATGTCTATTAGGTTTTATTTTAAATTGGTCTTGGTAAATTTAATAGATGTTTGATGAAATTTAATGCCCTTAATAAATCTGCGGTATTTTAAATTATTTATTAGTATTTTTACCCCTATCAAAATTTATTTGATCCAGATGGTCATTGGGAAAAACGTTTTTAGTAAAATTGCATCTTAACACTTTTATTTATAACTTAATATTGATTACCACTGAAAAATATTTTAGGATACTGAATACACCAATAATTACTTTAGGATATTAAATACTATTCTTTTTATCTGCATTTGTAAGGTCCTAACTTTTGAACCTGATGGCGAAAAAAAAAAAAATCTTTTGAATTGACCAATCCCTTTTTATAAGGTCTTCTTTGAAGTTGTCAGATTATTAATTATCAAAAATATTTTGAAAAAATGACAGAAAAAACATTTTAAAATTGTAAAATTTCATATAAGGTATTTCTCATAAAATGAGTTGCGAATTATTGATCAAGTCTTGTCATTAAAATGAGTTGTAAATTGCAAAACTTCATATTGATAATAAACCTGATTTAAGATTTTATAATTTTGAAGTTTTTTTTTTTTTTTTTTGCCATTCTTTCAAGTATTTTTATCAATGTTATTCCTAATTAATGTTCCCTATACACTCTCATCATTTGTCTCACTATTACTCTTTCTTATTTACCTACTTATAAATAATAGTATATTTGAAAACACAAATATATTTTTTACATATTTAATTACTTTTAATAACACACTTCAGACAATGGAATCTTATAAATAGTGAAGGAAGGTGGTAGCAAAAAAAAAAAAAAAATACATTGATTCTAGAAAGAGTCACATCCTTGAGTGACCTATTTTCTCCAAATACATGTATGCGGGATTACCAAAAATCTTATCTTCTCTTTCCTCGAGCAATGGAACTGACAGTCACTCCAGGATCCAACCGTTCGCGGCAAACAAAACCAACCAACCATTTGTTGCCTTTCGAAGACCGCTGATAAAAAGGAGAAACTCTGATAGCAGAGGACTACTGATTTTGAGACACAGCTATGTTTATCAAGATTATTATGACGTTGGTGCTTTTGGTGGTGACAACAATGGTACAAGTAAGTAGAGCAGATACAAGTTTCATCTTTAATTATGGCTTCCAATCAGCTAATTTAACCATGAATGGTATATCTGCTATCACTTCCAACGGCCTCCTCCGACTCACCAATGAAACTAGGATTCAAAAGAGTCATGCTTTTTACCCCAATCCACTACTTTTCACAAACACTTCTTCTTTCTCTACTACTTTTGTTTTCGCCATTAGACCTCAATATCCCACTCTTAGTGGTATCGGAATGGCTTTTGTGATTTCTCCAACAAAAACATTTCCAGATGCTCTGGCCAGCCAGTACCTTGGCCTCTTCAACAGAACCAACAATGGCAACCCCAAAAACCACGTGTTTGCTGTAGAATTCGACACCCTCCGGAACGATGAATTTGGGGATATTAATGATAACCATGTTGGGATCGATATTAACGGTCTGAATTCCACAAAATCTGCCCCTGCCGGATATTATGTAAATAGGTCTCAGTTTCAAAATTTGAGCCTCGCAAGTGGCTTGCCGATGCAAGTGTGGGTGGACTATGATGGAGGCAAGAGGCAAATTAGTGTCGCCCTATCTTCAATCAATGTTAACAAGCCCGAAACTCCATTGTTAACGTTGTCCCAAGATCTTTCTCAAATTCTAACCAATCCAAGTTATGTCGGATTCTCATCTTCCAATGGGGCGCTGACAGCTTTTCATTATGTTCTTGGTTGGAGTTTCCGGGTCAATGGTGTGGCTCAAAACCTTGATACCTCAAAACTCCCAAAACTTCCACGACTCGGAGGAAACGAACACTCAATGATTTTGCCTATTGGGGTACCTCTCATGTCGCTTTGTATATTTTTTCTAGTTATTTTATCTATAGTTTATTACATAACTTGGAAAAAGAAGTTTTCTGAGATTGTTGAGGAGTGGGAGCAAGACTATGGTCCTCAAAGATTCAAATACAGAGATCTGTATATTGCCACAAAGGGATTTAGAGAGAGAGAGCTTCTTGGCAGTGGTGGTTTTGGTAGAGTCTATAAAGGAACAATGCCAGGTTCGAAAACAGAGGTTGCTGTGAAGAAAGTATCGCATGAATCCCGACAGGGCATGAAAGAGTTCATTGCAGAAATTGTGAGCATTGGTCGCCTTCGCCATCGAAACCTCGTATCTCTTTTGGGATACTGCAGGCGGAAAGGTGAGCTTCTTTTAGTCTATGATTTCATGCCAAGCGGAAGCTTAGATAAATACCTCTTTAACCAACCTAGTGTGACACTAAATTGGATGCAAAGGTTTAGAATCATCAAAGGGGTAGCTTCAGGATTGTGCTATCTGCATGAAGAATGGGAGCAAGTAGTGGTACATAGAGACATAAAAGCAAGCAATGTTCTGCTAGATTCGGAGTTGAATGGAAGGTTAGGAGATTTTGGTCTTGCAAGATTATACGATCATGGCACAGATCCTGCTACTACACATGTGGTGGGGACCTTGGGATATCTGGCACCGGAGAACACAACAACAGGGAGAGCCACCACAAAGTCAGATGTTTTCGCCTTTGGTGCTTTTATGCTGGAGGTTGTATGTGGAAGAAGGCCTATAGAACGAGGAAGTGAAGAATTTATTTTGGTGGATTGGGTATATGGGTTATGGAAGAGGGGTGAGATAGTTGAGGCAAAGGATCAGAATTTAGGAACAGAGTACAAAGCAGAGGAGGTAGAATTAGTGTTGAAATTGGGGCTTTTGTGTTTGAATTTCAATGCTGGAGATAGGCCAAACATGCGTCCAGTTGTGCAGTATTTGAATATGGAAGTACCTTTGCCTGATTTGCCATTACTAATGTCGTGTCCTTCTTGCTGTGGATTCACATGTGGGAGCCACAAAGACTTTGATGACATTCGAATTTCCTTTCCATCTTCAAGTTTGGATGGCTTTAACACTCGCACTTCGATAACTGAATCTATCCTCTCAGGTGGTCGTTGATTTGCTTTTGAAGACAAATATGTATGAGACATAGAAGTTAAGTACTTGTAATCTCGGTTAGGTTTTGGTCGCATAATGTTTGTATAACATGCTTATTGTTCCTTTGTTTTATGTTTAGCTACTTGTGCTCTATATGCATTTTTAAATGATGTATGTTTAGATTAAGTATGCTTGTGCTCTGTATAGGTGAGATTAACTTTACTTTTGTCGTTAACCTTAATTACGTTAAACTTTTTGTTTGGTATATGGGTTTGTTTTTTTTTTTTTTCCAATTTGAGATTCAATGACTGACCACATTCAAGGCACTTCAAAAAAACAAATAAAATTAAAGTCAAACCACATTCAACTTACCTTAATTGCCTTAAAGTAAGACGACCTATAACACAGACACAGCCAAAAAACAAATAAAATTAATCATTTGATAACTTGTTTAGATCTAATATTTGCTTGAGATATTTTAACCATTCATCATTGTTCTTTGGAGGGCCCATGGAGATACAATACCTGAACAATTAGTTTCATTGTTTACTGTGTGTTTTTATAAATTTTACATTTTATATTGATTTTTCATTTGATCCATTTCATCTAATTACTTTCTCTTTTTTTTTTTTTGTATTTAAATAAGCTAGCTTTGTGACAATTTTCTTTATAAGGTAGCTGAATAATTTTAAATTTTAATACAATGCTACAACTATTCCTAAAATGATAATAACATAGGTAGACAACTTTCCTTTCAGTCGTTTGTCTTATTTAATTTGAAGTATAATCAAGTGTAAAATTTTGGCCCGAAAAAAAAGAAAAAGACAACGACATATTTAGCCCAAACAAAAGCTTAAATTTATTAACAAAACAATGAAATAAAACATTGGCTGTAAATTTTTAAAAAATACTTATTGCCCGTTTGGTTTGATCCCATTACATCCTGTGGTGCAGTGCAATGCGATGCAATGATAATGCAATGCAATATTAATTACAGGGGTAGTGTTTGGTTTGATTTTTAAGCAGTGTGCAATGAGTTAATATTTTAACAATTATTTAAAATTAATATATTACACAAAGTCTATTTTACCCCTTAATATAATTTTTGTAGAAAAAATAGTTACAACCCGGCAACGACGGGGATGGAGGAGGAGGAGGTAGTGGCGGTGGCAATGATGGGGGTGGCGGGGAAGGAGGAGGTGATGGTGGCTGTGGGCAGTGGGCCGGGGCTGGCGGCGGTGGAAGAGGTAGTGGCGGCGGCGGCGGTGGCAGTGGGCAGGGGTGGCGGGGCCGGGGCTGGCGGTGGAGGAGGTTGTGGTGGTGGCAGCGGGCAGCGGGGGTGGAGGAGGTGGTGGTGGGCTGGTGGGGGCGGCGGAGGAGGAGGTGGTGGCAATGGTGGTGGAGAAAGAGGTGGTGGTGGCGATGGGCGGCGGGGGGTGGAAGAGGTGGTGGTGGGTGGTTGGCCGTTGGCGGCGGAGGAGGTGGCCGTGGCGGCGGGCGGCGGGAGGCGGGGGTGAGGGTGGTAACAGAGGAGGAGGTGGTAGCGGTGGGCGGTGGGCCGATGGCGGTGGGGGTGACGGCGGTGGAGGAGGTAGTGGTGGTGGCAGAGGGTGGAGGTGACGGCAGTGGAAGAGGAAGAGGTTGTGGCGGTGGCGGTTATGAGGTGATGCGGCAAGTGAAATGAAATAAGTAAAATAAAGACAAGGGAAACTAAAGGGTAAATTGGACTTTTTAGACCATGCAATGGGATGGTAATGAGGATTCATAGGGGAGAGGTATGAATGAGGATTACCAATTTTTTGGTAATCATCATTACCATGATAAATCCTATTACCATGCTAAAGAGCAACCAAACACTTTTCTCTTGGTAATGCAATCATGATTACCATTGCAGGCATGCAATGTGGTTGAACCAAACGGGCTCTTAGATATAAATTAATAAGACAACTTGATATAATTTAGTCAAAAAAATTACAATATTAATATTAATTATTAAAAATGAGTTATACGAATTATGTGTCCTATTTTTTGTGTGGCCTCAGTTTAACAAATATATTTAAAAAATAGGATGATTGAATATTGTTTTTTTTAAACAATGAAGGACAAATATTAATAGTATGAGATTACAAAAGTCATCAAACTCAGCACCATTTACAAAAGGCATCAATTATGTTAATGGTGTCCTAAGATCTTTCTCAAATTCTAGCCAATCTCAGTGACTAAAAACAGGGACCCTACAAAGACCCCAATGGGGTGCTGATAGTTTTTCATCATTATGTTCTTGGTTGGAGTTTCCGGGTCAATGAGGTGGCTCAAAACCATAATACCCCAAAACTCCCACATGACTTTGGAGGAAGTGTCAACGGAGTTTGGAATAACACTAAACATTTAGACTATTCAAATAGTCAAATTAAATTTAAACGGTTGAAACGTTAAAGAGTAATGAGGATCATAGGATGAGGAAACTCATTAATTCCATGCTTAATCGCATATCAAATCAATGTAGGTTTAAAGGACAGGGCAATGTTGAGTGTGACAAATCAAATATGCCAACCCAATTCAAGGACCACATAAGGACCCTGCTAACACCCCTTTGGACATATAGCTAATAATCACTCCCAAATAACTAATAAAATAAGCTCATAAATTTATAGGAAAATTATTACGATGTTCCAAGTAAAAATTTTAATCACAAAAATATCGTACAATAATAAGCTTTAACATTGGAAATATTAGCAAGTCCATGATTGCTCACAAGTTCCATTAGACCTGTTCCTCCAACTTCGAGTGGTCATGGAATGGCTTTTGTAATTTCTCTGACAAAAGCATTTCCAGGTTTGGGGTAGAACAACTAACTCAGCATCGTCCAGACTAGCGAGTTCGGGGATATCCATGATAACCATGTGGGAATCGATATTAACGGTTTGAATTCAATGGAATCAGCTGCTGAAGGAAATCGTCAATCCAGGCCACCACCTTGCCCACACTAGTCAAATCTTTCCTGAACCTCTAAGCATGTGCCTTGGGGTTAGAATGAGGGAATAAAACCATCAGGACTCAAATGTAATATTATACTAATGAGTTAGTGTTCAAATAAAAGTTAGGAAAAATTCCATAAACATACCGGACATAATTTTTGAATAATATTCATATCCATTTTCAGATCTATCTACAAACTCAATTTTCATTTTTAACAAAAAATGTTCCAAGATACCAAACGGGCCCTTCCCTATCCTTGCCCATCAACGATCCCCACAAAAAAGGAGAAACTTTGATCCTCTATATCTTGTGCAAATATGCATACTACTCCTCTTATTTGGTCTTTAATATAAACATATTTATTTAATTTAATTAGATTAAGGAAGTTAGTTATATGATATATTTTTTTAAAAACACCCTAATCATCTTTCTTAATTCCCTCATTCCCTCTCCTAATTGATTATTGTCAAAGGAGTATCAATAAGGATAAATTAGAAAAGAATTGACAAGTATGAAAATCATACCTTTTATTTAAGACTAAGATAAACTTTCAGAATATGTCATATATTAAGGACCAGAGGGGTACTTCATTTCCTATTTATAAATGTCCTTCTAGAAACATTATACATTCCTATCTTAATTCATATTGTAAAATCTACGAAATAACTATTTATTTAATAATGTATTTAACTTTTGTGTGTAGACGTTGTTGAGTCATGATGGTGGAGATAAGGGTTGAAAGATATAAGAGCGGATTAAACTTCATTAAATTTAATTAAGCATATTTTTGAAAAGATTGGATAATTTAATTTTAAGAACATAATCATATTTTAACTAACTTCTTTAAATTGAATTCGTGTGCATTAGTTAAAGATAACTTCTAAATTTGAATGGGAAGAGTATAGTAGAGAACTGAATAGACATTGATTTTAAGCTTATGAATAAACTATTCAAACCAAATTCAAGGGCCATAAATTTGACACGTCTATGATAATCATACGCATAAGGATGGTCATGAATTTCTTATATGTGGTACTCCCTCCTGTCCTAATTATAGGACATATTTACCTAATTTTGGAGGAATTAAGGATAGTGGTTAAATTACTTAATCATATTTATTTTCCTAAAATACCCTTATTTAAAGTTTAAAATGGCATTCAATTACGTTAATTCTCTTTTTTTTCTTGTACATCTCCTGCCTCACACATGACTTCTCCAAGCTCTCACACAATCCGGCGATGTCAATTTCTCTCAACAACTTCCGATATACTATTATTAAATTATTATTGTGTTTAATTATTATTAAAAAAAAGTATCAATAGGGGGTATTTTGGGAAGAAATTGACAAAAATTAGAACTTTGTCCTATAATTAGGACCAAGTTCAACTCTCAAATGTTGTCCTATAATTAGGACCGGAGGGAGTATCATAATATCTTTATTAACATGAACCAACAAACTATTAGTTGAGATGGTAAATGGCATCACCATATATAATAAGAAAGATAATACAAGTTTGAATCCTGAAAAGCACACTTGTTGAGAGAGGTAAAAAACCCTTTGCGTTTAAAAAGTTTGGAGAAAGTGTTAACATGTAATAAACCAAATATATACTTCATATTATTGAACCACATGAATGTCATGATTAGTCTAAAATATTACAAGTATTACATATTTATAGTAATGGTCTTAATGTCCTAAGATACAAGTTGGGTTACACACTATGTATTGGGCCTATGTGGCTTTTCCTATTTCAACCTACTTATTTCAACACCCCCTTCAAGTTGGGGGCTAAGCAAATCAACAACTCCTAACTTGCTAAGCATGCGATCTAGAACTTTCTTTCCAACAGCCTTGGTTAACACATTTGCTTCCTGATTATAAGAACGGGCATACTGCAAAACGATAAGCCTTTCCAACACTTCTTCCCTTACAAAGTGAATATCAATCTTAATATGTTTGGTTCTCTCATGGAAAACCGGATTGGTTGCAATGTTCAAAGCTGCCTTATTGTGACAAAACACATTGACCAGAGTTAGATTATCAAAACCTAACTCCTTGAGCAAACCAACAGCCCACACAACTTCCAAAACAACAAATCCCAAAGCCTGATATTCCACTTTAGCTGAAGACTTTGACATGGTCTGTTGTTTCTTGGTTTTCCAAACCACAAGCGAGCCACCAAGCTTCAAAAGGTAGCTTGTAACAGATCGATGAGTAGTTTAACATGCTCCCTAATCTGCATCACAGAAGCAATCTAGAGTAGTAGTCCTTTTGTCACTAATGAGCACTCCAACTCCTGGGCTCTGCTTTAGGTAACGCAACACATTTAAGGCCGCCGTCATGCGACACTTCATAGGTAGATTCATAAACTGACTAAGGACTTGCACAAAGAAGCAGATATCAAGCCTTGTTGCTGTTAAGTAAATCAACTTACCAACCAATCTACGATATCGCTCAAGATCCTTAAATATATCCTCTTTCTTATGTTTGGCTTTATCATATGCTAACAATTTCAAGTTTGTTGCCATTGGTATAGAAAGTGGCTTATATCTACTCATCCCTATATCTGCAAGAAACTCTAATATATATTTTCGTTAGGACAAAACTATGCCCTTTATTGACCTAGCAATTTCAATACCAAGAAAATACTTCAAAATCCCTAAATCCTTGATCTTAAAGGTATGCAACAAATTTTTTACCTCTTGAACTTGTGCCTCAGAACTACCTGTGACAATAATTTCATCCACATATACTAATACTATCACAATTCCATTAGCAAAAGTTCTAAAGAAAAGAGAGTAATCATGCTTGCTATGTGTAAAACATCCACATATCAATGCCTCACACAAGTATCATTCCATTGTCTAAAGGCTTGCTTCAAGCCATATAAAGACTTATTGAGCTTACATACCATCCCCCCTTGACCATAGAAGCCTTGTGGAATAGTCATGTATACTTCTTCATATAAATCTCCCTACAAAAAAGTATTGTCACTGAAATTATTTGATAGAGAATAGATGTTTTTCTCTTATTCAGCATATGAGAGCCACGGTGATACATATAGGATGTGAATTAGGGTTTGTTTGAATACCCTATCACAACATAAATTTAAATTTCGAATCTGATTCTAAATCCCTAAGATCTGATTCTGTTATCCTAATAATATGGAAACAATAATTCAAATAATAAACCGCATTAATTAATTAAAATAAAATCTAACTAATCAAGTGGGCTTGGGCTTCTCATGATCGGCACTTTCCAACACGCCCCCTCAAGCTGGGGAATAGATATCTATCATTCCTAGCTTTCTTGCCAATACTTCGAATTTAGGCCCAGCAATAGACTTGGTTAGAATGTCTGCCACCTACTACCTTGTAGGTACATAAATTACTTTGATACTTTTATCCTCAATTTTCTCATTTATGAAGTGCCGGTCAATCTCAACATGTTTTGTTCTATCATGATGAACAGGATTTTTAACAATCCTGATAGTGGCCATATTGTCGCATAATATCTTCATCGATCCCACAAAGCTTAGTTTTAGTTCTTCTAGTAGTCTTTCCACCCAAAGACCTTTACACAAGCCTAGAGCTAAGGCTCTCAACTCAGCTTCTGCACTACTTCGAGAAACTACAGGTTGTTTTTTGCTTCTCCAAGTCACAAGATTACCCCATACATAGGTACAATAGCATGTAGTGGATCTCCTATCAACAATTGAGCCTGCCCAATCTGCATCAGTGTATACTTCAATCCCTCTGTGAGCCCCTTTTTTAAAGAAGAGTCCTTTACTAGGTAAGGACTTGATATACCTGAGAATTCTAAGTATTGCTGTCATGTGTTCCTTATTGGGTTGACTAGAGAATTGGCTTACCATACTAACTGCATGAGAAATGTCTGGTTGAGTGTGAGAAAGATAGATTAACTTGCCAACAAGTCGTTGGTATCTTTCTTTATCAACCAACGGACTTTTCTTGTTTAAACCCAATTTACGATTAAGTTCCATGGGGGTAGTACATGGTCTACATCCTAGCATCCCTGTCTCATGTAATAAATCAAGAGCATACTTCCTTTGTGACACAACAATCCCTGCTTTAGATCTTGCCACTTCCATCCCAAGAAAGTACCTTAGGTCTTCTAAGTCCTTCACCTCAAATTCAGTTGCTAAGACCTCCTTTAGCTTATCAATTTCAATTGTATCATTACCAGTTAGTATGATATCATCAACATAAATAATCAAAATAGATATTTTCTCATCCTTGTGCTTAATGAAGTGTGTGTGGTCAGATTGACATTGAGAATATCCACTCTTCTTGACTACTTGAGTGAATCTCTCAAACCAGGCTCTTGGTGATTGCTTCAACCCATATAAGGATTTCCTAAGCCTGCACACTTTGCCTTGGTTTTGTTTATTCTTGAAGCTAGGAGGAATCTCCATGTATACTTCTTCATCAAGATTGCCATTTAGAAATGCATTTTTCACATCTAGTTGATGAAGTGTCCAATCAAGGTTGGTAGCCAAAGAGAGAAGTACCTTAATGGTATTGAATTTGGCAACTGGTGCAAATGTCTCATGATAATCAATCCTGTATGTTTGAGTGAACCCTTTTGCTACTAACCTTGCTTTATGCTTGTTTAGGCTCCCATTTGGATTGTATTTGTTTGTTAGCACCCACTTACATCCAACAGTAGCCTTCCCTTTTGGTAGCTTGGTTAGTTCCCAAGTCCTATTCTTCTTCAATGCATCCATTTATTCATGAACAGCCTTTCTCCAATCAGGGATTTTTAATGCTTCATGTACATCCTTTGGGATTCTTTCTATTGACACATTAGTTGTAAAGGCTTTCATAGTAGGAGACAATCATTCACATGAGACAAAATTAGCAATAGAATGCTTAGTACAGGATATTACCCCCTTTCGTAATGCTATTGGCCACCAAAGATCATCCTCTTGTGGATTTGAGGTTGGGATAAATGATTGGTGAGATGTGAGTTGGCTGGCTTCTCCTGTCGACTCAGCTCTTTGCTGATTTGTCTGTTCTGGATCTAGTCGTGCAGTATCAGATTGTTCCTCAATAGTCCTTACTTCTTCTTCAAATAATTCAGGTGTTTCAAGGATAGGTTCAGATATGGTTGAAGGCTGATCTGGATCGATTTTTGGATGACTTGGGTCTGTGTCAAGTTCAGCTATGGGCTAGAAATATGAGGATTGGATACATATCAGTGCATGTTGCATGTTTATGGTGACTGTAGGTATGACACTGTCAAAAATGGGTGATTCATAACTCTCTCTCCCCCCCTGAATAGGCATTTTGGGGCAGTATGGTTGTGTTTCAGTAAAGGAGATGCCATGAGAAACAAAGGTTTTCCGTGTAGGAGGGTGGTAACATTTGTACCCTTTTTATGAGTGAGAGTACCTAATAAACATGCATTTGGTGGCGCGGGACTCAAGTTTAGACCCCTGGTTGTTGTGAACAAAGGTGGTACAGCCAAAGATTTTAAGTGGTAGAGAGTGAGAGATGTAATTAGAAGGGTAGGTATCACAAAGAACCTGATGATGTGGTGTTTGGTATTTAAGGGTTTTTGAAGGTGAGAGATTGATAAGGTAAATTGAGGTTAAGACAGCATCCCCCCAAAAGTGGCTTGGTGTATTGGAAGCTAGTAAGAGTGACCGAGTCATGTTTAGGATTTGTCTATTCTTTCTTTTGGAGACCCCATTTTGTTGAGGTATGTGAGGGCAAGAGCTTTGATGATGGATGCCATGAGAGGTCAAAAAATTGTTTAGAGTGGAGTTAAAATATTCTTGGCCATTATCAGTTCTGAGGACCTTGATTTTTGTTTGAAATTGAGGTTCAATGAGGGCATAGAAATTTTTGAAAATAGTAGGAACTTCATATTTTTCTTTTAGAAGGTATACCTATGTTAATCATGTGTGATCATCGATAAAAGTGACAAACCAACGTGGCCCACATGTACTAGGAATTTTGGATGGTCCCCATACATCACTATGAATGAGATTAAAGGGTTGTGTTGGTTTATAAGGACGAGAGGGATAGGAATTTTTGTTATGTTTGGCTAAAGAACAAGTGTCACATGTAAACTGAGACAAATCTTTATTAGAAAAATGAGGATATAATTTCTTGAAATACTCAATACTGGGATGTCCAGAATGACAATGCAACAACTTTATTTCATTTAAAATGGAATTAGAAACTAAATGACCAGCTGCATACGCCCTTCCTTCAGTAACAGCTTCCTTCTGAAAGTAGTATAGATCGCCAACCTTTTCACACAAACCAATCATCTTCCCTGTCCTCACATCCTGGAGAACACAATCAGATGATTTAAAGTTAGCATGGCACTTATTTTGTGTTGTGAGTCTACCAACTGAAATTAAATTGCATGTGAGTTTAGGAACATATAGTACATTCCATAGAGTAACTTTATCAGATAAAATGACTGTGCCAATCTTAGCAACCTCCACATGAGATGAATCAGCAATTTTAAGAACCCAGTTTTCAGAACATGGCTGTAGATCATGAAATAATGAAATATCCCCTGTCATATGATCAGTGGCCCCAGAGTCCAATATCCAGGTTGCTGGATTCAGACCTTTCGAGGGAAAGGCAAGTGATATCATACCTGTTTTGGTAGCTACTAAACCCGTGGCATTGCTTACTTTAGAAGGCTTCTCAAAATTGCTAAGAAGTTGCTGAATTTGATCCTTCAACTCACTAAGGTCTGGTTTCTGCTCCCCTTAGCTATATAACTACGGCTATTTGTCTTTCCCTTTTGCCTATCGTTGGGACGGCCATGGATTTTCCAACAGGTTTCACGAGTATGACCTTTCTTGCTGCAGTGGTCATAAAAAAGCCTTCCCTTTCCATCACGACGAGCAGCCATTGATGTAGTTTCACCAGAGTTCTGATTTGGATTGTTAACCATTATCTGCTTCCTACTTTCTTCCCTCCTAACCATGGAGAAAATTTCTCGAATAGAAGGTAATGGTGATAGACTTAAGACTTTGCTACTGACTTCCTCAAAGTCAGAATTTAAGCCAAACAAGAATTTATAAATCCTATCTGTTTCAATCCACTTTCAAAAAACAATTATATCTTCATTATGTTTTAATGGAATAGTGTCATAGAGATCAATCTGGTGCCATAGTTGCATCAAGGAATTATAATAAGCTGTAACAATTTTACTCCCCTGTTTCAAAGCATGGAGTCTCCCTTTGATCTCAAACAAGACAGTAGTGTTGGAGGCTGAGGAGTACAATTCTCGAGCAGCGTCCCAAATCTCCTAGGTGGTGTTATACAGCATGAAATTTTTGTCGAGGTCAAGTGTCATTGAGTTGATCAGCCATAACATGACTATTCTCGGCTCTCCAGGTAGTGTATTTTGCATCAATTGCAGCAGGGCACAACAAACTTCCATCGAGATAAGCTTCCTTCCCACGTCTACAAATGAACATTAAAAAGGAGAAAGACCATTAAAGGTAATTCTCACCATCCAGCTTGTGTGCAATGATCAGGTTGGTCAATTCTTGTGATTGGGATCGCATGTTATTGGCGTCAGAGGGAGCAGTGGCCTCGGTTTCAGTGTTTAAGGCTTGGAAATCGCCGAATTTAAGATTTTCGGCAACCTAGCTCTGATACCATGAAATTTTTTGATAGAGAATAGATGTTTTTCTCATACTCAACATGTGAGAGCCACGGTGATACATATAGGATGTGAATTAGGGTTTGTTTGAATACCCTATCACAACATAAATTTAAATTTCGAATCTGATTCTAAATCCCTAAGATCCGATTCTGTTATCCTAATAATATGGAAAAAATAATTCAAATAATAAACCACATTAATTAATTACAATAAAATCTAACTAATCATTTGGGCTTGGGCTTCTCATGATTGGCACTTTCCAACAGTCAACATCCATTTGATACAGATTCCAATGGTACATAATTGCCAATTTAAGAACAAATCGAACAATTATCATCTTGACAACTGGTGAGAATGTCTCATGGTAATCTATCCCTTCTTATTATGTATAGCCTTTAGCAACAAGGTGTGCCTTATACCTATCAATACTCTTATCAGATTTATACTTAACCTTGTAAATCCATTTACAACCAATAAGCTGCCATCCTTTAGGTAAAGGCATAATGTTCCATGTGTGGTTTCTCTCCAAAGCTGCAATTTCCAATTTCATGGCATTTACCCAATTCAAATCCTTCACAGCCTCATAATAGGAATCCGATTTAACTACAGAATCTATGTTACATAAGAAGCACATATGTGAACTTGAAATATTAGTATAAGATACATATGATTCAATGGGATACAAACATGTACGCCTATAAGGAGAGACCCCTATTTCAGAATGAATAAGGCAATAAACATAATCAGTTGCCTAAATAGGTAGCCAACAATTTCTAGCAGTTTTGGTTGGAATAACTGGGGAAGATGAATCTATAGAAGTGGACTCACTCTTATGAATAGGTTGAGAGGTCTATTGCATAGTTTGTGCCTTATAACCGTGTGGTATAATAGGCAAAACAAATGTATTATGCAATAAAGGATCATCATTAAACAGATATATTTGCTTTAATTATAGATGTTCAGCTGGCGGAGTAATGGATATGTCATTATGAAATGGAAATGCATCTTCAATAAATACCACATGTCTACTAACAAAGATAGTGTTAGTTTTCAAATTCAGAAGTAAAAATCCCTTTTGATGACTAGGATAACCAAGAAACACACTAGGAATTGCCCGAGACTAAAATTTATCCAAATTATTTAAATCCTTGGCATATGCCAAACAACCAAAAGTTTTCAAAATGGAATAACTAGGTTGTTTCTTATACACCTTTTCATATGGAGTTTGAAAACCAAGAAATGTACTAGGTATCCGATTAACTAAGTAAGCAACGATTTTAACACACTCCCCCCAAAACCGAATGGGAATATTGGATTGAAGCATAAGACTCCTAGATATTTACATAATAGTTCTATGCTTCCTTTCAGCAATCCCATTTTGCTCTGAGGTATATGGGCAAGATGTTTCATGGATGATACCTTTTTCAAGAAAGTAGTTTTAAAGAGTATTGTTAACAAATTCAGTTCCATTATCGCTACTTACCCTTTAACATAGACAGAAAATTGGTTAAACATATATGCAACAAAATTCCGTATGTGACTAGTAGTCTCAGATTTATGCTTCATAAAAAATAATCCATGTTCCCCTAGAATAGTCATCAACAATGATAAGAAAGTAGTGATGACCTTAATGGGTAGGCATCTTATATGGACCCCACACATCTATATGTAGTAATTCGAAACAATATAGAGATTTGATAAAACTAGAATTAAAAGGCAGCTTGGTCTGTTTGTATTGAATACAGACTGCACATTTCTTATTCATGTCAATGTCTTTATCCTTTATAAAGGTCAAATCCTTTAAAACTGAAGGAGGGGCATGGCCTACTCTAGCATGTAATGTCCAAAAATCAATGGAAGCATTATTATTCATATGACTATTAGAATCATCATCAGCAAAACTGATAACATTCATATCAGATATGTGTACATGTTGCAGAATATAAAGGCCTTGAATTAATCTATTAGTCACCTTCAACTTCTCGGCTTGAAGGCCCTGCATAACACAATGGTTAGGAAAGAAAGTAATTATCCATTGTCCATCATTTGTGAGCCTAGAAATAGATATGAGATTAAATTTCAGTTTTGGGGCATACAAAACATCATGTAGTTCGAAAGTATCTGAGACCTTAACATGCCCTATATGAGTTACCGTTACCTTGCCACCATTGGGTATTGTAATTATTTTAATTGGTCCTACATAATTACTATATGAATGCAATAGTGATAAATCACAAATTAAATGTGTAGTTGCACTAGAATCAATAACCCAATTAGTGTGTGAAAAATTTTGATGGGAAAAATTAATCAAACCTGTAGTGTGCATGAATGCCAGTATTTACCTTATTGTCCTTTGTGAAGAGGTCCATGAGCTTCTCATACTATTCTCTGGTGAGCTTAGGTGAAATTGTGTCTTCTGTAGCATTTAAGGCTATGTTTTCATATGGGATCAGATTGGCTATCTGATTGGGCTTTGATCGGTTTTCCTTGAAATTAGCAGGAAAACCAACTAGATGCCAACAATTGTCTTTAACGTGTCCTTTCTTATTACAATGGAATATTCAGGCAGGGATATACCTCTTCCACATCGTCTTCCTCGTATGGTCATTGTAATTCCCTCAAGAGGTTCTAACTTACTGTTGCTACCCAAATTATGGTATGCCCTTTTTCCATGATCATAATAAAGGCTTGATTGACTGAGGGTAGTGAACTCATCATAAGGATTTGACCTCTAGCAGTGCTATGTGAATCATTAAGCCCTAACAGAAATTGTAGTAGCTTATGTTGTTGGATACATTGAGAATAAAGTTGTGAAGTGGCACACTTACATGAAGGAATTGGTAGCAGAACAGACTCCTCCTCCTAGAGTTCCTTCAGTTCCTTCATCTTCGAGTGATATTGTGAGATAGTCATGGTGCCTTATCGTAAGGAAGAGATTTCTTAATGAAGAGAGAAAATTCTGGGGCCAGTAACCTTGTCAAATCACTCATGAATCTGCCCAGACCAAATGTGCATCGGAGAAGAAAATTACTGAGTTTGCCAATTCTTTCAAAACAGAATGGAAGAGCCAGGAGAGTACAATAGCGTTACATCGCTCCCACTGATCATGAAATTTGCTGTCCAGTGAGTCCTTTGTACATCCACGAACCCTAGCTTCTGTTTTCCTCAGAGTGTGAATCTCATTGCTCGGCTCCAAATGGTATAATTTTCTCATCCAGTAAGAATCTGAGGAATCAAATGTGTGCCCTGCGTGTCTGACGGATGAAGGTATAAGGGATCGTTGAATGGAAGTGACTCACCGGCAACCTCATCCTTCTTTTCTGCCATATCAAATATTGATATAGGTGTCGATAAGAGACTGATCCGAAAAGTAAAAAAAAAATACCAAGGAAGAACAAAGAAGATCGGTGACAAATTTCCTGGTGGCTGCCAGATTGCTACGATCAAGTACGGAAGAGGTTATGAGGTTGCATTTTCTGCCGGCACAATGGAATCTGAGTTTGGTGCAAAGGAAGAGATCAAGATCGTGTTTTGCTAGACTACTGCAATGAGTTTCCTGCCGGAATGACAAAATGTAAAGCTGGCACGGTGGCTATATCTTCGGAGATGGAAGAAATTCTTGGAAGTAACCGATTACACAAAGAAAAGGGCATGAGAGTCTTTGGGTATGAGCGATCTGAAAATCTTCTTGAATCGTAGCCCCTTTGCTGTTGCAGGTAAGAAGGATCTGAAAAAGTTCTTGGATTCAGTCCTCTGGAGTTTGTGGGTCAAACCTGACGGGTTATGGATGAAGTGGTGATCTCCTTGGATCACTATTGTGGGCTCTGGGCTTGCGTCTAGATCTGCTATGTCCGCAGGCCTCTAGTGGCAATTGTGTGGCAAAGAGTCTTGGAGTTGCCAGTGAATTTCTTTATTCTCAGGCCTATAAAGTCAATGCTTGAGGAAATTTCTTTGGATCACCAACCTGAGGTACTTTGATGCCATGTTAACATGTAATAAGCTGAATACTTCATATTATTGAACCACAGGAATGTCATGATCAGTCTAAAATATTACAAGTATTACCTATTTATAGTAATGATCATAAGATACAAGATGGGCTACACACTATATATCGGGCCTATGTGGCTTTTCCTGTTTCAACCTACTTATTTCAACAGAAAGAATACCCTTAATCAAATAAAAAAAAACACCAATGGGTGTTGGTTCAAGTGATAAGCGGCTTGGTTCCACTTAAGCAAGGTCTCGGGTTTGAGCCTTGTGTATGCAGAAAATTCCCATTGGGAGACTCTCCCACCATAGCAGGTGTGCGACGCTGGTCGGATCCAGATGTAGTCGGGGTAAAGCTCCGGTGAACCGGGTGGGCAACAAAAAAAAAATTCATTAATTAACATGATCCGGTGCAAGAGGAATTTGACTTATGCAATAGTAAAGGAAATCTCTGGCTCAATTTCTTTCACGAGCCTCGTTTTTTCCAATAGAATCAGCTCGGCCATATATTTCCTCAACCTCTTCCACTTATTTTGACATCTATTCCTTGCTCTCTAGAGAATGTCTGGGCCATTATTCTTTCAAAACAGAAACTAAACTGGAGAATTTATTACCATCGTATTATCTGCTCTAAAAATTTTCCATTGCAGCAATTTAAATGGCATTAACAAATGTTTCAATTAAAATTAACTTGTCCGCTAGTTTTCATCTCTATCTACTTTAGGTGATTTATGTTTGGTTCCTTCTGCTCAAGCTGCCCTATAAACTTATCATTTTAATTTAAATCATTTTGTTTCTATCAAAACAAACTGAAATATATTTTTAATATTTCTTATCTTATAGCAGAAGCCGAATATAAAAGATAAAGAAACTTTTCTAACTATCATTTTATAAGAACATAAATCTATTAGTTAAAAATTACGAATAAAAAAACTTTAAATGTAGACTATTCAAATAATCAGAGTAAATTTAAACGATATAAGTGTCATGGAACATTGAGTATCATAGGAATACAGGTTGAGGGAGTACCAATCAATGTACGTTTCAAGGACAGCGCAATGTTGAGTATGACAGAATCAAATATGCTGAACCCTATTCAAGGACCACTTAATAAGGACCCTACTAACCCATGTTCTTGAACCCGGACCGGACTGGCCGATTTGACCTAGAAACCGACGAACAGGCCGGTGGACCGGTCCGGTCCGGGTTCCAATTTTTTTTAAAAAAATAATTTTATTTTTTCTTTAGAATTTCATACTAATAAGCCTAAAATCTTTAATTTCTCACTGGTTTGGCCCCGGTTTAGCTCTGGTTTGGTCCCGATCTGACTCACTGACCCTTAACCCAGTATCCCGACCGGTTCAATACCCGGTCCGGATTTTAATACCTTGCTACTAACACCACTTTGGACATATGGCTGGTATTCCATCCCATCTATTTTTATACAAAAATAGTTTATAAGTGAAATTTGTGATTTCACTTGTAAAATAGTAATAAACTACCTCATAACTATTTTATAAGTGAAATCACAAATTTCACAAATATACATAGTAGTTTCTTTTTCTTGTAGATCTTATGATTTCTTGAAGAAAATTAAATTTTTATACAAAAAAAGACATATGTGATATGTAATTTTTGATATGTAATTTTTGTTATCATTATTTAATATTCTCTTCGGTCCTAAATATAAGAGTCAATTGAATTTTTTTTAGAGAGTTTAAGGAAGCAAAATAAGTTACATTAAAGTATTTACATCATTTTCCTTCAAACTAATTTTGATTTACTTATAAACTGACATATAATCTAATGATACACGATATATGTTATGATTAAATAACTTATTTAGCTTCTTTAATATCTCTAAAAAAAAGTCAACCGGCTCCTATATTAATGACTGGAGGTAGAAGTGTCTAATTAATTTTTTTATCTCTATTAAACCAAAAAAGAAATCCATTATTAACAAATTCTCGATTCTCTTTATTTATTTATGTACTCTATTGATTAATTTAGTGCCCTTAAGTGGGCATTTATTTTTGTACTCTAGCCAAATGGTAGTCCAGGTGAGATGCGTTAAAGGAAAATTTTCTAAACCCAAGTTTAGGCTTATCTAGACTAGGGTACTACTACAGAACTGCACATATATCACGGTTATTATCAATTATATATAACGGTTTTTAATTGTTATATATGAATGCGCTATATATGTTCGGTGCAAATATATAATTGTTTTGAACCGTAACAGTTTTAGGACATATATACACAACGGTTCTTTGTAAATAACTATAATGTATTGGCTTTATTTTTTTTTATTGTATATAGTTTTTTTTGTTTTTTTAATAGTATAGTCTAGGATCCGGTTCGAGGTTCGTGGCTGCCCCTCCCAACACAAATGTCTCTTTTGGGAGTCAAACACGAGACCTAAAGAGATCCAGCGAGGCATTATACTGCTAGACCAACTCTATGTTGGTTATTTTTTTTTTATTTGTTTATATTTAGTTTTACTGTTAATATTTATTATATAAGACACAACATTATCATTAATAATTACAAGATAATAACATTAAATTATAAATTATATTTATTGTATTCAAAATTCAATATATTATTGATAAACATCATATAACTTAAAAAAAATAATCACTTAAACACTCTCACAATAAAACATTATTTTATAATTTTTTTGAATTCTTATTATTGAAAAAAAAATGAATTCTAAAAGAAAAATTATTAATAAAAAATTCCTCAATATTCTCCAATGCCATTGTTGTATATTGTCCATAGATCACATATACCACCAAAGTCCCTATCACATATCCTGCAAAAATATAATATAATTAAGAAAATAAGAATATATATACATAGTAAAAATTAGGGTTCTCAGACTGGGACCGGAAACCGGCCAACTGATTGGTAAACCGGATTGGTCCGGGTCAAGTTTTTTATCCTTTTTTTTTAAATTGATTTATTTAAATTTTTTCTTTAGAATTCATATTAATAATCCTAAAATTTTCAATTTCTCACCGGTTTAGTCTCGAGTTAGCTCCATTTTAACTCCAATTTGACCCATTGACCCTTGACCTAGTATAATTGCTATATAAATTGAAATTGAGCCAATAAGCTAATATATAAATCCATGCATAAGAACCAATAATTTAGATCATGTTTTTAGAAATTTAAATCACAAAAAATGTTGAGATGATGTCTACATCATCCAAAATAGAAATAAAAAGAAGCAACTGAATGTGCTACATAGCTATTCCAGAAGGCTACGCACCCAAAAACCCATTTCGTCTTCATTATCCAAAATAGAAATAAAAAGAAGCAAATAAAGATGCTACGTAGCTATTCTAGAAGGCTACGCACCCAATCTCTCATTTCATTTTCAGGGATTATTGAGAATGCCACTACTAGTGAAGGAGACTCAGTAATTTTCACATGAGCCTTGTTTATCTCACCCCACGTGAGACCTTGTATTCTCATAAGTTGCCTATATATTTCCTCAGCTCTATTCAAGTCAATAGGACCAATTCTTCTTGAATCCTTCCACATTTCTGCAAATTCCCTACATAAATTGGCAGAAGATTCCTTCAGTGCTTCAGCAAGTACCTCTGCAGCATCACGGCTACTCCTTCTCTTCCTTTTTACCGACGAATGGACATCATTTGGTTGCAAAGGCTGTTGGTCATATGCAACAAAATTTGTATTTGTGTTGAGTACTTCTTCAGCATTGACTTCAGCTTCAACTCTAGAATCTTCTTCATCATCCTCACCTAGAGATGCAAGCACCTCTGCTCCCGTTCCTGCTTCACGATCCTTAGCCCAAACATATGATAGCTCTTCAAAGTGGGGTAAACACCTATTTCTGAAATTTCCAGCATCTTTATTAACCTGAAAATAAAAAATAAATAAAATGATATAATAATTTAAGCACAATTATTAGTAAACATTAATAAAAACTTATAACACACCATTACCTTTGCATATTCAGCCCATACATGATCTTCAACTGTCATACACTTCTTGTCTGGATCCCATCCAAAAGCAGAAGTGTTTCTATTTTGGACCATATCATATACAATCCGCCAATTCTTCTTGAACGCCCTCAACCTAGAATTAATATGAGGATTAGCTTTTAAGCCACAACCTGGAAGCTTCACCTCAAGCATCTCCTCTAGCTTTTTTAAATATCCTATACTAAACCCGGTATCTACGTTAAACTTCCCCTGGGTTTTTAGTTGTACCAAGCATTCAACTAACACGCTATCTTCTTGGTTGCTCCAGACATGCTTACTTCCCTTACTATTATCTTTTTGCGTTTCCATTCTATGCATAAGTAAAAAAAAACCAATAATAGTCATACAATTGGACTGGAGGAGTAGAACACAAGTAATGCAAGTATAAGATAGAGTCAAACAACACGTAAAGAATAATAGCCACCAAAATCATAGTAGCAAATAAGGTCAAGCAACACATAACAATAATAGCTATAAGAGATAATATAGTCATATAAGTACGTATTCAAATATAAAAAATACATGTCTTGTGTAGACAATTATTTACAAACATTATCTATTAGTCCTACGAGCTCTAAAAGCATTAAACATTTCATTAGCCATATTATCCCGAAAAGCACTCCAAGCATTTAATGGTTCCATGGTTAATATGGGATTATTATCCTCTTGAGGATTTGGTCGGTCTGTTGAATCAAATTCAGCCACAATGGGGTCGTTATCCATATTGTCTTGCATAATGAGATTATGCAATAGACAACAAGCAACTATATATCTGTTTTGGGTTCGAATGGGGTAATATGATAGGCTCCTCAATATTGCCCATCGCATTTTTAATATCTCGAAAGCTCGTTCAATGACATTCCTAGCAGATGAATGTCGCATGTTAAAACACTCTTGTGGAGATTCTGGATGTCTTTCATTATGCCACTCGCTTAAATGGTATCGTTGTCCTCTATAGGGGGTAAGGAAGCCTTCGCAATTTGTGTATCCCGCATCAACCAAATAATAATTCCCTACACATAATATATTACTATTATTAAAAAACATGAAGTAAATTAAATTATACAATGCAAAGCTTAAATTCATACCTTGAGGTACTTTGAAACCATTTGGTCTTATGATAGCATCCCTTAACACTCTGCTATCAGCTGCAGATCCTTCCCATCCCGGAAAGACAAATATAAATTCACATTTTGGAGTGCAAACCCCAAGAACATTGGTAGTTATATCACCCTTTCTATTCCGGTACCTACCCTTTATTTCTACAGGAACTTGAATCTTTATGTGAGTTCCATCGAGTGCACCAAGGCAGCCCTACATATATTCAACAATAAGTAAAAGAAAATAACTTCACTTGAAAATATGGACACATGGGATTTATGTTTACCTTGAACCACTTCCACCTCTCATCAGTTGAATCTTCAAGAATTGGCTCGGGTTTTTTAAATAACTCACTTTGGAGGCGGACAACTGCTTTTAAAACTATCTTAAAATACCGACTTATGGTTTCTCCTGACCTTCCAAACTCAAACTGAATAACTCTATTTTTGACATGGTGAGCAAGTATATTCAAGAAGATTGCAACTTGTTCATCTACTAACATATGTTGAGTTGGTTTAAGACCAGCTATAGTCTCTAACATGCTACAAAGTCGAAAAAATGTAGCTCTATACATCCTAGTTTGGTTGAAACAAGTTACATCACTACCATACACCATCTCCCTAAGGTGCCTTCTTTTCTTGTGGAAATCTAGGCTGTAAGACCGGTCTTGTATGTGTCTAGCGCCATATATAGCCACACTAGACATCATATCATGAAACATTTTTTGAATAGCATAAATAATCATTAAGTAGCCTGACATTGAATGAAGAATGATTTGTTGTTGTTCTTCATCCATATTTAACTGTACCCAACCAAAAAGGAGAATCTAAATAAATAAACAATATTTAACTATGACATATGCGCACCACAATCTTGGCACCAAAAATTAAATACACAATCAAGTAAGGAAAATACAGATGTGTAAAATTATTGCTCACAGTATGAGTATTGACCCTGTCACCCGGAGGCAGCAACTGCCTAACTTATTAAATCAAGTAAGTTAGGCAGTTGTATTAATTTTTTAATAAATTAAAGAGAGGATCTGATGGAAAACAAAGCAGGGGATACAAACATGGAAAGTTTTAACCAACACATGATTTTCAGGTTTTAAAAAAAAAAAACCAAAACATGATTTCGATCAAAAGCTATTTTCTCGTAATTTTAAATCAAGACATGATTTTAACGAAACCTACACAATATCAAACACATTGCAGTGCATCTTGTAATTGAGCAAACGAATTAAACACGTTTATCCTCATCCTATCTAGAGGAGTAATTTATTTTCGCAACTTGTTATTATTAATTTTTAGAGTATTATATAAAGAGCCTATAGTGTTGATTGCACGCTTATCAATCCAAATGTTCAGAGTACTCCTATGTCAATTTTATAGGAAAATATCTTTAAAGACAAAGCTTCTAGTTTAGTCCAAAAAAAAAAAGACAAAGCTTCTAGAGAATCATATTGATACATTAAAACATAAAGCAGTGAAAACATACCTCGTAAAGAACGCAAATATTGGAGATAAAAGCAAACATTCAACATATTGACATCCCTCGTGAACAACGCAAATATTGGAGATAGCAACAAATATTATATAGCAGCGAAAAAATCATAAATTATTGGAGAGACTCACCTTGCGATAAAGCTGTGACAGAGATGATCAATATGGTGACAGCAAAGGACGAGAATTAACTGCGATGAAGACGAGCGGCAGGAGTGCTTTTTTTTTTTCACTGAAGAGAATAATGGGTAGATAAGTAGGGTTTATTTGTGGGCAATATGGTCAATTTAAAAAGTTATAATGGTAATATTGTCTTTTCTATTTGATTACAGGATGCCTGCATCCTCATTCATTAGCCCTAGCAGTGTAATCATGATTACATCAAATGATGTAATCAGGATTACAAATGTAATCCTCTTTATATTACAATAAGCCCAACCAAACGCTGTAATCAGTCTGTTGCAACAGGATTACATGTAATCCTATCCCATGTAATTGAACCAAACGTGCCATAATAGATTTAAATGATGATGGTGAAGTTAAGAACTTGTATGACTATAATGAAAGGAATGGGCATATGTATATAGCACAAAAAGGGAATGATAATGTGTTAGATATATCCGTTGAGGCAGACATGTAAGTGCAAAATTTTTTAGGTATTATAGTTATTATTTATGAAGCTGTTGTTGGTTATTAACGAACTGCAGTTGTTATTCACTACAGGGTTGAAGCCATGAAGTCATGCTCAGAGTTACCATGAAGCCAGTCACACTAGAAGGATAGACAAAAATTCAAACCCAGGCTGATATTGGATGAAGTCATGCTCAGAAGTAACACTGTTGGCAACATAAAGGAGTTGCAATATTGTGAAGTGAAACTTTTTGATTATGTTTTTATAAAGTTATTGTCAACACACTCATGTTTTTTTTAGGAGATGGGTTGCTGTCAGTTGTGTACTTCAATAGGTAGTTACTGTATTTAGTGTTTGATGTAATGCAATGTTTGTGACAAGGAAACATTATGTACTACTCCAGTGTTAATGTTCCCTTATCATGAAATATGTGAATGTGTACAAGGGGTAGTGTGTAACTCTTTTTTGGGCTTTATATGGTTGCTGAATGTAATTATGCAGATTGTAATCTGACAGCAACTGATAAATATATGAAGGTGTTAATCAACAGAACCATGTTGTTATTATAGAGCCACGTGGTGTTATTACGTTGGGAACATCTATTTTTGCAAACTTGTTCCTACACACGTCTTCTGTTGTCTGTGTGAATGGAAGATGTGACAGGTGTTGCGTTTGGGCAGCAATGCTAAAAAGTTCCCATTTCTTGTTGGGCAGATGTTAATCAACGAAATAATATCGTTAACAATGAACATAATCTTGTTAATAGCAAATATAATGATGTTATTACGTGGATAGATGTTGTGTTTTCCCATCTACATGACAACCTCCTAACTTGTTCCTTTGAAGATGTTAATAGACGACGCCTAGTCGTTAATAGCGAAGATAATGATGTTATTACGTGAATAGATGTTGTGTTTCCCCATATACATGAAGACTTCTTAACTTGTTAATTTGAAGCTGTTAATGGACGAGGCATAGTCGTTAATAGCAAAGATAATGATGTTATTACGTGGATAGATGTTGTGTTTTCCCATCTACATGACGACCTCCTAACTTGTTCCTTCGAAGATGTTAATAGACGAAGCCTAGTCGTTAATAGAGAAGATAATGATGTTATTACATGGATAAATGTTGTGTTTTCCCATCTACATAACAACCTCCTAACTTGTTCCTTCGAAGCTGTTAATAGATGAGGCCTATTCATTAATAGCGAATATAATGATGTTATTACGTGGATAGATGTCGTGTTTCCCCATGTATATGACGACTTCCTAACTTGTTAATTTGAAGCTGTTAATGGACGAGGCATAGTTATTAATAGCGAATATAATGATGTTATTACGTGGATATATGTTGTGTTTTCCCATCTATATGACGGAGCTTCATGTCGCTGCACCGACCGCTCCGCCCCACCTTCCCATACCCCACCCTCGTCAGACCTTCGTCTCGCTGCGCCATGCTGCTCCACCCCACCTTCCCACACCCCAGACTCGCTGGAGCTTCGTCACGCCGCCCAACATCCCACACCCTACCGTAGCTGAAGCTTCGTCTCACCGTGAAATGCCGTCTAACACCTTCAACCGTTAGCTCGAGCTCGTGTCTCCTCATTTCCCTTTTGCCTTATGTCTCTTCGTTTCTCTCCGTCACTCTGACCTGATGCTTGGTCGTGTCTCTTAATTCCCCTTTTTAGGAGGGTATTTAGATAATTGTGTTAACATTTCATATCCTCGATTCCTCATGCCTCACTGATTTGAGATTTGTTAATTTCACCCAAGCATTCTGTCATTTTCTAATTTCGTTTATAGATTTCTGGAATTTTCCCTTAATTTTTGAGAAAATTGTGAAAAAATCCCTCCGTGTGTAGATATCTTCCCAGGTCCCATTTGACAATTAAGTTGCCAATGAGGATTTTTTTTCACTATTATCCCTTCATTTTTTCATTTTTCATAATTTTTACAATTTTTTCTCTTAAATAATATAAAAACCACTTATGTAAAAGCCAAATCAAACATCATTCACTTTTACATAAGTTACTTATCTAATCGCTAATCCAAATACTCATCATTTTACCCAATCTAATTTTTTTTTTCAATTTTAAGATTTCATAAATCTAAATAAAAATAAGTCACTTATTCAGTCGTCAATCCAAACACACCCAAAGGCAATGGTGAAGATTGAGAAAGAAGAAGGCGTTGAATGGGACCCACAGTGGGTTGAAGTTCATGCAGAGGGAAACAGAGGTAGAGAGAGAGTGAGTGATTGTACCGGAGGTCCAATGGCCGAGCTAATGACCATGTGGGAGAAAGAATTCATTGTGGTAGAAAGTAATGGTTCGGAACCCTGACGTCATGCTTGGTAGGAATGAAAAATTTGGGAAAATCACTGTCAGGTCCCATGGAAGCAAAATATTATCAAAAAAGTCCCAGGAAAAACTGAAATATCTGAAAAGTCCCTAGGGACTTTTCTGATATTATTTTCCAATGTAAAAAGACACACATGCCCCTCTTATTAATGTAAAAGTGGAAGCTTCAGAAAGAGGAGGGAAGGCGCAAGTTTTTTCCGGAGACACAGAAACGACGCGAAAGGGACTGGTGTGAACTCCAACATTGAAGGGATCAAGTGTAATGTTGAAGTTCTTGGTAAAGGATCAAATTTCCAAGCTCTACGTACTGGAACCGAGGTAGAACATGAAACTGAATTTTTTGTTTTTGGTTCTATGTGATATTTGGATAAAGTGAAATTGAATGATGGTGAAAGGTTGGTGCTTGGTGGCAATAGTGGACAAAGTGGTAGAGGTAGATGAGTAATGACATGATTTAGGTAAAGTTATGAGCTTGAGCATTGTAGTTGGGGTTTGAATGAGGTTGGGTAGTGCTAATGTGATAGTGCTCTGTTTTTTGGGGAGGTGACAGAGGAAATGATACCTTTAAAGTGGGAATAGCTAATTTTCAGGTTGGTGGGGTGCTGTAAAAATTGTGATATGGGAAGAAATTTAATTGTTGTTAATTCGTGCAGTTGGTGTTGTTAATATAACTGAAGTGGTTGTTAATACAGCAAATGGCTTTGGGTGTCATAATGCTCTGTTATTGTGGAACAAAACAGAGAAAGTTGGACGTTTGACGTGGGAAAAGTTGATTCTCATGGTGGTGGGTTGATGTGAAAAGGGTGATATGTAAATAGCTTAAGTAGTTGTTAATTCATGCAGTAGTAGTTGTGAATCTAACAGTTTTAGTTGTAAATACAAAAACTGTGCTATGTTTTTAAGTTTTAAGGCAATGTAATAGAGAGAAAGGCCTATTGTTTGGAAACCCAACAAAGGTATGTCTTTGTTTAAAGTGGGAGTCATTGAATGTGATTGTGCTTTGTTTGATTATATGATTGTAAAAGAAGTGTTGTTAATATGTGCATATACAGTTGTTAATATAGCTTTGGAAGTTGTTAATACGAACTTCATGGTGCAGATTATCATGAAAGATGGCAACTAGTTCTGGGAAGAATCTATTGTGTTTCATTCATGTGGGGGGGAAGTTTTTAAATGTCGGAGGAGATGAAATGCAATATGTTGGTGGTATGGTAAGAACAAGATCTACATTTAGCTCCATATTGTAGGTAGTAATTAGTTTTGGCTTTTTTATAGATGCTTGTTCATATGGCATTAATCTATACCTCTTCAATGTTAACTTGTTTATATTGCGCCTTTACTGTTTATAGTCTCTGCAGCTTTATTGTGCACCGTTTATTAACTTCCACTCATAATATTGAGTTGTTTTGTGATAAAACTGAACTGTGTGGACTTGGGTTAGAGTTTTGGTGCAGTGACTTGAATTTGTTGTCAAAATGTGGATGTTTGCTGAACGGTATATTCCAAAGCTTTGCATCCATTGCTGAAATTCTGTACACTTTGTTGAGTTTGGTGAAATTTCTGATATGAGCTTACTTGTCCAAATTTGCATTTGACATACATATTGACTGCTGAGGTAAGTTGTGTGACTTTAGGTGTATGTACTGAAATTTCAAAATTTTGGGCAATGTTGGAGGTGAATCTGATTTGTGACTATGGAATTTACTGGTTATAAGCTATGCAAAGCAGTAGTCTCTTGGTGGCACTAAATTAGTGTTGTGTTGGAGTCATTTTAGATCATTGTTGTTGATATTGAGTTTTAATTTGCACATGAAAATAGTTTGAATTAGTGGACTGTACTCTGTGTTAAAGCTCTTGTTACTGAGTTTTGGAAGGATTGGATTAATTATTATGTTTCTGGTTAAGTAAAAAATGGTGAACAATCATGTGTTGCAACTGGTTGGTTGTGTTTCATATCGTTTGTTCCTTTCTGTTTGTAGCGATTCGTGTGGCGTCCATGTTCTTTCATGGTTATTCGGTTGGGATGGCTCGGCACAGGACAAAGAGGGGTATACGATGCCTAAGTTGTCTCCTGAACAAATTCGGCAGATTAAGGTCGATTTGTTATGGTGGCTTGTGACACATGACGGGAACATATATGCCAAAAAGGTGTTGTCCATTGTAGGTGGCAAGAAACAAATGCAGGGGAATAGAGACAAGTAGCATTTGTGATGTTATTATGTACATATGTTGTTATTTTGTGGGTCCTTTGAGAACCTTATGTCTTTGTGTGACTATTTTGTAATTGTAGGAAGGGCAATCATGCAATGCTTTTTTTTTACTGCCATGTTTAGGTGACAAGGAAATATTTACAACTTCTTACGGCTATTGCACAACTGCATATGCCTTCTTGTACAAGTTGTAACATTTAAGTAATAGGGCGTTATTACAATGGTGACTTTTACAAGTCTTCAAGCGTTTATTCACAATGGGTTATGTGGGTTTAACAACCTCCAACACGTTTTTCCTGCAGATGATGTTTTCTTACGTTATGACTAATGTGTTGTTTACAAGTCCTCAAGTGTGTATTAACAATCTGATGAGTTCGTTTTACAACTTCAAGGTGAGACGATTTGCTTTTGCTTCGCCACAGCAAAACAACAGCAAAATGACATCAAAAATGGCCTATTCTGACCTCGTTCGCTGTTGGTACGCCCCAGCGAACCAGCAGCGATAACACATGATTTCTGTTTTATAATGCTTGAAGCGCTGATTTACAACCCTTAAAGCGTTCATTAACAACCCTGTGAGTTCAATTAACAACCTCCCCCTCGTTTCTCTCTGATAACGCTATCTGACGTTAAGTGTTGGCAAATGAGCTATTTACAACCCTTAAAGCGTTCATTAACAACCCTGTTAGTTCAATTAACAACCTCCCCCTCGTTTCTCTCTGACAACGTTATCTGACGTTAAGTGTTGGCAAATGAGCTATTTACAACCTTTAAAGCGTTCATTAACTACCTATTGAGTTCAATTAACAACCTCCCCCTCGTTTCTCTCTGACAACGTTATCTGACGTTAAGTGTTGGCAAATGAGCTATTTACAACCCTTAAAGCGTTCATTAACTACCTATTGAGTTCAATTAACAACCTCCCCCTCGTTTCTCTCTGATAACGCTATCTGACGTTAAGTGTTGGCAAATGAGCTATTTACAACCCTTAAAGCGTTCATTAACTACCTATTGAGTTCAATTAACAACCTCCCCGTCGTTTCTCTCTGATAACGCTATCTGACGTTAAGTGTTGGCAAATGAGCTATTTACAACCCTTAAAGCGTTCATTAACAACCCTGTTAGTTCAATTAACAACCTCCCCCTCGTTTCTCTCTGACAACGTTATCTGACGTTAAGTGTTGGCAAATGAGCTATTTACAACCCTTAAAGCGTTCATTAACTACCTATTGAGTTCAATTAACAACCTCCCCCTCGTTTCTCTCTGATAACGCTATCTGACGTTAAGTGTTGGCAAATGAGCTATTTACAACCCTGCAAGCGTTCATTAACAACCCTGTGAGTTCAATTAACAACCTCCCCCTAGTTTCTCTCTGACAATGTTATCTGACGTTAAGTGTTGGCAAATGAGCTATTTACAACCCTTAAAGCGTTTATTAACAACCCTTTGAGTTCAATTAACAACCTCCTCCCATCGTTTTCTCACCGTAACTGTTACCAGTTGAGCTATTTACAACCTATGAAGCGTTCATTAACAACCCTTTCAGTTCCTTTCACAACCTCATCGCGTGACTGCAGCAGTACTTCTGATGCAAATTTTCATAAGAGCTGAATTGTAGCATATTTTATCAAGTGGTTGGCAAGTTGTTTGCCTATTGTATGAAGTAAGTTTGACACATGCACAAGTGAATGGTAAGTCTCCCATGACTTTATAAAGTGCACACCTGAATGAATTAACAACTAAAACTGTTAGATTCACAACTACTACTGCATGAATTAACAACTACTTGAGCTATTTACATATCACCCTTTTCACATCAACCCACCACCATGAGAATCAACTTTTCCCACGTCAAACGTCCAACTTTCTCTGTTTTGTTCCACAATAACAGAGATTATGACACCCAAAGCCATTTGCTGTATTAACAACCACTTCAGTTATATTAACAACACCAACTGCACGAATTAACAACAATTAAATTTCTTCCCATATCACAATTTTTACAGCACCCCACCAACTTGAAAATCAGCTATTCCCACTTTAAAGGTATCATTTCCTCTGTCACCTCCCCAAAAAACAGAGCACTATCACATTAGCACTACCCAACCTCATTCAAACCCCAACTACAATGCTCAAGCTCATAACTTTACCTAAATCATGTCATTACTCATCTACCTCTACCACTTTGTCCACTATTGCCACCAAGCACCAACCTTTCACCATCATTCAATTTCACTTTATCCAAATATCACATAGAACCAAAAACAAAAAATTCAGTTTTGTGTTCTACCTCGGTTCCAGTACGTGGAGCTTGGAAATTTGATCCTTTACCAAGAACTTCAACATTACACTTGATCCCTTCAATGTTGGAGTTCATACCAGTTCCTTTCGCGTCGTTTCTGTGTCTCCGGAAAAAAACTTGCGCCTTCCCTCCTCTTTCTGAAGCTTCCACTTTTACATTAATAAGAGGGGCATGTGTGTCTTTTTACATTGGAAAATAATATCAGAAAAGTCCCTAGGGACTTTTCAGATATTTCAGTTTTTCCTGGGACTTTTTTGACAATATTTTGCTTCCATGGGACCTGACAGTGATTTTCCCGAAAAATTTCCGACCCCTGACGTCATGACTGGAAGGTTGAAAATGATGGTAAGAGAGGCATGAAAAACATGCAAATGACCATGTTATCCTAAATAAGTATTTATAAAATTCTCTTAAATTTTGAATTAATTATATATAACTCCTTAATATTTTAAAATTTAAATTTAACTTTCTTGACTTTTAATTTTTTACATTAAACTCCTAATGTTAATTTTTCTGTAAAATTTAATGAAATCTGTCATGTTAGATTAATAAAAATGAAACGACATCCTACATGACATTTATATAAGATAATAATTTTATGATAATTATATAAAAAAACAAAACTTATCGTCGTCGTTCTGCGTCTCCTTGAACGGTAGGCTGATGCGACTTTCAGTGAAAAACAACCATATGGAATTAGACTATCAATATCAAAGTCACTTAGAGAATAAGTAACAATGATATGTCAATTTTGCCCTACATATAATTAATGCTCAAATGTGCATCATTGTATTTTCCCTCACGTTAAAAACCTTATTTTAATATTTATAAAGTTGGAATTTTTTTATTTAAAATAGATTTAACGAGTTAATTATTATTTCTTTATATTGGTTAATATGGACAAAAGTCTTGTCCAAAAACAAATATGGACAAAAGGGAGTACCTAATACTCCCTCTTGTCAATATAAGTTATATTTAGTGGAATTTTTTGGTTTATGACATAAATCATTTAGAGAGTAATTAATATTTATATATCAATTTTATCCTATAATTAATGTTTAAATGAGTCTCATTGCCTTTTTCTTTCTTCTTAAGAACCTCATTTTAATATGTGTAACTGTAAAGTTGGATTTTTTTTTTAATTTAAGAAAGATACTATGCGTTAACTGTCATTTCGTAGTAACAGTTAATATGGATAAGAGGGAGTAGCTGATAATCTATCCCAACTAACCAATTTGAAAAATGGTGCTTTTCGTAAGTGACTTTTGATTCAATCAGGGTGAGATGCGTTCAGGGAAAATTAACCATGGCAAAATAGCGTAGGGCTACTGGAACTCATGATTAGATTCACCTTCATTTGCTGATTTGAATAATCTAATAACTTTGGAAAATTAAGAGCAGGTAGTGCAGCTAGAAAGAGATAAAAAATAAAAAGAAATAAGGAAAAATAATCTTTTTAGTCCTTACAATTTTAACTCACTTATAATTCAATCCTTCACTATAACTTAGTGCAACAATGGTACTATTTCGTTCGTCCATATAGTACAGATACTCACTCTGTTTAAAGACTTGGCATGCACTCTTTTGCTCGTACGTTGCATTATGTTTGTATCATTATGCTTTGATTTTTTTTTTTTTTGATATGTATTTTTTTTTATTGGGGAATTATATAGGGAAAAGGACAAATAAAGATCCCATAAGAATGACAACCACAATTTAGAACCTTGAATTATTGACATTTCAATCAAAGACTATTGCCCTGAATTGTTTCCTTTCTCTCATGCTTTTCTTCTCCTTTCAACTTTGTTGACTGCTTGATGTATAAAGGAGGGATGAGCCCTCAAGCTTTCGGGCTTGTTTGGTCTGAGGGGAGGGGAGGGGAGGGAAAGTGGGTGGAGGGAAAATTTTTATGAGTTGAATTTAAAAAAATTAGAGAAGTGGGTTTAAAATTTTTTAATTAATTTTTCTTACTTTTTTATCTTATATATTTTCTTTATTAAAATTTTATTACCCCACTTCTTCAATCTTTTAAAATTCAACTCATAAAAATTTTCCCTCCCCTCCCCTCCTCTCCAATTCCCTCACACCAAACAGGCCCTTCATGTCTATATGATTTTCTTTTGCATAATATAAATTTTAGTTCTTAATTTTTTCCCCAAATTATCAGCTTAGCGAATATCAAGTTTAAAAAATTATAAGAACTAGTGGCTCGGCCCATTGAGAAAAAGGTTAGTTGAGAAAAAGTTCAAGAACCCAACCTTACATTTTCTGTCTCTGTAATATCATTTTATTGATTGAGTAATATATATTTTAAAAAATCTTTTTTCGAGGGTTAAGTTGATCCAAGACCCGTGATGTATTTTTTTCTACATGCATCCAACAACTTAAAAGTATTTTTATAATTTATTTAGCAAAACTCTGAAATATTTTTCTAAATGCGTACAGCAACCCTAAAAAATATTGAAAAATGCTTTAAAATGTTGATGCATGTCCACTTAATGGACTTTTTGGCAACTTAACAGTGAGACTAATACTTAAAAAAACAAAACTTTTCGTGACAAAGCATTAATACATTTACACCACTAAATACTTTAAATTTATGTATTTCAGTCATCCTTGTATGTCTTTCTCGGGATTCTAATGTTGATTCTAGAAAGAGTCGTATTCTTGAGTGACATGTTTTTACCAACTACATGACTGTGTGATCACCAAAAATCTAATCTTTTCTTACAGTACAGTTGAAAATGGAAGTCACTGAAGAGCCGTATGCCATTTGTCTTGCCTTCGAAAAACCGGCGATAAATAGGAGAAACTGATCGATCTGACTGTTGTGTGTGTGTGTGTATAATGAAGATGATTTAAAACAAGACACTACTGATTGAGACACGGCTATGTTTGTGAAGCTTATTATGGCGTTGGTCCTTTTGTTGGTAACAACAATGGTACAAGTGAGTGTTGCAGGTACAAGTTTCATCTTCAATAATGGCTTCCAATCAGCTGATTTAACCATGAATGGTATTTCTGTCATCACTTCCAATGGCCTCCTCCAACTAACTAACGAAACTGGGTTCCAAAAGAGTCATGCTTTTTACCCCAATCCAGTAGTTTTCACAAACACTTCTTCTTTCTCTACCACTTTTGTTTTTGCCATTAGACCTCAATCTCAAACTCTGAATGGTCATGGAATGGCTTTTGTGATTTCTCCAATAAAAGCATTTCCAGATGCTCTCGTCGGCCAGTACCTCGGCCTCTTCAACATGAGCAACAATGGCGACCCCAAAAACCATGTCCTCGCGGTAGAATTCGACACTTACAAGAACCATGAGTTTGGGGATATCAATGGAAACCATGTTGGAATTGATATTAACAGTTTGAATTCCACTAAATCAGTTCCTGCTGGATATTATGCAAATAGGTTTCAATTTCAAAATTTGAGCCTCAATAGTGGCGTGCCCATGCAGGTGTGGGTGGACTATGATGGAAGCAAGAAGCAAACCAGTGTTACCCTAGGTTCAATCAATGTTAACAAGCCCGAAACTCCATTGTTAACGTTGTCCCAAGATCTTTCTGAGATTCTAACCAATGCTAGTTATGTTGGATTCTCATCTTCAAATGGGGCAAGGATGGCTTCTCATTATGTTCTTGGTTGGAGTTTCAAGGTCAATGGAGAGGCTCAAAAGCTTGACACCTCAAAACTCCCAAAACTTCCACGACTTGGAGGAAATGAACAATCTATGATTTTGCCAATTGTTTTACCTCTTCTTTCACTTTGTGCAATTGTTCTTGGTGGTTTATCTATAGTTTATTACATAAATTGGAAAAAGAAGTTTTCTGAGATTGTTGAGGTGTGGGAGCAAGAGTATGGTCCTCACAGGTTCAAATACAAAGATCTCTACATTGCCACAAAGGGATTCAGAGAGAAAGAGCTTCTAGGCAGTGGTGGTTTTGGGAGTGTCTACAAAGGGACGATGCCAGGTTCGAAAATTGAGGTTGCCGTGAAGAAAGTATCCCATGGATCCCGCCAAGGGATGAGGGAATTCATAGCAGAGATTGTGAGCATTGGTCGTCTTCGTCATCGAAACCTCGTATCTCTTTTGGGATATTGCAGGCGAAAAGGTGAGCTTCTTTTGGTTTATGATTTCATGCCAAATGGAAGCTTAGATAAATACCTCTTTAACCAACCTATTGTGACACTAAATTGGAAGCAAAGATTTAGAATCATCAAAGGCGTAGCTTCAGGGTTGTGCTATCTACACCAAGATTGGGAACAAGTAGTAGTACATAGAGACATTAAAGCAAGCAATGTTCTGTTGGATTCTGAGTTCAATGGAAGGTTAGGAGATTTTGGTCTTGCAAGATTATACGATCATGGGAGTGATCCTACAACTACACATGTGGTTGGAACCTTGGGATATATGGCACCGGAGAACACAAGAACAAGGAGAGCCACCACAAAGTCTGATGTTTTCGCTTTTGGTGCTTTTATGCTGGAGGTTGTGTGTGGAAGAAGGCCTATAGAGCAAGGAAGAGAAGAATTTATTTTGGTGGATTGGGTGTATGGGTTATGGAAGATGGGTGAGATTATTGAGGCAAAGGATCAAAATTTAGGAACAGAGTACAAAGCAGAGGAGGTAGAATTAGTGTTGAAATTGGGGCTTTTGTGTTCGAATTCAAAGGCTGAAGATAGGCCAAACATGCGTCGAGCTGTGCAGTATCTGAATATGGAAGTGCCTTTGCCTGATTTGCCAATGCTAATGTCGTCTCCTTCTTGTTGTGGATTCACATGTGGGAGCCGCCAAGACCTTGAGAAAATTGGAATGTCCTTTCCATCTTCTTGTACGGATGGCAACCACTCACAAACTTCAATAGCTGAATCGGTCCTCTCTGGAGGCCGTTGATTTTCTTGTGACGACATCATGTATGGGACATATAGTAGTTAAGTGCTTGTTCTCTTGGTTAGGTTAGGTTGCATAACGTTTGTATAACATTCTTATTTTTCCTGTTTTATGCTTTGTTACTTGTGCTCTATATGCATTTTTAAGTGAAATCATCTTTAGCTTTCCTCTGCCAGTGTACTGTATGCATGGGCGAGCTAACATTAATTTAATTTTGTCGGTAACCTTAATTACCTTAAATTCTTTGTTTGGTATATGGCTTTATTTTTTCCCATTTGATTAAGGTTGTCCTTTTCAAGGATTGGAGTGTAAAGGGTTTTCGGCCCTTCAACAAGTTCACTTTCGAATTTAAAGCTGTATTCTCTTTGTTATAGGAGTGATGCCGCTAACCATATCAACCAACAACTTGTAAGTTGATTTTTTCCATTTCATGAGCATTTCAAAAAATTTCATATGTTAAAAAATTTATGAATTTTAATTATATTATAAAATTTATATTTATATTTTTATTATTGAAAATTATTTTTATAGTTTTTTTAAATTGTTAAAAACATATTTTAAACACATATTTTTATATATAGTATAAATAATGTAAGTTTGAGAGATTATATACATTATTTAAATTTGTAATTTTTTAAAGTACTCTTTTTTTCATTTGAATATTTCTAAACACATTTAGTTAAATATTCAATTATTAAAAGAATTAATCTTAACAAAATTACTTAAAATTTTGTCCCAATATGTTAAAAATATTAAACAAATAAATATTTGAAAAAAATAGAAAAGGAAAATTAAGGAAAACTAAAGAAAAAAATTCTTAAATAATTCAAAATAATTTTAGCTAAAATTAGAGATATAGTACTACGAGAGGTAAATTACTAAATAAAATTTTTATTGAAAAATTATATTTTTTAGAATATTTTTAATGGTTAACAGTTTAGCCAAATGTAAGTTTTCAAAATGATTATGTGTATAATTAAGGCAAAATGTAAGTGAAGTTAGTTTTCAAAATAGAAGGATTATGTGTATAATTAAGCCAACATGTAAGTGAAGTTAGAATATTTTAATCAAAAATTAAATAATTAAAGTACTTTTCGATATTCTCATTTTTAATTACACTAAATTTCACTTCCATATAAATTTCAACACTCTTTCTATCCGTACATGACCATCTCCAGTATGAGACTTGTATATACAATATTTAATATGCTCAAATAAACCTGTAAGACGAATAATAAAAGGGATCAAAGATCCCTTTTAAAGAGTTTCTTGTATGTAGAACAGGTAAGGACTACATCATTATCATATGATATAAGGTGCGGGTTGCATAATCCACCACGTTTCTTTGAGACCTCTTCTCTATCCAAATTGATATGATGACAGCAAGATGGTTTTCAATAGCCGCCATTGAAAATAGCATCAACCATGAGGCCAAACGACAACCAACCAACCAACTAGTCAACAAGATTTTAGTCAATTAAGGATCGAATACTGTTGTAAATAGATAAATTGTTTTCAATATTGGGTATGGGCCTCACTGTTGTAAATAGATAAATTGTTTTCAGTATTTGGTTATTGGGCTAAGGCCCATACGCATTAGTGCCAGGTCTATATATATAAACTATTGTAATATTGTGGGTTAGTTGATATTATTTTTGTTAATGAATAAAATGTGTGTATTATTTAGTGTTATTTTTTAGGCTTTCAGTTTAACATGGTACCAAAGCGGGTTGCAATTTTAGCCCTGTTTTTTCAGTTTCGGATCTTGCTTCCGAGTTGCCCAGATCCTAGTCCAATTGGTGGTTCTTGAAGCTTCGATCAGATTTTGTTTTGCACGAAGCTTCACTTCTTGAATCCTCTTGTGCGTTTTCACTGAGACCTAGTCAGAATGGTTTAGTCATAATGGATTCTGTTTGCCGAAATCCAGATCTAGTTGGTAACTCTTGAAGATCAAATGGATTTTGTTTCTCGTGAAGCATCACGTTCTTGAATATGTGCGCGCCACTCTCTTGAATCCTTCTTGCCATTTTCACCTTGTTCTTGTTAGAATGGATTCTGGTTGCTGCAAATCCTGATATAGTCGGTAAATCTTTAAGATTCAATCAATTTTGTTTTTCGCAAAGCCTCACGTTCTTGATCTTGTGAGTCTTTTGTCCCTGTCTCATGGTTGTCAGCAGTGATCTAGTGATTCCTTCCTCGTCTCGTGGTTCTCGGCGGCGATCTGACGATTCTTAGTTTTAATTCTGTGGGAGGTTCATGCCGTTCTTCTTTCGGTGAGGTTCATGCCATCCTTCTTTCCGGTGATTTTCCCTCTCAATTCAAGGTATGTCTCCGATAATTCCTCTTTCTTATTCAGAATGACTGATTCTACTGAAAATCCCCTCCAATCAGTTAATTTCAATCATCCTCTCTTCCTCCACCCTGTTGATACACAAGCCACTATGTTGGTTCACCAAGTTCTCATTGGGGCTGAAAACTACTCAACCTGGAGCAAGGCTATGAAGCTGGCTTTTCATGCTAAGAATAAGCTTGGTTTCATTCAGGGGACTTGCAAACGTGAGTAGCAGGATGACAAGTTGAAGGACCTCTGGGACGCTACAATTCGGTTGTATTATCTTGGCTGATCAATTCTGTTGACAAGGGGATTGCATCTGGTATAGTCTTCTCTCTCAATTCCCACCTTGTCTAGATGGACCTCAAGGAGAGGTTTGATGAAGTTGATGGTGCGAAAATTTACTCCATGCACCGTGCTATAAGTTCATTGGTTCAGTGGAATAATTCAGTCTCTGTCTATTATACCAAACTAAAGGAATTATGGGATGAATATTCTACTCTTGTCCCAATGCCTAATTGTAGCTGCAGTTCTGTTGTTGAATACTCTAAGGTTGCACAGGAGCAGCACTTATTTCAGTTTCCTATGGGTTTGAATGATAATTTCCAAAGCACAAGAAGCCAAATTCTGCTTATGAACCCTCTTCCTTTTGCTAACTAGGCATATTCCATAGTAATTCAAGAGGAAACACAGCATTAAATAACCACTAACCCATCTGGATTTTCACAAGACTCTTCGATTATGGCCACTAATTCAGTTAGAGGTGGTAGACGACGTGGCCAGAGAGGGGAAGAGAACGGTCAGTTGATACTTGATCTTATTGCAACAGAAGAGGTCATTATCGTGATAATTGCTATCAGTTAATTGGGTTCCCAAATAGTTCTGCATCTCAAAGATAGAAGAAACTAGAGGATGATAAAGGGAGTCAGAACATTCAGGCCATTGAACACATTCCTCCTAAGGTCTTTAGTACAAATGTCAGTTCTTCTCAGGCTCCCTTTTTCACACAAGAACAATATAATTAGATTTTGAACCTGTTGAAGTGGGACTTGGATCCTAAAGAGGTTACGGTCAGCGTACAAGCAACGGCACCAGGTTTGCATGCTAATGTCTTAACTCATGATTGGATTTTAGATTCCAGTACTAGTTGTCATATAATAAGTAGTTTAAGTCAGTTAGATAAATCACAACCTTACCTAGGACCATCCAAGTGGGTAAGAGTCCCAAACGGTCAAAGAATTAAAGTCACTCACACTGGTGAAGTAAAATTAACCAATCACATTACATTACATGATGTTTTGTATGCAAAAGAATTCTACTACAATCTGATTTATGTTGCTAAATTAACTATGGATTGTTCTTGTGTGGCTTCCTTTTTCCCTCATTATTGTATATTGCAGGATATGACCAATAGAATGAAGAGAGGGATTGGTAGACTCTCTTCGGGTTTGTATGTGCTCAAGAGAGAGAATAAGACTAAGGAAGATGTAAACATGCTTGATTCATGTAATACTGATAAAACTTTGTTATGACATTGTAGAATGGGGCATGCCCTTCTTGATACTTTGAGAAACTTGAGTGATGTTAGAAAGTACTGTGTTTCTGCTAATGGCATGGACAACAATAAATGTGATTCTTGTATTCGTGCTAAATATACGAAATTGCCTTTTCCCTCTAGTTGTCCTAAAAGTACATATTCTTTTCAAATCTTGCATATGGATGTATGGGGACCTTATAGGACACCCACACATCATGGCTATAAGTATTTTCTGACTATTATGAATGAATTTTCTAGAGGAACTTGGATATTTTTGATGTCACATAAATCTGAAGTTGTCAAGTTTATTAAGTTGTTTGTTGCACATGTTGAAAACCAATTTTCTGTGAAAATTAAAATTATCAAAACTGACAATGGAACTAAATTCATTAACCATACTATGCATGATTTTGTTGGGTCCAAGGGTATAATACATCAAACTTCATGTCCTAGCACACCGGAACAAAATGGGGTGGTTGAGAAAAAACATCGACACCTCTTAGAGGTTGCTAGAAGCATAATATTTTACTCTCATACACCCATTAAATTTTGGGGAGAGGTAATACGTACGGTTGCCTATTTAATTAATAGGACTCCATCCAAAATTTTAAGAAATATGACCCCATATGAATTGATCTAGGGCTAACCTCCTATTTTATCCCATCTAAGAGTATTTGGTTGTTTGTCTGTCACTGCAAATTTAAATTCTGGTGATAAGTTTGTGCATAAATCTGATCCTTGTGTGTTTTTGGGTTATCCCTCTACTCAAAAGGGATATATTTTATATAATATGATCACTAAGAGGTTATTTATCAGCAGACATATTACTTTTATTGAAACTAAATTGCCTGTTAAGGATATGTCACAAGATGAACAACAACAGGTAAATAAGGTCCCAATTGACCCCTTTAATCTTTTATATGAACCTCGACCCATTTATGTTCATGAGGATAAGACAGATGATGTGCACAGAAACCAAACAGAGGTAATGGATGGTTCTCCTAATCCTTCACCCAACAATAATCCAATAATTTCCAGGCCTACCAAGGTAAGGCATCCTCTATCTCATCTCAAGGATTACCAATGTTAGTATTTACCCTCTTCTTTTACTCGTAATATAGGTGAGTATGAGGCAGACTTGGTTAATGATAATTCTTCTCTTGCTACTGTTTGTTATGATGATTTATCCTGACAATATCAAACTTTTCTCACCTCTATAGACAAAGAAATAGAGCTAGACTCATATGAGCAAGCAGCAAGGGATCCTAGGTGGGTCTAAGTAATGTAAAACGAAATTAAGGCTTTGGAAACAAACAAAACTTGGAGGATTGTAGCACTACCAAAGGGTAAGAAACCCATTGGTTGTAAGTAGGTTTATAAGGTTAAATATAAAGCTGATGGATCTTTAGATAAGTTTAAAGCTCACATTGTGGCTAAAGGATATAGCCAAAGGGAGGGCATTGACTTTTATGAAACTTTCTCTTTCTCTCTGGTAGTAAAGATAGTTACAATTAGAATCATGCTAACACTTGCTGCTGTACATAATTGGTTTATTTGTCAAATGGATATAGATAATGCTTTCTTGCAGGGAGACCTACATGAGGAGGTCTATATGTATATTCCCCAAGATCTTGAGCAAAGGGGGGAGGGTAGTTTTAAGGTGTGCAAATTGTAGAAGTCTTTGTACAGCCTTAAGCAAGTCTCAAGGCAATGGAATGAGAAGTTAACCCAATCCTTGATTAAGGGAGGCTTTCTCCAAAGCAAGTATGATTATGCCTTATTTCAAAAACGAACTACAACTGATATTGTTTTTGTTCTTGCATATGTTGATGATTTAATGATTACCAGTAGTAGTATGACAGCTATTAACAAGGTAAAAAGGTATTTGCATAGTGAATTTAAAATTAGAGATCTTGGCCCTCTGAAATACTTCTTGGGACTTGAGGTATTGAGATCCCATTAAGGGATACTGCTTAATCAAAGAAAATATGCTACTGAACTTGTTGACTTGATAGGTTTAGATGAGGCTAACATAGAGGAAGCCTTTTCTCTATTTGAGCAACATCTTAAACTAACGGCCGAGGAGACAAAGAATGACCATTTCCTTAATGATCCCGGACCGCATAGAAGACTTGTAGGTAAGTTATTATATTTAACCCTAACTAGGCCTGATATCTCATTCACTGTGCAGGTACTAAGTCAATATATGCAACTACCTAAGGAATCCCATATGAAGGCAGCCTTGAGACTAGTGAAATACCTCAAGAATTGTCCGGGTCATGGAATCTTCTTGACGTCCAGAAGTGCAATGAACCTTGAATGTTATTGTGATTATGATCATGTGGGGTGTGCTGATATAAGAAGATTAGTTACTGGATTTCTGGTTAGATTAGGAGGTTCTTTGATTTGTTGGAAATCAAAGAAACAAAACACTGTTTCTATTTCTTCTGCAGAGGTTGAGTATAGGGTATTACGTATGGTAGCTTCTGAATTGACATGGATTGTAGGTTTTATGAAAGAAATACATATATACAATATTGAACCAGTGAAGGTATTTTGTGATAACAGAGCTGCTATTCATATTGCTACAAATCCGGTTTTTCATGAAAGGACAAAGCATATTGAAATAGATTGTCACTTTGTCCGGGAAAAACTTATGCAAAAGATAATTGTGTTCCAGTATCTTAGGTCATCAGAACAACTTGCAGACATTCTTACGAAAGGACTCGGTGGTCCACAACATGATTATATTTTGAGCAAGTTAGGAACTTGTGAATATAGAGTTCCTAACTTAAGGGGGGTGTTGTAAATAGATAAATTGTTTTCAGTATTGGGTTATTGGGCTGAGGTCCATATACATTAGTGCCAGGTCTATATATATATAGACTATTGTAATACTATGAGTTAGTTGATATTATTCTGGTTAATGAATAAAATGTGTGTATTATTTAGTGTTATTTTCTGGGCTTTCAGTTTAACAAATACAGAAACTCTGATTATTTTATAGATATTTTAATGAAGATACAGAAAGCAGGGGACATATAAAAGAAGATATTGATTTTGAAATAGCCATGTGTGTGAAGCTTACTATGTCCTTGTTGGTGTTCTTGTTAGTAACAACAATGGTACAACAAGTGAGTGGCACAGATACAAGCTTCATCTTTAATAATGGCTTCCAATTAGCTAATTTAACCATTGATGGTATTTCTGAGATAACTTCCAATGGCCTCCTTCAACTCACCAATGAAACCAGGCTACGAACAGGTCATGCTTTCTACCCTAATCCAATAGTTCTCACAAATACTTCATCTTTCTCTACCACTTTTGTTTTTGCCATTAGACCTGTTCCTCAAACTACGAGTGGTCATGGAATGGCTTTTGTAATTTCTCCAGCCAAAACATTTTCAGGCGCTCGTTTCAGTCCGTACCTAGGCCTATTCAATTTGAACAACAACGGTGACCCAACAAACCATGTGTTGGTAGTAGAACTCGACATAATTCAAAGCGGCGAGTGTGATGATATCAATAATAACCATGTTGGAATTGATATTAATGGCTTGAATTCAACAAATTCATCTCCTGCTGGATATTATGCTGATGGGTCAATATTTCAAAATTTGAGCCTTATTAGTGGCCTTCCAATGCAAGTGTGGGTGGACTATGATGGAGGTACGAAGAAAATCAATGTCACACTTGCTTCAATCAATGTCAACAAGCCTGAAATTCCATTGTTAACGTTGTCATAGGATTTTTCTCGGATTTTAACTAATCCCAGTTATGTTGGATTTTAATCTGCCACCTTTGGGCCACTGGCTGCTTCTCATTATGTTCTTGGTTGGAGTTTCAAGGTTAATGGGGAGGCTCAAAACCTTGACATCTCGAATCTCCCAACACTACCCTAACTTGATGGGAAACAATCTATCATTTTACCAATTGTGTTACCTCTCGTTTCACTCTGTTTAATTGTTTTTGTGAGTTTATTTGTATACTGTTACATTAAAAGGAAACGAAAGTTTTTTGAGATTGTTGAGGAGTGGAAGCAAAATTATGGTCCTCACTGGTTTAAATATAAAGATCTCTACTTTGCTGTGAAGGGATTTAGAGAGAAAGAGGTTTTGGGCTTTGGCACATTTAGAAAGGTGTACAAAGTGACGATGCCGGATTCAAAAATTGAGATTGCTATGAGGAAAGTATCACATGATTCCAAACAAGGCATAAGGGAATCTATCGCAGAAATTGTAAGCATCGGTCGTGTTCAGCATCAAAACCTTGTTTCTCTTTTGGGATATTATAGGCAAAAAGGAGAGCTTCTTTTAGTCTACGAGTTTATGCCAAATGGAAGCTTAGATAAATTCCTCTATAACCAACCCAAGGTAACACTAAACTGGATGCAACGATTTAAAATCATCAAAGGTGTAGCTTTGGGATTATGCTATCTGCATGAAGAATGGGAATAAATTGTGGTTCAGAGTTGTAAAAGCAAGCAATGTTATGTTGGATTCAGAGTTCAATGGAAGGTTAGGAGATTTTGGTCTTACTAGACTATATGATCATGGGGTTGATCCTGCAACTACACATCTAGCCGGGACTCTAGGGTATTTGGCACCAGAAAGCATAAGAATAGAAAGAGCCACCACAAAATCTGATGTGTTTGCTTTTGGTGCGTTTATGCTAGAGGTTGTTTGTGGAAGAAGACCGATAAAGCGAGGAAGTGAAGATGAGATTTTGGTGGATTGGGTTTATGGGTTGTGGAAAAAGGATAAGATTTTTTAGGCAAAGGATGAAACTTTAGGAATGGAATATGACAGAGAGGAGGTAGAGCTAGTGTTGATAATAGGACTTTTGTGTTCAAATTCTAAGGCTAAAGATAGGCCAAGCATGTGTCAAGTTGTGCACTTCAATGTCTCAATCACTCCTCTCCCCTAGTGGTTGTTGAATGATCTTATGAAGAGACACACACCCGCTTGTATATATGTAAACGTGTCTAAGGGACTCAGAGGCACTCTTCCGCTGGTGGCCTTGTGTTTGTATATATAATTGTGATTTTGATACGTGTTAATTTTTTGAGAGAATTACATCCAAGTCCCAAACAAGAAGGAAAATGAAAAAAATGGTCTTTTGAAATTTCAAAATGAAAAAAATGGCCCCATTAACAACCTCAGGTGCAGGTTGTTGACAACTCTAGAAGAGCTTATTGACAACTTCTTGGGACCATTTTTTCATTTTGAAATTTTAAGGGACCATTTTTTCATTTTCCTTCTTGTTGGAACCTAAGCTAACTGTAATTCTCCTTATATTTTTAGTTATTGGTGAATTATATAGGAAAAATGAAAAATATATGGACTACATGTATAAAAATAGCAATTATCACTAGTACAAAATTGCCTTTTTAGACCACCACATTTAGACCAGTTATAGCGGATAAGGTCTAAAAAATTTGACCGGTGGTAGTTTTGTAATTATATAGAACTTCTAAGACCGGTTCTAAAAAAAACTAGTCTTAAAAAAATTATTTAGACAGATTATAAATAAAACCGGTCTAAAAATATCAAAATATTTAAAAAAATTAAAAATTTTAAACTTTTGAGATCAATTATAATTAATAACCGGTCTTAATTATCAAACATTTAAAATCGGTTTTTATTAAAACCGGTCTAAAATATGAAAAATTTAAAAATTAATTTTTTTACACCATTTTAAGATCATTTTTATCGAAAATTGGTCTAAAATATGAAAGTATTTTTTAGACTTGATATTCAGAACAATCGGTCTAAAAGATCATAAATCCTATTTCCCTTACCACATCACCTCGCGATCAATCATGCGTAACTCTAAAGCTATGTTGTCTCTGTTGTCTCTACTCTCTGCTGTCTGCCACGTCACTATTGCTATCGTAGGCGAAAGTCCAAACTAGCCAGTGCTCTCTCACTTTAACTCGCTCTAGCCGATGCTCGAAGATACGAAGCCTTGCGTTCGCCTATCATGAGTTTTCCCTAGTACTTCTGACGTCTTCTTACTTGTTTGCTTTTTGTTTTGAGTTTGAATTTTTTGGATGCATTTTCTGCATCTACACCTATCACTACTTTGATATGATAATATTTTCTTAGATATCGCATTGTCTTCTCAGATTTTGTTATTAGTCCTCATTTAATCATTTAAGATCCTCATTTTTTTCCCAACGTATAATTTGTGACCACCCATATCTAAATATCCAAAAATGGTGACCATGACGAGCTTAATCTGACTTATCAATAAGATTCAGCGAGCTTGTTTGGTGGCCAGGTATGTACCCAGTCTTCAAGTTCTTTCATTTTTCTTTTTAAATCTCCAATCTTGTGTGGTTGTTCTCTAATGTTTTGAAAAGGGTTGTTTTGATTTTGTGCTTGTATGTTGTGAAAATCAGAGTTAATGGAAATCGTTAGTCTTGGAAAGTGTGGTAGGACGAGATTTTCTGGCTAGTGGATCTGGTAATGCTCAGTGTTTATCTTAGCTTGAGTATCTTGTGTCTTTGTTCTTTATTATCCATATCATTTGCTGTGTAGTTGAGGAAGTATAAGAAGGAACAATTATGTTGCTGAACTTCTGGGCACCAACAAGTTCACTATTTTGTACAAACTGAAAGCTGATTTTGTTGTTCCAGGCACTGCATCTGAGGCTTTATAAGGTTTTTGTGAGTTGATGTTTAAGCCTGACATGGTTTGTCCCTAAGTTCAACTTGATTTAGTTTTTGCATGGTGATTTTTTATATGTTTTTTGATAAATTGGTGCAGTATTTACATGTGTCGCTACTTGCTACAAAATGAATACCTAATAAGCATATTCAAACCTATACCATCAGCTACCCAATTTTAATGTGGACAGTTCCTAATGCAAGACACAACTCATTTTTTTTATCATTTTTCTATGGTGTCTCAAGAACCAGAGGAATTGTTTGAGATCATCTTCCAAGCACTTCTTTCACTCTCACATGCACAAATTATATAGTCTTAACTGTATTGTTTATTATCTATAGAGAATTGCTATTGCACGAGCACTCTTAAAGAATGCCCCGATCCCTATACTTGATGAGGTTTTCCCCCTTTTCTTTCTTTTTTCTTTTGTATGTTTCTTTGCTTCTTTATGCTGTTTCCATGATTCTGTTGCTGCTTTACCATTATCTATCTGGTCCTAAATATGCCCCTTTGATGCTTCATGCCACTAGTGCCTTAGATGCAGTAAGTGAGAGGTTGGTCCACGATGCTCTCAACCATTTGATGAAGGGGAGGACAACATTAGAAAAATCACTCAATCTTCAAATGGTATGTCCTATCTTATGAGTTGTTGTTTTTCATTATTTAGTTACAGTTGTCATAACTTACTTAAAATTATATAATAGTAAAAAAATATGGCACTTTTTTTTTTAGATTGGGATGATTTTAAAATCCTTCCAATCCAAAAAAAAAAACCCTATTTATTTTTTTTAAAAAAATGTCACTTTTTAGACTGGTTATTTTAATAACCGGTCTTAAAAGTACTTTTAAGATAGGTTATTTTAATAACCGGTCTTAAAAGTCTTGGAAAAAAAAATTTTAGACCAGTTTTTAAACAACTAGTTTAAAAATTTTGGACTTTTTAGACCTGATCTTCGAGAAACCGATCTAAAAAAGTGATTTTTAAGACCGGTTGTTTAACCGGTCTAAAAAGTAACCGACTTTTTAGATCGGCTGTATCAAGACTGCCTCCTAAATCGGTCTAAAATGTCGTTTTTAACCCGTCTTAAAAGTCATTTTTCCACTAGTGTATAATGTAAAAACCTTGAATTATTGAAATTTCAATAAAAAGACCAATGATGTTTAATCGTTTCCTCTTTCATGCATCATCCTAAATCTTTTTTAATCTTTCCTTTCTCTCATATTCTTTTCTTCTCCTTTCAACTCTGCTGGTAGCTCGATGTAGAGGATGAGCTATTGAGCTCTCATGTTGATTTGATTTTCTTTTGGGATAATATAATTTTTAGTCCTTAAATTTTTTCTCAGTGATTTTTTTGGCACTGGCCCCGTTTCTTATTCAACTTAGGGAATGGGGCAACTCCCTCCCCTTCTTTGTCAAAACCCCCAACCAAACAAAGAAACAGATTATATTTTTTAAAAAAACCGTATTTTCAATATTTTAATTGAAAAACAATAATCTCTTTTAAAAAAAATGCTTTTGCTAGGCATAAGTATTTTCTTATTGAAAGCAATCATGTTCGAGACATTGTTGGATATTAAATGCTTGTTTGGATCAACAGTGGATAATCGTAATTATGATTTACATAAGTGACATTAGTTAAAAGTGTCATTGGTCAACTGTGGTCAATCATAATTTCTGTTTGGATAATTTTTTCTTTCACAAGTGAATTTAACAATTGTGATTATGTTTAGATTTCATTTATTAAAAGCACTTATGAATGTATAATTACCAAAAAGGGTATGAATTTAGAAAGTTATATTCAACAAAGGAAATAAATGAAATTGAAAGAAAAATTATACATCTTGAAGTATATTTCAGAGAGCATATTATAGGACCTGTCATTATCACGTGATTTAATTTTTAAATAGAAAAATAAATTAATAAATATGATAGCTAATCATTTTGCTAGGATTGCACTAGATTATACAATCTAAATTTATTTCTTCAATAAAGCTATTTACATTTTCATGATTATATTTAATAATAAAGATAATTGAATATTTAATAATAATTATTAAATATCATTTAATAAGTGACATGAATTTTAAATATTATTTTTATTTTATAATTTTTATTATTTAAAATAATTTAAAATTTACGTTAAGTAATGGGCAAAACAATATTTGAAATAATTTTATTTAAACTACTTTAGTTGAGAAATATTAACCATGGTATATGTAGAGAATATTTGGATAGAATTTTGGAAAAGGGACTAGAGGGTAAATTGGAGAAATCGTTGTTGGGGAAGTTTCAATCGGGATTTTTCAATCACATAAGTAACCCTTTGTCACTTATGTTCAACGTGTAGTTAGAGGGTGAAATAACGATTCATTGGGATTGATTAGGATTCTTAAAAAATTATCCAAACAGCACAACTAGGATTTATAATCACTTTGTTTTGTTTCAATTGGGCTTATATGAACTCCCATTGCTTAATCAAATAGACAATAAATATTGGCACCTCTCCCACCAAGAATTTGAACATCGGTTAAATTGTGAATTATTTTTTTGACTTTTTGTAAGTAAAGTGGTTGATGTAGAATGGATGAATCATATATGTGTTTTGGTTATCTTAAAAAAACTGGAAAAATAAAAAAAGAAAACAATGGCATTTTGTCCGCTTGCAAAAAGTGCATCAATCAAGTCATAAGCTGATATGCATTACTAGTTCTTTCACCATGTTATGAGGAATTAGCTTTTTCCATTATATCTAATCTCGTTGGTTTTCTTTAAAAAAAATTATGTCCTCCATTCTATCTAAATTACTTTGACGGTGAGATCGCTTTTGATCGTGATTCAGATGTTTTTGGTAAACCCCCTTTCATTTCTTCGCAGCAACCAGCAAAGGGACACTATTAAAGTCTAAAATACGCCACCACCAGTTCCCACCATTCAAGATGACTTTTAAGTTGTAACGGGGCCGTTCCCACCATTCAAGATGACTTTTAAGTTGTAACGGGGCGGCGCTCACAAACATACATCAATCAAAGACTGAGTCAATCTAATACAAGCCAAAAATATTATTTCCTTCGATTTTAAATATAAAACTTATTAATTTATTTATTTGGTCGAAACTTATTAGTTATTAAATAGAAAACATTTTCAAATAAGTTGTTGATTGAGGTGACAAGGGTCCTTATCCTGTAAGGAGAAGAATAAAAGTTTGAATCTCGATAAACGTATTTATTGGGAGATATGAAAACTGAGAATCCTTTACCATCTAAACCTTAAGGAGAAAATCTTTAATCAAATAAAAAAAAGCATTTTTTAATTTATCTATTATATTTATCATTTTCTTTAAACTAATTTGTCTGGTTTGTGAACTAATATGTAATCGATCTAATGATAAACATAATTACTTCAGCGAGATGTGTCATGTATACTATAGTTAAGTAATTTATTTAGTTTATTTAACCTCTTTAAATTAAATAAATAAATCTTATATTTAAGACTAGTGATTGTAATGTTTCGTGTGTAACAGTGAATAAATTAAAACTACTCTCTCACCACAGTGATCTTGCCCTTCAATATCATCCCCGTACAAAAAGGACAATCTTAGGTTTGTTGAAATCAAGTAACAATAAAATTCGAAATATATCGTGTAGATCTTATAAAAGAGGTAGCAACATAAGACTTGATAAAATACCTTTAATCATAGCGATTCTGCATGTAGTATCTTATAATCTAAAAATTGTAAATGATAAGAAAGAGTTAGAATTAAAATAGAATAGAATAGAATAGGTTAGAGCTTCTTCTAATGGGAAGATGAGGCATAGTGATGGTATGAGAATAGTCATTACTCATCAGGGAACCCTTAAGGAGCAAGTAAGTGGGTTTTCCATGTTACTACTCTAAGACCTGACTTACACTATTTATAGCTTCCTATCAAGGCTTATAACAGCTTATTAGTCAGGTAGGTAATCCTAAATCAAATCTCTATCCAAATCATGTGCGGGCCACAACAATCATTGGATATTTTCATTAAAAACAATGATAAAGTAATATCTAGATATAATCTATATTAAATAATAATAAAATATATAATCTTAAATAATAAAATATTTTGCATGGTTCTCCATTCCTTGTCTACATTTCCTATTGATAGATCATCTTCGAGAAACATTTTCATTCTTAACTATAAGTTATTTTTGGTAAAAATCATGAAATAATTAATATTTTTTAATAATGTAACTGTGTTGATATTGTTGACCGATATGACGGTGGAAATAATTAGGGATTGAAGAACATGTAGAATTTATTATATTTAATTAAGGGTATGGTTTAAAAGATATTTAATTTTTTTAAGAACATCAACTAATTATTTTAGCTAACTTCTTTAATATATTCAAATTCATGTGTGTTAATTAAGACGACTTTTAAATATGAACAAGACGGGTGTAGGAGAGAAGTCAAGAAGATATTTATTGTAAATAAATAAATAAATACCACTTAAACTTTAAAATTTTAAATAAGTGATTTCTTAAAAATTTGAGTTGTTAATTACTATATTCTTTTTGTCAATCCTATTATTCTTATTGTAAACAAAATCAATTTGGGACTTTGAAGTTTAAGTGGTATTATTTGCCTTTTTCCCTTAATTCTAAGACAGTAATATGTGTGTAGAGCTGGGAATCAGGTCCGGCCCTTTTAGACCCGAAGTAAGAAAAATTGTTGTTTTTTAAAGCCTAGCCTGAGAGCATGCGGGCCAGTGGGCCGGCCCGTAGAGCCTGAAGTTATTTTCACAAAATTTAACAATTTTTATTTTTTTTCAGTTTTTTTAAAAAAATTACAATAATGAAATTCCTAATTTAACACATAAATGTTGTCAAAATTAGAGTATAAATAGTAGGGATCATGCAACAAACAAGCATAGTTATTAAGTTATAATTAAAGGTAAATTATTGTCAACATACCACAATTACAAATAATTAATAAGAAGACTTAACAAAATTAAAAATACTTCTTATAACTATGTCTTTAAAATTGCAAGTAGTCAATAAAATAAACAACACAAGATATAAATAAAACAACCACCAGAAAATAAGTCAAAAAATACAAAATTTGTAAGAATACTTATGAAATAAGAAATATCTTTTATAAGTTTTTAATTTTTAGAATTATTAATACAAGATATTTTTATGAAACTTAATTTTAAAAAAGATAATAACAACTAAATATTTGCAATATCATTAACAAAATATAAAAAATTAATAATATTATTATCATATAAATAATTTTAAAAAAAAATATATATATATAAGGGCCTAAAAGGGCCGGCCCATGGCCCTACAAAGCCGGTCCTTTTAGGCCCTTGGCCATATAGAGCTGGCCCTTTAATTTTAAGCCCGCTTTTACTTTTGAGGCAAAAATTTTAAACCCGACCCTTATAAATTCAAGGCCTAAACGGACTGATCCAATAGACTGAGTCCGTTTTCCTTACTTTATATGTGTGGGTGTGTTTTTGTCTCAAAGTGAGTGGTGAAGATAAAAGTTTCATCTTTGGTAACCATGGATGACCTTTCTCTCATTACTTCCGAGGGGCATATTATTTACAGTTTTTTTAAGGGAAAATTACACTCAAATTCTAAAGAAGAAGAAAAATAAAAAAAATGATCTCTTAAAATTACAAAATAAAAAAATAGTCCATTGACAACTCCATGAGCGGGTCATTGACAACTTCATGAACAGGTATTGACAACTTCATGGGATCATTTTTTCATTTTGCAATTTTAAAGAACCATTTTTTCATTTCCCTTTTTCCTTGGGACTTGAGTGTAATTTTTTCTTTTTTAAATTACTTTTTTATTTTTAAAATTACTATGAGATTCTAATGAAGGAATATAATTACTCATCATGTCCTTAATATAAAACATATTTGAGGAGTTGATTTTGATTTTAAATATAAGACATCGTTTTCATATATGCTAATTATTTTTTAATTTATCTCTATTGATGCTCCTTCAACAATAATGAAGAAGGAGAGGACATGAGGGAATTAAGAGATGTGACTAGGGTATTTTAGAAAATACATATCATATTAACTAACTTAACCAACTTCCTTAATCTAATCAAATTAGGTAAATATATCTTATATTAAGGAAAAGAGAAATACTACTTACAAAGTCCTAATAACAAGTTTTCTATTGTTATTTCATATAGTAAAACTTGTTATTATATATTGTTTACTTATTATGAGACTTTTTAATAATTATATGTTTTTAATTGAGACCTTAAAGTAAATTTCCCTTTTTCTCCCTTATTAAAGCTTTGTTGTTGACATGAATCATCTGACCAGGGACCGCAGCTTAATGTTGCATTGTCTGAGGGTCTGTTTGAGAAAGCGTTAGGAGGCAAAAAAAGCCAAACAAAAGCCTAGTTGGAGGATAAAAGCTCAGTTGGAGGCAAAATGGTCCATTTGGGAAGGCTTTTTTGCAGATGAGCTTTTCCAAAAAAAGATGCCTCTGCCATAAGTTGCCTCCAGCTGCTTTTAGAAAAAAAGTCACTTCTGTTATAGTCAATCTAAATACAAATCACATTTACAATCTAACTTTTATTCTATTTTAAGTTTATAAAAGTTAAATTGAAAAAAAGTCACTTTTACGACTGTTATTGCAAACGGGCTCTGAGTAAGATGAAAGCAAGCATAATAAACTATCCCAACCAAATTCAAGGACCACTTGACACATCACTGATGATCAATCCCAACTAAATATTTTTTTAAGAAAACCATAAAATGCATGGAATAAAAAATATCATAGAAAATTTGTAACTGAAATATGTGTTCCAAATTTCAAATCCATAGAGTACAGGAAGAAGAGGTCGAAATTATAACTTAGCCATGCGTACGTGCAGCTACTGGCACTCATAAATTTCACCATCAGTTGCGAATAAGAAGACAATTGATATACTTTGGTCCAATTATAGACTTCCTTAACACATATGATTCAAGAAATGACATTTCATTTATTAAATCCGTTTTAAATTGATAAAATATTTCACCTTTACCCATTTTAATGAGGTTTAGAAAGTAAGAAAAACACAAGAACTGACACTTTAACGTTAACTATAGAGTAAAATTAGTAAATAAGTATTAATAACTTTATAAATGACTTATATTTAAAATAAAAAAATCTTTTCAAAAGATACACTATAAGTGGGACCTGAGGTATTTTTCACTGCATCCCTTTCATCTAATTTAATTTTCGAAGAACAAGCTCGCTCGCATACAACATGAATGACTATTTTAACTTTTTTTTTTTTTTTTAATTTAACACGAAGAACAAGCCAGCAATGTTTTTCTCAACATGACAGCAACGAGGAGACAATTGTAGCCTGTTGTATCAGCTGGAATCCTGACCGTTCATTGAATGATTGGCGCTCCGGGAACCTAACTTTGAGCTAGTAGTAAACCAGCAAGAAGTTTCCCAGGTCAGCGACCATTTGGACCCCAGCCGCGCCATGCACGCGTGAACGAGATTCTCCAACGATCGCCGCAAGCAAAAGAAAAAAAGAGAAAAAAAACAAACGCGTAGAAACTGTGAGTGTGTTTATACCTGTTAGCGGATACAAATAGTAGAGAACTTGGAACAGGACATTAATCTAGAGGCAATATTATGGGTTTGAACCCCATGGAGATGGTGGTGTTTTTGTTGCTGGTGACGACAATGGTACAAGTGAGCAGCGAAAATACAAGTTTCGTCTTTAATAATGGCTTCCAATCAGCAAATTTAACCATCAATGGTATATCTGCCATCACTTCCAATGGCCTCCTCCAACTCACCAATGAAACTAGGATTCAAAAGAGTCATGCTTTTTACCCCAATCCACTACTTTTCACAAACACTTCTTCTTTCTCTACCACTTTTGTTTTCGCCATTAGACCTCAATATCCCACTCTTAGTGGTAACGGAATGGCTTTTGTCATTTCTACAACAAAAGCATTTCCAGATGCTCTGGCCAACCAGTACCTCGGCCTCTTCAACAGAACCAACAATGACAACCCCAAAAACCACGTGTTTGCTGTAGAATTCGACACCGCCCAGAACGATGAATGTGGGGATATTAATGATAACCATGTTGGGATCGATATTAACGGTCTGAATTCCACAAAATTTGCCCCTGCCGGATATTATGTAAATAGGTCTCAGTTTCAAAATTTGAGCCTCGCAAGCGGCTTGCCGATGCAAGTGTGGGTGGACTATGATGGGGGCAAGAAGCAAATTAGTGTCACCCTATCTTCAATCGATGTTAACAAGCCCGAAACTCCATTGTTAACGTTGTCCCAAGATCTTTCTCAAATTATAACAAATCCAAGTTATGTCGGATTCTCATCTTCCAATGGGGCGCTGACAGATTCTCGTTATGTTCTTGGTTGGAGTTTCAGGGTCAATGGGGTGGCTCAAAACCTTGATACCTCAAAACTCCCAAAACTCCCACAACTTGGAGGGAACAAACAATCTATGATTTTGCTGATTGGATTACCTTTCGTTTCACTTTGTTTCATTTTTCTTGTTATTGTAACTATAGTTTATTACCTAAATTGGAAAAAGAAGTTCTCTGAGATTATTGAGCAGTGGGAGAAGGAGTATGGTCCTCAAAGGTTCAAATACAAAGATCTCTACATCGCCACAAAGGGATTTAGAGAGAAAGAGCTTCTCGGCAGTGGTGGTTTTGGTAGTGTCTACAAAGGGACAATGCCAGGTTCGAAAACAGAGGTTGCAGTGAAGAAAGTATCCCCTAAATCCCGACAAGGCATGAAGGAATTTATTGCAGAAATTGTAAGCATCGGTCACCTTCGCCATCGAAACCTCGTATCTCTTTTGGGATATTGCAGAAGAAAAGGTGAGCTTCTTTTGGTATACGATTTCATGCCAAATGGAAGCTTAGATAAATACATCTTCAATCAACCTAGTGTGACACTAAATTGGAAGCAAAGATTTCAAGTCATCAAAGGAGTAGCTTCAGGATTGTGCTATCTGCACCAAGATTGGGAACAAGTTGTAGTACACAGAGACATAAAAGCAAGCAATGTTCTGCTTGATGCGGAGTTCAATGGAAGGTTAGGAGATTTTGGTCTTGCAAGATTATATGATCATGGGGGTGATCCTCCAACTACATGTGTGTTCGGAACCTTGGGATATCTGGCACCGGAGAACACAAGAACTGGGAAAGCCACAACAAAGTCTGATGTTTTTGCTTTTGGGGCTTTCATGCTGGAGGTTGTCTCTGGAAAGAGGCCCATAGAGAGAGGAAGTGAAGAATTTATATTGGTGGATTGGGTATATGGGTTATGGAAGAAGGGTGAGATAATTGAGGCAAAGGATCAGCATTTAGGAACAGAGTACAAAGCAGAGGAGGTAGAATTAGTGTTGAAATTGGGTCTTTTGTGTTCAAATTCAAAGGCTAAAGATAGGCCAAACATGCGCCAAGTGGTACAGTATTTGAATATGGAAGTGCCTTTGCCTGATTTGCCAATGCTAATGTCGTCTCCTTCTTGCTGTGGATTCACATTTGAAGACTTTGGCGACGTTCGAATGTCCATTCCTTCTTATAGTATGGAAAGCTATTTCTCTCGTACTTCAATACCTGAATCGGTCCTGTCTGGAGGTCGTTGATTTCCTTCATGAAGACATGTGTGGGCCAGGTTAATGATTGTATAACATATGTTTTTTTTCCCTCTGTTTTATGTTTTTTTTTTTTTGATCGGACCTCTGTTTTATGTTTCGTTACTTGTGCTTTATAAAAGCATTTTAAAGTGAAGTGATGGTTAGCTTTCCTCTGCTTGTGCACTGATGGTTAATTAGCTTTCCTCTGCTTCTGCACTGTGTGGGTGACAAACTTTAATTTTGTCGTTAACCTTAATTTCCACTTAAATTCTCCGCGCGGTATATAAGAATTTGTTTATTTCACTTCATTAAGATTTGAAATACAAGATTATTGTGCAAATCGGAGACGAAATTGAGGGTAACATCAATTGAGACACACCTTCCCCGTTACAATTCCTTTCCATCTTCTATTATGATGGTACTTCAATGTCCCAATTGCTGATCTCCACTAGTGGTTTATTAGCATTGTTCGGTCATAGTAGCTAATAATCAAGACAAAAGCAAGAAAATATATATCAACATAAATTTATTATAAAAAGTATGGGAAAGTGGGACATAAAAGTATGAATTATTGAAATATCCACACTAGCTACTAAATACCATCACCGTAAATTAATAATTATCTCCAAAAAATTATAAAGTTTTCATTCGAAATGAATACAAAAGGTGTATTTAGAAGTATTTAATAGTGATAAAACGATTTGGAATTGCTTCTCAAGAAACTAGAATAAGAACAAGGAAAAGACATTTGCAAAAAAGATAGCCAAGGTGAAACAAATGATGTCACCTTGTTATTCATGCTCTCTCCTGAAACGAATGATTGAAGAGATTCCTTTTAATCTCACTAGAAATGAACACTTGCTAAGGAGTCTTCATGAGTATCAACTTTAATTTATTTAAGCATAAGATCATCACTATAGTTAAATTTATGTCATTAGCTAATTTAACGATGGCTTATAGTATTTATAAATGCCCCCTCTTAACATCTAATTAATAAGAATGTAAAGATTCCCAGCTAGGCCTATATATTAATTAAGGATGGATGGAAAAAACCTTCCCAACACTAATATAATTGTCAAGAGGCGATCCCTCATTGTGTACTTGGATTGAAGCAAACTACTTGTTCTTGAATATCAAGAAGAGAAGATGTTGATGTAGTAGTGTGGTGGTAGTAAATTGTTGAATGAAAGGAGGTTATTGAGATTGGCTGCTAAGCGGATAATAGAATAGATCAGGAGGAGGCTATAAAAATCTAGGACTTTGTATAAATTTAAATATGGAAATTTGTTGTTGTGTAAATGGATCTCTTAGATAATTCTATATGATAATTTATGATATATTGAAATTCCTTAATATTTAATAAATGAAATTCATTTTAGGGAAAGTCCCATATAAAGCTACATAAAATAGGAAAATTCTTAACTAGGTTGGTAAATTAACAAATCCTTAATTGAGTCATTAACCCAATTTGGGATTTTAAAATATGGGTAAAATAATTTTAATGTCCTCCCCTTTCTACTCTCACTCTTGTAAGAATTTTATTGCTATATGACTTTATTGCTCTATATATAGCAACATTAATATATAATCAAATAAAATATAATTTCTCTAAATCAAAGGATTTTTTTATGTTCTTAAAGGATCATGAAAAATAATTCAAACAAAAAAATGGAACCATAATACGTATCAACTAAAAATCATTTAATTAATATTAAAAAAATTTGATTTTTTCAACCAAAAATCATTCAATTGATATTAAAGATAAAAAAAAATAAATAAATTTGAGTTTTCTTAAAAAAATAATATAGTTATTTTTAACAAGTGAGACAAAAGAAAAAGGAAAGGATAAAACTTGCCAAACTCTAGTTTGCAAAAATCAATTGAAATAAAAGCTATTTTACCAACATTAATCTAAATGAACTCTAAATAATTTTTCCTAATGCATAAATGGGAGTTTTTTTATAAAATAATTTAGTTAAGATTTCACTTTTTTAACTTTTCTATTCTTTAATATGAATTTTTAATATTAATTATTTGTTTCTATTAGAAAGGCATTAAATTTTGATGTACTTCTAAGAATATTTTAGATATAAATATTAAATGCACTTAAAATTTCATAAAATTCTTATTGCAATATAGAAATTTCCAAGAAAAATTTTTTATATGAAATAAATAGAGTAAAACTTATAATTAATATATTTATTTAAAAAATATTTTTTATGATGACATGTATATATATTGAACAAATTTGTTGGTGTTAATCAAAGGAACTCCTTACTTAAAAATATTGTAAGTTTTTATTCTTACCATGATAATTAATATATTTAAACTATACATGACTCATATTTTGTTTTATTAAATTTTAATATGGAAAAATCCCAGAAAAAGTACTTGGAATTTGCAAAATTCTAATTCAGTCATTTCCCAATAAAAAAGTTAGGAATTACTAATCAAATTTTGACATTTTCTAATCAACTTTTGCGGAAAAAAACTGATCAGACATTTTGCAAATTCCAAGTTCTTGTTTAGGGATTCTCCCTATTAATATTGATATATATATATATATATATATTTTGAAATATATAACATATAAAGTAATGAAATTCTTTAAAGAGGAGAGAGGAGATGACATTAAAGTTATTTTATCTATATTTTGAAATCCTAAAATAGGTTGATGACTTAATTAGGGATTTATTGAATTTACCAACCTGATTTGGAACAATCCTATTTTAAATAGCTTTATATGAGACTTTCCCTTCATTTTAATTAATATTTACTAGATATCTTCTTATGTGCATTAATTTATTTTAAATTTTTAGATTTTAAAATATTTTATAGATTCTATCAACTATATAAATAATTAACTAAAAAATATCTTTAATAAAAATTTAAGTTATTATTATTAAAAAAGATTGTTAGGATCCTAGAAAAATCCTATCACATATGAGATATATATAGTAAAGAATCTGACAGTTAAGTTTTCTTTAAATTTAGAATTTTTTTTAACTTTACTTTTAAATTTTCCCTTTTTAAAAGAGAAAATTTTAGAAAAATACAATTAAAAATGATAAAAGACAAATTGGTGCTGTGAATTTATTAAATCTCAAGTTAGACCTAAAGTAGGAATATGAGATTTTCAATTTTGACCAAAATGCCCCTTAGTTCAGTTGACAAGTTTCAGAGGTCAATAACAACATCTGTATCTATATTAACAACATCAAATTTTACATTAACGACCTTAATTTCATGTTTTACAACTTCATATCCCAAAAGCTATGGATAATTTTGAGGACACAAGTTTTAAGAATCAATAACAACATTTGTGTCTTTATTAACAACATCATATTTTACATTATCGACTTTACCTTCATATTCTACAACTTTATCTCCCAAAAATCAGGGATAATTTTGATGACATAAGTTTCATGGGTCAATAACAACATTTGTATATATATTAATAACATTATATTTTATATTAACGTCTTTACTTTTATATTTCACAACTTCATATCAAAAAACCCAGGGATAATTTTGAGGGCACAAGTTTCAGGGGTCAATAACAACATTTGTATTTATATTAACAATATCATATTTTACATTAATGACTTCATACTTATGTTTCACAACTGAACTAAGGACAATTTGGTCATTTGGTTAGATTGAAAATCCCAGATTCCTACTTTAGATCTGACTTGAAATTTTATAAATTCACAGTACCAATTTATCTTTTTCTATTTTTAATTGTATTGTTCTGGAATTTTTCCCTTTTGAAACCCCCCAACCAAACAAAAAATAGATTATGTTTAAAAAAACTTATTTTCAATAATTTAATTGAAAAGTAATAATATCTTTTTTATATGCATAAAAAGCAATAATCTCTTTAAAACATATATAAGGCCTCCATTTTGTCTAAATTACTTTCTTGCAAAGATCAATTTTGACCGTGATTCACATGTTTTTGGCAAATTAAACTGCCTTTCTTCGAGGCAACTGGAAAAAGGACAGTATATTAAAGTCCAAAATATTTCACAAAAAAACAAAAAGTCTAAAATACGCCATCACCAGTTCCCACCATTGGTAACGGGTCTTACAACAATGCATCAATTAAAGACCGAATCAATCGGATACCAGCCAAAAGGATTGCTATCTTGTATGTGTGTGCGAGATAGTGGACGAGCCAAAAAAACAACTTACTCATCACGGTGTTCTTGGCCTTCAATCATCCCACACAAAAAGGACAAACTTTGTTTCTCCATATATTGTCTTCATTTCCTATCTATAAATCACCTTCTAGAAACATTATTTTGCATTCTAACTATGAGTTATTTTGGTAAAATCTATGAACTAATCAACATATTTTTAATAATGTATTAGTGTAGATTTATGAGGGTGGAAATAAGGATTGAAAGATATGAGAATGTACTGGAATTTATTACACGTTTAATTAATTAAGAATGTTTTTGAAAATATTAGATAATTAGTTTTTAGAACATCAACTAATTATTTTATCTAACTTCTTTAATTCGGATTCATGTGTATTACCTAAAGACGGCTTTTAAATATAGGAACGGAGATAATACATAGTTGAAAACTCGAATGGAGACATTTATTCTAAGGCAGAAATATACGAGTGTATTATATACCAAAAAAAAAAAGAAGGGTTAATGTAACTTTTGGTCCCTGAAGTTTGATCCAATTTTGGTTTTGGTCCCTTAAATTTGAAATCGGTGGTTTAGGTCCCTGCACTACAAAAAAAACGGATATTAGAGACGGAATTTAGCGACGGAAATTCCGTCGCTAATATTATTAGCGACGGAATTTCCGTCGCTAATTCCGTCTCTAATCTGTTAGCGACGGATTTGCGACGGAAAAAGTTCCGTCCCTAAAAAGGGCGTTACTAATTCTGTTAGCGACGGAATTCTGAATTCCGTCCCTAATTTAGAGACGGATCAGCGACGGAAATTCCGTCTCTAATCTGAGACGGAAATTCCGTCTCTAAATCGAAATTCCGTCGCTAATTTTTTGAGACGGATTAGAGACGGAATTTCCGTCTCTAATTTTTGACACGGATTAGCGACGGAATTTCCGTCTCTAATTTTTGCCACGGATTAGCGACGGAATTTCCGTCGCTAATATTTGCCACGGATTAGAGACGGAAATTCCGTCTCTAATATTTGCCACGGATTAGCGACGGAAATTCCGTCGCTAAATCTGAGACGGATTTTTGATGTTCCGTCACTAATGTGCGTCAGTTGGTGACGGAATTGGCAAGATTAGCGACGGAATTCCGTCGCTAATCCGTCGCTAATCCGAATTTTTAAAAATTAAAATTAGTTTTAATTTTGTGAATAAACTTTCAGATTTCTTTTTTAATTTTTGGCCAATAATTTTGTTGTTAGTTTGAATTGAATTGTTGATTTATAATGGTTAAAGAACTGAAAGTGGAATTAAATTGATTGCAAATAAAATAAAGTTCAAACCAAATGATAACAAGTTAACAAACTACAAAGCCATGAAAGTGTGAAAATGTATATCATGTATCAAACAAACAAACCACACAAATATTTAATGTAGTCAAACAACCTAGTGACAACTATCTTATGGTGGGCTAACATCAGCATTATGAGCTTCAGAGTTTGAGTTGTTGACAGCTCCAGAAAATTTTTGCTCAAGTGCGTCCAATCTTGTTAAGATAATTTGATTCTGTTGCTTAAGATCGTGATTCTCCTGTCTAAGCGCTGTGACAACATTTTGAAATTCAGGTTGGAGCACTGTGTTGTTGGAAGGAGGAGAAGACTCATAAGAAAAAGCTGAGGAATCAACATTTTTGGCCTCAGATCCTAAGCCAAATATACGACCCTTCTTGTTCTTACCACCTGCAGCCTCTAAATATAGCTTCATTTCTTCTTCATCTAGCTGATTTGATTGGACATCACTTGGAGAATCTGTATTAGAACTTCTAGATGCTTTGATCCTCATGTAATGATCCTATCAAAGAAAATAATGAGTAAAAAAAGTCAAAAGATATGAATAAATATATAAAATAAAGGATGGTATGCAACCACTAAGATGAAGATAATAATGTCCCTATAATCAAGATCCTAAAATCAAGGAGCAACTAAGTGAAAATGGGGTTGAAATAGGGCCAGAACTTGACAATAAAGGTGAAATTTGAATGCAATGCTTATTACAATTATTAACAACCAAGCAACCAATGATACTTTCCAGCAGTTATGGTCGTGTCAAGTAAATAAAACTGTTCCTTCACCTTCTCTCTCAATATTCTATATAGAAATTTTCATGATGCGATTGTAATTGGAAATTTTAGAAGACTTGCGCCTCTGTGTTTCACTGTTTTGCACACTTAGTTAGGCAGGGGCTTTGCTTCTCAAGGTCAAGTTATCACCCTGGTTTGCTTTGCCGAGATGCTAAACGTTTGAGTGAATCTGTTATTGCAGATGAATGTTTGCACTTTGTGGGAGGAGAATTTCTAAAATCAAACTAGAACATGTGAATTTCAAATTTAAAAATATGGTAATAATAAAAGTTAGTAATAGTATTTTCTCATGCCTTTGTTTCAAGGCACACCTAATAAGTATATTCCATTTTTTTTACAAGGCATTTGTTTATATTTAAAGAGTATTAAATATTTTTTTTCATACATGCCCATAATTAATAAAAGTAGTGGATGAAAGTAATAATTAATGTGATATTAGAGTTTAGTGGAATTGGCAGGGTTAATATTAGAAATTACTTAAATTTTAGGACAAATTTAATAACTTTAACTATTTTTATTAGTTGCTGAGAATTATTAATTTGTGTCTTACAATAAGAAACAGGGGAGTATAAACAATGTACCGAAAAAATAATTTAAACTGGAAGGCAGATTGATTGGCAGCAATGAAGGAGTGAATGGGAGCTTTCAATCTGTCACATAAGAACTTAGAAATGATCATGTCTGAAACATTACACAAAACTGATAGGTCTAAAGTTTGTGCAAGACTGAGGTTTATCTATCTTAGGGATAAAAATGAGGGATGTTTTATTAAAAGCTTTGAATAGGTGTTCAGAGTTCCATAACGACAAAACCATGTTGAAAAGATCATTTTTGACCCATTCCCAATGGTCATGACAGAAATCAATGTGAAATCCATCAAGGCCAGGTGCCCTTCCTCTAGGTAAACCAAATACAGCAACTTTGATTTGTGACATATTTAGTGGAGCCATTAGAGAGCTTGTTTCATCAGAGGATAAAATTGGGATTTGAAGATCATCAAGTCCAGAAAGGATTTCCTCAACTGAGAGGAGATCATCAACTATCATGTTCCAAAGTTATTTGTCACCTATTCTCACAAGACATTCTTATAATATTCACACCCACCTACAAGTCTCATATGCTATTGACCTATTGTCTGCCTCTATGTCTTTCATCAATTTTCCCGCAACTATACTTTCCTTTTTCTCATATGCTATTCCTTTTTAATTTGTTGGTTTCTCTCTCACAAAACTGTCATGGAAATTCATTTTTACAAAAAATATTTAAATTTTCAGTTTTTCAAATAAGACCAGCATAAAAAAAAACTTAATTTCAACCAATTTTCAAAGATATCATTCTTAACAGTGTTTCTGAGTTGCTTTCACTTAAAACCAACGTGAAAATTGGGATGTAAAAGATGTTTATTAAGTGAAATAATAGAAACTAGTAACTCTATATATAAATTGTTCATATAATTCTTCTCTCAATCCCAACAATGTGGAGAAAAAAATAGAAGCCTCGCCAACAGTAAATTGATGGTCAAGAAGTTGTTGGGGTGAAATTCCAAAAACTTGAAATTATTAATTAAGAGAGACCACAAGAGATTTGTTGCCAAATATTTTACAGTTACAAACATAAGACACCAATTTATTATTTTTTTTAAAAGAAAAACTTATAATAATGTTACCCTAGCACAACTGAGGCCTTCACACAGAACCAGAGACCAAAATATTCCTTTACTTGCCAACATTGTATTAATAAGGGTAAAGGGATAAAAATACCAATGTTAATATCTCAAAAGAGTTATTGGCATCATATTAAAGCTTTAGGTGCACAAATGCTTATAAGGACTTAAAAAGCATTCAAAAATGCACCTGCGGTTAAAAGGACCAGACGTCCATTAAATAGCTAGTGTGGGATCAATAACAAATAGGTGCATGTTGGCCAAAAAAAAAAAAAACGAATAGGTGCAGTCAGTACGCTTAAGTCAAACCACCAGCTACCTTCACATGCCCCTTTTATCTTCTCTCTATATCAAAAAATCATATCCAAAGGTAATTAAGTGCTTGGTTTTAAGGCCTCAAGAAAAATCATGTCTAGTTTTTTTAATCCTATTGCATAAATAGTAACTCAAATCCAATAGACAACACTATAATAAACATATACTTACAGATACTTCAGCCGACCTCTGATCCACAAACTCGCCAGTTTTCTCATCATAATGTGTCTTTGTGAACAATTCAAAAGGAGTAGGGTTTCTTCCCAAGTGCTCCGCCTACAATAATTTATAAACAAGTATTAAATCGTGTATAAAAACAATGAACAAATTTAAAAATAAATTCTTACCAGCCTTCTCTTATGTTCTGTATTTGGAATGCTACCTCCTTTGTGTTGCGTGCCTCCTGTGGAAGAGGCCCGATTATGTTTAGCTATGCCACACTTAGCCACATAACCTTCTGATGTCCAAACTCTCTCCAAATCTTCCATCACATTAGGAGGAATCCAATTAGGCCTAATTCCTTCTTGAAAGAGGTCGTATCTAACCTTATGCATTGCTACCACTCTGCTTCAAAATTGACAATTGGTAATGATGGTCTCACAAAAAGTGCAACAAGTAGACCTGCTACCAAAGAATCATTGAAACCAAAAGCAAATAGATTCAATCAACTTATTTTCAATTCAAACTTTTAAACTCTTACAGCAGCACCAAAGAGAGACAAATAGTTACACCATTGGTTTGTGCTAACAGGTGTAAAAGAATATTCAAATAAAAAGAATCAACCATGACAGACTTTATTTAACTAATATTGAATTTTAATGAATGAATAAATATTTGTAGTTAACTTAATCCCTCTTATTTTTCACAGACTTTATTTAACTTCCCCTGAACGATCCCCGTAAGTGAAGAGGAGAGAGATAGGATCCTTAATAGGGATGGTTACATCAAATTTTAGTCGACGAGTTTGGTCCCCGTGACATCACTAATATGTCAACTTAATCATTACAAAATTATGATAATCACTGCTAATCTTAACCTTAAACTTGCTGTGAACTCAATGACGCTGCACAAGCTACCACTTGGCCAAACACTTGAGATTTTAACCAAAAAAAGGGAAGTAAAAAAACAGAAAAAAAAACCCCTCTGTTGTGTAAAGCAGTGAAGGATCAAGACCATAAGAAAAAGGGAGTAAAATTAAATTAAATATTTATACGAAAAATTAGCACTAACTGGTCTATATCTTATCTAAATTAAATTAAACCTCAATACGCCAAAAAAAAAAACAGAGAGAGAGAAAAGGACTAAGATGGTAAGATCAATGCTTAAGTATTTGTGAGTGTCTTGTGTCTTGGCTGGATTATAGGTTTAAACTATATTGGTGTGGCTAACGTATAGATTTAATTAAAAAGTTGTTTAAGGGGATAAAGCTATGGACAAAAGCATGTGACACGTACTGGGAGGGGTCTACAGGAACCATATATGATTTCAAAAAAATTTGATTTATCAAAAGTGTGGTGTGAAATTGAGGATGAAGGTTTGGAAAGGATGGGAGAGCTGATTTTGGTGATAAATAAAAAATGAGGATCAAGCTTTAATTAAAGATTAGGGGTTTTTAATTAGTTGGATCTCAAATGCTCTCATGCTTTAAGCAAAAGCAATCGCTTTTGTTCCCAACAGAAGTGTACCGCAAGGTATGAGTATGACAACAAGTTAGGCACTCTTTCAAACTGATTTAGCAGCACTCTTTGTGCAATGATGAACATACATCCTAATTAATTAAAGGGAGCCAAGGGCCTGCATCATAAGAGACTACTAATTGCAATATCCATCGTAATGAGAGATAATAAGAAGTAATATCATAAAAGAATACACAGTGCATAAGAGGATTGAGTATAATTAACGAATTAATCCTGATTATTTCTCTCTGTATATATATAAATTTTTTTCGTACTAAAAACTGTGCAATCATTTAAACCACACCACTATCTCTCATATATATGAAGCATGGCTGTATGATCGTGCTGGACTCAACAATGACAATGAATTGTTGAGCTAATTTTTAGAAGCCAAACATGTAACACTTTATAGGTTGAGCTATAACTTTGTAAAAATAAAATATTGATTATCTTTTACTTTAACATTGTAATTGATATATCTCATTGTTTATTTTAATTAGAAAACAGTTCTAAAATTGAAGGAGGAAGAAAATAGAAAAGAATGGGAAAGTGCAATTAGGTGGAAATATGAGATCCTCCCATAATAGCATTACCAAAAAAGCCAATGAGGCTAAGAAATGTAACAGATATTCAAATTTTGAATATCTCATCGTTCAGTTGATATACTAACATATCTCCTCATTTTGTCCCACCCCAAACAAAGAAATTGTGTTTCCAAACCAGTGTTAAAGATTTGCATATTGATATATTTTGGGAAATAATAAAGAAACAAATAAAGGCTGTTGGTTTATTTAAAGACTATCAGCTCTCTGGAATAGTTAAAACTGTGCAATCATTTAAACAATTCATTGTCACTGTATGATCGTGCTGGACTCAACAATGACAATGAATTGTTGTTTTTTGTAGTCCCCCATTTTAAATGTATGGGCATGTTTTTTGTAAAACTCAAATGTTTCAATATATAAAGCATTCCTAAATAACTACTTTGCAGATAATTAAAAAAAAAGTCAGTTTCAACTACACCAATGCTTAGATCTATTGCCCTGAAATAGTGAGGTTCTCATAAATTTAGTGCAGGTGCGAACTTTAGTATAGCACTTTCACTCCAAACATAGTTAAAATTCAGAACCCTTGGCTCTCAGAAGTCTGAGATTTTGTCACAGCAAAAAGGGCCCAAAACTCAGCAATTATGCACAACTTAGCCAAGCATAGTGCATCCCATCCAAGACTCTTTAGAAACTGATTTAACAGCACTCAATTATGCAGCAATTAATGCAAACCACAAAATATCAGAATGCAAGTGGCTTAGACTTTAATATTTAAGGCTGTTAATAAGAAGATCCTTTAGACACTATAGCATTGCAATTGAGCAACAGAACGCATTTTTTTAAACCCCGCAGGCACATAAATGATGCACTAGTACAGCAAGGAATACGATTAATGAATCAAATGGTGTGTGAATATTCAAGAAAGCAATTTAATCAGCAAACCACCTTTCCTTCTTAAACAAGAGCAACAGCAACAACACAGGGTCAAGGGGAATTTGCTATATGGAAAAAAAAACCCATGATGGATGCATGGGCGATTATAATAATTTGATTACAAAGCAATCAGTATTACTAAGTCATATTTAAAAACTGTGAAATCCAATTAGAAGTAGCTATTTCATCATACCTTTTCTCATTTGTAGATTTTATTCAATTATTAATAATATTTAATTGTGATAATCTAACTATCAAAGGTTTCAAACGTGAGATCTGATTGAGTTATTATATCTTTAAATGACAATCATGTTTGTTGAATGTAAATTTTTATTATTACATAATGTTATGGATCAGAGTTGAAATATGTGCAGATTTTTGAAGGTATTATTGAGTATAAAAGTAGCTACAAAATTTTAAACTCTTATTTTATTAATCTAATGTTAGGTAATATCGGAGAGAGCTAATAAAAAAAATAAAACAACCACTTTACGCAATTTTAATGTATATTGTGCTGCTCTCTTTTCTGAATATATGATTAAAAATACGACTAATTTCTAAATTTTCACAAAATCAATATTCAATAAAAAAGATCTTTTTTCATTTATTTTTGGATACCACAATATAGGTTCAAGAATGTCTAAAAGTGAACGAAACAATATTTAGGTACCAAACACACATCAACTCAAGGGGAATAGCCAATAGGAACTAAAATCAGATCATTTTTTCTTCTTGCCACGGCACCAATGTATAAGCTCAAATTCACAACCTCAATTCACAGCAGACTTAAGACAGCTACATGCTCTTCACAGTGACTATACAACTTAAATTTAGACCAAGCAATGCACCGATATATCATGACAATGTCCCATCAGCTAACTATGAAACAAAATGGTACAACAAGAAGTATGAAATCTTGAGTTCATGCAATTAACCGAGAAGGACTGCAACATCCTTAGAAATAATCAGCTGCTACAACAAAACTAACTAAAATTGTAAAAGAAAAACTGACATTTGACTGAATGTTTTACAGTGCCCGTGCTCTTTGTTCACCCACATGCTTGTAAACAAGAAAGGAACAAAAATTACCTCAAAGCTGATATACGAACACAGCATCACAGACACGACAGCACCAGGTTTCGTTGACTGAAATGGCAGAGATGACCAAGAATCGACGTAGAGCCACCAAGAACTGAAATTTGACAGATCGTGAATAAAGAGGGCTGGCGAAGGCTGGAATAATGACGGAGTGAGGAGGGAATTCCGGCAATAATGTTACCGAAGTCTGGCTCCGACAAGGACAAGAAACAGAGACGAATCGTGGTCGCTGGGGTTACATCGAAGAGGAATGGGGAAAGGGTGAAGTTTGAGAGGGAATGACGGAGGAGGAGGGAGTTCCGGTAATAATGTTACCGAAGTCTGGCTCCGACAAGGACAAGAAACAGAGACGAATCGAAGAGGAATGGGGAAAGGGTGAAAGACGATGGATGATGCGGTGATGTAGAAGTTAGAGATGGTAAATCTAGGGTTTTCGAAGTAGAGAGGTCACTGAAGAAGGAGGGAAATTACAAATTGGTTTTTGGAATTTGATATTGGGATTGAATGTGGTCCCAAAATGGATCAAGTTCAGCCGGGTAAAATAGGAATAGAGTAAAATAATGAAGGGTAAAATTGAAAGATTAATTTTTGTTTATTTATATTTTCTTTTAATTTCGTTTTTTTTAACCAGAAGCAAAGTGGTTAGAACTATGGTTCTAATTTTAATTTTTGACTAATTAAATATATTTTACTTTATTTTTCTAAATTATAGTGAATTTTCAAATTGTATAACTTAAATATTGAGAGTCTTAATCTAAAATACAACAACTCATTATAGTGAATCTTCAAATTTTACTCTGACTAATTATTTACTTTGGCCTATTGACTACCACTCTAATCCTACTTATTAGTCTCAATTAAAAAATCAAATGAGTATTTAATATTGAACCAAACAAACCCGATGAGGAAGAGAGACTTTGAGAGAGGAGAGCTGTAATGGCTGACGGAAAAGGGAGAACACAGTGACATGAGGACAATTTCTGTCTAGCTATGAGGGAGATAAGTTTATATAATAAAACTAAATTAAATAGCACAAGGTAATTTTTGTTTACATAAAAGCAAGCATGTGTGTTTAAAATGATACGATGATTTAGTAGTTACGTGAATGAAATCAAATAAAATGTTCGATAGTATAATAGCATATACTATTTTAATTTAAAATATATAATAAAAGACAAAAATTTAGTTATATCATTTTGAAAAATTAGGACATGATGACTAGGCTAAAATTAAATGGAAGGAGACATTTTTGCCAGAGGACCATGGAACAAACAAGAAAGCTAAGATCAACATCAAGAGCTTCTCTTGTTTCTGACTTGTTTACATTTTAGTTATACATTACATCCTCTCTCACATACACACACTTTTAAGATTCAAAGAAAATATGTATGAAGAATAATTGAATATTGTGGCTCGTCCTTAAGGTCTATTAATATATGTCAACTAACAAGTAATTAACAACTTAGTCTTTAATAAGCAACCACATCAAATCGAATTCAAATTTCTTCTACCTAGCTTAATTAATACACGTATATATCAAAGGACAAAAAGTCTCATTTCATTGAGAAATAGCCGTTGGCAACCATGATTATATGAAAAGTAGAACCTAGAGAGGTGAAGAAGAAAGTTGGGCACTACATTTTTAAGGTGCGAGCAACACATTTTTCTAGATTTAATTCATTCCCACATATTCTAATGTTCTAATGCAAATTGCATTAAGTTGCATTTTACATATTCAAGTCAAGACAATAATAATTTCTATAAAGTGATAATTTAACTTTAATTTTTTGTACTCAAAGACAAAAATAATGAGTTTTGATCTTACTAAAGTATTAAATAAAGTATGGCGGGGGGCATTCACAAACAATAGACTGATACTTTGAAACAATGCCTCTTAAAACTTTTACTTATAACATTTATATTTGTCTTTAAGAAGTAATTAAAAAGACACCCTAGAAGTTATTGTATCAATCTGGTCCGTCATGTTATTTGTAGCATAACCAATTAAAATACAACAATTCATGAGTTGATTTGGCACCTCTTAAATATTAGTTGGTATATTAAAAAACTTTCTAGAAGAACAACATAAGAAAAAAAAATTACAATTTCTAAATTTTAGACTAGACTTATATTTTGAAATAGATTGGCCAAGTTGCAAGATTGAACTTTTTTTCAATACAATTGCAAGATTGAACTTATACTGTCAATCAAATGAGTATTTAATTACACATTCATATAATATATGTAGTAGTAATTATTTACATGTTTTTATGTATTATTTGAAATGGTAGAATACATTATTGCAATTTGTCACAAATTCAATATTTTATAAATAAAATCCTATGCTTTGCATAAAACTCAAAGAAACAAGTGGTGACGTCTATGCTTTGTAAATTATATCATAAGTTGTTATGAATTTTAACTTTTATATATTAGTGTTCTTTGTTTGTATTTTCTTTTCATTTTTTATCTACATATTTCATAACTATATATAGCTTCCAAAACAACTATTGTACTTTAATTTTGTTAAAGAAATCATATTAGAAACACTGATAAATAAGTGTACGAATAAATTGATTAGCCGTTTAATAAATTTCAAGAAATTAGCACTACAATTATTCTTTCTTCATTTATTATGTTAATTTCTAAAAGAGAGTAGTGTAGATATTATTTCATTTTTTAGAGACGGAATTTAGAGACGGAATAATTCCGTCTCTAATTTCCGTCTCTAATCCGTCTCTGGTTCCGTCTCTAAATTTTTAGAGACGGAAATTAGCGACGGAATTATTCCGTCTCTAAATTCCGTCTCTAATCCGTCTCTAAATTCCGTCTCTAAAATTTTAGAGACGGAAATTAGCGACGGACTTATTCCGTCTCTAATTTCCGTCTCTAATCCGTCTCCGATTCCGTCTCTAAATTTTTAGAGACGGAAATTAGCGACGGCATTATTCCGTCTCTAAATTCCGTCTCTAATCCGTCTCCGATTCCGTCTCTAATTTTTTAGAGACGGAAATTAGCGACGGAATTATTCCGTCTCTAATTTCCGTCTCTAATCCGTCTCTGATTCCGTCTCTAATTTTTTAGAGACGGAAATTAGCGACGGAATTATTCCGTCTCTAATTTCCGTCTCTAATCCGTCTCTGATTCCGTCTCTAATTTTTTAGAGACGGAAATTAGCGACGGAATTATTCCGTCTCTAATTTCCGTCTCTAATCCGTCTCTGATTCCGTCTCTAATTTTTTAGAGACGGAAATTAGCGACGGAATTATTCCGTCTCTAATTTCCGTCTCTAATCCGTCTCTGATTCCGTCTCTGATTTTAGAGACGGAATCAGAGACGGATTAGAGACGGAATAGCGACGGAATTAATTCCGTCGCTAATTTCCGTCTCTAATTCTCTGTTTTTTTGTAGTGCTGAAGTTTCACCCAATTTTGGTTTTAGTCTCTCAAGTTTGAAATCGGTGGTTTTGGTCCCTGAAGTTTCACCCGATTTTAGTTTTAGTCCCTCAAGTTTGAAAAAGACTTGGCGACCTGTTTTTGAAATCCGACCCGACCTGGAAAAAAAACCAAGTCCTTTTCAAACTTGAGAGACCAAAACCAAAATTGGATGAAATTTCAGGAACTAAAACTACCGATTTCAAACTTGAGGGACCAAAACCAAAATTGGGTGAAACTTGAGGGATCAGAACCACTGATTTCAAACTTGAGGGACCAAAACCAAAATTGGATCAAACTTCAGGCACCAAAAGTTATATTAACTCAAAAAAGAAATATATGAGTGTATTAAGCTTATGGCCATGACGTTTTTTTTGTTCACATCATTGGTTTGAGTGAGTGATGAAGAGGGTAAGCCTTGTCGTAGACATGCATGAAGAGGGTGGATATTGGAACAACGATTAATATTACTGTTATATGATTTAAAGATTATGGGTTTAAATCCTAGAAATAGTCCCTCTCCTTATGGGATAAAGTTGTATACGTATAATCCTCTTTGAACCTCACTTGATAGGAGCCTTGTGCATTAAACCATTTTTTATTATAGACATGCATGAACCATATGATGCGGGACCGCAGCTTAACGCTGCACTGGCTGAGTATGACAGCAATAAACTACCCAACCAAATTCAAGGATTATCAATCCTAACTATATGTTTTTTTTTTGAAAAAAAAGCCACAAGATGCATGCACTCCATACAAACCATAAGATAGCCCAACAACATTTTTCTCGATATGAGAGTCAGCATATAAGCAGACAGTTGTATATCTTGTTTCATTGAATGAAATAATCCCAGGTCAACGACCATTTGGACCCCATCCACGCCATGAACGAGTGAAAAAGATTATTCGATGATCGCCGAATAGCAAGCAGAAACGCTTGATGTGTTTATACCTATTAGCAGATACAAATAGAAGAGAACTTGAAAGAAGACATTAATCAAGAGGAAGCTTTTTGTGTTTAAAACCTCATGGCAATGATGGTTTTTTTGTTGGTGGTGACGACAATGGTACTAGTAGCAGTGAGTGGGAAAGATACAAGTTTTGTCTTTCATGGATTCCGATCAGCTAATTTAAGCATAGATGGTCTTGCTTTTGTTACCTCTAATGGCCTCCTTCAGCTCACTAATGAAACAAAAGTTCACATGGGTCATGCATTTTACCCTAATCCACTTGTTTTCACAAGCACTTGTTCTTTCTCTACCACTTTTGTTTTCGCCATTAGACCTTTTTATCCTACTCTCAGTGGTCATGGAATGGCTTTTGTAGTCTCTCCAACAAAAGAGTTTCCAGGCGCTTCTTCTAGTCGCTACCTCGGCCTCTTCAATGAAACCATAAATGGTGATCCCTTAAACCATGTGATTGTAGTGGAACTCGACATCATTGAGACTAGTGAGTTCGGGGATATCAATGATAACCATGTCGGAATTGATATCAACGGCTTGAATTCGACGGTATCAACTCCTGCTGGATATTATGTTAATGGGTCACAGTTTCAAAATTTGAGCCTTGTTAGTGGCTTTCCGATGCAGGTATGGGTGGACTATGATGGAGGTAGGAAGCAAATTAATGTCACAACTACTCCGATTAATGTTAACTAACCCGAAACTCCATTGTTAACATTGTCCAAGGGTCTTTCTCACATTCTAATCAATCGTAGTTATGTCGGATTCTCATCTTCCGCAGGGTTGTTCTTAACTTCTCACTATGTTTTTGGTTGGAGCTTTAAGCTCAATGGGAATGCTCAAAACCTTGATGCCTCCAAACTCCCAAAGTTACCACAACTTGGAGGAAGAAGAAAACAATCTGTGCTTTTTCCGATTTCGCTATCTCTGCTTTCACTCTGTTTACTTTTTCTGGTAAGTTCATCAATAGTTTATTACATATACAAGACAAGGAGATTTTCTGAGGTTGTTGAAGAGTGGGAACAAGACTATAGTCCTCACAGGTTTAAATACAAGGATCTCTACATTGCCACAAAGGGATTTAGAGAAGAAGAGCTTCTGGGCAAGGGTGGTTGTGACAGAGTCTACAAAGGGATAATGCCAATTTCAAAACTTGAGATTGCTGTAAAAAGAGTGTCTCATGAATCTTGACAAGGCATGAGGGAATTTGTGGCAGAAATTGTTAGCATTGGTCGTCTTCGCCATCGAAACCTTGTACCAGAAAAATTATATAGAACAGTAGAAATGTATAATAGTGGCACGTGGAGCCGGTGTATTTCATTGATATTTATAGTAGGGTTGCAAACCCTAGAATTGTACAATTACTGGACAGTTGTCATGTGTACTACAATGAATAATAAATATATACAGGAAAGAATAATCTATATGGGCTAAATCTCATATGGGCTTATAGTTCTAATAACTTGGCCTTTGTATGGTTTGTCTTCACAGGCCCCCGCAAACGAGGAATGGGAGATCTGATTATTCCGAGTTTGTCCCTGAATGCCCAGAACCGTGAATGAGACAAAGCCTTAGTAAAGAGATCAGCAATTTGTTCAGACGAAGGTATATATTTGACCAATAGTTGTTTCTTAAGTACCCTATCTCTAACAAAGTGCACATCGAGTTCTATGTGCTTAGATTAGGCATGAAAGACAGGGTTGGAAGTGAGAGCGGTGGTACTTAGATTGTCACACCACGCAATCGGTATTTCCTTGAGATAGAGACCAATTTCTTGCATAAACGACTGAATCCAAGAAAGTTCTGATGAAAGATCAGAAAGGGATCGATATTCTGACTTAGCCCTCGAGCGTGCAACCACTCTCTGTTTTCTAGCTGACCATGAGATCAAAGAATCACCGAAGTAGACACAATAGCCACCCATGGATCTTCTATCGTCTGGACAAACAGCCCAGTCTGCATCTGAGAACCCTTGCAAGGTAAGATGAGTGCTAGGTTTGATGTGTAAAGCTAGATCCATTGTCCCCTTTAAATACCTGAGAACACGTTTTAGGGCTTGCCAGTGAAAACTGGTCGGACAGCTTAAAAACTGACTTAATTTGTTCACTATGAACATGATGTCGGGACATGTGTTGGTTAGATATTGTAATGCTCCAACAATTTTCCTGTAGCTAGTAGGATCTTTGATTGGTGTGCCTCCATCTTTAGAAAGATATTTGTTCACTACCATTGGAGTAGGAAATGGAGAGGAGTTGTGCATTCCACTTTTCAGCAGAATATTCTGTATGTAGGTTTCTTGTTTCAAATATAGCCTAGTGTCATCTCTATATATTTCTATTCCCAGAAAATGATGCAATTGCCCTAGATCTTTTAGAGCAAACTGATTGTTCAGTTGTTTGAAAAATAAATCTATCATCTGATTTGAGTTTCTTGTCACAATAATGTCATCAACGTATACGAGAACAAATAAGACATATCTCTCAAATTTAAGATAAAAGAGAGATGAATCACACCTTGAATGTAGGAAGCCCCAATTCTGTAAGGTAGATTTCAGCTTTTTGAACCATGCTCTTGGTGCTTGTTTAAGACCATAAAGAGCTTTGTTGAGTAGACAGACATGATTAGGAAATCTCGAGTCCATAAAACCTTCAGGTTGCTTTATGAAAACTGTTTCTTCCAGTTCTCCATTTAGAAAGGCATTATTTATATCCATTTGCCTAATTTGCCAGTAAAATGTAACTGCAATGTTGAGAATAAAACAAAGTGTGGAAGCCTTCAAAACAGGACTGAACGTTTCATCGAAATCGATGCCTGGACTCTGCTGAAAGCCTTTGGCTACAAGCCTAGCTTTATGTTTTTGAAATGTTCCATCAGCATTAAATTTCTTCTTTAGCACCCACTTACAGTCAACTAAGTTACTTTGGCCATTATAGGGCACCAATCTCCATGTTCTGTTTTTGATTAATGCATCGAACTCATCTTGCATAGCTAGCTTCCAATCTGCATTTTTCAATGCTTCTTGTATTGTGTAGGGTACATCATTCTCAACATTCTCAGTTGTAGTAACACCAATATAAGGAGTTTTGGATTTAGAAATCCCTGATTTGCTTCTAGTTATCATCAAGTGCTGATTCTTTACTACAATTTGTTGATTCTCTGAGCTTGTATCCTCTGATTGTTTATCATCAGATTGTTGAGATGAAGACTGAATTAAAGTGTCACTTTGGATCCCATTACTTTGCTCTTTTTGGCTTTTAGGATTACTACTGCTTGATGATGTTAATGGGGCCTGTATTTATGGAGAGGGTTGTGAAGAAACAGTAGCTGGAGAATTAGAAGGTGAATTCTCCTTCTAATGAGTTTGTGATGTATTTGATGAGGTAACAGCTATAGTTTGTGAAGATGTGATAGCACTGGACAGAGCTGGCTTGAAGAAGGCTCCAGGATAGACTTGCTCCTCTGGTATGTTCCTTTTGTTTATAAATCCTATAGCAAAAGGAAGTTCCATCTCATTAAAAACATGTCTAGACATATATATTTTTCCTGTTGGACTTAGGCATTTATAGACCTTGTGAGAATTACTGTATCCCAAAAACACAAACTTTGTAGTTCGAAACTGAAGTTTGTACTGGTTGTATAGTCTTAGACATGGATAACAAGCTGAACCAAACACCTTAAGCCTTTTATAGTCTGGATGTTTATGAAATAACTTAAGTATGGTGACGAACCACCTAGAACAGGATATGGTAGTTGATTAATCAATGCTGCAGATGTGTGAAATGCCTCCCACCAATAGTGAAGAGGCATTTTGGCTTGAGCTAATAAGGTTAACCCCATTTCAACTATGTGTATGTGTTTTCTCTTAGCTCTGCCATTCTGAGAGGATGTATGAGGACATGAATGCATGAAATGAATCCCTGCTTCTTGTAAAACCTTTGAAAAACTTCTATATTCTCCTCCCCAATCACTTTGAACAACCTTTATCTTGCTATCAAACTGATTTTCAGTAAAGGTTTTAAAATGAATAAACATACTTAATGCTTCATCTTTCATTTTTAAGGGAAAAATCCATGAGAAATGACTAAAATTATCAAGAAACAATATATAATATTGAAATCCATTTACAGAAGCTATAGGAGAAGGACCCCATAGGTCTGTATGAATTAGCTCAAGTGGTTTAGAGGCATGTGAGTTAGATGCTTTAAATGGAAGAGAATGAGACTTTCCATACTTGCAAGATTCACAGAAGATGGCTTTATTCATACTAACTTTCAGATTACAATCACTAATGATTTGATTTAACACCCTATCACTAGGATGTCCAAGTCTACAATGTAACAAAACTCTATCAACGTTAGAAATTATAGATGCTGAATTAACAGCTTCTTGAGCAGTAAAAACTAAGTCTGCATTTCTACTGTCACTACTGCCACCTTCTTTAACCTTTAAAACTCTAAACATGCCTCCTTTAGTTGGTGTCCCTTGCAACATTGTCTCCCCCGTTTCCTGTTCCTTCACAAAAAATCCATGTTTATTAAACACAACATCTGCATTATTTTCATTAGCTACTCTGTAAACACTTAGCAAGTTCTTTTGAATTCCAGGAGAATAGAGAATGTTGTTCAACTGAACTGTTTTATCAGGAATGTTAGATATTGTAGATGATCCTATTTTTTCAACTTTGATTCTGTTACCATTTCCAACTATAATATTCATCTTACCCTTAGGATTCGTTGGATTGTCAATTTGATTGAGATCATTGGTGACATGACTTGTTGCTCCACTATCCAGGTTCCAAGAATCATCATTCACACATTCAGGTGAGGCCCAGTAACCAAAACCAGAGCTGTTGTTTGAGCCTGATGCACCGGAAGAGCCTTTCTTCTTGCTAGATTTGACAAATGTTTTGTCAAATCTAGCAAGTTTCAACATCATTATCCTTGTTACGACCATCATATCTCCATTGATTTCGTCGACCTCTTCCACGATAGCCACGAGATCCTCGATTGCCACGCCAGTTATTACGTGGGTAAGAATGCTCAGTTCTAGCATAATTGACAAAATTGGTGTTAACAGACAACTGAGAAAATTGGTTCAACTAATCCATGCGATTTTCATAGGTGAGTAATGAGGACTGAAACTCAATCCAGCTCAGCTCATCAACTTCTTTACTCTTCTTTACTAAGTTGCACAACAATAGGATTGTAATTAGCATCTAGACCTGCAAGCACCTGAATGAATAAATCAGGTAGAGAAACAGAACAGCCAGTAAGAGTTAATTTCTCAGAAAAGTTTTTCATCAGAGAGATATTTATCCATTCTCATGTTTTCTTTTCTGGTACGTTGAAAATCTGATTTCAGCATTAACACTCTAGATTTTGTTTGTGCACCAGCGACTTGACGAGCTGCCTCCCAAAGTCCAGCAGCTGTAGACACAGAAACCATTTGAGAAGACACTTTAAATGTCATTGTGTTCAAAAGCCAACCAAATACTAGTTGATCTGTAGCAACCCAATCTTTAAATACTGGATTAAGTATTGCCTTGTCATTTTCAGTGATGAACTGTGAAGGACATGGTTTTGTTCCATAAAGAAATCCTTCCAGCTTGTGCCCTTTGATGATGGGTAGCACATGAAGCTGCCATATCATATAGTTAGTTCCATCCAACTTGATGGAGCAAACTTGATTGATTCCATTACTAGATGACCCTTTAGGTAAAGCTGCAGCGGACAAAAGGGCTAATGACTCAGACCCATTTCCAGAGGTAGGTATAGATGTTGCATGAGAGGAAGCAGTAGTAGTAGGAGTCTTGTCTGCCATGGCTATTGGCCTTTTACGCTCTGATACCAAGAAAAATTATATAGAACAGTAGAAATGTATAATAGTGGCATGTGGAGCTGGTGTATTTCATTGATATTTATAGTAGGGTTGCAAACCCTAGAATTGTACAATTAGTGGAGATCTGTCATGTGTACTACAATGAATAATAAATATCTACAGGAAAGAAAAATCTATATGGGCTAAATCTCATATGGGCTTATAGTTCTAATAACTTGGGCTTTGTATGGTTTGTCTTCACAGTACCTCTTTTAGGTTATTGAATGCGAAAAAGAGAGCATCTTTTAGTGTATGATTTCATGCCAAATGGAAGCTTAGATAATTACCTCTACAATCAACCCAAAGTGACACTAAATTAAATCCAAAGATTTAGAATCATCAAAGGGTAGCTTCAGGATTTTGCTATCTACACCAAGATTGGAACAAGTAGTAGTACACAGAAACATAAAAGCAAGCAATGTTATGTTAGATTTAGAGCTAAATGGAAGGTTAGGTGATTTTGGTCTTACAAGATTATATGATCATGGAAGTGATCCTGCAATTACACATGTAGTTGGGACCTTGGGGTATCTCGCACGAGAGAACACAACAACTAGGAGAACCACCACAAAGTCTGATGTTTTCACTTTCGGTGCTTTTGTGCTAGAGGTTGTGCGTGGAAGAAGGCCTATAGAACTTGGAAGCGAAAACTTTGTTTTGTTGAATTGGGTATATGGGTTATGGAAGAGAGGTGAGATAATTTAGGCAAAGGATCAGAATTTAGGAACAGAGTACAGAGCAGAGGAGGTAAATTAGTGTTAAAATTGGGGCTTTTGTGTTCGAATTCAAAGGCTAGAGATAGGCCAAACATGCGTCAAGTTGTGCAGTATTTAAATATGGTAGTTCCTTTTCCTGATTTTGCCATTGGTAATCAGCGTGTTTGTTATGGATTCACATGTAAAGACCTTGACGACTTCCGAATGTGGTTTCCATCTTCAAGAGTGGAAGGCTATTTCTCTCGCACTTCAATACCTGAATCTATCCACTCAAGTGGTCGTTGATTTGCTTTTGATGACAATATGTATGGGACATAGAAGTACTTATACTCTTGGCTGCATTGTTTAATGTTTGTGCAACATGCTTTATTTTCCCCGTTTCATGTTTCGTTACTTCTAATTTATAAAAGCATTTTAAAGTGAAGTAATGTTTGGCTTTCCTCTGCTTGTCCTGTGCACTGTGTGGGTAATTATAAGGGTGTTTGCTACGAGGGATTTGGAGGGGAGGGGAGGGGAAGGAAAATTTTTATAAGTTAAATTTAAAGAAACTGAAAAAATAGGGTTATTAAATTTTGATAAAAAGGAGATATAAGATAAAAGAGTAAAAAACATTAATTTAAAAATTTTAACCCTACTTATCTAATGGCTTTTTTTTTAAATCCAACTTTAAAAAAATTTTCCCTCCATCCACTTTCCCTCCCCTCCCCTCATACCAAACAACCCCAATTTAGTGTGTGTTTAGAACAACGATTGCTAATTTGTCTTGTTTCAATTTGACTTTTTAAAATATTACTTTTGATAAAAGCTAGATTATTTATTGTGATTTATGTTTGGATTAGCGGTTGTATAAATGAATTTTGTAAAAGTAAAACTTGTTTGGATTGGCTTAAACATAAGTGACTTTTGTGATAATAATAAGAGAGAATAGGTGGAAAAATATTTAAGAAAATAAGTAAATATTTAATAATTATTTTAAAATACTAGATGCTACTGGAAAAATATTTTAGAGTAGGTGGAAATCAATAAATCAGTATTCTAAGTTTTGGATGCTCTTTACTACTAAAAAAAATACATTAAAGGTAAAATTATAGTCAGTCTCTTAAGACTGGATACAATTGAAAAAATATTTTAAAGTGTTAAAAGTACAAAAAAATATTTTAAAGTATTTTTTGGGGCTGAAAAAATACATTAAGGGTAAATTTACAATCATTCTAATAACACATTGGGTACAATTGAAAAAATATTTTAAGGGGGTAAAAACACAAAAAAATATTTTAAAAGGTAATAAATGATAATAGCGGTATAAAGAAGAGAGAGAGAAGGAGGGTTTGATGGGGTTGGTAAGGATTTTAAAAGGTAATAAATGATAATAACGATAATATTGGCTGAGCTTTTGTTAAAAGCTCCAACATCCAACTTTTCCCAAACGTGGAGATACAATGTTCCATTTCCAAGAAGCCCAATTCCCTACAAGCTCAACCAAAGGTTAAAAAAAATGACTGCTATTAATTGGGCTTATGTATGCCCAGTCGAGCGTAATGGGGTGAGAAAAGCCCTTCCAAACACTCACTTAATTTTGTCGTTAGCCTTAATTTCCACTTGAATTCTTGGTTTGGGATACAAGAGCTTGTTTTTAAGAGTTCATTAAGATTGGATCACAAGATTATTTCGTAATGCAGCACCATTGCCTCCACTGGGCGCATTTTCTCACAGAGGACACTACTACAAATAGGATAATTTACAACACTAATTAACGATTGTTTTCAAATAACAGTAGTAGAAAAGGAGCTGGGAAATGCAGGTAAGCGTTTCAATGATTGTTCTTAATAAAACAGTTGTTGAAACATAATCTTCAACGACTGTTAAAAAGAACATTCGTTGAAAGACTACTTTCAATGACTGTTCTTAATAACAGTCGTTGAAACAAAGCTTTCAACCACTGTTCTTAAGAACAGTGGTTGAAAGTGTAATTTCAACGACTGTTTTGGATAATAGTCGTTGAAATCAATGTTTCAACGACTGCTGTTATTTATAACAGTCGTTGAAACTGCCCAAATATTTCCCTGGCGCGCGCTTCTAAGCCTCACTTTCCCTTTCCCGCCTCATCCGACCTTGCTTACTGCAGCTAGTACTTTGTCACTCGATCCCTTAGCTTCCTTTCTATTTGGTCTTTCGTGCCCCTAGTCACTTCTCCTTGGGTCTCTCAGATAGAATTCTCCGGCCCCCTCTCCGGCCCCCTTCAGCCGCCTCCGTCACATCTTTTTTCTCCGCTACGCTGCTCTCTGCCTTCTTCTCTATCAGTTCAGGCATGCACTACTCCCTTCTTTTTCCTGGTAATTCCCCGAATCCCCTCTTATACATTCTTGGCCTGGTCTATTATGTGTTTGTGATGGAAATTAAAGTTGATTGCTTGCATATATTTTGTTCGCAGAGTTGAAATTTAGTGTTAATAGACTAGATATTCACTTACATAAGAATGATTTGTAGAGGGCAAAACTAAAAGACAATAGCTAGTTGATGGAATTGTTAATTTAAAAAGAAGAGATTCATTTTTTATTTCATTTTTGGTGACCTGACCCCCAGATTCATTACCCAAAACCATATAAGTAGTCACTTTTACTAATTATTCAGAAGATTTAAGCTGTCTTTGGGCCTCTCTCTTTTTCCCTGATTCTCTATTTCATGGATTTGCAACTACTGCCATCGTTCCTATTGTTTTTTACTGAGTTTTGAGAGGATGGTTTATCAAAGAATAATAAATAAAGGAGCATAACTGAAAAATAAAATAAAAATTCTGACCATTAACCTATATATTTTAAATCTACCTACTTTATTCTATAATTGGGACCAGGAAAAATTGTTATTAATTACTTTCCAAAAATTTTTTTGTTTTTCTATATGAATTGAAATAGAAGTATTATTGTTATATTATAAATACTTGTATCTCAATACCATCTTTATTTCTCAATGACAAAGCTTGCTGATTGAATTCGGCTTGGATAAAAAAAAATCCTTAAATGATAAAGGTCAAGCATTTCTCTTGTGAAACATGCTGTTAGATGTCACTATCAAAACTTGGGTGCTTTATCATGTGTAATCCAAGTTTTGAGACAAATACAATGCCACTTAACCTAATTTCTCCATTGATTATATAATGTCTTATGTGAACATGTGAAACTTGCTTTCTTTGAATTCAAATAAGAATAAATTAATCAAACACAACAATTATCGAAGGACTAATTTCATATTCGTAGGGGAAGATTGAGGTCAAAGAAGCACACAAATAATTCAAGAATCATTAGATTTTTTTTCCCTGGCCAAAAGGAATTAAAAGATCATCACCAATTCAAAATAAGTTAGGACAGTTGTATATAAAAACTGGGAAAAGTATAAAATATATTTTAGTTTACACCTACGATCAAATTGTCATCCTGGTAAGAAGCTCATGCCTCTAACTTTTCAAAAACTCTTGAGTCTTGAACTGAGTGAACTAAGATTTATAGGTGTTTCTAGCTTCATCTTCTCCAATATAATTTCCTTGTATTGTATGAGAGCCTTTAACTTGTCAACTCATGCACCCACGTTCATTGGCCTCTTATACATAGCATTTAATTGCTTCATTTTCCTCTGTAGGTAAGTTTTTGATGACTTTTGAGATATCTTCCATCACTTTTAAACAATTATTCTAGGTGGTTAAGCCTTAGTGCATGTTTGGAAAACCCCCACACCATGGTTTTATACCTTGTGGGAAATGTTGCTGTCTGTGAGGCATATAGTTCCAAGGCTCTTAAATCTATTTGGGTAAACGTAAAAGATATTGATGTCAGAGTTCTATGCTTGTTAATTGGGTTATTGTTTGAATTTTTTGATGTCTTACTTTTTAGCACAAAAGCTGCTAAAATTTTTAAAAAATGAGTAAGGCATCCCTTTTCTTGATCCATATTCATATCATAATGACAATTGGTCTAAAATTGAGTATTGTTGAAAATGGCATAGGTGGTAGTAAAATGGCTCACCGTTGGATGAATGCTTTGAGAACTAGTGAAGAATATGAGAATGGGGTGGAAGAGTTTATTAAATTTGCTAGAATGAATGCACCTAGTAAAAATAGGAAGTATTTTTGCCCATATGTGAAGTGTTTAAATGAGAGTCTACGTGATATTGATGATATAAGAGATCACTTAGTTTGTGATGGAATAAATCTTCGGTATACAAGGTGGATATGGCATGGTGAGGAAATAACTGCTTGTGCATCCCACGAGAAGGAAGTTTTGGAGGTTGATGATGACGATAGAATGGAGAAAATGATTCACAATGTTGAAGTAGAATGTTTTGCTCAATCACTTGTATATGATAGCGTGCGGAGTGATGCAGAGACACCTTTGTACCCTGGGTGTACTAAGTATACAAGCTTGTCAGGCATTTTGCACTCTGTCAACTTAAAGGCAACTTGTGGGTGGACCGATAGTAGTTTCACATTATTATTTGAATTGTTGTGTGATATGTTTCCAGAGGATAATGTACTTCCAAATCGTATATATGAGGCCAAGAGAATATTATCTACGATGGGTATGGAGTATAAAAAGATACATTCTTGCATTAATAACTGCGTATTGTACAGAAATGAGTATGAAGTCTTAAGTGAGTGTTTGAAATGTAAAACTTCTAGATACAAAGTGAAGAAAGGTAATAGGTGTGGTGATGAGACACTTAAAAAGCAACTTTTAAAGGTTTTGTGGTATCTTCCAATTATACCGCAGTTCAAACGAATGTTTACTAATACGAAAGAAGCAAAGAAGTTGAGATGACATTATGATGACAGAGTTTGTGATGAAAAATACCTTCGGCACTCGACTGACTCTCCACAATGGAAGAAAGTAGATGAAATGTATCCCGAATTTGGCAGTAAGCCTAGAAACCTTCAGCTTGGGCTGTGTACAGACGGAATCAATCCTTATGGAACTTTTAGTAGTACACATAGTGCATGGCCGGTTCTGCTGGTGATTTACAACTTACCTCCCTGGTTGTGTATGAAATGCAAGTATATGATGCTTTCTATGATGATTTCGGGACCAAAACAGCTAGGGAACAATATCGATGTCTACTTGGCACCTTTGATAAAGGACTTAAAGAAGTTGTGGAAGGATGGTGTAGATGTGTTTGATGCATATAAGCAACAGTCGTTTAAGCTACGTGCAATGATTTTCACCACGATTAATGACTTCCCTGCATACAGGAACTTGTCAGGTTATAGTGTCAGGGGTTATAAAGTATGTCCGATATGTGAAGCAAGCACATAGTTCCATCAACTCAAGCATGGTAGAAAAATGATCTAGCTTGGTCATAGACGATTTCTTCCTCGGTTTCACTCGTATCATAGGCTAAAGAAGGCTTTTAACGGTTTGCCAGAGAATGAAATGGCTCCGAAGCCATTAACTAGAGACGAGATTGATAGTTGGGTGGAAAGAATCAATGTCACTTTTGGTAAAAATAAAAAAACTACAGGTGAGAAGAACATATGGAAGAAGAGGTCAATTTTCTTTGATCTTCCATATTGGTTTAGTCTTGATGTGAGACATAGTGTTGATATGATGCATATGGAAAAAAATGTATGTGATAGCCTTGTTGGTACGCTTTTGCACATAGCAGGGAAAACTAAAGATGGAATTAGTGCGAGACTAGACTTAGTTGAAATGGGAATAAGAGAATGACTGCATCCACAACTAAGAGATGATGGTAAGAGAGCGTATATGGAGCCAGCAACGCATACATTGTCAAAAGCCGAGAGAAGAAATTTTATGGGTGTTTGCATGGCATTAAGGTGCCACAAGGGTATTCTTCTAATGTGATCCGGCCTGTGTCAATGGAAGATTTGAAGTTAGTTGGAATGAAGTCTCATGATTGTCATGTCTTGATGCAACAACTATTACCAGTAGCTATTAGAGGCATTATGAAAGATGATGTGTGAAGCACGATAACAAGGTTGTGCAGTTTCTTTAACGCTATTTGTAGCAAAGTTGTTGACATTACAAGGTTAGACGAATTGGAAAATGAGGGTTATACTATTCTATCCTAACTAGAGATGTATTTTGCTCCCGTATTCTTTGATATAATGGTGTATTTAATAGTTCATCTGATAAGGGAAGTAAGACTATACGGCCCATTTTATCTAAGGTGGATGTACCCTTTCGATCGATACATGAAGAACTTAAAAGGATATTCTAAAAATCCTTATCGACCTGAAGCCTCAATTGTGGAAAGATGTGTCGTTGAAGAGGCTATAGACTTTTGTAAAGAATATCTATCAAGGTCAAAGGCCCAATCTCGTCATGAAAATGGTAAAAGTAAGGGAACACGAGGGCTCAAAGTGAAAAGTATGCGTCGTGAAGAGGTTTTGCAAGCACACTTGTATATCTTGAATAATACGGAAGAAGTTTAGTCGTACTTAGCCGAACACAAAAAGAGTTTAAAGGAGATATATCCAAGAAAAAAAATGACATGTAGATAGCTAATGAGCAAAACAAGACTTTTATAGAGTGGTTCAAGGATAAGATAGCGTATGAGACCAATGTGTCTAAGACAATCAAATGGTTAGCTTGGGGGCCTTGTTTTGAGGTCATAACTTAGAGTGGCTTCGATATAAATAGGTATTCTTTCTATACAAAAGCCCAGAATAACAGAAGTATTATGCAAAATAGTAGGGTGATGGTGGTAGCCGAATCAATGCACTTTTCTAGTTTGAAAGACAAAAACCCCATTTTAGCATCCATGGTTTATTATGGAGTTATTGAAGACATATGGGAGATAAGCTACACTAAGTTGAGAGTACCTTTATTCAAATGCAAGTGGGTTAACAATAATTCTCTTGAAATATATCAATTTGGATTTACCTCAGTTGATCTTGAAAGAGTCGATTATAAAGATGAGTCATTCATTCTAGCAACTCAGGAAAAACAAGTGTTTTATGTCATTAATCCAGCAAATGAAAAATTGTCTATTGTACTCCAAAGTAAAAAATAGAAGAATGGTGATTTGAGTTTAAATCTTGACGAAACACTGCCTTTCACTATAAATCCACCTATGCCATCTGAAGTGGAATTGGTAAATGATAATGAATATGCAGCTAGAGTTGATCATTGTGAAGGAATCTGGGAAAACACTTAAAGTAAGATTTTGAATTGTTTAAAATGTGCATGTAATTTCAATTTACTTATCGTATGTCACATTTATTTCTTAGTAAGATTTTGAATTGTTTAAAGTATGCATGTAATTTCAATTTACTTATCATATATCACATTTATTTCTTAGCAGGATCATGTCACGTTCAAATTTGGGCAACTCTGTTGGCTCACCTGTTAAGAAAAAGGTTAGAGGAAGCATAAAGCTATGGTCATTGGTCAAACGTCATGAGGAAGAACAGGCCAGGGTTCACGTGGAATTTGATGCTAATTTAAAACCTATCGGCGAAGAGGGAGACAAGTTTATTAGCTACGTTGGCTTTTTAGGTCGGAGCAAAGTTAGCATTCTAATTCTTACCTGGAGGGAAGTTTCAAAGGAGACGAAGGCTATGATTTAGGATCAACTTTTGGTATGTAAAGTTGTATTGTTATCTCTATCTCTATTTCTATTTATTTATATATAACTAATATATATTTTATTTTGTAGCAAACCTATGATGTTCTCAATATGAAGCTGATATACAAACATTGGATGGGGTAAGTTCATGAGCGATGGAAAGATTTCAATTCCACGCTCACAACCAAGTACGTTCGAGGGCCAAAGAGTCATGAGGATCCTTGTAAAGAGGATTCGTTTCTTTCTCCAAATGACTGGAGGTTGTTTGTGGCATCACGGTAGGATCCTAATTTTCTAGTACATTTTGTTCATCTTAGTGTTAAACATTTTAGTTGAACTTACTTGAGCAACAATTACATTATCTAATCCCAATCTGCCTGAAATAAAACCATACTGATTTGGAGCAATAATAGATGGAAGCGTCTCTTTAATACAATTTGCTACCACCTTAGTAATGAGTTTATAAACAATGTTGCACAAGCTGATGAGTCTAAAGTCCAGGATTCGTTCGGGTTAATCTTTTTTGGGAATAAGAACTATGAGAGTCCCATTAATAGTATCAATACTCGTTGGGTTATGAAGTGCGACTTGAACAAATTTAACCACAAACTTACCAATAAGGTCCCATTGGCTCTGAAAGAACAAAGCATTTAACTTGTCCGGGCCTGGTGACTTGAGAGCACCCATATTAAAAATAGTTATCTTAATCTCTTCCTCTGTAACATCTCTTCCCATATAGTTCAACGTATCTTCTTCAATTACCGGATAAGAGAAGGTGGAGATTAGAGCACCCATATATGTGTATCATTGGGACAGAAATGCTTGTATAAAACAAAAGCGCAATGCTCTCAATATCTTCTCTATCATAGCACCATTCGCCAACCCTCGTTCATAAGGGCTTCAATTTTATTCCATTTTCTTCTTCCATTGGCTCTTGCATGGAAATATTGAGAGTTGCAGTCTCCCAACATATACCAGTCACACCTTGCCTTTTGGGCCCACAACAAATCCTCTTGAAGCAACACGTCCTCTACGTCCCGCCAAACTTTTTGAATAACCAAATCTAGGGCATGTTCATTAACACACACACGAGGATTGGAATTTAAGCCTTCCAACCTATTTAATAAATAGCGCTTGCGACGAGTCAGATGACCAAAAACATCCCGGTTCCAAATTTTAACCTCATCTGTGAAATGAAGAATATTGTCAAGTAATGTCAAATCATCATGCCAAACATCTTTAACAAATACACTAAAACCATTATGAAGAACCCAGGATGCCACAAAGCGAAATGGAACATCTCTATTAAGCATTCTATTATCTTCTTTATATAGATGCAACAACAATGGCTGGTGATCTGATTTGAAAAAATAAAGATGAAGAATTGATGCATTAAGAAATACATGAAGAAATTCAGAGTTGCATAAAACTCTATCCAATCTACTTTCACTCCCATTCCTCCGCCAAGTAAACTAAGGTCCCTTGCATCCAATATTCGGGATGCCCATATTTGCATCCCAATTTGTCATGTCGCGATCAATGCTACTTCTAATTTGTCATGTCGAAATCTATTATGCTTCTATCACTTTCTAAACATGATTAAAATATTCCATGATTTCACTATCCAATAAACCATATAATTTAAGGCAAAATAATTGCATCAAACCAATTATGAATAAACCTCATAAATCTATATAATCCATATTCAATAAAAAAAGATGCAAATAAATGCTTATCTGTCTCTTTAATCATTGGCCAAATGAATTCAAGATGACTTCTTTACAAAGTTTCTGAATGAAACTATCCATTTTCCTCCTCTATTTGAAGCAAAATCCTTTGAGTGGCGTCGATGATGCAAGCGACCAAAGAATTGAACTTTAATTTTCTGTAGAAAATGTCATCTGCTTGTCCAAAATCCTTTACTTCTTTAACCAAGTAAATGCTGCCACCTTGGAAGGCTTGGCATACATTAAGTAAATCAAAGGAGAGGGAGGTATGGGCTTTAGGGATATAGAGGGCTTTAATAAAGCCCTTTTGGCTAAAACAGCTTGGAGAATCATCCAGAATCCAGATGCATTGTGGTGTCAGATTTTGAAAGGATTATATTTTCCTAAGGATGAGTTTTTGAAAGCAAAAAAAGGTAGTAAGCCTTCTTGGGGTTGGACGAGTCTTTTAGAGGGAAGGGACTTACTACTGGATGATTTATGCTGGAAGGTGGGTGATAGGCAGAATGTGCATGTCTTTGAGGATAAATGGCCTCCAGCATGTGCAGGATTAAAGTTGAAGAATAGAGACTTGAATGAGGAAATGAAAAATTTGAAGGTAAAGGACCTAATAGTGAATGGGGGTTGGGATTTTGGGATGGTAGGGACTTTTCTGGATGAAGAAGATCATAATGTTATAAAGAAAGTTAAGCTTCCTTTGCTTCATACGGAGGATAGGATGATTTGGTTAAGAAGCAAGGATGCACTACTACAAAAAGGATAAAAGGTGGCGCACATTTTGTGGCACTTCTTTAAACAAGTGCCACAGCTTCTCTTTTTTTTTTTTTTACCTTTATAATTTTTTTTTAATTTTGGGTACTAGCTGTGGCGCCTAATAGATTAAGTGCCACAATTGAGGAGGCCTAATGTGGCGCCTGCCTACGCAGGCGCCACACTAAAGCAGCTGTGGCGCCTAACCCACCAAGCGCCACAGCTGCAGCATTATTTTTAAAAAAAAAAAAAAAGTGGGCATGTGTGGCGCCTAAATAAATAGGCGCCACACATGATAATGACTTGATCAGCTGTGGCGCCTAATGCATTAGGCACCACAGCTGATTTGTGGCAATGTGTGGCGCCTATTTATTTAGGCGCCACACTTGCCTACTTTTTTTAAAAAAAAAAAATTCAAATTGATAGTGTATCTCTTAATTATTTAATTTCCCGCGTAGTGGTCCTGTGTCCGTCTCCCATTCCTTCTCTTTTTAACTACTACTCCACTTTAATTATTTAACTACTCTCTCCTCCATTAAACTACTTTCCCTTTCTCATCTTCTTAGTGGATCCGTCGGCCCCCTCCCTCCATTTCCTATCATCTTCACACTAAAAAACACACCCATATGCTCACTCGTCACTCAAGCTAGCATCACCAACGTGGTCTCCCACTCCCTGCGCTGGTCAATTAATAGATTTGTAAGAAGAAGACTATTTCATTCTAGCTTGCTTTGTTTAAATTTTTTTTTAGTCAAGATAAACCGTAATATAACGTTTGCCTTTTTGTTCCTAATTTAATAGGAAAGAATGAAAACCTAGCTTGTTTCGTTTGCCTTTTTGCTTTGTTTAAATTTTTTTGCCGACAAGCTTGCGTTTTTTAGTAATCTTTTAATTTACTTAATTAGTTGTTGATGTACTGTGTTCACATATCAAGTTCTTGTATTGTGATATTTTTTATGTTAGCTTTGGGGAGTATTAATGTAAGAACATTATTGTTGGGGAACTTGAATTTTAAATATGAAAATTATATATATATATATATATAGGTTGAAATATAAAATAGAAAGATTGACAATTTGTGGAGATGATAAACACGAAATCCACTCATTTTATATAAAACTTCACAATCAGGAAGCATAAAAAAGAGCCACAGGAAAAAAAAGAAGAAGAAGAAGAAAAAAAAAAAGGGACCCTACTGTGGCGCTTGCTCGAGCAAGCGCCATAGGAGGCCCCCCTTCTGTGGCACTTCCTCAAACAAGCGCCACAGGAGGGTATTTTTTTAAAAAAAAATTTTAAAATGTTGTGGCGCTTCCAAGCACCACAGCTTTTTTTAGTGGCATCCAGATATGTGGCACTTATCTAGTGCCACAGATAATGCAATTATAAGCGCCACAGCTTTACTTTTTTGTAGTAGTGATGGCCAGTATGCTGTAAAATTAGGATATAAAGTTGCAAGAGAAAAAGAGGAAAAGAGCCTGCTATTGGCAACTAGTAGTTCCTTTAAACCTTCTAAACAGCTATGGAATAGGATTTGGAACATCAAGATGCCCCCTCAAACTAGGAATTTTATTTGGAGGATAGTGAGTAGGGCTCTAGCAACGAAAGAGGCCCTATTTAGGAGAAAGTGTGCGGCTAATCCTATTTGTGACTTATGCAGAGTGGATGAGGAAACAGTGGAGCACCTCCTCTTTTTGTGTCCTTGGACAGATCATTGCTGGTATGGTTCCCCTCTTACTTTACGATTCAACAAATATAATATGAGTAGGATAGATTGCTGGTTGGAAGAGTGGATTGTAGCAGGAGTTGGACCTGATGATTATGGTCTTGCTCTTTTTGCTGGTATCTGTTGGGAAATATGGAAGGCTAGATGTAAATATATGTTTGAACAGGTAGAGGTGGATGCACTGATCTGTGTCAGTAGGGCAATGAGGTTGGCACAGGATTATTGGGCTGTAACTAAGAGGAGGAACAGGGTTGGGGGTTAAATAATGCACGATAACGTGCAGGTAGGTGGGAGAAGCCTATGTGGGGACAAATAAAGATTAACATTGATGCTGCATTTTGCCTAAAAGAAAATAAAGCAGCTATTGGTATAGTTGAGCGAGATTGGGAAGGGAGGTTTATGGGGGGTATTGGGAAATTGATTGATGCGTCATCTGCCTTTCAGGCTGAAAGTTTGGCATTATTGGAAGTTTTGGAAGGAGGGGAGTTATGGGGAGGAGATAAGGTGATTATAGAGACTGATTGTCAAGTACTATACGATATAATTAGGAAAAAGGAGGTAGTTGGATGTGAATGGGAGAGTGTGGATATTATACAAAAGTGTTTAGAGATATTGAGGCAAGAAGATTTTAACACCTGGGAAGTGACTTTGGTTGCTCGTTCTGGCAATAAAGCTGTTGATTGTTTAACAGCTGAGATAATGAGAGGACTAGTACTGGAAGGATGGCTATTTAGGCCACCACCCTCTCTGAACTCTTTGATGGAAAGGGACATTGAAATTCTGCAGAATGAGGTACAGGGGCGCACTGGTATGTGCTAATACAAAGCAAAAGGTTCATTAGTATAATAGAGAATTTATTTGTCTGTTTAGTTTTAGATATAGGTTGTTTTTGTGGTGAGTTTTTTTAGAGTGATAGGTTGTAATACTAGGTTTTTCTGGAGTGTTTCTTTTGGCTTTGGCTATTGGTGATTATATTACTTTTTTTGGATATTAATAAAATGACTATTTTGATAAAAAATGCTGCCACCTTCAATTTTGACCATATATGCAACAACTTGGGATTTAATATAGGTTTGGTGAAACCATCCAAGAAGGAGCGTAGCTTGTGGATTAACGATCTAAATCCTTATTCCAACCTCACAAAAAAAGAAAAAATTTCTTTCAAAGATACCATTTGCATTCATGGAATTAAGCCTAAAGTTTGTTGGATAAGCTGGATCTCTGAAGAGTACGAGAATAAGAGATGAAGAATAAAGTAGTGCACAATGTCATTAAGGCGTGAGCAGGACTTTCCTTTAGGCTTAATTCACCCCCACCTATACCTATTTTATATGGTGCAAGTTAGATTGACGAACAAATTTCTTGCAGGATATAACAAAAACTCTTGAGTATAGATTACACTCTCAATACTCAAGCAAAACAACAACAACTTTTACAAAATAATGATTTGACTTTATCTTTGTGTGCACTCAAAGACATAGGCAATGAGTTTTATTTCTTGTTGTAAGATTTCTAATATGTTAGAGTGATTGATAGTGTAGGGTATTTATAGGCCATGAAGTGGTACTTTGAAGTGGTGCCCCTTTAAAGTAGTACATTTTGAAGTAACACCTCTTCAATTAAAAGTCATAACAATTTATTAAATTCATAGATCTCTTATGTTGCTTTTGTCACTAAAGCAATCAATTAAACTAGGTCCTAATTAATTATGCAGTTTAAGGTCAACCCTAGGTCATTCTCCCAAAAAACAAGTTGTGGGTTTTTTTTAGGATTGATTTTTAAGTGATGAAAGATGCAATGGAGTGGACCTAAACTAGAATGCAAAACACTATTTCCTGACTAAGTGCAGTTAAACTAATTAAATGCAAGATACAAATAACTCTAAAACCTAAATAAGAATGAAACTAATCTATATGAATTTGAATGCAATTTGGGGGGGTTTATGAAAGAGGAATTAGAATCCTAAGTGAAGATATTAATTAAACGTAAGACAAACAACAATGATTTAATTCAATTATGATGATGAAGGGGACAACTTAGAATTCACATGGAGTCAGCTTTCGTAGCCCATATCAATTTATTACACCAAAGGGGGATTGATGAAAAATTGGAATTAATAGAATTAATCAACTAATTGAAACTGGGAAACTCTCAAATTCAATAACACATAATCCAATAGAAAACTCATAATAGAACAAGCACTAGTTAATTAAATCCATTAAAATTAGTCAAAATAATTTTAAGGGAGTTTTGGGAATCATATTCACAATTGCCTAATTAAACAATTCGACAATTAGCCAACCCAATTAAACAATTAAACTCAAATTGACAATTAAATTAATAATGAAAACGGAAATAATAATCTCATTGACAATCAAAGGGTTTGCAAACAAAAATTCCAACAATCGTCTTAAGTACAAATCAAATCCAAAATATCAATTTATTCCAATTCAAATATGTCTACAAGCCAAAACTAGATTGTTCTCAAGAAAGCAACTCAAAATTATCTAAAACTAAATAATCTCAAATCTTGAAACAAATTGATAAAAAGAAAGACACTCCCTTGTGGTCTTCAAGTGTTAGTTCCTAGGCTCTAGCTTCCTCCATACTCCTCCTAAGTTGCCTCTTAAAAGAGATTAAGTTGCCACGAATTTATTTTCTCCTCCAAACTCCAAGCAACGCACCACAATCATTGATACACGTGATTAAGAGATGGTGTGAAGTAGAGTTGGTAATCCGGGCTGAGACCCGCTAGCCCGCCAAAAAAACACGGGTTCGGGCCACTTTGTTTAAATTCAGGCTAAACGTGTTAAGCCCGTTTAGCCCGTAGGCTGGCCCGCGTTATTATTATTAAATTTTTTTTTGGAGTTTTTTGTCCCACAAATACCTTTAGTCTCCCTTATCTCCTTTCATTTGATAATGTGTTTAATTAATTTCCCATACTTTTTATTTGACACTTATTTTCATATTATATTTATTTATTCTATTATTATTAAATTTAAAAGAGATATGTTTATATAGTTTTGTGATATGAATAGATGAAAAAAAAGAGAAAAAGTAAGAATAAAATTGATTTCATAACATAAATGTATAAAAGAAAAAAGTGTGATATAAGCGGGTGAAAGAGAAAGAGAGTAAAAATTTTAAAAAAAAGAATTAAATTTTAAAAAAATATTGGCGGGCTAGCCCTCCAGCCCGCGAAGGAGGCGGGCTACTTCAGCCCGCACGGGCTGGCCCGTAACCCGCGGGCTAGCCTGCATTACCACCTCTTACTATCAATAATATTTAGGGATGGATAGAGGTGCTTGTTGGTGAGTTGGTGGGTGGAACACACACAATACGTGTGTGTTTGGGGGGGGGGGGTTTGGGCCCCCCAAACGCTCAATTGGAACCTAAACGCCAATTGGCAATTGGGAAAAACAAGTGAGTGTTTGGTTCCAAAAGTGATCAATTGAGCTTTATCCCATTTTAATAGCTTTTGCCATAAGCTCAATTGCCCAGTTTTTACTGATTTAGCGTTTAGGAAGAGTGAATGATTAAAATATTTTTTCAGTTGTGTCCAGTGTGCTATCAAAATGATTGCAATTTTACCCTTAATATACTTTTTCGGCTACAAAAATTAATTTAAACTATTTTTTGGTGTTTTTAACCGTTAAAATATTTTTTCAACTATACCCAGTGTGTTATCAGACTGATTGCAATTTTTTCCTTAATGTACTTTTTCAGTTCCAAAAATTATTTTAAAATATTTTTTGGTGTTTTTAACCCTTTAAAATATTTTTCCACCCACTCTCTCTTACTATTATCACAAAAGTCACTTGTACTTAAGTCAATCCAAACAAATTTTACTTTTACAAAAGTCATTTATACAATCGTTGTTTCAAACATAAATCACATTATACAATCGGGCTTTCACCAAAAATAAAATTACCAAAAGCTAAATTGAGAAACTCCATTTTTTCAATCGTTATTCCAAATACACACTACATGTGTGAAAGTGATAACGGCAAAATAGGGTCAAAAACTCTGCAAGTGCACGGGTCGTATCTGATAAGTATATATTTTATAATTAAATAGGTATATATTTTGGATATATTCACTAGATTTATTAATATTTTATGCCTATTTAATTATATTTTATATATTTTCTATTCTTTAATTAATTATAAGAGAAAAGAAGAATTTGAATATAAAATCTAATCATATCCTATTTTATCTTGTAAGGGATATTATCATATTGAAGAGAGAAGAAAAATATCAAATAAATTCGGGAGCAGGAGAATGATATAATATATACCTATATCTATATAGATATATATAATATCTAACTCAGGCAAATTATTCAAGCCAAAATGTGGATCTCGGATGATAAAACAAATTGAAGGATATTGGAAGAAAGAAAAACAAATTGAAGGAATAAAGAAAACGTGGGTCCCATGCGCATATGAAGATGTAGATTAGACTAACACATATATGACTAACAGATAAGATATAGGGAAAATTGTGAAAAAATCCCTCATTGGTAACTTATTTGCCAAATGGGACCTTCACATGCAGATTATCTTTCACGTGTGCAGAATATCTTCCCTGATGTGCAGATGATCTTCCCTATGTGCAAAAATCTTCCCTATGCATGTGCAAAAATCTTCCCTCCGTGTGCAGAAATCTTCCCTTTGTGTGCAGATATCTTCCCTCCATGTGCAAGATATCTTCCCAGGTCCCATTTAGCAAATAAGTTGTCCATGAGGTCTTTTTTAGCAATTCTCCCTAAGATATAGTGCATGTTTGGATTGGCGTCACGATAGCTTATAAGCTGCTTTTCACGTATATTGAGATAAAACTCCTCTCACATATTTATCTCGTATACGGTAAATCACGATTGAAAAGCTGATTTTAAGCATTCCTATCACTGTTCCAAGCACACACATAGTATATCTTCATTCAGATTAAAAGTTGTGGACCCTGCAAGCAGAAAAGACATCCCTAAAATACATCTATTAAAGGGAATCAGAAGCTGAGACGACGAGAGGAGGGCGAGAAAAAAAAGCAGGATTAAACGAGACGAGAACGCTGGGACGCTGAGACGAGAAGCAGGGTCAGACGGAGAGACGACTGTGGCTAGAGGGAAATGAACGCAGTTGCTGCAAACGGAGCAGGCGAACTTTGCTTCTATTCTGTATTTATTTGTATCTAGTTATCTCTATATCTCTCTGTAGTTTGTCTTGAACTATTTGAAATGTTATAGTATTGCTGGTGCGATTCGATTTTGATGAATATGAATAGTTAATTTTCTCATTTTAGGAGTTTTTTGAGCCTATTTATGGATTGAATTATTTATTTACTCTCTTTTTGCATCGAATGAAGTTTTTATATTGATTTTATCTTGCTCTTAATGCCTCTAAATGCCTGAACACCATTTAGTTGTCTTGTTCATTTAAATTACTCTTGAAAAAGATAATTGAAGTATAGAACTTGGGTAAAATCATGTAAGACTTAAAGTTTAGGATTAAACGGATAGTTTGTTAGTATCATAGAGATATAGTTACTAACATAGCATTATCAGATTAAGATTGGTATTTAAAGTTAATCCTTATAAATTAATACAAGAGATTGATTAGTTTATTAGGATAAATATTTAATTTTGACTCGAGAGAGCATTATCAAATGTCTTTGAATCTTAAACAAATATATATCTTCATTTTATTGCTTATTTAGGGTAAATTAACTAGTTCATGAAATAGAAAGGAGATAGATAATCCTAGGTTCCTCCTGTCTTGAAGTTCTTGATTTAATCAATTAATTTTTAAATATAAAATTTCTTTCAAAATATTCTCACTTAACCTAATTAATAACTTAATTGAGATAATTAATTCATTTTTATCATATTGTGGGAACGATCTTTTTATATTACTTGCGATCTGTACGCTTGCAGTAAAGCTAGACGGCTAACAGTATCAAGTAATAAAGAGTGAGTAAAATATCGTTCCTACGAGAAATTGGTATCAATAATGCAGTTGAGCAATGGCTTTACACTTTTGCTTAAGTTGAGTCAACACAATTCAAATTATGAATAAATGCTAGATAAAAAAAAAATATAACTACTATTAAGGCTAAGGGTAATTCTATATCTTTAGCGATGACTTGGATTATTATAATTTTTATTACTTCTTAGTGTCTAATTTATCCCCTTAATTGCATTTAAAGTTATAATTACTAATCTAGGACTCTTATGTACCTTAGAGTATCTTTCGATCCACTAAAAGTCATTCCAACTATATTAATCCCTAATGTGTTAGGCGATTAGTACTTAATTGAATTAATTTAAGTGCAAGTCTAATGAGACTATATAGGACTGGTAGGTATATGTCTATCCTACAAGCAAATTAAATCCAAAAATCTAATCCTACACAATTCAATTAAAGGTCTAGTCTAAATTTCCTATGTCTAGGCTCATTTAGAACATTAAAATAATCTCAATCAGATGTCTCTTATTTCAAAATAATCAAGCACACAATTAAATCAACAATTAACGGAAAAAATTTTCATCCAATAATTTATAATCAAACTAAATAATCCAAAATCAAGGGTTTAGCCACATAAATTGAACATTGTCATAACCAAAATAAAAGCTAACCAAAGACAAAATAAAGAAGAGAAAGGAAAGGAAAAAAAAAAAACTCAATGCCAAATTTTTATCCGTGCTGTCGCTCTTTTACATCTCCAAACTTTAATCTCCCTCCACTAAAGCCTTGTGTGTTGCTGTCACCAACCAGAAAAAATAGAACACACCTCCCTCTTACTACTCCTAGCATATATATAGGTATATATTGCCTCTTTACGTGCGTCCCTATCACAATATCTTACTTTATCTTTTTTTTTTATCGATTATCTTATAATATAAATATATTTTATTGATATTTTGTTCTTACTTGAATCTTACAATATCCCCTGCAAAATAAATAAAGATATGAGTGGATTTTATATCAAAATATCCGTTTATCCTATAATTAATTAAAAGATAGAAAAATATATAAAAGATAATTAAATAAGTATAAAATATTAATAAATTTAATCAAATATATCTCATAATCTATGCTTATTTAATTATAAAATATATATACCTATCAAACTCCCCCACACTTGAACATTTTCTTGTTCTCAAGCAAAAGAAAGAAAATTCATTATCCGAACAAGAAGAACATTGCTTACAAAATTCCTAAACAGAGCATAGCACACCACCATACTTAGATCATGCTATCGAATTCTATTTAATTTAATGTCTTGTAAGAATGAGCCACTAAGCCAAGAACGTTAAACAATTGTAATCATCCATTAACATCTTTATTATCAAAGGATCAGCAAGTAATACGTGCAACAGTAAGATTAGTAAAGGAATATTAAGTTACTTAATTCCTCTGGAAAGACTCAAATGTCCCACTTAGCTAAGCTTTTCATTTAACCTAATAAGGATCCTCACGTAGAAAATTGATTCATTATATTTTTTTTCTTGTTTTTTTCACCTTGAGCTGTTATAGGTCCCCTTTTGACACGACCCTGCACACGGGTAATGTAGCATCGGTTACTTAGTTACTCCAACAGATATCTCAAAAGCTTTTAGCTCAACTCATGGCCCTCTTTGACTTTACCGTTTGACGCGAGTACCAACATTGGTGATGAAGTGCCCCCGGTTACTAAATTAGGTCTAGAGAAGTCATTGGAGTTGTGTTTCTTATTCTCTTTTTTCTGCTCTTTTTCTTTTTTTTTTCTTTTGCTTTGTTTCCACCTCAGTAATTTCCCTAAATAGAAGCTTTATTTGGCCAACAAGGGTCATCATCTAATTTCTAAAGAAATTAAGTGGCAAAATATTCATAAACTAATAATCTGTTGGTCATATTACAAACTAACCATATTCTCATAGTCCATATCCAGATTTATACAAAAGATCAAGGTTTAGAGGCTTAATTGAAACATTCTTTTCTATTTTAATTTTTTTCAAACAACATTTTCTAATATGGGAAATGCTCAAAGTTAAGTTCAATAATAAGCAATGCAAAAATTTCAATTATGAAAATCTTGCAAAAAAAAAAAAATTCTTTTCAATTGCATGAAAGGACAGGCATATCTCTCCCCCACATTTAAATCAAACATTGTCCTCAATGTTGCAAAAATCAATAAAGAGGGAAAGGAACTAGTACTGCCCTGGTTTAGGTCTCTGATTTTGATAGATATAGGCATTTTCAAAAATTTAGAGCATCCAACAAAAATTTGCTTGACTCTCATCATGAAAAGTCAAAACATCCATAGAAGAATCTTGCATAACAACTATTGTGACATCCATATCAATTTGATGATCAAAATCACAAACATTAGGCTCCACAACCGGAACCTCTTCTAGACACTCAATATTCTCATCTACATCAATTTCAAGCTCAGAGTCACCTTCTACATTATCCATAGTCTCATGCAATTCCACATCTTCAACTTTCTCACAATAATCATTATCAACACAAGAAGTGATCATCATGTTTAAAGAATTATCTTGCCTCATAGTCTCAAGGGTTGAAACAATTTGATTAATATATACCCCAATATTTTGGACACTTGACTTAACTCTAGTGACAAGTTCCTTTTGTTCCTTACCAAATCTATTTGATGCTTCCACACACTCATCAAATAATCTTTCTAAATTAGATTTTTCCTTATACTCAATGTTGTGTTCTTCAATATGTGGATAAGAGTAGAAAGGAGGGGTAATTTCATTATAACAATACTTGATATGTGGATCCCAAAACTTTTGTTGCTCAAAACTTTGACTAGGACAAAATGAATGGTTAAAATAAGTTTGGTTCCTCGCAAAATCATCTCCCACATAATGACTAGTTGTACTATATAGACAATGCTCATATAAATGACTCCCTCCACAATAAGCAAAAGACATGTAAACACATTGAGAGAATCAATATATGGACTATAACTATCATTTATGCTTCTTTTATATTGCCTATATTCATTCAAAAAATTTAAAAAAGCAATCAGTTCATCTTGTGTTGAAGACAAGGAGTCATCTCTTTCTCAATAATATTAAGACCAATTGGTTGCCATGCGAAATCCATTTTTTATTTTTGGTAGAAAAGAAACAAGATATTTACCAACTCAAACTTAAACTACTAATGTTCAATCAATTCCAACCAAGACAATTGTGGCACACAAGTCCCCTGCAACGACACCAAAAACTTGATAGGGGCAAAATATAGAGCCAAAAACTTCGCAAGTGCACGGGCCGTGTCAAGTAATAAAGAGTGAGTAAAATATTATTCCCACGAGTACTTGGTATCAATAATGCAGTTGAGTAGTGACTTTACACTTTTTCTTAAATTGAGTCAACACAATTCAAATTATGAATAAAAGCTAGATAAAAAAATCTAACTACTATTAAGGCTAATAGTAATTATAGATCTTTAGCGGTGACTTGAATTATTATAGCTTTGATTACTTCTTAGTGTCTAATTTATCCCCTAAATTGCATTTAAAGTTATAATTGCTAGTCTAAAACTCTTACTTACCTGAGAGTGTCTTTCGATCCACTAAAAGGCATTTCAACTATATTAATCCCTAACGTCTTAGGCGATTAATACTTAATTGGATTAATTTATTAATTTAAGTGCAAGCCTAATGAGACTATGTAGGGCCGATAGATATATGTATATTCTACAACCAAATTAAATCCGAAAACCTAATCATACATGATTCAATTGAATACCGCAATCAAATTAAGTCCGATATAATTAAATTTCCAATGTCTAATTTGAATCCATTAAAATTCATCCATTTGATTCTCTTTTGACTTTTAAGAAAAAAATTTATAATGTAGGATCTTCTAATCTGCTTTTTTTTGGCATGCAGGAATTAAATAAAATCATGATCTATCATATATTTGGAAATATTATTCAATCACAAGATAGAGAATTAAAATATTAACAATTTAAGCCCAATAATCTCATAATTAATTCAGATTTATATTATGTCCTAAAATTAGCTAACAATCCAAATATTATCTAATAAATTCAAATTAGTTTAAAATAATCCTTAAAATAAATGAATGAGATGGGATGAAATATATAAAATTTGGAATTTATCAATCTCATATGCTGGTTTATGAACTTACATATGAAGAGTTATATTTTTATATTATATAGAGTTTTATCATAAATACAATATAACTTTTCACTAGGTGATGGCTACCATTTCTCTGATTATAACATTTCACCAAGTGATGTCTACTATATCTTTGACTATAACATTTCACATGTCTCTAGAAGTTGAACAGACATAAGCTTAATGATTTTTAATATTATAATTCCTTACATAACTCTTCATATAAGTCCTTTGATTTAATGATCATGACTTTATAAAAAAAACAAATCTTTTCATTTTAAAATATTCCAACAGATCTTGTAGTCTCTGAACTCCCGGCCAACGCTACCTACAATAGGTGGGAAAAGACCATGTATGATTTTACCGATTGGGTTACCACTGGTTTCATTAACAGTTCTTGTGAGTTTATCCACAATATATTACGTGATACAAAAAAGGAAACTTTGTGAGGTTGTCCCAGAGTGGGAGCAAGACTATAGGCCGCACAGGTTCAAATACAAAGATCTTTATGTTGCCACCAAGGGATTCAAAAAGAGAGAGCTGTTGGGTTGTGGTGGATTTGGCGAGGTGTACAAAGGAACAATGCCAAGCTCAAAAATTGAGGTTGCTGTGAAGAAAGTATCTCATGAATCACAACGACGCATCAGAGAGCACAAGAACAGGAAAAGCCACAACAAAGTCTGATGTTTTCGCTTTCGGTGCTTTTTTACTGGAGATTGTATGTGGAAGGAGGCCTATAGAACGAGGAAGCGATCAAGATGTAATTTTGGTGGACTGGGTTTATGAGTTATGGAAGAAGGGTAAGATTATTGAGGCAAAGGATCAAAATTTAGGAACAGATTATAACATAGAGGAGGTTGAATTGGTGTTAAAGTTGGGGCTGCTGCGTTCAAATTCTAAGGCTACAAATAGGCCAAGCATGCGTAAAGTTGTGCAGCATTTAAATAGTGATGTGCCTTTGCCTGATTTGACATCGCTAATCTCACGCCTCCTTCCTATTCTGACCTTGCATTTGGGAATGAGCAAGAGTCTATTGACATAAGGATGTGCATTCAATCTTCAAATATGGATGGCTATTCCCCTTGCAGTACTTCAATAGCTGAATCAGTGCTCTCTGGAGGTCGTTGATTTCCCATGCACGCATATATGTCCAAGGGACATAATACATCCGCAATATATATGCCCTAATATATATAGAGCTATTCTATTACAAGATTTAAGTATTAAACTTCTTTTGTTTGTGTAGCATAATTTTATTTGTATTATATTATGCTTTTATTTCTATGTTTGATATGTTTTGTTATTGGTGAATTATATATGCTTTTATTCATTGTGATTTCAAGTTCATATCTTATTTTCAGCGATTTTCCTCACTTTTTCTACAATCAGAAACATTTGAAAGGCTAAGCAAATAATTTAGCCAGAGAATAGTCCTGCCTTTTCCGGTCTTATTATCTACGACAAGTTGGAACTGATCGTATCATCTTACGGGTCATTTAGACATTTACTATTCGTCTTTTAAAGTTTATATATGTATAAGTCACTTATAGAAAAACGTCTTAGTCCACAATATAAATCACTTGAAGAGTAATTAATATCTATTTATCAATTTTACCCATGTAGATAATACTTAAATGTGAATTTTGGTATGTTCTCTCTTATTTGAGACATAATTTAATACGGGGAAAATTGGAAAAAAATTCAATTTAAAGCATATTTAATGAGTTAACTACTATTTCTTGGTTTTAATGAATTAGTTGAAATACCTTATATTATAGGCAAGAAGGAGCATGTATTATGCTAATAAAAAATTAAAATTTTACCAATGAGGTTTGGCACAGTTGGTTAAGGTCTTGCCACCCCGATCATAAGGGAGTGTGTTCGAACCCTCTGACCGATGGGGAGACCTCATTGGTAGGCGATCTCGTAAGTCCCTTGTAAGCGCTCGAAGAGCCCTGGGGCTGTGCCCTGACCTTGGTAGAGGACTGGTGCCGAACCTACCTAAACTTTCTTTCTATCAAAAAAAAAATTAAAATTTTAAAAATAAAGTTATTCAAGCTTTCGGGCTTTAGCCCTGATGAACCCAATCAATTAGAGTTTGACATGAAAGAAAATCCAAATATAAAGTAAAAGGACTTAATAGACCTAGGGCCATATGAGTTAGGCTAGGCCATTTTGCCAAATCCACTCTTATATAGTCAAGATTCAAAGTTCAAAATAGGTTGTTCAATCATCCTAGCACTAATACATTGAATCTTATCATAACTGTGTGTTTAAGCATACTTAGACGAGATTAGTACGTACCAAACCAGTTTTCCTACTAAATACTTATCTAGTCTTTTTTATAAGCAACTTTTATCTTTATTGCGCAAAACGAACTTACGGTTAAAATTAGTTAAAAATAATAAATGTGTCAAAAATATTATGTTTTTTTTCAAATATGTCTCTATTTATGAAAATAGCATATGAGATAGAATGAGTAACAAATATGATCAAGTATGAGTATAAAATATGAGAGAGAGAATGAGTAATAAATGAGTAAATGAAAGAGAATTAGTGGCGAGTGGGGGATAATTACTATAAAGATGTGTATTTAATAGGGGTAGAATAGGAAAAAGTAGTTTAAATTTTGAGAAACAAGTAAAAAATTGCTTATAAAAAAGAACCAACCCCAAGAGAAAGAAAGTTGCTTATAAAAAGGATCGGATAAAAGTACTTTGCTTAATAGGGAGAGCTAATCAAATCTAAACCATCCAAATCTGATCTTATATAGCCAGGTTTAAGTTTTTTTTTAAATAAAAATTATTTTTTGAAAAAAAATAATTGTTAGAAGATTATCTTTATTTTAAATTCTATACTCAACAAATAATTTTTAAAAAAAATATAAACTTCAAAAAATCCAGACTGTCAAATAAGATATGAATTATATGATCCATATCTGATTAGCTTCCCTGCTAAGCACTTTACTTAATAGAGAAACTAGTTCCTAGTATGTACTAGGATGAGTGATCTCATATAAGTTCTTGTGTTGAACCCATCTTTTTGAAACTTACCAAAAAAAAAAAATGTTCAAAATAGCTTCTCATTGAAAGAAGAATTTTGTGTTGGCGCGTGTTTGGCTAAATTTTACATTTTATACCTAGGAAAAAAATAGCACTAATCACTTTTTCCCTATCGAAACATGCTCACGCATGTCTATGAAAAAGATGGTGACATCATTAGTATAGATTTTATATTTTATACTGAAACACGAAACGGCAATGTTGTTTTATTTATGTGATGTAAGTAGCTGAATTAATATTAAAATTTAAGATGGGAGCCCCACTATGTTTTTCTCAACATGACAGCACATAAGCAGACAATTTGCCGATCGGAGACCCTAACTTTAAGAAGTCTACCAGGTCAACATCATTCATAAATTATAATCAATCATTACGGACATTAGGTTTCAGGAAACTTCTACGTAGGCCTAATGCCCAAGCCCAGCCACGCCATGCACGACTGAAAAAGATTCTTTAATAATGATCGCCGTGAAAAAAAAAAAAAAGAAGAAGAAGAAGAAACCCTGAAACTGTCCATTCCTATGAGCATATACAAATTAAATAATAGAGAACTTGGAAGAAGACATTGATCAAGAGGCAGCAACATGATTTACTGGAACCCCATGACAATGGTCTTGTTTTTGTTGGTGATCAGTGACGAATTAGATACAAGTTCCATCTTTCATGGATTCCAATGAGCTAATTTAAGCATGGATGATCTTGTTTCTGTTGCCTCTTGTGGCCTCCTTCGACTCATTAATGAAACAGAAAAATCTGCAAATAGGTCATGCGTCTTACCCTAATCTACTTGTTTTTACAAACACTAACATACTACTACATGTTGAAGATGTTACTACCCCTATAGATGTCCCTTTTTAAAAAAGGGAGGTTAAAACATAGAGACGGTGACATTTTTGTAAATAAAATAATGAAATCGCAACATTAGGTATCCCAAATTTAAATTGGGACGCCTAAAGTAGAGTTTAGACGTTTCAAATTTTATTTGGGACGTCTAAAGATTCCCATTGACTCCAAAAAAGTAAATTAAAAAAATGTGACTTACTTTAAGCTTTCCAAATGGGATTTGAGACGCCTAAAGTCTTACTTTAGGAGTCCCAAATGTTTTTGGGACTCCTAAAGGCATGTCAGAAATTCTGACATGCGTGAGACTTCTCTTCCCTTTTCTTCATTCCCATATCAGAAACCCATCCCTCCTTTTCCATCTTTCCCATCCCCTGTGACTTCTCTTCCCTTTTTTCTTTCATTCCTGTGACTTTGTTTTCTCTATACCATGAGTAAGCTTTTTCATTATTCCCTTTTCTTCATTACATTTCGTCTTCTTCTCTTCCTTTTCTTTTCCCTTTTCTTCAGTACACCTCCTCCATCTTCTTTTGCCCCCTCCACCCTCTGGCGTAGACCTCCCACCTTCTTCTTTGCTTTCAGCTTCTGGCGTATCTCTCCTCTCCACCATGCATACACAACTCCTCCAACGTCTTCTCTCCACATTGGAAGTACATAGACACTATTGGCTACCCTCTCCCCTACTTACATCAGGTTTGCTTTTTTTTTTTTTAAATATTAATTTACATGAAGAATTAAGTTAAACTTGCAATGTGAAATTATTATAATGCTTTCAATTTATTTACATGATTCTAATTATTGGAGTGTTTTTCCCTTGATTGTTTTTTTTTGCCAAAATCATAAACTAGTTGTTAGTAGTTATGCAATACTAATAATGTTTTTGTTTTATACGTTTGGAGCTTGGAAATCGAGGAAAATACATATGTATATTTATTTTGATGAAATGAACAACAATTAGTTTGTAGTTGTGTGGTGACAAATATTTTGACACTTTCTGGTTGTTGTTATACATATATAATATTAAGTTGTATGAGTTGTTGTTATTGTACATATATATAGTAAAAAGATTGCAGTGCTAGATGTCTTTACCATTTTGTAAGGGACATTTTGTGGTTTATGAATTCATCTTCAATTCTGTTTTTGCAGTTTTAATTTGCTGGGCAATAAAGAATATAAATAATCATTTTTAAAAAAATATAAAATCTTTTAACATCCCAAATGAAAAAAAGGGATGTCTAAAGTGGGACTTTAGACGTCCCAATTTTAAAAAAGGGACGTCTAAAGTCCTCCGGTAGAGGACTTTAGACGTCCCCAATTTGAGAATTGGGACGTCTAAAGCCCCACTTTAGACATCCCAATTTTGATGCCTAAAGTAGGACTTTAGACGTCCCAATTTTAAAAAAGGGATATCTAAAGTCCTCCATTAGAGGACTTTAGACGTCCCAAATTTGAGAATAGGGAAATTAGGACGTCTAAAATGGGACTTTAGACGTCCCTTTTTTAAATTTGGGATGTCTAAAGTCCCACTTTAGACATCCCTTTTTTTAGGGACGTGTTTTCTAAAATATACTGCGCCCCTCACATAGATGTCCCCCTATTTTTGGACATTAAAAGTGCCAAAATAGGGACGTTAAAACCCCTGTTTTTAGTAGTGACTTGTTCTTTTTCTACTACTTTTGTTTTTTCCATTCAACCTTTATATCCCACTCTGAGTGATCATGAGTGGCTTTTGTAATATCTCCAACAAAAGCATTTCCAGGTACTCGTCCTAGTCAATACCTAGGCCTCTTCAATGAAACCACCAACGGTAACCCAACAAACCATGTTTTTGCTGTGGAACTTAACATCATTCAGACCAGCGAGTTCAAGGATATCAATGATAACCTGGTCGGAATTGATATTAATGGTTTGAATTCAAAGAAATAAGCTCCTGCTGGATATTATGATTGTTAGAGCAGAAAATTAGGGATCTCATAACTTATGAATCTAGAAACGCTAGTAATGTAGGAATCTCATAACACTCATATGTTTCTTCGGATGTATATAAATATACTTGTACATTATAATGAAACATACATAAGTTTAAACTTCTAAGTTATCACATGGTATCAGAGCCTTTTCAGAATTGATTTAAGTCTTAGAATTTTTCCAGCCAACCTCCATTTTTTTTCTGGCCAACAGCTTCCAAGTTCATCCTCAGATCTTCCTTCTCTGATGTCTCTTCTGGTCACACGCGCCTCACTTCCTAAACCTCCATCCTCCGATCGGCACAACCCCATCGACAGCACCCAGTTCTGGCTACGTGCGTAGCTTCACGCACCTCCTCATCCTCCACTGCTCTATTCAAGTGCCGGTGCATGGGGCGGTTTCTGGTGTCCTTTTTTGGTGATTCCAAGGGCGTTCAGATCAAATTCTCATCCTTATTCTATCCTTGGTAGTTGTATGGTCCAATTCCCTCTTTGAATTATGGGGTACATCTTGTTATTTACTTCCTCTATGGTATTTTTAGTCCCTCTTTTTGGTCTTGGTTGGGTCCATTCCATTTTTCGTTCACCGGTGTAGTTCCTTGTTAACTTGAAGTTCCATTTTGTTGTGTGGCTTTGGCATTTTGTGGTTTACTCTTATTTGGTGTTATTGCAATCTATGACTAGTCATCTCACTTTCTTTAAGAGCCTCTCCTCACACTTGGTATTTATTTCCTTAAGTGAATTTGTGCCTTCTTGTTGATTTGATTGCGATCGTGGTTGATTACTCTACATGGCTGACTTTAAGAACTCTAATATGTTACCTATATCTGCTAAGATTACTGCTTCACAATTAACCTGGACAAACTACAGTGATTGAAGCAAAACTGTTAGAGTTTATATTTTGGGCATTGAGATGGAAACCCATTTAACTGAGGATCCTCCTTCTAATGATGAAACAAAACTTTTGGCTTGGAAGAGAGCGGATGCTCGAATTCTGTTTCAAATTCAAAACTCTATTGAAGCACGGATTTTGTCTTCCATTAGCCATTGCAATACTGTAAAAGAAATTATGAATTATCTTGAATTTATGTTTTCTAGCAAAGGAAATATTACTCGAGTTCACGAAGTCTGTAAAGGCTTCTATCGATCTCAACAACAGGGTTATCCCTTAAGGACTTCTTTCTAGACTTCAAAAGGTTGTATGAGTAGATGAAAGTACTCATGTCTTCGCAGGCGGATCTTCTGACCTGTATTAAACATATAGAACTTTAGGCTATCATCAGCTTTCTTGAAGCTCTTGACCCTTCATATGAGACTATTCACACTCAAATTCTGTTGAGTCAAGAGCTTTCATCTTTTGAAGATGTGTTCTCATGAGTTCTTCGTGCTGATATTTTGGTTCATTTGTCGGTTGATCCAAATACAAGTGCTCTAGCTGGGCGTTCCCCCTTTGAAAACAAGAATTATGGGCTTAAACATGAAACTAATACTCCAATCATGAATTCTGGCAGTATTATCTGTAATTATTGCAAAGAACCTAGTCACATCAAGAAAAATTTATGTAAATTGCAAAATAAATAGCAGCGTGATCAGCAACGTGGTCTTGCTCATATTGCCCAGACACCTGATCAGTTTGATTCTGGACCATACTCTGCAAAGGCCCTAGTTATAGGTACTTTGTCCTATATTCTTATACTACTTACACAAAGTGGGTCATTGATTATGGTGCCACCGACCACTTGACAGGTAACTGTCATTTATTTTCATCATATGTACCCTATGCCAACCCATCATCCATATTTGTTGCCAATGGTTCCCTGGTTCAAGTACTTGGATCAAGCACTGTTAAACCAACTACATCCCTTTCACTATCTTCTGTTCTTAATAATGTTCCTGATCTCACATTTAATCTTTTATCTCCCAGTAAACTAACTCGTCATTTAAATTGTTTTATCTCACTATTCCTTGACTATTATTTAATTCAGGATCTTTCAGCGAAGCAGATTATTAGTAGAGGATATGAATCTGGTGGGCATTACATCCTTGATGATTAGGTGCCACGTTCTGTTGCTTGTTCTGGTGGGCCGTCTCCCTTTGAAGCCCATTATCGTCTAGGTCATATGTCCCTTTCATCCCTAAAAAGATTATATCCTTAGTTTTCATTCGTGTCCACTTTGAATTGTGAGTCATGTCAATTTGTCAAACACCATCGTGTTCATTTGATACCTTGAGTCAATAAACGGGCTGCTTCCCTCTTTGAGTTAGTCCATTCTGATGTTTAGAGTCCTTGTTCAGTTTTATCTCAGACTGGTTATCGATATTTTGTCACTTTTGTTGATGACTTTTCTCGAACCACTTGCCTTTACTTAATGAAACAGCATTCTGAATTGTTTACTCATTTTCATAATTTTTATACTGAAATTCAAACCCAATTCAATACTCCTGTGAAAATCCTTTGAAGTGATAATACGAAAAAATATTTTTCTGCCCTATTCATTGAATATATGTATAGTCATGCCATTCTTCACCAATCCTCTTGTGTTGATACGCCTGCTTAAAATGGTGCTGCTGAAAGGAAGAACCGTCATCTCTTAGAAACTACTCGAGCTCTCATGTTTTACTCCTATGTACCTAAATCCTTTTAAGCAGACGCTGTGTCTACTACCTATTTTCTCATAAATCGTATGCCTTCAGTTGTCCTTAGTGGGGACATTCCATACTCCATTCTATTTTCTACCACTAAGTTGTTTCCTATTGATCCAAAAAAAATTTCTGTGTTTACTTTGTTCGAGATGTTCATCCAAGTGTTAGTAAACTCGATCCCAAGTCCTTACAGTGTGTCGTCCTTGGTTATTCTAGAATTCAGAAAGGTTATCGATGTTACTCTCTTGATCTTCGTTGTTACCTTGTGTCCACTAATGTGACCTTTCATGAGTCTTCTCCTTTCTTTGCATCTTCGACCTTCTCTAAGTCTCCATCCATCATTGATAAGTCTAATGATGTCCTGTTTTATTGTATCCCTCTCTCACCAATATAGGTTGCTTTTCTAGAACCTGATATCATCAATGATGTTGATGCTACCAATATTTTGCCTTCACCAATAACTGCTTCACCGACGGATACTGGTCATGAATCCCTGGTTCCTATTCCTAATTCCCCATATCCTCCCATTACTGTCCCTAACCCAGTTGTCCTTGATTCTGCTGTTGATCCCTCTCTTGACCTACCTATTGTCCTTCGAAAAGGTCCCCATCCTCGTTGTCCTCCCAAAAGATATGCTAACTCTACCTATTCTATCTCCTCCTTTATGTCTTTCCAAAATTTGTCCTCTACTTCCTCTTCCCTTGTGGCCACCTTTGATTCCATATCCACCCCTACTACTCTTCACCAAGCCTTGACTCATCCTGGTTGGTGTGCAGCGATAGAAGAACTTATGGCCCTTGAAAAAGATGATACTTGGACTCTTGTTGATCTACCTTCTGGGAAGAAAGCCATTGGATGTAAATGGGTGTTTGTTGTTAAAACTAAGGCCAATGGTTCTTTGGAATGGTTAAAAGCTTGACTTGTTGCCAAAGGGTATACCCAAGCTTATGGCATTGACTATTTTGAGACTTTCTCCCCTATGGCTAAGCTCACCTCAGTTCATCTTCTTATCTCTCTGGCTACCACCTATCATTAGGATTTGTATCAGTTGAAAGTTAAGAATGCCTTCTTGAATAGTGACCTCCTTGAGGAAGTTTATATGGAGCAACCACCTGGGTTTGTTGCTCAGGGGGAGCATAGGAAAGTATGTTACCTCCAAAAGTCATTGTATGGTCTAAAGTAAAGTCCTCGTGCCTGGTTCGATAGATTTTGCATTGTGGTCAAGAAGTTTGGGTTAAGCCAAAGCAAGTGTGATCACTCTGTGTTCTACCAGCAATCTGATTCAGGCATGATCCTTCTAGTAGTATATGTTAATGATATTGTGATTACTGGGGGTAACTTCTCTAGAATCTCAGAACTTAAAGTCTTCCTTAACTCTCACTTCCAGACAAAAGACTTGGGACCATTAAAGTATTTCTTGGTATTAAGGTTTTGAGAAGCAAGAAGGGCATTCTTTTAACTCATAGGAAGTATGTTCTTGATCTCTTAAAGGAAAATGGAAAGCTTGGAGCTACACCAAGCAACTTTCCCATGATTCTGAATCCGTTACTGGATCTTAATGATATTATGTTTGATGAGCTTGCTGATGACTTGAAGAAGAAGATTGATCCGGAGAAACTAAAGCCATTTGAATCTCCTGAAAGATATAGAAGACTTATCAAGAAGCTAAATTATCTAACAGTAACTTATCCTGATATAACCTTCTTAGTCAGTTTACTCAGCCAATTCATGGCGTCTCCAACAGTAGCACAGTAGGAAGCCTTATAGCATATCTTACATTATTTGAAAGGTTCTCTAGGTTGTGGCATTCTCTATATAAATTATTTGCACTCTAAAGTTGAGTATTTTTGTGATGCGGATCATGCAGGATCTAAGGCCACAAAACGATCTACTACAGGTTACTGTGTATTTGTTGGTAGAAACTTGATATCTTGGGAAGTAAGAAGCAGGGTATTGTATCAATGTCCAGTGCAGAAGCAGAATACAAAGCCATGTCCCTGTCAGTACAGGAAATTGTGTGGGTCCTTCAACTCATAAAGGAAATTGGCATTGTTATAACATTGCCTGCTAAGCTATGATGTGATAATAAGGCAGCATTGCACCATAGCATCAAATTCTGTGTTCCATAAACGTACAAAACATATTGAAATTGATTATCATTTTATTTGTGACAAAATCAAAGAAAATGTTATATCTACAGGGCACATGCAATCAAACGACCAACAGGAAGATCTTCTGATAAAAGCATTATATGGGACAAGGGTTGAATATCTTTGAAACAAGTTAGGCATGATTAATATATATGCTCCAACTTGAGGGGGAGTGGTAGAGAAGAAAATCAGGGATCTCATAACGTATGAATCTAGAAATGGTAGTAACATAGGAATCTCATAACGCTCATAACGTTTAGGAAACGTTTCTTCGGATGTATATAAATATACTTGTACATTAAAATAAAACATATATAAGTTTGAACTTCTGAATTATCACAATGATAATGGGTCTCGCTTTCAAACTTTAAGCCTTGTCAAAGGCTTCTTGATTCAGGTGAGGGTGGACTATGATGGACGTAGGAAGCAAATTATTATCACACTTGCTCTCATCAAGGTTAACATAGCTTGGATCGTTCTCAAATTCTAACCAATCCTAGTTATCTTGGATTCTCAGCTTCCACAGGGTACTTCTTAACTTCTCACTATGTTCTTGGTTGGAGCTTCAAGCTCAATGGTGATGCTCAAAACCTTGATGCCTCTGAACTCCCAAAGCCACCACAACTTTGAGGAAGAATAACGCAATCCATGATTTTGCCAATTGGGTTATCTCTGATATCACTCTGTTTGCTCCTTTTTGTAAGTTCATCTATAGTTTATTACATATGCAATAAAATGAAGTTTTCTGAGGTTGTCGAAGAGTGGGAGCAAGACTATGGTCCTCATAGGTTCAAATACGAAGATCTTTACTTTGCCACAAAAGGATTCAGAGAGAAAAAGCTTTTGGGTTGTGGTGCATTTGGAAAGGTGAAAAAAAGACAACACCAGGTTCGAGAATTGATGTTGCAGAAATTGTTGGTATCGATCGTTTTCGCCACCGAAACCTCGTACCTCTTTTGGGATATTGTAGGCGAAAAGGAAAGCTTCTTCTAATCCATGATTTCTTGCCAAATGGAAGCTTAGATTAATATCTCCATAACTGGCCTTGTGTGACACTGAATCGGACACAGATTCAAAAGCGTCAAAGGAGTAGTTTCTGGATTGCACTGTTTGCATGAAGGATGTGAAAAAGTGGTGGTCCACAGAGACATAAAAGCAAGCAATGTTCTCATAGATTTAGAATGAAATGGAAGGCTAGGAGATTTTGGTCTTGCAAGACTATATGACCATGGCAGTGATCCTCAAACTACAAGTGGAATTACCTAGCACCGGAGCAGACAAGAACAGGAAAGCCACGACAAAGTCAGATGGTTATGCTTTTGGTGCCTTTCTGCTTGAGATTGCATGTGGAAGAAAGCCCATAGAGCAACTAAATGAAGAAGAGTGTGGTCTTCGTGGATTGGGTTTATGAATTATGGAATAAAGGTGAGATTATAGAGGCAAAGGATCAAAATTTAGGAACAGATTTTTCAGCAGAAGAGATAGAGTTAATATTCAAACTTGGACTTTTGTGTTCAATTTCGCAACGAGTGAGTAGGCCAAGCATGCGTAAAGTTGTGCAATATCTAAACTGGGAAGTTCCTTTGACAGATTTGTTCTTTAAGCCTATGTTCTTCTTCTCAAGGCTTATCATTTGGGAATTATGCCTTTTCTAATTCTGCTGAGTCCAGTATTATTCCATCTTACAATATTCATCAATCTTTATCTCATCGTTCAGTTGCCGAATCTTGTCTCTCTGGAGGTCGCTGATTCCTCGCAAGGGACATAAGATCTGTTACAACTGTTACGGAAACCAGCCTCATATTATTTGTTTTTTATTGTTTGTATTTTAGTGCATGTTAGGATTAGCTTTTATGATTAACAAGGTAAGTATGTGAGAGGAGTTTTATCTTGATTTACATAAAAGGATTTCTGAAACCATGGTTTTGTTGTTTCCCAGACATGTACTTATGCATTTAGGAAAAATTGTGTAGTCCAGCCCCAGGATATATAATTAATTAGCCTTTCATAAAAAAAATAGTTAAAAATAGCCAATTGTGAGTTTTTGTTCAGTAATTAAATAAAATTCTTAGATTTTTGTGAAAAAAAAAAATCATCAAACAGCACATAACTAAAAGTAAACTATATTAACCAATACAAGATTGGTTTAGCAGTGTAAGACTCAGTTAGATTCTTTTGAGCTTCGAGTTTAAGTTTTAGAGAAGACACCTATGTTAGAAGGGGTAGTCATGAGCCCCAAATCTGTATTATTCAATTGCTCGAATATTTGATAATAAGATTCAAAAAAAGTACTAGATACCATGTTGATAGTATAAAAAAAATGCAGCCGATATTACCATGTTGATAGTATAAAAAAAATGCAGCCGATATTATTTATGACATATTATCGGTGTGATTACAATTAGATAAGTAACTTCCGTATATTTGATGCTACCACCTACTCAGTGTGAGGTGGAGATTGACCAGGGAAACTAGAATTATTTGTACTTTGATATTTGCTTAGAGTGAATGGATGTCTCCAGTTTTTATTTTAAAAAATTACATGAGTTAGTTGTTTGATCAAATTATTTATAAAGTCATAAAAAAAACTGGAAAGAAAACTCCTATATAAATAGATAATAAAATTATCAGTGTGATTTCAATTAGATAAGTAACTAGTATATTCTGGGCAATGATGTGTTAATAATAAAATTACAAAGAATGACTTATGCTAAATTACAAGTTACTCAACACCAGACTGGTCAATCAGCAAGGTAGTGGTTCAAGTGTTAGTAATTTAAAGGAGGTCAACACAAAATTAGATCATTATTAAAATAATATATTTGATTAAAATATACGAAAATTCATATATAATTATGAAAAGAGTAATATTTAACTATAAAATGCATTAATCACATCTAAATAGAATATTCATTTACAACTATAACCTACTACCCTTAATCTAAAACAAAACAGAGTTATTAAAGTATAAATATAATATATTGTTTTTTTTTTCTTTTTTTCCCCAACTTAAAACAATGTCTTTTCTGGCTTAATTATTAGGAAGAAAAAAATGCTAAATTATATAAAACCCCCTGAATTTTGTGACAGTTGCATATAACCCCCTGACATTTTAAATTTTAAATTCAACCTCCATGATCTTCTATTTTTTGATAGAGGCCCTTTTCGTTAGCTTACAAAAATAGCCATGTTAGATTAATAGAAGACGTACACCTGACATCCTATGTAGTATCCCATGTGAACTAATAATTTCATAATAATTATATCATTTTTAGACAAGGGTTACAATGTCATTTTACATTAAAGAACCCTCATTTTCATTGCCTCTCTTTGTGGCCTGCGCACCCCTTTCACCTTCCAATTCTTAGCAGCAGCCTCTGTGCCGCAAATTGATTATCAAATTGGAGAAATCACAAGCACCAGCTTAAGACTTTGCTTGTCCATAGATTCTTGCACAGCTTGATGGTATTAATCATCAATGGTAAGATCTGAACGAAAGCTCTCAAGCAGCAAGTATTTTTTATCCCTTCACATTCAAGTCAAGTATTGGGAAGGTATCTAGCCAGTGAGGCAAGTTAAGTTAGGAAATAAGGAAAGCAGCTGAAGCAAGGTGCCTAAGCCTTCAAGTTGCGAGAAGCTCTAATAACGTCGATAACCACGGCCTTGAACAGAATCTTCTTGTCTTTATGAGTATTATTAGCCATGTTTCTTGCAAAATCCAATATCTTTGTGGCCATGGAGCTACCCAAGAACTGAGGAATACCGAATTGAAAAGGAATAAGATTTGCGATCTGCCCTATTGAATTCTTTGAGTGTTGATTGGAATAATGTTTGCAAATTAATTGGAAGGTGAAAGAGGTGAGCAGGCCATAAGGAGAGGCAATGAGAATGAGGGTTTTTTAATGTAAAATGACATTATAACCCTTGTATAAAAATGATGATATAATTATTGTAGATTTATTAAGTTACATAGGATGTCACGTAGGACGTTAGGTGTCTTCTATTAATCTAATGTGGCTATTTCTGTCAAAAAGTTAACGGTAAGTTAACGGCAAGGGCCTCATAATTCAAAATAGAAGATCAGGGAGGTTAAATTTAAATTTTAAAATATCAAGGGGGTTATATGCAACTGGCTCAAAATTCAATGAAGGTTTCGTATAATTTAGCTAGAAAAAAAAAATCTAACTCAACCAACCCGTCAAAAACTATTACCCAGATCAATTAGGGAATTGTTTCATTGTCTAATTGGCTAAATCAATCAGGTTGAGTTTTCATACAATGCTAAATTATGTATAAAAAGTTTTAATCATTTGTTTATATGACTTCTCATCGTATATTACGAATTATTCAAATAAAGGCATATACTTGGATCAGCTAGCAGGCATGCATCAATTATGGATTATAAGTTTTAATTCTTTGGGTCTCGTGGTGGAATAAGGAATAATGACTGACTTCGTCAAAGTCTCCCATTTTTGTTGTTTGCACTTTGCAGATTGGAGTTCACTTTCTCTCAAAGTCCATGTGGGAAATAGAATAAAAGTGAGATATGGTGCGCTTTACTTTGACATTTGGACCCTAAAAAAACTCACATCTCTTCCACTCTCTCTCTCCTTCTATTTTTTTTCTTTGAAAAATGCACTCAGGTCATAAAGACCGGAAAAAAAAATAGCAAAAAAGTTTTCCTATCAAAAAGCTTTATAGGGACTGTAGTGATATAAATTCTGAATATAAAATTACTTTATTGCCCTTATTAATTAAAAAAGGAAAAGAGAAGCAGTGCTATATTATTAGAGGCAGGTACTTGTCAATCGTCACTCTATACCATGTTAAAATAGGCACTTCTACTTGTTAATGGGAGTTGTTTTAGTTAATATAGATAGATTTGTCCATGATCACTCTATGACTTGTCAAAATAGGCACATATATTTGTCAATATATAACTTGCTATTATAAGCACATAAACTTGTCAAAATAGGTACAAACACTTGCCATATATAACTTATCAAAATAGACACATACACTTGTCAAAATATATTCAACATCCATTGGCAAGTGTGTGTGCCTATTTTGACAAGTTATATATTAGTAAGTTTATGTGCTTATTTTTACAAGTTTAGGTGTCTATAATGGTAAGTTATACATTAGCAAGTGTGTGTGCTTATTTTGACAAGTTTATATGCCTTTGACAAATTATATATTGGCAAGTGTATGTGCCTATTTGGACAAGTCATAGAATACTCATTGACAAGCCCATCTATGTTAACTAAAACAGCTCCCGTTGACAAGTGAATGTGCCTATTTTGATAAGTCATAGAGTGACGATTGGCAAGTACTTGCATCTAATCATATATCATTGCTTCTCTTTTCCTTTTTTAATCAATGGGGGCAAGAATTTAATTTCACATTCGGCATTTATATCACTGCAGTTCCTATGGAGCTTTTTGATAGGGGAATCTACTATGAGCTATTTTACTATTTTTTCCAGTCATTGGGTCCTAAGTGCGATTGTCCTAATTTTTTTTTAAATAGGTAAAGGGAGTCATATATCACTATGTTACATATCTTGTAACTTGCTTGCCAAACCTTCGTCATGGTCTCCAGTTCTTCCAATCTCAATCACACAGTCAAGAGAAATGTAGAAACTAATCAAAGTGTGCTTTGGCTCTCCTTTGAGTCTCTGACTTGTTTATAGTTGGGCTTCTCTTTTATTGGTCATAGGTTTAGTTTCTTGTTGTTTACTTATGTTCTAACAATACAAAAACACTATTGTTTTTGTAGCGGTTAGAATGGTGTATTAATTTGTAGCAGTTTTAACAGCCACAAATAACAGTACTAGTGGATGTAAAAACTGCTACAAAACACATTGTTGTAAAGGGTTTTGTAACGGTTTACTCAAACCGCTACTCACGTAACAGAACTACAATTGAATTTGTAGCGGTTCCTTCTCACAGCTACAAGATGTGTATGTAGATGACACATTATCTGAAAAGGTTGTAGTAGTTATAAAACCGCTATAAACATTCGTGCAAATATTTGCCAAAATTTCACATAGTTGGAAATGAAAATTGAAAATTTGGCTCTGATATTGTAGTGGACGTACATGTAGGAATTTTTAAAAAATTGGCGTTAAAATATTTGTAGCGATTATCAAACTACCACTAATATAGGATTACTACTATAAAAGAAGGATTTAGTGACGCCCTTCTTATAGCACTTCTTTAAAGAATTGCCACAGATAATTTTTTTTTTTTAAAAAAATAGAAGCTGTGACGCTTGCTATTACAAGTGCCACAGCTAATGTATGGGCTTGTGTGGCGCATGCCTCAGCAAGGGCCACACAAGGCCTTTATTTTTTTTAAAAAAAAATAAAGGGTTAGCTACGGCGCTTGCCTCCCAAAGCCCTTTTTTATCTTCAAATTTAGATATGCAACATCATCTTCCTGAGCTCCCTATTTTCCAGCAGAATCTTATCACAAATCTTGTCTTATCCCTTCAGTCCCCGCTCTATTGGTCCACCACATTTCCTTATCTATTCTCCCCACTCCCCTCTTTCCTATATAATACTTTGTCCTCACTCCTTCCTCTCTATTTTCACTAACAACTAGTGGCATTGTCCCTACTCCCTCCTCTCTATTTTTACGGCGGCAAGTGCAGAAGCTTCCTTAGTCCCGCACTTTTTTTTTGTTTCTTGTCTCCTCCTCATCATATTTCTTCAACATTTAGTCCCCACTTCTGTCAGCACTACAAAGCTTGGTCTCCCACTTTTTTTCCTTCTTGTCTCCTCCTACAGAAACTCCCTTGTAAGTCTTTTTTTTAATACAAAAGCTTTCATCAATTGGCACTATAGTTTCCTCTCTCTTTTTTAAGTTTAAAATCTGCCATGAAACTTAGCTTTGTAGTTTTATATGTGCTTATATTTTTTTTTCAAGTATTTACTTGAAGTTACAACCCTCTCTTGTTAAATTTCTTATACATTGTAAGTTTTTTAATTTTTGAGCTAACAAATACAATTTTATTAGTTGTTACTCGTTTAATTTACTCAATGTCTTTTATATTTAATTTATTACAATATCTAAAAAAATTATTTTCAATTGTATATGTGAAAATTATTTGAGATAATATTACATGTTACTATATATAAGTTGCATATGTGAAGATATGTGTAGTAGTTATAATTTGTAGCTGCTATAGTAATTGTTATTGATGAGTTGCATAAGTGAAATTATTATAACACTTATATTTTGGTTAGCTTGTAATGCAACCAATTAATTTAACTATGATATATAGTGATTTTATGAATTAGTTATTTGTTTGGAGTTATTTCATTATGGTTTCGTTTGATTCTGGTTTGGTCTTATTCATTTAGTTGTGGATTTATATTGTAAAATATAGAATTCATTAGGAAAAGAAAAAAATTACGTAAAATTATTTTTTAAAAAAAATACTTCCTATGACACTTTTTTAAAGAAGTGCCTTACTTCCTATGGCACTTTCTTGAGAAAGCACCACAAAAAGTGTGATACACATCACACTTCCTATGGTCATCCTCAAGGAAGGGCCATAGGAAATGTGTATATAACACTTCTTATGGCCCTTCCTAGAGGAAGCGCCATAGGAAATGTCATACTGTGTCACTTCCTCAAGGAAATGTCACATGAAGTTATTTAAAAAATAATATAAAAAAATAAGCTGTGACATTTCCACAGCTTCAATAAAGGTAAGAGCTTCTTTTAGTGGTATTGAAAGCAGTGGTGCTTCTTAAGCTCCACAGTATTCATAAAAATAAGCGCCACTTATGGCATTTTTTGTAGTAGTACATGAAATTTCAAAAGTAATACAAAAAATTTAATCAGATTTTGATTTTAACTTTGTAGCGGTTTTAAAATCACTACAAAATGTTGGGAAATTTTTTAAAAAAAGTTAAGACAATAATTTGAGTCCATTATTATAATATTGTGTTGAATAGTTTATTATTTAAGTAACTTAAATGATAGTAGTTAATATTTGAGAAGAATGACTAAATTAAGTTAGATAAGTATAAATTTTATATAGGTTTAATATTGAGAATGTGTAGGTAATAAGGACTTATTGTATTGTCCACTAGATGTTGATGATTGTGGAAGGAATGTTAAAAATGTTGAGGAAAAGTCCTTAAATTTCTGGAGAAAAAGAAAAAATAATTAGTACCACTACTACAAAAAAGGGTTTTAACGTCCCTATTTTGGCACTTTTAACGTCCAAAAACTCGGGGACGTCTATGTAGGGAGCGTAGAATGTTTTAAGAAAAGACGTCCCAAAAAAATGGGACGTCTAAAGTTAGACTTTAGACGTCCCAATTCTCAATTTAGAACGTCTAAAGTCCCCCTATGGAGGACTTTAGACGTCCCAAATTGTGATTTGGGACATGCAAAGTCCTCCACAGGGGGACTGTAGACATCCCAATTCTTAATTTGGGACATTAAAAAGTTTTATTTTTTAAAAAATTATTATTTATATTCTTCATTACCCAACAAATTAAAATTGCAGAAATAGAATTGAAGATGGATTCATAAACCACAAAATGTCCCTTACAAAATGGTAAAGACATCTAGCACTGCAATCTTTTTACTATATATATATATATATATGTGTGTGTGTGTATAATAACAGCAACTCATATAACCTAATATTATATATGTATAACAACAACCAGAAAGTGTCAAAATATTTGTCACCACACAACTACAAACTAATTGTTGTTCATTTCATCAAAATAAATATACATATGTATTTCCCTCTATTTTCAAGCTCTAAACGTATAAAACAAAAACATTATTAGTATTGCATAACTATTAGCAACTAGTTTATGATTCTAGCAAAAAAAACAATCAAGGGAAAAACACTCCAATAACTAGAATCATGTAAATAAATTGAAAGCATTATAATAATTTCACATTGCAAGTTTAACTTAATTCTTCATGTAAATTTATATTTAAAAAAAAAACCTGATGAAAGTAGGGGAGAGGGCAGCCAACGGTATCTATGTGCTTCCAAGGTGGAGAGAAGACGTTGGAGGAGTTGTGTATGCACAGTGGAGAGGAGAGGTACGCTGGAGGCTGAAAGCAACGATGAAAGTGGGAGGTCTATGCCAGAGGGTGGAGGGGGCAAAACAGGTGGAGGAGGCATACGCCGAAGGGTGAGCGCAAAGAAGGTGCTATGAGAATGGAAGCAGGTGGAGGAAAAGGGAATGAAGAAAAGGAAGAGAGGAAGACGTGGAGGAAAAGGGAATGAAGAAAAGGAAGAGAGGAAGACGAAGTGTAATGAAGAAAAGAAAATAATGAAAAAGCATACCCATAGTGTAGATAGAGAAGACGAAGTCACGGGAATGAAAGAAAAAAGGAAATGCAGAAAAAAGGGAAGAGAAGTCATGGGGGATGGAAAAAATGGAAAAGGAGGGATGGGTTTCTGACATGGGAATGAAGAAAAGGGAAGAAAAGTCTCATGCATGTCAGAATTTCTGACATGACTTTAGGAGTCCCAAAAAAATTAGGAGTCCCAGATTTTTTTGGGACTGCTAACGTCTTACTTTAGGCATCCCAAATCCCATTTGGGATGCCTAAAGTCAATATTTTAGGCGTCCCAAATCCCATTTGGGACGTCTAATGTAAGTTAAATTTTTTTAATTTACTTTTTTGGCATCAGTGGAAATCTTTAGGCGTCCCAAATTTTTAAACTCTACTTTAAGCATCCCAAATTCAAATTTGGGACGTCTAAAGGTTCCTCTACATACACATAATTACGAAAATGCCACCGCCCTCCTTTTTAACCACCCAATTTTAAAATTGGGACGTCCATTGGGGTGGTTATATCATAATTCTGTAATAGTGTACTAGTATCATAAGAAGGAAAAAAGGTTGAAATCAAATATTTAAAAAAAATTACTATATTTGATAACTTTGCTCAGCTCTTCGGCTTTCAAAAAATATATTCACAGATGAGAGAAAACGAAAGAGAATAAGGGTAGGAAGAAATGAATTAGGGTTTGAAATGAGATTTAGTAGCGGTATAGGAATTTGTGTAATGCTTGTAACGGTTAATGTAACTGTTTTTGTAGCAGTTGATATTTGTAGAGATTTAGGTGACAGTCTTTGAACCGTTACAAAAATTTGTCTGATTTTTTTTAAAAAATTATAAATTAAGGTTTATAAGAACAAAAGCATAATTATTTTAATCATTCTTTGTTGGCATCCCTATAAAAAATGTGTGAAGAAAATGTTAATATGATATTCTTTTGTACAAAAGTCAAATTTAAATGATGTGATAATAAAGCGTAACTTATAAAAACGCACCAAACTATAGGTAAATTGTCATCACCTTCAAGGAAATTTTTTTTGAAATTGGCGAGTTGGAATGACTCACTCTCTTACGCATGTTATCACAATCACCAATGTCGTAAAGGTCTTGAGGCTTTAAGTGAACCATCATATTCCAATCACTGTGTCTCTCATCCTTGACATAATTAACCTAGTGTGACTTTGAGGCAAGAATATATAGCTCATCATCTTCAGATTGACCAGTCTGAATTGGCCAGGAGAAATTTACTGATGTGATGCCTAAATTGTCAGTTGTGAGTCCCTAGGAAGTTATCGTATTTGCCCACAAACACTTGAACAATGTCATGGTGAAATGACCTTGGTAATTTAGTTCGACGACATCAAAAAGCTTTCCATAATAAGGGACGCCTTCGAACTGCATGTTGCTTTCACTATTGCTCCCATAAATCCTCATCCCAAAGGTGCCATAAACACCCGAGTTTTGAGTTTACAATCTTGATTTCTTGAAATCGTGCAAAACATGAAACCATTGACATTATATGTTGTAAACCTTTTTGCATGGTCAAGAGGGCCGATTGCGAGAGCTATGAAATCTTGTGAGTATAGGTTGTGGTCATTTAGAGTTCTGTGCGCAAACCAACATGAGAATTCTCTGTAGACCATTTTGTCAACTTTGGAGGATGTTTGTGTATGGATCCTAGGTTAACACTTCACATTACTTTTGAATTCTATGCAATTAATCATGAGAAGGTGATCATCAAATATAAGTAAAAAATGTAAGGAAATATATAAAATAACATATGAGTATATAATTCTTACTGAAGGAAGGGTTCAACTTAAGTGCAATTAATCAAGACATGTCTATGTGCTTGCAACTTCTCAGTTGCTATTAGTTTGAAGTTCTTACTTCCTCCAACTGGTTTACCAACACGAGGGATTAACAACTCTCTTAACGATAGATCAGGTTTAGGACAATCGTCTATACGAGGCGATCGGTTGAAAGACTTCTCAATGTCATCAAAGTGCCTTGAGCAGAAATACAGGACCTCATCCACTATATAACCTTTAGCTATAGAATCTTGTGGTCACGCCTTATTTCTTACGTAAGATTTCAATTTCCCAAGAAACATATAAAGTAAAGAAGGAAAATATTAGTAAATGCTAAAATGTGCAACAAGTAAATTTAGAAATTAATGCTGACGCACATATGTAAAATGAGTACCTCCTAATATGATACATCCATCAATATTAAACTGGGCTAGCGAGCTTTGTTTCATAAACAAGGTGGACTGTCAGGTGAACCATGTAACCCCCTGTCTTATAAACAGTAATTATGATTCAAAAATACGTAATTAAGATGAATTAGAGACCAACGCATGATAAAATTTTGTCTTTATTCCTATCCTTGAGATAGGGTTTTTTACAAATTTCTTTCATAATTGGTTTAACCTGGTCTCCTATTCACATTTCGAATGTAACCTTGTGCAGTTAAATCACATTCATACATATCAGAGTGTACTACAAAAATCCCGACAATCTCCAGGTTTCATATATATATATATATATATATATGTTGTTTCCCTTATAAGGGATTACACAATCATGTCAACATTTACATCTCAAATATATATACAGTAATCCTATCCAAAATTGATAACCAACAACTCAAAATCAAATGTCCCTATAAAAGTGCTACCCACCTTTGGTCGTCTCTTTTCCCTTGGAGCCACTTGCCCTGTTTAAAGGTTAGTCAATGGAAAGAATGAGATTCAAAAGAATCTCAGTAGTAACAAATCACTCATACCACATATAATTACATAGCATGCAGGTAAATCATCGACAATATAGCACGAATACAGCATATACAAGCTGTCACATATACACATTTCCTTCACGGCATTCACATTTACACATTGCCTTTCCAGCATTCACATTTATAATGTATATCAACGGCTAGGGAAAAGATTACTGGCATCACTCCCTAGACAGCTCCCACTGACATGCGCACCCTATAATTCATATAGCCTTTTCACCCACAAATAGCCTTTCAGCTTCCACATACACAACGAATCCATTGTCACACCCTACCCTCATCCTCTTTCATCACCGGGGATGCACACAACGCTCACCCAAACCGTTGTTAGCTACCGGAGGACTATTGGCATAATCATGCAACTCACAGAGATATCCACAATCCAATGACATCACACATATATAATGCATTACATACAATATAAGAGAAAGAGTCACTACCTTGTTCTTTCTGAGCGTGCTTTGGCACAGATGGCTCGTGAGCAGGGCAAATATCAAATCTTATAAACCAAAATCAAGGACAACATATTAATCTTTATCCCAAATTCTCACTTTTATAACACTTAAAGTTGGTTATCATTTGAACTCTTTAAGTGGCTACTAGAAGTTAGAAAAAACTTGACCAAAACCCCCTTCTCGGAAGTGAAAACACTACCTTTAACTCATGCACTCGAGTGATAGCTGACACACTCAAGTGATAAGATAGCTTACACTCGAGTGAGGATGGCTCACTCATGCGAGTGCTTGGCCGAGAGCAGCAACTGAGACAAAAAATAATCACAACACTCAAGTCCTTAACTCAACACTCGAGTGATGGCCTCATACTCACCCGAGTCCTACAAAGTGAGGTGCAAGAAGTGACTACCCGAGAGCAAAAGGAATCTTAAAACAGGAAGTGCATTCGAGTACTAGCTCTGGCACTCGAGTAATAGCTCAACACTTACAAGTGCTAAAACACACTCTTGCAAAATTAGTTGCTAGTGCTAACCCGAGACGTGAGTCCATAGTCTATAATACTCTTGCACTCGAGTAAAACAAGATTCACTCAAGTGATAACCCATATCACTCGCAAGTGAGACTATGTACTTCTGCTTTCTTTGCGAGGGAGTGCAACTAAAACTTGAAAGAAAAGAGAAAACATGATGTTGCACTCGAGTGAAACCTCAGACCACTCGAGTGAGGCTTATCAGAAACCAAAACGCAATAGCTAACAGAATTTTCCAAATTTCTCACCAAAGTGTCTATTGGCTCCCAAAATTAGATACCAACCTATTCCTATACAAAGGTTCACAAGGAATCCATTGGACACACTAAAACAACCAAATTTCATCCTATCAACATATATTCAGTTTTTAACCCACATTGCAACACAAATCCCCCCATATGGATTAACTTCCTATCCCAAGTTCCAAACCTAATCCCTTATTCCAATGACACCATATGCCATCAATTCCACTACAATACACTACTCGAGGGTAAATGACACCATATGCCATCAATTCCCCATATGGATTAACTTCAGCCCAATAACCTTTCGATCATCGTGAAATGTTGCTTGAATACCCATCATAAACTTTCATTTTCTTCAACGTCACAAGGAATACTTCCTTGTTCGGTTTTATGAGGGTAAATTTTTTCTGTTGAAATTTGTCATGCTCATCTAGACACACGTCTTCACGAACTCCCATGGCCCGTAAATCTTTCCTCCCTTGAAGATAATCTTTTGACTTATCAGGTTTGTAAGCAGCATGTATAGCATATTCTTGCATACATTTTTTTCAATAAGCATAACATTAAGACTATGTCAAAGTAAATTAAATTTCTAATATAGAAGAGTCAAGAAAATGATTATCTTCCACCATTGCTGAAGGACAGAAGTAGAAGTATTGTTAGTCTTTCGTCTTGCTTTTACTGCATCGTCGCTTTTTCTAAACTCGAATTCAATATCTTGAAGTCGCGGTAAGATATTTGTATCAAATAAAGTCTGAGGAGGTCTTCTTTTTTCTGATTTCTCATTGAAATGATTCCGTTGCAATCTAAACTTGTGCTTACCATTGAGAAACATCCAATGACCCATAAAGCACCACTTTCGACTGTGGCCAAGGCGCACTAAGTTGAAGTCAAAATTGCAAGCTGGACACACCATCCCAATATGCACATTCCACCTAGATAATGTTCCAAGCCCAGGAAAGTCACTTATCATCCACATCAAGGCTACACGCAAGTTGAATAGTGTCTTCTCATATGCATCATATGTCTTGATGCCAACATTCCACTAGTCTAACAATTCTGTAATAAGCGGTTGGTGATACACATCGATGTCATTGCCTAGTACCTTTTTGCCTTGAATGATCATAGACAAAATAAAGGAGCTTTGTTTCATATATATCCAAGGGGCAAGTTGTAGGAATTAAGACTACTATCTAAATACTGTAACTTGTGCTAAGATTACCAAATGGATTAAAACTGTCAGTCGCCAAAGCAAGACAAACATTTCTAGGGTCAGCCGGGAAAGATGGAAAATCTGAGTCGGACGCTTTCCAGGCTTCTTTATCCTGTGGATGTCTTAATTTACCATCTTCATTCTTGTCAACTTCATGCCACCTCATGTGTTTAGCTATTTTGGACGGCATAAACAATCTTTGTAACTGCGGCTTCAAAGGAACGTACTTAAAAATCTTTGCAGGTTTCTTCTCCTGCTTTTTTTCCCTTCCGAATTGTCTGATATCTCGATATGTGACATCGCTTACAAGTCTCCCTGCTAGCATCATCTCCCCAATACAACGTACTATTGTTTGAGCATGCATCAATTTTTTAGTAGTTCAAGCCCAAACTATTAACAATCTTCTTGGCCTCGTAGAATGTTGTTGGAATCTCCTCGTTGGGGAACGCATCTTGTAATAATTGCAGCAACATCGGCATTCGCTTATATGTGATTCCACAGAAGCATTTGATATGATACAATTTGATCAAGAAATATAATTTTGAGTGTTTTCGATAACCTTGATATAAAGGACGATCTGCTTCTTCCATTAGGCTAAAAAATCCCAAGTTACTTTATTCCTCAAGAACACAGGGTCTAAAACCTGCACTTCTTCATTGAAGTTGTCATCTTGAAAACCAAACACATCACACACAATATCATTAACATTCATTTTGATCTACTTGAACGCCTACTTGTGAACTTTGAGAAAGAGCATCATCATATATTATACCGGCCTTCTCACCATGAACTTCCCAGAACATATAGTCTTCTGAGAAAGGCTTCACTGGAAAATGTTCTGTAACAACTTCTCATGTATGTCACTTCTTAAACTTGCATCTCCAACACTAACACACAATCTTACAATTACAGCTGGTATAAGAGTATGCAAAATCCAAGAAATTGTTTAATCCATACAAATATGCTGGAGAATTGGGTAGCAACTTGACCTATGACTTGTCCATAGCTAGTGAAAAAATTTAACAAATAAGATGAGTGAAGAGAGAATGACGTGTGCTTGGAGGCTTAAATTCAAATTCTCCAATGTTCAACAATTTATAGCGGTTAACAAACAGCTACTATGACTGCTATTAAGTGTCACTCTTTGTAGCAGTTAAGGGGAATTAACCGCTACAAAGTTACACTTTGTAGTGGTTATGTGGTAAAAACCGCTACAAAATTTAATGACTATTGGCAGGATTTAACATATTCAAATTTCAAAATGTCACACTTTTTAGCGGTTAAGTGGATGAAATCGCTATAATGTTTAATGATCGTTGGCGGGATCTGACATATTCAAATTTCAAAATGTCACACTTTGTAATGGTTCTATGGCAGAAACACCTATAAAGCTTAATGACCATTGGCAGGATTTAACATATTCAAATTTCAAAATGTCACACTTTGTAGTAGTTATCTGGTAGAAACCGCTACAAAGCTTAATGAGCTCTGCCTGCGAGAGGTCGCAGTCTCATCCCAGTATCTATAGGTGATGGTGAATAACTCCCCGAAGTCCGTCCGACAGTTCTCCTGCTGAGCCTTCCTCTCCTAAAAGAATTAAAACATTAAATTAGTATTATAAACAATAAACAACAAATTTATAATATAAAGCTAAAATTAATTGACATTGTAAAAAATTACCAGTTCGTTGTAAGTGACAGCAAATGTCTCTGATCCTGCCATGTGATGGATCCTCTGTTGCTATCAGCTTCTGGTGTTTCTCTGAGAAAGAGCCTACATAACAAACACAAAAATAAAATTATTAAAAAATATAAAAAATAATTATTAAAAAACATTAAAATAAAAATTATGAAAATTTTATAATTATAAAATAATTACCTATCCCTCTAGGCCCCTCCTATACTAAACAAAACTCACCCAGTTATTAGGTGGCATGCCATTAGGGACGTTATCGATCAGTTGTTGCAGATGTATCGTCTCATCCTTATTCATGCCATGAAAGAGACGATTCCTCCTATTTTTCTAGCCATCTCCCATCTTCATCATCGTGTACCTCTTCCTGTTGCCTCGGACGGCAAACCTATCTTGTAACACAATTGAATAAATAATAATTAAATACAATTAATTAATTAATTACAAATGATATAATATAATTAAATATAATTAATTACCTTCACAGCGTCGTCCCACATTAGATCCTTCAGCGTCCGAGGAACATTCTTCCATGTCTTGAAGTGGATGGGGAATCACATCCAATTCGAGCCCAACTCGTTCAGATAGGGTTGAATAGGTGACCACCATTCTCAACCGGCTGGTCTGTGGCCTCATTTCACGAAACTATCACACGTAATGTCCAGTCCAGGCTATTGAGATCAATCATGTCCAGCCTCCTGGTGGAAAATGTTCCCTTGCTCATCTACCCAATTTACCACATACGTTAATTAAATTTAAATCCACATTTAACCTATGGAATTTAAATATTAAATTTATGAAAAAAATAATTAAATTTACCTTGAACTTGCACCTCAAAGCTCATCAACCACGAAGACAACCGTTGTGGATTATTCTGGTCTTGGACCTCTTCCTCATCCAAGAACCACTCCATGTCACTAAGAATGGGAATGTTGAAGTCAAACTCCTCATTCTTGTCATAATCACTAACATTGAGGTCAGCCCCCTCTGGCTGAATAGGTAGTTCTGGTGGGGTTGCCTCTTGTGGGGGCGTCTCCTATGGCTGCTATGACGGGGTCATCTCTTGAGATGGCACGGGGACATGTCTACCTCCGTATTGCCCTACCACTGCCCCCTCTACTACTACTCCCCCGCAAAATAAGTCAGGGGGAAGCTTAACCTCCTTCCCCTTCTCCTTATCTCTCTCAGAAGTTATAATAACTGCAAAAGTAAAAAAAATTATCATTTATAACAAAAATAGAATAATAGGGGGGAAAACGAAATAAAGGACTTAACTATACTAACCTCAAGTGTCAAACTCTATAAATGCTTGAGTAGAACCTCATATTTGAAGAAAAACCTTTCAGAGGGCACGTGAGAAACGAAATTGATAAAAGTGATAAAAAGGGGGTGAAGGCGCTATTATAGCATTGAATTTTGTAACATTTCTCTTTAAATTGCTACAAATCTTGATACTTGTAGCGGTTTATTTTAACTACTACAAATTAACCGCTACGAATTGTCATTTTTTTTGTAGGATAAGTTTTAGGTTTATGCATCCCATCAATATTACTATCCGTATGTAAGGAAGACCCATACTTATGTTTCATTTTATCTTTATTAAATAAAATTGACTTGTTATAAGAAAAAACATGACTTATAGATTTGTTGAAAATAATTTTAAAATAAATTTAGAAATCAAGGAGAATATTTACCCCAAAATTACAAATTATTTTTGTGAAAAAGGGCAGAAAACTTGGACCAGCGCAATCATATGGATCAGCCCGGCGGAGGTCAATTCTGAGTCTGCCCATTTTGTTGGATCCGTTTGGCGGAAAGAATGGGATGGGCGTCAACTGTGGACTGCTCATCATCATTGTAAGTCGTCACGTATATTATGATTTATCTTATTAGGCATTTCTCCACTTTACTTGTCCAGGATTCCATACTTGAAATGGCATCCAAATTCATAACACTGCGAAAAATACTAACACTGTGAGATGTATACTTGATCCCGTAAAAAACAATCAATCACTTTATAACTTACTAACACTTTTAATTTTCAACCCCTCTCATCTAATTATATATTCACTTTTTTAGTTATAGAAGCTACAGTATATTTTTATCTTTACATGAAACGAACATCAATTTTTTTATATTGGGTTGTGTCATGAGTTTCACATTAATTAATACTTTCATCAAAAGGTAAATGTCATGAAGAAAATCACTTATATGTTTTGCTATGACTTCCATATTTGAGTAGCTTCGTGGGGTTTATAAAAAGTACTCTATAAAGGATTCTTCCCTCAATAAGATAATTTTTTTATGGACTCTCTTTATATTTGTATTTATAACAACTAACTATATTAAGTAGTTTGTCATAAATATAAAAGATTTTGAGTCTATGTGAAAGGGGGGAAAAACATCTTTAAGATGTCTACTCTTAATTAGATTCAACAATATTCGACTTATTCTCTAATAACTTATTAAAAATTACATATCAATTAATTGTTTGATCAAACTACTTATAAAATTATCAAACATAACTAGGAAAAAACTAATAAATAGAAATTTTGAATTTTAATTAAGGAAAGTTTAATCAGTTGGTCCCCAAATTTTATAAAATATGTAATTTTATTTTCAAAAATATATAGATACAAATATTTTAAATTGTTAAACTATGTTTATGATCATGGTCCATCTTTATGTTAGAAGATGGAAGATGATGATAGAAGATTAGCTCGTCTTGTATGGGCTTCGATGTTCTCTATGTTGAGTTAGTGGACAATAGTCTTTCACTAAAAAAAATTGTCATATAGATTAAATTGCATTGAATCAAATATTATGATTAAGTTATAACTGAATTAAAACCACAGGGATTAAATTGCATCAATTTTAAATTTAGAGATGACTTATAACCAAGTCAAATAAGGAAAACAAAAATTAGTTTTCCCTTTTATGTAGTTATTAATATTTTTTGTTGTGTATAGGATGGAAGTGGAGCTAATAATGCTATTTTATGGGAAGAAAAAGTGCGTATCAATCATAACATAACTATAAAAGAGAGCAGGTTTGGGGACTTATCAAGAGTGATGAGCACCTTAGCTCATCAAATTTGGACGGCTCAAATTAGATCTAGATAATTCAGATTTAAAATTTTTAGTTGATGTTTTTTAAATTAAAAAAACATTTTTTTAATATTTTACATTATATTTCCATTAAAATAATTGTTTTATAAATAAAAAACTTAAAAAATAAAATAAAATCTAAATGGGAGAATTGCCTAAAAATACATTTGCAGTAAATTAATTGTTGATTGCTACCAAGCGTGCAAGCAATCTTCCGTATGTGCAAGCGATCTTCCGTTTTGTGTAAATCATCTTCCGTGTGTGTAAAAATCTTCCATATAAATGTGTAAATAATCTTCCATTGTGTGTGAAATATCTTCCTTATGTGTAATAGATATTCCATAATAGGATTCAACAATTAATTTACACAATTATTTAATTCTCCCAATCTAAATTGTATAGATGGATATGATAGTTGAATAACAGTACCAGTCAACCAAATCGCCGCCACTGGCCACCACGTTCTAAGGTAAGGGCATAGTAGTCCTTTGATCGATGAAAGTGCCAAGCCAACTTCCATCAAGCTCAGAGAGAAAATAATGCCTAGTGGAGGAATAATTTATAATTGTCACAGTCAGTCTTTGTATTTTGTCGTATTTTTTGGCTTTAATGAATGAACTGTCAATTTGGGCGGCTCACCATCACTCACAGTGTTCACATCTGAATAATTACGGAGATGCTTCTAGCGTTCTATATTTTTGGAAAAATTTCACTAAGACCCTTTTAGAAGAGACTTAATTTCAATCAACCCTAAAAGATGTTGAAACTCTACTGTACACTCTGCATCAAATTGAAATTAAATTTTATAAGTAAAAAGATAATGATGCCCTTACTTTATTTTATGAATTTCCTTATTTATCTTTGATTGCTCTTATTTGTTTTGTGAATTCTCATATTTATCTTATGAATGATCAAAATATTTTTAACTCTCAGGGTTCTTTTGAAACCATTTACTTGTTTTGAAAATGCCTTCATTTATCTTGTGAATCCCCTTATTGATCTTATAAATTATCAAAATGTTCTTGTTAACTCCCTAATTTCTTTTGAATCTCTTTATTTATTTTGTAAATACTCTTATAAAAAAAATAAAATAAGGGTATCAATGTTTTTTCAACCATAAAGCTTAATTTCATTTTGATACATATAATGAAGTTTCAAAAATTGTTGGGTTTGATTGAGATTAAGTTTCTTCCATAGTGCTAAATGAAAGTTTCCCAATATTTTTAGAGATGCATTTAAGCGACTCGTCAAGCTAATAGCACACAAACACCGGTCCTTTCTTTAGTTGCCACAAGAGCTTCCTCCATTAAAGGTTCGAAGTACGAAATAAGTAGTGACTCTACGTGAGTTAACTATCAGCAGCCATGTCAATGATGATGAAGTTGATGGTGACGATGCTTTTGCTGGTGGTGTTATCAACCGCTCAAGTGAGGGGTCAAGATACAAGCTTCATCTTCAGTAATGGCTTCCAATCAGCTAATTTAACCATGGATGGAATTTCTGAGATCACCCCCAATGGCTTACTCCGACTCACCAATGAAACCAGGCAAGAGAAAGGTCATGCTTTCTACCGAAATCCAATAGCTTTCAATGAATCTTCTTCTTTCTCTACCACTTTTGTTTTTGCCATTAGATCTGAATACAGAACTCTAAGTGGTCATGGAATCGCTTTTCTAATTTCCCCAGCAAAAGCACTTCCAGGTGCTTTACCCAGTCAGTACTTGGGTCTCTTCAATGGCACCAATAATGGCAACCTTACAAACCAAGTTTTTGCTGTTGAACTTGACACGATCCAGAGCCACGAGTTTGATGATATCAATGATAACCATGTCGGAATCGACATTAATAGCTTGAAGTCAACTAATTCTACTACTGCAGGATATTATATTAACAGGTCTCAGCTTCAGAATTTGACTCTCATCAGTGGCCTTCCGATGCAGGTTTGGGTGGACTATAATGGAGGAAAGAAGCAAATTAGTGTCACTCTAGCTCCAATCAATGTTAACAAACCCGAAACTCCATTGTTAACATTATCCCAGGATCTTTCTCAAATTATAAACAATCCTAGTTATGTTGGATTCTCTTCCTCCACTGGGTCTGTGTTAACCTCTCATTATGTTCTTGGTTGGAGCTTCAAGCTCAATGGGATGGCTCAAAACCTTGTTATCTCTAAACTCCCAAAGCTACCACGGCTTGGTGGAAGAAAACAGTCTATGATCTTGCCAATTGGGTTACCTATACTCTCACTTTGTGTGATTTTTCTTGTGGCTTCATCTATAGTTTATTACATACATAGGAAAAAGAAGTTTTCTGAGATTCAAGAAGAGTGGGAACAAGACTATGGCGCTAACAGGTTCAAATACAAGGATCTCTATGTTGCCACAAAGGGATTCAAAGACAAAGAACTTCTGGGGAGAGGTGGATTTGGAAGAGTCTACAAAGGAACAATGCCAACTTCAAAACTTGTGGTTGCTGTGAAGAAAGTTTCACATGAATCTCGACAAGGCATGAGAGAATTTGTTGCAGAAATCGTTAGTATAGGTCGTTTTCGCCACCGAAACCTTGTACCTCTTTTGGGATATTGTAGGCGAAAAGGGGAGCTTATTCTAGTCTATGATTTCATGCCAAATGGAAGTTTAGATAAATATCTCCATAGCCAGCCTCGCGTGACACTGAATTGGACACACAGATTCAAAATCATAAAAGGAGTTGCTTCAGGATTGTGCTATCTACACGAAGAATGTGAAAAAGTGGTGATCCACAGAGACATCAAAGCAAGCAACGTCCTCCTAGATTCAGAATTAAATGGAAGACTAGGAGATTTTGGTCTTGCAAAACTATACGACCATGGTAGTGATCCTCAAACTACACATGTGGTCGGAACATTGGGTTATTTAGCACCAGAGCATACAAGAACAGGGAGAGCCACAACAAGGTCGGATGTTTTTGCTTTTGGTGCGTTTTTGCTTGAGGTTGCGTGTGGAAGAAGGCCCATAGAGCAAGTAAATGAAGAAGATACTGTGATTTTGGTAGATTGGGTTTATGGGTTATGGAACAGGGGTGAGATTATTGAAGCAAAGGATCCAAATTTAGGAACAGAGTATATAGCAGAGGAGGTGGAATTAGTATTGAAACTAGGGCTTTTGTGTTCAGACTACCAACCAGAGAGTCGGCCAAGAATGCGTCAAATTGTACAATATCTGAATAGGGAAGTTCCTTTGCCAGACATATCATCGTCTTTTTGTTTATGTTCTGCTTCTCCATCGTTGTCATTTGGGAAAGGCCATGGATTTTTAGACTCTACAACGTCGTCCCTTCCATATTATATTGACAAGTCTACCTCTCAATGTTCAGTAGCTGAATCACATCTCTCTGAAGGTCGTTAAGGCCTTACTTGAGCAATATGACTTGCTAGAGTTTCCTATTTCATGTCTTCTGCTCTGTTTTTTTCCCGTTTGATTTCATTTTCAGCAAGTTATATTCCCATAGATCAAGAATTGTTGGAAAATATTTTGATTGTGAGGATTTGTAGCTTTTAAAAGAATTGTCCGAGTTCTCAAAAGAAATTCAATGTTTAATACATTAATTCATGGGATTGTATTAGGGAATGTAGCTCCTGCGCTTTATATTGTTTATATTCCTTGTATAAATGTCATCAATGTCTTACTATACCTATGGGAGCTTTTTTTTAAGTATAATCTGTTTTCTGCCTCTAAAACAGAGCTGCTTCTTTTTTAGTTCTAAACTCTAATACTTGTTTCTGTAACATTTTAATTATTGTGTAGAGTTTTTGGAGGGAATGAAAAGAAAGTAACATCTTATTTTTAATTGGTGCCTAGTTTGTCCCGGGGAAAACAGAGAGTTTGGCGAGGAAACAGTGTTCTTGTTCAATTTCCTGGTGTTTGCCCCATCTGAAAAAAGTGGACGGCGTTAACCCGTGTGAGCATGATAAGGGTCAAAAGTTAAAATATCATATCACCCTATCTAACTTTCATATTAAAAAATCTGTCAAGCAAAGTTGTTGTTATAAAACGACCCTGAGGGCTGACAGTCTGAAACTATCAAGGACTAATTTATGCCTGTAAAAAGCAATAAAGAAATTGATTACCATATTCATAAAATATATGAATCCATATCATCAAATTAAGATTTTTTTTAATTAGAAACAATTAATTATAAGTCTCCAATAAGAAAATTAAATACAGATGTATCCTGAATTTCATTAAATACAAATAGGTCCTAAGGAATTTAATATATATAAGTCCAACTTGTAAATAATGTGTGGTGGACATTAACGATGTGAATAGGTGAAGGGGACGCACACCTTGCAATGCGCGGGAAGTAAATGCTCATTTAATATATGTAAGTTCAACTTGTAAATCATGTAACTCCCAACTTATAAATATGTACTGCAGTGGCACAGACAAATAGGTCTCTATCTTTGAGGTAAGGGTTTGTTAGTGGTGTTGTTTTGATCTTCTACTGTGGCAGCTCCATTGATCAACCCCTAAATCTTGCACGAGTTCTGTTTCTAATGTAGCGGCAGATCCACTGATCTGTATGAAGCAAACTAAGTTTGAGGAAGGGAGGAGATGAGATAGAAGGGGATGCCGGAGGGAGAACCAGTAAGCAATGGAGGTGGGTGGCTGAGGTGGATGCCAACGGGGGAGGAAATAGAGAAAAGAAATAATGAGAAATAGAAACTCCTCAAACTTTAATATCTCATTTATTTCTACCAGATGATCTCCTATCCTTTTCATTTTGTATTAGACCTTTTGGGGTTTTGAAAGATCAGATAGTATTTATTTATTTATTTATTTATACATAAGAACATTTTTGTTAATTCTACTTGACAGCGATAGGTCTTTTATTTCATTGTACTCACGCTGCTGCTAAACCGACTCAAAAGACTGAGTCGATCACATGAAAGTCAATATTATTAATGAAATGAACCAAAACTAGTTCCATACTGTGTTGTTCTTGCCCGCAACAAAAAGGAGAAGCTTAAAATATTCTTTATATCTTGTACTATACACACACACACACTACTCTATTTTCTACTACCTCGGTTCCTCAGTATAATATCTAATTTATAGTAAAATTTATATTACAAACTGCATCTTATCTCTAGTTCTTAATGTAAAAAATCTTTAATATAATTTGATTAGATTAAAAAAATTAGTTAAGTTGGTTGATATAACATTTTTTTTCAAAATACTCTAATAATCTTCTTTAATTCTCTCCATTTTTCTTTTACTTAATTATTATTGAGGAATTATTAGTAGGGATAAACTAAACTAAAAAAATATTGACAAATATTAAAAATAAATCTTCCATTAAAAACCAACATCAACCCCAAATTAAATCCTTAGTCATCCCCAAATTAAATCCTTAGTCATCGGAGGGAGTATTAACGACCTGTGGCAGTATTTATTAATCACCTTCTTGAAACATTTTACATTATTTATTAGCCATTTGGTAATATGTATGAAATAATTAATATTTGTTTTAATAATGTAGGTGCTTGTGTCGATATGACATGTGAATGCCAATGGCAAAAGGCATATGGTTTCACCTTTCAAGGACCTGTCGGCCAAAAAAAAAACAAAAAACAAAAAACAAAAACTTTCAAGGACCCAACTGGCATGACTTTGACGGAGCTTATAATCTATCCAAATTCCAAACTGACTGATATAAAGCGTTGAGTGCATGTAAACACCTATTTTGTCTCGCACTCAATAAGAAAAATAATTAATAAATAAATAATAAGATATAATAATAATGAAAAAAAATATTTTTTACAATAAATAATTAAAAAAAATAAAAGCCTAAACTGACTAATATGAGAAATGTAGAGAATTTTTCTCTTCTATCATATATTCATATCTTCTCATAGCAATACGAGTTTATGAAGGTAGAGGTTCCTTAAATAAGTTTAGATCCATATTGCTTCATGTTCTTTATATCCTGCTTTTCTCTTTTGATCTTGCAATATCCATTCACTGTCGAAAAGCCTAAACTCTCATGGTTGTTCTCACATTTGAGCTTCAACTGTCACACCCTTATCTTATATTAATTTGCAGCGGACTATTAATATATGGTTCGGTGGGCAACACAAGAATAGCATAAATATACTAATAATATGTGCATGATTATAGAAAATCCCCATAAGGATTCGCACATGATACTTATAATTACGGTAGCTGCATAGGGCTACTAAGGTGTCTAAAATCATCCCAATGAAACGGAGACTTCTTCTCGTCTTCGCTTTACCATTGCAACTCTCTCTTGTGCAGTTCTCTTCTCTGATATCCGCATACCTTCTATATTCACCTGTCTAAATTGTTGATAGGGGAGGGTGAGATTCGAGTGAATCTCAGTAGGAAAATATTATCAATATGCATATAAGATAAGTGCTTAATGCATGACATGCTTGCATTACATAAACTCATGCTCATACAATGATATATCTGCGTGCTTAATGTTTCAAACAACATACTTATGGCCATAACATAAATAGAAACAGAGCTTATCGAGTCGGAGTGATTCCAAAGGCTATAGAATCCTTCTTTATATCTGCCCAAACTTTGAAAAATCATAACTAAATGTGTAGACATCGTATCGGAGTGATTCTAGAGGCTATAGAACCCTTATTGAGTCTAGTTTTATGAAAAAATATAGTTTTTAGCATATTGGAAGCACAAAATTTTCAGAATTAATTTCTTTGAATGCTGTTCCAGAAAAATCACAGTTTTTCTTGGCTAACTTCAAAAATTCATAACTTGTTGTATATAGCTCTAATTGAGTCATATTACTTATCAAATTAAAACTTAGGATGTTTATGTTCATCCTATAAAGGCTCATAATTTTTGATCGTCACTTGTTTATACAAAATCACATGACAAGCTCACTGCCTCTTAGTCGATCTCACCGAAAACATTGTTTACCTTTAATTTCTAATATCCTATGACCAAAGTTAACATTAGTATTGGCCAAATATTATTTTCTTATATTCCTCTACTTTGGACCTTAATATTGGGCTTTCTAGAAACCCAAGATTTAATTCCATTTTTGTATACAAATTTCCCATGCTCTTTAATTCACCAAATTTACCATACTCTTTAATTCACCATTTTATTCCCTTTAATACCTCAAAAATATAAGAAACATTTAGGAATAAGTTCGAGACACATGCTAAATCGGGGTTTAGCAGCCCACTTAATTTAGGCTTATTCTCAAGCCTCCAATCCCAAAATTCAAGATATTACATCACCAATGGCTAGAGGGTGGAATTCACAATATTTTGATTTGAATTGATTTGTTTTCCAATTGTTTTACATTTTAGTTTTTTTTTCTTCCTGTTTTTCTTTTCTTTTCTTTCTTTGTATTTCTTTTTCCCCTTTTCTTCTTTCTTGTCCCCACTATTTTTTTTTTTAATTTGTTGGCGTTATAGTGATCGATGACACAAAAATATTTCTAATGTCATGATGAGTTTGACGTTTGCTTGCTTGCCCCACATTCAATATATATGAGGCACCGCCAATCGCCATTGATATATGGGAGTTGAGAGGTATTAACAGTTTTTTATATGCTATTTTGTAACTTAGTCCCTATTGTTTTAACTTAATCAGCTAGCTCGATTATAACTTGGTCCCTAAATTTTTATAATCCTTACAATTTAATCATTATAGTTTAACCATTAAAATGTTAATACCTATATTTTAGTAAAGTCAATCTATACGATAAATAATATAACATTCGATCTTAAATAAAAGACCCAGTTGGCTTCTCTCCAAACTAATTTATCTAATTTATAAATAATATATAATCTAATAATATACAGTATATGATATGATTTAATAACTTATTAAGCTTCTTTAATTTTTCTAAAAATAAGTCAGCTAAAGGCTTATATTTAGGACCAACGTAATAACTAGAGGAAGTGCTTCGGCGTTCTTTAGTGTCGTCTTTCTACACGAAATTGACAGCGGCTGCATCAATCAAGAAGCCAAACCATTTACGGCAACCAGCCCCTTATGCGCGAGTCAATAAGATTTTTTGTCTATAATTAAGAATCGTATCTTCCTCTTCAATAATCTGCCAAAAAAAAAAAGGGACAAACTCTGATTGTTGTAAATATATATAATGAAGATACAGATAACAGATTCTGAAACAGCTGTGTATGAAGAAGCTTATTCTAATGGCGTTGGTGCTTTTATTGGTGACAACAATGGTACAACAAGTGAGTGGTACAAATACAAGTTTCATCTTCAACAATGGCTTCCAATCAGCTAATTTAACCATGGATGGTATTTCTGCGACCACATCCAATGGCCTCCTTCAACTCACCAATCAAACCAAGCTACAAACAAGTCATGCTTTTCACCCAAATCCAATAGTTCTCACAAACACTTGTTCTTTCTCTACCACTTTTGTTGTCGCCGTTAGATCTGCGTATCAACCATCGTGTGGTCACGGAGTGGCTTTTGTAATATCTCCAACAAAAGCATTTCCAGGTGCTCGTCCTAGTCAATACCTAGGCCTCTTCAATGAAACCAGCCGCAGTAACCCATCAAACCACGTGTTCGCCGTCGAACTCGACATCACTCAGACCAGTGAGTTTGATGATATCAATGATAATCATGTCGGAATCGATATTAATGACCTGATTTCAACGAAATCTGTTCCTGCTGGATATTATGATAAAGGGTTAGGGTTTCAGAATTTAACCCTTAAAAGTGGCCTTCCAGTGCAAGTGTGGGTGGACTATGACGCACGCAAGAAGCAAATTGACGTCACCCTTGCTCCAATCAACATTAACAAACCTGAAATTCCATTATTGAGGTTGTCCCAGGATCTTTCTCATATTATTAAGAATCTTAGTTATGTTGGATTCTCAGCTTCCACTGGGTCATTTTTGACTTCTCATTATATACTTGGTTGGAGTTTCAAGCTCAATGGGGAGGCTCAAAACCTTCAATTCTCAAAACTCCCAAAGCTACCACGACTTGGAGGCAAAAAACAAAATATGATTTTTATTATTGGGTTACCTCTGTTATCACTTTCTTTAATTCCTTTGGTGACCTTATTGGTAATTTATTACAGATATAGGAAAAGGAAATTTTATGAGATTGTTGAACAGTGGGAGGAAAACTATGGTCCTCACAGGTTCAAATATAAAGATCTTTACATTGCCACAAAAGGGTTTGGAGACAGTGAGCTTTTGGGTTCTGGTGGATTTGGAAAGGTGTACAAAGGGAGAATGCCAGGCTCGAATATTGAGGTTGCAGTGAAGAAAGTGTCTCATGGATCTCGACAAGGCATGAAGGAATTCATAGCAGAAATTGTGAGTATCGGTCGCCTTCGCCACCGAAACCTAGCATCACTTTTCGGATATTGCAGGCGAAAAGGTGAGCTTCTTTTGGTCTATGATTTCATGCCAAATGGAAGCTTAGATAAATACCTCTTTAACCAACCTAGTGTGACACTGAATTGGATGCAACGATTTCAAATCATCAAAGGCGTAGCTTCCGGATTGTGCTATCTTCATGAAGAATGGGAGCAAGTTGTGGTTCACAGAGACATAAAAGCAAGCAATGTTTTGCTAGATTCGGAGTTCAATGGAAAGTTGGGAGATTTTGGTCTTGCAAAATTATATGATCATGGGAGTGATCCTGCAACTACACGTGTGGTTGGGACCTTGGGATATCTAGCTCCAGAGAACATAAGAACAAGGAGAGCCACCACAAAGTCTGATGTTTTCGCTTTCGGTGTTTTTATGCTGGAGGTTGCATGTGGAAGAAGGCCTGTAGACCTAGTAACTGAAGATATGGTTTTGGTGGAATGGGTGTATGCGTTATGGAGGTGGGGTGAGATTGTTGAGGCCAAGGATCCAAATTTAGGATCAGAGTACAATGCAGAGGAGGTAGAATTAGTGTTGAAACTAGGGCTGGCGTGTTCGAATTATAATGCTCAGAATAGGCCAGGCATGCATCAAGTTGTGCAGTATTTGAATAGGGATGTGCCTTTGCCTGATTTCTCATCACTTATCTCACCTCCTTCTTTTTCTGCATTTGCATTTGGGAGTGATAGAGAGTTTGATGCCCACTTCTCTAGCACTACAATACAAGACTCAATCCTTTCCGGAGGTCGTTGATTCCTAAGAAGACACGTATATTTGTCCAATGCACATAGTATACGTACTCTTGAGCTTGGGTGCATTATGTTTGTCCTTTTATGCTTTGATTTATTTGCGTGATATGTTTTGTTAATGTTTTGTTATCGGTGATGTATATATGCCTTGGAAAAATGTTATATATGATTTATAGCTCCAGAGGAAAGGAAGTATTAGTCTGAGTCAGTTAGCTAGGGTCACTGGGTCAAAATAGTGAGTTGTTTGCATTTGGTTAGTCATATATAAGACGGAAGCATATTTTACGAATATCCCTGCCTTCTGGCATGGATTGCGGGAACTAGAAGGAAGTTTTCAAACTTTCAGATAAATTCTTATTCAAACATTTGAGATAACTTATCCGGTCTTTAACGTAAGATTTACCCTTCTGGTCTTTTTTATAAGACACCAGCTGCCAGCAATTTTTTATCCCTATTATAAAGCACCAACTGCCTCTAATTTATTATTATTTTCCCATTATGTCCTCATTTTTAACTAATTCAAAATTCATATTATTTAAACAAGGGTAAAGTTAGGAACATTTCTCAATTTAGGACCAATTTAATAATCTAACTTCTATTCCTTAGTCCACGAGAAACGACAGTTGGTGCCTTATAATAATAATAATCAAAAGAAGTAGTTTGTAGTAAATTACACTAAAATTTAGATCTTATATTTAGAATTTACACTATAAATTAGATCTTATATAAAGGATTGGAGATAGTATTATTTTATCTATTCTAGAATCAAGGAAAGAGGAACACTAGTTTTGTGTGGCTAGGTCTATGCCGACGCTGATGGCTGTCATGCTATGCTTTTGGAGGTAACATCAATCGTATATATAGATAGATAAATAGATATATGTTATGAAAGTATATGTGATAATAGAGAAGATTGATAGAATCCAGAGAAAGGATTATAGAATTTCTAGAGAGAAGTTAGAGAGAAGTTCTCATTCAGTTCAACTGAAACAATCGATTACAGCCCTTTATATAGAGTCAGAAATCTAACCCTGGTTGCCTGACCATGGTTATATTTAACTCTGGTTACATGACCATGGTTACTTTATATCTTCTTTATGTCCTTGTCTTCTTTTGCTTTTGCTTTGTATCATGTCTTCTTTTCTTCTTTATGTCAAGCTGACTAGAAGAGTAATATGAGTCAATGGACATCCACATATTTAATATTCATAACACTACCCCTTGGATGTCCATTATGAATGTGCCTCATTAAAAACTTTAACTAGGAAAAACCCAGTGGGATAAAAACATAGCCAAAGAAAAAAGTACATCATTCATTGATACACCGTCGAGTGCTGCCTCATTAAAAACCTTTCTAGGAAAACCCAGTGGGACAAAACCTAGATAAGGGAAAAAGAGTGCAGCGTGTATCGACTCCCCCTCTTGATAATATCAGTTGAAATCTTTGAATCTCCGAAGGCCAATATCATGAACAAGTTTTTCAAAGATTGTACCTGGGAGTGACTTGGTGAATAAATCTGCTAGATTTTCACTTGAACTGATTTGCTGGATATCTATTTCACCATCCTTTTGAAGGTCACGAGTGAAGAAGAATTTTGGTGAAATATGCTTTGTTCTATCGCCTTTGATATAGCCTTCTTTAAGTTGAGCGATACATGCAGTATTATCCTCATATAGGATTGTTGGGATCATTTTGCCGGAAGATAAATGACAAGTTGTACGTATATGATGTATCACTGACCTCAACCACATACATTCTCGACTTGCTTCATGTATTGCTAGAATTTCTGCATGATTAGATGATGTGGCTGATATAGTCTGTTTCATAGATTGCCATGAAATAGCTGCACCTCCACATGTAAATAGATAGCCCATTTGTGATTTACCATTATGTGGATCAGACAAAAATCCAGCATCTACATAACCAACCAGTTCATGCTTGGATACATTTGAGTAGTATAACCCCATGTCTGTAGTACCTCTGAGATAACGAAGAATATGCTTTATTCCATTCCAATGCCTTCGTGTTGGTGAAGAACTATATCTTGCTAATAAATTAACAGCAAATGATATATCAGGACGTATGTGATTAGCAAGATACATTAGTGCTCTAGTAGCACTAAGATATGGTACTTCTGGACCAAGTAGTTCTTCATCACCTTCTTCACTGATTTCTCGGGGTCGGAATGGGTCTTTATCTACTTTCAAAGATTTTACAATCATTGGGGTACATAATGGATGAGATTTATCCATGTAAAATCGCTCTAGGACCTTCTTTGTATAAGTTTATTGATATACAAAGATCCCTTTCTTGAAGTACTCGATTTGTAATCCAAGACAGAATTTTGTTCTTTTCAAGTCCTTCATCTCAAATTCTTTCTTTAAATAATTAATTGCCTTTTGAAGCTCTTTAGGAGTTCCAATGATGTTGATATCATCAACATAAACAGCAATTATAGCAAATTCACTATTAGATCTTTTTATAAAGATGCATGGGCATATCGGATCATTTTTGTATCCTTCTTTCAACAAATATTCATTAAGACGATTATACCACATGCGCCCTAATTGCTTCAGGCCATACAGGGACTTATTTAACTTAACTGAGTATTGTTCTTGAGAACTTGAATTGGATGCTTCTGGCATCTTAAGTCCTTCAGGGACTTTCATATAAATATCACTATCAAGTGATCCATATAAATAGGCAGTCACAACATCCATTAGATGTAAATCAAGTCCTGCATCTACTACTAGACTGATTAAATAAAGAAAAGTAGTCGCATCCACTACTGGTGAATACGTTTCTTCAAAATCAATGCCAGGTCTTTGTGTAAAACCTTGGGCTACTAGACGTGTCTTATATCTAGTTATTTTTCCCTTTTCATTTCTTTTTCGTACAAAGACCCATTTGCATCCAACTGGTTTTACATCTTCAGGTGTAAGGACTACAGGTCCAAATACTTTTCGTTTCGCCAATGATTTTAATTCTGCATTAATGGCATCTTTCCATAGGGGCCAATCTTTTCTTTGTTGGCTCTCACTAATGGATTTTGGCTCATGATCCTCATTATCATTCATTACATCATATGCTATATGATAAGCAAAGATGTCATCAACATTAACTTCATTTTTATCCCATCGGATTCCATTCATAACATAATTTATTGAGATCTCATTATTTTCACATATATCAGGTACCTGGGTCTCTTCTGGGACTACAATGTTCTCTTCTGGAGATAATATCTCTTCAGGAGATGGCTCTTCTGGAGCTACTAATTTTTCTTCATTATCCTCATCCTTACCATCTATATTCTTTGCTCCTTTTCTTTTTCGAGGATTTTTTTCCTTGGAACCGATGGGTCTGCCACGCTTCAGGCGTGCTTTGGATTCATTCATAGCAGGTTGTCCTTCAGGGACATCAATTTTAATAGGAGCATTAGCAGCTGGGATATGTGACTTTGTCACTTTCTTTGGGTCAGTAAATGCTTCTGGCATTTGATTAGCTAAATTCTATAAATGAATTATCTTTTGAACTTGAAGTTCACATTGTTTTGTGCGAGGATCAAAATGAGCCAATGATAATTCATTCCAACTAATTTCTTTACCCAGCTGCTTGTTTTCTCCCCCTAATGTTGGGAAAAATGATTCATTAAAATGACAATCGGCAAATCGTGCCGTAAATAAATCTCCTGTTGATAGTTCTAACCATTTTATAAGTGATGGAGATTCATACCCAACATATATTCCCATCTTTCTTTGAGGGCCCATCTTGGTGTGTTGTGGTAGTGCTACAGGCACATATACCGCACACCCAAAAATTCTTATATGGGAAATATTAGGTTCCTGACCAAAAACCATTTGTAAGGGGGAAAACTTTAAATAACTTGTTGGCCTGATGCGAATTAACATTGCTGCATGCAAAATGGCATGGCCCCAAGCAGAAATTGGTAGATTAGATTTCATAAGTAAAGGTCTTGCAATTAATTGCAACCTTTTAACCAATGATTCTGCAAGTCCATTTTGCGTATGAACATAAGCTACAGGATGTTCAACATCAATTCCAAGGGACATACAATATTCATTAAAAGCTTGTGATGTAAATTCACCAGCATTATCAAGACGTATTTTCTTGATAGGATAATCAGGGTAATGTGCTCTTAATCTAATCAATTGAGCAAGTAATCTCGCAAACGCCAGGTTGCGAGAAGATAATAAGCAAACATGCGACCATTTAGTTGATGCATCAATTAAAACCATATAGTACCTAAATGGTCCGCATGGTGGGTATATTGGCCTACAAATATCTCCCTGTATCCGTTCTAGAAATGTGAGAGACTCACTTTCTACTTTGCTTGGTGAGGGGCGAATAATTAACTTTCCCTTGGAACATGCAGCACATGAAAAATCATGGGATTGTGGTATTTGTTTACACTTCAGGGTATGTCCACATGAATTCCCAATTATTTGTCGCATCATTATTGAACCGGGATGGCCTAACCGGTCATGCCAAACATTAAATTCATTAGTAAACTTCTGGTTTACATTATCAAACTGCTGGTTTGAATTGGTAAACTTCTGGTCTGCATTATCAAACTGCTGGTTTGAATTGGCAAACTTCTGGTTTGCATTATTGAACTTCTGGTTCTCAATAGTATGTGTTTCAATTGTGCTTATACATGTGTAATACAAACCAGAAGAAAAAATAGGAAAACTTTCTAATATGCATTTTCTACCAGCAACTATATTTGTAATGACAAGATATTCCTTATTATTTTTAGTTGTTGTTTCTAAATGATATCCATTTCTGCGGATATCTTTGAAACTCAGTAAGTTTCTTTTAGACTTGGTAGAATAAAATGCATTATCAATGCATAATTTTGTTCCTTCAGGTAACAAAATACTAGCTCTTCCGGAGCCTTCAATTAAATTTATACTACCAGATATAGTCTGAACATTGGCTTCTTGTATTACTAAGGAAGAAAAATATTTATCATGTCTGAGTATGGTGTGGGTTGTTGCACTATCAACGAGACATAAATCTTCAGGATTGATGCCAATAGGATTCATTCTTCATAAAAACATAAATAAAAATTAATACATATGATAGAAACAACTTTAAATAAATATAACATTTCAAATTATATTAAAAAATCTGCAACATCCAAATAGTTATTATCTATATCGCCATACTCAGAATTCTCGCCCTGATCAACATGATTAACTTCAACATTTGATCTTTTACCAGTATTTTTAATTGATTATTGGTAAAGATCAACTAGGTGCCTTGGTGTACGACAGGTACGAGACCAATGGCCCTTGCCACCACATCGATAGCATGGATTATCAGCATATTTGTTATGCCTACTGCTTTCCCCTTTTTGATTCTTATCAGTCTTTTCCCACTTCTGATAGGAATTTGAACCTCCATGATATCGACCACGGCCACGCCCACATCCATGTCCTTGTCCACGTCCACGTCCACGGCCACGGCCACAATAAAATTCATTAGTTACTACATTCACTTCAGGGAATGGAGTTGAGCCTGTTGGACGGGATTCATGATTTTTTAACAAAAGCTCATTATTTTGTTCAGCCACAAGGAGACAAGAAATTAACTCAGAATATTTCTTGAAACCTTTTTCACGATATTGCTGCTGCAGGAGCAAATTGGATGCATGAAATGTGGAGAATGTCTTTTCTAACATATCATTATCAGTAACATTTTCTCCACATAATTTCAATTTAGAAGTAATTCTGAACATAGCTGAGTTATATTCGCTTATAGATTTAAAATCTTGCAAGCGTAAATGCATCCAATCAAAATGAGCTTTTGGAAGAATGACCATCTTCTGGTGATCATATCTTTCTTTCAAATTGTTCCAAAGGACAAGTGGGTCCATCACTATCAAATATTCAGTTTTTAAATCTTCATGTAAGTGGTGGCGAAGAAAAATCATAGATTTGGCTTTATCTTGGTTGGATGCCTTATTCCCTTCTTTAATCGTGTCTTCCAGACTTTTGGCATTCAAGTGAATTTCCGCATCCAACTTCCAAGATAAATAATTTTTCCCAGTAATATCAAGAGCCACAATTTCAAGTTTTGCCAGGTTTGCCATTGTTCAAACTAATTAAAGAAATAAATGAAAATAATTAAAATATGAAATGTAAACATGCAATATAATAACTGTAAATTCATAAAGATAATAAATAATTCATAAGGCAAGATAAGAAAATTAAAACATGTATGGCTTCGGGCCATTTAATTTCATGACTTCAGGCTATATATGGCTTCGGGCCATTTAATCTCAAGATAAGGAATTAACTATTATCTTCAGGATAAAAATTGTACATGACTTCTGGCTGTACAATAAGATAAAAGATAAAAATATATATAGCTTCTGGCCATATAATAAGATGAAAAATGTATATAGCTTCTGGCTATATAATAAGAATGGATATGGCTTCTGGCCATATTATAAGAAATTAAAACATTATGACTTCTGGTCATAATTTTAAGAACAAGATGTGTATGGCTTCTGGCCATAATAACAGTAATAATAATAATATAAAAGAACTTGTAAATAATATATAAAAACAATAACGATCTCCAATCTTAGCCATAGAACCCGATGTTATATAACAATCGGTAAAAGTATCTCTCTAATTCCATATAGTGGCTCAGATTATCCCAGATCTATAAAATAAAACAAGGTATATATAATCATTAAAGAAACCATAAGAAGATCATACCTTCTTTTAGAACTTCGTGCTGATAACGTGTTATGAAAGTATATGTGATAATAGAGAAGATTGATAGAATCCAGAGAAAGGATTATAGAATTTCTAAAGAGAAGTTAGAGAGAAGTTCTCATTCAGTTCAACTGAAACAATCGATTACAGCCCTTTATATAGAGTCAGAAATCTAACCCTGGTTGCCTGACCATGGTTATATTTAACTCTGGTTACATGACCATGGTTACTTTATATCTTCTTTATGTCCTTGTCTTCTTTTGCTTTTGCTTTGTGTCATGTCTTCTTTTCTTCTTTATGTCAAGCTGACTAGAAGAGTAATATGAGTCAATGGACATCCACATATTTAATATTCATAACAATATATTGATTTTTCATTTGGTCCCTTTCATCCAATTTTCTTTCTTTCTTATTTTTTTTTTCTGGTTACAGAAGCTGGCTGGCTGGCTGCATATGCAACATGAAAGGCCAATTATATTTTAGTTTTTTATGTGAAATAGCTGAATTGATTATAATTTAAGATAAACCACCACTGTTAATTATATTCTTAATATGATAGTAATATAAGTGGGCGATTTTATCCATGAAAAGAAAATCTGTAAAAGAAATGGTAACTTTTTTGATAGAAAAATAAAAGTAAAAACTGAATGTAATTTCGAAACAAAAATATAGTTAATTATGTATGATTTAGTTAAACTGAAAAAATAACCATGTTGGGTAGACATGATGGTTCAGCATCTCATCGCATAAACAAGTGGTTGGGGGTTCAATCCCCAACTCTTGTAAATGGAAAGCACTCCGTGGTTAGTCCCTTACTGCTTCGTGCGCTGATAGTTGGGATGAGGAATTAGTCTCATGGCTACCGGCTTTGGGGATACCCTGGGCTCACCCAAAAAAAAAGTTATTCTGAAAAAATGAGTTCTAATTAAACATTAAAATCCTATTCCTATTAAAACAAAAATTCAGATCACTATGATGGGGAGAATTGATCCGTCCCGTGAAATGAATCATGATTTCTATGACCTGAAAGATCAAGGGTGCAGACGGTGTATCGTAGCAATACTATCTCCGATCCTAAATATTAGATTGAATTGACTTATTTTTTAAAAAGATTAAGAAAATTAAATATGTTACTTAATCATATATTATAGTTGTGTATGATTAAATTATATATCAGTTTATAAGTTAGAAAAATTAGTTTAGGAAAAAAGATGAATATAAGTAGTTTCAAATAATTTAATTAGCTTTATTAATCTCCCAAAAAAATCAACTGGGTCTAATATTTAGAATCAGAGATAATAAATTTAGCTTACTTCTGCCGAGCCATGATGAACGAGTCTCCAAGATCCTTGTCAATTGAAAAGGAATCTTATCCTAATAATAAATGTACCCAAACCACTCTTCTTTTCTTTAATTTTCTTGCCCAGCAAGGGGGGAAAAAGTGTCCATAAAAACTCTGATTGCTGTATATCTAGCTTGCTGCAGATACCAATCTTACAGCGATAACTGTGTTTTTGTAGCTCACAGCGATGATACTAGTGAGTGGTGAACATGAGAGTTTCATCATTTATAATGGGTTCCAAACAGCAAATTAATCCGTCATTTTTCCATCACTAATCCGTCGCAAACTTAATTTTTGGTTTTTTTTAAAATAATGTTGAGACGGAATTTCCGTCTCTAATTTTTTTTAATTTTTTCTTTTCAATTAAAAGTTTTCTGTTATTTTGAATTTAACCGTCAATCAACATTAGTAATGGTTAAAAAACTGAAAGTGGAATTAAATGGAGTATAAATAAAAACAAATTCAAACCAAATTATAAAATGATAGTACGTTAACAACCACAAAGCAACAAAAGTACTCAAGTGAAAATATAGATAATGTGTCAAACAAACCACAAAAATGTTTAATGTAGTCAAACAACCTAGTAACCACCCTATCTTATGTTGTGCTTGTAGGACAAAACTCATGAATACCCAAACAAATCTCAAATTAGAGTATATGAATTTTCCTATATCAATATCGGAAGACTTATAAGAATTACCTCTCGCCATTGCTAAGCTTTGATCGAATGGAGAACTCATAAATCCTGATGAAAGAGAGCTGCAAAAGAATTGAAGACAGGATATGATTGTCAGGTCTCTTTCTGACTAGCTGTGGGGCACAGCGATGGCAACTGGGTTAAGAGCCGTCGCCAGTCAGGGAACCTCAGATGAGCAGATTAGGTTTTTCCTTGTACGCTCAATTCAGACGGCTATAAACTTAATTGTGTATTTTCCACCATCAGAAAAACCACATTAATAGCCAATAACCCTAATCATGAATTGGGCCTAAATCTGACTAACGGGCCACACTCTGGATATTTTAATTAATTACCTAATTAAATAACTAATAATAATTATATTATATATTAAAATATCTAACATTCTCCCACTTGGCCCGTAACTAACGTCAGTTGCCCTGTTCAGATTAATTAAGGCTATGCTGTAAGAATCATGGCGATAAGTCCCCTTAAATCGAGTATTATCTTCCATGTATTACATAGCAGCATCTTTACTTAATGGGTTAAAACTTTATGAATAAACCTTAAATGTTTATTCGGTTTCTTCTTGAATGTTTGTCAATCTCGATAACTAGGTACCAATATGAGACAACAAACTCTAACTTGAATTTCATCATTTATCAATATCTTATTTAGATCACTCAATGTGATCCAAGTCACAAATAAGGTATTTGATCTTTCAATGTCTCTAAATGCATGCAGTTATACCTTATTTGATCTTTCAATGTCTCTATAGTAATTTATAAAGAAGTATTAAATCATGTATTAAAAAAACAATGAGCACATTTGAAGAATTAAATCATGTATTAAATATATTCAAGAACAAAGACACAAAGAAAATTAGCACTAAATAAACAAGCAAGAAACAAAACACAACCTTAAAAACTAAAATTGGAAGTGATGAAAGTGTTACTTAAAATTTTGTCGATGTTGCTTATCCCAGTGTGTTAAAAAATAGGAAAACTAGTAGAAAGAAGCACAAGTACAGCAGCATTTGTACAGAAGAAGCATCAAGCTAGAGACAGAAGGGGAAAAAGAACAACAGTGAAGTCGCAATAAAGAAAGAAACAAGGGTGTTTCTGAGATTTATCATTTTTTAGCAGCCGTGCTTGGTGCCAACATGTGTGCTCAATCATTACAAGCCAAAAGACAAATTATGTTGGTCAAATCTGTTAACAAGGCTCACATACATGCCAGGCCAAAAAATAAAAATATATGATGTTTGGCATAACGAGGATAACAATATCAACAGCAAGAGAAAAGAAAAAGCGAGGATAACAATATCAAATTAATAGCAAATAAACATGAGAACATGTAATATACTCTTGTGGATACCATCCATGAGAACTTGATTTACTTAATTGAATTAGAAACCTTGAGAAACCTGAACACTTCAATTCAATTAATCTTTATCAAAATTCAGCCTTCAAAGTTCCTAAAATTACCAGCTTCAAAACAGCAAATTTGGCATTACTTGCCTAGCTTTTGATTGACGAAAATAACAATTTAATTTATTACCAATAACATCCTTCTCGTTTGTAGCCTCCCCAATCACATTAATGATACAGCCAAGGGATGATCTACCTACAAGAACCTAAATGGGATGCACACAACATTTGAGAGAGAAGCAGAGAATTAATCATTCACCACTCTAGCAGAGAACAGCGAAAACAAATAGCAAAAAGAAATAAACAAACCAGCGGAGAAGAGAGAGTTCAAGAGAGGAGAGCTGCGACGATTGACAAGGAAGGGAGAGGATGGTGACTCGATGACTCTGAGAGAAAGGAGAGCTGTAACGGCCGATGAAGAGAGAAGACAGTGACTTCGTGAGGCCGAACAAGTGGCTAAGAGGGAGAACCAGAGATGAAGGGGCAGATTTGTGATGGAATAAGAGAACCCTAAGATTAAAGTAATTTTTTCAATTAAGGAGAAGTGGAAATCTGGAAAAAAAAAACCACTCAAACATGGAGGAAATCTGTATAAATTTTGGAGTGGAAATATATATTTAGTCTTTTATAAATGGAGGAAATGTCCGAATGTTTTAAGGCCATTATTTTTCACACACTAGAAATTTTTGTATCAATCTGGTTTGTCACGTTATTTGAAATCTAATCAATTAAAATACAACAATTCATGAGCTGATTTGGAACCTCCTAAATATTAGTTGGTATATTAATAAAATTTAAAAATTTCACAATATTTATTTTTTCTTTATTTGTGAAATCTTAATTAAATCGATTTGAATTTTTAAGAAAAATAAAAATGTGAATCACATGAGCAGCCAACTAAGATTAATATTAGTTGAGTTGTTGTATTTTAACTGATTAGACTACACATGACATGGCAAACTAAGTTCAGATAAGAATTGCACATAGGGGCTGTACCTTTTATTTAGCTATTCAGCAATCTTGATATGCTCAGAAAAACACAAAATGAAGTGCATGAAATACCTAAAGGTTATATGATGCATATATACCTGAACTGAATGAAATACCAATCTTTCTGAGTTGCAGATAAGAATTGCACATAGGGGCTGTACTTTCTTATATGATGCAGATAAGAATTGCACATCGGGGCTGTACCTTTTATTTAGCTATTCAGCAATCTTGATATGCCCAGAAAAACACAAAATGAAGTGCATGAAATACCTAAAGGTTATATGATGCATATATACCTGAACTGAATGAAATACCAATCTTTCTGAGTTGTAGATAAGAATTGCACATAGGGGCTGTACTTTCTTATATGATGCATATAAGAATTGCACTTAGGGGCTGTACCTTTTATTTAGCTATTCAGCAATCTTGATATGCCCAGAAAAACACAAAATGAAGTGCATGAAATACCTAAAGGTTATATGATGCATATATACCTGAACTGAATGAAATACCAATCTTTCTGAGTTGAAATAACTTCTGCGATTAGAGGTTTCTTCAGCTAGCAAGCGTGGCACATATACTTTATAATTATCGGGTTGTTTTCTCAATACAGATTACAATTAAGAGTGATATGGTAAAAATACAAAAATAAAATTCATTAGTCAATGACTTTATTATTTCCTTTGGCCTATTGACTACCACTCTAATCCTATTTATTAGTCTCAATTAACAAATCAAATAAGTATTTAACATTGAACTAATTTCAAAACTTAATATTTTTACATTAATGATAACAAAAAAATTATTTATAGTTATTAATTGTACAAAAGAACAGCATAAGAAAAAAAATTATATTTTCTAAATATTAGACTAGAATTATATTTTGAAATAGATAAGCCAAGTTGCAAGGTTGAACCTTTTTTTGATACAATTGCAAGATTGAACTTATATTGTAAATCAAATGAGTATTTAATTGCACATTCATATAATATATGTAGTAGTAATTATTTACATGTTTTTGTGTATTGTTTGAAATCGTAGAATGCATTATTGCAATTTGTTACAAATTTTACATTTTATAAATAAAATCCTGTGCTTTGCATAAAACTCAAGAAACAAGTTGTAATGTTTATACTTTGTAAATTGTATCATGAGTTGTTATGAATTTTAACTTTTATATATTAGTGTTCTTTGTTTGTATTTTTGTTTAATTTTTATTTATAGATTTCATAACTATATATAGCTTCCAAAACAACTGTTGTATTTTTATTTCGTTAAAGAAATCATATTAGTAACGCTAATAAATGAGTGTACGAATAAATTGATTAACAGTCTAATAAAGTTCAAGAAATTAGTACTACTACTACAATCTAGTTGTATTTTCAGTGCAATGAATGGTTATATTCTGAAAATAATAATGATGCATCATCATCATTATTATTATTTGAAGGTTTTTCCTTTTAAAATTCATTAGTCATTGACTTTATTGTTTTCTTTGGTCTATTGACTACCACTCTAATCCTATTTATTTGAACTTGAAGAAACTAATGACAAACATTTTTGAAAAATTTAACGATAAATTCATTTGGATACATGCATTTACATCCATTTGTCGATTTATGGTTTGTATCATATCTTATTCTATCAACATATTGTTCATTATACAATTATTCTTTCTTCATTTATTATGTTAATTTTTAAAAGAGAGTAGTTCATATATGTTTTCATTGTTTGTTTAGCTAATACGAAGTCATATGACGACTACATTTTAATGATATACTAATGTGTTTCCTAAGAATTCATCTCTATAATGTCTCAACAAGTTTTAAATAATTATATTATCATTATTCTCTAAATGATGAAAATTTGAAATTTTCAAATTAGCGATGAAATTAGTAATGGAATAGAAACGGAAAGATTTGTAGACAAAATAGTGACGGAACTTAGAGACAAAATTATTTTTGTCGCTAATTTCTATAAAAAAATCTAGAATAAGTTATCCCCAAAATTAGCGATGGAATTTGTGACGGAATTTGGCAACAGCTTAAAGACGGATCATGACAGATATTAGCGACAGAATGTTGCTAGTCACTAATCCGTCCCTGAATGCATTTAGCAATAGAAATTAGCAACGAAATTATTCCATCTCTAAATTCTATCACTGATCCATCTATAATTCCATCTCTAAAATAAGTGACGGATTTATTGACGGCTTAGAGACGGAATATCAACAAAAGCAATTTTGTCGCTAATTTTTGTTTCTAATTTCCTGCTTTTTTTTTGTAGTGTCTGCTAGACTTAGGAGATTTTGGCCTTGTAAGATTAAACGATCATGCATAGAAATGATCTTTCAACCACATGATTAATGATGATGGCGCATCATCTCAAGGGTCATTTAAACATTTACTTTTGGTCATTTAGAGTTTGTATACGCACTCCCGCAAAGACAATTTTCACTAATTCACATAATCACATGTATCAATAAAAATAATTAAAAATATGTTTATTAAATTGGTCATAAAATTCAAATAATTTCTAATGTTACTTATTAATCACACTAAATTCCAACATTATATTAATTTGTACTCTTATTCACTGTCATAATAACATATGAGAAAAAAAGTTAATACTCATTGAAACAATCCAAATGTCTTATAAAAATGATAAAAAACTACTTTTCAGAAAATCTATTCAATAAAATCACCTTTTTCCCATCCAATTCCAAATATGCTCGGCCATATCTATGAAAATTGAAAATGCTGGTGCCTTGGTGGCCCTTCACCCCTACAATAGAGCCAGGAAAACGGGTCGAGCCAGTCGGGAGGCTCGTTTAGGCCCTAACCAGTCAAGAGACAGGCTTGCAAATTATAGCCACCAAAGGAAGTTGAGCTGGCCCTGTAGGGCCGAGGGCTTAAAAGGGCAGGCCCTGCATGGCCTCGGGCTGGCCCATTAAGCCCATTTGTATTTTTTTTTTTGTGTTTAGAAAGGAAAATCATGTTGCCTTTTTGAATTGTCTTATTGAATCTATATGTCACTCTATCCTCATATTATATAGAGTATTTTTAGTATACTATTTTGCCTAATTGAATCATATTGTGATTTTTGAGTATGATTTTTTAGCCTATTTAAAATACAATCATATTACATACTATTCTGTCTAATGGAGTATGATTTTTAATGGAGGTTGTGATTATTTGATTACTTGAGCCTACTCTTAAAGTGAAGCACAATTAAATGTCCTTGAAATTGATGATAGTGGTGAAGAAGACGGAAATGATAGTCGTCATACTCATGTTGCTTAGATGTTAGAGTGTTTAGCTTCTTGCCTTCTTATGCTTTGGCCTTTGTATGAGTCAGATATACTTCCAAGTGTCATTTATTCTACCATGGATAATTGAAGACGTGTCTGAGCCAAAAAAAATTAAAGACATGGCAAATAGCGGTGCAATTAACATTTAAGCCTTAGCAACTTCACCCCCAACCTCTATCGATGTCAATCAAGAAGCAAAGGAGCAGGAGAAATTGGCTCAACAGAGATGAGATCAATGAGAAATGAGCAACCGAGAAGAAGCTCCAGTGCCTCATCTTTAACGTCAATGACAAGTAGATGTAAAAGAAGGGTGGTGTTCTTGAGACAGCCTAATCGCGAGGAATAGTATGATGGTCGGAATCGATACTGTTATCACAATTTGGTGGCTCCCTGGGGGACGTCGTGGTCAGAAGCAAACCCAGGTAGGTGTCGCAATTACTACCAGGTAAGATTTATTAGATATCGAATGATATGCAATTGTTAGGTTCTTGATTTGTAACATATGGAGATGAAATTTCATAGGATAGGGGCTGTGGTTTTTCGAATGGCACAATGCTGAGTTTGGGAATAAGGAAACTGCAGTGGTCAAAGATTTACTCAATGATCATGCGAGGTTGTACGAAGAGCTGGTTGCCATTGAAGGTGAGGTGAGAAATCTGAAAGCTGGACATGAAGTTAGAGAAAGTGAAGTCAGGAAGTAGCAGTTGAAGTTCAAACTTGTATTGGCAACATTGTTACTAACTTGGTTGTGGTTAGCTATAATGTATGTTTAAAGGGGGTTGTAATATTGTTAGGGATTGTAAAAGTGAAGTAAGGAAGCTGGTTGTTCTTGTCAAGGATTGTAATATCGTTTATGTTCTATAATGTATTACTATAGCTAAGTTATCTGTGTGTGGTTCTATGCGATGAGCCTGTCTATATTTCAAAGGAAAGTAAATATCTGATAACTAATTAAGGGTTGCATAAGCATAAGCAAATTAAATAGTAAAGGCTATTGTCATTAACAAATGTGGAATTTTTGTCATGACTTGCCAGAAAGCAACATGACCCATAATTTTGAGTCTTGCAAAGACTTAACTAGAATTTCGTAAAAATATAAAACCTGCATATACAAAGCAGAATATAATATGGTATACACCTTTTGATATGTATAAAGCAAATAGACCTTAAATGATTGTAAAAAAAAAAGGAAACCCACAGACAGATACAGATAATATAGATAACCAAATCATCATATACAACGTGGAAGAGTGCACTTTACAGTAATCCACAGAAAAAATACATAAGGTGATAAAGTGCTTTTGCCAACCAAAATAATATGTTGGGCCTGTAAACCCAAAGCATGACAGACAAAGCCTTTACATCAAAAGCATATCCAAAATAAACCTACAGATAAACCCACAGACAGATACAGACAATATAGACCTAAAGTGTTCGGCCTTTATACTTCCAAAAAGCATGGAAATTTCAAAATAGACCCAAATATAGACAATATTATCCACACTATATAATGGGCTTCTTTGCTTTCTCTTTGTTCCTGTTGATTCGATTCTGTCTATGTTAACAGTTGAGAGGTTGTGACACACGGTTGTCCTTGCCACTGCAGACCTGGAGGTTGATATGGTAAGTTTGAAGGTGCAGCCACACTGAGTAGTTTGGGATTGAATTGAATTGATCTTTTACCCGTTGGTGCACTAGACTTACATCCCCTGGACATCCTCAATTCCTTCTCATTTGGGATTGGGAATGTCTTTTATGGATTAGCATAGTGATGCTCATTTCCTATGCCCTCATCAATAACCACATCAAATCTAAGTCCAGGCTGGAAGGAAAAAATGAAAACAAGTTAAATGTTAACAAACATGACAAAAAATAGAAATGACATGATCGAGATATAAACAGAAATGACTAACATTGTATACAACACATTTTGTAACCTCTTCACATTTGATCCCCATCCCAACTTCAAACCGTGACTTGTAAGAGGACAATCTTGTCGGTCTTGTTTATGATGATTGGTTGGGATTGGGTGCAATGACATAAGATTGAGTTTGGTTAAGTCCCTCTTGCATGGGTTGGGTTGCTTAATGGGGCTGTTGAGATGGCTGTTGAGAGGGTTGTTGGAAACTTGCAACCTCACTGGGTTGTTGAGCGGACTGGCGTAGGGTTTTTAGTCGATTCCCATGTCTGGTACCAGAACCATCCTCAGAAAAATATAGAAAATAACGTTAAGTAGTATTGATCAGTGAATTAAAGTACATAATAAAATGAGATTCAATTACCTCTTGACATGTAGACTTGATGTGTCCCTCTTTATTGCAGACACTATACTTATGACTCTTCCTACACCGAATCAATTGTTCAAGCTGAGGTTGATTAGAAGGTCTTGCTACACTTGCATTGTGGCCATGAACAAATTTCTTCCGCCTCCTTATTGGTTCCTCAGTTCTGGTTCTTTTCGTTTGGGGTCTTCCAGGCAAGTTAGCAATTGGAGGAAGTTGTATGGGGAGGAAAGTATGAGTGTCCCAAAATTTCTTACCCCTTACTGGTTGTAGTTTTGTCCTACATATAGCTAGATATGTGTCCTTGTAATATTAGTGTGAGATTTGGGTTTTGAGATCTATTTTGGCATGATACATAGCACATATTGCATGTTGACAAGGTATTCCAGTTAAGTCCCAAGCTTTGCATGTACACATTCCTCTAAGTAGGCATAAGAATGTCTGTCCTGTCCCTCTACAACCTCATACCCCTCATCCCTATTAAAAAACACCCTACAATTAACTGCAAGGAACCTATTTGATTCAAAAAGCTCAATACATTTCAAGCTGAAATCACCTTTCCAATTGCGTACATTTGATTCACTGTCAACCCACTTTGCCATCATCTTTAATCTAATGCCATCAAACATTGTAATAACGGGAAGGAATCTACACTCATCTATCCATGCATTAAATGAATCACTCATGTTATTGTTCACTACCCATAACTTGCAACTAGTAGTGAAATAAGCATGTACGTACCCAAGCATTAACATTATAAGTCACTGCATCTGTAGCTGCATCTTCCTTCAATGAACCCATAGCAGTCAGGTTGTCTTTGAATTGTTGTTCAAATGTACTCCATGCATAGGAGAAAAATATTTTCTTCAACTCGTTGCACCTCCATTTCTTGCTCCAGTTATCATATATGTGCCGTGCAGAAAGTCTATGCTCAACGTTTGGAAGAACGTCGCTAATTGCATTCAACAGCCCCTTACATAGACAATAAATAACAAATAAAAATGCATTAGATATTATCACAAAAATCTGTTATATAACATCATTCACAAAAAAATAGTTTATAGCAAGCATTGTGACAAATTGGAATTACCTTTTGCATATCAAACATCATGGTAATAGCATCACCAATGCCTAGGTCTAGAAACTTACACAGCCATTGTAGAAACCAAAGTCCAGTGAAGAGTATTTTCCTTCTCAACCAAACCAAAGGCCAAAGGGTACAAAGAATCATTACTATCCATTCCCACAGCTGTCATCAATATGCCTTTGGATTTGCCTTTTAAGAATGTGCCATCTACACTAATCAATAGCCTACATCCTTCTTTTTACCCAACCTACAAATTTACCACACAGTTAAATTTGATAATGTTTAATACAAATTTAAAGCTTAAAAAACATAGTCAACAAATTAAAAATACCTTAGAAGTATTCAAACATAAGTACATCCTTTTGAATACTCTTCTTCCTTGTTCCAATGCCTCTGAACTGACCTCAACACTCACATTTGAACCAAGGTTCGATACTTTTAACTCATTACAATAGGCCTCTAGGTTGCCAAATTCATCTTTAAAACTCCCTTCCATTTCTTGCATAATCTTCCTCTTTGCTCTCTTACATTTATGTATACTCACATTGACCTTTAGTTCCCTCTGCACATTATTCTTCATCTGACTTGTCTTGAATTGAGGTGCCTCTTGCACTTTCTCCTTGAAATGCTCCGCCAACCACATACTTGAGGCTCTTAAGTTCTTGTACACACGGGCACATGAATGCTTATAATGCAAAGTCTTCACTTGAAACCCCTTATTTAATCCATATGTGGATGTATATAGTGTAAACGAGAATCTATCTTCACATATTACTTTAAGTGTCTTCTTATTGTTGGAAATTGTGCCCTAAGGTCCAATCATTGTACTTTGAACATTATTATTTTAATGAAATTTCTCCATTCTATTATCATATTATTTGCATGTTAACTGTGATAATTGTATCCTTGGATAATTCATAAAGATTGTCCTAAAATGTCCTTGGTCGGTCATCTATGCGGGAGCAGAGATGAAACAAGTCCAGTATGACTTTGATAAGATATGGAGATATGAATCAAAGTCTTAGGCACTTGTAAGAGTACAAGGTACTGGACCGACCCACTATGAGAAAGCTACATGGATCAAGTCATAAGCTTTTCTCATGTATAACCACATCACAATGCCCTTAGACCTGAGGTCATCATGGATTCCTACATGAGAGTTGCTAAGCTTTGCACTAGTCAAAAGTCACTTTTGACCGGGTGATGATAAAGGCTACGATCGGGCTTAGTGGTTTTTCATGCAGAGGAATATGAATGATCAAAATAGAATTTGTCCCTCACATTAGTAGAGAGATATTATTGGGCCCCTCGATGAGTGAGTCTGAGAAATGTATGGCCATACTATGATGAAAGGAGTTTCTGTCTCTGTTATCAGGCTACTCAGGAATCAAGAAAGTAATGGTCAGGAACAAGAGGATGACATTATCCATGCCTTATCCTTAATCGATATATCGTGTGACAAAAGGAACGTGACATGGTTGTATGACAGGTTGCATCGTGATAACGATCCTCATATGAATTGGGTAGTCGTAATGTCTTGCTAGAGGCCGCTTGCGATTTTTGGGTTAGTATAATTATTGGCCCACTGCCAACTTCATATGGGCCTACAGGGTCGCACACAAGAATGGCCCAACACGAGATAATGTTTAATTTAGGGTGGATGAATTTTATATTTATATATATATAATATAAAATTCATTAATAATATTATATAGATATATATATTTTCGAAATATATATCTTTTATATATATATATATATGTATATATATTTGTATATATATATTATATGATATTATTATATTGTGTTAGTTTTAAATTTAATTTATTAAGATATATTAAATTTAATAACTAACATGATAGAGATATAGTATCTCAGATTTAATTTATGAAGATAAATTAATCTAATGGCTCTTTATTCGGATTAAATAAATAGGTTAAATTAAAAATGTTGGACAGATTTAATTTAAACTGAATTTATTTAATTAGCTCATCAAGATAATTAATTGTTAATTAATTTTGAAATTAATGATGATTAATTTTGAAATTTGAAAATAGCCCTCATAGGTTATAAACTTGATAGAGCAGATATATTGATATGGACATGAGAATTGAGAGCCGTAAGTGAAACCCTAGGAGACATTAGAGGCGCTAGCACGCAGTCTCGGTTGGAGAGCATTCGTGTGGATACCGGTAGAGAGAGCGGACCACCGCGCATTTCTTTTAGACGTCATTTACTACAACCGGTTTAAATGTGCCGGTCTAAATCACCTTTTTTGTACTAGTGTACGGCAGCAAGAAGTCTCCCAAGTCCCAAGTCAGCATCATTTATAAATTATAATCAATCATTACGTATTACAAGTCCTTAATATAATAAATATTTACTTAATTTGATTAGATTAAAGAAGTAAGTTAAGTTAGTTAATATGATATATATTTTCTAAAACACTATAGTTACTTTCCTTAATTCCCTCATTTCATTCCCTTTGATTATTGTTGAGAAAGCATCAATAGGGAAAAATTAGGAAAAGATTGATAAATATGAATACTTTATCTTATATTTAAGACCAAGATCAACTTCCAAATATATATTATATTAAGGATAGGAAGAGTAATAAAAACCAATGTTCTCATAGAGACATAAAAGCAAGCAATGTTCTCCTTAATTCAGTATTAAATGGAAGACTGGGAGATTTTGGTCTTGTGAGACTATATATCATGCTTCTGGAGCCCGGACCGGACCGGCCAGTCCGGCCCGAAAAATGGCGAACCGGCTGGTAGATTGGTCCGGGTTCCAATTTAAAAAATATATATTTTTTCTTTAGAATTTCATACTAATAAGCCTAAAATCTTCAATTTCTCTTCAATTTGGCCCCGGTCTGACCCACTGACCCTTAACCCAGTACCCCAACCGATTCAGTACCAGATCTGAGTTTTAATACCTTGCTATATATACATGACAAAGTCAGATGTTTTCGCTTTTGGTGCAATTTTTGCTTGAGGTTGCTTGTAGAAGAGGCCCATAGAGCAAGTAAATGAAGAAGAAGAGAGTGTGGTCTTAGTAGATTGGGTTTATGAGTTATGGAATAAGGGTGAGAATATAGAGGCAAAGGATCCAAATTTAGGAACGGACTATTCAGAAGAAGAGAGATAGAGTTAGTTTCGAGACTTGGATTTGTGTGTTCAAGTTCACAACCAGTGAGTAGGCCTAGCATGCGTCGAGCTGTGCAATACTATCTAAACTGGGAAGTTCATTTGCCAGATTTGCCATATTTATCATATTTACCGTGTTCATGAACCCAGACCAGTCCAGAAACCGGCGAACCGGGAAATAAACCGGTCTGGTTCACTATTTTTTTAAAAAAATTTTCTTTAGGATTTCATATTAATAACCCTGAAATCTTCAATTTCCCATCGGTTTGGCCTTTTGGGTTAGCTCCGGTTTGGCCCCAATCTAATTCACTGACCTTTAACCCAATACCCCAGCCGGTTGAGTGCCCGATCTAGGTTCATGAACCTTGCATATTTACGCTTATGTTCTTCTGCTACTCAAGGCTTATCATTTGGGAATTATTATGGCTTTGTTGATTCCACTAAGTCCATTACTATTCCATCTTACAATATTCATCAATCTTAATCTCACTGTTCAGTTGTTGAATCTTGTCTCTCTGGAGGTCACTGATTCCTCACAAGGGACTAAGATCTATTACAACTTTGATATGTATAAGTAGCCATGGATCAAGAATTAAGTGGAGCCATGGTGTTACTTATATTACGTAAACCAGCCTCTAGGTTGTATTATATATTTGTTTTTGACTGTTTGTATTTTATGAATGAATTTAGGAAAAATTGTGTATTCCAGGATATCACTACTACAAAAAGGTTGAAAGGTGGCGCACATTTTGTGGCACTTCTTTAAAGAAGTGTCACAGCTGCCTTTTTTTTCTTTTTCTATTTAATTTTTTTTAAATTTTGGGGACCAACTGACCAAGCACCACAACTAGTGGGGCCAACTAACCCAGCTGTGGCGCCTGGTGGACCAGGAGCCACAACTGGTCTCTGCTTAAGGGTGGCGCTTGCCTTGGTAGACGCCACATCTGGTCCCCAAAATTTAAAAAAAAATAAAATAGAAAAAGAAAAAAAAAGGCAGCTGTGGCACTTCTTTAAAGAAGTGCTACAATTGGTTGTATGTGAATTTTCAACTCTCCCGCCAATCAGATTTCCCTCCTTTAACTTTACTTTTTATCTTTTCCCTCCCTTTTTCTTTTTTATTCCTTCTTCCTGAGCTCGCGTCGACGCCCCTCCCCCTTGTAAAAGATATCACTTTCTCTTGCACAACAAACACACACACTCAGCTTCTTCATTAAATTTTCTTGTCCCTTTTTCCATTTTTGTTTCGTCTGTCCCCACTCCTATCCCTAGTTGTTCCCTTTTCTTCATACTCTCTGTCTCTCTTCCTCTTTTGAACCCCACTCCACTCCACAGCTCTTATTTGCTCATCCTCGTCACTTAAGCTAGCGTCACCAATGTGGTCCCCCACTCCCTGCACTGGTCAATTAATAGATTTGTAAGAAGAAGACTATTTCATTCTAGCTTGCTTTGTTTAAATTTTTTTTTAGTCAAGATAAACCGTAATATAACGTTTGCCTTTTTGTTCCTAATTTAATAGGAAAGAGTGAAAACCTAGCTTTGGAGAGTATTAATGTAAGAACATTATTGTTGGGGAAATGACAATAAATATATTATTGTGTAAGAACATTATTATTGGGGAACTTGAATTTTAAATGTGAAAATATTATATATATATATATATATAATAGGTTGAAATATAAAATAGAAAGATTGACAATTTGTGGAGATGATAAACATAAAAGCCACTCAATTTATATAAAGCTTTACAATCAAGAATAATAAAAAAGGGACCACAGGAAGGGGGAAAAAGGACCCTCCTGTGGCACTTGTTGAAGAAAGTGCCACAGGATGGGGGTCTCCTGTGACGCTTGATGACGTAAGTGTCACAGTAGGTCTAGCCTCCTGTGGTACTTGCTGACACAAGCGCCACAGAAGACCCCCCTCCTGTTGCATTTCCTCCAACAAGTGGCATAAGAGGGTATTTTTTAAAAAAAAATTTAAAATGTGGAAGTGTCACTGCTTTTTTTTAGTGGCGTCCAGATATGTGGTACTTCTCTAACGCCATAACTAATGCAATTATAAGCGTCACAGCTTTACTTTTTTGTAGTAGTGTATATTGTTAAAAATAGCCAATTGTGCGTTTTTGTTCAGTTATTAAATAAAATTCTTCTTAGATTTCTTCAAAAGAAAGCATCAAATAGCACATTATTAAAGGTAAACTATATTATTTATGACCTATTATCAGTGTGATGATTTTTATAATACGTACAGAGAGGCAGACACACGTATATTGCATATATAATTAATAGGTACTCCGCCTGGTCCTAATTATAGGATAACATTTGAGAGTTGATCTTGGTCCTAATTATAAGACAAAGTTCTAATTTTTATCAATTTCTTTCCAAAATACCCCATATTGATACTTTCTCAATAATAATTAAACACATTAATAATTTAATAAGAGTAGATCAGAAGCTGTTGAGGGAGATTGATGACGCCGGATTGTGTGAGAGCTTGGAGAAGTCATATGTGAGGCAAGAGAGGTACAAGAAAAAACAGAGAATCAACGTAATTTGATGAAATTTTAAATTTTAAATAAGGGTATTTTAGGAAAATAAATATGATTAACTAATTTAACCACTATCCTTAATTTCTCCAAAGTTAGATAAATATGTCCTATAATTAGGACCGGAGGGAGTATAGTTGTAGCAATGAAGTTCAAATAAAATTACAAAGAATGGCATGTGCTTGGATTATAGCTTTTATGAAAAAAGTGATTATCGGAGAGTGTTTATGGGTGTGTTTGGAACAGCGATAGGAAAAATGGAGTTTCTCAATTTAGAGTTTGGTAATTTTATTTTTGGTAAAAGCCCGATTGTGTAATGTGATTTATGTTTAGAACAGTGATTGTATAAATGACTTTTACAAAAGTAAAACTTGTTTGGATTGACTTAAGCACAAGTGACTTTTGTGATAGTAGTAAGAGAGAGTGGGTGAAAAAATATTTTAAGGGGTTAAAAACACTAAAAAATAGTTTAAAATAATTTTTGGAACTGAAAAAGTACATTAAAGATAAAATTACAATCAGTTTGATAACACACTGGGTACAATTGAAAAAATATTTTAAGGGTTAAAAGCACCAAATAATAGTTGAAATTAATTTTTGTAGCAAAAAAAGTACATTAAGGGTAAAATTGCAATAAGTCTAATAGTATACTGGACACAACTGAAAAAATATTTTAACCATTCTCACTCTCCCCAAAAGCTAAATCAGTAAAAGTTGAGAAATGGAACTTATGGCAAAAGCTATTAAGATAGAATTAAGCTCGATTGTTCACTGGTGAAACCAAACACTACATTTTTTTTCTTCAAATGGCCCATTGAGCTTCTTGATTCAATTGAGCGTTTGGGGGGTTCAAACACCCCCCCAAACACACACTATGTTTTGTCTGAAGAGGAGCATCTTATGCCAAATTGCAAGGGTACTGGAAACCAGTACACTCAATAAATTAGTTGAGGTAGTAGTTGAGGGATTGGTGGTTTAAACCGGGCCAAGTCAAATCAGTCATAATTAGAGTAATATATTTTATTAAAATATATACAAATTTTATAGGAAGAATTACACTCAGGTCCCAAGGAAAAAGAGAAATGAAGAAATGGTCCTTATAGATTGCAAAATGAAAAAATGATCCCAAGGAGTTGTCAATACAGGCTCCTAGAGTTGTTAACGAGTTGTCAATACAGGCTCCTGGAGTTGTTAATGGGACCATTTTTTTCATTTTGCAATCTACAGGGACCATTTCTTCATTTTTTTCCTTCCTTGGGACCTAAATGTAATTCTCCCAATTTTATATCCATATTCTTTTGGTTCTAATATTAGATAAAATTGATTTTTTTTAGAGATTAAGAAAGTTAAATAAGTTATTTAATATTCTTATATTATATATGAATTTTTTTCCCAATATTATATATCAATTTATAACTTAGACAAAATAGTTTGGAGAAAAAAATGATAAATATAAATATTGTAAAGTAATTTAATTAGTTTTTTTAATATCTCTAAAAAAAAAATCAATTGTCTAATATTTAGAATTGGAGGGAGTAACTCTGAAAAGAATAAAATTTAAATAATAAATGTGTTAAAAGTAAATAGAATTTTAATATATACTAAAACACAAATATAATGTATTACTATTTTTTAATTTTTAAATTGAAAAAAAAAAACTATTTTTGTTTCATTCTTATGACGAAAAAAATAAATCCAATCCGGTGAACCCGTCAAAAATTAGTCCTAACCGAACCTGCTAAAAGAACTGATTCACTTGTTTAACTAGCTGAATTGGTTTTGGTTTTTATATACGCTAAATGGTTTAGTATATATAACAAAATTTTATAATGATTTGTACATATAACTTCTCATCCAATATTACGAATTATTTCAAATAAAGGCATAAAACTGGGATCATCAATTTTGGAATATAAGTTTTAATTCTTTTCTCTCGTTCAATGGACCAATGAGGTGATTGTAAATTGGCTCTCACTTTATCTCCAAGTCCAAGTGGTGTGTAGTTGAAAATATATTTACACTGAGCTAAGTTGCGTCAATGAGGTGACTGTAAAATTTTACCACTCATGTATTATATTGAGTTTATTTTAACGGGTATAATATATATTAAATATGGATAAAATTAAAAAATTATTGAATTTTAAGATAAATTTAATGATTTTTTTTAATATGTGTTAAACATGTTAGAAGTCATAAATGATTTATAAATAGAATCTAAGGAATATGCATGTAATAAAAATGTTAACACTTTTGTTTGTAAAAGAGTAAGAGCACTTAAACACATTATAACTGTCTAGATGATATTTTAATGATTTAGATTTAATATTTTTAAATAAAAATATTTAAATAAAATTATTTAAAAATGATAATTAAGAGATTAGCTGAGTTACCCACAAGTTAAGAAGAGATCTTCGTCCTTGAACTCATTGTCATCGTTTCTGCCAGTCAATCAAATCAAAGCTGTGGCCACCACGTACGTTCTATGGTCAAGGGGGTAGAAAAATCCCCAGTGCGAATGTCATTTTATTAATTTTTCAATGGGATGAGGCCGAATTGTCAATTTTGGGCGGCTCATCGTCACTTTGAGTGTTCACATAATTAATGTGTATTGACTATTGAGTATCTTCAATTACTATTTTTTTTTAGATATATCTAATATTCTCAACTATTTTCTCCAAATAATTTAAAATAATCTGTGATGCAATATTTTTTAATAAACTTATTTTGATACTTAATATAAAATATATTTATTTAATTTATTTATATTTAAAAATTTAAGTTATAATTTAGTTAATATGATATTTTTTTTAAAAAAAATACTCTAATCATCTTCATTAATTCCTCATTCTCTCTCCTCATTGATTATTGTTGAGAAAGCATCAACAGGGACACACTAATAAAAGATTAACAAATATTAAAGCTATATCTAATATTTAGGACCAAATTCAACCATCTAAATATATCCTATATATTAAGAACTTGAGGGAGTATTAAAATGGAGGAATTACAATGAGGTTGCAAGGATAAGACTTAATTACTAGTAATTCCTACTAACAATGAAGTGTGTGTTAGGAACAATAATTGTAAGAGTGACTTTTTCAATTTGACTTTTTATAATATTATTTTTGAGTAAAAATCAGATTGTATAATATGATTTATGTTTGGATTGGCGGTTGTATAATTGACTTTTGCAAAAGTAAAACTTGTTTGGATTAGTTTTAGCATAAGTGGCATTTGTAATAATGGTAAGAGAAAGTGTGTGGGAAAATATTTAAAAATTAATTTAAAATATCAGGTGTTACTGAAAAAATATTTTAAAGTGGGTGAAAATTAATAAATAAGTATTCTAAGTTTTAGGTGCTCGTTACTACTAAAAAATACATTAACGGTAAAATTGTAGTCAATCTCCTAAGACTTGGTACAACTGAAAAAATATTTTAAAGGGTTAAAAACACCAAAATATATTTTAAAGTAATTTTTGGAGTTGAAAAAGTATATTAAGGATAAAATTGCAATTAGTCTGATAACACATTGGGTACAGCTGAAAAAATATTTTTAGGCTAAAAGCACTAAAAATTATTTTATGATATTACATACTACTTAAAAAATATTTTAAAATACTAGATAAGTCCAGAAAAATATTTCATAATATTAGACACCATTTTTAAAAAAGAAAAAGAAAAAAGTTCAGCGCCATCGTTTTTGAAGCCAGATCCAATAATTTCAGACAAATCAATCGAAAAAAACCCAGGTTATCTAACCTGGACTGAACCGGTTGAACCGGACCGGAAACCGGTGACCCGAGCACTAAACCGGTCCGGGTCAATGTTTTTATTTTTTTAACATTTTTCCTTTAGAATTTCATACTCTAAACCTAAAATATTTCATTTCTTACCGGTTTGGTTCAGATTTAGTTCCGGTTTGATCCACTAACCTCTAACCTAATACCCCGACCGGTTCATTGACCGGTCCGGATTTAATTATCTTAAAAAAAACCTCTAAATTTTGACTTTAAGGCAAAAACAATTTAACAAGTCAAAAACTTTTAAACTCAATTGAAACGCCATACTCTCCAAAAAAAAATCACCGTATCTATCGTGTTTATGGGCCCGTACGACAGGGAAGCCCAACTGCTCACCAGACACTCTCTGAATAATAGGCAATCACAAGTTCCAGAAATGTATCATTGTAATGAAGTTTTTACTTTGTACCTCATTGTAATCCCCCCTATTAAAATTGGATTAATCAACACCACACAAGCTAACAGTACACAAACGCGGGTCCATTCCTTCGTTGGCATAAGAGCTTCATCCATTAAAGGTTCAAATTGCAAATTAACTGGTGATTCTGTGTTTGGTAGCTATCAGCAGCTGCCATGTCTGTGATGAAGTTGATGGCGATGATGCTTTTGGTGGCGGTGATGAAATCAACGGTTCATGTGGAAGGTCAAGATACAAACTTCATCTTTAATAATGGGTTCCAATCAGCTAATTTAACCATGGATGGAATTTCTCAGATCACCTCCAATGGCTTACTTCGACTCACCAACGATACCAGGCTAGAGAAAGGTCACGCCTTCTACCTAGATCCAATAGCTTTCAGTCACTCTTCTTCTTTCTCTACCACTTTTGTTTTCGCCATTAGATCTGAATACAGAACTCTGAGTGGTCATGGAATCGCTTTTCTAATTTCCCCAGCAAAAGCACTTCCAGGTGCTTTACCCAGTCAGTATTTAGGTCTCTTCAATGACACCAATAATGGCAACCTTACAAATCACGTTTTTGCCGTTGAACTTGACACCATCCTGAGCAGCGAGTTTGATGATATCAATGATAACCATGTCGGAATCGACATTAATGGCTTGAAGTCAGCTAATTCTTCTGCTGCGGGGTATTATATTAACAGGTCTCAGCTTCAGAATTTGACTCTCATTAGTGGCCTTCCGATGCAGGTTTGGGTGGACTATGATGGAGGAAAGAAGCAAATTAGTGTCACAATAGCTCCAATCAATGTTAACAAACCCGAAATTCCATTGTTAACGTTATCTCAGGATCTTTCTAAAATTCTAAACAATCCTAGTTATGTCGGATTCTCATCCTCCACTGGGTCATTTTTGACTTCTCATTATATACTTGGTTGGAGTTTCAAGCTCAATGGGGAGGCTCAAAACCTTCAATTCTCAAAACTCCCAAAGCTACCACGACTTGGAGGCAAAAAACAAAATATGACTTTTATTATTGGGTTACCTCTGTTATCACTTTCTTTAATTCATTTGGTGACCTTATTGGTAATTTATTACAGATATAGGAAAAGGAAATTTTATGAGATTGTTGAACAGTGGGAGGAAAACTATGGTCCTCACAGGTTCAAATATAAAGATCTTTACATTGCCACAAAAGGATTTGGAGACAGTGAGCTTTTGGGTTCTGGTGGATTTGGAAAGGTGTATAAAGGGAGAATGCCAGGCTCGAATATTGAGGTTGCAGTGAAGAAAGTATCACATGGAGCTCGACAAGGCATGAAGGAATTCATAGCAGAAATTGTGAGCATCGGTCGCCTTCGCCACCGAAACCTAGCATCACTTTTCGGATATTGCAGGCGAAAAGGTGAGCTTCTTTTGGTCTATGATTTCATGCCAAATGGAAGCTTAGATAAATACCTCTTTAGCCAACCTAGTGTGACACTGAATTGGATGCAACGATTTCAAATCATCAAAGGTGTAGCTTCAGGATTGTGCTATCTTCATGAAGAATGGGAGCAAGTTGTGGTTCATAGAGACATAAAAGCAAGCAATGTTTTGCTAGATTCGGAGTTCAATGGAAAGTTGGGAGATTTTGGTCTTGCAAAATTATATGATCATGGGAGTGATCCTGCAACTACACGTGTGGTTGGGACCTTGGGATATCTAGCACCAGAAAACATAAGAACAAGAAGAGCCACCACAAAGTCTGATGTTTTCGCTTTCGGTGTTTTTATGCTGGAGGTTGCATGTGGAAGAAGGCCTGTAGACCTAGTAACTGAAGATATGGTTTTGGTGGAATGGGTGTATGCATTATGGAGGTGGGGTGAGATTGTTGAGGCCAAGGATCCAAATTTAGGATCAGAGTACAATGCAGAGGAGGTAGAATTAGTGTTGAATCTAGGGCTGGCGTGTTCGAATTATAATGCTCAGAATAGGCCAGGCATGCATCAAGTTGTGCAGTATTTGAATAGGGATGTGCCTTTGCCTGATTTCTCATCACTTATCTCACCTACTCCTTTTTCTGCATTTGCATTTGGGAGGGATAGAGAGTTTGATGCCCACTTCTCTAGCACTACAATACAAGACTCAATCCTTTCCGGAGGTCGTTGATTCCTAAGAAGACACGTATATTTGTCCAATGCACATAGTATTCGTGATATGTTTTGTTAATGTTTTGTTATCGGTGATGTATTTATGCCTTGGAAAAATGTTAGACAGGCGTTAGCTTTTCTCTCTGGACATGAATATCTCCGGTATGTTTCCGGCCGAAAACCAAGTCAATGGAGGAAAGGGTAATTCGAAAGAGGAAGATGATTTACTAAGAAGAAACATTAAGAAGATGTCTACTGAGATGGATATTGAAGTGGACAGTAATGTTGAAGATCAAGGAGAGCAACCATATGGTGTAGCAATGGAGGTCGTTTCTACCAAAGTTACACAGAGAAACCAGAGTATGAGGGAGGGCCTGAAGAGTCAAATATCATACAAGGCTAAACTCTTGGGGGAAGCAGAGGAAAATCAGGATCGAGGTTTCGAAGAGCAGATGACAGAATGGCTAAAGGAAGAAGAAGATTTGGCTCCAGAACTTACAGAGGAACAAAAGGAAAATCTGAAGTCAATACCTGCACTACAAATGTCTAATGAAAAGCTGAGAGAATTGTGTAGACCGTGGAAGGAGGCCCTTATAATAACTCTTCTGGGCAGGAAAACCAATCTATACATGATGAAAGACAGAATCAAGAGGCTATTGAGGTCTGAGAATTTTGAACTAATCGATCTACCAAATAATTATTTTGTCTTTAGAACAGTCGATAAAACGCTGTGCTCAAGGTTGTTGTTTGATGGTCCTTGGTTAATCCAAGGACACTACCTGGCGGTTCAACGTTGGAGCCCAAATTTCAACCCTTATTGTAATAAGGTTAGAAAGGTTGCTGTCTGGATAAGGGTGCCCACCCTCCCGGTGCATATGTACTCAGAGGAATGCATGTATGAAATAGGGAATTTAATAGGGAGGTCTCTAAAAGTTGATATGAATACTCTTGCCAAGCAGGAAAACAACAAACAGACGGTGGAAAGGGGGAAATATGCCAGAGTGAGTATTGAGATTGATCTCAACAAGAAGCTTAAATCTAGATTTATTCTCAGAAACCGGGTCTACGCAGTGGAGTATGAAGGATTAAATGCAATATGCTTTAAATGTGGTTTATATGGTCATATATTAGATACATGCCAATCTCAGTCACCGGAATCAAAGACCACATCGTCGCAGGAAAAAACGCAGGCCGAGGTGCAAGCCAGAGATGGAGTCCAAAAACACCCAGCCATTTCCGTACCTGGAATCTCAGTAGAAGAAGCCTACGGACCCTGGATGCAGGTGAAGTCCTCGGCTAGATCACGTAGTCTGAAATCCCAATCGGCGATGTCGGACAGGGGTCAGCAGGGCTCAACGGTTACTTCGTCTCGGAAAAATGGCAAGGATACTGATCATAGGAATGGCTCGAGATACGCCGTCCTACAGGAACAAGATGTGGCGGTCTTTTCACAAGATACACCCAGATCGCATAGAAAAAGGAAAACTATTGAGACTCAGTGGAGGAAGAAGGAGGATCTGAACCTACCTAAAGCTGTCAGTGAGGGGAAGAAATTGAAGAAGCTTGATAACCTTATCTCCATCTTCGAGGAGGGGCGATGAAGCAGCGTGTTTCCCGTGAGTGAGAATCCCGAAGACGCGGTGAGAGGTGTGAAGGAGAAAGAGGGAATGTCGGTGATGTTGAGCAACACGGATGAAAAGGAGAAGATGGATCAGCATAAGGGAAAGTTTAATAAAAGAGGAAATGGGCCGAAACAAGCCCAGAACAAAGGGGAGGAGGCCGATTCAGTTAAAGGAAGCAGTGGGCCGTGTCAAGCCCAAGGGTTAAAGGAAGATGTAAAACGTGACCAAGCAAAGGGATGTGAAGATCAGAATATGACAATTGATAGTGGGCCAGAACCAGGCGGAAGTAAAGGACCCTCAAGCCAGGAAAATAAAAGGAAGAAGGGGTCCTACTGGGACAAGCTTAAATGCAGGAAAAATGTCAATGGAGAAGGAACGAAAATTGCTTCAGGGCAGGGTAAAAAGAAAATAATAGGCAGAAGTCATAATTTAGTGTTTGGGTCCTCATCTCTTAATGGGTCATTTAAATTGGATTTATCTAATCCAATTAGTTGCATTCAACCCATTCCTTTGGAAGCGGTGGGTCAAATAATTCCATCATCTATAGATAGAGACAGTAAGCAGGGGAAGGATATTCAATTGCCTCTTATGGAAGCACCGGAACAGCATACAAACATGGGTCATCTAGTATCAACTGAGAGCCGGGGTATGGATGCGGAATTAAGCAGAGAAGCCGAGATTCCAGATGGATTTGAGAAGGAGAATCTGGTGGAAGTTGAGGTAATGCAAGTGGCTGATCTGGGGCAACAGTAACGTCCTCTCAGGTTAGTGTTTTCTCTCTCGATCTTTTATTTTATGGATTCTATGAATATATTGTCTTGGAACTGCAGGGGTGCAGCTTCTAAAACTTTTCCAGGAAAAATTAGAGATATAATTAAGGAAAATGATGTGAAGATTTTAATTCTTATGGAAACCCGTGTTAGTGGTATTAAGGCTAACAAAATTATGAAGAAATTGGGTTTTAATACTTGGTTCCGGTTGGAAGCTACGGGTTTTGCTGGTGGCATTTGGATGCTTTGGAACAATGAAGATCTTTCTGTTCATTACCTCTCCTCTTCTACTCAAGCCATTCATACAAAAATTGTGGGGACTGGTAATGCTAAGGAATTTGTGCTTTCTTGTGTCTATGCTGAACCGAATCGTATTCTCCGTCAAAATCTGTGGAATGAGTTAAATGATCTAAGTAGTCTTGTCAGTATGCCGTGGATTGTGATGGGGGATTTTAATGCGTATTTATATAGTGACAATAAATGTGAAGGCTCGGGCATAAATGGGAGATCTATGAGGCAATTCCAGGATTGTATCTCTGAGTGTCAGCTTCTCGATATTGAAACCGTCGGAGACAAGTTTACTTGGGAACGCGGTATGCTAAAAGAGAAAATTGATTGGGCCTTTATGAATTCAGAATGGAACAACTCTTACCCGCTTTCTAAAGTTCATCATTTGCCAAAATTTGGTTCCGATCATAGGCCTATCTTATTAAGAGCTTGCCCTTCATATAGCCGGAAGACTAAAACCACTTTTAGATGCCAGGCTGCTTGGTTTCTGGAAGAGGGCTTTCGGGATATGGTAGAGGAGGCTTGGAATGGGGAACACTGGAATCTAAAAGTTAAGAATTTTCAGAACAAGGCGGGGGAGTGGAATAAAAGGCGTGTGGGGAATATTAATGAGAAAAAACGGAGGACTCTCCAGAGAATTGAAGGTGTTGGAAGAGCTAGGGCCAGGCGGGACAGCCAATACTTGATCCAAACTGAAAATGAGCTCTGGAAAGATTACAACAAGTTATTAGCCCAAGAAGAACTGTTATGGTACCAAAAATCGAGATGTAGCTGGTTGAAGTGGGGGGACCAAAACAGTAAGTTCTTTCATACAACAGCTATTGTCAGGAGACGGCGCAATAGGATTGAAGGTCTAAGGAATAGTAATGAGGAGTGGATTTTTGACCAAAATGAGCTCAAGAACCTGGCGGTGGATTATTATAAAGATCTGTTTCAATGTGGTCTCGAGAATTTTAATCGTATTGATACTCAATCCACCTTCCCCGTCTTGAGCGACTCTGAAATAGCTAAGATAAACGCTTCGGTCTCGCAGGAGGATATTAAAAGTGCAACCTTTGACATAGGTGCTTTCAAAGCTCCGGGGCCTGATGGTATTCAAGCGATTTTCTATCAAGAATTTTGGCCGGCAGTTGGGAAGCATATTGTTGAGATGGTGAACGATGTTTTTCTAGAGCCAGACAGAATCGGGAATATTAATAATACAAATATTGTGCTCATTCCGAAGATTGATAGCCCTGAGACTATTAGGGACTTCAGGCCCATCTCCTTATGTAATGTGAGTTATAAAATAATTATGAAAATTCTTAGCTGTCGGTTAAGGGAGGTCATGGATAAGATAGTTGGTCAGCATCAATGTAGCTTCATTGCGGGTCGGCAGAGTAGTGACAATATAATTATCGCCCAAGAGGTTATTCAATCGATGAGAAGGAAGACAGGGAAAAAAAGTTGGCTGGCTGTGAAAGTGGATCTAGAAAAGGCTTATGATCGGCTTGAGTGGTCTTTCATTCACGATACTCTGAAGGCTGTGGGAATAGAAGGGAAAATCTGTGATCTTATTATGGCTTGTATCTCGAGTCCATCTTTTCAGGTACTGTAGAATGGGGAGGCTTCAAATACTTTCCACTCTTCCCGTGGAATCAGACAGGGCGACCCTCTATCCGCTTATATTTTTACTCTGTGCATAGAAAGATTAAGTCATATTATTCAAGATGCAGTTAATGAGGGCCTGTGGAAACCGATTCGGCTCAATAGAGGAGGACATCCCATTTCACACCTCTTTTTTGCGGATGATCTTATTCTTTTTGGAGAGGCGTCTCAGGATCAGGTTGATCAAATGATGGATTGTCTTCAGAAATTTTGCGATGTCTCTGGTCAAAAGGTTAACAGAAGTAAGACTAGAGTTTGTTTCTCTAAGAATGTCCACTTCAACAAAGCGTATGATCTCAGCAGGAAAATGGGTGTTCTTTTAACGGGAGATTTGGGTAAATACCTCGGCATTCCTCTGATGCATAAAAGGGTATCCAAGTTGCTTTTTAACCCTATTCTGGAGAAAACGCAAAAGAGATTGACGGGTTGGAAAAGGGGGTGTTTGAATATGGCAGGAAGAGTTACCCTTATTAAATCTGTTCTTTCTACCCTCCCGGCCTACTATATGCAGATGATGTTGATTCCTAAAGGGGTTCTTAAAGAGCTGGAAAGGAAAAGCAGGAGCTTCCTCTGGGATGAGAGGGAGGATCAGAGGAAAATTCACCTTATCTCTTGGGATCAGATCAAGAAAGATAAAAAGGATGGTGGTTTAGGCTTCCGGGATTTGCGTAAACAAAATGAAGCTTTTATCATGAAATTGTGTTGGCAGCTTTTTACTAATAAGGATGCCTTATGGGTGAATGTGCTTAAGAGTAAATATAAATGGGACCAACTGAACGGACCGACTACTCGCCAGGGTGCTTCCTATACATGGAGGGGTATTTGTTCAGTTTGGGAGAAATTTCAGGAAGGTGTGAAGGTTAAAATAAGAAATGGTGAGAGGGCCTCCTTTTGGTATGACAATTGGTCTAATTTAAATAGACCTTTGGTGGACCTTTTTCCGGGATCAGAAAACTTCATGGATATTAATGAGAAAGTCCAAGATTACGTGAACCAGTGGAACGGGTGGGATTCAACTAAACTTAGTCAATGGTTTCAATGGCCGATTATCGAGCAGATTACGAGCATGCACCCCCCTGTGAGGAGAGGGGAGAGGATAAGTATTTCTGGATGCCAGCTGCGGATGGTAAGTTTTCTGTTAGTTCTGCATACCGTTTCTGTTTTGCAGGTAGCCGGAACCCGAATCAAGTCTTTTGGAAGCAGCTATGGAGGTGGAAGGTACCTGAGAAGATTAAATCATTCATGTGGTTGGTGGCTCATGAAAAGGCCCACACAGCTAAGCTCAGACAGCAAAGAGGTTTGTTGGAAAATGCAAGTTGTCCGTTCGGTTGCAATGAGGATGAAGATTTGATGCATCTGTTGAGGGATTGTGCTAATGCTAAGGAGCGGTGGATTTCGCTGATAAGACCAACACAGTGGGCTAGTTTCTCTAATCTGCACGGGCTGGAGTGGATACATTGGAACCTTAACAATGAAGCGGGTAGGAACTTCACTACTAAAGTTAGCTGGCCTACTCTATTCGGGTATGTGTGCTGGGATATTTAAGTCGCTCGTTGTTCGAAGCTCTTTGGAGAGGATCCTGAAGGGGAAAACCAAGGTGGTCTTTCCAATCTATACCGAGCCAGTTGGGATCGTGACTTAACCAGTTGCTGTCGCTTCTACAAGCATGGATCTGTAGAGATGGAAGCTGATTTGAGGGGAAGAAGGGGTTTTGCTACTTTGGAAACAGACGCTTCAGTTTTGGATTCAGGCATGGCGGGCTGCGGGGGAGCGATCAAAGACGAAGAGGGAAGATGGATTTGCGGTTATGTTAGTCGGATTATTCATATGCCACCGGTGGTGGCTGAGATAATTGCAATTATCCAGGGACTACAAATTTGCTGGAACAGGAATCTGAAAAAGATTATGATTTCAACAGACTGCCTGGAGGCTATCAATCTTCTCACTCGTGGTTCAGTAAGGGACCACCCCTTCTGGGATGTGATTGAGGAGGGAAGGAGGTGGCTGTCTAACGATTGACAAGTGTGTCTAACGTTTATTCCTAGGGAGGAAAACATCCTAGCGGATTATTTGGCTGGTTTAGCCCATAGAATGTCTGTTAATTTTGCTACCCTTGATCACCCGCCACCTTCATTCCAGGGGGTGGTTGTTGATCATGGATGATTCTGTTGCTTTTGGGTTTCCTTTGTGAAACGTGTACTATTGGTACCCTGTCATAGGGTATTGTAATCCAGCTTTTATTCAAAAAAAAGAAAAAAGAAAAATGTTATATATGATTTATAGCTCCAGAGGAAAGGAAGTATTATCTTTTTTTTTTTTGGATATAGGTGAAAATGGAATTGGATCCTCTTCTATCTCTAACTTAAATTTAACATAGTTGAGGACTTGAGGAGACATGACGACATGAATGCCAATAGCGATAATCCATCCCAACTAATTAATTAATAAAATACCTTATCAATATTTTATAAAGTGAAATCACAATTTCACAAATATACACTAATTTCTTCTTTTTTTCCCCTTTATATCCGCTGCTCAATTAAAACACTGGTAGAGATAGCATCAACCTGCTTGGGTCTGTATTATTTTTATTAGCTTTATGTATTAGTCTGAGTCAGTTAGCTAGGGTCAATGGGTCAAAATAGTGAGTTGTTTGCATTTGGTTAGTCATATATAAGACGGAAGCATATTTTACGAATATCCCTGCCTTCTGGCATGGATTACGAGAACTAGAAGGAAGTTTTCAAACTTTCAGATAAATTCTTATTCAAACATTTGAGAAATCTTATCCGGTCTTTAACATAAGATTTACCCTTCTGGTTCTTTTTATAAGATACCAGCTGCCAGCAATTTTTTATCGTTATTATAAAGCACCAACTGCCTCTAATTTATTATTATTTTCCTATTTTATCCTCATTTTTAACTAATTCAAAATTCATATTATTTAAACAAGGGTAAAGTTAGGAACATTTCTCAATTTAGGACCAATTTAATAATCTAACTTCTATTCCTTAGTCCATGAGAAACAATAGTTGGTGCCTTATAATAATAATCAAAAGAAGTTGTTTGTAATGCAAATTATATTAAAATTTAGATCTTATATTTAGGACTTACACTATAAATTAGATCTTATATAAATGATTGGAGGTAGTATTATTTTATCTCTATTCCAGAATCCAGGAAAGAGGAAAACTAGATTGTGCGGCTAGGTCTATGCCCACGCTGATGGCTGTCATGCTATGCTTTTGGAGGTAAAATCAATCGTATATATAGATAGATAAATAGATATATTGATTTTTCATTTGGTCCCTTTCATCCAATTTTCCTTCTTTCTTATTTCTTTTTTTTTTTCTGGTTACAGAAGCTGGCTGGCTGGCTGCATATGCAACATGAAAGGCCAATTATATCTTAGTTTTTTATGTGAAGTAGCTGAATTGATTATAATTTAAGATAAGCCAGCACTGTTAATTATATTCTTAATATGATAGTAATATAAGTGGGCGATTTTATCCATGAAAATAAAATCTGAAAAAGAAATGGTAACTTTTTTGACAGAAAAATAAAAGTAAAAACTGAATGTAATTTCAAAAACAAAAATATAGTTAATTATGTATGATTTAGTTAAACTGAAAACATAACCATGTTGGGTGGACATGATGGTTCAGCATCTCATCCCTTAAACAAGTGGTTGGGGGTTCGATCTCCAACTCTTGTGAATGGAAGGCACTCCGTGGCTAGTCTCTTAGCGCTTCGTGAGCTGACAGTTGGGATGAGGACTTAGTCTCAAGGCAACCAGCTGTGGGAATACCCTGGGCTCACCCAAAAAAAAAAAGTTAAACTGAAAAAATGAGTTCTAATTAAACATTAAAATCCTATTCCTATTAAAACAAAAATTCAGATCACTATGATGGGGAGAATTGATCCGTCCCGTGAAATGAATCATGATTTCCATGACCTCAAAGATCAAGGGTGCAGACAGTGTATCGCTGCAATACTATCTCCGATCCTAAATATTAGATTTAATGGACTTATTTTTTAGAAAGATTAAGAAAATTAAATATGTTACTTAATTATATATTATAGTTGTGTATGATTAAATTATATATCAGTTTATAAGTCAGAAAAATTAGTTTAGGAAAAAAGATGAATATAAGTAGTTTCAAATAATTTAATTAGCTTTATTAATCTCCTAAAAAAATCAACTAGGTCTAATATTTAGAATTAGAGATAATAAATTTAGCTTACTTCTGCCGAGCCACCATGAACAATTCTCCAAGATCCTTGTCAATTGAAAAGAATCTTATCCTAATAATAAATGTACCCAAACCACTCTTCTTTTCTTTAATTTTCTTGCCCAGCAAGGGGGGAAAAAGTGTCCATAAAAACTCTTATTGGTGTATATCTAGCTAGCCGCATATACCAATCTTACAGCGATAACTGTGTTTTTGTAGCTCACAGCGATGATTCTATTGAGTGGTGAACATGAGAGTTTCATCATTAATAATGGCTTCCAAACAGCAAATTTAACCATGGGTGGTCTCTCTGTCATCACCTCCAATGGCCTCCTGAAACCCACCAATGAATTGTCCAGTCCCTTTTAACAAGGTATTAAAACCTGGACCGGGCATTGAATCGGTCGGGGTACTGGGTTAAGGGTCAGTGGGTCAAACCGGGACCAAACCGGAGCTAAACTGGGACCAAACCGGTGAGAAATTGAAAATTTTAGACTTATAGTATGAAATTCTAAAGGAAAAAGTAAAAAAAAATTTTTTTTTTTTTTTATAAGTGAACCCAGACCGGACCGGGAACCGGACCGGTTTCCCGGCCGGTTCGCCGGTTCCTGGGCCGGACCGGCCGGTCCGGTCCGGGTTCCATTACATTGCCTTTTAATACGCTCCCAAGAATAGGTGGAAAAAGACAGTATATCATTCTGGTGCTATTTATAAGTCTAAATTATATAATTCTCACATACTAAGGAGAGTTAGTTAACTCAATAAATAAGGATTAAATTGATCAATTTTTTTCAATTTTGTCCTCATTTATGAATGGGTATTTTTCACCTCTTTCTTATTATAATTAATAGAGATAAAATTATAACACTCTCATTTATTACCTTGAAAGTTAACTTAAAAATAAGAGCAGTGTGGTATGATATTAAGGATTGGGGTACCTTTGGCTTCATTAACAAGTCTTGTGAGGTTATCCATTATTTATTGCGCAATCCAAAAAAGGAAATTTTCTGGGGTTGTCAAGGAGTGGGAGCAAGACAAAGGGCCACACAGGTTCAAATACGGAGATCTTTATGTTGCCACAAAGGGACTCAAAAAGAAAGAGCAATTGGGTTGTGGTGGATTTTGGTGAGGTGTGCAAAGGAACAATGCCAAGTTCAAAAGTTGAGGTTTCCGTAAAGAAAAATCCCATATCTCTTTCGGGATATTGCAAGCGAGAAAAAGAACTTTTTTTTTTTTTTTGGACTAGAGAGAAAAAAGAACTTGTTTAGTCTACTACGATTTCATGCCAAATGATAGCTTAAACAAATATCTTTATAACCAACCTAAGGTGACACTTAATTGGGAGCAACAATTCAAATTCACCAAATTCAAAGGTGGTCAGCTTTGAGATTGTGCTTTCTACACGAAGAGTGGGAGAACGTTGTAGTTCAGAGAGACGTAAAAGCAAGTAATGCTCTTACTACAAAAAAAAAAAAGTATTAGAGACAGAAATTCCATCACTAAACAGATTAGCGATGGAATTTCCGTCACTAATTATATTGCAAATTTGTTAGCGACGGACCTTCCATCTCTAATCTACGATGGAAATTCTTTCCCTAATGACTAATTCCGTCAGTAATTTGTGGAATAGCCTATTCCATTTTTGCAACAGATTAGGAATGGAAATTCCATCACTAATGTCAAGGATAATCTATTCCATTTTTGAGACGGAATTGCAACCGACCTTCCATCACTAATTTGCGACAGCTTTGGGATGGAATTTCCATCACTAGTTTGTCATGGATTAAGGACGGCATTTTCATTGTTAATCAATCATTTTTCCATCGCTAATCCGTCGCAAACTTAATTTTTGGTTTTTTTAAATAATGTTGAGACGGAATTTCTGTCTCTAATCTTTTTTAATTTTTTCTTTTCAATTAAAAATTTTCTGTTATTTTGAATTTAACTGTAAATCAACATTAGTAACGGTTAAAAAACTGAAAGTGGAATTAAATGGAGTATAAATAAAAACAAATTCAAACCAAATTATAAAATGATAGTACGTTAACAACCACAAAGCAGCAAAAGTACTCAAGTGAAAATGTAGATAATGTGTCAAACAAACCACAAAAATGTTTAATGTAGTCAAACAACCTAGTAACCACCCTATCTTATGTTGTGCTATCATCAACGTCATGAGCTTCAGGGTTTGAATTGTTGACAATCCCAAAGAGTTTTTGCTCAAGTGCTTCCAACCTAGTTAAGACGATTTCATTCTGTTGCTTAAGATTTTGATTCTCATGTCTAAGCTCTGTGACAAAATTTTCAATATCTCGTTGGAGCATTGTGTTGATGGAAAGAGGAGAAGACTTATAAGAATAAAGTGAGGAATCAACATCTTTAGCCTCATATCCTAAGCCAAATATGCGACCCTTCATGTTCTTACCACCAGTAGCCTCTAAATATATGTTCATTTCTTCTTCATCTAGGTGATTTGATTGCACATCACTTGGAGAATTTGTATTAAAACTTCTAGATGCCTTAATCCTCATGTAATGATCCTATTAAAGAAAATAATTAGTACAAAAAGCCAAAATATATGAATAAATGTAAAATAAAGAATGCTATGCAACCACTAAGATGAATTTGACCTCTCAAGTTAACACAACAATAACACACAATCAACTAGCCATTCCTCACTCTAAAATATCACAACAATAACAAGCAATCAACAAGCCATCACTACTACAGAATTGAGATATAACCACCCCCAAGGACGTCCCAAATTGAAAATTGGGTGGTTAAAAAGCGAGGCGGTGGCATTTTCGTAATTATATATATGTAGGGGAACCTTTAGGCGTCCCAAATTTGAATTTGGGACGTCAAAAGTGCTTCCTGGCGCGAAATATAAATTTCATAAATTTTTTTTAGCGCCTGGAGGTGACTTTAGGCGTCCTAAATGCCATTTGGGACGCCTAAAGGCGTCCCCTACCCGCATGTCAGACACTTGTCTGACATGCGTCTTCTCATCTATCACACCTCTCCTCACATCCTCTCAACAACAACTTTACTCTTCTTCCTCCTCTCCCCACCCACCGTCGGCCCTCCTCTGTTTTTTTCTTCAACTCCTCCCTCCTCCCTTGTTCAAGCTCTCTCCTCCACCGTCGGCCCTTCTTGTTCAACTCCTCCCTCCTCCCTTCTTCTTCCTCTTTGTTTCTTCAACGCACGCAACCGACCCTGCTGCAACTTCACCTCCTCCACAGTGGGTAGATTTTTGCTCTCTCCTCCACCTCCGTCCTTCCATTGTTGTGCACACCACCGTGGATCTCCAACGTCTTCTCTACCTCTCCAACATACTAGCTAGTGGGCGCCCCTGATCAGGTTGGTTTATTTTCTTCGTTTTTTTTTTTTGTAACAGAATGGTATATTTTGTTTTTGAAATATAAATTTACTTGAAATGGTTGAGATTGTGCTTATATATTGCTTATATTGAGATAGTTGAGATTAGCCTGATGTGTTTGGTGTGGTTATATTGCTTAAATTGCATTTATTCGGGAATGGTTTATTTTCTTGTTTAAATATAAATTTACTTGTGTATAATAGAAATCCCTGTTGTTCAGTTTTAGGGAAATCTAGCTTTTATAAGCCAATGGAGATTTATCCATACACACGTAGTGGCACCACCCCATTTCATTGGTCTTGTTCCTACACCATTAATTAGTATATATAATAAAACAAAATATGATTTATTTAAATTAAAGAAATTCTTGTATTCCAAACGAATTATGAAGAATAATTCAAGCCAAAACTTAAAAAGAAAACCATAACCCCAATATTCATTAAATGATTTTTATCTAAATATTTTCAATAAAACAATTTTATTTTTGGAAGAACTCAACTTAAAATTGTTTTGTTAATATGAAACTCGTTTTGTTTTTAATTCTTCCAAACCTCAAAAAAATTCTTTAATTTAATCTTATTGTATTTATTTTATTATACATTAATTTTATATACATATACTTATTAAAAAAATAAGTTACATAGCACTGAAACTCTTTTAAGAGGAGAGATGAGGCTAGGAGGGGGCAATAAAGTTATTAAGCTCATATTTTAAAATCCTAAATTGGGTTGATAACTTAATTAGGCAATCCCATCATATGTCGTTGAGAATTGTACTAAACGTGTGAATGTTATTGGTAATGCCTTAGGTGGTAACAAAATGGATCATAGTTGGATGAATGCTTTGAGAACTAGTGAAGAATATGAGAAAGGGGTGGACGAATTTATTGAATTCGCTAAAAAGAATGCTCCTGCAAGAAATGGGAAGTATTTTTGTCCTTGTGTCAATTGTTTGAATGAGAGTAGACGGGATGTTGATGTCATAAAGGATCACCTACTTTGTGATGGAATAAATCTGTGATACACAAGGTGGATATGGCATGGTGAGGAAGTAACTGATTGTCCGTCACACAAGAAGGAAGCTGTGGATGTCATAGATGAAGATAGAATGGAGAGAATGATTAACGATGTTGAGGCAGAATCCTTTGCGCAGTCGCAGGAGTATGACAGCCTGCGAAGTGATGCAGAGACACCATTGTACAGTAGTAGTAAGTACACGCGGCTGACAGGAACATTACATTTGGTTAACTTAAAGGCAACTTGTGGGTGGATCGATAGTAGTTTCACATTGCTACTTGAACTATTGTGATATGTTTCCGGAGGATAATGTACTTCCAAATCGTATGTATGAGGCCAAGAAAATCCTGTCTACAATGGGTATGGAGTATAAAAAGATACATGCTTGCCCTAATGACTGCGTACTGTACAGAAATGAGTACGGAGGTCTTAGTGAGTGTCCTAAGTGTAAAACTGCACGATACAAAGTGAAAAAAGATGGTGGTTGTGGTGATGTGACAAGTAAAAGGCAACCTTTAAAGGTTATGTGGTATCTTCCAATAATACCACGTTTTAAACTTTTGTTTGCGAATGCAACAAAAGCGAAGAAGTTGAGATGGCACTCTGATGAGAGAATAGCTGATGGGAAATATCTTCGGCACCCAGCTGACTCTCCACAATGGAAGAACGTCACTAATTGCATTCAACAGCCCCTTACATAGACAATAAATAACAAATAAAAATGCATTAGATATTATCACAAAAATCTGTTATATAACATCATTTGCAAAAAAAAACAGTTTATAGCAAGCATTGTGACAAATTGGAATTACCTTTTGCATATCAGATATCATGATAATAGCATCACCGATGCCTAGGTCTAGAAACTTACACAGCCATTGTAGAAACCAAGTCCAGTGAAGAGCATTTTCCTTCTCAACCAAACCAAAGGCCAAAGGGTACAAAGAATCATTACTATCTATTCCCACAACTGTCAACAATATGCCTCTGGATTTGCCTTTTAAGAATGTGCCATCCACACCGATCAATGGCCTACATCATTCTTTCTACCCAACCTACAAATTTACCACACAGTTAAATTTGATAATGTTTAATACAAATTTAAAGCTTAAAAAACATAGTCAACAAATTAAAAATACCTTAGAAGCATTCAAACATAAGTACATCCTTTTGAATACTCTTCTTCCTTGTTCTAATGTCTCTAAACTGACCTCAACACTCACATTTGAACCAGGGTTTGGTACTTTTAACTCATTGCAATAGGCCTCTAGGTTGCCAAATTCATCTTTGAAACTCCCTTCCATTTCTTACATAATCTTCCTCTTTGCTCTCTTACATTTATGTATACTCACATTGACCATTAGTTCCCTCTACACATCGTTCTTCATCTGACTTGTCTTGAATTGAGGTGCCTCTTGAACTTTCTCCTTGAAATGCTCCGCCAACTACATACTTGAGGCTCTTAGGTTCTTGTACACACGGGCACATGAATGCTTATAATGTACAGTCTTCACTTGAAACCCCATATTTAACCCATATATGGATGCATATAGTATAAACGGGTATCTATCTTCACATATTAATTTAAGTGTCTTCTTATCACTTCAGATTTCAGCTAGTAGCATACTTATATATAGCCCTTTTAAGTTCCTTTTTGTCCATATATGTCATTCCAACAGAAAAAAAAGGCTTCATAGCCGTAAATTTAGCTTCATCAAGGGTTGTTGCCTCTGTTGGAGGCCCATCACCACTTCTAGGGCCCCACTCAGAATCCTCAAGCTCACTCTCATTATCCATACATAGCTCCCCAACTTCAAATTCCTCAAAGACACTTTCTTCTGTATCAGCACTTAAACTTAGCCCCATATATGTGCCATCGTCACTGTCATCATCCTCAAGCCTACTATCCTGTTCATCACTAGAACCACTATCTTTGTCATCCTCTAAATCATCTCCTTCTACGCAAGTAACTTTTTCTTTCCTTTCATCAATTGCATTACCAGAACCCTCTACGTCCTCCTCGCTCACAACAATATCCTCAATATCAATGTCCTTATACCCTTCTAACACTTCTATCTCCTCAGTCACATCCTTCTCATTTTCTCTTCTGTTATTTTCTTCTTTCCCTTTATCTTTTTCCTCAACAGGTCCCCTATGATTTTCATGTTCCCTATCCCCGACAGCATATAATATACTATCTACCACAGATTTATGCCCCCACGCAACCTTTCCTTGGTCTCTTCCCACCCCTTCTTTGCTAATTCATAATGTTCAACATAATTTTGTACTAACCTTTTACGGTTCTCTTTGAAGTTCTCTTCCTTTTCGCTTCCCACTTTATCCTTACCTTTCGACCCCATGGGATGTCACTGTTACCACAATAGACAAAATTAACTAGGGTCTTCCATGGGAATTCACTTCAACACAAAGAAAATTAAATTTATGGGTCCCAATTGAAGTTACCTGGAATACCTTTTTGTCCCTTCTTCATCGACAGGTTCGACCTTGAAGATTCTCAGGTCACATGCAACTCCACTTTTCCTCTTCTGCGTTGTCCTTGTCGTCAACGATTTGTTCGTTCCCGTCACCCTTATCGTCCTCTAAGATTTCTGTTCACCAATAACATTGATTTGCGCTATCGTCTCCACTCTCCCGAGATATCACTTTCTCAATTTTTCATCATTTGGAACCCTAAATCGATATTCCTTATTAGTTACAAAGATAATAAGATAATATATTATATTATAATCTTATTATAATCAGATTTTTCCATAAATATTTCTTTTCCATTTTCCTTGCCTTGTCACCAGTTTAATTACCCAGTTGTCTTATTTAAATGCAATATCATCATGCACCTCATCTTATTTAGTCAAAAACAAGCAATTTCACAGTCAACATGTTACCGTTAACAGAATATGTGACTTTTGCCCCTCTAATGTAACCACGTAGTCACTTTTACTCCAAAAAAAAAAAAGCATTTGGTATTGGGCGCACTTATGACAAAATTTCATGTATATTTTTACACTTTAACCCTAAAATATACAATGGTGGCCCCACAATGTTGTTCTCAACATGACAACACTTAGTCAGACAATTGAATCTTTATGTCAGAAGAAATCCTAACCATTCACTGAACAACTTAGCGTTAGGGGACCCTAACTTGGAGCTAGCTAGTATGCAGCAAGAAGTCTCCCAAGTCCCAACTAGTCAGACAAGTGTGGCGCCTGCATTCAGCTATGGCGCCTGGGATGCCGAGGCGCCACAGCTGATATTTAATAGATCATGTGTGGCGCCTAACTATTTAGGCGCCACACATGATCTTATGTGCAGCTGTGGCGCCTGGCCGAGCTGCTTGCGTGGCGCCTGCGTAGGCAAGCGTCACACTATGCCTCCCCAACTGTGGCACCTAACCTATTAGGCGTCACAGCTGGTACCCAAAATTTAAAAAAAAAATTTATAGAGGTAAAAAATAAAAAATAAAAAAAAGGGAAGTTGTGGCACTTGTTTAAAGAAGGGCCACAAAATGTGCGTCACCTTTTACTCTTTTTGTAGTAGTGGAAAAATTGTGTATTGGATATATTGTTAAAAATAGCCAATTGTGCGTTTTTGTTCAGTTATTAAATAAAATTCTTCTTAGATTTCTTCAAAAGAAAGCATCAAATAGCACATTATTAAAGGTAAACTATATTATTTATGACCTATTATCAGTGTGATGATTTTTATAATACGTACAGAGAGGCAGACACACGTATATTGCATATATAATTAATAGGTATATTTGTAGCAATGAAGTTCAAATAAAATTACAAAGAATGGCATGTGCTTGGATTATAGCTTTTATGAAAAAAGTGATTATCGGAGAGTGTTTATGTTTTGTCTGAAGAGGAGCATCTTATGCCAAATTGCAAGGGTACTGGAAACCAGTACCTCAATAAATTAGTTGAGGTAGTAGTTGAGGGATTGGGGGTTTGAACCGGATCAAGTCAAATCAGTCATAATTAGAGTAATATATTTTATTAAAATATATACAAATTTTATAGGGAAAATCCCTAAAAAATGTGCTCGAAATTGCTAAATCCCGTTTCAGTGCAGCGAATTCCAAAATCCCGAATCAGTCGTGTGTCAGTACGGAATGAACAGTGCAGTGGTGCTAAAAGACGATTTTGCCCTTCAGCCCTCATTCTCATCACTTTCAGAATAACAACACGAGCCTCTTAATTAACAACTTTGTCTTCTTGATTAACAACTCCAATTTCATCTTCTTAATAAAGAAATAGGTGTTGTTATTGACCCTGAAACTTAAATTACAAAGTTGTGAAATAAGAAATGAGAGTTGTTAATGTAGAATATGGTGTTGTTAATAACAAGACCGGTATTGTTATTGTGAAAGTAAAAAGATGAAATTGTAGTTGTTAATCAAGAAGATAAAGTTGTTAATTAAGAGGCTCGTGTTGTTATTCTGAAAGTGATGAGAATGAAGGCTGAAGGGCAAAATCGTCTTTTAACACCCCTACACTGTTCATTCCGTACTGATACACGACTGATTCGGGATTTTGGAATTCGCTGCACTGAAACGGGATTTAGCTATTTCCAACGCATTTTATAGGGATTTTCCCAATTTTATATCCATATTTCTTTTTATTCTAAATATTAGACAAAATTAATTTTTTTTAGAGATTAAGGAAGTTAAATAAGTTATTTAATTATATGATATGTTGTGTATTCTTATATTATATATCAATATTTTTTCCAACATTATATATCAATTTATAACTTAGACAAAATAGTTTGGAGAAAAAATTATAAATATAAATATTGTAAAGTAATTTAATTAGTTTTCTTAATATCTTCAAAAAAAAATCAATTGTCTTATATTTAGAATTAGAGGGAGTAACTCTGAAAAGAATAACATTTAAATAATAAATGTGTTAAAAGTAAATAGAATTTTAATATATACTAAAACACAAATATAATGTATTACTATTTTTTAATTTTTAAATTGAAAAACAAAACTATTTTTGTTTCATTCTTATGAAGAAAAAAATAAATCCAATCCGGTGAACCCGTCAAAAATTAGTCCTAACCGAACCTGCTAAAAGAACTGATTCACCTGTTTATCTAGCTGAATTGGGTTTGGTTTTTATATATGCTAAATGGTTTAATATATATAACAAAATTTTATAATGATTTGTACATATAACTTTTCTCATCCAATATTACGAATTATTTCAAATAAAGGCATAAAACTGGGATCATCAATTATGGAATATAAGTTTTAATTCTTTTCTCTCGTTCAATGGACCAATGAGGTGATTGTAAATTGGCTCTCACTTTATCTCCAAGTCCAAGTGGTGTGTAGTTGAAAATATATTTACACTGAGCTAAGGTGCGTCAATGAGGTGACTGTAAAATTTTACCACTCATGTATTATATTGAGTTTATTTTAACGGATATAATATATATTAAATATGGATAAAATTAAAAAATTATTGAATTTTAAGATAAATTTAATGATTTTTTTTTTATATGTGTTAAACATGTTAGAAGTCATAAATGATTTATAAATAGAATCTAAGGAATATGCATGTAATAAAAATGTTAACACTTTTGTTTGTAAAAGAGTAAGAGCACTTAAACACATTATAACTGTCTAGATGATATTTTAATGATTTAGATTTAATATTTTTAAATAAAAATATTTAAATAAAATTATTTAAAAATGATAATTAAGAGATTAGCTGAGTTACCCACAAGTTAAGAAGAGATCTTCGTCCTTGAACTCATTGTCATCGTTTCTGCCAGTCAATCAAATCAAAGCTGTGGCCACCACGTACGTTCTATGGTCAAGGGGGTAGAAAAATCCCCAGTGCGAATGTCATTTTATTAATTTTTCAATGGGATGAGGCCGAATTGTCAATTTTGGGCGGCTCATCGTCACTTTGAGTGTTCACATAATTAATGTGTATTGACTATTGAGTATCTTCAATTACTATTTTTTTTTAGATATATCTAATATTCTCAACTATTTTCTCCAAATAATTTAAAATAATCTGTGATGCAATTTTTTTTAATAAACTTATTTTGATACTTAATATAAAATATATTTATTTAATTTATTTATATTTAAAAAATTTAGTTATAATTTAGTTAATATGATATTTTTTTAAAAAAAATACTCTAATCATCTTCATTAATTCTTCATTCTCTCTCCTCATTGATTATTGTTGAGAAAGCATCAACAGGGACACACTAATAAAAGATTAACAAATATTAAAGCTATATCTAATATTTAGGACCAAATTCAACCATCTAAATATGTCCTATATATTAAGAACTTGAGGGAGTATTAAAATGGAGGAATTACAATGAGGTTGCAAGGATAAGACTTAATTACTAGTAATTCCTACTAACAATGAAGTGTGTGTTAGGAACAACAATTGTAAGAGTGACTTTTTCAATTTGACTTTTTATAATCTTTTTTGGGTAAAAATCAGATTGTGTAATATGATTTATGTTTGGATTGGCTGTTGTATAAGTGACTTTTGCAAAAGTAAAACTTGTTTGGATTAGTTTTAGCATAAGTGGTATTTGTAATAATGGTAAAAGAAAGTGTGTGGGAAAATATTTAAAAATTAATTTAAAATATCAGGTGTTACTGAAAAAATATTTTAAAGTGGGTGGAAATTAATAAATAAGTATTCTAAGTTTTAGGTGCTCGTTACTACTAAAAAATACATTAACGGTAAAATTGTAGTCAATCTCCTAAGACTGGGTACAACTGAAAAAATATTTTAAAGGGTTAAAAACACCAAAATATATTTTAAAGTAATTTTTGGAGCTGAAAAAATATATTAAGGGTAAAATTGCAATTAGTCTGATAACACATTGAGTAGAGCTGAAAAATATTTTTAGGCTAAAAGCACTAAAAATTATTTTATGATATTACATACTACTTAAAAAATATTTTAAAATACTAGATAAGTCCAAAAAAATATTTCATAATATTAGACACCATTTTTAAAAAAGAAAAAGAAAAAAGTTCAGCGCCATCGTTTTTGAAGCCAGATCCAATAATTTCAGACAAATCAATCGAAAAAAACCCAGGTTATCTAACCTGGACCGAACAGGCTGAACCAGATCGGAAACCGGTGACCCGGGCACTAAACCGGTCCGGGTCAATGTTTTTATTTTTTTTAAATTTTTTCTTTAGAATTTCATACTCTAAACCTAAAATATTCCATTTCTTACCGGTTTAGTTCAGATTTAGTTCCGGTTTGATCCACTAACCTCTAACCTAATACCCCGACCGGTTCATTGACCGGTCCGGATTTAATTACCCCGAAAAAAAACCTCTAAATTTTGACTTTAAGGCAAAAACAATTTAACAAGTCAAAATCTTTTAAACTCAATTGAAACGCCATACTCTCAACAAAAAAAAAAAATATCACCGTATCTACGTGTTTATGGGCCCGTACGACAGGGAAGCCCAACTGCTCACCAGACACTCTCTGAATAATAGGCAATAACAAGTTCCAGAAATGTATCATTGTAATGAAGTTTTTACTTTGTACCTCATTGTAATCCCCCCTATTAAAATTGGATTAATCAACACCACACAAGCTAACAGTACACAAACGCGGGTCCATTCCTTCGTTGGCATAAGAGCTTCATCCATTAAAGGTTCAAATTGCAAATTAACTGGTGATTCTGTGTTTGGTAGCTATCAGCAGCTGCCATGTCTGTGATGAAGTTGATGGCGATGATGCTTTTGGTGGCGGTGATGAAATCAACGGTTCATGTGGAAGGTCAAGATACAAACTTCATCTTTAATAATGGGTTCCAATCAGCTAATTTAACCATGGATGGAATTTCTCAGATCACCTCCAATGGCTTACTTCGACTCACCAACGATACCAAGCTAGAGAAAGGTCACGCCTTCTACCCAGATCCAATAGCTTTCAGTGACTCTTCTTCTTTCTCTACCACTTTTGTTTTCGCCATTAGATCTGAATACAGAACTCTGAGTGGTCATGGAATCGCTTTTCTAATTTCCCCAGCAAAAGCACTTCCAGGTGCTTTACCCAGTCAGTATTTAGGTCTCTTCAATGACACCAATAATGGCAACCTTACAAATCACGTTTTTGCCGTTGAACTTGACACCATCCTGAGCAGCGAGTTTGATGATATCAATGATAACCATGTCGGAATCGACATTAATGGCTTGAAGTCAGCTAATTCTTCTGCTGCGGGCTATTATATTAACAGGTCTCAGCTTCAGAATTTGAGTCTCATGAGTGGCCTTCCGATGCAGGTTTGGGTGGACTATGATGGAGGAAAGAAGCAAATTAGTGTCACAATAGCTCCAATCAATGTTAACAAACCCGAAATTCCATTGTTAACGTTATCTCAGGATCTTTCTCAAATTCTTAACAATCCCAGTTATGTCGGATTCTCATCCTCCACTGGGCCTGTGTTAACTTCTCATTATGTTCTTGGTTGGAGCTTCAAGCTCAATGGGATGGCCCAAAACCTAGTTGTCTCTGAACTCCCAAAGCTACCACGTCTTGGTGGGAGAAAAAAATCTATGTTGTTGCCAATTGGGTTACCTTTTCTTTCACTCTGTCTGATTTTTATTTTGACTCTATCTAGTTTGTATTACATAAAGAGGAAAAAGAAATTTTCAGAGATTCTGGAAGAGTGGGAGCAAGATTATGGTGCTCAAAGGTTCAAATACAAAGATCTCTATGTTGCCACAAAGGGATTCAAAGACAGAGAGCTTCTAGGGAGTGTTGGATTTGGTAGGGTCTATAAAGGGACAATGCCAAGGTCAAAACTTGATATTGCTGTGAAGAAAATTTCACATGAATCTCGACAAGGCATGAGGGAATTTGTAGCAGAAATCGTTAGTATCGGTCATCTTCGCCACCGAAACCTCGTACCTCTTTTGGGATATTGTAGGCGAAAAGGAGAGCTTCTTCTGGTCTATGATTTCATGCCAAACGGAAGCTTAGATAAATACCTCTTTAGCCAACCTAGTGTGACACTGAATTGGATGCAACGATTTCAAATCATCAAAGGTGTAGCTTCAGGATTGTGCTATCTTCATGAAGAATGGGAGCAAGTTGTGGTTCATAGAGACATAAAAGCAAGCAATGTTTTGCTAGATTCGGAGTTCAATGGAAAGTTGGGAGATTTTGGTCTTGCAAAATTATATGATCATGGGAGTGATCCTGCAACTACACGTGTGGTTGGGACCTTGGGATATCTAGCACCAGAGAACATAAGAACAAGAAGAGCCACAACAAAGTCTGATGTTTTCGCTTTCGGTGTTTTTATGCTGGAGGTTGCATGTGGAAGAAGGCCTGTAGACCTAGTAACTGAAGATATGGTTTTGGTGGAATGGGTGTATGCATTATGGAGGTGGGGTGAGATTGTTGAGGCCAAGGATCCAAATTTAGGATCAGAGTACAATGCAGAGGAGGTAGAATTAGTGTTGAAACTAGGGCTGGCGTGTTCGAATTATAATGCTCAGAATAGGCCACGCATGCATCAAGTTGTGCAGTATTTGAATAGGGATGTGCCTTTGCCTGATTTCTCATCACTTATCTCACCTCCTCCTTTTTCTGCATTTGCATTTGGGAGTGATAGAGAGTTTGATGCCCACTTCTCTAGCACTACAATACAAGACTCAATCCTTTCCGGAGGTCGTTGATTCCTAAGAAGACACGTATATTTGTCCAATGCACATAGTATACGTACTCTTGAGCTTGGGTGCATTATGTTTGTCCTTTTATGCTTTGATTTATTTGCGTGATATGTTTTGTTAATGTTTTGTTATCGGTGATGTATATATGCCTTGGAAAAATGTTATATATGATTTATAGTTCCAGAGGAAAGGAAGTATTATCTTCTTCTTTTTTGGATATAGGTGAAAATGAAATTGGATCCTCTTCTAATGTGGTTTCAAGTCATCGATCTCTAACTTAAATTTAACATAGTTGAGGAGACATGACGACATGAATGCCAATAGCGATAATCCATCCCAACTAATTAATTAATAAAATACCTTATCAATATTTTATAAAGTGAAATCACAATTTCACAAATATACATTAATTTCTTCTTCTTTTTCCCCTTTATATCCGCTGCTCAATTAAAACACTGGTAGAGATAGCATCAACCTGCTTGGGTCTGTATTATTTTTATTAGCTTTATGTATTAGTCTGAGTCAGTTAGCTAGGGTCACTGGGTCAAAATAGTGAGTTGTTTGCATTTGGTTAGTCATATATAAGACGGAAGCATATTTTACGAATATCCCTGCCTTCTGGCATGGATTGCGGGAACTAGAAGGAAGTTTTCAAACTTTCAGATAAATTCTTATTCAAACATTTGAGAAACCTTATCCGGTCTTTAACGTAAGATTTACCCTTCTGGTCCTGTTTATAAGACACCAGCTGCCAGCAATTTTTTATCCTTATTATAAGGCACAAACTGCCTCTAATTTATTATTATTTTCCCATTATGTCCTCATTTTTAACTAATTCATATTATTTAAACAAGGGTAAAGTTAGGAACATTTCTCAATTTAGGACCAATTTAATAATCTAACTTCTATTCCTTAGTCCACGAGAAACAACAGTTGGTGCCTTATAATAATAATCAAAAAAAGTAGTTTGTAGTGCAAATTACACTAAAATTTAGATCTTATATTTAGGACTTACATTATAAATTAGATCTTATATAAAGGATTGGAGGTAGTATTATTTTATCTATTCCAAAAACAAAAATATAGTTAATTATGTATGATTTAGTTAAACTGAAAAAATAACCATGTTGGGTGGACATGATGGTTCAGCATCTCATCCCTTAAACAAGTGGTTGGGGGTTCGATCTCCAACTCTTATGAATGGAAAGCACTCCATCGCTAGTCTCTTAACGCTTCGTGAGCTGACAGTTGGGATGAGGACTTAGTCTCATGGCTACCGGCTGTGGGAATACCCTGGGCTCACCCAAAAAAAAAAGTTAAACTGAAAAAATGAGTTCTAATTAAACATTAAAATCCTATTCCTATTAAAACAAAAATTCAGATCACTATGATGGGGAGAATTGATCCGTCCGGTGAAATGAATCATGATTTCCATGACCTCAAAGATCAAGGGTGCAGACAGTGTATCGCAGCAATACTATCTCCGATCCTAAATATTAGATTTAATGGACTTATTTTTTAGAGAGATTAAGAAAATTAAATATGTTACTTAATCATATATTATAGTTGTGTATGATTAAATTATATATCAGTTTATAAGTCAGAAAAATTAGTTTAGGAAAAAAGATGAATATAAGTAGTTTCAAATAATTTAATTAGCTTTATTAATCTCCCAAAAAAATCAACTAGGTCTAATATTTAGAATCAGAGATAATAAATTTAGCTTACTTCTGCCGAGCCACCATGAACAATTCTCCAAGATCCTTGTCAATTGAAAAGAATCTTATCCTAATAATAAATGTACCCAAACCACTCTTCTTTTCTTTAATTTTCTTGCCCAGCAAGGGGGGAAAAAGTGTCCATAAAAACTCTGATTGCTGTATATCTAGCTAGCCGCATATACCAATCTTACAGCGATAACTGTGTTTTTGTAGCTCACAGCGATGATACTAGAGTGGTGAACATGAGTTTCATCATTAATAATGGGTTCCAAACAGCAAATTTAACCATGGATGGTCTCTCTGTCATCACCTCCAATGGCCTCCTGAAACCCACCAATGAATTGTCCAGTCCCTTTTAATACGCTCCCAAGAATAGGTGGAAAAAGACAGTATATCACTCTGGTGCTATTTATAAGTCTAAATTACATAATTCTCACATACTAAGGAGAGTTAGTTAATTCAATAAATAAGGATTAAATTGATCAATTTTTTTCAATTTTGTCCTCATTTATGAATGGGTATTTTTCACCTCTTTCTTATTATAATTAATAGAGATAAAATTATAACACTCTCATTTATTACCTTGAAAGTTAACTTAAAAATAAGAGCAGTGTGGTATGATATTAAGGATTGGGGTACCTTTGGTTTCATTAACAAGTCTTGTGAGGTTATCCATTATTTATTGTGCAATCCAAAAAAGGAAATTTTCTGGGGTTGTCAAGGAGTGGCAGCAAGACAAAGGGCCACACAGGTTCAAATACGGAGATCTTTATGTTACCACAAAGGGACTCAAAAAGAAAGAGCATCCCAATTGGGTTGTGGTGGATTTTGGTGAGGTGTGCAAAGGAACAATGCCATGGTTCAAAAATTGAGGTTGCCGTAAAGAAAAATCTCATATCTCTTTCGAGATATTGCAAGCGAGAAAAAGAACTTGTTTAGTCTACTACGATTTCCAGGATAATCTATTCCATTTTTGAGACGGAATTGCAACCGACCTTTCATCACTAATTTGCGACAGCTTTGGGGATGGAATTTCCATCACTAGTTTGTCATGGATTAAGGACGGCATTTTCGTTGTTAATCCATCGTTTTTCCATCTCTAATCCGTCGCAAACTTAATTTTTGGTTTTTTTAAATAATGTTGAGACGGAATTTCCGTCTCTAATCTTTTTTAATTTTTTCTTTTCAATTAAAAATTTTCTGTTATTTTGAATTTAACTGTAAATCAACATTAGTAACGGTTAAAAAACTGAAAGTGGAATTAAATGGAGTATAAATAAAAACAAATCCAAACCAAATTATAAAATGATAGTACGTTAACAACCACAAAGCAACAAAAGTACTCTAGTGAAAATATAGATAATGTGTCAAACAAACCACAAAAATGTTTAATGTAGTCAAACAACCTAGTAACCACCCTATCTTATGTTGTGCTATCATCAACGTCATGAGCTTCAGGGTTTAAATTGTTGACAATCCCAAAGAGTTTTTGCTCAAGTGCTTCCAACCTAGTTAAGACGATTTCATTCTGTTGCTTAAGATTTTGATTCTCATGTCTAAGCTCTGTGACAAAATTTTCAATATCTCGTTGGAGCATTGTGTTGATGGAAAGAGGAGAAGACCTATAAGAATAAAGTGAGGAATCAACATCTTTGGCCTCATATCCTAAGCCAAATATGCGACCCTTCATGTTCTTACCACCAGCAGCCTCTAAATATATGTTCATTTCTTCTTCATCTAGGTGATTTGATTGCACATCACTTGGAGAATTTGTATTAAAACTTCTAGATGCCTTAATCCTCATGTAATGATCCTATTAAAGAAAATAATTAGTACAAAAAGTCAAAATATATGAATAAATGTAAAATAAAGAATGCTATGCAACCACTAAGATGAATTTGACCTCTCAAGTTAACACAACAATAACACACAATCAACTAGCCATTCCTCACTCTAAAATATCACAACAATAACAAGCAATCAACAAGCCATTTCTCACTCTAAAATATCAGTGACAAAGAAGAAATACAAGAAACTTATATGAACCAAGGAACCAAATTAATTTTCCTTGAGCCAAGTGACTATGAACAAAAGCCTTAAATTTCACCTCAAACAAAACTATAAATATTAAGACTTAAACACTACAACTAGCTAGGCCTCCGGCCATCAACACAAATCCAGTGGAAAGCATTATAACAAACTTATACTTATAGATACTTCAGCCAACATCTGATCCACAAATTCACTATTTTTTCTCATCATAATGTGTCTTTGTGAACAATTTAAATGGAGTAGGGTTTCTTCCAAACTGCTCCGCCTATAGTAATTTATAAAGAAGTATTAAATCATGTATTAAAAAAACAATGAGCACATTTGAAGAATTAAATAATGTGTTAAATATATTCAAGAACAAAGACACAAAGAAAATTAGCACTAAATAAACAAAACATAAGCAAGAAACAAAACACAACCTTAAAAACTAAAATTGGAAGTGATGAAAGTGTTACTTAAAATTTTGTGGATGTTGCTTATTCCAGTGTGTTAAAAAATAGGAAAACTAGTAGAAAGAAGCACAAGTACAGCAGCATTTGTACAGAAGAAGCATCAAGCTAGAGACAGAAGGGGAAAAAGAACAACAGTGAAGTCGCAATAAAGAAAGAAACAAGGGTGTTTATGAGATTTATCATTTTTTTAGCAGCCGTGCTTGGTGCCAACATGTGTGCTCAATCATTGCAAGCCAAAAGACAAATTATGTTGGTCAAATCTGTTAACAAGGATCACATACATGCCAGGGCAAAAAATAAAAATATATGATGTTTGGCATAACGAGGATAACAATATCAACAGCAAGAGAAAAGAAAAAACGAGGATAACAATATCAAATTAATAGCAAATAAGCATGAGAACATGTAATATACTCTTGTGGATACCATCCATGAGAACTTGATTTACTTAATTGAATTAGAAACCTTGAGAAACCTGAACACTTCAATTCAATTAAACTTTATCAAAATTCAGCCTTCAAAGTTCCTAAAATTACCAGCTTCAAAACAGCAAATTTGGCATTACTTGCCTAGCTTTTGATTGACGAAAATAACAATTTAATTTATTACCAATAACATCCTTCTCGTTTGTAGCCTCCCCAATCACATTAATGATACGGCCAAGGGATGATCTACCTACAAGAACCTAAATGGGATGCACACAACATTTGAGAGAGAAGAAGCAGAGAATTAATCATTCACCACTCTAGCAGAGAACAGTGAAAACAAATAGCAAAAAGAAATAAACAAACCAGCGGGGAAGAGAGAGGAGAGCTGCAACGGCCGATGAAGAGAGAAGACAGTGACTTCGTGAGGCCGAACAAGTGGCTAAGAGGGAGAACCAGAGATGAAGGGGCAGATTTGTGATTGAATAAGAGAACCCTAAGATTAAAGTAATTTTTTCAATTCAGGAGAAGTGGGAATCTGGCAAAAAAAAAAAAAAACCACTCAAACATGGAGGAAATCTGTATAAATTTTGGAGTGGAAACATATATATTTAGTCTTTTATAAATGGAGGAAATGTCCGAATCTTTTAAGGCCATTATTTTTCACACACTAGAAATTCTTGTATCAAATTGGTTTGTCACGTTATTTGAAGTCTAACCAATTAAAATACAATAATTCATGAGCTGATTTGGAACATCCTAAATATTAGTTGGTATATTAATAAAATTAAAAAATTTCACAATATTTATTTTTTCTTTATTTGTGAAATCTTAATTAAACTGATTTGAATTTTTAAGAAAAATAAAAATGTGAATCACATGAGCAGCCAACTAAGATTAATATTAGTTTAGTTGTTGTATTTTAACTGATTAGACTACACATGACGTGGCAAACTAAGTTCATATAAGAATTGCACATAGGGGCTGTACCTTTGATTTAGCTATTCAGCAATCTTGATATGCCCAGAAAAACACAAAATGAAGTGCATGAAATACCTAAAGGTTATGATGCATATATACCTGAACTGAATGAAATACCAATCTTTCTGAGTTGAAATGACTTATGTGCTTAGAGGTTCCTTCAGCTAGCAAGCGTGGCACATATACTTTATAATTATCGGGTTGTTTTCTCAATACAGAGTACAATTAAGAGTGATATGGTAAAAATACAAAAATAAAATTCATTAGTCAATGACTTTATTATTTCCTTTGGCCTATTGACTACCACTCTAATCCTATTTATTAGTTTCAATTAACAAATCAAATAAGTATTTAACATTGAACTAATTTCAAAACTTAATATTTTTACATTAATGATAACAAAATAATTATTTATAAATTTATTAATTGTACAAAAGAACAGCATAAGAAAAAAAATTATATTTTCTAAATATTAGACTAGAATTATATTTTGAAATAGATAAGCCAAGTTGCAAGGTTGAACCTTTTTTTGATACAATTGCAAGGTTGAACTTATATTGTAAATCAAATGAGTATTTAATTGCACATTCATATAATATATGTAGTAGTAATTATTTACATGTTTTTGTGTATTGTTTGAAATTGTAGAATGCATTATTGCAATTTTTCACAAATTTTATATTTTATAAATAAAATCCTATGCCTTGCATAAAACTCAAGAAACAAGTTGTGATGTTTATACTTTGTAAATTGTATCATGAGTTGTTATGAATTTTAACTTTTATATATTAGTGTTCTTTGTTTGTATTTTTGTTTAATTTTTATTTATAGATTTCATAACTATATATAGCTTCCAAAACAACTATTGTATTTTTATTTCGTTAAAGAAATCATATTGGTAACACTAATAAATGAGTGTACAAATAAATTAATTAACAGTCTAATAAAGTTCAAGAAATTAGTACTACTACTACTACAATCTAGTTGTATTTTCAGTGCAATGAATGGTTATATTCTGAAAATAATAATGATGCATCATCATCATCATTATTATTTGAAGGTTTTTCCTTTTAAAATTCATTAGTCATTGATTTTATTGTTTGCTTTGGTCTATTGACTACCACTCTAATCCTATTTATTTGCACTTGAAGAAACTAATGACAAACATTTTTAAAAAATTTAATGATAAATTCATTTGGATACATGCATTTACATCCATTTGTCGATTTATGGTTTGTATCATATCTTATTCTATCAACATATTGTTCATTATACAATTATTCTTTCTTCATTTATTATGTTAATTTTTAAAAGAGAGTAGTTCATATTTTTTTTTTCATTGTTTGTTTAGCTAATATGAAGTCATATGACGACTGCATTTTAATGATATACTAATGTGTTTCCTAAGAATTCATCTCTATGATGTCTCAACAAGTTTTAAATAATTATATTATCATTATTCTCTAAATGATGAAAATTTGAAATTTTCAAATTAGCGATGAAATTAGTAACGGAATAGAAACAGAAAGATTTGTAGACGACATAGCGACGGAACTTAGAGACAGAATTATTTTTGTCGCTAATTTCTATAAAAAAATCTAGAATAAGTTATCCCCAAAATTAGCGATGGAATTTGTGACGGAATTTGGCAATGGCTTAAAGACGGATCATGACAGATATTAGCGACGGAATGTTGGTAGTCGCTAATCCGTCCCTAAATGCATTTAGCAATAGAAATTAACAACGAAATTATTCCGTCTCTAAATTCTGTCACTGATCCATCTCTAAAATAAGTGACGGATTTATTGACGGCTTAGAGATGGAATAGCAACAGAATCAATTTTGTCGCTAATTTCTGTTTCTAATTTCCTACTTTATTTTGTAGTGTCTGCTAGACTTAGAGTCAATGCAAGGTTAATTAGGAGATTTTGGCCTTGTAAGATTAAACGATCATGCATAGAAATGATCTTTCAACTACATGATTAATTATGATGGCGCATCATCTCAAGGGTCATTTAAACATTTACTTTTGGTCATTTAGAGTTTGTATACGTACTCCCGCAAAGACAATTTTCACTAATTCACATAATCACATGTATCAATAAAAATAATTAAAAATATGTTTATTAAATTGGTCATAAAATTCAAATAATTTCTAATGTTACTTATTAATCACACTAAATTCCAACATTATATTAATTTGTACTCTTATTCACTGTCATAATAAAATATGAGAAACAAAGTTAAGACTCATTGAAACAATCAAAATGTCTTATAAAAATGATAAAAAAAAAATACTTTTTAGAAAATCTATTCAATAAAATCACCTTTTTCCCATCCAATTCCAAATATGCTCGGCCATATCTATGAAAATTGAGAATGCTGGTGCCTTGGTGGCCCTCCACCCCTACAATAGAGCCGGGAAAACGGGCCGAGCCAGTCGGGCAGGCCCGTTTAGGCCCTAACTAGTCAAGGGACGGGCTTGCAAATTATAGCCACCAAAGGAAGTCGAGCCGGCCCTAAAAGGGCAGGCCCTGCATGGCCTCGGGCTAGCCCGTTAAGCCCATTTGTTTTTTTTTTTTTTGGAAAGGAAAACCAAGTTGCCTTTTTGAATTGTCTTATTAAATCTATATGTCACTCTATCCTCATATTATATAGAGTATTTTTAGTATACTATTTTGCCTAATTGAATCATATTGTGATTTTTTAGTATGATTTTTTAGCCTATTTAAAATACAATCATATTATATACTGTTCTGTCTAATGGAGTATGATTTTTAATGGAGGTTGTGATTATTTGATTACTTGAGCCTACTACTCAAAGTGAAGCACAATCAAATGTCCTTGAAATTGATGCTAGTGGCGAAGAAGACGGAAATGATAGTCGTCATACTCATGTTGCTTAGATGTTAGAGTGTTTTGCTTCTTGCCTTCTTATACTTTGGCCTTTGTGTGAGTTATTTATGAACATGATTTTACCTTTGATTATACACTAGTAACTGTGTTTGTTTGTTGCATGAGACGTGTTATTTAAACATTAATGTTGACAACATTTATGTGTTAAATTAGAACTTTAATCGTTGTTATTTACTAATTATATCTCTCTGGGAAAAAACGCAGGAAAAATAGTTAAATATTGTGAAAAGGACTTCCAAGCCCTGACCCGCATGCTCTCGGGCCAGGCCTTGAAAAACTGCAATTTTTCTGATCTCAGGCCTAAAAGGGTCAGCCCTGATTCCCAACTCTTTGCATGACGTGTTAGTGGTGAAATCATTATTATAAATATTATATTTTATACTGATTATTCATGTGCTTTCCATTTATTCATTTTTGGTACAATATTTATTTATTTTGTTGATGTAAGGTAGTTGAATTCATATTAAAAAATAGGATTAAGGTGCAAAAATACACATGAGCTTTTGTCATAGGTGCGCCCAACACCAAATACTATTTTTTGGAGCAAAAGTGACTATGTGGTTACATTAGAGGGGCAAAAGTCACATATTCTGTTAACAGTAGATGACGATCGTGAAAATGTTGTTAACTGAGCCAGATATACTTCCAAGTGTCATTTATTCTGCCATAGACAATTGAAGACGTGTCTGAGCCAAAAAAAATTAAAGACATGGCAAATGGGGGTGCAATTAACATTTAAGCCTTAGCAACTTCACCCCCAACCTCTATCGATGTCAATCAAGAAGCAAACGAGGAGGAGAAATTGGTCCAACAGAGATGAGATCAATGAGAAATGAGCAACCGAGAAGAAGCTCCAGTGCCTTATCTTTAACGTCAACGACAGGTAGATGTAAAAGAAGGGTGGTGTTCTTGAGACAGCCTAGTCGCGAGGAACAGTATAATGGTCAAAATCGGTAATGTTATCACAATTTGGTGGCTCCCCGGTGGACGTCGTGGTCAGAAGCAAACCCAGGTAGGAGGTTTTATAGGTGTCGTAATTACTACCAGGCAAGATTTATTAGATATCGAATGATATGCAATTGTTAGGTTCTTGATTTGTAACATATGGAGATGAAATTTCATAGGATGGGGGCTGTGGTTTTTTCGAATGGCACAATGCTGAGTTTGGGGATAAGGAAACTGCAGTGGTCAAAGATTTACTCAATGATCGTGCGAGGTAGTACGAAGAGCTGGTTGCCATTGAAGGTGAGGTGAGAAATCTGAAAGCTGGACATGAAGTTAGAGAAAGTGAAGTTAGGAAGTAGCAGTTGAAGTTCAAACTTGCATTGGCAACATTGTTACTAACTTGGTTGTGGTTGGCTATAATGTATGTTTAAAGGGGGTTGTAATATTGTTAGGGATTGTAAAAGTGAAGTAAGGAAGCTGGTTGTTCTTGTCAGGGATTGTAATATCGTTTATGTTCTATAATGTATTACTGTAGCTAAGTTATCTGTGTGTGGTTCTATGCGATGAGCCTGTCTATATTTCAAAGGAAAGTAAATATATGATAACTAATTAAGGGTTGCATAAGCATAAGCAAATTAAATAGTAAAGGCTAGTGTCATTAACACATGTGGAATTTTCATCATGACTTGCCAGAAAGCAACATGACCCATAATTTTGAGTCTTGCAAAGACTCAACTAGAATTTCACAAAAATATAAAACTTGCATATACAAAGCAGCATATAAATTGGTCTACACCTTTTGATATGTATAAAGCAAATAGACCTTAAATGATTGTAAAAAAAAAAAGGAAACCCACAGACAGATACAGATAATATAGATAACCAAATCATCATATACAACAGGAAGAGTGCACTTTACAGCAATCCACAGAAAAAATACATGAGGTGATAAAGTGCTTTTGCCAACCAAAATAATATGTTGGGCCTTTAAACCAAAAGCATGACAGACAAAGCCTTTACATCAAAAGCATATCCAAAATAAACCTACAGATAAACCCACAGACAGATACAGACAATATAGACCTAAAGTGTTCGGCCTCTATACTTTCAAAAAGCATGGAAATTTCAAAATAGACCCAAATATAGACAATATTATCCACACTATATAATGGGCTTCTTTGCTTTCTCTTTGTTCCTGTTGATTCGATTATGTCTGTGTTAACAGTGGAGAGGTTGTGACACATGGTTGTCCTTGCTACTGCAGACCTGGAGGTTAATATGGTAAGTTTGAAGGTGCAACCACATTGAGTAGTTTGGGATTGAATTGAATTGATCTTTTACCCGTTGGTGCACTAGATTTACAGCCCCTGGACATCCTCAATTCCTTCTCATTTGGGATTGGGAATGTCTTTTGTGGATTAGCATAGTGATGCTCATTTCTTATGCCCTCATCAATAACCACATCAAATCTACGTCCAGGCTGGAAGAAAAAAATGAAAACAAGTTAAATGTTGACAAACATGATAGAAAATAGAAATGACATGATCGAGATACAAACAGAAATGACTAACATTGTATACAACACATTTTGTAGCATCTTCACATCTGATCCCCATCCCAACTTCAAACCGTGACTTGTAAGAGGACAATCTTGTTGGTCTTGTTTATGATGATTGGCTAGGATTGGGTGCAATGACATAAGATTGAGTTTGGTTAAGTCCCTCTTGCGTGGGTTGGGTTGCTTGAGGGAGCTGTTGAGAGGGTTGTTAGGAACTTGCAGCCTCACTGGGTTGTTGAGCGGACTGGCGTAGGGTTTTTGGTCAATTCCCATGTCTGGTACCAGAACCATCCTCAGAAAAATACAGAAAATAACGTTAAGTAGTATTGATCAATGAACTAAAGTACATAATAAAATAAGATTCAATTACCTCTTGACATGTAGACTTGTTGTGTCCCTCTTTATTGCAGACACTACACTTATGACTCTTCCTACACCGAATCAATTGTTCAAGCTGAGGTTGTTGAGGTTGATTAGAAGGTCTTGCTACACTTGCATTGTGGCCATGAACAAATTTCTTCCACCTCCTTACTGGTTCCTCAGTTCTGGTTCTTTTCTTTTGGGGTCTTCCAGGCAAGTTAGCAATTGGAGGAAGTTTCATGAGGAGGAAAGTATGAGTGTCCCAAAATTTCTTACCCCTCACTGGTTGTAGTTTTGTCCTATATATAGCTAGATAGGTGTCCTTGTGATAGTAGTGTGAGATTTGGGTTTTGGGATCTATTTTGGCATGATACATGGCACATATTGCATGTTGACAAGGTATTCCAATTAAGTCCCAAGCTTTGCATGTACACATTCCTCTAGGTAGGCATACAGAGTGTCTGTCCTGTCCCTCTACAACCTCATACCCCTCATCCCCATTAAAAAACACCCTACAATTAACTACAAGGAACCTATTTGATTCAAAAAGCTCAATACATTTCGGGCTGAAATCACCTTTCAAATTGTGTACATTTGATTCATTGTCAGACCACTTTGCCAGCATCTTTAATCTAATGACGTCAAACATTCTAATAACGGGAAGGAATCTATACTCATCTATCCATGCATTAAATGACTCACTCATATTATTGTCCACTACCCATGACTTGCAACTAGTAGTGAAATAAGCATGTACGTACCCAAGCATTAACATTATAAGTCACTGCATCTATAGCTGCATCTTCCTTCAATGAACCCATAGCAGTCAGGTTGTCTTTGAATTGTTGTTCAAATGTACTCCATGCACAGGAGAAAAATATTTTCTTCAACTCGTTGCACCTCGATTTCTTGCTCCAGTTATCGTATATGTGCCGTGCACAAAGTCTATGCTCAGCGTTTAGAAGAACGTCACTAATTGCATTCAACAGCCCCTTACATAGACAATAAATAACAAATAAAAATACATTAGATATTATCACAAAAATCTGTTATATAACATCATTCACAAAAAAACAATTTATAGCAAGCATTGTGACAAATTGGAGTTACCTTTTGCATATCAGATATCATGATAATAGCATCACCGATGCCTAGGTCTAGAAACTTACACAACCATTGTAGAAACCAAGTCCAGTGAAGAGCATTTTCCTTCTCAACCAAACCAAAGGCCAAAGGGTACAAAGAATCATTACTATCCATTCCCACAACTGTCAACAATATGCCTCTGGATTTTCCTTTTAAGAATGTGCCATCCACACCAATCAATGGCCTACATCATTCTTTCTACCCAACCTACAAATTTACCACACAGTTAAATTTGATAATGTTTAATACAAATTTAAAGCTTAAAAAACATAGTCAACAAATTAAAAATACCTTAGAAGCATTCAAACATAAGTACATCCTTTTGAATACTCTTCTTCCTTGTTCCAATGTCTCTGAACTGACCTCAACACTCACATTTGAACCAGGGTTCGGTACTTTCAACTTATTGCAATAGGCCTCTAGGTTGCCAAATTCATCTTTGAAACTCCCTTCCATTTCTTGCATAATCTTCCTCTTTGCTCTTTTACATTTATGTATACTCACATTGACCATTAGTTCCCTCTGCACATCGTTCTTCATCTGACTTGTCTTGAATTGAGGTGCCTCTTGCACTTTCTCCTTGAAATGCTCCGCCAACTACATACTTGAGGCTCTTAGGTTCTTGTACACACGGGCACATGAATGCTTATAATGCAAAGTCTTCACTTGAAACCCCATATTTAACCCATATGTGGATGCATATAGTGTAAACGAGCATCTATCTTCACATGTTAATTTAAGTGTCTTCTTATCACTTCAGATTTCGGATAGTAGCATACTTGTATATAGCCCTCTTAAGCTCCTTTTTGTCCATATATGTCATTCCAACAGAAAAAAAAGGCCTCATAGCCGCAGATTCAGCTTCATCAAGGGTTACGTTGTTGCCTCTGTTGGAGGCCCATCACCACTTCTAGGGCCCCACTCAAAATCCTCAAGCTCACTCTCATTATCCACACATAGCTCCCCAACTTCAAATTCCTCAAAGACACTTTCTTCTGTATCAGCACTTAAACTTAGCCCCATATATGTGCCATCGTCACTGTCATCATCCTCAAGCCTACTATCCTGTTCATCACTAGAACCACTATCTTTGTCATCCTCTAAATCATCTCCTTCTACGCAAGTAACTTTTTCTTTCCTTTCATCAATTGCATTACCAGAACCCTCTACGTCCTCCTCGCTCACAACAATATCCTCAATATCAATGTCCTCATACCCTTCTAACACTTCTATCTCCTCAGTCACATCCTGCTCATTTTCTCTTCTGTTATTTTCTTCTTTCCCTCTGTCTTTTTCCTCAACAGGTCCCCTATGATTTTCATGTTCCCTATCCCCGACAGCATATAATATACTATCTACCACAGATTTATGCCCCCACGCAACCTTGCCTTGGTCTCTTCCCACCCCTTCTTTGCTAATTCATAATGTTCAATATAATTTTGTACTGACCTTTTACGGTTCTCTTTGAAGTTCTCTTCCTTTTCGCTTCCCACTTTATCCTTGCCTTTCGACCCCATGGGATGTCACTGTTACCACAATAGACAAAATTAACTAGGGTCTTCCATGGGAATTCACTTCAACACAAAGAAAATTAAATTTATGGGTCCTAATTGAAGTTACCTGGAATACCTTTTTGTCCCTTCTTCATCGACAAGTTCGACCTTGAAGATTCTCAGGTCACATGCAACTCCACTTTTCCTCTTCTGCGTGGTCCTTGTCGTCAACGATTTGTCCATTCCCATCACCCTTATCGTCCTCTAAGATTCCTGTTCACCAATAACGTCGATTCGCGCGCTATCGTCTCCACTCTCCCGAGATATCGCTTTCTCAATTTTTCATCATTTGGAACCCTAAATCGATATTCCTTATTAGTTACAAAGATAATAAGATAATATATTATATTATAATCTTATTATAATCAGATTTTTCCATAAATATTTCTTTTCCATTTTCCTTGCCTTGTCACCAGTTTAATTACCCAGTTGTCTTATTCAAATGCCATATCATCATGCACCTCATCTTATTTAGTCAAAAACAAGCAATTTCACAGTCAACATGTTACCGTTAACAGAATATGTGACTTTTGCCCCTCTAATGTAACCACGTAGTCACTTTTACTCCAAAAAAAAAAAAGCATTTGGTATTGGGCGCACTTATGACAAAATTTCATGTATATTTTTACACTTTAACCCTAAAATATACGATGGTGGCCCCACAATGTTGTTCTCAACATGACAACACTTAGTCAGACAATTGAATCTTTAGGTCAGAAGAAATCCTAACCATTCACTGAACAACTTGGCGTTAGGGGACCCTAACTTGGAGCTAGCTAGTACGGCAGCAAGAAGTCTCCCAAGTCCCAAGTCAGCATCATTTATAAATTATAATCAATCATTACGTATTACTGGTCCTTAATATAATAAATATTTACTTAATTTGATTAGATTAAAGAAGTAAGTTAAGTTAGTTAATATGATATATATTTTCTAAAACACCGTAGTTACTTTCCTTAATTCCCTCATTTCATTCCCTTTGATTATTGTTGAGAAAGCATCAATAGGGAAAAATTAGGAAAAGATTGACAAATATGAACACTTTATCTTATATTTAAGACCAAGATCAACTCCCAAATATATCTTATATTAAGGATAGGAAGAGTAATAAAAACCAATGTTCTCATAAAGACATAAAAGCAAGCAATGTTCTCCTTAATTCAGAATTAAATGGAAAACTAGGAGATGGATTTTGGTCTTGTGAGACTATATATCATGCTTATGGAGCCCGGACCGGACCGGCCGGTCCAGCCCAAAAACTGGCGAACCGGTTGGTAGACCGGTCCGGGTTCCAATTTTAAAAAAAAATATATTTCCTTTAGAATTTCATACTAATATGCCTAAAATCTTTAATTTCTCACCGGTTTGGCCCCGGTCTGACCCACTTACCTTTAACCCAATACCCCGACCGGTTCAGTACCCGATCCGAGTTTTAATACCTTGCTATATATACATGACAAAGTCAGATGTTTTCGCTTTTGGTGCATTTTTGCTTGAGGTTGCCTGTAGAAGAAGGCCCATAGAGCAAGTAAATGAAGAAGAAGAGAGTGTGGTCTTATTAGATTGGGTTTATGAGTTATGGAATAAGGGTGAGAATATAGAGGCAAAGGATCCAAATTTAGGAACGGACTATTCAGAAGAAGAGAGATAGAGTTAGTTTCGAGACTTGGATTTGTGTGTTCAAGTTCGCAACCAGTGAGTAGGCCTAGCATGCGTCAAGCTATGCAATACTATCTAAACTGGGAGGTTCATTTGCCATATTTTTCATATTTATCATATTTACTGTGTTCATGAACCCAGACCAACCCAGAAACCGACGAACCGGGCAATAAACCGGTCTGGTTCACTATTTTTTTTTTTTAATTTTCTTTAGGATTTCATATTAATAACCCTGAAATCTTCAATTTTCCATCGGTTTGGCCTTTTGAGTTAGCTCCGGTTTGGTCCCAATCTAATTCACTGACCTTTAACCCAATACTCCAACCGGTTTAGTGCCCAGTCTAGGTTCATGAACCTTGCATATTTACGCTTATGTTCTTCTGCTGCTCAAGGCTTATCATTTGGGAATTATTATGGCTTTGTTGATTCCACTGAGTCCATTACTATTCCATCTTACAATATTCATCAATCTTAATCTCACTGTTCAGTTGCCGAATCTTGTCTCTCTGGAGGTCACTGATTCCTCACAAGGGACTAAGATCTGTTACAACTTTGATATGTATAAGTAGCCATGGATCAATAATTGAGTGGAGCCATGGTGTTACTTATATTACGTAAACCAGCCTCTAGGTTGTATTATATATTTGTTTTTGACTGTTTGTATTTTATGAATGAATTTAGGAAAAATTGTGTATTCCAGGATATATTGTTAAAAATAGCCAATTGTGCGTTTTTGTTCAGTTATTAAATAAAATTCTTCTTAGATTTCTTCAAAAGAAAGCATCAAATAGCACATTATTAAAGGTAAACTATATTATTTATGACCTATTATCAGTGTGATGATTTTTATAATACGTACAGAGAGGCAGACACACGTATATTGCATATATAATTAATAGGTATATTTGTAGCAATAAAGTTCAAATAAAATTACAAAGAATGGCATGTTCTTGGATTATAGCTTTTATGAAAAAAGTGATTATCGGAGAGTGTTTATGTTTTGTCTGAAGAGGAGCATCTTATGCCAAATTGCAAGGGTACTGGAAACCAGTACACTCAATAAATTAGTTGAGGTAGTGAGTGTTTGGAATAGCTTATTTCTGAAAAATAAGCACTTATTACATAAGTCGAGACAAAAATCTTCTAACATACTTACCTCGTATATCGTGAATCATGAATTATAAACATTTATTGCTCAAAAATAAGCTATCACAAACGAGCACGTAGTCGTTGAGGGATTGGGGGTTTAAACCGGGTCAAGTCAAATCAGTCATAATTAGAGTAATATATTTTATTAAAATATATACAAATTTTATATCCATATTTCTTTTGGTTCTAAATATTAGATAAAATTGATTTTTTTTAGAGATTAAGGAAGTTAAATAAGTTATTTAATCATATGATATGTTGTGTATTGAAACGACCCTTTCTCCGAACAACAATTAACCGTAACAAAATCTGGTTAACCAGTGATAATTGAAAACAATTACCCATTTAAAACATATCAGAGTTCAAGGCACAAACTCGCCCACAAACCCACTACAAAGATATTTATTAAAACAGTTATCCAAACAGTAAATATGATATCTCCGAAAACATAATATGTCCTATAATGGCAATATAGAGAATAATACAACACCAATACCACAGTATGGTCCAATGAATCGAGGAGTCAACTTTTTGGCTTTAATAGATCTACCAATACCAGTCACCGGAGACACTTTAAGGAACACGTGATCACCCACTCCAAACTCCAAAAGTCTACGTCGCACATCTGCATAGCTTTTTTGTCTGCTCTGAGCGGTCAATAACTTTTGACGAATCATTTCAATCTTCTTTGTAGTTTCTTCTACCAGGTCCGGTCCGATCACGGTTCTTTCGCTCAATTCAGTCCAACAGAGAGGCGATCTACACTTTCTTCCATATAATGCCTCAAAAGGTGCCATCTGAATACTCGAGTGATAACTGTTGTTGTAAGCAAATTCTGCTAAAGGTAGGTGATTATCCCAATTACCTGGTAACTCCATGGCACAAGCTCTCAGCATATCCTCAAGAGTCTGAATTGTCCTCTCCGTCTGACCATCAGTCTGTGGGTGATAAGCCGTACTATATTTCAACCTAGTCCCCATAGCCTCCTGTAATGCCTTCCAAAAGTTTGATGTGAATCTCGGATCACGATCTGACACAATCTCCGTGGGTACACCATGCAACCTAACTATCCAATCCACATATAATCGAGCTAACTTCTCCAAGCTATAACCAATATGGATTGGCAAGAAATGAGCCGATTTCGTTAATCTGTCCACAATGACCCATATGGTATTACGGTGTGCTGTAGTCTCAGGCAATCCCACAATAAAATCCATAGAGATGCTGTCCCACTTCCACTGGGGAATCTTTAAAGGTTGAAGTAGTCCTGCAGGTTTTTGATGCTCAATCTTCACCTTTTGACAAGTTAGACACTTCATTACAAAGTTTGTCACATCATTTTTCATTTTAGGCCACCAATACCCTTGCTTCATATCTCGATACATCTTTGTGATTCCTGGATGAATAGTATACTTACTCTGATGAGCCTCCTCAAGAATTTTCTTCTTGATTTCCTCATTGTCCGGGACACAAATCCTCTTCTTGTACCTCAATATACCTGTATTTCCAAAATCATAATCAGGAACTTCACCATTCTCTACCTCTTCTCTGATCCTCAGTAATCGACTATCTTCCATCTGGGCCTTTCTTAAATCATCATAAAAGTCAAAATTTCCGATTACTGTACTCATAATCACCTCTGATTTTGGTTCGAGATAAACTTCTGATAACCTTTCTAGAAGGTTATGCTCAGTCACACACATATGAAACACGTGTACTGACTTCCGGCTCAAGGCATCTGCAACTACATTCGCCTTTCCTGGATGATATTTCAACTCATAGTCATAATCTTTCAACAACTCCATCCATCTTCTCTGTCGGTTGTTCAACTCTTTTTGATCTACAAGATACTTCAGCGTTTTATGGTCACTGAAGATCTCAAATTGAGACCCATATAGATAATGTCTCCAGATCTTTAAGGCAAAAACGACAGCTGCCAGCTCTAGATCATGCGTCGGGTATTTCTCTTCATGAGACCTCAACTGTCGAGATGCATAAGCCACAACTTTACCATCTTGCATGAGCACACATCCCAAACCCTTCAATGATGCATCTGTATACACCGTGTACGGTTTATGTGGGTCGGGTATGGTGAGAACAGGTGCAGTAGTTAACCGAGTCTTCAGCTCCTGAAAAGCTGCCTCGCACTTCTCATCCCAAATAAATGGTTGTTCTTTCTTAGTCAATCTGGTAAGTGGCGTAGCAATTTGAGAGAATCCCTCTATAAAACGGCGGTAATAACCAGCTAACCCCAGAAAACTGCGTATCTCTGTCACAGACTTAGGTGGTTCCCACTTCAACACAGCATCAACCTTGCTTGGGTCTACTGCTATTCCTTTTTCGGAGACCACATGCCCCAAAAACTTCACTTCTCTAAGCCAAAATTCACATTTGCTCAACTTAGCATACAACTGATGCTCTCTTAGAATTTGTAGTACTATTCGAAGATGATTTCGGTGCTCCTCCTTATTCTTTGAATAAATAAGGATATCATCTATGAACACTACTACAAATTGATCTAAATAAGGTCTGAAAATCCGATTCATATAATCCATAAACACTGCTGGCGCATTTGTCAACCCAAAAGGCATGACAAGAAATTCGTAATGGCCATATCTGGTACGGAAGGCAGTTTTTGGAACATTTTCTGCCTTTACCCTCAACTGATGATAGCCCGATCTCAGATCAATTTTTGAAAACACCGACGAACCTACAAGTTGGTCTAATAAATCATCTATTCTCGGCAATGGATACTTATTCTTGATAGTGACTTTATTCAGCTGCCGATAATCAATGCAAAGTCTCAAGCTGCCATCTTTCTTCTTCACGAACAGGACTGGCGAACCCCATGGAGATACACTCGGCCGGATAAAACCCTTCTCTAACAAATCTTCAATCTGCTTCTTCAGTTCAGCCAACTCAAAAGGTGACATCCGGTAAGGAGCCTTGGAGATCGGTTCTGTCCCTGGTGCTAACTCAATGTTGAACTCAACTTCTCGCTCTGGAGGTAATCCAGTCAACTCTTCAGGAAATACATCAGGAAACTCTTTAACTATTTCGATCTGGTCAACATTTCCTTGAGATTCTATCTGAACCGACAAAAACACCATAAAGGCTTCACATCCCTTCCTTACACTTCTCTCTACTTGAGCCGCTGACAACATTCCCGAACCTTGAGGAATTTCTTTATTTACTGTGCAAGCATTAAATTGCACAGCTCTATTCTTACATTGTAAGGTTACATCGTTAGATGATAACCAATCCATGCCCACAATCACATCTATACCCCGCATGGGTAGACAAATTAAATCAATGGTCGTTTCACGACCCTCACATACAAACATCAATTTCTTACACACCATAACAGTTTTCACACGTATACCAGCAGGAGTAGATACAAACAGATCATATGGAAGATTACTCATGATAAGCTTTAATTTTTCCGCACAGTCATAAGAAATGAAAGAATGGCTAGCACCAGAATCATATATGACACATAAAGGATGACCTTGAAGAAGAACAATACCTTGGATCAAATCTGGAGTAGCTCTCGCCTCCTCAGAAGTCAAAGCAAACACTCGTCCGGGCATTGACGATCTAGATGTCTGGTCCTCTCTCCTTCCCTTAAAACAATATTTTGCAATATGACCCTTCTCCCCACAATTAAAGCAAGTCCAACATTCACCAGGATGTACTCTCCCACAACGAGTACAAGGAAGGCGTTGAGTCACACTAGGAGTTGATGCTACTGACCCTTGTTGGGAGCCCTGATTCCCTCTGGTATTGTTGCCACGGCTTTGACTCATAGGATGACGATTCCTCTGCTGAAAGCTTCCCTGATGGAAATTCCTTCTGCTCCCAGAGCCACCAGAACTCGAATGGTAGTTTTTCTTATTAACACCTCCTGATATTCCCATATGACTATTAAATCGACCTTGAGAATCCCTTTTCATGGATCTCTCGGCATCTCTATACCTTCTACAGACTTCTCGAATTTTTGCTATCAATTCCTCGAGGGTAGTGATGTCATATATGCCCATTCTTGCCTTGATAGTATCATTACATTTCTCGAACATTTGTCTGGCCAACCAGTTGTTGTGTGCCTTATTTGTTCTATCAAACTGCGACACATATTTAGCCAAACCCATAAATTTAGCTATAAATGTGTTTTCATCCATCTCCCCCTGCCGAAGAATGAAGAACTCAGCTTCTTTTTGGTGCCTCATCTCAATAGGAAAATAGTAATCAAAGAACATTCTTTTAAACTCATCCCACTCAAGTTGATGTCCATCAGTAGGCTTCACAGTATTCCACCAATCTAAAGCACCACCTGCTAACAAGGTCTTCGCAGCTATCACTTTTTGATATTTATCACACCCAATTGACTCAAATAACATTTCCAACCTATCAATCCAGCTTTCAGCATTTGTTGGTGATCCACCCGAGAATTTCTCAGGATGGAAACGATCTAAATGTTTCCATACTGTAAACATGTTTGGAGCACCCTTTTGATCTGCTGACTCATCAGGCTCGGAGTATAATGGATGTGGAATTGATTCCTTAGAATGAATACTATTCTCTTTTTCTGATTCAGCATTAACCTCCTCCTTATGATCCTTATTTTCCCCGCTCGGCCCTTCGCTGGCTTTACCCTCTTCTAGCCTTTTCAATCGTTCTTCTGTCGTAAGAGTCCATCCATATAGATGTCGCAACATTTCAGCCTCAGTTAATTGCTCCGGAGGCCTATTAGGTCTCTGTTGGCCATTGCCACCGAGATCTGTACTTCCTGTATTCACCATTTCTCCTCACCTAAGGGTAAAATCCACCCAACGAGGAATTGTAAGAACAAGAAACAAAACACAACACAAAAGGAAAGTAGGTGTGTAAAGATTCTATATTGCCATACTCTAAATATGATGCATGACAAGCCCAGAAATCTTAAACCATTGCTCTGATACCAAATTGAAACGACCCTTTCTCCGAACAACAATTAACCGTAACAAAATCTGGTTAACCAGTGATAATTGAAAACAATTACCCATTTAAAACATATCAGAGTTCAAGGCACAAACTCGCCCACAAACCCACTACAAAGATATTTATTAAAACAGTTATCCAAACAGTAAATATGATATCTCCGAAAACATAATATGTCCTATAATGGCAATATAGAGAATAATACAACACCAATACCACAAGAGGCCTACAGAATTCTCAACGTCTATGCCTCTGGTTGCTCCCCTTGGCCTCTAGCCAAATTAGAGGTCTCGCCTGAAAAATATTTATAACGACGGGGTGAGACATAAAGTCTCAGTAACCAAAAATTAATTTACAACATATGCAGGAAAAGATTGTAAGTCAGTGAAGCAGCTTTAACTAACATAATATTAATAATATTATCAATAATCAAACTTCATATAATATGTTTAATAGTTAGAATCATCCCCACTCATCCATCCTGCTCCTCCTTATAGCTTCTGGACGTGGTACAGCCTATCAGTGCTAGTATACCCGGCCAAAGGTTGGCTAGTCACTTCAAGAATACTGCCCCTCCCATGCCACCACCAATATACCGTAACAGGGAGTTGTCCGCCCAAAACACTCAACTCAAAATCCAGGCCAGGAATGAGAGAGCCGATGGGCACAATTTCACCATATCTCTTCCACACAACCCACCATATCCCATAACAGAAAAACAATATATCAATATAATTCTTGAAACATATACAAATTATCATATCTTCTACAACATTCCATCTCAAACATCATAACCATCACAACAGTAACAATTTTAATAATATCTTTGCTCATATATAAAATTTTGAAAATACACTGCTTCACAAAACTAGGTTCATATTCAAACATACACATAATCTTTCAAAACACATACAAATGGTATAGATGAAAGTAAGGTTTAGAAAACACCTTACAGTCCAAAACAAGCATATAAAATAAATTAACCCCGGTTACCTCAATTCCAAGCTTAACTTTATCTTGAGTACCAAATACGAACAATCACCGATTCCAAGAAAACTCTACATTATAAATTTAAGTAACAATTAACCCCAAGAAATACTAAAATAAATAATTTACACAATTCATCTCCAATTTTCCTCTACTATTATTATCCTTAAATATTCTAATTTCCTTAACAATCCTTAAACAACCTCTATATCATTCTCTCTCGTCAACCACTTAATTTTTTATAAATTAAAGTTTCACCTTTAACATATCTATTATTATATAATCATCAATATCAACCTTCTAAAATAACTAAATCTCTTTTTTTCTAATTTATATATATAGTATAATTATTAAACAATAATTGAAACTCTCACATAATTAAAATCATATAAAAAAATCTAATTCTTAATATCAAATTATAATTTATAATTTCTTATACAACAAAATTTACCAAACTAAACCGATTAGAATATCTATAATACCTCCAACATTCCAAATAAATTATTTAATCCAAATTTAATCTGATAAAAAGCCTAATATATAATTATTCTTAGATTAATTATATAGAAAATTCATTATAAAATTATATACCAACTACATAACAAAAGTAACCTGATTAAAATTAACCATTAATCCTCCTCTATATTCCTATAGCCTTATATTAACAAAACTCAAATTTGTCCAAAATCATAATCTTAAAATTTTCTCTAATCCACATAAAATTACTATCATAAGAAAGAGAAAATTATTTAGAACATTTTCATAAAAGAAGAGTTGTGATCAGAAAAGAATTTGAGTACCTTATTGATCCCCAAATATATGAAAATACTCCTATGAGTGTCACACCCTACACCAAACGCCTTCTGCACAATCACTTCACGCAGACGATCTGCGTGAAGTGAGAAGGGAGAGGGGGTATTTATAATACGCCCCCTCCCACACATTAATAATTGGCGCCTAATGGCGCCAATTAATCACGGAGTGGAGGCACTTTCGGTGCCTCCCTCCTTCTTTTATATATATAATATTATAATATTATAATAATATAATATAATATATTATATTATTATAATATTATTATTTATTAATTAATTTTTTTTTTAATTTAATTAATTTTTTTTATTTTATTTTATTTTTTCAAAAAGTTACTACTAAATTTATAATTATCTTTAAATTATAATTATATTTTAAAAATAAGGATGTTACAATTCTTCCCACCTAAATAGAATTTTGTCCCCAAAATTCACAACCAACCAATAAATATGACAATCCACAACAAAAGATTTCAACACCAAAGTCAAAGCAAAAATCTTCACAACACAATCGGCATGCCAAACACAAGCCTTCAATACAAAATTAATTATAACATTACAAATTCAATTACAACACAACATAAACATAAATATCATCACTACTAAACATAGAAACATACTTTAGGTAAATAAGTTAGGGAAATCGCGCCGCATCCGCTCTTCAGTTTCCCAGGTGGCATCTCCAGGAGACATACCCTTCCAGAAAACTTTTAGAAGTCGGATTGTTCTATTTCGTAACTGCTTGTCTTTCACATCTAAGATCCTCTCTGGTTCAGACATATAAGTCAAATTCTCCTTTAACTCAATCTCTTCAGGCTCAATCACATGGGAAGGATCCGGATGATATTTCTTAAGCTGTGACACGTGGAACACATTGTGCACACTTGATAGGTGTGGCGGCAAAGCAATTCGATAAGCAACTGGTCCAATTCGTTCCAAAATTTCGTATGGTCCAATGAATCGAGGAGTCAACTTTTTGGCTTTAATAGATCTACCAATACCAGTCACCGGAGACACTTTAAGGAACACGTGATCACCCACTCCAAACTCCAAAAGTCTACGTCGCACATCTGCATAGCTTTTTTGTCTGCTCTGAGCGGTCAATAACTTTTGACGAATCATTTCAATCTTCTTTGTAGTTTCTTCTACCAGGTCCGGTCCGATCACGGTTCTTTCGCTCAATTCAGTCCAACAGAGAGGCGATCTACACTTTCTTCCATATAATGCCTCAAAAGGTGCCATCTGAATACTCGAGTGATAACTGTTGTTGTAAGCAAATTCTGCTAAAGGTAGGTGATTATCCCAATTACCTGGTAACTCCATGGCACAAGCTCTCAGCATATCCTCAAGAGTCTGAATTGTCCTCTCCGTCTGACCATCAGTCTGTGGGTGATAAGCCGTACTATATTTCAACCTAGTCCCCATAGCCTCCTGTAATGCCTTCCAAAAGTTTGATGTGAATCTCGGATCACGATCTGACACAATCTCCGTGGGTACACCATGCAACCTAACTATCCAATCCACATATAATCGAGCTAACTTCTCCAAGCTATAACCAATATGGATTGGCAAGAAATGAGCCGATTTCGTTAATCTGTCCACAATGACCCATATGGTATTACGGTGTGCTGTAGTCTCAGGCAATCCCACAATAAAATCCATAGAGATGCTGTCCCACTTCCACTGGGGAATCTTTAAAGGTTGAAGTAGTCCTGCAGGTTTTTGATGCTCAATCTTCACCTTTTGACAAGTTAGACACTTCATTACAAAGTTTGTCACATCATTTTTCATTTTAGGCCACCAATACCCTTGCTTCATATCTCGATACATCTTTGTGATTCCTGGATGAATAGTATACTTACTCTGATGAGCCTCCTCAAGAATTTTCTTCTTGATTTCCTCATTGTCCGGGACACAAATCCTCTTCTTGTACCTCAATATACCTGTATTTCCAAAATCATAATCAGGAACTTCACCATTCTCTACCTCTTCTCTGATCCTCAGTAATCGACTATCTTCCATCTGGGCCTTTCTTAAATCATCATAAAAGTCAAAATTTCCGATTACTGTACTCATAATCACCTCTGATTTTGGTTCGAGATAAACTTCTGATAACCTTTCTAGAAGGTTATGCTCAGTCACACACATATGAAACACGTGTACTGACTTCCGGCTCAAGGCATCTGCAACTACATTCGCCTTTCCTGGATGATATTTCAACTCATAGTCATAATCTTTCAACAACTCCATCCATCTTCTCTGTCGGTTGTTCAACTCTTTTTGATCTACAAGATACTTCAGCGTTTTATGGTCACTGAAGATCTCAAATTGAGACCCATATAGATAATGTCTCCAGATCTTTAAGGCAAAAACGACAGCTGCCAGCTCTAGATCATGCGTCGGGTATTTCTCTTCATGAGACCTCAACTGTCGAGATGCATAAGCCACAACTTTACCATCTTGCATGAGCACACATCCCAAACCCTTCAATGATGCATCTGTATACACCGTGTACGGTTTATGTGGGTCGGGTATGGTGAGAACAGGTGCAGTAGTTAACCGAGTCTTCAGCTCCTGAAAAGCTGCCTCGCACTTCTCATCCCAAATAAATGGTTGTTCTTTCTTAGTCAATCTGGTAAGTGGCGTAGCAATTTGAGAGAATCCCTCTATAAAACGGCGGTAATAACCAGCTAACCCCAGAAAACTGCGTATCTCTGTCACAGACTTAGGTGGTTCCCACTTCAACACAGCATCAACCTTGCTTGGGTCTACTGCTATTCCTTTTTCGGAGACCACATGCCCCAAAAACTTCACTTCTCTAAGCCAAAATTCACATTTGCTCAACTTAGCATACAACTGATGCTCTCTTAGAATTTGTAGTACTATTCGAAGATGATTTCGGTGCTCCTCCTTATTCTTTGAATAAATAAGGATATCATCTATGAACACTACTACAAATTGATCTAAATAAGGTCTGAAAATCCGATTCATATAATCCATAAACACTGCTGGCGCATTTGTCAACCCAAAAGGCATGACAAGAAATTCGTAATGGCCATATCTGGTACGGAAGGCAGTTTTTGGAACATTTTCTGCCTTTACCCTCAACTGATGATAGCCCGATCTCAGATCAATTTTTGAAAACACCGACGAACCTACAAGTTGGTCTAATAAATCATCTATTCTCGGCAATGGATACTTATTCTTGATAGTGACTTTATTCAGCTGCCGATAATCAATGCAAAGTCTCAAGCTGCCATCTTTCTTCTTCACGAACAGGACTGGCGAACCCCATGGAGATACACTCGGCCGGATAAAACCCTTCTCTAACAAATCTTCAATCTGCTTCTTCAGTTCAGCCAACTCAAAAGGTGACATCCGGTAAGGAGCCTTGGAGATCGGTTCTGTCCCTGGTGCTAACTCAATGTTGAACTCAACTTCTCGCTCTGGAGGTAATCCAGTCAACTCTTCAGGAAATACATCAGGAAACTCTTTAACTATTTCGATCTGGTCAACATTTCCTTGAGATTCTATCTGAACCGACAAAAACACCATAAAGGCTTCACATCCCTTCCTTACACTTCTCTCTACTTGAGCCGCTGACAACATTCCCGAACCTTGAGGAATTTCTTTATTTACTGTGCAAGCATTAAATTGCACAGCTCTATTCTTACATTGTAAGGTTACATCGTTAGATGATAACCAATCCATGCCCACAATCACATCTATACCCCGCATGGGTAGACAAATTAAATCAATGGTCGTTTCACGACCCTCACATACAAACATCAATTTCTTACACACCATAACAGTTTTCACACGTATACCAGCAGGAGTAGATACAAACAGATCATATGGAAGATTACTCATGATAAGCTTTAATTTTTCCGCACAGTCATAAGAAATGAAAGAATGGCTAGCACCAGAATCATATATGACACATAAAGGATGACCTTGAAGAAGAACAATACCTTGGATCAAATCTGGAGTAGCTCTCGCCTCCTCAGAAGTCAAAGCAAACACTCGTCCGGGCATTGACGATCTAGATGTCTGGTCCTCTCTCCTTCCCTTAAAACAATATTTTGCAATATGACCCTTCTCCCCACAATTAAAGCAAGTCCAACATTCACCAGGATGTACTCTCCCACAACGAGTACAAGGAAGGCGTTGAGTCACACTAGGAGTTGATGCTACTGACCCTTGTTGGGAGCCCTGATTCCCTCTGGTATTGTTGCCACGGCTTTGACTCATAGGATGACGATTCCTCTGCTGAAAGCTTCCCTGATGGAAATTCCTTCTGCTCCCAGAGCCACCAGAACTCGAATGGTAGTTTTTCTTATTAACACCTCCTGATATTCCCATATGACTATTAAATCGACCTTGAGAATCCCTTTTCATGGATCTCTCGGCATCTCTATACCTTCTACAGACTTCTCGAATTTTTGCTATCAATTCCTCGAGGGTAGTGATGTCATATATGCCCATTCTTGCCTTGATAGTATCATTACATTTCTCGAACATTTGTCTGGCCAACCAGTTGTTGTGTGCCTTATTTGTTCTATCAAACTGCGACACATATTTAGCCAAACCCATAAATTTAGCTATAAATGTGTTTTCATCCATCTCCCCCTGCCGAAGAATGAAGAACTCAGCTTCTTTTTGGTGCCTCATCTCAATAGGAAAATAGTAATCAAAGAACATTCTTTTAAACTCATCCCACTCAAGTTGATGTCCATCAGTAGGCTTCACAGTATTCCACCAATCTAAAGCACCACCTGCTAACAAGGTCTTCGCAGCTATCACTTTTTGATATTTATCACACCCAATTGACTCAAATAACATTTCCAACCTATCAATCCAGCTTTCAGCATTTGTTGGTGATCCACCCGAGAATTTCTCAGGATGGAAACGATCTAAATGTTTCCATACTGTAAACATGTTTGGAGCACCCTTTTGATCTGCTGACTCATCAGGCTCGGAGTATAATGGATGTGGAATTGATTCCTTAGAATGAATACTATTCTCTTTTTCTGATTCAGCATTAACCTCCTCCTTATGATCCTTATTTTCCCCGCTCGGCCCTTCGCTGGCTTTACCCTCTTCTAGCCTTTTCAATCGTTCTTCTGTCGTAAGAGTCCATCCATATAGATGTCGCAACATTTCAGCCTCAGTTAATTGCTCCGGAGGCCTATTAGGTCTCTGTTGGCCATTGCCACCGAGATCTGTACTTCCTGTATTCACCATTTCTCCTCACCTAAGGGTAAAATCCACCCAACGAGGAATTGTAAGAACAAGAAACAAAACACAACACAAAAGGAAAGTAGGTGTGTAAAGATTCTATATTGCCATACTCTAAATATGATGCATGACAAGCCCAGAAATCTTAAACCATTGCTCTGATACCAAATTGAAACGACCCTTTCTCCGAACAACAATTAACCGTAACAAAATCTGGTTAACCAGTGATAATTGAAAACAATTACCCATTTAAAACATATCAGAGTTCAAGGCACAAACTCGCCCACAAACCCACTACAAAGATATTTATTAAAACAGTTATCCAAACAGTAAATATGATATCTCCGAAAACATAATATGTCCTATAATGGCAATATAGAGAATAATACAACACCAATACCACAAGAGGCCTACAGAATTCTCAACGTCTATGCCTCTGGTTGCTCCCCTTGGCCTCTAGCCAAATTAGAGGTCTCGCCTGAAAAATATTTATAACGACGGGGTGAGACATAAAGTCTCAGTAACCAAAAATTAATTTACAACATATGCAGGAAAAGATTGTAAGTCAGTGAAGCAGCTTTAACTAACATAATATTAATAATATTATCAATAATCAAACTTCATATAATATGTTTAACAGTTAGAATCATCCCCACTCATCCATCCTGCTCCTCCTTATAGCTTCTGGACGTGGTACAGCCTATCAGTGCTAGTATACCCGGCCAAAGGTTGGCTAGTCACTTCAAGAATACTGCCCCTCCCATGCCACCACCAATATACCGTAACAGGGAGTTGTCCGCCCAAAACACTCAACTCAAAATCCAGGCCAGGAATGAGAGAGCCGATGGGCACAATTTCACCATATCTCTTCCACACAACCCACCATATCCCATAACAGAAAAACAATATATCAATATAATTCTTGAAACATATACAAATTATCATATCTTCTACAACATTCCATCTCAAACATCATAACCATCACAACAGTAACAATTTTAATAATATCTTTGCTCATATATAAAATTTTGAAAATACACTGCTTCACAAAACTAGGTTCATATTCAAACATACACATAATCTTTCAAAACACATACAAATGGTATAGATGAAAGTAAGGTTTAGAAAACACCTTACAGTCCAAAACAAGCATATAAAATAAATTAACCCCGGTTACCTCAATTCCAAGCTTAACTTTATCTTGAGTACCAAATACGAACAATCACCGATTCCAAGAAAACTCTACATTATAAATTTAAGTAACAATTAACCCCAAGAAATACTAAAATAAATAATTTACACAATTCATCTCCAATTTTCCTCTACTATTATTATCCTTAAATATTCTAATTTCCTTAACAATCCTTAAACAACCTCTATATCATTCTCTCTCGTCAACCACTTAATTTTTTATAAATTAAAGTTTCACCTTTAACATATCTATTATTATATAATCATCAATATCAACCTTCTAAAATAACTAAATCTCTTTTTTTCTAATTTATATATATAGTATAATTATTAAACAATAATTGAAACTCTCACATAATTAAAATCATATAAAAAAATCTAATTCTTAATATCAAATTATAATTTATAATTTCTTATACAACAAAATTTACCAAACTAAACCGATTAGAATATCTATAATACCTCCAACATTCCAAATAAATTATTTAATCCAAATTTAATCTGATAAAAAGCCTAATATATAATTATTCTTAGATTAATTATATAGAAAATTCATTATAAAATTATATACCAACTACATAACAAAAGTAACCTGATTAAAATTAACCATTAATCCTCCTCTATATTCCTATAGCCTTATATTAACAAAACTCAAATTTGTCCAAAATCATAATCTTAAAATTTTCTCTAATCCACATAAAATTACTATCATAAGAAAGAGAAAATTATTTAGAACATTTTCATAAAAGAAGAGTTGTGATCAGAAAAGAATTTGAGTACCTTATTGATCCCCAAATATATGAAAATACTCCTATGAGTGTCACACCCTACACCAAACGCCTTCTGCACAATCACTTCACGCAGACGATCTGCGTGAAGTGAGAAGGGAGAGGGGGTATTTATAATACGCCCCCTCCCACACATTAATAATTGGCGCCTAATGGCGCCAATTAATCACGGAGTGGAGGCACTTTCGGTGCCTCCCTCCTTCTTTTATATATATAATATTATAATATTATAATAATATAATATAATATATTATATTATTATAATATTATTATTTATTAATTAATTTTTTTTTTAATTTAATTAATTTTTTTTTTATTTTATTTTATTTTTTCAAAAAGTTACTACTAAATTTATAATTATCTTTAAATTATAATTATATTTTAAAAATAAGGATGTTACATGTATTCTTATATTATATATCAATTTTTTTTCCAACATTATATATCAATTTATAACTTAGACAAAATAGTTTGGAGAAAAATTGATAAATATAAATATTGTAAAGTAATTTAATTAGTTTTCTTAATATTTCCAAAAAAAAATCAATTGTCTTATATTTAGAATTGGAGGGAGTAACTCTGAAAAGAATAACATTTAAATAATAAATGTGTTAAAAGTAAATAGAATTTTAATATATATACTAAAACACAAATATAATGTATTGCTATTTTTTAATTTTTAAATTGAAAAAAACGATTTTTGTTTCATTCTTATGAAGAAAAAAATAAATCCAATCCGGTGAACCCGTCAAAAATTAGTCCTAACCGAACCTGCTAAAAGAACTGATTCACTTGTTTATCTAGCTGAATTGGGTTTGGTTTTTATATATGCTAAATGGTTTAGTATATATAACAAAATTTTATAATGATTTGTACATATAACTTCTCATCCAATATTACGAATTATTTCAAATAAAGGCATAAAACTGGGATCATCAATTCAATGGACCAATGAGGTGATTGTAAATTGGCGCTCACTTATCTCCAAGTCCAAGTGGTGTGTAGTTGAAAATATATTTACACTGAGCTAAGGTGCGTCAATGAGGTGACTGTAAAATTTTACCACTCATTTATTATATTGAGTTTATTTTAACGGGTATAATATATATTAAATATGGATAAAATTAAAAAATTATTGAATTTTAAGATAAATTTAATGATTTTTTTTATATGTGTTAAACATGTTAGAAGTCATAAATGATTTATAAATAGAATCTAAGGAATATGCATGTAATAAAAATGTTAACACTTTTGTTTGCAAAAGAGTAATGAGTGCTTAAACACATTATAACTGTCTAGATGATATTTGGATGATTTAGATTCAATATTTTTAAATGATAATATTTAAATAAAATTATTTAAAAATGATAATTAAGAGATTAGCTGAGTTACCCATAAGTCAAGCTGAGATCTTCGTCCTTGAACTCATTGTCATCGTTTCTGCCAGTCAATCAAATCAAAGCTGTGGCCACCACGTACGTTCTATGGTCAAGGGGGTAGAAAAATCCCTAGTGCGAATGTCATTTTGTTAATTTTTCAATGTCTCGTGGAGTGTTTTGTCGTATTCGTTTGCCGGTATGAATGGGATGAGGCCGAATTGTCAATTTTGGGCGGCTCATCATCACTTTGAGTGTTCACATAATTAATGTGTATTGACTATTGAGTATCTCCGATTACTACTCTTCCGATTCTAATTATAAGATAAAGTTGATTTTTTTAAAGAAATTAAAGAAGCCAATTAAATTACTTTAGAGTATTTTTATTTTTATTTTTTTCTCCAAAATAATTAATTTGACTAATAAACTAATATATAATCCAAGGATACTAAAAATATAAACACTCTAAAGTAATTTAATTGACTTCCTTAATTTCTCCAAAAAAGTCAACTTTATCAAACTTATTTAGATACTTAATATAAAATATATTTATTTAATGTATTTATATTAAAAAAATTAAGTCATAATTTAGTTAATATGATTTTTTTTTTTAAAAAAACACTCTAGTCATCTTCATTAATTCTCCATTCTCTCTCCTCCTTGATTATTGTTGAGAAAGCATCAACAGGGACATGGTAGTAAAAGATTAACAAATATTAAAGCTATGTCTAACATTTAAGACCAAATTCAACCATCTAAGTATGTGCTATATATTAAGAACCGGAAGGAATATTGAAATGGAGGAATTACAATGAGGTTGCAAGGATAAGACTTAATTACTAGTAATTCCTAATAACAATGAAGTGTGTGTTAGGAACAACAATTGTAAGAGTGACTTTTTCAATTTGACTTTTTATAATTTTATTTTTGGGTAAAAATTAGATTGTGTAATATGATTTATGTTTGGATTGGCAGTTGTATAAGTTACTTTTGCAAAAATAGAACTAAAAATTATTATAAAAAGTCAAATTATTTTTAAAAAATATTTTATAATATTTTTAGGCTAAAAGCACTAAAAATTATTTTATGATATTACATACTACTTAAAAAACATTTTAAAATACTAAATAAGTCCAGAAAAATATTTCATAATATTAGACACCATTTTTTTAAAAAAAATTAAAAAAGTTCAGTGCCATTGTTTTTGAAGCCAAATCCAACAATTTCAGACAAACCAATCGGAAAAAACTCAGATTATCTAACCTGGACCGGACCGACAGAATCGGACCGGAAACCGGTGACCTGGGCACTAAACCGGTCCAGGTCAATTTTTTTTAAATCTTTTTTTTTTTAAATTTTTTCTTTAGAATTTCATACTATAAACCTAAAATATTACATTTCTCACTGGTTTGGTCCTAGTTTAGTTTCGGTTTGACCCACTGACCCTTAAACCAGTACCCCGACCGATTCACTGACCGGTCCAGATTTAATTCCCTTAAAAAAAACTCTAAATTTTGACTTTAAGGCAAAAACAATTTAACAAGTCAAAAACTTTTAAACGCAATTGAAACGCCATACTCTCAAAAAAAAATTCACCCTATCTATCGTGTTTATGGGCTCGTACGACAGGGAAGCCCAACCGTTCACCAGACACTCTGAATAATAGGCAATCACAAGTTCCAGAAATGCATCATTGTAATTAAGTTTTTACTTTGTATCTCATTGTAATCCCCCCTATTAAAATTGGATTAATCTACACCACACAAGCTAACAGTACACAAACGCGGGTCCATTCCTTCGTTGGCATAAGAGCTTCATCCATTAAAGGTTCAAATTGCAAAATAACTGGTGATTCTGTGTTAGGTAACTATCAGCAGCTGCCATGTCTGTGATGAAGTTGATGGCGATGATGCTTTTGGTGGCGGTGATGAAATCAACGGTTCATGTGGATGGTCAAGATACAAGCTTCATCTTTAATAATGGGTTCCAATCAGCTAATTTAACCATGGATGGAATTTCTCAGATCACCTCCAATGGCTTGCTTCGACTCACCAACGAAACCAGGCAAGAGAAAGGTCACGCCTTCTACCCAGATCCAATAGCTTTCAGTGACTCTTCTTCTTTCTCTACCACTTTTGTTTTCGCCATTAGATCTGAATACAGAGCTCTGAGTGGTCATGGAATCGCTTTTCTAATTTCCCCAGCAAAAGCACTTCCAGGTGCTTTACCCAGTCAGTATTTAGGTCTCTTCAATGACACCAATAATGGCAACCTTACAAATCACGTTTTTGCCGTTGAACTTGACACCATCCTGAACAGCGAGTTTGATGATATCAATAATAACCATGTCGGAATCGACATTAATGACTTGAAGTCAGCTAATTCTTCTGCTGCGGGGTATTATATTAACAGGTCTCAGCTTCAGAATTTGACTCTCATTAGTGGCCTTCCGATGCAGGTTTGGGTGGACTATGATGGAGGAAAGAAGCAAATTAGTGTCACAATAGCTCCAATCAATGTTAACAAACCCGAAACTCCATTGTTAACGTTATCTCAGGATCTTTCTAAAATTCTAAACAATCCCAGTTATGTCGGATTCTCATCCTCCACTGGGTCTATGTTATCTTCTCATTATGTTCTTGGTTGGAGCTTCAAGCTCAACGGGATGGCTCAAAACCTAGTTATCTCTAAACTCCCAAAGCTACCACGTCTTGGTGGAAGAAGACACTCTATGATGTTGCCAATTGGGTTACCTTTACTCTCACTTTGTGTGATTTTTCTTGTGGCTTCATCTGTTGTTTATTACATATATAGAAAAAGGAAGTTTTCTGAGATTCAAGAAGAGTGGGAACAAGACTATGGCGCTAACAGGTTCAAATACAAAGATCTATATGTTGCCACAAAGGGATTCAAAGACAAAGAGCTTCTGGGAAGAGGTGGATTTGGTAGAGTCTACAAAGGAACAATGCCAACTTCAAAATTCGAGGTTGCTGTGAAGAAAGTTTCACATGAATCTCGACAAGGCATGAGAGAATTTGTTGCAGAAATCGTTAGTATCGGTCGTTTTCGCCACCGAAACCTTGTACCTCTTTTGGGATACTGTAGGCGAAAAGGGGAGCTTATTCTAGTCTATGATTTTATGCCAAATGGAAGTTTAGATAAATATCTCTACAACGAGCCAAGCGTGACACTGAATTGGACACAAAGATTCAGAATCATCAAAGGAGTAGCTTCAGGATTGTGCTATCTACACGAAGAATGTGAAAAGGTGGTGATCCACAGAGACATCAAAGCAAGCAATGTCCTCTTAGATTCAGAATTAAATGGAAGATTAGGAGATTTTGGCCTTGCGAGACTATACGACCATGGAAGTGATCCTCAAACTACACATGTGGTCGGAACATTAGGTTATCTAGCACCAGAGCATACAAGAACAGGGAGAGCCACAACAAGATCAGATGTTTTTGCTTTTGGTGCGTTTTTGCTTGAGGTTGTGTGTGGAAGAAGGCCCATAGAGCAAGTACATGAAGAAGACAGTGTGATTTTAGTAGATTGGGTTTATGGGTTATGGAACAGGGGTGAGATTATTGCAGCAAAGGATCCAAATTTAGGAACAGAGTATATAGCAGAGGAGGTGGAATTAGTATTGAAACTAGGGCTTTTGTGTTCAAATTTCCAACCAGAGAGTCGGCCAAGAATGCGTCAAGTTGTGCAATATCTGAATGGGGAAGTTCCTTTGCCAGACATATCATCATCTTTAAGTTTAGGTTCTGCTTCTCTAGCGTTGTCATTTGGGAAACACCATGGATTTCTTGACTCTACAACGTCGTCCCTTCCATATTATGGTGACAAGTCTTCCTCTCAATGTTCAGTAGCTGAATCTCATCTCTCTCAAGGTCGTTAAGGCCTTACTTGGGTCATATGACTTGCTAGAGCTTCCTATTTCATGTCTTTTGCTCTGTTTTTTTCCCCATGTTTGAATTCATTTTCAGAAAGTTATACTCCCATAGATCAAGAATTGTTGGAAAATATTTTGATTGTTAGGATTTGTAGCTTTTAAAAGAATTAGTCCGAGTTCTCAATTTTGAGAGAATAGGTTTGCAAAAAGAATTGTTGGAATTGTATTAGAAAATGTAGCTCCTGCGCTTTATATTGTTTATATTCCTTGTATAAATGTCATCAATATCTATGCTATGGGAGCTTTTTTTAAAAATATAATCTGTTTTCTGCCTATAAAACAGAGCTGCTTCTTTTTTAGTTCTAAACTCTAATACTTATTTCTGTAAAATTTTAATTATTGTGTAGAGTTTTTGGAAGGAATGGAAAGAGAGTAACATCTTAATTTTCTTTTTCGCCTAGTTTGTCCAAGGAAAAACACACAGCTTTGCAAGGAAACAGTGTTCTTGTTCAATTTCCTGCTGTTTGCCCCATCCGAAAAAAGTGGACGGCGTTAATCTGCGGGGCCCTCGTCAGTCTAAATATCATATCCGAACCCGGATCGAACGTTAATTTGTGAGGCCCTAATAAGGGTCAAAAGTCAAAATATCATATCCAATGTTAATAACCCGGATCGGCCCAAAATATCATATTCAATGTTAATGAATCCGGACCGGCCACTGTTTAAAAAAAAATATTAGAATTTTATATTAATAAACATAAAATCTTTAATTTCTCATCGGTTTGACTCCAGTTTAGCCTTGATCTGATCCACCGACCCTTAACCCAGTACCCTAACCGGTTCAGTACCCAGTCTGAGTTTTAATACCTTGATCATATCACTCTATTTAACTTTAATCTTAAAAAATCTGTGAAGTAAACTTCTTGTTATAAACCTGCGAACCCGTAACACAACTGATATGGTCGGGCTACATAACCAAATTAATATTTTTTAATTTAATTTAATTTTTTTATTTTCTTTAAAATTTTATATTAATAATCTTATCATCTTATTTTTTCACCGATTTGACTATATTAGCTCTGATTTGATTTCGATATGACCCATTGACCCTTAATCCAGTACCCCAATCGGTTCAATATCCAGTCTGGATTTAATAACCTTCAGTTAAATGCAACCGAGGACTAAGGCCATAATACTTGCAACTACCAAGACTAATCAACGCAAAGACCATTGGATCTTACTGACACCAGTGTCCAATGTTACAACACTAGCATTCAATCCCAATTCACAACTTGGAATTGCAGACAAAATTTTGCTGACCCTACCTCCTTACAAAGAAGGACCGGCAATTAAAGTAAGAAGACCGAATCAATAAAAATCTTTTCAAGCACCTTAATTAATATCTTAGAGCTATGAAAGCTCTTTTTATGAATATAAGGTTACGAGTTCAATTATGTTGTGACATCAGGCTATTAGTGATTGGCCCACTAAAAAAAAAAATCTTCTCAACAACATTAACCATCGCCTACAATAAGGAGAAACTTTGATTCTGCAGTCACCACAAAGATCCAGATATAGCAGGAAACTTAAAAGAGAGAGGCATTGATTTTGAGGCAAATATGTGTGTGAAGCTTATGGCTATGGTGTTTTTGCTGGTGACAGCGGGGGTTGAAATGAGTGGTGAAGAAGACACAAGTTTCATCTTCAATAATGGCTTCCAGTCAGCTCATTTGACTATGGATGGTACTTCAGAGATAACTCCCAACGGCCTACTCAAACCTGCAAATGAAACCCAACAAGAACAAGGTCATGCTTTCTACCCAAATCCAATAGCTTTCAAGGACTCTTCTTCTTTCTCTACCACTTTTGTTTTCGCCATTAGATCTGAATACAAAACTCTGAGTTGCCATGGAATCGCTTTTGTAATTTCCCCAGCAAAAGCACTTCCAGGTGCTTTACCTGGTCAGTACTTTGGTCTCTTCAATCGCAGCAACAATGGCAACCGTACAAACCATGTTTTTGCAGTAGAGCTCGACACCATACAGAACACAGAGTTCAATGATATCAACAATAACCACGTTGGAATTAACATTAACAGCTTGAAGTCTGCTAATTCTACCGCTGCTGGATATTATGTTGAAGGGTCTCGGTTTCAAAATCTGAGTCTTATCAGTGGCCTTGAAATGCAAGTGTGGGTGGACTATGATGGAGGCAACAAACAAATTAGTGTCACCCTAGCTCCCATCAACGTTAACAAACCCAAAACTCCATTGTTAACGTTGTCTCAAGATCTTTCTCAGATTTTAAACAATCCTAGTTATGTTGGATTCTCATCCGGCACTGGGCCTACATTGACTTCTCATTATGTTCTTGGCTGGAGCTTCAAGCTCAATGGGGAGGCTCAAAACCTTGTCATCTCTGAACTCCCGAAGTTGCCACGACTTGGTCCAAGAAAAATATCAACAATTTTGCGAATTGGGTTACCTCTGCTTTCACTATGTATGATTTTTCTTGTGACTTCGTCTGTAGTTTATTTCATATATTGGAAAATGAAGTTTTCTGAGATTCGGGAAGAGTGGGAGGAAGACTATGGTGCTCATAGGTTCAAATACAAAGATCTCTATGTTGCCACAAAGGGATTTAAAGACAAAGAACTTCTGGGAAGTGGTGGATTTGGTAGAGTCTACAAAGGAACAATGCCAAGTTCAAAAATTGAGGTTGCTGTGAAGAAAGTGTCACATGAATCTCGACAAGGCATGAGGGAATTTGTTGCAGAAATCATTAGTATTGGTCGTTTCCGCCACCGAAACCTCGTACCTCTTTTGGGGTATTGTAGGCGAAAAGGGGAGCTTCTTCTAGTCTATGATTTTATGCCAAACGGAAGTTTAGATAAGTATCTCCACAATCAGCCTAGCGTGACACTGAATTGGACACACAGATTCAAAATCATCAAAGGAGTAGCTTTGGGGTTGCACTATCTACATGAAGAAAGTGAAAAAGTGGTGGTGCATAGAGACATAAAAGCAAGCAATATTCTCCTAGATTCAGAATTAAATGGAAGAATTGGAGATTTTGGTCTTGCAAAGCTATATGACCATGGAAGTGATCCTCAAACTACACATGTGGTCGGAACATTAGGTTATCTAGCACCAGAGCATACAAGAACAGGGAGAGCCACAACAAGATCAGATGTTTTTGCTTTTGGTGCGTTTTTGCTTGAGGTTGTGTGTGGAAGAAGGCCCATAGAGAAATTAAATGAAGAAGACACTTTGATTTTAGTAGATTGGGTTTATGGGTTATGGAACAGGGGTGAGATTATTGAAGCAAAGGATCCAAATTTAGGAACAGAGTATATAGCAGAGGAGGTGGAATTAGTATTGAAACTAGGGCTTTTGTGTTCAAATTTCCAACCAGAGAGTCGGCCAAGAATGCGTCAAGTTGTGCAATATCTGAATGGGGAAGTTCCTTTGCCAGACATATCATCATCTTTAAGTTTATGTTCTGCTTCTCCAGCGTTGTCATTTGGGAATCGCCATGGATTTTTTGACTCTACAACGTCGTCCCTTCCATATTATGTTGACAAGTTTTCCTCTGAATGTTCAGTAGCTGAATCACTTCTTTCTGGAGGTCGTTAAGGCCTTACTTACATGGGACATATGACTTGCTACAGCTTGCTATTTCATGTCTTTTGCTCTCTATTTTTTGTTTTATTTTTCCCTATTGTTGGTTTCCTTTTCAGTAAGGTGTATTCCTATAGATCCAGAATTGTTGGAAAATGAAGCGGTTTCTGTTATATAAACCAGCCCCTGCGTTGTATTGGTGAAAATATTTCTAATGCTTCGATTGTAAGAATAGCCAGTAGTTAGTTTTCTCACTGATAAAAAATGTTAGTTTATAACTTTCAAACCCTACATTGTGATGGCTGCAAGAATATTTTGATTGTGATGATTTTGTTGCTTTTAAAAGAATTAGTCCGAGTTCTCAATTTGAAGAATAGGTTTGCAAACAGAAATGTTTGGTAAAGTAGTTCATGGAATTGCACTAGAGGATGTATAAATGTCATCTTCTGTACAAATTGGAGCCTCTTTTTTTTTAATATACTCTGTTTTCAGCCTATGAAGCAGAGTTTGTTCTTTTTCAGTACTAAACTCTGCAACTTGTTTCTCTACCAGTTTAATTATTGGGTAAAATTTTTGGAAAGAAAGGAAAGAGAGTAACATCTTGGGTGCCTTGTTTGCCCACGTTAAAACAGAGAGCTTTGACAAGAACTGCATGGGCATGATACGGGCAACAAGTCAAAATATTAAAACCACCCAGGACTAAACGATGGCGCAAAGTTTAAGGAGTGATTTAAAATAATTTAAACCCGGATTAAAAAGTCGGTGTAAATTATGAGAATCAAAATATTAATTTTCTTTTATAAAAAGAAATTGAATACATATTTATATAATTTTTTTAACCACACACTATCAAATTAAGTTTTAAAATTAGAAAAAAAATAACTCATAGGTCTCCAATAAGTAGGTCTTTTCCTTTTTCTATTTATTTAGAATAGTGATTGGAGTCTTCAAAAATAATTTTTTAATCATCATTTATCATATATAAAATAAATACATGAGAGAAATTTTATCTCAATATGAATAAATATTTTTGAGAATCCGGACACGATTCCAAACTTGCATGATTTCAAACAAGCACGTAGTCTTCCCCTCCTCCCTGTACGCATAGCCTTTATGACGAAACCATTAATAGTATTTAAATATGTGTGTGAACTCTTATGTATTAATGTGGTAGTTGGTGAGAGGACGTGAATCAGGACAACTTGTCCAAAACAAGGTAACTTCCTCAGCTACTTTTATTCTTGGAAAAATTACTCTCATGTCCTAAAGAAGTAAAATCTTGTCAGAAAAATTCCTGAAAAATTTGAAATATCTGAAAAGTCGCTGGGGACTTTTCTAATATTATTTTCTAAAATCAAATGACCCATATGCCCCTCTTCTATTATCTCTCTCTCTCATTTGTTCTCCGTTTTTTCTCTCAGATGCGTTTTTTTTTCCAGCTCCCTGCATTCTCTCTCTGCAAAAATAGTGGTGATGGTGAAGGCCAAAGTTTTGAGGTGGTGAAAGATTTGTGGGATGGGATGTAAGATAGAAGGAAGGTGGTGGGATTTTTTTTATCTTAAGCTTCCGCCATTTTTAAAGAAGGAAGGGATGAAGGTGATGATGATGATGAATAGTCCAACTCATCCCCCTTTTCCAACTCATTGTGCTGTGAAAATGCTATTATGGAAAAAAAATAAATTGTTGTTAATTCGCACAGTAGTAGTTGTTAATTCGCACAGTAGAAGTTGTTAATATGAAAAATGAGGTTGGACGTCATGGTGCTCTGTTTTTGGGAAAGGAAATAGAGGAAGTGGTGTGTTTAAAGTGATGGGGTGCTATGAAAATGCTAATATGGAAAAAAAATAAATTGTTGTTAATTCGCACAATAGTAGTTGTTAATTCGCACAGTAGTAGTTGTTGATACAGAAAATGAGGTTGGACGCCATGGTGCTTTGTTTTTGGAAAAGGAAACAGAGGAAGTGGTGTGTTTGAAGCAAGGTATTAAAAACCGGACCGGTCATTAAACCGGTTAAGGCGGTGGTTTAAGGGTCAGTGGGTCAGACCAGGGGTCAACCCGAGACCAGACCGGTGATAATTAAAATAATTTAATTTAACTTAGATGTATAAAATTATTTGTGTTCTAATAATGCTTTTTTTAATAAAAGGAACGTTTAACATATTCTATAATATATAGTTATATATATTGATGGAAAAAAAAAGTTAAAGTATATATTATTATATTACATTACTATAATACAGAAACAGATGGCTTCCCTCCTTCATATTATGTAATATTATGATTATATGGTCTTCGCTTGTAATATGTGCGTGAAGGAGATGACACATCTTATCTGAGACCTGCTTCGAAAAACGTAAAATGATATAAAGCCAACAACTCCAAGGAAACACCACACCCCTGTCAGAAAAGAAGTCAGACGTTTCTGATTTATTTTTCTTTGCAATTTGAATATGTACCAGTCCTTGAAGCTTTGAAAGTTGAAACTTGAAACCACCCTCATTTTTTTTGTCCGACTCTCTCTCTCTCTCTCTCTCTCTGCGAGAAGCTTTAACTACAATACAAAGTACAACCATGGAGTCCTCCCTCTTGAATCATTTTTTCCCCTCTTTCTTGAGTTCTTCCTATTCACTGTAAATTTTTAGTTTTTTATGGCATCTCGTTCTTTACTATTTCCTTTCTTCTCTTCTTCCGGAAATTTTCTCCTTCTTCTTCCAAGAGTCTCCCAGAGTCTCTGCGTTCCAAGCTTTCGGTAAGGTGAAAAAGTTGACCCGGGTGACCCATCCAGCTCCGCAGGTTGACCGAGTTGCTCCCGGGTTACACCGGTTTATTCCGAGTTGACCGGGTTGAAGATCTACCGAGTCTAGCCATCACCCGGACCGGACCAGTGGCTGGGTCACTGGTTTCCGGTCTAACCCGGCCGGTCCGGTCCGGTTTTTAATACATTGGTTTGAAGTAGTGGGGTGCTATGAAAATACTAATATGGAAAAAAAATAAATTGTTGTTAATTCGCACAGTAGTAGTTGTTAATACGGAAAATGAGGTTTGACGCCATGGTGCTCTGTTTTTGGGAAAGAAAACAGAGGAAGTGGTGTGTTTGAAGTGGTGGGGTGCTATGAAAATACTAATATGGAAAAAAAATAAATTGTTGTTAATTCGCACAGTAGTAGTTGTTAATACGGAAAATGAGGTTGGACGCCATGGTGCTCTGTTTTTGGGAAAGGAAACAGAGGAAGTGGTGTGTTTGAAGTGGTGGGGTGCTATAAAAATGCTAATATGGAAAAAAAATAAATTGTTGGTAATTCGCACAGTAGTAGTGGTTAATAAAGAAAATGAGTTTGGGTGTCATATTGCTATGTTTTTGGGAAAGAAAACAGAGGAAATGGTATGTTTGACAAGTCGTAAAACGTTTATTTACACCATGTTGAATGCGTTTGACAACCGGCTACACGTTTGTGATTAGAACGAAGTTTTGTAACGTTACATATGGAAAATGTTGTGTTTACAATACTAAAAGCGTGTATTAACAACCTGTTGCGTTCGGTTTACAACTTGACGGTGTGGCCTGTTGCTTTTGCTTTGCCATAGCGAAACAAAAGCAAAATGATATAAAAAATGGCCTCTTCTGATCGTGTTCGCTTTCGGTATGCCATAGTGAAACAAAACCGAGATCACCTCATCCATTTTACAACGCATAAACCGTGTATTTACAACTCATAAAGCGTGTATTAACAACCTTTTGAGTTCGTTTCACAACGTCCCACACGTTTCTCGCAGATACTATGTTTCCTCACTTTAAGTAGGACAAATTGAGCTATTTACAACTCGTCTAGCGTGTATTAACAACCTGTTCAGTTTGTTTCTCAATCTCCAATACCTTTCTATCTGACACTATTGTTCCTCAAATTATGTATGACAAATTGAGCTATTTACAACTCGTAAAGCTTGTATTAACAACCTTTTGAGTTGTTTTCACAACCTCCAATGACTTTCTCTCTAACACTATGTTGCCTCACGTTAAGTATGACCAATTGAGCAATTTATAGAGCACTTCCTCTGTTATATTCCCCAAAAACAAAGCACCCACTAACACCCAACCTCATTTGCTGTATTAACAACTATTACTGTGCGTATTAACAACTAGTACTGTGCGAATTAACAACAATTTATTTTTTTTCCATATTAGCATTTTCATAGCACCCCACCACTTCAAACACACCACTTCATTTGTTTCCTTTCCCAAAAACAGAGCACCATGGCGTCCAATCTCATTTTCCGTATTAACAACTACTACTGTGCGAATTAACAACAATTTATTTATTTTCCATATTATCATTTTCATAGCACCCCACCACTTCAAACACACCACTTCCTCTGTTTCCTTTTCCAAAAACAGAGCACCATGGCGTCCAACCTCATTTTCCGTATTAACAACTACTACTGTGCGAATTAACAACTACTATTGGGCGAATTAACAACAATTTATTTTTTTTCCATATTAGCATTTTCATAGCACCCCACCACTTCAAACACACCACTTCCTCTGTTTCCTTTCCCAAAAACAGAGCACCATGGCGTCCAACCTCATTTTTCATATTAACAACTACTACTGTGCGAATTAACAACAATTTATTTTTTTTCCATAATAGCATTTTCACAGCACAATGGGTTGGAAAAGGGGGATGGGTTGGACTATTCATCATTATCACCACCTTCATCCCTTCCTTCTTTAAAAATGGCGGAAGCTTGAGATAAAAAAAATCCCACCACCTTCCTTCCATCTTCTTCTTCCTTCTATCTTACACCCCATCCCACAAATCTTTCACCACCTCAAAGCTTTGGCCTTCACCATCACCACCATTTTTGCAGAGAGAGAATGCAGGGAGCTGGAAAAAAAAACGCATCTGAGAGAAAAAACGCAGAACAAATGAGAGAGAGAGATAATAGAAGAGAGACATGTGGGTCATTTGACTTTAGAAAATAATATCTAAAAAGTTCCTAGGGACTTTTAAGATATTTGAGATTTTTCAGGGATTTTTCTGATAATATTTTGCTTCCTTGGGACCTGAGAGTGATTTTCCCTTTAATCTTTATAAGAAATAGAAATATGCCTGTATTTGTATTTTGTGTAATATTTGTGTTGAGTATCTTTAAGTCCAAAAAGTGTCGGTCAGTTGGATTATTTTAAGAGACCGTCATTTTTCTCGATGTGGCATTTTCTGGTTATAAATACCAGCTGTTTAAGTGTGTGTTTGGGATATCGGTAAAAAAAATAATTTATTATGATTCTGACTTATTAAAAATGATTTAATAGAAAATTCAGTTTTTGTAATGTAATTTATGTTTGGATGAACGATTTATTTTTAAACAATAAGTGCTTATAAATCGTGATTTACGGTATACAGGGTAAGTATGTAAGAGGAGTTTTATCTCGACTTACGTAATAAGTGACTTAATAGAAAAGCTGCAATGAGGAGCTTATATTTTGGGATCACAATTTCTTAAAAACTAAGTCTTTATTACGCAAACCGAGATAAAACTCCTCTCACATACTTACCTCGTATACTGTGAATCACGATTTATAAGCACTTATTGGCAAAAAATAAGCTATTCCACATTAGTAGCTTATTCTACCTGTGATGCAAATAAAATAAGCTAAACCAAACATCCAAAAAAAATCCCAATTCATTTGGGCTTATTTCCAAAAAAAAGGGCTTAATCTCTCCAAAACGTGATAACAAACACAGCCTGAGTCATTGTAGATGCAGAATGTAATTAACATTTTTCTATTCATGAGATTATTTTTCCTCAATGGATCTGGTATTCATGGAGTATTGAGGTTCAACATGGTACCAGAGCTGCGTGCTTCCTTCCTTTACCATGAAGCCCAAAGATCCAAGCCCACTATTTTTATGCCCAGAAACCTCTTGCTCCATTAAAGAAGGGCACCATTTGGTCAAGAAAGTAAGATTCTGAGGCCAAGCTGCCATTCTGACACTTTTTTTAAAAAAAAAACCAGTAAGTTAACTATGTAAGAGATGTAGCAACGAGCAACCACATTATGTCATTACAGAGAAAACCTAATGTTAAGAAATTAATATCTAAAGAACATAAAGGAGATGAGGATGTCACGAGTAAATTCTAAAGAACATAAAGGGGGAAAAGGATCTAAAAAAGGAGCCACTAGAAAGTTTCAAAACTTAACATGGAAGGAAACGGAGAGACTCAAACAATAGAGGCAGTGGCAGAAATGTAATAAGCAACAGAGAGGAAAGCATGAACAAAACACAAAATCCCACCAATGGACAGAAAATGATTACGCTACAGCCCACACGATCCATCTCGTTTGTTGTTAGACGTCGTCTCTATCACCTGCATCGATAATCCAACGGCCAACACCAACCTGATTCATTCACAACCATATCACTGCTTAGTCATCTCCCACCACGATATCTGTCTTTTTTTTTGGTCAAGACATTTGGCTACACTTGTCAAAGTGAATAAATTATTGTGAAGTAGCAATAGTTCCTTAAGAAATAGTATTTTTAATCAATAATGTTACAATAGTATTTTGATGTGCCACTCAGCTATAGGCTCTAATCATGTCTTTTTTTCTCTCTCTCGAAACTCTAATCATGTCTTATTGAAGAGAACATAATTATATAATTCTACTCTTTCATGCTTTGCACTACAAATTAAGTTTTACATTTAATATTGGAGGTAGTACTGTATCGGATATATCCAAGTTACTGTAAGGAACGAAAAACCGGACCGGGCAATGAACCGGTCACAGCACAAGTTCAAGGGTTAATGGGTCAACCGGGGTCTAACCGGTAGTTGAACCGGTCATAACCGGTCATATTAAAATATTATAATTTATTAGTGATAATATATATTAATATATTTTTAAACTTCTATAGATAAAAATAAAGATTTTTAGAAAAAAAATGTTTAAAATCTATTAGTATTAGTTATAATACCTATACTTATGCAAAGATATCTCATTTTCTATAATTATTATATCTTTTTAAATAATTTTTTTCATTATTTTCTTCATTTTTTTAGATTTGTTCTTTCTTTATCTATTTTTCCCTTCATTTTAACCCTCAACTTTCCATTTTACCCTCAAAAAACACAAAATAAAAATTTGAAAAATTAAAAAAAAAAAAAAGGAAGAAACCGGGTCAACCGGTTGGACCACCGGTTTTAACCGGTTCTGACCGGTCCAACCGGTTTTGACCGGTTCAACCGGTCCAATCGGTTTTTGATCAAACCGGACCGATTCCTGGTTTAACCGGTCGAACCGGCCGGTCCGGTCCGATTTTTTGTACTATACAAGTTAGAGAGACAATACCAGGTTAAGGGACAATACCTAAAAAAAAAGAAAAACCGTCTAAATAAGATTTAGACCGTCCAGATAGAATGAGCTATTGGGGTCTATCTCTATCTTTTATATAATTTATTCTCTCTTCTTTTTGGTCTTTTTCTCCTCCCTGTACGCGTAGACTTTTATCTCGTGGGGTATGACACTATGACGAAACCGTGAATTGTATTTATATGAATTGTCTTTTTCTCCTCCCTGTACGAAACCATGTGTATATACTCGTATGTATTAATGTCGTTGTTGGTGAGATCACGTAAATCAGGAAAACCTGTCCTGAACAATTTAACTTCATGTGTGTTCAGTAAGCTCTAAAATTATGATTTCAAAAATATTTATTTGTAAATTGAAATAAAACTCCTTTCACATATTTATCTCATAAATTATAAAAATTATTTTCTAAAAATTAATCCGAACACACACTTCCTCGCTTTCTTATGTTCTTCCATTCAATTAGGTCCTTGTTCGTTTTTTTTTTTAATCTGTAACAACCCTTTCAGTTTTTATCGTCAGGCTTTGTGAAATATTAATTAATTATATTTTGGCAAAAAAAATATATTAATTATATATATATATAGACTCTAAGCTGATATCTATAGGTAATTTTTTGCAAAAAAATTGGATGAACGGATAACTATATTCTTAATTCCTTAAATATAGGTGACTCTCACTACTTGATATGATTGAAAAAAAAAACTAATTAAATACTAGTTAGATTATTAAAAATGTCAAAATAATTGAAGTAATTTTCAGCTTATATCAAATACTTAATATAATAAATATCTAGTTCCCAATGAATTATTGTCATCTGTATCTTGAAAATATATCATCCTTACCTTTTAAGCATATCATCATTATTTTTTAAATATATCACTGTTAACGCGTAACCCATCCTTTCTCTCTTTCCTATTCAACATCTTCTTCTAGCCTTCAAACTCTATCTTTTATTCATTTGCTTATCTTTGATTTCTACAAATCTTAATACAGGCTTCTCTTGCCCTCCATGTTCACTCAAAGGAACAGCCCATGAGATCAAGTGCTCGTTTGAGAAATTCTAAAAAGTTCTTTTTTTTAAGCACTTATCCGCAATACAAGATAAAACTTATTTTATATTCTTATTTCGTAAATTGTAAAAGAACTTATAAAAAATTAAAATAAACCGGCACCAAAACAAACCAACTTATGAGAATATAAGAGAGGTTTGAAATTAACATCTCGCCTCCTAGCATCTTTATAGAAATCAGAGACTTGATAAGTGAATAAAAGATATAGCCTGGAGTCTGGATGAAAATGTTGAAGAGAAAAGGGAGAAATGAGTGAATTACACTGTTAACAATGATACATTTAAAAGATAATAGATTATATATTTTAAGATATATTTAAAAGATAACGATATATTTTAAAAACATGAGAAATCAATATTTATTATATCAAGTAATGGATGTATTTTTTTTCTTTTTCAATATTACTCTTTTTAATTACACTAAATCTCACCGTTTTGCTAATTTCTACCCTCTACCAACCGATGTTGGCCTAAGTGGAGGAAGCTTTAACTCTTTAAACACGACATATCCAATTCGAAAGGTGCGAGATATGCCTTTAAAAAAGCTAATGACTAGATAATGTTCAAATTTAAAGCAGTCAGGCAGCCATCCTACTTTCTATGCTCTTACTACTAGCCTATAGGACAATTTTTAATATAGGACGCGTATCAAACAAAAAAAAAATAATGCTAATAAAACAGATGAAAGACGTGTTTTAGGGGGGAAAATCTCTGTATATATAGAAGCAGAGTATACAGCGCACGTTGTTTCGTGACATCTTCCTTCCAAATTGATATGATTGAAATGGAACCGACCAAGAAGGCAACCAACTCCGGCCCCACGCACGAGTCAAAAAGATTTTAATGAATTAAAAAACGAATCTTCCCCTTAAATGACCTGAAAAAAAAAGAGGTGAGAAAGTCATTGTTGTAGATATCTAATGAAGACACATACTGCAGCAGTGACATAAAAGAAAACATTGATTCAGAGACAGCCATGGATGTGAAGAAGCTTATTCTAATGGCGATGGTACTTTTGTTGGCGACAACAATGGTACATGTACGTGGTGAAGATACAAGTTTCATCTTTAATAATGGCTTCCAGTCTATAATCATGGATGGCAATTATTCCATCACTTCCAATGGCGTCCTCCAGCTCACTGATGCAACCAATCTATCAACAGGCCGTGCTTTCTACCCAAATCCAATAGTTCTCTCAAACACTTCTTTCTCTACCACTTTTGTTTTTGCCATTAGATTTGAAATCGCAAAACCTACCCTCCAAGAAATAATCCAAACATATTCGCAAGTTTTGTTTGGTAATGGAATGGCTTTTGTAATTTCTCCAACCAAAGCATTTCCAGGTGATAATGACTATTATTACCTAGGCCTCTTCAACTATACCACCAATGGTGACCCAACAAACCATGTGTTTGCTCTGGAACTCGACACCGTCCAGGATTTTGAGCTTGATGATATCAATGATAACCATGTCGGCATCGATATTAATAGCTTGAATTCAAGGAAATCTGCTCCTGCTGGGTATTATGATGATGGGTTTCAGTTTCATAATTTGAGCCTTACCAGTGGCCTGCCGATGCAAGTGTGGGTGGACTATGATGGAGTTAAGAAGCAAATCAATGTCACTCTAGCTCCAATCGATGTCAACAAGCCCAAAATTCCTTTGTTAACGTTGGCCCAAGATCTTTCTAAAATTTTAACCAATCCCAGTTATGTCGGATCTCATCTTCCACTGGGAGGCTGGCAGCTTCTCATTGTGTCCTTGGGTGGAGTTTCCAGGCCAATGGGGAGGCTCAAAACCTTAAAATCTCAAAACTCCCAAAGCTACAACAACTTGGAGGGAAAAAACAGTCTATGATTGTTACAATTGGGTTACCTCTGTTTTCACTTTCTTTGATTTTTTTGGTGACTTCATCAATAATTTATTACATATATAGGAAGAGGAAATTTTCTGAGATTGTTGAAGAGTGGGAGGAAAACTGTGGTCCTCACAGATTCAAATACAAGGATCTTTACAATGCTACAAAAGGATTCAGAGACACGGAGCTTCTGGGTTCTGGTGGATTTGGAAAGGTGTACAAAGGGACGATGCCAGATTCGAATATTGAGGTTGCTGTGAAGAAAGTATCCCATGGATCCCGACAGGGCATGAAGGAATTCATTGCAGAAATTATGAGTATCGGTCGCCTTCGCCACCGAAACCTCGTAGCTCTTTTGGAATATTGCAGGCAAAAAGGTGAGCTCCTTTTAGTCTATGATTTTATGCCATATGGAAGCTTAGATAAATATCTCTTTAAACAACCTAGTGTGATATTAAATTGGATGCAAAGATTTAAAATCATCAAAGGGGTAGCTTTGGGATTATGCTATCTGCATGAACAATGGGAACAAGTTGTGATTCATAGAGATGTAAAAGCAAGCAATGTTATGTTAGATTCGGAGTTGAATGGAAGGTTAGGAGATTTTGGTCTTGCAAGACTAAATGATCATGGGGTTGATCCTGCAACTACACATGTGGCCGGGACTCTAGGATATCTCGCACCAGAGAATATAAGAACAGGAAGAGCCACCACAAAGTCTGATGTTTTTGCTTTCGGTGTTTTTATGCTAGAGGTTGTATGTGGAAGAAGGCCTACAGAGCTAGTAAGTGAAGATATGGTCTTGGTGGATTGGGTTTATGCGTTATGGAAGAGAGATGAGATTGTTGAGGCGAAGGATCCAAATTTAGGAACAGAGTACAAAACTGAAGAGGTAGAATTAGTGTTGAAATTGGGGGTTTTGTGTTCAAATTCTGAGGCTAAGAAAAGGCCAAACATGCGTCAAGTTGTGCAGCATTTGAATATGGAAGTGCCTTTACCTGATTTCTCAACGATAATGTCGTCTCTTTCTTGCCCAAGTCACCCAGACTTTGATGACATTGGCAATTTCTCTCTCACTACAATACCTGAATCCATCCTCTCTGGAGGTCGCTGATTTCGTTTTGAAGAACATGAATGAGACAGCAGTTTAAGTACTTGCACTCTTGTTTAGGTTAGGTTGCATAATGTTTGTATAACATACCTATTTTTCCTCTGTTTGTGCACTATATAGGTGATATGAACTTGAACTTCGTGTAACTTTTGTTTGCCTTAATATCTTATTTTTCTTTTAAATTTTATGTCAATTAAATGAATCAAAGAGATGATATACCCCCATCCTGCAGCGGTCCATATAGCTATAACCAAGGTTCAAGGTTCAGAATAAAATTGTAACATTTTTTTATTGGATAAAAGCAATAAAATAATATAATTAAGTTTCGAAAAATTAGATATATATTAATCAGACTACTTGATATAACTTAGTAGAAAAACTAATTTTATAACATTAATAGTAGAAAAATTAATTATAATGTTGATGTTAATTATTGAAAGTGAGTGATAATATCAAAACGAGTTGTTATAATGCCTTGTAGATCTCACGAATTATTATTTGCTTTAAGAAAACACACGCAATGATATGCTGTATGTATTTCTGTTCTTATTAATTGGGTTAAAAGACTTGAAGTGAAAATTACTATTTTCAGTGGCCATCACAATGATAACTACCACGAACTAATTAATGCGATGAGATATACGCCCTTCAAATAAAATTTCAATTGTCCTTAATTTCAGAAAATTGTTTAAAAATATCTCATTAGAAACTTATTTATTAAATGGAATCTTCGGATGCAAACAATTTTTCTTGTGTTCAAACAATCTTCCCTTATGTGTAATATATCTTCCCTATGTAATCTCCCTTTGTGTTTGAACAATCTTCCTTTATATACAAAAAATATTCTCTCAAGTTCCATTTGATAAATAAGTTTTCAATAAGATCATTATAAGTAATTCTCCCTAATTTTTAACTAACTTTTTTTTTTAAAAAAAACGAACAGTTAATACATTATGTTTATATTATATTTTATATATATTAAAATAATTTTCTTTTTGAAAAAAAAAGAAGCCAAGGTTAAAAATTCAATACGATCCATCTAAATTAAATCTTAACGGTCTACAACGGTAGTTAGCACCTAGTGCTTATCATTATTCATTGCTGCGAGCTGAAACTACTTACACATGATAGCATATAATAAACCGACAATGGTACCTTGTTGGGTCAGATGAAATAATCCTGAGCGTTGATTGAATGGATTGGCGATCGGGGACCCCGACTTCGAGCTAGGAAGCCAGCAAGAAGTCTCGCAGGTCAACATGAAACAGAGATTATAACCAATCATTACCTTAGATTTCAGGAAACCTCTGCGTAGACCAAGTTTCCAAGCCCAGCCACGATATGCACGAGTCAGATAGATTAAAATTTTAAAATATACGAGTACTCTGTTTCCAGCCTATAAAACAGAGTTTGTTCTTTTTAGTGCTAAACTCTTCTATTTATTTCTATAGCATTTTAATTATTAGGTAGGGCTTTTGGAAACAAACGAAAGAGAGTAACATCTTGGGTGCCTTGTTTGTCCACGTTAAAACATAGAGCTTCGACAAGAAAAGGCGTTCTTGTTTGTTAATGTTGAAGTTCGGAGAATTATATAGATGCTGAGAGAAAAAGAACCTCTAAAACACAGTGTTCAGGGACCCGGACCCGGACCGGACCGGCCTGTCCGGCCCGGAACCCGCCGGACCGGTCACTAGACCGGTCCGGTTCCCGGTCCGGTCCAGGTCCCAAGTTAAAAAAAAAAAAAAAAATTTAACTTTTTCTTTTAAAATTTTATACTATAAGTCTAAAATTTTCAATTACTCACCGGTTTGGTCCCGGTTTAACTCCGGTTTGGCCCTGGTTTGACCCACTGACCCTTAACCCAGTACCCCGACCGGTTCAATATCCGGTCCGGGTTTTAATACCTTGCTAAAACATTAGTATGAATTCCTTTTATGAAAGAAAATAGTTACGGTTATTTATACAGGCAAACCTAAAATCTAATTTAATCTAATTAAATAAAAAATAAAATAAAATAATTAAAATATAATATTATAATATATAATATTCATATATAATCATAAGATAAAATAAATATTAAATAGTAAAATCAAACCTAATAATAAAATAATAATCAATCTAAATAATCTGAAATATCTTTAAAATATTATCCAACACTCCCCTTAAATTGGAGAGTAGATATAATCATTCCCAATTTGCTGAAATCCTTTAAATTTAACTTTGCCAAGTGATTTTGTCATAAAGTCTACAATTTGGTCTGCAGATCGTATGTGGGACAGACTCATGGTGCCTTCTTCTATCTTTTCTTTAATGAAGTATTTGTCTATCTCAATATATTTCGTTCTATCATGATATACTGGGTTCTTGATTATTTCAATGTTGTCATACCAGAGGTGCATTGATCCATCATGTGTGATTCCCAACTCTTTCAGTAACCTAATGACTTAGATTCCTTTACCTACTCTATCATTAACAACTCTTAGACCCGCTTTTGCACTACTTTTTGACACCACAGTTTATTTCTTGCTTCTCCATATAACCAAATTTTCCTATACATATGTGCAATACCCTAAGGTTGATCTCATATTCTCTCTATCCCTTGCGTGGTTTGCATTGATGTAGATGTCGATGTTTCTAGCAATTCTTTTCTTAAAGAAGATTCCTCTACTAGGATTAAGTTTTAGATAGCTCAGAATTTTGTATACAGCTTACATGTGTTCTCCTTGTGATTGATGCATAAACTAACTTACTATTCCAACTACATAGCTGATATTTGAATGTGTATGGGTTAAGTATATCAATTTTCCCACAAGTCTTCTATATCTTTCTAAATCAACTGAAACACCTTGTGACTTGATCTTAAGGTGATATCCTTCTTCCATTGATGTCCCCTCAGATTAAGCATCCAACATTCATGTCTCATGTAACAGGTTCAGGGTATACTTCCTTTGAGATAAATTGACACCCTTTTTAGTTTTTTCTACTTCCATACCTAAAGAATACCTCTAGTGTCAAAACCATAGTAGTGGAACCCTCAGAACCAATTATGGTGTGGATAGGCACCATAAGGTCGTCCTATCTGGATGGTCCAAATTTAACATTTTATAAGAGATAATTTTTAAATAAAAAATCATTTTTTTGAAAAGAAAAATGTTAACTAAAAGATTATCTTTATTTGATATTCTCTACCTATTAAAATAATTTTTTTTAAAAAAATAAGAAAATTAAATCTGAACCGTCCAGATAGGATGAGCATATGATGCCTATAAAAGTTCTTGAAACCCTATTTCTTTAGAACTACTACTAGTTCTTGCGTATTTTCTCCTTCTAGGACCTTAACTATGTTGATATTTTGATCATTTAAAACCACCCCCCCCCCCCCCAAAAAACTAATGGGCATTTACTATTCCTCTCAAAACGAATATACAGAATATTTTGGCTCACGAGGATGAAATCTACTTTTATACATTTATATATGTCTGTATATGTCAGCAATAAGTGATACCAAAGGATTAACTTATAAAATTACATCGGATTGAAAAATAGTAATCTTTAAGAAAATTCAAACTATCCATTTGATCTAATTAAAGTAGATTTCATTTGATCTAATTTTATAAGTTATTTCACTTTCCAATACGTCATAGATCATCTGACAATAGATTGAGTTGACACTATTCATTCACATAATATGAAGCGAATTGTCAAAATCCCCAACCTCATTCATATCCTCAATCTTCACAAGGGGCGCTAAAATCCTTTCCTGGTTGCCCAGATTCAAAAACGGTGGCTGAAAAATAATTTAATTAGTCTCTGATTCTTTCCATTAAATATTTTTTTGGTAAATTAAATAACTCCATCTATGGTTAGTATAGGATAAAACTTCAAAAACTTACTATGCAGCCATGTCTGTGATGATATATATATATATAGCTAGAATATAGGATCAAACTTAAAAAACTTGTGATTCTACATATGTGAGCTTACTATCTGCAGCCATGTCTATGATGAAGTTGATGGCGATGATGCTTTTGGTGGTGGTGGTGAAATCAACGGTTCACGTGGATGGTCAAGATACAAGCTTCATCTTCAATAATGGGTTCCAATCAGCTAATTTAACCATGGATGGTATTTCTCAGATCACCTCCAATGGCTTACTCCAACTCACCAACGAAACCAGGCAAGAGAAAGGTCATGCTTTCTATCCCAATCCAATAGTTTTCAATGACTTTTCTTCTTTCTCTACCACTTTTGTTTTCGCGATTAGATCTGAATACAGAACTCTGAGTGGTCATGGAATCGCTTTTCTAATTTCCCCAGCAAAAGCACTTCCAGGTGCTTTACCCAGTCAGTACTTGGGTCTCTTCAATGGAACCAATAATGGCAACAGTACAAACCATGTTTTTGCCGTAGAACTTGACACCATCCTAAGCAGTGAGTTTGATGATATCAATGATAACCATGTCGGAATCGACATTAATAGCTTGAAGTCAGCTAATTCTGCTCCAGCAGGATATTATGTAAACAGATCTCAGTTGCAGAATTTGACTCTCATTAGTGGCCTTCCAATGCAAGTGTGGGTGGACTATGATGGAGGAAAGAAGCAAATTAGTGTCACACTAGGTCCAATCAATGTTAACAAACCCGAAATTCCATTGTTAACGTTATCTCAGGATCTTTCTCAAATTCTTAACAATCCCAGTTATGTCGGATTCTCATCCTCCACTGGGTCTGTGTTAACTTCTCATTATGTTCTTGGTTGGAGCTTCAAGCTCAATGGGATGGCCCAAAACCTAGTTGTCTCTGAACTCCCAAAGCTACCACGTCTTGGTGGGAGAAAAAAATCTATGTTGTTGCCAATTGGGTTACCTTTTCTTTCACTCTGTCTGATTTTTCTTTTGACTCTATCTAGTTTGTATTACATAAAGAGGAAAAAGAAATTTTCAGAGATTCTGGAAGAGTGGGAGCAAGATTATGGTGCTCAAAGGTTCAAATACAAAGATCTCTATGTTGCCACAAAGGGATTCAAAGACACAGAGCTTCTAGGGAGTGGTGGATTTGGTAGGGTCTACAAAGGGACAATGCCAAGGTCAAAACTTGATATTGCTGTGAAGAAAATTTCACATGAATCTCGACAAGGCATGAGGGAATTTGTAGCAGAAATCGTTAGTATCGGTCATCTTCGCCACCGAAACCTCGTACCTCTTTTGGGATATTGTAGGCGAAAAGGAGAGCTTCTTCTGGTCTATGATTTCATGCCAAATGGAAGCTTAGATAAATATCTTTATAACCAGCCAAGAGTGACACTGAATTGGAGACAAAGATTCAAAATCATGAAAGGAGTAGCTTCAGGATTGTGCTATCTACATGAAGAGTGTGAAAAAGTGGTGATCCACAGAGACATTAAAGCAAGCAATGTCCTTCTAGATTCACAATTGGATGGAAGATTAGGGGATTTTGGTCTTGCAAGACTATACGACCATGGAAGTGATCCTCAAACTACACATGTGGTCGGAACATTGGGTTATCTAGCACCAGAGCAGACAAGAACAGGGAGAAACACGACAAGGTCAGATGTTTTTGCTTTTGGTGCATTTTTGCTTGAGGTTGCATGTGGAAGAAGACCCATAGAGCAAGTAAATGAAGAAGAGAGTGTGATTTTAGTAGATTGGGTTAATGAATTATGGAATAAGGGTGAGATTATTATGGCAAAGGATCAAAATTTGGGAACAGAGTATTGTGTAGAAGAGGTAGAGTTAGTATTAAAACTAGGGCTTTTGTGTTCAGATTCTCATCCATTAAGCAGGCCAAGCATGCGTCAAGTTGTGCAGTATCTAAATTTGGAAGTGCCATTGCCAGATTTGTCATCGCTAAGCTTATCTTCTTCATCTCCAGGCTTATCATTTGGGCTTCATAAAGAATTTCCTGAGTCTACCATGTCTTTTCCATCTTTTGTTGATCAGCCTTTTTCTCACAATTCTTCAGCAGCTGAGTCGCTTCTCTCTGGAGGTGGTAGTTGATTTTTCACCATGTCATGTACTACTTCATCTTCATGTACTTAATATAAAATTCACTTATAAGATATAATTATAAAGTGAATCTTATATTAAAAATGGGAGATAATATAAGATATGTATTAGATTTTCTTGTTAGTTCATCTCTTTCCTGTGTTTTTTATCACTTTGTTTTTAGTTAAATTGAATTCCCATGGATCCAGCTTTTTTCTGTATATGTCTATCAGGTTTTACATAGACTTAAACTTAAGAAGATGATGTCAGTGCTAATGTCACGTAAACCAATACTCCCTTCCGTCCTAATTATAAAATAAAGTTGATTTTTTTAGAGAAATTAAATAAGCCAATTAAATCACTTTAGAATATTTTTATTTTTATTGTTTCTTTTAAACTAATTAATTTGACTAATAAACTGATATATAAACTAAAAATACTAAAAATATAAATACTATAGAGTGATTTAACTGTTTTTTTAATTTTTCTAAAAAAATCAACTTTATCTGATAATTAAAAAAGGAGAAAATAATAATTAAACTATCCAGTTCGTCTAAGCGTTAGCGTGTCCCCAAAGATTGTCCCTAGAGTAGCAGAATTTTTGTTAATATACTAAGATGACGTATTCTCTTTTTGTTTTGATTTTTTTCCCTACTCATACAGTCTAAAATATTTTGGCATTAGTTGGGGAAATTTGATAATTGACTAATTTAATATGTAATAATTGTACTGATTTATAATTAAATATTCCAACGTTTTTTATCTTTTGAATATTATACGAACGCCAATTTGCCACGTCTGCCTGAAATAAATACGGCATACTTCTAGAACTGAGACACGTGTGGATAAAAATATACTTTTTGAACTTAAAAATGAGACTAATTTTCAGTGTACGTATTTGAGTGATTTAGTCAATGGACTTGCTTAAAACATGAAATATAATGGCATCAATGACTTATAATTCAAAATCAGTTTAAAGTGGATATGGTTCTTGAATTGATTTGGATTCAATTTCCCATTAATTGCTTCTAACTCTTTACTTCATATATTTTTCTAAAGTAAGATAAAATGGTCAATCGAGTGTCATGATTATTGATTGAGAAGAATAATTTCTTCACCACATGTCAAAGATTTAAACAACTATGAGTAAAACAACAAGAATGATAGAATAAAAAGGCAGCTCCCAATTTTCTTCGTACTAATAAAAATTCCAAAACATCCAGAAGGCGAGCCTCTTTTCCAATCATATTGATTAATTTAAATTATTTCGGTAATGTTCAAAATTAAATAATGATTGCAAGGATCATAGTTCTCTGACCCGGACTGGACCGGCCGAACCGGCCCGGAAACCGGCGACCCAGGCACTAAACCAGTCCGGTTCGGTGACCCGGTCTGGGTCAACTTTTTTATTTTTTTAAAATTTTTTATTTTTTTTAAAAAATTTTTCCTTTAGAATTTCATACTATAAGCCTAAAATATTCTATTTCTCATCGGTTTAGCTCCGGTTTGACTCCAATCTGACCTACTGACCCTTGACCCAGTACCCCGACCGATTCACTGACCGGTCCGGGTTTAATTACCTTGGTAAGAATTCATGACTCGCGGGTGATGAAAAGCTTACGATTTACTTGTTTACTTTTTTTTCTTTTTTTTTTTTGGGTGGGGTGGCGGGAGGATTCCTTTATCATTTTTTTTCATCAACAAACACAAGATAAAGGCAAAACCACCTAACGCCGGTGGTACCAAAACAGCTCGTGAGCACTGAGCAGGACCCATAGAGTGTTTGATAATTTATTAAACCTAAATTTATATAAATTGAGATAAAATTTTTCTCACACACACAACTACCAATACACACAACTACCGATATGGGACTTGGAAACCCCACAAGAAGACCACTAAACGCGGCCCAAGGCTTTCACCTCTCTGGCCCCACTACGGTAATTCCTTTATCATTTGGCAGATGGCTATTCACATGTAACTAATCTTCAATAAGTACCCTTATCTTTTTTTTAATGATTTTTCCGTCCTGTTTCTTTATTGATTTGTACTCGTCAAAAGGTAAATTGTAAAAAATTTTAGTATTTGACTAATGTTAACTAATTTTCACAATCTCAATAGAAGTAGTTTAATGAGAATTTTACTTTATTAAAAGAACCCGTGGGAGAAGTAAGCAACATGCCTTATAAGATTCACAAACAAGCTTCATGGGAAGGAATACGGAAAAAAGAACTAATAAGTTATTGGTCGATATGGTAAACAGCTTTATCTTATAAAAAAAAGAATAAAAATTTGAATTTTGAGAAACATACTTATTGAAAAAGATAAAAATTCTTTGCACAAACCTCGAAAGAGATTATACTCTAGATTAAATAAAAAAAACAAAAGAAAACTACACAAAGGCTTCACTTAAGAAAAATAATATTTGAAAGGTCTAATAACTTGTTAATAATGTCACTTTCACTTGTCAATTATGCTTCTTCTATTTATTATTAAAAGTAAGACAGGTTATGAGATTTTTCATATATTATTTTTTTTAATTAAGATCTTGATATAATTTTCCCAATATGCAAAAATGCTAGTGTTATGGGATATCACTCAGGCTAACTAACTGGGCCTTACTTCAAAATAATCTTTGGGCTTGGACGATAGTTGGACTTTACAAAAATTACTGGGTTGGCCCAAATTAGAACCCCAACACTGCCATTGTGATGTTAAATTCAACATTTCTTCTGCCGAATAAAACATCAACTGTTCAAAATATGCATAATTTAAAAAATCATAATTTTGATGTTTAATTTTAACCAAGATAGCAGCATATGCAACTAGGTTTTAATTTAATCCTAGTTGGATACTTGGAGTTGATAATAAATTGGAATCTTTAGTTTCACAAACCAAACGTCTCATATAGTATTATGATATGATATAGTATTCATCAATATAAAAAATTTCAGGGTCATCTTGTAAATTATTCAGAAATTTTATCCTAAAAGAAAAAGAGTATGGGATGGTTGCTCTTCAATATATAAATTTATTTTTTTTATAAAAGTCAGAATGCATTAATTATAAATATTCATATTTCATACACCATGTTATAGCTTAAAAAACTATAAGGACAAGAATTTAAAGAAAGAAATTAACGGTCCTAGAGTCTATATGTGAAGCGACCATTACAGAACCAAAAGTAAATAAGTTTTAAAAAAAGGGCAATATCTTGGTATATAGTGATAATAAAGTCCTTCTTCGAGCCTGAGGGAGGTAAGCACTGCTTTTTAAAGCAAATACCCCTACAATTTCCTTCCTATTACTGCCACAAAGAGCTGAATCTATAATCAAGTTGAGTCATTCTCTGCAGCAACGTAGATCAAAATGAGAGAGTTGGAGATTCTTTTACCATATTGGCAACTGTTCTGCTTGACCTTAATGGCAAATCCAAAACTTACAAAAGAGCTTCCTTTTAAATTTATATTTTTGCACATGCGCAATGAAATCACCCTACATACTCTATTCTCTTGCACAAAAAATAACATTGATGCGAAAAGATATAGGTAACAGTGCAGACTTCATAGTTTCTTTGTTCTTAGGTATCAAGCATTAGGATTCTCTTTTTTATCCTTCCCATTCACTTCCATTCTTTGCCCTAAAACTATGTAGTCTTGAGGTAAAAACAAGCCAAAGAAGCTTTTTTTTAGTAGCACTCAATATCTTAAAGTAATTTTTGGGGCATTTAGGATTCTAGGTGCTACTAAGAAAATAGGTGATGGGTGCTAAATACTGGGTGCCATAAAAAAAACATATTTTAGGGTGATGAGTGTACTAAAAATTAATTTGAAATACTGAATGCTACTAAAAAATATTTCACAGTGATGAATGACTCTTTTTCTTTTAAAAAAAAACTTCTCAAACTTAATTTTACCCCAAAAATTAGTTTTGGGGTAAAGGATGGGAGCGGATGGGAAGAATAAAGGAGAGAATCCTAATCCCGTAAACACTTGAACCACTCCCTCATTCTTCTCCCATATAATTCCCATTCTTAGAGCTATTCATTTTAGTGAGATATGTACTGATCAAATAAAATTTAAGTGATCTAGACTTCAAATTTTCAACTAATGATTTTTAAATCCAAAAACCATTTTCTGAAAAACTGTATTATCTTTATTTTAGATTTTATAATATTAAAATTATTTTTTTCAAGAAAAGTGGAAATGGAAAAAAAAAATCAATTTAAACCATCAAAATGATATCTAAACGTATCTAATAATGGATAGCTGCTCATCATCGCAATGAGCACTCAAATTGGTTCCATATAATACAAGTACCTACGGTTATATAACTCCCTGTCTCCGTTCCCTTCCCTTTTTATATTAAGGGATGTAAAGCACATGCTTTCTCATACTCTTTGTTTCTATTTGTGCCTCAGTTATAAATGTTCTTGTAACGTCATCCAGCAATTTTTGAATGAATATAAATCAACATATTTTTTGGTACAACATAACTCAACATATACATAATCTATATAGTAGGTATTAACAAGAAGTCCCATTTCCACACTAGAAGGCATGTCTAATAATAGCAAACCAAACTGAAAATACTTGCCAAATTATTAAACTACGTTAATTAAAAACATTGAAATGCTAAATTGGATAGTATCGATTATGAGATACATAAGCCCGATTGGGCATGTAAAAACTTAATTGGGAGTAGTGTTTTTTTTTTTTTTTTTTTTCATGTTTGGTTGACAAGGTGAGGGATTGAGCTTTTAGGGATATAATCACTGTACACCCACGATTAGCAAAAGTTGAATTTTGGAGCTTTTGTTAAAAGCTCAGCCAAATTCAGTGTGCGTTTGGAATAGCTTATTTTTGGACAATAAGTGCTTATAATTCGTGATTCACAGTATACGAGGTAAGTATGTGAGAGGAGTTTTTTCTCGGCTTGCGTAATAAGGGCTTATTTACTGTGCAAAAAGCTTAAACAAACATGCACTCAGTTGTATCTATTACCTAGTATGTTATCAGACTGATTGTAATTTTATCTTTAATATACTTTTTCAGCTTCAAAAATTAATTTAAAATATTTTTTTTGGTGTTTTTAACTCTTTAAAATATTTTTTCGGTGTTTTTAAACCCTTAAAATATTTTTTCAGCTGTATCTAGTGTATTATCAGACTGATTGCAATTTTGTTTTTAATATACTTTTTCAGCTCCAAAAATTACTTTAAAATATTTTTTAGTGCTAAACCCTATAAAATAATTTTTCAGTTGTACTCAGTCTTAAGAAGCTGACTACAATTTTACCTTTAATGTATTACAAAAATGAGACAAGCCCAATTAACAATCCAAACATAAATCACAAGATTCAATCTGACTTTTATCAAAAATAATATTACAAAAAACCTAAATAAAACAAGCCCAATTAATAATCATTGTTACAAACATACACTGTAATACAACAAAAAGGGGAAATCAGCTTAAACGTATATATATGCAGATCTGACTCCAGCTCGAGCATTCGTTCTACTTTGTAGGGCAGAAAGTGATGAGATACCTGGAAGTTCTGCATGTCTGGAGGCTTCCAGAATCATCATAAGCATAACTATAAGCCTTTGGGCATATAGCCTTAAAGATATGAGCCGACAGAGTCGGTTTGCAAGCTTTTGGATCTGCAAATTTCCCAGTACAACAATGCTTCGCCGATTTAGTGACCAAACAAGCACTCTTACAACCCACAACTTTTCCTCCGATCTTCAATTCCAAAGCCGACGGACAGCAGAAGTTCAGATCCACCTCGCACGCCGCCACGCCGCAGCTGATTCCGCCTCCGATCGGTTTCATCGAAACAGGCAAGTTGAACCCGTCCACCAGACTCACATCGTAGAAATGCAGAGGAGAAGAGGACGATCCAAGCGTCATTTCGATTACCGTCGCCGGAGGATTACCAGATCTGCCTCTGCAATGGAGTTTCCCGGCGCAATCGCCGGTGAAGCATGATCCGTAGCCGGTGTTGTTGAAGGCGCAGTGTTGCCTTCCCCAAATTCGACCAGACCATTTCTCCGGGACGTCGAGTATTGCTTCTTCTCCGCTTCCGAGGTGAAACCCTCCTTTCCTTGGTGTCGGCCGGCCGGTGCTGCCCAGAATTCCAGGCCACACACTTTCCGTACAGTTGTTCGCAACTATGAGCTGAGCTCCATCTGCAATTACACAGGTCCACAGTTCTGGACATCACATTCACGCAATAAAGTCGATTAACTGGTAAGCAAATTCATTATTTTCCTGAAGTTTATGATCAAGAATCAACAAACACCCACTTAATTACAGGATTATACGATATAGTATATTCAAATATAAATGGCTTCTTATCAAATTGTCAAGAAGGATAAATGAAAATGACCCAGATTAATTTGATTTAAAGGAGTCAGGATGAAATGAAGAGATGGAAAATCACCTATGAGTGGACATAGAAGAGTAAGGTAGAAGAGAAGAGGAAGGAGAACAGAGGAAGAAGCTGTTGCCATTAATTGTTGAAGCTTAATTTTTCAATGTAGGATTGGAAGTTCAAGTGTGATGGAAGCAGCTATATAGAAGTTGCTTGGAGTTGGGTGTTTAAAGATCAGAACACTGGCTTTTACACTCATCACTGTCACTTCTACTGAGCTTTTGCTTGATCTTATCCCCTTCCAAATCTGGAACTTCCCCTTTATTAAAATCAGCATATATGCATTGCTTCGTAGCTCAGGATTCGTCACAACAATATTGTTTAATTATTAAACTAGAAAAAGCCCAATGCATGGTGTTAAGAGGTGATCGACATCTGTTTAGCTTTTTACTGTTATGAGAATCCGGTATATATTTGCTTCTTTTTTTAAAGTAAGTTTGCAGCCTTTAGAGTTTAGCCTGAGTAGATATATATATATATATATGAATTTTAATGGCAAGAATCGAGTCCCTATCTTTGTCTTGACGAAAATTATGCTATGGCCCCAGCATTTTGCTTTATGATGATTATTTAATTATAATCCTGGATGTGTTTCTAAGTCTGAACCTAAGTATATGATATGATATGATATAATTATTCTTTCAGCTTTAGTTTGGCATTGTAGTGCAAGATATCAGTCATGGTTGTACACACACTTGGGTTGGGAACTGTTCTACTTTCAATTTCATTATAAACAATTCCTTTTGTAACCTGAAATTTATTCAGTTTGAATTGTTTTAGTTTGTTAATAAAAGCATGCATGTTGATTGTGTTGAATGAAATTCTCCTTTCGCATGTAAGAAAAACTGCAGTCTCTTGTAAACTACTACCTCCGGTCCTAAATATAGGACATAATTTATAGTGTAATTTGCACTACAAACTATGTCCTATATTTAGGACCGGAGGGAGTAATATTTTAACATCAAGATAAATAATATTAAAATTTTGAAAATTCTTATTGGGTAAAGCACCCTCACTGGTTTGAGTAATGTTTTTAAAGTTTTGTTATCAATAAATACTCGGGTAATTATAATGTTCAGTTAATTTCTTTTTTTATTAGATCAAGGGTTTCCCCCTCAAGACTTAAAGAACAAAAGGTTTTCACCTCTCCATAAGGGTGGAAATAGATCAGGCCCCCTAATAAGGGCTTATAACCTAGTCTCCTTAAAGCCTAGCCAAACCTATTTAGTAAATAGATTATGTTTAGGCTCAGGTCTATTTAGGTAAGCAGGTCAGGCTTATTTTCATAGCGCACAGCCTATAAGCCCACAGGCTTGACCCATTTAACTTTTTTTTAATATTTACTATTATATAAGTATACATAATATGTTATAAATAATTTTTTAAATTATTTATAAATTATCAGCTTAACCTTAATCCTAAGTTTAACATCACATCGTCATTACCTTCAATCCTTGCTTTCACATTAATCGTTCACCTCTACCTTCATTCTCTTTGATCGCCTAATATGACAATGATAACTCACTCCCTCTCCTCTAATTTGCATTGTCCACTAAGGCATACTAATTGCTGTGAGTTTATTGTAGTGCCAAATGAAATATTATAATCTTAGTAGGAGGAGTTTGTCCCAATTTAGGTGAAAAAATAAGAGGTAAAATCCAATTTTAAGTGTTGCTTTTTATGCTTGGTCAATTTTAGTAAATATATCTCATTAGTCAACATACAATTAGTTTTTTTTTATTATTATTTCTACTTGCTTGGACAACTGTTGTCACTAAACATTCTTTTTTTTCCTTATTAAGCTATTATATTACGACGAGAATATATGTTATGCTTTTAAAACATAATGTAGGATTGTAAATAAGTATAAAAGAAGGTTATATATGAAATTGGAAGCATAAGCTATAAAAACTATTTAAAGATTTACACTTTAAGTAGATCTTTAAACAGGCTTCAGGCCTTTTAACGACCCAGGCCCAGGCCTAAAAATACCTAGATAATTTTACATAGAAACTAATGGATTAAACATAATTGAGTTGGACTTAGACATGTTAAACTTTAACGGCTAAATTAAATCAAGGGAGAATCCCTGAAAAAGAATCTTGAAATTAAGAAATAACAAATGAGATTTTTTTTTTTTTTATCAAAAGTTGATTAGAAAATGTCAAAACGTGATAAAGAATTCTCAACTTTTTTCTTAGAAAATGACTAATCTATCATTTCCCAATTTTCAGGTTCTTTTTCAGAGAATCTCCCTTAAATCAAATCAAAGTTGTAGGGATTTTTTTTAAAAAAAAAAAATTCACTTATTTTTTCAGTATTCTCCCAAGCCTCTTCTCTCAGCACGGGAATTCGGAAGCAGATTAGCGGAGGGCACCACTTGAACCTCCACAACTTCATCTCTTCTATGGAGTCTGGTAGTCGAGATCATCATCATCTCTTCCCTTGGTGGCCATCCAAGGATCAGGGCCCCCCGGGGCCGGGCTGCCCCTAAAAAATTAAAGGGCTTCTCAAGTGATTTTTTTATTTTTATTTTATCATTAAATTCTATATAAAATAAGTGATATTTTAATATCTTATAGGTAAAAAATGGAACTATTTTTAAATTTTCATGATTTTTCAAATATTCATAAGAAAAATTGTGCTTTTTATTCATTTTGGGCACTGAATATTTAAAAAATCATAAAAAATTAAAAACAGTTTTCATTTTTTACCCATAAAATATTAAAATATTGCTCATTTTATATAAAATATATTAATAAAAAAGAAAAAAAAAACATTTTTTTTTTTGCCAGAAAAAAAAAGAGAGAGAAGGCCTTATTTTCAGGGCAGCGGGCAACACCCACCCCTGATCCGCCATCCAAGAAGATCACGATGACTGATTTGCTTTGTCTCTTTATGATTCTCTTCATTGCAACTTATTTGGTTAAATAGCCTTACAATCTACTTGACATGAAAACTCTTTGCCAAAAGTGTCTTTGGTTTGAGGGGAGGGAATGAGAGGAGAGGGTATATTATCTTATTTGAGTTGTTAGAGGGAAGATGACGTAATAACTAATTGACCATTTTATCCTTATACATTATTTTATACTTTTATAATTATATATTGTTTAAATTAATTTACACTTAGATTTAAATTAAATTATTACATTAAATTGTAATATGTGTATAAAATTGATATTTTTATTGACAGCTAATATAATAAATATTTTAAAAATACTAAATTAACAAAGTTTTTCTTTTATATTTTTAGTAGGGGTATTATTGGAATTTCAAAATATTCATCAGGATAAAATTGTAAACAACTTTAACTTTCCTCCTAAAACCTTTAATTTGAGGCAACCCAAAATAAAGGAAGGGAGGGGGTTAGAGTCAAAATTGTATCTTTCCTTTTATCTAAAAATTTAAACCAAATGAAGGAAAGAGTAACCCCAAACCAAACACACTAAAGTAACATACCTCTTATGGAAGAAACTGATAACATATGGAAGCTTCTGTGGAAGTGGCGGGTTCCTGAGAAGATCAAGTCCCTTATGTGGCTATTCTCTCACGGTAGAGTTCACACGGCTCAACTAAGAGCAAATAGGAATTCAAGAGTCAGGCGAATGCCCTTTCAACTGCAACCAAACGGAGGATTCAATGGACCTGTTAAGAGATTGTTCGAATGCTATTCAGAGTTGGAAAGATGTCGTTGCACAAGATCAATGGAATACTTTTGTAACTTTACAGGGTGGCGACTGGGTCAAATGGAACCTAACCCATGATGCAGGGAAACCACACACGAGGAAGATTCCATGGTCGATCCTATTTGGGTACACATGTTGGGATATTTGGGTATCGAGATGTAACACTCTTTTGGGGCAAGGTAACCAGAGGGGTGTACATAGCACAAGTTCATCCTTCTTCAGAGCCAGTATGGACCAAGAGCTCTTGCACAACGGGGTACTCTACGACACCAACGCTCCGAGACAACAACTTCAACCCAACAATGCCGGAAATTTATTCTCTCTTGAGGTGGACGGTTCTGTTTTGCGCAGCGGTCGTAGTGGATGTGGAGGAGTGGTCAGGGATCCTAATCGTCAATGGATATGCGGGTTCAGCTGCAAGTTGATTAGAGTTCCGCCAGCAGTAGCGGAGTTAATTGGAATGATTCAAGGATTGTACTTATGCTGGAGTAGAGGTATCCGAGAAGTTTGTCTGTTTTCTGATTGTATAGAGGCCATTAATCTTGTCATTAGAGGTTGTGGGATGGATTACCCTTTTAGGGACCTGGTCGAGGAGATTAGAGCTCTTATCAACAGGGATTGGCAGATTAAATTAGCTAATGTTCCGCGTGAAGACCTTATCCTTGCTGATAGGCTGGCGAAGTTGTCTCATAACATTACAAGAAGCTTTTGTATCTATGATCATCCCCCACCTCCCCATCTGGAAATGGAGGAAGAGGGAAGTAGTATAGGGAGTTTCTGACTTCTTTGATCGAAGTTGGTTTTGTAAGCGTCCAGTACTAATCAAAAAAAAAAAGTAATAGACCTCCTCTAACTAAAAAAACCAAGGTATTAAAACCCGGACCGGGTAGTGAACCGGTCGGGGTACTGGGTTAAGGGTCAGTGGGTCAGACCGGAACCAAACCGGAGCTAAACCGGGACCAAACCGGTGAGAAATTGAAAATTTTAGACTTATAGTATGAAATTCTAAAGGAAAAAGTAAAAAAAAAAAAAAAAAAAAAAATTTTTTTTAAAAATGGAAACCGGACCGGCCAACCGGCCGGTTCGCCGGTTACCAGGCCGGACCGGCCGGTCCGGTCCGGTTTCCACAACACTGAAAAAAACTCGTGGGTAGGAAGTAGGTACGAAGTAGAAGCTTCCCTATTTTTTCAATTTGCACCAAATTTTTTTTTTTAATCGCAAACCAAACTTCCACATCATCTAAAAGAATCAAAATAAGTTCTGGAGCTCAATCACAAATCCTTAAATTATAGGAGCCAGAAACAAATCTCAGTTAATAGACAAAAGAAAGCAGAGTATAATTACAACTTACAACATTACACACTCGATTTTGATTTGTGAGAAATTCGAAAATTAGTTTATTGAGAACAAAAATGAATGCTCTCAGAGAGGAAGATCTAGTCCTTTTCCAACATCAACTCCGAGGACCTGAAGTATTCCTTTGTTGAGGATCTGACACAATCACACAATAACCAAACTCAGAAAACTTTCCTAAATATTTGCAGTATCTGCAAAAGATTCCTAATACCCACCAATTCTACAATGAAAACACCAATTATTCCAATCATGCAAGCTCTAGAGTTCCATATTTCCGCTGTCTTCGTGAACCCTAGAAATGGAGCTTTAAACTGTGGCTGTACTTTGGGGAATTCTACCTGAAAAGACCCCCAAGTTCTGTGTTATTCAACAGAGTTTCATTTGAAACACAGAGATATTGCTAATCTCCACCATGTTAAGCAAGCAAATCTAAAGTAGCTCAGTTATTATGAATAACCTAATTGGGAATTGAGGGAATCATTATTCTCAAACTAATAACACAGAAACGGAAAAAATGGCAGCAAGAATGAGAGAGATGAAGAGCATACACCGGACGGGGGATTCACTGCTTGAACTCTGAAGGAACTTCGAGGTTTCTTGATGTGGAAATTCCGATTATGATGCCAATTTGAGAGGAACGAGAGCTTCTGGTGAAGACAAGTATAAGTAAGAGGTTGAATTGTTGATGGCAGAAGAGAAGACGATACAGTTGTTGATGAAGCAGCCATGGCCCTTTCTTTTTCTTTTTCTTTTTCTTTTTCTTCACTCTGCAAATTAGATGCACACATTTTTCCTTTTTAATTTCTTTTTTATATTTTGTGTGGTGGAGATTCGAGATTGAAGTGGAGTCTAGATATGCTTTTTTTTCTTTTTTTAATTGGTACATGTCTAGATATCAGGCTTCTGATCTTGATTCTTGAACAAGACTCTTTATGGGCCGGTGATCCGTACTGACGGCCCATCAAGGGAACATGAAATGGCTTCTTCTTTTTTTTTTTTTTATTGGTCTTCATTGATGATTTCATTCCAAATTTTTAATGGAAGAAACTCGAGAAATTTGTCGGAGAAAGAAAATCAAAGACAGAAATTTATACAATATAAATTTACATAAAGAATTTGGATTTCAGAGAAAAATAAATACTGCACAGAGAAATTATGTTGGTAATTTTCTAGAAAGATTAAAATTTAAAAATAATTTTTAATGACATATCTAATTCTGATTTGGTAATTTCTTGTCTTTTTTGCCAGTTGGTAATTTCTTGTCAAGTATCAATATCATCTATATATTCAATATATTATATAAAATTTATATAAAGGGGTACTATCCATAACATAATATTAAACAGTATGGTTCTTTTCAAACTTTTTCTATAATTTATTTCAAAATTGTCTATTTTTATTATACAAGGAATACCAAATGAGACTAGTTTTAATTTTCAAGGTTAAACTAAACTGTAATGAAGACTGTTATTATTATTTATTTTCATATATTCTCCATTCTCAAGACAACTTATGTTTTAGTGTTCCGCAATTGAAAAAATCCTAGGTTTTGAGAAAATCTATTTTTTCTACTTTTTCTCTTGTGTGGGCCCCATCTTCTCTCTCTTATTGGTCCTTTTTTCTTATGTGGGCCCTACCCTTTCTCTCTCATTGGTCCTTTCGCATTATGTGGGCCCCACGCCATGAAAAGGGTTATTTTAACCACAATACCCAAACACTCTCATTTTATCAAAATCACTTTTTTTCTATAATTTATTCTCTAATATCTATTCTCCTGAAGCTATTCTTCAAAAACTAATCCAAACACACCTAAGGGATTTAATAACAGAACTTGAATTGCCTTTCTGCATAGGTAATATCCTTCCAATTACTTATTACTAGAAACCAGTTTTAATATGGTTCATTTCTTATACTTTTGGCATAGATAAAAATTAGATTTATCTCCATGACTAAAAATACATTTAATTTATGATATTTGAAGGGTCAGGATGACATTATGTGTCATACAACAATATTTTCTTGAAATTGTCCAACAATGTAACATACACTTCACAATCTTCAATCTCCATATGGTCAGATAGTTAGAGCTGTTTAGCTCAACTGATATATAAATATATATATATATATATATATATATATCAAGCACCTCCTTTAAGTCTTTGGGCTCACTATGTTGCGAGGTCAACTCTTTGTGAATACAATGAGTACATGAGTTCCTTCTGCTGGGTGAATGACGGCAAAACAAAAATCTCTAAGGTCAAAGAGGAGGAGTCTTAAATGATATTTCAATATCTGAATCCAACAACAGTACAGTGGTAGGACTTTTAGGAAGGCTGCAATAGTGATGGCCACATCCCTCTAAACTTGTTGAGATCTCCATTATCTTATGACAATTAATGAGATCATCCTGTCAACCCAAAAAAAAAAAAAAACCGAATAAATACCATATATATATATGTATTAAGTTTAAATTTTACATTTAACTAGATAAATAGAGTTCATTAATTCCTTCAATTACCTTCTGACTTTGATTGAATAATTTCGATATGTAAGCAATGAAAGCATGAGAAACCGATGGATATAACTGGTCTATACTGCTCCATAGTGCAGATATTCCAACAACACTTTGCCTAAAGTTCAACATTTTGAGATCTGCCACATCCAATATTATATTCAACATTAGCAACTAATTAAGCACATTACCCCCTTTCTCTACCTTCATATACATAGGACAAGAAACATCATGATATAAAGTTATAAACATTTATAACATATATCAGAATACACAGTAGTATACCACTCTGATTCTATTTACAAATCTTTTTTAACAAAATCTCACTTACCAGGAGAGGTAGTTAACTCAATGATTATTGGGTAAATTTCTGACTATACCCTTATTTATGAATGTGTACTTTTCAACTCTTTCTTTTCTATCTATCTTTAAATTATTTCTTCATTGGTATAATAAATAAGGGTAAAATTGTCACAATCTCATTTACTACACTGAAACTGAACTTATAAATAGAACCAAATTTTTTTGTCAAAAAGGACCTATAAATAAGATCAGAGTAATATGTTCATTGCATTTAATACGTACATGTACAATATCAATGATCTCATAATGAACTCGATAAGATTTTAATTTTCTAACTTGGTAGCTCCAACAATAGTACTCCTTACTAATTAAGAACTTCTCTCCTTTCTCAAGTTCTTCTTTTCTCTTTATAGGACTTCAGTTACTATTTGTTTATCCCTTTTAACTTTTAAGTCCTATTTGTATATTGTCAGTGAATATTTCATTTTTGACTTTTACTATGGAAAACTAATAACATCGTTTGGGTCCCATGCCAATCGAGCAACAAAGCATATAGCAATAATTTTATACACAATTTCAGGAGTACATATATATATACCTAAAGTAGCTTGACGAAGAAGTTCAGTGACTTGTGACATAATCTGCTCATGAAGATAAGGTCTCACTGACGACTGAACATACGAGACTACGGTTTCAACGATAGAATAAGCTGTCACAGGGTTAAGGCGCCAGCCTAGTGCTTTTAACAGTATCAGCTCCATTCTCAGGATTGTGTTTGATTCATACGAATGATCCAAACCCTCCATCTTCAATATTTTCAAGTCAAGCCACACAAAGTAACTTGAGAGTTAGTTAACACTTTTCATGATATGAGTATCTGAATAGGCATACTCCGAAGTTGTAGAAAAAAATGATTCGTCTTTGAAAACTCCAGTGTACAATTTTTAAAGAAAAGAGAATTAATAATGGAATCTAACAAAATGGTAAGAAGTAATGGCAGTTTCGACAGTTACCTGAATTTCATGCAAGGTAAATGCTGACATCTCATTGAACTTTATGGCAGTCGATAAACACGTAATAGACAGCAATTCTATCATCCAATATCTCCAATTCTGGCGTAAACAACAATGTTTAATCTTATTAATCATCTTCAGTATGCCTAAGGTAACTACCAATTTAGCCACCAAAATTAATGTTACTCTCAATATTAGCTTTAATTTTCAAAACTGAGTTATTGGTGAATGAGTTAATATATTTACAAACAAACAAAATTCAGCAGATAAGGAATCCTTACATCGCATTGGCAAATAGATATAAATCGATCTAGGTAGTTGGCAGCATAGAATACTGTTCCAAAAGAAAGATTAAGGCGGCTTCTACACTGCAAAAATAGTAACATTAAAGTTAAAAAATTATATGGAGAAATTTAACGATGTCAAAGTACGTGTATACATGTACTGTGGTCCTACTAGGCACACATAACAATGAAAAAGATGAGCACATATATATATATATATATATATATTTACTGTGATATGAATTAAAAACTAAACCCTGAAATGAGATATACTGACCTTGAGAAACCATTGAATAACTCTAACCCTAGAAGGAACCAAATTGTTGGAATAGAGGTAGTTGACATAATTAGGGTCAGTTATGAAAGCAATCTCCTTCTCAATGCAAACAGAAAACGCCAACTCAAGCTCCTCATTCTCATACTCACCATCACAACCATTACTACATCTGAACAAGGGTTCAACATCATCATCAGATAAAGAATCGTCAAGGAAGTCATGATGAGAGTTCACAGGAGGCCTCGAAAGCCACGTCTCATGACACAGTAAATCGTCCATGATATAAGGTATGAAAATGAAACCAGTGGGGAATTTTATCGAACACTTGGAAGACAGGTAAAGGGCGAGACTTTATAAACCCCAAAAATGATTCATTACAGTAAGACGTGAAAACGAAAGTGTTGTCCTGTGTGTAAATATATATACACTGTAGAGAGAGAGAGAGAGAGAGAGAGAAGAGGATGATGGTGAACGTGGGGGGTAAAATAAAAAGAGGGACACGTCTCTCATGAAATGGCGTAAATGGGGGATTAGGAAGGAGAGGGTTGACCACTTGACCGCCGTAACGAAGTGCGTGAGCGCACGAGGACGATGGTGGCTCTGTCAATCTGCTTTCTTAATGTCGTCTCCCCTTGCCAACTCATATTTTCAAACTGTCTCTCATCTCTCATTAATTTGGTCCCAAGATATTTTGTTCGGCGACACATGACTCCTCTGTTCCAAGGGCAGAAGAAAGAAGCTTTTTATTTTTTTTTAATTATTTACAAAACACCTCGTTGAAGTTTTGTTTTTAGGTGGATATACAATTTAATCATTCATTTATTGTTGTGTTAATTTTATTTTTTATTTAGTATTATGTATATTAAGTAGAGCTAAAACGTTATTGAACTTTATAACAGAATTAATGAGGTTTAATGTTTTATATGGTGTGTGTGGAAAATGTTAGAAATGACTCATAAAAAGGTATTTTTTGTGTTGGAATTAAATAGAAAACAAAAAAATCTAAATTTTTCCCTGGCAAAATATATACTATTAACATTGAAATAAAATTTTGCTTTAGTCTCACAGATAAAATATATTTAATATTATCCTTTAATTTCTTGTGAAATGTTTCTATTTTATCTAAAACATGTAACAACTGATAACAATACTTTTTTAGGGTAAAGGTGCATCGAACACCCCAAACTAATTTTAGAGGTGCAATTAACACCCTAAAGTATTTAAGGGTGCAATTTTACCCCTAATGTATTAAAATGGAATTAATTTTACCCCTCCATTAACGGGATGAAACGTCCGTTTCCTCTTGTCTCCCTCTAGCCTATTGTTCTTCCGAAATAGGCGTCCAACGAGAGCTTAGCCGATGACCCCATCGGCTTCTACTCCATCATCCTTGCCATTACCATCCCTCTACTATGAGCCATTGATTCTGGAAATGAACAGGATGACCTCGGTGGCTACATCAGTGGAGGGGGCGCCAGCGGCGGCATGGCGTCAATGCTTAGCTTCTTCTTTGGCTCATCTCCATCGTCCTTTCTCCTCATCGGCCTCTTCGGTAGCTACCAAAAGAAATTTGTACAGCATACCCACATCTCCTTCGATACTTCCATAGAAAGCTTCAGCTCACATATCATCATCAGCAAGCAATTAGGTGCTTTTGTTCGTTGAGTCTCGGGTCTTTTTGGTTAGATCCATCTTGGGTCGCTGTCAAGTCGTCTTTTGATATTTCTCTGTTAACACAATTTGTTTCTGTGCTTTTCATAGGTGCAAAAGTAACCATGAAATTTTAAAATAGGTGCAAAAATGCTAGTGTCATTAATCCCAGTTAAGTTGACTGTTAGTTTGATTGATAGTGCTGACATATATATTGACTCGGCTAATTTTAACCTAAATGGCAATGGAGGGAAAAAAGAAAATCACCTTCAGCTCTTTTTTCCCTTTCGCGTGAGGATTGCACCTCTTCTTCAAATTCAACCCACAGAAACTTTCATCACTCTTCATTAACAGAGAAATCAAAATCCAAACTTCAAGAACACATCATCCATAAACAAACTCAAAAATCAAAATGCAAACAGACAAATCAAACTCAAAACCATTAGTTGCAGATGACAAGAATCAAGCCACATTTACACAAACTCATATAGTCAAAGCAAAAAAAAAAAACATCATATCTACACAAATCTCTCCATGTCATGTAAAAATATGAAACAAGAACCCAGAAGCTTCAAACATAGAAGCTCATCCTCTCCTTTAAGAATCTCACACCAATCTCTTCTTCGATCATGTTCTATCACCTCATTAGACTCGACATAAATTCATGTAGTAAAAATACAATATTTTGAAGCAGGGGAATCAAGAAAAAGACTCTACAATTTCATAGAAGAAAGAAATTAGAATTTTGAAATTTGGCTTTGTACCTTCAAGTCAGAAACCTTCACTACTACAAAAAACCAAATCTGTGGCGCTTATAATTACATTAGCTGTGGCGCTTGCGAAATGCCACCTATCTTAACGCTACTAAAAAAAGCTGTGGCGCTTGGAAGCGCCACAGCTATTTAATTTTTTTTTTTTTTTTTAAATAGCCTCCTGTGGCGCCTGACCAACCAGGCGCCACAGGAGGCATCCCTCCTGTGGCGCCTGGCTGGCCAAGCGCCACAGAAGGCCTTTTTTTTTTTTTTTTTTTGCGTTTTCTTTTTCTTTTCTTTCCTATGGCCATTTTTTTTGCTTCCTGATTGTGAAGCTTTATTTTATGAGTTGCTTTCATGTTTATCATCTCTCAAATTTTCAATCTTTCTATTTTATATTTCAACCTATTATATATATATATATATATAATTTTCACATTTAAAATTCAAGTTCCCCAACAATAATTTTCTTACACAACAATATATTTATTGTCATTTCCTCAAGAATAATGTTCTTACATTAATACTCTCCAAAGCTAACATAAAAAATATCACAATACAAGAACTTGATATGTGAACACAGTACATCAACAACTGATTAAGTAAATTAAAAGATTACTAAAAAAATTTAAACAAAGCAAGCTAGAATGAAACAATCTTCTTCTTACGTTGGTGACGCTAGCTTGAGTGACGAGGATGAGCAAATGTGAGCTGTGGAGTGGAGTAGAGATCAACTGTAGTGGGGTTCAAAAGAGGAAGAGAGACAGAGAGTATGAAGAAAAGGGAACAACTAGGAACAAAAGTGGGGACAGACCAAACAAAATGGAAAAAGAGACAAGAGAATTTAATGAAGAAGACGAGTGTGTGTTTTTGTTGTGCAAGAGAAAGTGATATCTTTTACGGGGGAGAGGCGTCAACATGAGCTAAGGAAGAGGGAATAAAAAGGAAAAAGGGAGGGAAAAGATAAAAAGTAAAGTTAAAGGAGGGAAATCTGATTGGCGAGAGAGTTGAAAAAATTCATTATTCAGCCAATTGTGGCACTTCTTTAAAGAAGTGCCACAGCTGCCCGTTTTTTTTTCTATTTAATTTTTTTTTTAGGACCCAATTGTGGCGCCTGGCAAGGCAGGCGCCACCTTTGGGTGTGACCAGCTGTGGCGCCTGGTCCACCAGGCGCCACAGCTGCCCATTTTTTTTTTTTTTTAATTTTTTTTTTAATTTTTGGGACCAGCTGTGGCGCCTAGTCCACCAGGCGCCACCTTTGGGGGTGACCAGCTGTGGCGCCTGGTCCACCAGGCGCCACAGCTGGCCAATTGTGGCGCCTGGTCAGCCAGGCGCCACAATTGTCCCTGCCAGCTGTGGCGCCTGGTGGCCCAGGCGCCACAGCTGGTCCCAAAAATTAAAAAAAAAAAATGGGCAGCTGTGGCACTTCTTTAAAGAAGTGCCACAAAATATGCGCCACCTTTCAATCTTTTTGTAGTAGTGCTTACAAATCATTTTGCAATCAGCAACAAAACAATCATAGCTTCTAGGATACTTTAACTCAAAGACTCAGGGTGATGTTGTAACACCCCATTTCTATTCACCAATATGCCTTGTAAATATTTATGGCATTCAATGAAATAAAATGGTGAATTTTGGTGAACTGGAATATGCTGCCAGTGTGATTTCTTGTGTGACAGTGAGATTGTCATATGTTTTTGGATAACCAAATGATGTCCAATAAATGTGAAATTTTGCATAATAAAAGTAGACATGTCAAGCTTTAATTTGATATGTCATATAAGTCATTTGAACCTGTACACTAAAAGTTATGTATTTTTGAAGTCAGCCAAGTGAAACTGGCAAGTTTCTATGACAGTGTCCAATAAATAAAAATTCTGGAATGTTGTGAGTCTAGTTGGCTAAAGAAAATATTTTTCCCTATACGGCCTTCGAAACCACTGCAATTGGACATATATATATAAATATATGAATTTTTAAAGTTTGGTGAAAATTCTATAAGCTTTTTATCAAGATGCGAAAATGGTAAAAATGTATGGGCAAAATAGTCATTTGGCTAAATTAAATCCAAAACTCATATTTTCCCCTTTCTCCCGTGTGAGTAGCATCCAAAAGAGAGGTAAGAAAGGGATTAAATATTTGGTTCATATTATGCTAAAATATGGAGGAATTGTAGCCAAGTAAATGAAGTTGAAAAATCAACAATTATAGGCCAATGTTGTAATACTTGAAGAGACAATATTATGATATTTCAAGAAGCTCATTTATCCTCTTCCAAGGCCATTATGTCGTCCAAGTAGAGAGGGAAAGGAGAGAGATCAAGTTTGATAAAAGATGAAGCAAAAAGGTGAAACTTTGAATCAAAAGTTAGGGTGTAATAAAGGGCTTTTACATGGTTATTACAAAACTTGAAGGAAGTCCAATTAAGAGACTTTCTTGGTCCCTTTGTGCAGCCATTATATGCCACTTTTGGAGAGAAGAAAGAGAAATAATTATGTTGATTTAATAATGGATAAGTCATATGGGAAAAAGGAGTAGGCATGTGACAAAATTCTAATTAAATAATAATAACTTAAGGAGGTGGAGTTGGATATTTTATGCAGCCATTATCCTCTTCATTAGACCCCATTTACGTCTAAACACAAGAGGAAAGAAAGAGAAAGAGCTTGAAGAGCAAAAGGGTTCAAGAAGGCAAAAAATTCAAGGTAAGGTTGTGAAATCTTTGTGTTTAAGCTTTCTAATTTATGTAGAACTTCTTCTAACCTCTTCTCCACCATGAATATCATGGTTGGCAAGAAAAAATCCAAGGGAAGAGAGAAAGGAAGTTGGCACCTAGAGAGAAAAAGTCGAAGAAAATCAAGGTAAGCTTGGAAACTTGTCTTATCTTGTTGATTCTTGCTTGTTATTAGTGGTTGATTGGATTTGTGGCTCTGTTTTCATGTTTTTGTAATTTTTGGAATGACAAACCCTAAAGAGTTATGCTGCCCAAATTTCCTCAAATCATGTGTAACAAGTTTGTAAATGATTAATCATGTGATTATAAGTAAAAATGAAGTGGTTAATCAAAAGAAATCAAGAAAACCCAACTTCTCTTCTAAGGTTCTAATTTTCGGCCAGAGGTAGAACTAGGGGAAGGAATTGGAATTTTGTAATTTTGATAATTCCATTGGATTCAGAAGGAAAAATTGTGTAGGAATACATATATTTATGATTTTTGGATGTTGGTATGCTAATCTGGAAATTTATTGGAGTTAAGGGGAAATGTTGTTTGATTTGTTTCACTGGAGGCAGTTTGGTTGTGCAATGAATTTCGTTGGTCAAACGTAGTTCAAATATTATGAAATTTGACAGGATTAACCAATTAAAGTAGATATCTAGAGCTTTAATTTGATAGGTAGATCATGATTTTTGGACTAGTATGCTAAACGATATGAATTTTTGAAGTTGAGCCTTGTTTTTGGAATCCAATCTGGGAACAAGGGAGTTTGGTGAATTTCTAGGAAAAGTGTGATAATTGTGGTCACACTTAAGTATTTTTATAAAAAAGTACATTTAAAAAGCTTCATATAGGCTTTTGAATCTATTAATTTGGAATTTCCTAGAATTAATAATGATTTTTCAAAGTTGACTGAAAATCTGTCAGTTTTCTGGAAAACAGTGAAACTGCACTGTGTAGACTTGTACTGTGTAGAAATTGTTGAACTGTGATAGATAACCAACATAATGAGTTTAAAAGAGTTTAAACTAGTACATGAATGGGTCATGACTCAATTCTTGTACATTTGGAATTTTAGAACCAAACAGTTAGCCTGAGTCAGAACAAAGTTCAGGAGCGGTTTATGAACAAAAAGGGATTTCAGGTAGTAACTCTATCCTTCATACACTATGTAAACTTATATGCGCTTTATGTATACCATCTTCTATGATATGTATAATGTACTCTCTAACTGGTGCAGGAAAATCACAAGTACAATCCGGGGGGAAACTCACAAATACCCCAACAGGCCCAAAAAGGGGATCTAGTTATGATAATTCAATATCAGTCAGGTACATGGCTCAGTCTGTGGGCAAAAGCCCAGTTGAGGTATGAATAAGTAGGGGTTCTAACAGTAGCTGGCCCTAAACCCATTTGCACATTCCGATAATCACAATAATCACAGTGTATTTATTCTATTACATTATGTGGTATCTGGCATTATTATATGTTACATTTTATATGATCGATTGTCTGTTACTACTGATATTTGTCTAAATCTCACCCTTTTTCAAATTTAAAATATTCTAGCAGAAGCCAGCGGCTCTAGGGGCAAAATGGTAAACACGAGCAATTGAGGTGTCTGGATCATGAAAGCGGAGCTATTGGTTACCATTAGTTTCTTTTGATAGTTTTGGGACAAAATTTGTATATATTTTCAAGCCCTATGGGAAACTCATGTATTATAAACAAGTACTCTTTATCAGTATCTTTGTACTATTTTTGTATGTTTGTGGAACTGCGCCTTTATCACTATGGCAAATATTGAAATGTTAAGAGGTTTGACAGATATCACTTGAAGCAAAGGCAGTAGTCGAGGCTTGGAGTCTCTAGGAGTGTTTAATGGTGAGGGGTGTAGATAAAGCCCTTTCTTGGTGACCGCCCTCTCTTCTTATGACGATGACAGCAAGGGTCGTCAAGAGAGGCAACAATGACGAATTCTCAAGTTTTATAGGGAGACAAAGGGAGGGAGGGATGGGGATCGTGAAAGAGGGAAGAGTCTGTCGCTGTCGAAATTCCACAGCCTGAGGGGAGGAAGGAGATGAGGACACGATTGAGGATAGTGGTGGAGAACAAGTTGAAAAAGAGGAGGGAGAAGTTTAGGTCTAGAAGTTTTTTATTTATTTTAAATAATAAATTAATATTAGTGGGGATGTGCGTTTTTTTTTTTTACTCTACCTCCAACAAAACATTGTTATGGCCAGATCACCTTCCATGTCAGAGCCTTCAGTCAAACTAACAATGAACTTAACCAGGATTAACGGCACTGGTATTTTTACCCCTATTTTTAAAGTTCATGGTTACTTTTATACCTATAAAAAGCATATAATGCTAGACGCACTTTGGATAAAACTCATGGATATTTTTGAACATTTGCCCTTAATAATAAGTATATCAAAATGCATGCTTAAAATAGTAAACTATGCCTCCCAATGTGATTTATTTATATTTTTCAATATGATGGATTATAAACACAGTATTATTTTAAGAAAAATATAATGTTATTGTTAAGTTTTTTTTTTATCAAAAAATGCTATTGTTAAGTTTGATTTTATATTAAGGACGAGAGTATAGTACTGTATAATATTATGATGATGAATTATCACCATCATTGGTTCAACTAGTACAATTTTATTGATTATGAATTTATTTATAAGGGATCAAATTAATATATGTATATAAATTAAAATTAATTAATAATGAAGATCAATGAAGATGTTTAAAATAAAATATTTATTGATAAATTTATAATTCGGAAAGCATAAGGATTCGTTATCATTTAAAAAGAAGAAGAACAAGAAGATTAGAAGAAGAAGAAAGCACAAGGGTTGGACTTGATTGGCCCAAAAATGGATTGGTTTGTCTTGCAAATTAAAAACAAGACTGGGCTTCAACTTTGGGTGTTATCAACATCTGATGAATATAATTTCTTCTTCTTACCAAAAAAAAAGAAAGTACTCCTTTACCTGAGTTCGTCGCGAAACGGAGGATCAAAGACCTCCATTGAAATTGTGAATTTAAGCTGTTGGTGGACTTGCAGTGTGCAATTTCTCCATTTTCAAGGAAATTGGATCGGTTTAAAAAATGCCTGTGAGAGTATTGGAGAGTTCGGCTCCTTCTCAGGTTTCAGGTATCTCTACCTTTCCTCCCCCATTGATATTTTTAACCACAATTTGCCATTCTTGAATGTATTGTCTGTTAATCTGTTTTTTTATTTTTCGTTTTTTGATTTTGTATACTATTTTCTGCGGTAATATTTTCGTTTTCGTTTAATTGTGTCTGCAGGAGCAAATTCTGGTCAGACATCATTCCAAGCTTGTACGCTTTTAGGTGTTGGCCAGGTAAGTTTCTTACTCTCATTTTTATCCTTTGATGCCTCCTTTGAGTCATACGAAAAATCGGGAAAATGTACAGGAAATCGAACAAGACTCTCAAATTAGAGTTAGAGTTTCTTATTCTCATTTTCTTGGCAAGTTAGAGTTTACTGGTTACTCCATTTCTTATTACCTCATTTTCATCAGCAGAGAACGCTAGTTTCAAGTTGCAAATCAGTAGAGCAAGGTTTTGGTTTGGTGATAACTTATATCTTCTGATAACATTTATGATGCAGTTGCATATAATGAAAATAGGCACATCACATGGGTTCGTTTGTGACAGATTGGTTTTTTGTTGTTTTCTTGGATTCTTTCGTGGCTATGCTTAAGAATCAAGTTCTGGTTAAAAACACTCGAATGCATGCAATTAAGGGAGAATGTCTTGGTGAAGCAACTTGTTGACCACTGGATGATTATTTTCGTCTCTCAGCCGGTAATATTTGCAGTAAGTACTGAAGTCACTATATTTTGCAGGCTTTTTCCGGAACCCAAAATGTTTCCAGCCTACAAAAGGATGAAGCATGGAGAGTAAATGTGCGTATACAGGGATGTGACCTTGAACATGGGTACCTATGTGGCACCATGGAAGCTCTGAATGTTCCTATGGCAGACACTCCGGTGAGAATTTTCTTTTTCTTGTTCCATCCTCTTTTTTTTAATAAAAATACATGAAATATATCAAGATTCAAGACTAATACCTGTGTGATTCACCAGTTTATTCCTTTAGCAGTTATGCTTTATTTTTTGTTCATATTTGATTTGAATTATTTATTGTGTCAATTACTTTTGGCCACAGTTTGGACTCTAGTATTTTATAAAATCATTTTTAATATTTTTTGACAGATTAAGCAACCCATTTCTATATGTACTTAACCAACTGCTCATAGACTTGTTTATGATTATTGGATGAACATTTATTGGAAATTGATTATTCGTTGCGCTTTAGTGTTGCTGACTTACTGGTGAGCTAGCCAACTTGTGTTTTGAATGTTTAGATCTTCATTATCCGTGGTAGGCTAGAACTTAAAATATTGATTGTTAATAAGCTTAATTAGAAGTCACTCTTCTCATTTTACATTGTACAAATGTCCAAAGTGATCTGGCAGAAAATAGTGTACTATCTGTATTTTGTTCTTTACATCTCTTATCATGTATGTGCTTATATGATAAACCTTCAGGATACAGCAAGGCTGGTAACATTACAGTCGCAAATTATAACATGCCCTGTAGGACTTGTATAGATGCAATTTCAGTCGAAGTTGAGACCGCTGTATTCTTGTACTTCTGCTTCAAATTTGTCCTGATGGTTATATATCAGTAAAAGTTTATTATTGGCCTTTATCAAACAAGTTTTCCTAGAAAGATATCTGTTTCATTTGCTTTGTCTTGAATTATTTACTCAGGTAGTAACATTCTGGGAAGGGGAGATTGTTGATTCCAAGAATTATACTTTCTTCACTGGCAAATGGGAAGCATCGTATGTTTCAATGTGGAATAAATCTTGTTTTCACATCTAACCTATTGTTAATATTGATGCCACGCATTTTAGTGTGGATATTTTTATATTGCCTGAGATTTATAGACAAAACTTCTATGCTTAGATGAACTTCCTTTTTTTTTTTCCAGAAAAGATGATGATATAAGACACTGGACAAAGTTTCCATCTTTCTCTCCACTACAGGTTATGACAGTTTCTTGTCACATGATATCGTATGCATCCCAACCAAGAACTGTTAATGAATTTCATTATTTTCAGGCCCAAGTGGAAGCTGATGGTGGCAAGTCATTGGACCTGAGCAACTATTCTTACATTTTTATGGTAACTTGATTTTGATTGTGTAAAGAATGATGAATTTGTTCAAAGTGTTAAATTACTATACCTGAATTAAGTTCTTTAACACTTCTCTTGACTCCATTATTGCAGAGATGGAAAGAGCAGTACTTTGTGAATGTTGGAACAGATTGTGGGTTAACTATAGCTGGCTTTTACTATGTCTGTTTTTCTTGTAGTGATGGTTCTATCAGTGGGTTCTACTATGACCCCAACAGCAGGTACTTTCTCTTCTTTCATCCTTTGGTTTAATATTTTTGTCCCCAGTGCTTCAGCTCTGCTTCAGTGTGCTTATTTCCTTATCTTTTTTATATCTAGAAGTGCTGATATGGATTAGTCCCGCTGTAATAGAACCCCAATAGATTCTAACTCAACCCCGTAGGCCTTTTAATCCTTTTCCACAACTAAAACCCCAATAACATTTTACTGTGAACTAACTATAACTATTTTAGTATTTCTGTCTGCATAATACCTTGAAATTACAAGCAATCTTTTTTTTCTTGAGTAAATTATACTACGTCCAAACCTTAATACTCCCTCCGGTCCTTAATATAAGATATATTTGGGGAGTTGATCTTGGTTCTAAATATATAACATAGTTTTTGTATTTGTCAATCTTTTCCTAATTTTACCCCTATTGTTGCTAATAATCAAGGGGGAGGGGGGAGGGGAATTAAGAAAGATGACTAGAGTGTTTTAGAAAATACATGTCATATTAACTAACTCAACTAAATTCCTTAATCTAATCAAATTAGGTAAATATGTTTTATATCAAGGGCCGGAGGGAGTATAAGATTAACAAGATCTTATATTAAGGACTGAAAATAGTATTAACTTCCTTTGGGGTTTGCCTAAAATACACTTAATGCCTCCCTTGCATAAAAAATTATATTTGATTACAGTTGACACTCGATGCATATTGAGAGAGTTAAGGAGCCAGGAACAGATTTAGCTATTTAAGTTTTTTTTTTTCGGCCGGAGGGGGGATGGGGAGGCAGGGAGCTATCCCTCACGGCCTTACTTGGGACTATGGCTGGATGAGTTTGGGCCGAAAAACAACTGAATTAAGTGCAGGATGCTTTTCTGAAGTCCAACCCCTATTTGTCTTTAAATGTTTGACAATATGTATTCCCATGCATTGCACGAAGTATAAGAAATGAGCTATAATATTTACTGCTTTTGCATAGTATGGCCTACCATAAGTTTTATTATATATTTTGAGTTTGATTTTGATGTATTGACAGACACACCTCTCTAAGCAAGTACAAGTCAAATCAATGTTTTATTTTTTTTGCCCTTTTATTCTGTTAATTTACCTGCTCCGTTATAAAGGCTTTTAAGTAATGCATGGACCCTTTGCAGCCCTTTTCAGAAGCTTGATTTGAAATCCACAAATGACGGAAGATTTGGTTTCAGTTCTTCATCATACGAGTTACAATAGATTGAGTTGGAGAACATCATGAGGAAGACTGCTTTAAAACTAAGCGAAAAAGATTTTCTAAACATGGCGGATCTGTAGAAGGACTATTTCATGGCATAGAGAAATATGGTGGCAATATGGCACGCTTAGAGGTGGCTTTAAATTCTAAACCAAAGGAGTACATTTGAAATGCAAAGATGCTTGTGGTTCTGAGGAAGGCTTATGATTGCGATACTGTAACGTTTGCTTAATTCTGTGCTTATGACTGCTAATATTTGCTTGAGACGTGTCTGAAGTGGTCCAGCTCCTATAAACTCTTTCCCTGGTTTGCTAGCGTACTAAATGCAATTTGACTAGGCAATTATGCTACATATGGAATATGTACATTTGAAATTGCACAGAAGCTATATTCTAGTTTTGGCAAACAATTGATTCATATGCAATTGTTGGCAGCTATAACACAATTTGACAAACAATATTGTATATTTCTTGTCACTACAATTTCTTCCAAGCATCAATACTCTGTTAAACCATCGTATTTCCTTTCCAAAAAGCATATAAATACAAAAGCCAAACAATAAAACCAAATTCCTATTGAAAATTAAAATAAAGGAAGAAGCAATACAAATCAATAATCGCATGAATTTGGAAAAACCAGCATCATCGACCTCCAGATAAGAGAGATTCAGCTATAGAAGAACTCTGAGAAAATGAGCCATCCATGGAAGATGGGAAGGACATGGCAGAATCATGATGAGCCTCTTGACGATGACCAAACGTTAACCCAGAAGATGATAAATTTTGTGAAGACAAATCAGGCAAAGGCACATCCCTATTTAAAACTTGCACAACTTGACGCATGTTTGGCCTCCTTAATGGGTCAGCATTGGAACACAAAAGCCCTAGTTTTAAAGCCAATTCTACTTCATCTTCTCTATACTCTCTTCCCATAGGCAAATTCTGATCCTTTGCCTCAACAATCTCACCCCTCCTGGAGAAACCATAAACCCATTCCACCAAAACGACACCGTCACTTCCTCCTCCTTGTTCTATAGGTCTTCTTCCACACACAACCTCAAGAGTGAAAGCACCAAAAGCAAAAACATCAGCACTAGTTGTTGCCTTCCTTATTCTTGTCTGCTCTGGTGCAACATAACCAAGAGTTCCGACCACATGTGTAGTTTGAGGATCACTGCCATGGTCACATAATCTTGCTAGACCAAAATCACCTAATCTTCCGTTTAATTCTGAATCTAGAAGAATGTTGCTAGCTTTTATGTCCCTATGAACAACCACTTTCTCCCATTCTTCATGCAAATAGCATAATCCTGAAGCCACCCCTTTGATGATCCGAAACCTTTGTGTCCAATTCAATGTCACTCTTGGTTGATTATAGAGGTATTTATCTAAGCTTCCATTTGGCATGAAATCATAAACTAAAAGAAGCTCTCCTTTTCGCCTGCAATACCCTAAAAGAGGTACAAGGTTTCGATGACGAAGACGACCAATACTCACAATTTCGGCCACAAATTCCCTCATACCTTGTCGAGATTCATGGGATACTCTTTTCACGGCAACCTCAATTTTTGAAATTGGCATTATCCCTTTGTAGACTCTGCCAAAACCTCCCCTGCCCAGAAGCTCTTCTTCTCTGAATCCCTTTGTGGCAATGTAGAGATCCTTGTATTTGAACCTGTGAGGACCATAATCTTGCTCCCAATCTTCAACAATCTCAGAAAACTTCTTTTTCCTCTTCATAAAATGAACTACAGCTAAACTTAGCAGAAAAATTAAACAGAGAGAAAACAGAGGAATCCCAACTAGCAAAATCATAGATTGCTCGTTTTTACCATCGCCAAGTTGAGGGAGCTTTGGGAGTTCATTGATTACGATGTTTTCAGCTTTACCATTGAGCTTAAAGCTCCAACCAAGAACATAATGAGAAGTTGAGATTGACCCAGTGGAAGATGAGAATCCGACATAACTAGGCCTCCTTAGAAGCGGAGAAAAATCATGGTGAGACAACGTTAACAATGGAGTTTCCGGTTTTTTAACGTTAATTGGAGCTAAGGTGACACTAATTTCATTTTGTCCTCCATCATAGTCCACCCACACCTGCATTGGAAGGCCGCTGATAAGACTCAAGTTCTGAAACTGAAACCCATCAACAAAATATCCAGCAGGAGCAGATTTAGCTGAATTCAAGCCGTTAATGTTGATTCCGACATGGTTGTCATTGATATCTTCGAACTCTCTGTTCTGAATAGTGTCGAGTTCTACTGCGAGTACATGGTTTGTTGGCTGGCCATTGTTGGTTTCATTGAAGAGACCAAGGAACTGACTGGGCAGAGCACCTGGGAGTGTTTTTGTTGGAGAAATTACGAAAGCTATTCCATGACCACTGAGATTTGGGTATTCAGATCTAATGGCGAAAACGAAAGAGGTAGAGAAAGACAAGTTTTTGGCGAAAGCTATAGGCTTAGAGTAAAAGGCGTGACCTTTTTGTTGCTTGGTGCCGTCGGTGAGTCGGAGAAGACCGTCGGAGCTGAGGGAAGAATCGCCGTCGATAGTTAAATCAGCTGAGTAGACGCCATTGAAGATGAAGCTTGTATCTTCCGTAGTTGCAGATACTGTCACTAGCAAAAGCAGCATTACGACGAGCTTGATGAGAGACATGGCTGGCTTTGTTTCTTGCCTCTGTTGCTCAGTGACTTCTATTCTGATTTTTATATGCCTGAAGTGAGAATCAATATTTGAAAAAATATTTAAAAATTAAGTTAAAGTGCTAACAAGCGAGTTCTATCCCTGAGTTTATTCTCAACTAAACTCGTGACAATTTTAAATTTAATTAAATTTATGAATTTACATATTAAATTTATCATTTTTTATATTTTTATTGTATAAAATTGTGTTAACTCATTCTTAAACTTATATTAATTTTTTTATTTCGATCATACTTAATGATTTTATATTTAAATTTTATAAACATTTTTTTAGTATGAAAAATTATGAATGTTGATGGATTTAATTTCATATTATTTGAATTAAAAATGTATTTAAATTGAATTATTATCATTTTTTATATTTTAATTATTTATTTATATGCACTATTAATACTTACTATTAAAAAACACAAACTGTTACGAGTTTACTATTCGACTTCACGATACGAGTTTATATTACTATCACGAGTTTATCTCATGACTTTTACAACCTTAATCATACATAGGAAAAGGGTTTTTTTTTTTTTTTTTTTGCCAGCTATTGGAAGAGGCTAAATTGAAGAAATAAATAAAATATTTTAATAATACATTTAGTGAGTGTTTGAGAAAAATCTAAAACGTAGTTTCAGAAATTATTTTCTGCAAGTAAGACAAAACTCGTCTCACATATTTACCTCGTAAATCATAAAAACTATTCTAAAAAAGTAACCTAAATACACACTCACAGACAAAGCCTTGAATTAGAATGCAAATACTACCATTTTCATTTTCGCAACAAAAAAAGAAATAAACTCGAAATTTGAATTGGGCTTTCCTGGAAAGATCCTAGGAGTTTCCCCGCAAAAACTGAGCAATTCTCACACATATCATGAATTTAAAATTCTTAGAAATTGCCCTTTTATATAACGCTCAAGTCAATTATAGCTAATATATATCATAAAAGTATTATTTTTATATTTGCAATTAAACACAGTACAATAATACAAATCATTATAAGGTATTCATACCCGCATCACTTCTTACAGGATTTTTTTTTCATTTTAATTTAACTAAATATATTTTCACATAAATTGTGTGTAATGTAAAAAGTGGGCCATATCATTAGAATTTGTTAAATTAATTATTATAAATTTAATATTAAGTGTTTTATTTGTCCCTATTTATTTGTCTTGGCTTTCTTCTTTGTCATCAAGTACATGTCTTTTTCCGAAAACTAAAATTTAAAAAAAAAATTACATAGTACTATTTGGCATATAAGTCATTTGTATTTCATTCATGCAAACCAAAAAAAGCATTAATTTTGAAATAGCTTATTTTTGGACAATAAGTGTTTATAAATTGTAATTTACGGTATATGAGATAAGTATGTGAGAGAAATTTTATCTCGACTTATATAATAAATGCTTATTCTTAAAAAATAAAAACTAATCCAAACATGCTAATGTATAATTTTTTTCATATTTGCCCAGGTTAACATTTTCTTTCACATCATTTTATCTCTATACATTTACGCCCCTCTCTGTCTCTTCTCTCTATTTCATGCATCCAACTAATATTAAATCGGAGTAAAATTGACTAAGTCTCATTTATTATCATACAAATGACATATTTTTTGAACAATTTTTTTTAGATGCAAGTGACTTAGAAATAGACACTAAAATTTGGGATGATTTTGATTTTGAGATATAAATGATTTTGAAAAAAAAAAAGCTTGGAAGATAAGGTAAATAATAAAGAGATGCAAATGATTTTGAAAAGGGTGTGAGATAAGGAAAAGAAATGAAGGGGACATAAATATAATGTGTGAGCGTGACACAGGAAATATAAGAAAGTACAAATGGAAGGGAAGAGGAAGAAGGAGAGGAAGAGAGTGGAGTTTCCGAGAAAGAATCAGTTGCTTTCGTCCAAAGTGAAAAAAGACGTCTCACTCTAACTTACTTCCTCCTCACGTTCCTCTCTTACTATTTGTGGTCCTTACTTCAAATAAAATCTCAACAATTCTTGAGCAACAAATATATTATAGTGGTAGCAACTTGTAATTCACTTCTTTTTCTATTCATTCATCTCCATATTTTTTTATTTGGGAAAATCATTTTTGAGGTTCGTTCTAGTTTTAATTTGGTAATTATATATTTTTCTCTCATTATTAAATCATATAACTTTATTCTATTTGCATTATTAGCTTCTGTATCAGGACTAATAATGCTAATAGATCAAAGTTAGAAAGGCTAATAGTACTAAGAGAGTAAAATTATAAGATTTAATAATAAAGACAAACACACATATACTAAATTAAAAATTGATACAAAATATATGTGCCTTTAAGTCCTTCAGAATAGTTTCCTATTTATTTTTATATACCAAATACAGTATTGCTTATTAAAATATTTTATTTTTCCACGTGCATGCCTAATGTCATTTTTCCACAATTATTTGCAATTATTCATCACCATCGATCTCTATTCCGCAAGCCAAGGAAATATGTTTCAAATCAAGTGTATCAAATTGTATACAAAATCGTCTTTCTGAATTTTTGTTCAGTTAAAAGCTTTTGGATTGTAAACCAAAAGTGGGAAAAGAGAAAAGTAAATAAAACAACAAAGGAATAAAGAATGCATGTTTCATATTTTCTGATGTTTGATTCTTCTTTCTTTCTTTTAAAAGAATTTTTTGTACAAATTTAGTGATTTATGCTGAGCTACATAAAGCTGCTGTGAGTAAAGGAGATCCGTTTCTTGCATATTCGTCACGTAGAAATTTTGTTTCAAAATTTTAATTTCAAAAAAATACAAATTTTGACCCAAAAAAATTATTAATTTATTCACTAATTATTCTTCATTTGGCAAAAAAAAAAAAAAAAAAAAAAAAGACACTGCTAGCTCACATTTACACCTACCTTCACAATCAATATATTTTTAATCAAACCTTGGCAAAATATATATATATTTTTAATCAAACAACTTATATCGTTTTGCTACTACCTAGCATAAATTAGCAACATGCCACAATTATTGTCAACCGATTTTGAACATTTGAAATATAATTAAGTGTAACACTCATTATAGTTACGTTATTTAGTAATTAGGGGAAAAAGTCACAAACATACAAGTTTGTATTGAAGGAAAATTTTCAAATTGAGAGGGCAAAATAGAAGAAAGGTAAAGAATAAAGAAAAGGTAAAAGGAAAAGATGAAACAAGATCTCAAGCTTGATATTTGTTTCCATTCGCTCATTTATGTTCCATGATAATCTAGAATAACTTTATTGACTCGATAATCCAATTACCAATGCTTTGATCTACGGACATTCAAAATATAAATTAAAAGGTAAGAAAAGAAAAAACGGAACGTTAAAATTGAAGGAATAAAAAAAAATCCTACTGAGTTAATGGCTTTTAATAAAACTAGCCTTGATCTTTAATACTACCTCCGATCCTAATTATAAGATAAAGTTGATTTTTTTTGGAGAAATTAAGGAATTTAAATGAGTTACTTAATCATATGATATGTTATATATTCTTATATTATATATTAATTTATTAGTCAAACTAATTAGTTTGAAGAAAAAAATATAAATATAAATATTCTAAAGTAATATAATTAGATTTTTTAATTTCTTCAAAAAGTCAATTTTATCTTATAATTAGGATCGGAGGCAGTAATTAATATATTGAAATCTCTGAGGTCTTTTTTTTCCCCTAGAAATCTCTGAGGTTGTACATTATTTGATTGCATATTCCGATTTAAAAAAGGTCATATATGATGAACACATTTTTTTTTTGTTGAATTTCTTCTCCCGGTATCTCACACCCGAAGGTGCAGACTAATCCGGGGTCGCCCCTTGGGAGGGACTTCCCAGCGAGCCCAGGTGGCGGGAGGGAATCTTTGCCTCCCTTGTCTCAACCACCGGAGCAAGCCCCCCTGGGCTGATGAACACATTTTTAATTCTGTAGTTTTCTCTTTCGTTTTTTTTTTTTTTTTGTTGGCTGAAACAGGCAGGATCTAACAATTTAGAGTGCTGATAGTGGAGGCCCATTCTATATTTCTCGGATCTAAGAATGAGCTAAAGGGTTCCCTTAGCTGGGCATTTACAAGCCCCATAAGGTTTTACCTGAGCCCACTTTTATAGTCCAAATTATAACTTGGGCCTAGTTTTAAGCTCAAGCATATCTTAACTTATTTTAATACCCACTATCAAAGATAGATTGGACCCATTATTTTTTCCTTAACAAAACATGTTGGGGCGTGAGAGTTGTTGGCTTGCCACCGAAAGACTAATCAAGTATTTGGAATAGCCAATGAGGTTTGGTATAATTGGTTAAGGTCTTGTCACCTCGATTATAAGGGAGTGTGTTCGAACCCTCTGACCGATGGGGAGACCTCATTGGTAGGCGATCTCGTAAGTCCCTTGTAAGCACTCGAAGAGCCCTAGGGCCGTGTCCTGACCTTGGTAGGGGACTGGTGCCGAACCTACCTAAACTTTTGTATAACAAAAAAAAAAGTATTTGGAATAGTGATTGGAGTCTTCAAAAATAGTGTTTTAATCGTGATTTACAGTATACAGAATAAGTATATGAGAGGAGTTTTATCTCGATTTACGTGAATAAACACTTTTAAGACTTCCAAAAGTGATCCCAAACAAGCACAATGAAGAGGAAATGGAGAAGGCCGGACATAAGCATAAGGAAGGAGAAGGATTGGTTGTCAAACTCCAATAGGGGTGGGGAGTGAAGTTGAAGGAGACTGGATATAATGTGTGTTCGGATGCCAGGAAAAAACGCTTTTTTTTTTTTTTTGACAAAACCTTGGTTTTGTCAAATAACAATTGAACACCTCAAATTTTAGTATAATCCCGCTTTTGAACCAAACCTTGGTTTTGTGGCAAAACCTTGGTTTCAAGAAGAAGCTATTTTTTATTGCATGTTGTTGGGGTAAAAAAATTATGTACGTTTCTGTCTCTTTTCTACCCTATCCCATCTCTCTTTCCTTTTCTTCATTGTCACTTTTTTGCCTCTCTCTCTTTCCTCTTTTTGTGCTTCAGTGCATCTGACACAAGAAAGAAAAATAGAAGAAACAAGAGCTATTTTTTTGGCCAACAAAAGGGATAAAGAATAAAGAAAAAAAATTAAAAATGAAATAATGTCATAGACATAAAAATTTTGTAATTTGGGAAATCAGGTATCTATTTAAAATGAAATATTATTTTTTTCATAATTAAAATATCAATTTTTCATAATGAAAATATTATCTTTTTCATAATTAAAAAATTTTGAAATGGAATTTTGTACTTTCATATGTAATTTTTATCCAAAAGCTAATCCAAATATTTTCATAATTTAAATTTTGTAGACAAATTTATTTCATTTTTGGTATTTATTATGATGAAATTTAATGTTAAATAATACTTAAAATATAATCTTATCTTTTATATGTAGCTATCACAAAAACTAATGTCCTTTTTAGTAATTTGACCATGAAAAAATCTATTCTGATTACAACATCCAAATACTCTCATTTTATCAAAATCACTTTTTTCCCATAATCTATTCTCCAAAAGTTATTTTCCACTTTTTTTTCAAGAAGCTATTCTTTAAAAGCTAATCCAAACACACTCTAGATCAAACTAGGAAATTATGAGGTAAAACATAACAATAAATTTTTGAAATTAAAAATTGGCTAACTTATAAAAAAAGAGGGGACTATATTACACAGCTCAATCTATTAATTTTGGCGGGGTTAAATGGACTAAATAAATTTTTCTTGGATTAACTTTCAAAAAATAGATTTCAGAGAACAATGATTGAAGAGAATATATTTCATAAAATGATGTTATGTTAATAATTGAAAATATTTGGATAGTTGCTGTCAAAACCACTTTTTATCCATTAAAAAAAACCCGCTTTTTTATGTGTAAACTATTAAAATTGACCTTAGTTAATGCGATACTTACAAATAAAGAAGAGGGTTTGCATTAACTTGTACACCTTGTTATTTTTTAAATATCATTTTGTCGTTTTATATAAGGGTTTTGCAGTTGAATGGAGGGTATTTTTAATACACTGCCTTATGATATTGTCATTATTTTTCTCAAAAATTGATCACCCTAACTTTATGGGAAAACATGATTTTGTCCTCTGAAACCATATGGTTCTAGCATAATAATCGATTTTTGAACTTTAAATGTTTGGGTAAGTACTCATCAAAATCAAGGTTTTGCTTAAAAAATTATTATTTTTTCCTTGAGATAATAGGGTCCAAAAACACCCACTTACTCTAATAAGAACAAAAAAGAGTTATGCATGTTATTTAATTATTACATAAAACCAGAATTAGATATTTAATTGCCAAATCAACTCACGCATGCTTAGCTGCTGTCTCCAAACGTTTCTTCTCTTCTCTATGAACTCCTTTTTCTTTTTCTTTTTGACCCAAAGCTCCCCATCTAATCTAATTGATAAAATTTTTGTTAGAAAATTTATTTTTTGAAGAATGCATAACAATTTGTTTTTTCAAAGTGTGAAATGATGTTGCAGCCAAAAAAAAAAAAGAGTAAACGTGGAAAGAAGCACACTGATTGGTGGAGGACTAAGGTGAGTCAAGTATTGAAAAGAGATGCCTCCAACCAATTATTCAAATATATTTATTTATTCCTAAGACGACAGACTTTGCAGACAATTTGGTGTTGGCCAATCCACCATTTCTGTTTGTCTATACAACTTGTTTGAATTATTGCCACTCAATTGTACCCCCCTGCCCAACACTTGCTCTTAATTTCTTTCACAAAACTACAAATACGATATTATTAATTAGTCCCTGTTTTTGACTGAAAATACTCTTTTTCACGTTTTAAAAAAAATAAAATATGTACCAAAAAGCAAATAAAATAAAATAAAACATTATTCTTATACGGTTTTATAGAAACAATTTTGAGTGTTGACACTTTCTATGTATAAATTACATGGAACCAGCTTTCCTCCTTTGCAAAGGAGAGTCCTTTGTAGAATCTGGATCATTTGATCAGATCTCAACGGTCCAAATTTAATATTATTTTTATAATAATAATATTTTTATAATATATTAAATCTGAATCGTTGAGATCTGATCCAATGGTCCAGATTCTACAAAGACCCTCCTTTTCTTTAAAGAAAAGGAGGAAAGCCCGGTCCTAATTACATATCAGGTCCTTTTGCTCAACAAATTTTTCAAATAGAACTTTTCACCAATTTTTCTATTTTATATAAAATTTAAAGTGAAATGCCACTATTCATATCTCATAAATTATATGACTTTTTTTTTTATAAAGAAAAACAAAACATTACATACAATTAAAACTACTATTATATTTTTCCTTCATCATTCCTCACCTCTATTTTAAAGGGTGGGATGATCAAATAGGCAAACATCAATTTCTAAGGGACTTGATTCTCTGCATTGCATTATAACACTAAGACTTTGCTGCCCATTTCTTCCTATTTCAAAGATTCTCATATTTGAAGATAAAATTTGATTATCTCCGGTCACGACATTGGCATAAAATTCAACAAAATGATTATAAAAATTATAGGGTTAATATAACTTTTGGTCCCTGAAGTTTGATCCAATTTTGGTTTTAGTCCCTCAAGTTTAAAATCGGTGGTTTTGGTCCCTGAAGTTTCACCTAATTTTGGTTTTGGTCCCTCAAGTTTGAAATCGGTGGTTTTGGTCCCTAAAGTTTCACCCGATTTTGGTTTTGGTCCCTCAAGTTTGAAAAGGACTTGATTTTTTTCCGGGTCGGGTCGAGTTTCAAAAACGGGTCGCCAAATCCTTTTCAAACTTGAGGGACTAAAACCAAAATCAGATGAAACTTCAGGGACCAAAACCATTGATTTCAAACTTGAGGGACTAAAACCAAAATTGGGTGAAATTTCAGGGACCTAAACCACCGATTTCAAACTTGAGGGACCAAAACCAAAATTGGACCAAACTTCAGGGACCAAAAATTATATAAACCCAAAATTATATAATAATGTATTCATGTGCCGGAATCATTTATCTTGTACACACATGCTTTTTTATTTTTATTTTCTTAAATAAATATTGATATCCACTGCTAATCAAAGAACTCGACAAAAGCCAGTTTCCCCCATCAAACTCCCTCTCATGTCTAATAGGTGAATGTTGATTAAAAATACAAAAGTTATCTTCAATCTTAGTTGACTACTTTTAAATAGTAATTTTTTTTTCTAAAAAAAATGCGGGCCCACAGGCTGACCCGCAACCCGTACACTACAGGTTAGGGTTGGCATTTTGCTAGCTCGCAGAAGTGCGGGCCACACAAGCCTACACCGCGCGGGTTGGTGCGGGCCAGCCCGTAACCCGCGGGCTGACCCGTATTCCCAACTCTAAATATAAATATTTTAATATCACTTAATTAACTTTCTTAATTTTTTTAAAAGTAGTCAACTGAGATTGAAGATAGTATATAGATTTATAGGTATGAAAGACATAATATTCAAAGAGAAGTTCGTGGGCTCTCCATGAGAACATGACCAATAACTCTCAACCAATCAAAAATAAAAAAAATAGGGGCCAGATGGGCTAGTTAGTGGTGGAGTATTACAAGAGTTACAAAATATGGTTTATATAATATAATAAAAAAATTTGATATCAAAGACACATTGAATCACATTATACTTAATTATGATTGGGTTAGACCTTTTGCATTAAATAAATAGCGGTCAAAAAGAAAAGAAGGCTTCTACAGATGGAAAACACACACCAATACAATTTTGATATTGTTCACAGAGAAAAGAAACTTATAGGTTATAGTTTTAAAAACATTATTTATCGAGCGTAATAAACATATAACCAGGATGAATGGTTCAAATATTCAAATGAAATAAAAATAAAAAATAAAAAAATCCTCCACAATAATTAATTTCTTTAGAAAAAGGAAGGAGAAGTGGCAGTCTTATCCCAATACTCACGGCTTGAAAATCCAAGATGGATCCAAATAAATATGTAATTAAGGGACACATGAATGGTAATAATGACATTCATGTCATTGTTTGGTTAAAAAGGGTTAACCCTTCATTTTTTTTAACAACTCTTTGGCCATCGGATATTCAGCCGGCGCTGTTTTGGATCATAGTATTAGGTACCGAATAACCAGCTAATCAAAATTAAGGCTTTATCGTCAAGATATCTCAACTCGGAAATCTTTTTTATTTTTTTTGAAGTACATGTATCCTCTTATTGAAAGTAATCTTGTTTAAAGTACTGTCAGACACTAAATATAGACACATCTCCTAACAATGATTCAAATCTCAATTCAACACGTTATAAGGGACTGACATATTTCATTATACCCAATCCGATCCAACCCTCGTTAGTAAATCTTTTTTTAATTAGATAGGATTCAAACACAATTCGCGTATTTTGTGGTCTAAACGGTCCATCTCGCTAGACCAAGTACCTTGACTAGAAAGTGTCAACCCTTCATGATCTGCGTGATCTTCTATATCTTGAGACTTCAGTTGGGTTTTGCTTTCTTTGTTTTCTTTCCCAAGTAAACTGCCCAAGAAACATGGCTCTTGTATCACATCTTTGACTTCAAACTAGCTAGCTATAGCGACCAAAGGACACACGCATATATAGAATGCATATTTGACTTTCAACTATATGTATTAGTGTTGGTTTGTAACAGCTTATTTTTTAATAATAAGTGCTTATAAATAGTGATTCACGGTATATAAAATAAGTATGTGAGAGGAGTTTTATCTCAACTTGCGTAATAAAGACTTATTTTCTAAAATTAAGTGATTTCAAACACAGCTTTAATCGGATACAATCATACATAATTCAAACTGAACGTTCCCTGATAACGGCCTACCTGCCTACCTCATTAATTAACCCTAATCCCATTATAATGACCACCGATTAATTCACAGTTCCCCGCGTATACTTTTATAGTTCACTTCAAAGCTAGCCCTTTCATCAATGTTAATAGGTAGACAATTAATAAGTAACAGTAGATATATATTTCTCTCTTTGTTGTGCCTAATTACAAGACCTTTTTCAAAAAAGGGAGAGGAGGAAATAATAAACACATAAGGTTAATTAACTCACTTAACTCATATGACAAAGACAGCGTGTGTGTTTGGATTAGTTTTTTTTAATGACTTTTACGACTTACGAAGTAAATGTGTGAGATGAGTTTTGTCTCAGGTTGCGCAAAACATAATTTGGAGGTTTGCCAAATACGGGTGGAAACGTGGAATATGAGAATCTCGCATGTATTATTAGAAAGAAATTAGTTTAAAATTTTGTCTTATAATTAGGACCAAGATCAATTTCTAAATGTTGTCCTATAATTAGGACCGGAGGGAGTAGTTTATAAGTCAGTCAAATTAATGTGAAAAAAATAATAAATATAAATATTTTAAAGTAATTTATTTCATTTGATAAATCTCCTCAAATTAATCAATTAGATCTTATATTGAAGACTAGAGGGGGTTTTATAAGTAAATGTTTATGGCTCAATCCCTACAATAAGGTAACAAAAGGTTCAATCCCTACAATAAGGGGGAAAATCTACTAATATTTCATGACTTGGCTTTCTTCACATTTTTTATATAGCTATCAGAGATACATCTAATGACAATATGATGTTTTCTCATGTGAAGATTGTTTGAAATCACTGTAGGGTTTTTTTTTAATAAGAAAAAAGTGTAGTTATATGAATAAAAAATTAGATTTTTTTTTTTATTGATACTCAGGTTTATTTTTTATTTTTTATCATGTTCCAAAAATATTAAGTACAATCATAAGCACACCCTATGGGGCTTGAGAGGAAGCTTATTATTAATATGATTTTTAGAGATCAATAATTGAATTAAAATGTAGTTAGAGACAAAGTAGGTAAACTGAGAATGACAGTGCATCATGTGAGAATCTTCATGCTCACCCAGCAGGGACAAAAAATAAAAAATAAAAAATCAATGGGTGGAAGGGGAAAGTGATATATATTATTAATAATTGGGCACATGATGGGTCTACAAAACTTATACTTAGTAATCAATATTGAATATTAAATTAGATAAAGAGAGAGTTTATTTAAAGGGGTGGGCAGAGGCAACCATCGTTGATAATGAAGCAGCTAGCGTGTAAAGAGAACATTTATACTGTGTTCCTCATTACCTGAATTATATATATGCGCGTCAATTACAAGCTTCATTAATAATTAACAAAAATCATGCTTGACTCATTTTAATATTCTTCTAATTCAAATAAGTTGGACACAAGAAAGCACTTATATCGTTGGAGATGCTCAGGAACACACACCCATGTTGACTGCCTCTGATATTAATTTTTCGTCATCACAAATGTTTTATATATTTTTTTTGGGGGAAATTTTGTTCTCGAAGTTGTCCCTCAGAAATTTTTAGAGGGTAATTTTATCTCAGAAGTGTTAAAAAAGAAGCAATTTTACCCTGAACGTTATTCCAGTTAATTTTAACTATTATTTCACCAATATGCTGAGCTAACAATCCATGTGTCATTTACTTCATTTCTTTTTGAAGTTAGATTTAAAAGTTTCAGGACAAATTTACATCTTAACAAAAATAACTTGGATGACAGGTGGATTACCAATTCAATATAATTAGTAAACTAACAATTAAAATGGACTGAAATAACGGTCATAACAAAATTGCTCACTTTTTTACATTTTCGAGACAAAATTGCCTCTTGAAAAACTTTCAAAATAAAATTGTCTCTCAGTAACAGTTTTCGAGTCGAAATAGGGCCTTAACCCTTCTTTTATTATTATGTGACATTTAACCAAAGCCACTTTGAATATAAAATATCGCTTTGGTTTCTTTCTTTTCTTTTCTGTTAGCCATACATAAAATAAGAAGCACCACTATGACCAGAAAATATGTTATTCCCGCCAGGCATGAAAATGGAATATGCATCAAACTCTGCAAATCCATGTATGGTAAGGTGTAGAAAAAAAAAAGAAATCAAATCCTAAATCTTCTGTCTAAAACCTCCTTGGCACTCTAACCAAGCCAGATTGTTAATATTATGAAGAATTACTTAAAAAAAAAATTTCAAATATTCTCATCAAATTATTTTAATAAAAGCATAATACTCTTTATGGTCCTAAATATAAAATATAATTAATTTTTTTTAGAGAGATTAAGGAAGTTAAATAAGTTACTTAATCATATAATATATAGTGCATCATTAGATTATATATTAATTTATAAATTAGGCAAAATAGTTTGGAGAAAAAATGACAAATATAAATATTTTAAAGTAATTTAATTAATTTCTTTAATATTTTTAAAAAAATCAACTCTATCTTATATTTTGGACCGAAGGAAGTATAATTTTTTCCAAGATATCAATCTAAAAAATATTAAATTTTATAAAATTGCATTATTTACCAACAATTAACAACGCTACGGTGAGACCTGGTTCATTCCCTAAATAATCAATCTCGAAAAAATGAACCTTACTAATCAATAATTTTGATTTTATTATAACTTAATTTGAAACTTGATTTCAGTACAACTCTGCCCTTATAATTTTACTTCAATTAAAATGGTTCATGAACTTTAATTTACTACAAGACTCATTCCTATAGCTCTAATAATTTAAAATTTTAACCTTGAAGGTTCATGAAAAATATAAGAACTAATATTTTAAATGGTTATATTATAAAATCGGTTCAAGTTCAAGGACTAAGTTACAATTAAACCGAAATTTTAAAAATGTGTTGCATCAAGTTAAATTTTAGGAATTGAGTCACCGCAGAATCAAAAGTTTAAAGACAAAAATATCGATATTCATGTTATCTTATTATATCCTTTCAATTTTTCCTTCGCAGCTGGCAGTGAATCCGCGATATTTAGATAGTGAAAACAATGTAATGGCAGATCTTCTAGCTAAGAGGGCGTTAAACGGTAGCTTGGGTTTGACCTTAGTAGGTCTGGATGAGCACAGTAATACCTGATATGGTTTAGTTTTCTTTCCCATGTATAAAAATATATATATATCCTTTCAATTTTTCCTTAAATTTTATTAAGGTTCATCCAATTTCATTTTTATTTTTCATATAGATTAAAAAGGAGAAAGATTTTGTTTTTGGTTAATGTTTATAAAAACTAGAAAGATTGTTACATCTAAATAGGTAAAAAATCAAGACAAGTCTTTCAACAAAAAAAAAAAATGACCTTCGAAAAATAAACCACTTTACCCATTAGAATGAAGACTCTTATTATTAAAGAAAAATTAAGATTTGAAAACAAAACCAATAATAACATTACCTACCAAACCTCAAAAAAGATTTAACTATCTGATTCTTGATCTCAAGTCAATTGTAGTGTGGGTCTACCTTCACGCAGTAACAATCGATTCAGGATTTCCCCCCCCTAACTAAACCTAATCTTCATCGAACGATTGGTTTGGGACCCTCAGACAATATAATCCAGAACTCAGACAACTAGATTGCAGAATTGGTCTTGCCTTGACCTTTTCAAGAACAAAAAAAATCATGAACCAGCTCTCTATTATCCCCTAATGAACAAGACACAGAAATGAGCAAAATTCTTCATCCAATAAGCAGTAACAAGTGTCAGTCTCAAGACTCAAGAACCCAAAACTAAAAATCTATAACACAGTCACTGTTTACAACTTTGAGTCTTTGATGAAATCAGCAAAACTTTGTCTCCACAATGAGACGCCATACAATAATTGTACAACTAATAAACTAGGGTGTTCAAAGTATTCCGGTCCCGATCCCGGACATTTTGATTACGGGAATTTTCTGTCCTGGTCGGGACCTGGACCTATGGGACCCGGGACCGGGACTGAGACCGGTCACATATCTTGTGATCCCGGTCCCAGTTTTTTAATTTTTTTCTTAAAAACTAAGTTATTGTTTTATTTTTGTATTTTTTATCTCATAATTTAAGTTATCATTTGATAAAATGTGTATGACATATTTAGTTGGAGTTAAACTATAAATATCGTGATACTAATCCTACTATATAATGTATAAAAATAATAACAAAAATTATGAAGGTGATCATAATAATAATAAAATAATTATTCTTCAATTCTATATCAATTTGTGTGATTATTATGGCCTTATTAGATGTTAAATAATTACTTTAAACACTAGATTATAGAAAATTTAACTAAAATAATAATATTTTTTAAATTTAATTTTTTTTAAAAAAATGGGAATTCCCGATTTGATCCCAGTCCCGCCTGAGATTACCGGGATCGGGATGCAATTTGTATCCCGGCCAAAAACCGGAACCGGGACTGAGAGTGGTGGGTCCCGGTCCCGGATTTAAACACCCCTGCAACAAACCATCACCTTGTTTCTGCTTTGGCAGGAAGAATAGAATGAGGTGAAGTAGTATTAAGAGAATGATTAATTTTCCTCGTTACTTTTGTTATTTTTCTTTTTTATGTAACATATGACCAAAGCCACCTTGAATATATAACATTAAATATCTCTTTGTTTTAATGATATATAAAATAAGAAGCACCATTATGACCAAGAGGTCGAATCTCCGCCAGGCATGAAAATCGGGGGGGGGGGCTGGCTTCAAATCCATAACCTTGTGTCTTAAACATGGATCCTTGGCACTCTAGTCAAGCCAGATTGTTAATATTATAAAGAATTACTAAAAACGATTCTCATCCAAATTATTTTAATAAAAGCATAGTACAATTTATTCCCATATATCAAATATAAAATTGCATTATTTGCCAACAATTAACAACGGTGAGACCTGGTTCATTCCCCAAACAATTTAATTATGAAAAAGTAAACCTAACTAATCCAATAATTTTGATTGAGTTATAACTTAATTTGAAACCTAAACTCAGTATAACTCAACCCTTATAATTTTACTTCAATTAAAATTTGGTCTATGAACTTTAATTTACTATAACTCATTCCTATAATTTTAATAATTTAAAACTTAACCTTGAGGTTTCATGAAAAATATAAGAACTAATTTTTAAATAGTTAAATTATAGGATCAATTCAAGTTTAGGGATTAAGTTATAATCAAATTGAAATTTTAAGGATGTGTTGCATCAAGTTAAAATTATTAAAATTTAAGAATTGAGTTACTACCGAATTAAAACTTTAAAGACAAAAATATTGATATTCCCTTTATTTGATTATATTCTTTCAATTTTTCCTGAAATTTCATTAAATTTCATCCAATTTCATTTTTATTTTTTAATATAGATTAAAAAGTAGAAAGATTATTTTTTGTTTATGCTTATAATAAGTAGAAAGATTGCTAGTTTGTTACACCTAAAAAAGTTTTTTTAAAAAAAAATCAACACAAGTCTTTCAACCAAAAAAGAAAAATTGACCTTCAAAAAACAAACCACTTTACCCATTAGAATGAAGACCCTTTATTATTCGGGCAAAAAAAAAAAAAAAGACTCTTATTATTAAAAAAAATTAAAATTTAAAAACAAAACCAATAATAACATTACCTACCTACCCAAAAAAAGATTTAACTATCCCAGTCTTGAACTGCAGTCAATTGTAGTGTGGGTCTACCTTAACGTAACAACAGTCTACTCAGGAATTTTTTAACTAATCCTAATTTTCATCGAACGTTTGGTTAGGGACACCCGGACAATCTAATCCAGAACTCAGACGACTAGATTGCAGAATTGGTCTGTCTTGACCTTTTCAAGAACAAAGAATCATGAACCAGCTCTCTAGTCTCTATTATCCTCTAATGAACAAGACACGGGGACAGAAATGAGCAAAATCATTCATCCAATAAGCATAATATTTGTCAGTCTCAAGAACCCAAAACTAAAAATCTATAACACAGTCACTGTTTACAACTTTGAGTCTTTGATCAAATCAGTAAAACTTTGCCTCCACAATGAGACCCCATACAATAATTGTACAACCAACAAATTCAAATAAAAAATACAGATCAATCTCATCAGTCCAAGGAACAAGCAAGTATCTATAATATCATCCACCATCACGTTGTCTCTCCCTTGGCATGAAGAAGAGAATGAGGTGAAGTAGTATTAAAAGAAGCAAAATGAGTACCAGTATCAGAACTAGCACTCATCTTACCAAACGAAGTAGAAGCAAACGAATTGAGCAAGAACTCATCAAACCCTTCATGGTTTTGACCATTCCCTCCACCTGGTTTTCTCAAACTCTCTGGCAATTCCACTTCTCCTTCCAAAAACATCACCAAATGCTTCATACTTGGCCTATTATTAGGCACATCATTGGAACAAATCAAACCCAATTTCAACACCATCACTACTTCTTCTTCATCATATTCTCCATTCAACTTTGGATCCACCACTTCTAGTAACCTCGCTTCTCTGTACTTTTCCCACACCCAATCCACCAGAACCAACTCTTCCGGTAACGCCTTCGGTTCAATGGGTCTTCTTCCACAAACCACCTCAAGCATTAAAGCACCAAAAGCATACACATCAGAGCTCGGAGTGGCTTTACCAGTTCGAGGCAATTCAGGAGCTAAATACCCTAATGTACCCACCACCCTGGTCGTACTTGGGTTTGCTCCATGTTCATATAATCTAGCCAATCCAAAATCTCCTAATCTTCCATTCATCTCATTGTCTAGTAAGACATTACTTGCTTTGACATCTCTGTGAATCACAACTTGTTCATATCCTTCGTGGAGATATAAGAGAGCTGAAGCAACACCTTTTATAATCTTGAACCTTTGTTCCCATGTGAGAATTGCTTCTGGCCGGTCGAATAGGTACTTGTCCAAGCTCCCATTGGCCATGTAATCGTATACAAGGAGGAGGTCGCCTCGCCGGCGACACCAGCCGAAAAGTTGAACAAGATTCCGGTGACGGAGCCGCCCAATGCTGGCGATTTCTGAGACAAACTCCCTAAGGCCCTGTTTGGATTCGTGGGAAATTCGTTTTACAGCGACCTGGGTTTTTGAACTTGGGAGTGTTCCTTTGTACACTCGACCAAACCCACCTTGTCCAAGGAGCCCCTTATCCTTAAAACGTCTTGTCGCTTTTTTCAACTCTTGGTATGAATATCGATGTGGTCCGATTTCTAGCTCCCAAGCTTCTATTATGTCGGCGTTTTTAATTTTTCTAAACAAGTAAACACCGATGGCTACCGCCGATAATGTAATCAGTACAACCGGCACTGTTACTCCGATTATGAGCTTTGTCGGTTTCTTCTTCGGACCTGGAAGTTGTGGGAGAGAAGAGAGATCGAGAGACCGAGCTGGACCATTGATTTTGAAGCTCCAACCCAAGATGTAATGGGAGCTAGCAAGAAGACCAGTGGAAGCAGAGAATCCAACATACATATAATCTTCGAGAATCGGCGAGAGATCTACAGGGAACGACAAGAGTGGTTTTCTGGGTTTTGTCGAAGAAGCAGAGAGGGTAACAGTCAAGAGATTCGCCGCCGAATCGTAATCAACCCAGGCCATAATCGGCGTCCCGCCGGAGAGATTGAGATCTTGCCTTGTTCCACCTGAATCGTCGGGGTAATACCCAGCAGTCTCAGATTTGTTGGAGACTAAGCTGTTTATGTCGATTCCGACATGGTTGTCGTTAATGTCCCCGAATTCGAAGTCCTGGACGGTGTCAAACTCGACGGCGAATAAATGGTTGGAGAAATTGCCGACATCGGAGGAATTAAGGAGGCCAAGGTACTGACTTGGTAAGCCCTTGAGATCTTTAGAAGTTGCTATGGTGAAAGCCAAGCCATGGCCACCGAGCTTGAAGAAAACAGGGACAGTGACGAGAGCAAAAGAAGCAGAGAAGGAAAAGACTTTACCAGAAGACAAGTTCTTGAACTGGAATGGAGATGCATAAAAAGCATGACCCTGTAATCTATTTGTCTGGTTCGTCAGTTGCAAGATTCCGTTTTTCTGGATTTCTGTTAAACCGTTGAGGGTTAAGTTGGTTCCAGCATCCTTAAATCCGGGGAAGAAAACCTCGTCAAGCTGAGAAGACAGAGGAATCAGAAGGAAGAGGAAAACAGAGGAGAGTTCAAGAAGAAACTTGGCCATGGTAATTAGGAGGAGAAGCAGGGAACAATGAAGGGATAAGAGGGATTTATATGAAAGGAACAAGGAAAGGGAAAGGAAAATGTGTGGTGTTTTTCATTCAAAAAAAAACAAACGAGCTTTGGTTTGTGTCAGAACTCAGAAGTCCATGCTGGTATTGTGGTGTGGATGGATGGAGAAAGAAAGTGGAAGGGAAGATTGGGAAAGATAAAGGAGGGCTTTTAATTAGAAAAATGATTTCTGTTTTAGCTTTTTACAAGGGGGAAAGGGAAGACGGGGAGGCTAAACAGTGATATATTTGAATTAGTTTTTAAAAATATTTTTTATGATTTATTAGCTAAGCATATGAGAGTAGTTTTATCTTAACTTAAAGAAAATGATAAAAAATTTATTTGAGATAGTTTATAAAGAGCTTATAAGTGTTTTTCAGACAAAACTCCTCTAATCATAATTGAAAAACTATTTTTAAAGCTTCCAATCAATATTTCAAACAATTATTTTGTTATTTAGAGAATATCTTTTACTAAGGGGTTGTTTGGCATGAGGGATTTAGAGGGGATGAAAAATTTTTATGAGTTAGATTAAAAAAAATTGGAGAAATGAGATTACAAAATTTTAATGTAGAAAAGATATAAAATAATTGAGTAAGAAAAATAAATTTAAAATTTTTAATCTCACTTTTTTATTTTTTTTTAAAATCCAATTTAAAAGAATTTTCTAACCCAGTTACTCTCTCCTCCACTTATACCAAACAAGCCCTAGATGACGTGCGTTTCTAGGATACTTTCTCAAGAGTCATTGCTTTGGGTTTTTGACGTGGCTGACTTGCGGGAGGTTGTGGCAGCACATTTTATTTGGGGAATATCACACTTTTGAAACCAAACCAAGAAAACAATTCTATCACATTTTAGGACCCAACCAAACACCACCCATGTAAAGTGGAATTCATTACTTCTTCCCAAAAAAAAATACTAGCAAAGTTAGACTAACCTTGTCCTTGGTCAACCACTGCCTCTTGAATAAAACATGAAGGGTGATTAAAGTGATAAAAATTGACATACATCTTATATGAGTATTTTGTTAATTGGCCAGCTATAGTTATCACCTCCCTATAGAAATGAATTACAACAACTTGTCAATCTTTATAAAGCACAAGTCTAATCTCATTCACTGTATTTTTAAATAGGTACTTCCTATCACATCTTTTAAAAAATACCATGTTATCTGACCCGGACCGAATCGGCTGAACCGGACTAGAAATCGGCGACCCAGGCACTAAACCGGTCCGGTTTGGTGACCCATTCTGGGTCAATTTTTTTTTTTAAAAAAATATTTTATAATTTCATATTATAAATCTAAAATATTCCATTTCTCACCGATTTGACTCCAGTCTGACCTACTGACCCTTGACCTAGTACCCCGACCGATTCACTGACCGGTCCGAGTTTAATTACCTTGAAAAAATAAAACTAATTGATTCTACACATTCAGAGAGCAAGATAATCTTCCTAAAACCTTTTTGACCAACATAAGTTAAGGTCATGTATATAACATACCTTTGCAGTTATAAGTGAAGGAGTTGTTAGCATACAGTTGAATTCACCGGTTCATCTATCTGTAAATCTTTACTTTACAGATTGAGTTTAATAAATAACTGAAGGTAAGTTGAACATATACACAAATTCAACATCGCGATAGTTCAATTGGGTGGCTTTCAATTTATAATTTTTTTATAGTATTCATTTTTTAATCTGGAAAATATTAAAATATTGGATTAAAAAAAGTAGAAAGTTTGTTGGAATCATTTTTATTTAAATATCTTCTTGACATTTATTTTTCATTTTTTAAAATATACAAACAAGTAGGGGAAATAGTGTATACAATTTAAAACCTTTTGCAATGAAGAATTTTTTTTTTAGGGTTTTCAATTTACCTTATCCCTTGTCTGTTCTACTTATTATTTGTTATTTTAAAAATTAAAAAATGAATACGATAATTTACTCAACTCAAAATAATTCCCATTGACTTTTCATAATTTTTTACTTTCATACATTGTTTTGTTTTATTCTTTGGATTTTCAATTGGATTAATAGGGACACTCGGGTTAATTAATTTCTTTAAATATTGGATAAAGGATGGGGTTCTGAAATCATATTATATATTTTTAGAGTTTAAAGTGTGAATTGCTCTTCTTATATTGATCAAAACTGTTATTTTTCCCATTTAATAATTTCACATATTTGGTTCATTTCTATTTCTATTGTTGGGGTTCCTTGTGCTGTCATTTTTCATGGGACCCACTGTGATCCTCATCCCGTCCGGATCCATGGATCCCACAGCTTTATTGCTGCCCACTGCATCGCACTTCCCCTCATTACTTATAGATCGCAGGCTCTAAAGCGCTCTCTCCCTTTTTTTTTTTTTAAATGAAACACTGTATATCCATCAAAATGTCAAAAGGAATTACACTTTAAAAATCTATCATTACAAAACAATCAAAAAACAAAACAAACGGAATTAAAAGACGTCATCCTTAAGCTCTTTAAAACCACTAATGTCGCTCAATAGTCTTATTCAATTATCATCAATTATTTGTCAAATAATTCAATTTTTTTAAACCAAATAAGCAATTTTTGTAAATGGAAGTTAGAACTTCTTTGGTAATACTCCCTCCGGTCCTAATTATAGGACAACATTTGAGAGTTGATCTTGGTCCTAATTATAGGACAAAGTTTTAATTTTTGTCAATTTCTTCTTAAAATACTCCCATTGATACTTTCTCAATAATAATGAAACACAATAATAATTTTATAATACACCTATGTATTTTATAAAGTAAGTAATACTTACAATTCATTAATACCACATATACTTCAATTCTAACTACTTCAATTCTACTATTTCTTTTATTTTATAAGAATAAAGGGTAAGAAAATCAATTTAATACTATCAACGTCATTATCTCTATTTTTAAAAATTGTAACTTTCCTTTTTTTTAATTCCACTCGAACCAAACCGGCATAATTACATTTTAATGACAGGCAATATCACTTGCTTTACATCAAGGCAAGTGATTAACATGAATAGAACATTATTTTTTGTACGTATTAAATAAGGGCATTTTAGGAAAATAAATAGGATTAACTAATTTAACTATCATTCTTAATTTCTCCAAAGTTAGGTAAATATGTCCTATAATTAGGATCGGAGGGAGTAAAATTAAGGAATTTTTTTTAAAGTATTTTTATAAAAAAAATAGATGAGATAGACTTTAGGAGCTTAACAAGAAAACGTCACATGTCACCAATAGTAATAAGCGGTCTCATTTAATTAAAAAAAAAACATAAATTTAAATTCTGAGAAATATTAAGAAAATTGAGACTTTTGATCCTTTAAATTTTGAGCAGAAAATCCTTAACCAATTAGAAAAAAAAAAATTGAGACATTTGATCGCTGACTAATTTTTTGGCAGCCGGCCAAATTGGACTCCGTTGACAAAGTGACCCCCACAAAATCTGACCACTGATGACTGGCTCGTGGGACTCCTATAAGTGATCGGGCACGGCTAGCAAGTTCCCGGCGAGGTCTTTCTTTCTTTCTTTTTTTTAAATTACAATTAATGATTATGGTCTTTATTGAAAGTTCTATAATTCAAGAGCCTATACTGACATTACCTTCCTTATCTGTCCCTTATTTATATTATTTTTGAATGTTTACAAATTTAAATACATGAAAAATTAAGAAAAAAAATTAAAAAAATATAGACAAGAAAGTTAAAAAAAGTAATTTATATGCAATTCAAAGAATTATACAACTCATCATGAATTTTATATTTTAGTGACAACATCAAACTTCCTCTCAACTTATGGCAACTTATGTGTTCGTTTGGAATATCTTATTTTTGAGTAATAAATGCTTATAAATCGTGATTCACGGTATACGAGGTAAGTATGTGAGAGGAGTTTTATCTCGGCTTGCGTAATAAGGACTTATTGTTCAAAAATAAATGATACCAAACACAGGCTATGTGCTTGTTTGGAATAGCTTATTTTTGGGTAATAAGTGCTTATAAATCGTGATTCACGGTATACGAGGTAAGTATGTGAGAGGAGTTTTATCTCGACTTGCGTAATAAGGACTTATTGTCCAAATATAAGCCCAACTAAACACACACTATGGCTACCCTAAAACACAAGTCACAAAATTTGAACATCTTTTATATTTATAGAGAATAACAAATGTAAAATATGGCAGAGCATATGTCAATGAAATAGACGCTTTGGTTGAAAGTGATAATTACTCCTCCACTTGTTTTAAACTATTTAATTAACTCACGTGGGTATATTAAGAAAATGAGATAATTAAATTAATTAATTATGAAAAATATGATCTAATCTCTCTAAAATAACCTTATAACATCATATTATATATTAATTTATAAGTTAAATAAATTAATTTTAAAAAAATTAATAAATAATAGAGAAAAATATATTAATATTTTATATTTAGGATTAAGACGAGATCTACCAACAAGATAATATATTTATTGAAAGGAGCATTTGAGTAAATATTCAGAACATGTTGAATTCTAATAAAAAAAAGCATATCCACATGGTGAAAAGTGGAAAGAGTTTGTGGTATTAGGAGGTTTGGTGGCGGTTGCTCACCAGAGGCAGAATCAAAGAATCTTAAGAACGCAGCCTCATGCCTTGACACACACATTATTAAATTCTTCAAAATTATAACTAAAATTCTGTCTTCTTCATAGCTTCAACTAATTGACTCAGTCTTCCAATCTTATCCCTCCCTAATTTATTTTATTCCCTCTCTACCCTCAATCTTCACAAACACTTCTCTTATTTGGATTCTGTTCCCTATCGCAAGGGACCACGTTGTTCTTTTTTTTTCTAGAAAGACAGGTTATCATATTTTGGATTTTATCTGGATCATTTTTCATGCGTAATCTTAGACAGTGACATTTCTATACAAATATTTCTTACGTATCATGTTTTGGTCAATAAAATAATAAAATTATGAAATGGAGAAGATTATCTGTATATTAATCAATTATTTTTTTTTTTGTATTTTTTAATGGACGGATATTATTTTTATGAGATTCAATAACAAACTGGTCTAAAACTCAAGTGTTGTTTTTGCTGTGAACCTGTGACCACTTCTTGTACCCCTTGGCGTCGTTCGAGTGACGTTCAAGAATGAAGATTGTGACTGTATTATATTTCCTTCTAGATATGTATAATTCTTTTTTCCACTGAAAGCTGTATTATTCAAGGTACTTCATCCACTAAATGTGAGTATATTGTCTAATAGGAATTTAAACCATCATTCATTATAGGGTTAAGGGGTAAAAATATTCTGAAAGTTTTTGCCTAGGAGCTATGGATGTCTGAAAGTTTTTGATAAGGCATTTGTGGCCCAAAAGTTTTTAAAATGGGACAATTTCACCCCTCCGTTAACATACCAAAACAGTCAACGTTTGTTAACCAAATTCTGCAGAGGTAGCATGCGTGTGTGGCACAATCAGCAACTTTGAGTTTGTTCTATTTATTCTTTTGAAAAGTATGATGTGGAAAAAAGGTGAGGTAGATGTTACGTAGACATGCCACCTTTGTAGAATTTGATTAACAAACGTTAACCGTTTGAGTATATTAACGATGAGGTGAAATTACCTCATTTGTAAAACTTTAGGGGCAAAAATACCCCTTTGAAAACTTTCAGACACCTACAACCTCTGGGTGAAAACTTTTGGGACATTTTTCCCCCTTAACCCTTTGTTATATTGTAAGATATCAGTTTTTTTTTATTAGACCAAATCCTATTAGTATTATATAACTGTTTATGTTTTTAAGCACACGTCCAAAACTTTTTATGCAACAAGTCTCAAAGTAGTGATTATAGGTGTTGTGTCACATGGAATGAAAGATTCTTTAGGTTATCCTTATTCTAAACATTTATTTATAAATATGGAAAGCGACCAATAGCATTAGATGCTTAACGATGCAACCAAACGACACAGGTTTAAAATATGAAAAACAAACCCACACATTGACAGGGGTCCTTGCTTTTCAAAATCCTGTAGAAGACACGAAGAAACAGGGTTACAAGTCCTTTCCACATGAGGACTCTTTGTGCCATTGGACAATATGGATATTGACTTAATTATCAAAATTCTACGAGCCTATAAAACCATCTTTTTTCCTAAGCATATGTATAGGCAAATCTTGTTTGAATCGGTCTTAGATATTAAACGTTAATACTTCTCCCTATAAAAAAATACAACCATGTGTGTACGGCTTACTGTTGACGCAACCGTTCTGATGTAAATAAATAAGGTTGAGGCACTCCTCCCCACTCAGCAACTACAAATTCCTAGAAAAACAATTATTATTAAGGTATTAAAACTCGGATCGGGTATTGAACCGGTCGGGGTACTGGGTTAAAGGTCAGTGGATCAGATCAGAGCTAAACCGGTGAGAAATTAAAAATTTTAGATCTATTAATATACAATTCTAACAAAAAAATTAAAAAATTGATTTAAAAAAAAAAAATTAAAAACCCAGACCGGACCGGGTCACCAGACCGAACCGGTTTGATGCCCGGTTCGACAGTTCCCGGGCTGGACCGGCCGGTCCGAGATTTTTACTTCATTCATTTAGGGAGAATTACACTAAGGTCCCATGGAAGAAGAGAAATTAAAAAATGGTTCCAATAGATTACAAAATGAAAAAATGGTCCCATCGAGTTATTAATACAGGCTCATGGAGTTGTTAATGAGTTGTCAATATAGGCTCCTGGAGTTGTTAATGGGACCATTTTTTCATTTTGCAATCTACAGGGACCATTTCTTCATGTTTTTCCTTCTTTGGGACCTCATTGTAATTCTCCCATTCATTTATTTAAAGATACACTGATACTTTATATTCACGTGTCAAATAGTTCTAGTTACAGAAGCAGTAAACACAATGTACCATTTCAGAGTAATGCTTATGCCACCTTAAATCTATAGGCCAATAGAATATAGGCACACACAGCGACTGTTCTGAGAAACTTACTGCTACCATGACTATCACCCTCCCTACACTATTTTCTCTCCCAATCTTCTACTTTTTAATATCATCCCAAAAATACAAAAGCAATCATTTAAAACTAGTAAGTGCAGCTTCCATCGTCACTCCTAGCCGTTGGATCATAGTTTTCAGCAGAAGGGTCTGTGCAACCTTCAGGGACAGGAACATGAACTTGCTGAGCTCCTTGTCCTGCATCCACAAACATTTAGGCAACACTATGCTTCGTCATATTTGTTCCAATTCTTAATTCTGTCACAATCCTAAACCACAGGTTAAACCAGTTGAACTTATTCAAAAGACATTAGTATTAAATTCTTGATACATAAGTATATATCAAGGTCGGCTTTTTATCGAAATAACTTAAGTCAATTTAATACGGCTTTCATTAACATCGTATGCCTTCAATTTTTTCTCTAATTAGTCGATGTAGGACTCTTATATTCTAGTAATTAGGATCATGGATGTTACCATAAAAGTTTCCAGACTTCATGGCATCTTCATTGGCGTCTCCGAGGGCAGCCTCTTTGAGGTACTTGTCAGACAATTGCACCCTCTTCACATTCTCCTGCTCTTGCACAAGCATGTTTCCATACTCAAGCAACTTGTCTATAGTCATCTTTGGCTGCTCAAAAGTTGGAGGACCTTCTTTTGAGTTCACAAGCTTTTTCCCAACATTCTCTACTCCCACACCAGAAATCCAATTCCTCACTTCATCATCATACACTCTAGCCCTCACTGCACCAAAGAAGTCTGCACAAAAATTGTATAAACTTCAGTGCATTTTAGATATCTGAACTGTGACGATAAATGAGTACCAGCAAAGTGAAATAGAAAATTGGAGCTTGGATTTAGGTTAGGCTTACCAATGGATTGACCAGGGAAAGTGTCAACAAGCTTGACAATGTCTTCCTTGGGAATATTGTCAGATCTGAAGATACCTTGGCAGACACCAATACGATCTTCCCTAGTAGGAGCCCAGTAGAACTTCTCCATACGCCCATCACGAATGAGAGGAGCATACAGAGTTGAGAAATCGTTACCGGTAACGATGATTGGCACACGAGGATTCTCCTCTTTGTTGTACATACCAGGAAGCTGGACACTGGTTGGGTTGTCAGCTATGTTCATCAGGGTTGCATTAACCATCTGGTTGTTCACTGTGTATTGTGTGGTTCCACCAAGCCTACCAGCTCCTGCATCAAGATCATTGATGAAGAGGCAGCACATTTTCCCTTTCCTGATGATATCAGCCGCCTCTCGGTACCTTTGCCTGATCAACTTCGCCGGCTCTCCGGCATTTCCACTTTCCAATTCTCCAGCACTCATCATTATGGGGCTGAAATAGTACGTTGAGGATATAAGAAAAGAACATTTAGGTAAAAAATTCTAAGCATCAATGCTTTATTCCTAAGACTTTAAAAGAATGGAACTTACTTGATTCCCATCTTGGCAAAGACAAGCTCACACTGGAATGACTTGCCCTGACCTTTGCCCCCCCAAATGCCCAAAATAAGAGGAACCTTGATGTTTGGCAAACTCAAAAAGTTCTTGGTGATGTGAACAACGACTTTGTCCATAAATGCTGGAGCAATATAGAAACCATCTATAGTGTTGTCCAGATTGTACCTTGAATCATGTTCAAGTTCAACATTAAACATCAGCATTATGCAGTAATTGGAACGAAAACAATCGTGTTCTATCCAAGGCTAAAGGAAATATTTCCTCCTGTCTTCGATATAAAACATATTTAAAAAGTTAAACTATTTGAAAAGTTAAACTTAGTCCTAAATACAAAGTATATTTTTCATATTTGTAATCTTTTCCTAATTTACGGTATTGATGCTCCCTCAACAATAATCACTAAGAATGGGGTGTTTTAAAAAATACATCTCATATGAACTAACTTAACTAACTTCCTTAATCTAATCAAATTAGTTAAATATCTCTAATATTAAGGATTAGAGAGAGTACGTTACAAATTTATAAACCAGGGGTAAAGAGAATAAGTTTACTTACTGGCGAAGACCGGTACTGATGTAATCGTAGGAACTCATGACAGCATAGTGAGTGCCAGATTCCATGGGAGCTTGGAAGAGAGTGTCTACCATTCCCTTTCCTCTGGTGATATCTTGCTGGTCATCTGAAGTGTCATTGGCAAGACCTCCCCATCTATCCTTCGATGTCTGCTTCTCTTCATCGTACTCTATGGCTGCAGAAACCTTAAAATTCCCACATGGATTCCTCTGATTGGCAACCCTTGAGCTGACCTTCCTCAAGCTAGTTCCGAAGAACGCTGAGCTTGTCACCGGAGCTCCGGTAGAGCCCCTCAAGTTCAGCTGCATCCATAATAGCAAGATACATTTTTAAGAACATAAATGAACGTAACCAAGATCCAAATACAGAAAACAACAATGGTTATTTTTAATATTGAGAGTGTGAAGTGGTTAATTTTTCGACTCAAAAAGCTTTAGATTAAACAGCTAAAGAAATGTTTTTTACAACAAATCCAAACAGTCTAGATAGCTGAGAGAAAAACCCAAGATCTCAACTCAGAGTCAGAAAAAATATGAAAGTACCAAACTGCAAGAAGCCAAAATCCCAGCTCAGAACATCCAAATACAGAAAACAACAATGGAATATTTTAATATTGAGAGTGGCAAGTGGTTAATTTTTCAACTCAACAGCTTTAGATGGAACAGCTAAAGAAATGTCCAAGATCTCAACTCAGAGAGTCAGAACATCCAAACACATAAAACAGTTGTAGTTGATCTCAATTAATAGAACAGAGAGTAACAAATATAAAAAAGGTTGATGAGTTTAAACTATAAAGTAAAGATACATGTACTACTTTAGTATAATTTTTAACACATTAATTGACACAAGAGCTTCACTAGTTGAATTGCATGATCCCATCTTTAGCAGGCAAATTAGAGCTAGAGAAAATAACCCAAATATCAACGTAGAGCATCAAAATACAGGGCACAACCAACGTTATGAAACAAAGTGTGAAAGGCTAACACATTGAACGGATGCGACAAAAACTCAAACAGTTGATGTACTAAGACAGAAAGGAGGGAAAAAAGTATAATACCGGTGCTCTGTTAATGGCTCCGATGGTGGCTACTGAAGCTGCCATTTTTGGATACAAGCCAAAAAAGATGGTATTAGGTAGGGGACTTGAATTGAAGGGAAGATGAAGAAGACGAAATAGGGAAGAGTTTCGAAGTGTCTGGTGTGAAGGGGAGAGAGAGAGAGAGAGATGGATTTATAGTGGGAATGTGATGGATCGAGTGTGAAGAGAAAGCGAAAGAGAAGAGATGGGATATAGGAATCGCCGTGGATTTTTTGGGTAGAGAAAAACTAACAACCACACAAATTAGCAGTGGATTTGGCTGCATTCCGACGTGGCCTGCGGTTTTTGTTTTGGTCTTTGAACAATTGAGCGTCCATTTTTGAGGAAAAAACCAAACTTTATTTACAAACAAAATCGAGGCTTCTCGGAACTGTGCTGATTTGAGGGTTTTTTTTTTATTTATTAAAACACTGAATTCATTAATCAACAAAGATTAATACAAAAACCGTCTCAGGTACATCCAGGTTTTGGTCAATGCTTCAACCCTCACTACTCAAATTTTCTGTTTACATTTCTCCCAAATTATTACACACAAAAAACTCATATATTAAACTGATAGAATTTTTTAACTTTACCCTTATTAATAAGATATTAAACGAAGGAGGAAAAAATATAAAAAATTCACATTTAAATATTAATTACATAACATAATTGATAAATAAACATTAATAATTTTCTAAATGATATTTTTCTAGAAGGCATTTAATAATAAGGATGAGATGGAGTATTGGATATACTTCATAAATTTCTCAAGGAAGACTTGTATAAAATTTTAAACCATTTATTTAAAAAAGAGTTTGGGAAATTATTTTTAAAAAAGCCCGTAGTTAAAATATTTATTAGTGAGAAAAATTTAAATTAAAGTTAAATATTCCAATTTCCAAGTGTACAAAATTTGGAAAGAATATGTACTTCTCTATATATAAAAATTTATCAATTTATTCTCACTGATAAAATTTTAGGTTAAAGTATATCCATTATCCTAAAATATTTTCACATGTGTATCCGATATCGTAAAGTAATTTGTAGTATCTCTAATACCTTGAACTATTTTTTTTTTTATGTATCTATCACCTTATCTCAAGTATTTTTTGTGTCTTGATGCTTGGTGCATAAAAAACACTTTAAGGTGATAAATATGCATTACAAAATATTTTAAGACGTTGGAGGCATATGAAAAAATATTTAAGGAATGTTATTAATCCTAAAATTTTCAATAGGGGGATTTTACTTGAAATTTCATTTGTTTAAGATTTGGGAAAATGTCGTTATATTTGAATCCGGAACAGTTTGGTTATTGTGTTAATGTAAAAAAATGAATTGCAGAATATTTCTGGAGATGTCCAGAAGTTGTTAAATAATATTGATTTGGATTTGTCCAATGGGTGTATTATGAATTTTTGACTAGATGTTGAGCCACAGGACTGACAAGGGTATTTTCCATATTTTATTTTTTGTATTATACAGTATTATATATTTTTATTTCTACAAAATTTATACAAACTGTAATAGTCTATATTATATGTAGTTATGTACTTTTTAATTTCAACTTCCTCATTTTTAAAATCTTGACTTCTTGTTCAGTGAAAATAGAAGTTGACATCTTTCAATATTTGCCGCCTTCTCCTTTTTAAAATCTATTAAGTGCATGTTTGGGAGAGCTTATATTTAGGAAATAAGCCCTTATTACGCAAGCCGAGAAAAAACTCCTCTCACATACTTACCTCGTATACCGTGAATCACGAATTATAAGCACTTATTGCCCAAAAATAAGCTCTTCCAAACACACACTAACATGTAAAAGTAGGGTAGAAAGTAGGACTCCTGTAAGGCTATCAAGTAGCATCTTGATTAAACAGTATTTGGTGAGACACTCTTTCAATTTTGGTTTTAAAGCGAAAACGTGAATTTAAATGTTTTTTTGTTAATAGTCATTAGATTTAAATCATTTTCTAGAATAATTTTTTTAGTCCATAATAAAAACAGCAAATGAACTACAACGTTTGAATATTAAATAAAATACTCCAAATCAACCTGCAATATTTGAATATGAGTATATGACAAGTAATTTGAACATTAAATGAAAGAAGTAGAATGTGGAGACAAATTTTTTTTTTTGAAATTATTATATCATAAATATGTAACGACAATATTCCCGAGTCTAAAAAAATATGAATATTAGACATAAAATTTTCGAAGAATCCCAATTAACAAATTCTATGCAACAGTCCGTTGATCAATCATTTCAATGATACGAGAGTAATTTGTGGTTTGTCTCGTCTTAGATTGATCCAAGTTCTCAGATATTTACCAAGCTTTACTGGGGAAACAATATTCAAAGATTGGAAGAGGGCAGTTGAAGTGCATTGATGGATAAGATTGAATGAATTCCCATGAAATTTTGTGTTTGTTTGGGAGTACGTTTGAGACTCCTAAAAGTACTCATTCACGTAAATCGAGTCAAAACTCATTTCACATACTTATCTCGTAAACCGTAAATCATGATTGAAAAACTATTTTTGAAGACTCCAACCATTATTCTAAACAAGCACAAATTTATCAAAAGCTTTAGAAAAGTCAACCTTTAAGACTACGAGTTTTTTTCTACCTTGCCTAGCATTATGGATTGGACTCATGACAACAGCAGCAATTAAAATGTTAATCCAACATGGCCCTGCTTTTACCTGGACTAACAAATGATCTGGTTCTGATTATATGATCTCTTTTAGAAAGGATTGATATGGCTTTTTGTAACTTCCATTGGACTCATGTTTTTCCTTCTTCTCTTGTGCAAACTCTGGCATTGGCTGCTTCAGGCTATAATGCACTTCTTTTGTCCACAGAAGTAATTTACACTCGCTCTCATATAAAAAAAAAAAGAATTATTTTGGTACAATTTCAAGGTCAAACTGCCTTAGGCTCTTCTTGCTGAAGTGTTCAATATAAGCTGAGCAGTACCTTAGGGCACATTATCAGTTTGGAGCCGAAACAAAATTGGCAATTTCTCCTATCGTATTAAAGAAACTGATAAGAAGATAGTTCATTTATCCTCCTTAATGTATGATTTCATATTTGAAAGGGAAACAAACTTTTTGTCCATATCTGTACTACTCCCTCCGCTCCTAATTATAAGATAAAGTTGACTTTTTTGGAGAAATTAAGGAAGCTAATTAAATTACTTTAGAGTATTTTTATTTTTATTTTTTTCTTCAAACTAATTAGTTTGACTAATAAATTAATATATAATCTAAGGATACATAATATATGATATGATTAAGTAATTTATTTAGATTCCTTAATTTCTCCAAAAAAAATCAATTTTATCTTATAATTAGGACCGGAGGTAGTAATAAATAAGGCCGAAAGTAACAATATATAACTCCCTCCATTTTTTTTTCATTATATCCCTTTTTCCTTATTTTGGCTATTGATTCATACAGGAATGTCTGGCTGCTAAAGTTTCCTTCTGCGAGTAACCTTTTTGGTAGTTGGGTGCCTGGTTTCTTCTGTTAAAAAGTATCAACATTTCTCGTTTTCCTCGTAGCACTATGTAACTCCCTCCATTTATTTTTTTTTTACATTATAACCCTTTTCTTGTTTTTGAAATTTTATCAGTAAAAATTACTAAATCACTTTACTAGTACATCGTGTGTACAAAATTTACATATATAATACCAATACTTTCTGTGTATATAAAATTTATCAAGTTCTTTTTATCAATAAATTTTTAGGAAAATTTCAATAAAATACCATTTGAATTTATGAAACCCCAAAAAATCTATTAATACTTGTAAATGATAGAAAGATGACATGGTAGAAATCTAGAATTTTGAAGTTTATGTGTTTTTATAAAAATGCCTCTAATTTTTTAATTTAAACAAATAAGAAAAAAGGCACCGTCGCTGCCGGCCGGTGTCACCTTCCTGTCATTTACAAATATTAACAGACATTTTTGAGGTCTTCTAAATTCAAATGTTATTTTATTAGAATTTTCCCTAAATTTTTTTATGGGGGATTTTTCCCGAATTTCCCCTAGATAATACAAGGGTACATCAGACATGGATAAGTGGTCCGTGGTCCGAGGATCTGAGACAAAGGGCCGCCAAGGGCCTTTTTGTTAGGAATATTTAGGTTGGGTTGGGCCAATAACAACCCCTAATCACACTATTTTACAGAGGGTACCAAAAATATTTAGGTTTACTAATGGGAGTTGGTCCAAGTGATAAGCGGCTTGGTTCCGCTTAAGTAAGGTTTCGGGTTCGAGCCTTGTATATGCAGAAAATTCCTATTGGAAGACTCTCCCACTAAAATCAGGTGCGCGACGCGGGTCGAATCCGGATATAGTTGGGGCAAAGCTCCGATGAACCAGGTGGGCAAAAAAAAAAAAAAAAGGTTTAGGCCTATTTATAAGAAACATAGGTCCAGAGCTAAACAAAAATTCATATTTTAATATATATAAATTTATATAATCTTTTTTTTAATATTATTATTCAATAAATAATGTGGGTTCGTGATTGTTTAAACTTGAATTCAAAATTGAAAAAAATCTAAATAGGTCTTACGCCGCAACATCGTATTGGGTATATAATCTTTTTTTTATCTAGGATAATGACAATAAATGTGTGTTTGGTAACCCAAAGTCCCAAATCATAGTTTTAAAAGATTTTTTTTTAATAAATCGAGATAAAACTTCTGTCACATATTTATCTCGTAAATATTAAAATTTATTTTTAAAAATTAATATAAACACGTAATTACCGCAAAAGTTAAATGGGGAATTGTTCCTGGGAACGTTAACAATGAAGATGGGCCCCGCATAAACAGGACATGAATGAACAATTGTACTGGCGTTTGGTGCGATTACAATTAATAAAGGACGACATGTTATCTTTTGTTGTTGAACCATTCCCCTTCTGAATTACGCGTGTCCACTACTTTCTCGTTTAGGACGCCAACCCCTCCTATTCCCTTTACACAAAATATGATGACCACTTTTTTAAGTTCCATTTTTTTAAAATAAATTTGTCCCAGGTCTTCTTTAAATTTGTTTAACTAAGTATTTTCACCAATCTTAATCTTAATTACCTTTATTTAGTGCCCTCCATCTAACAGGAGTGTTATTGAAAACAAATTGCAAACTTAATGACAACAATTCGGTGGCAATATATATATATGTGTGTGTGGGGTAAAAAGTAGAGCCGGAAATACGGGCCCGTTTCATAAAAACTACCATATTTTTTAAGCCCACGGCCTTTTACATGTTCGGGCATAAACGGGCTTAAACTCATTTTAATTAAAAAAAATTATTTTTTAATTTTTACAATTTATTTTTTATTTTGCTTTAAATTGAGATGCATTATTTTTAAAACTCATAAATGTTTAGTTAAAATAATCATTTAATGTCCAAATTAGCCCTTTTTTTAGTTTAAATGAATAAACCATTATAGAAAATAAAATAAATCAAACCAATTAATAAATATTTATCTGTTATTAATACTCTATTAGGTATTTAGATGTCTTTCATATTAATAATTTGATATAATGATATTATATTTATTAATTTATTTTTAAAAAAAATATTAAACGGACATAAAAGGGCCAGCCCTATAGGGCTATAAGGCGAGCCCTACAGAGGGCTGACCCTTTTAGGCTCGATTCCCCTTTTAGCCTCTAAATCATAAACCAACGCCCGATTTCCTGACTCTAGTAAAGAGAGATGAAGATGAAATATTGTATTTTTAGTTCTTTTTCCCATACAGATTGTGCCTTTTGTGCTTGCTTCTAACGTCCCCATCCCAATTGCGTTCACTTTGAAAGATAAGTCTTTTTCCCAACTTTTTTATAAAACACCCCCCCGGGTCTCCAAGTCATGACACGTTTATGGACCTTTTCTTCCAGTAATAAAATCATATAATGAATACAATTTTTTTCCCTTAATGATGAAGATATATCATTTTCACACATCTGTTACACGGAAGTCCTTATTCATCTTTATAAAAAAGATTTAATAAAATTTAAAGGAGTCTAGGCCGAGGGGTTAAATCATTCCACTAAATAAAAAGGAGGTAAAATACTTTGTACAAAGAACGAGTAATTTTTTTCCCATTTGAGGGCAAGTCTGGTGAAGACTTTGAAACCCATGCAAGCAAAACGACGCCCCGTTTGACACTCTCGAAGTTTCCCCCACTGTCGTATGGTGGCTTGCCACGTGCCGCGTAATTTCTGCAGCTCATAAGTATCACGCCTATGGAGGGGTCACACTCTCAAACTGATGACACCCTCTGATCTTCACCTGGACCCCACCCACTTCATCATCGCCGTTGATCACCTCACAGCATTGTCTACGTGGCGCCTGCTCATTCAATCACAACTCAATTTGGTTAGATCAACCATCAATCCCAAAAAATATGGCCGCAAACAGAATTTTTAAAAAAATTTTGCCCACAAGAATTTTTCAATTTTGAACTATCTAAATAATTCCAAAAAATTTAATTAAGGAGAACTAACTTCCCTAACGCGTAGCATTTATTAATAAAATATAAAATTCTAATTATAGAAGTTTTAAATTTGAAAAGTCTCGTAACAAAATCTTGGAAGTTGAGAAAAATATTATACCGCACTAGGTTACATTTATTCCAACATGATTTGGCCAACAAAAATGATTAGCTTTTCAAAATTTGCATTGATTCTTAACAACCACTTTTTAGTACCGGCCAAAAAACTACCAAGTTTAAATGATTTCAAATCAAAATTAATGGGTCAGCATATTGAGAAGCGCATATTGCGGATGAAATATTGGAAATCAAAAATCACAAAAGCACATAAATAATCTAACGGCCGAAAATCAACCAACACATAAACATGATTGGCCCATTCGCTCACCTTTTTCCACAAGTCGGGCAACAGCTGCGAGGCAGTGACGTTGACCAATTGAACGGCTTCAGCAGGTACGTAGTCAACCAAGTCGCATCTTTTCTCCGCATCCTCCACGTGTCTTGCGTACGTGGATCGGGTCTGTTCCTCGCCCATATTGTCGACTCGATTCAGGAAATACACCAATGGCCTCTCACAAGGCTCGTTGCTCATGGGTCGGGTGTCCAACAAGAACGGTTCCTCGCCCCAGCTCCTCCACGTCATGAACGTTCTGAAAGCCGTTTCCATCATCTTCGCCGTCGGAAGCCATGGATATAGCTGTACGCTGTAGCCCCACGCCACCGATACCGACCAATTCCGCCGTAAATCATAGCAGAAACTATGTTGCAGGGTCCGACCTGGATCCATTTTGTAGGCCTCAACCAGTTTTGCCACCGCTTCGATCCGGTCCATGTTCGGAAATATCGGCTCCACATAGTCTAGGTGGTGCAACGACACCAGCGGCGCCACCGGGTGCGCCGCCAGGAACCCATACAGGTTGCCCCGTATATCAACCTGCAATAATATGAAATTTTTTAAATTTGAAATAACTTTTGTACATTATAGCATATCGAGAGTTTGTCTCAGTTTGAAATGCAAATTTGAATAGAAGTTGGAGCTGAAGTGCAGGTATGGAATGTACTGTTATAGAAAAAAAATGAAATTTTTAAGAAAGACATTAAACAACGGCGTTTTGGAGTAAAATAAGGTAAAGAAAGAAAGAGAGGAAGAACAGGGACCTGATGGAAACCAGGTTCTTTGGTAATTTGGACTCCTATCTCACTGATACATCCCTGAATTTTCTGATCGGAGCCGTAATAATGGGCGTACCGATTTATACAGCCGTCGAGAATCTTTACCAGCTCCACCGCAAGTGGGTAGCTGATGGCGAACCCGCCACCGCCGTAGGCCATCGCGTATGAGTGGATCACGTTCTGTTCTACACTCTCAGAATTCCCACCGATATAATACATTTGATTGTGATCGTACTTCTGCAATACCGCCACTAAATTCTCCGTGAAGAACACCGTATCGTCGTCTCCCAACACGAACCACCTCACATTGTTCAGCCCCAATTCGAAACTCTCCTTAACAATGCGAGCAATCCTAATCGCCGACCGCGAACCGTACCAACAGGTGTACTTAAACGACGACGTATCCTCTGATACCTTATACGGCGGCGTTTTCTCCGGCTCGGTCCACGTCTCGTTCTGCAGAGGATTCCGTTCCAGCCAAACAAATCCCCTGGTAACTTTCGGCTGCCACCAGAGCTTGGAGTAGTGACGGCGGGTGTGCCAGGTCCGGGCGGAGCTGCCGATTCCAAAGAGAATATGAGATATATTGGTGGGATTTTCGCCGCCGGCGAGGGCATCACTTTGAAGAAAGTAACGAGAAAGGTTTTCAGGGTGGTAGCGAGGGGGATGATAGGAGCGAGAGAGGTAGAAGAAGACGAAGACGAGGCTGAAAGAACAAAAGGCTAGACCGGCTTTAAGGAGGACGGAGAAGATATCGGCGAGTTTGATGGCGGTGGGGAAGAAGACGAGGGATTTCCATGCTTTCAGAGGATATTGGACTGTGGAAGACGACATTTTTTCTGTCAGGAAGGGAAAGTGGAGGTAAGGTTTAAAAAGGACGATGATGACAAATAAAGAAAATATTCATTTTAAAAAGGATGATGATGACAAATAAAGAAAATATTCATTTTATGTTACAGTGGAACAAGTATTATGGCAGAACGTGCGTTTTTTTTTCATAATACATGGCTGCCTCCAATACATGTTGTGCAGCTCCCTTGATTAAGTATTAATTTTAAAATGAATTACTAGATATTATTTTGCGCCGGAGAATCTTCACAGATATTTAGAAAAAAAAATCAATCAGTTAATAAATGAGATTTGAAGAAAATATTTAATTTAATCATTTATAGGAATAAAATGCTTAATGCTTTTTGAAGCACTCATATGGTCTTATATATATCTATATATATATTGGCAAAAAATATATATATATATATATATATACATACATACATACATGTATGGGTGTTTAAAACCCGGGACGGGATCGGGATCACTCATTCCCGGTTCCCGTCCCGGCTATAGCCGGGACTAGGAATTCATTCCCGATCCTGGTCCCGGGATATTCCCGGTATGACCGGGACCGAGAGCGGGAATTCCCGGTTTCATTATTATGATTATTTTAGTTAAATTTTTTATAATTTAGTGTTTGAAGTGATTATTTAACACTTAATAAGGTCATAAAAATCACACAAATTGAGCTAGAATTGAAGAATAATATATTATTATTATTATTATTATCACATTCATCATTTTTGTTATTATTTTTATATATTATATAGTTAGGATTAGTATCACGATATATACGATTTAACTCTAACTAAATTATAACTAGAATATGGGGTAAAAAAATACAAATATAAAAGAATAACTTATTTTTTAAGGAAAAAATTAAAAAAAATTAAAAAAAACCGGAACCGGGAATTCCCGGGATCACAAGGGGTGATCACGGGATAAAATATCCGGGACCGGGCCGGGACAACCGGGACCGGGATACTTTGAACACCCCTACATATATGATACTTCTACTATATTTCACACAAACTAAAAAAAAATTTTAAATATTATTAATTCTGTCATAAAATTTAATAAACTTTTAATTCTATCCTTATTTAATATATATATTACTTTCTTTGGTTTAAAATACAAGAGTCAAATTTGTGAGATGTGGTTTTTTTTTTATAAGACCAACTTTACTTTTATCCTTACATTTAATGTGTTTTTTTAAAAAATTTGCCACATTCTCTTTCATAACTCTTCTCCCCATATTCTCTTTCTTTTTCTTTTATTTATTATCTCTCTTACTTATTTCCTTAAATAGATATCTTGCATATTTTTTGTGTTTAACTATTTTTAACTAATTCCTTGATAAATGTAAATTAGGTATTTGGCTCCTATATTTTGAACTAAAGGAGTATCAAATAAAAATAAACTCAACACAGTAATAAATTAAGAGTTAAATTGTACATTTTCTTTAAAATTTTAATAAGATACCTTATAAATAGGGAAAAAAAATTCTCTCTCTTTACCTATATATAGTGCAAGAGGAGTATTAATGTCGTTCTTTTTGTTTTTTCCCAGAAATATTTAATGTGAGCGATTAGGAGTTACAGTAATTTTTTAAACTTTTTGGAAGGTAATTAATTTTCTTCAGCAGTTGGAAAAAAATAATAAATATTTAATTATGATGTATTTAATTTTTTAACAACATGTTATATTACTGAATAAAAGAATTAATAATCAGCCAAGCATGTTTTTAATTTGAAAATTTCTAAGGTCTCTGCCGGTAGCAGTTTTGTTTAGAGAAAATCCCTCAAAAATATCAAATCAGTTCTAAAATTCCAAAAACCCATATTTTTGTTTAGAGAAGGGTTAAGTATGGTGGATTTGAACCGCAAGTCTGCAAGACCCTTGCGATATAGACAGGGTAATGAAGAACGATGATACGAAGGGATGAATTCTAATTCAAGTTAAAGTCCTGTTTGGTATGAGGGGAGGGGGGAAGTGTGTGGAAGTAAGATTTTTTTGAGTTACATTTTAAAAATTAAAGAAGTAGGGTTAACAATTCTTAATCAAGTATTGTTACTCTTTTATCTTACAGCTTATCTTATTTAAAAATTTTTAACCACTTCTTCAATTTTTTTAAATTTTACTTACAAAAATTTTTCCTCCCCTCCCTCTCCCTTCAAATCCGTCATACCAAACAGCCCCTAAGGCTTTGTTTGATTCAACGAATGTGAGGTTAAGTGAGGTTTATTTAAATTAAGTTAGAGGAGGTTATAATGTTGTTTGGTTCAAACAGAGGTTAGGTTAGGTTTGGTATCTTGTTTGGTTCAAGAGGTTAGGTTAGGTGAATTAATTATAAGTAGACAAAAATACCCTTATACATATTTTCCTTCTTTTTTTATAATGTATTTAGTAATAATAGTTATTTGTAAAATTATTATTTATAAAATAATTATTTTAACAATTATATACACTTCTTTTACAATATATTTATTAATAATAATTATTTATAAAATAATTATTCTAACAATGATATACACTTCATTGCATATTCTTCTCTTTTTATAATACATAAAAAGATGAGTTATAATAAAAATATTGGATTTAAATTAATTACGGATCATAAATTTATAAAGAAATATAAATTACTTTTAAAAAATATCCTTGTTTATAGAAAAAAAAATGGAAGCGTGATAATTTGCAAGACTGGATATTGGGTGACTTTGTAAGACTGCGATGGTAGTGGGTGACTTTGAAAAAAAAAATCAGTAAATTTGGATAATGTTCAATGCTTCACTTCAGAGGGTGCGAACCACAAGAGAGCAAATGTGATTTCTGCACGGGAGAGGGAATGAAATAATACACACAGCGGGATGGACATGCGAATTTTTGGGAAGGGCAGTTCTAGAATTTTCAAAAATTGCCATGGGCAATTTAGTCACACTTGCACACAAAATTTCTCTAACCTAAGAAAAACCCCAATTTTGGAGGTTTACTAAAGTGGGTGAGGTTTCCACTAAATGACAAAAAAACAAACCTCACCTAACCTAACCTCATTCCAACCAAACACATATTTTTAATACCCAACCCCACCCCAACCTAACCTAACCTAAAATAACCTCCAACCAAACAGACCCTAAGGCTTTGTTTGGTTGGAGGTTAGGTTAGGTTGGGGTGGGGTTGGTTTTGTTTGGTTGGAGGTTAGGTTAGGTTGGGGTAGGTTGAGGGTAAAAAAGTGATGTTTGGTTGGAAGGAGGTTAGGTTAAGTGTTGGATGTTTTTTTGTCTTTTAGTGGTAACCTAACCTAGATTCTGAAACCTCCAAAATTGGGGTTTTTCCTAGGTGAGAGAATATTTGTCTTCAATTGTGACTAAATTGCCCATGGCAATTTTTTAAAAATCCAACACTACCCTAACTTGACCTCCTGATTCAACGAACTTTCTAAATAATAATAATTTTATAAATAATTATTTATATACTTACACGAATAATTATTTTATAAATAATAATTTTATATAAATAATTATTATTAATAAATACATTATAAAAGAAGAAGGAAAATATGTAGAAGGACATTTTAACCTCTTCTAACCTAACTTAACTTAAATAAACCTCACTTAACCTAACCTTCGTTGAACCAAATAACATTATAACCTCTTCTAACCTAACTTAAGTAAACCTCACTTAACTTAACCTACGTTGAACCAAACAAAGCCGGTTTTTTGGCTTAATGAATTTAGGTTAAAACTGATAGGGGTATTTTTGTCAGAAAATTAATATAAATAAGAATATTTTCGTCATTAAAATTTGCAATCCCAAGATTGAAAATGTAATACCAAGGGAGGTGGCTTTTGTCTAATCCCACTTTTATGGTATTCTTTATCCCTTATTATTATCAATATCATATACCAAACAATACAATTAGGGGCAATCCTTGATACAATCTCAATCTCAATCCCAATCCTAAACCCTTAGTCATGGGTACCAAATATGGCCTTAGGATAATCCAAGTATCCAACCAATTGGGTGGGGTTGTGAGAAATTTACTACACTTAAAATGTGGTTAACAATACAATTAGGGGCAATCCTTCATTTTTTTCATTTTTCATAATATTTTCAATTTTTTTCTCTTAATTAATATAAAAGTCACTTATGCAAAAGTCAAACTAAACATCATTCACTTTTACATAAGTTACTTATCCAATCGCTAATCCAAACACTCATTATTTTACCCAATCTAACTTTTTTCCAATTTTACCCAATCTAACTTTTTTACAATTTTAAGTAAAAATAAGTTACTTATCCAATCACCAAAACAAATGCACCCTTTAACTATATTTGTAACTTCATTTACTATCACTTTTAACTAGTTTCATAGTTGGGGGAATTCAACTAATTGATGTTGTTAGAAATTTCCTACTCTTGTAATGTAAACGTGATTGACAACTTCTGAAACGATTTTAGTTGTGTTTGAGATCACTTAATTTTAGAGAATAAGTTTTTATTACGCAAGCCGAAATAAAATTCTTCTCACATACTTACCTTATATACCGTGAATCACGATTTATAAACATTTATTGCTCAAAAAAAAAAAACTATTACAAACAAACACTTTAACCATTTTCATAATGTTATTTGCTACTACTTTTAACAACTTCCATGCTTAGAAGAATTTAACCAATTGGGTGAGGCTGGTAGAAATGTTATACTCTTATAATATGATTGACAATTTGTGAAACGATTTTAATTATTTTTGTAACGCCATGGACTATCACTTTTAACAACTTCGATACTTGAAATAATTCAACTAATCTGATAACGTGTTTGGCAACTTGTAAAATGATTTTAAACCATTTTGTCATTTACTGCCACTTTAAGACCTTCAGCTAATTGGGTGAGATTAAAGTATTAAACAGATCATACAAAATTATTTATTTATATTTATTACCTTTAAAAAGGCAAATTCTAAAATATTAATATAGAATCCTGGGAGAATGAAAAAAAAAAAATTTTAAATTTGTAAAATTCTAAATCAAGTATTTCCTATAAAATAAGTTATAAATTGTTTATTAAATTTTGTCATTACTTTATCAATTCTTAGTAATAAACTTTATTTAAGATTTTACAATTTTAAAGTTCTTTTTTTGTCTTTCTCTTTTTAATCTTTTTAATATATCTCTCTTTTTTCGGTCCAGATTTCAAATTTATAATTGAAAGAAATGAAATTTTAGAAACTTTTTGATACGGTATAGAGGAAAAGAGAGAATAAAATTTTGAAAAAAAACACTAAAAAGACCGAAAATACCAACAAACAAGGGACATAAATCTTGTTATCAAAAGGGATATAAATCATAACGCACGGCATAAGGAAAAAACCTTGTTAATCGTGAATTCTTTTTATTTTTATTTTTTGCCATCGAGTTAATCGTGAATTCATTTTTAAAGTTTTGTGCACAGAGAAATCTAGGAATGGAGAAAATTTTCATTATTTTACTGCGTTTGCGTTATTTTGCTTTCAAAAAAAAAAAAAAGGTTAGAATTATCAAGGGGGCGAATTGATTTTAATCGGGAAAAAAAAAAAAAAAAAAAAAATTGAGTTTAAATTCCAAGTGTTTAATAACAACCCTTTTAGGAGAGGCACCTTTTTTTTTCGTTCTACTAGGAGAGGCATCCTAATTGGTATTCGGGAAGGGGATTCTCACAAATTTTTTTTTTTCTTATCATAATCTCATTTTGACCGTAAGATTATAGAATTGATGGTTTAAATTTAATATTTTATAAAATTATTATTATAATATTTTATAAATCAAAATATATTTTTTGTATTACAGTTAGTAACAGTGCATATATTGGGTTTAAAAAGTTTACATTTATTTATACCAATAATTTTAAAAAATATTGAATATAAATCATTTATTTTTTTAATCAAATCATGAATATGAGATTATGAGAAGAAAATAAGAAAAACACAACCCTAATCAAAAAAATCGATTTGGATTAATTCATAGGATAAAAAAGGCAACTTATGTGGAGTGGCTAAAAGAGTTATAAAAAAGAAAATGCCAATACATTTGATTTTAAAGAATTTAAATTTGTTTATTTAGGAAAGTTTTCAACAATATTTTTAAATCTATAATCCATAACTTAACCCAAATTCCAATCGACATATTTTGCATTTATAACTTAAATACACGTCATGCAATTAAAAAAGACAAACTGAAAATGCAAGGTGTTCTAACGATTTTCTTCTTTTTTTAACCAAAACAATTTTCATTTTCAACATAAAGATATGAAGACATGAAGTTTAAATGTTTGAATTTTTTATTTTATTTTTACACTAAGACAATATATTAAGATAAAAAGACAAGTACATGTACCCCAAAAAAGATAATTAAGTACATATCGGTCCCATCTATTTATATTGTTTAAATATTGAAATTAACAAATTTTAGGGGTTAATAACAACACTTATATTTATATTAACGATTTTTATATCTAAAAAATCAACACATGCTAAGAGATAAGTTTGAAATTAACAAGTTTCAAGGGTCAATAATAACATTTGTATCTATATTAACAACATTATATTTTACATTAACGACTTCATTTTCTTATTTTACAACTTCATATCTCAAAAACCAACACATGTCCAGAGATAAGTTTGAAATTAATAAGTTTCAGGAGCCAATAACAACACCATATTTTACATTAACGATTTCACTTTATTATTTCACAACTTCATATATCAAAAATCAGCTCATGACCAGGGATAAGTTTGAAATTAATAAGTTTCAGGGGGCTAATAATAACACCATGTTTTACATTAATGACTTTATTTTTTTTTATTTCACAACTTCGTATCTCGAAAACCAACACATGCGTAAGGATAATGTGAAATCAACAAGTTTCAGGGGCAAATAACAACACATGTATATGTATTAACAGCACCATAGTTTATAGTAATAACTTCATTTTCTTATTTCACAACTTCGTCTCTCAATTCACACCCCTCGTTGACCTAATGGCATGTCCCTCCTCATCAATGGTGCTACTGGTTTCATTGGCTCCCACTACTCCTTGGCCCTCAAGAAGCGCGGCAAGTGAGTTCTTGGCCTTGATAACTTCAATGACTACTATGATCCCTCCCTGAAGCACACCAGACATGCATTTCTTTCCAAATTCCAAGTATCAAATCTTCATTGTCGAAGGCAACATTAACGACAAGTCCTTGTTGTCAAAACTGTTTGACACACATTCTTCACGCACATTGCTAGATTCGGCAACCGCTTAGACATCGCCAAAGCTGCGAATCCCCAACTTGCCATTATATAGGCGTCATTGAGCTCAATCTATAGTCTCAACATTGAAAACTCATTCTTTGAATTACATTGAACCGATCAGTCGGTGAAGAGTTGGACAAAAGCCAAAAGCCAAAAAAAAAAATGTGGCTAGATTATTTTGAGCTGGGATAGAGGGAGAAGAAGATGAAGAGAGAAGCATCTCAAAGGTAGAAACTTTTTTTTATCAAGATTTTATAATCCCAAATTCTTCTGCTATACTGATATAGGATTTTGTAAATTAGATTCACTGATTTATTCCTTTCTAATTTTCAAAATATTTTTCTGAAAATTTCCCTTTCTTTTTTGTTTATGAAATATTTAATAACGATTTTATTCTACTAAAGTGTCCAATCAATATTGTGACTGGCATTATCACGGGGGATTGATTATCCATATTGAATTGCCATAATTAGCTTTGACTTTTAAAACTATTAAATATCAAAACTCCAGCTAACATTGAAATTTTGAAATTGAAGCAGGTAATTAGTTAATAGGCTATTAATTGGCACACAAAAAAGTTCAATAGGCTATTTTTTTTTAACAGTAAACAAATAATGAATGTTCCTCAATAAAGTTTATTTAAAAAGGTTAGTCTTGATCAAGAAAACTTCTTAAAAAGTCTTTTAATTTTGATCAAAGGATGGATTAAGTCTAAGTATACTACTATTTGGTGTAACCATGTATATGTTAGTATAAAAAGAAGAGTTTATTATTATACCTAACTGGCCCTGAAGCTTTCTTTTATCCCTTTTTTTTTTTAATTAAAGAGAAAGTCGGGTAAACATCAATGGTATGAGGTTGTAAGTAGAGTCAAATTCACTCTCATTTATAAAAATGTTTTTATATCATTAGGCTATAAGGTTATTGGGAGCGAACTTTCATATTAACAGGCAAAATTTCTTGTTCTCTTATCTTTAATATAAGATATATTTTAGGAGTTTGTCTTGGTTCTAAATATAAGACAGAGTCTTTATATTTGTCAATCTTTTCCTAACTTACTCCTATTAATGCTCCGTCAGTAATATTCTAGGAAGAAAATGAATGAGAGAATTAAGAAAGATGACTTGAGTGTTTTAGAAAATATATATCATATTAACTAACTTAATCAACTTCCTTAATCTAATCAAATTAGATAAATATGTCTTATATTAAGGACAAAGAAGAATATCCACAAATGTCAAAACTTAAAAAGCCCCCCCAAGATAAATATTTCTTATTTTGAATTCAACTACCGATTCAAGGATTTATATATGTGCGTACGTCCTTGAATGTTTGGAAATGGGTGTGCGTGTACATATCACCTTAGAGGCATGTTTTAACCGAATAGCCAAAAGCCAATAACCCTTTTCACGAAACTAATGCATGTGCGGTGGGGGGAAAAATTGAATCCGGGTGTTGGGTCAATTTCTTTTGGTGGGTTTTGCCTTTTACGATATAGACGGATCCAAGAGCATGTTACATATTTATTTGTATATAGTATATACTATTCCAACTTCATCAATTTTTTTAATTGAGAATCAAGTTTAAACGTCTTATTTTTACATCATTACCTACTGTTACATCCTATATTTAATATAAGATCTACTTAAATCAATTTGGGTAGATTAAAAAATAAAATATTTAATTATAACAAATGTGATTTGATTCTCTCTAAAATACATAGGTGTAATATTAAATTATATATCAACATATAAGTTTGATAAATTAGTTTAGTGAAAAAGTTATAAATATTGAAGATAAAATGGATTAGGAAATTATATCTTGGATTAAATCCAACCCCAACTAATCATTTAGATTAGGGATTGGAGGTGGTATTTTGCATGTGGTTTTTTTAAGGTGATATGAACATTAAGTACCCGTTTAGTTCATGGAATTGGAGGTAATATAATGATAATTACATGGATTTGTTTAGTTCATCATAAGGAAAAGATGATGCATATGTAAAAAAACATTCAGTTGGATTACAATGAACATGAGAATATACAGGAATAATATAGGAAGGAACAAAATTGCCCATGTTTAAACATATATGTGTAATTTACTAATTTACACGATGGGTTTGTGATAAATTTTTTCATTTTGTGTCGCATACACGCCGGGTTCATATTAATTTTTTAATATTTAAACATAGAAATATTATACAATGTACAGGTTGGGCTTATAGTAATTTTTTAATATTTAATTATGAGAATATTATTTAATAGGATATTTTAATATTTTTTAACAGTTGAATATAATTTTTTAATGGGGGAATATTTCTTAAATTTTTATATTATTAATTAATTTTTTAATATTTAATGATGGTAATTAAAATTATTTAATATTTAACAACATTAATGGGTAGGCACTTTGGTCAATTTAAAAAATTATAATAACAATAGTGTCATTTTCACTTGATTACATGATATCTGCATCCTATTCATCAGTTTTAGCAGCATAGCATAGTCCTGATTACATGAAATGATGTAATCAGGATTACAAAATATAATCCTATTTATATTACATAAGCCAAACCAAATACTATAATTGATCTGTTGTAATAGGATTATATATAATTATCTCGCATGGAATCAAATAAATGTAATTAAGTGATTTTTCAGCAGAATGCAAAATTCTGGCCTCCATGACGTCACATTTTGGGGCGTATTGTTGGGGAAAAAAATTATGATATTTATTTTTATTTTTAATGGACCGATCAATCTATGATTTTCTTTGCAAGATCATGGCTTCGATCCTTACGTCTAAAGGTAAGTTTAGAAATAATCCGTTTGTCAAAATAAAAATTTAAAAACTATATCTATCAATGATTTTGGCTTTGATCATAGTACTTCTAAACATGTATCTAAATCAATCTTAATGGAAGTGTGTGATTGAGATACGTTTGTGGGTTGTAACTTGTAAGATGGAAGGATCAACTGTCACTCTGTCGCACAAACTTGCAAGTTATCTAGACAACATCATTCAATTTATAAAAACTAAAACTAGTATTTTCTCCGGTTCTAATTATAAGATAAAGTTAATTTTATTGAAGGAATTAAGGAAACTAATTAAATTACTTTAGATAATTTATATTTTTATTTTTTTCTTCAAACTAATTAGTTTGACTAATAAATTAATATATAATCTAAAGATATATAACATATGATATGATTAAATAACTTATTTAATTAGTATTCTTAATTTATCCCAAAAAAAGTCAATTTTGTCTTATATTAATGATCGGAGGTAGTATTATTCATCTGTGCATGTGTAAGTTGTTAAGGATGTGGAATAGCTCCCTCCGGTCCTTTGTATATGACGTATTTAGGGAGTTGGTTTTAATTTTAAATATAAGATTTTTTGTTTTGTTTGTCAATTTTTTTCTACTTTATCCTTATTAATACTCCCTCAATAATAATCAATGAGAAGAGGGAATGAGAGAATTAAGAAAGATGATTACGGTATTTTAGAAATTGAAATACATATTATATTAATTAACTTAACTAATTTTATTATTAATCTAATCAAAGTAAGTAAATATATCTTATATTAAGGATTGAACAGAGTAATTTGTCTTTGTAAATTATTTAATGTTATGTTTCAATAAGACTATTTTTTTATGCAAAGAATAAAATTATTCTATATAGTAACACGAATAATATATATTATTCATCTATATCAAAATTATGAATATAAAGTGTAGTGCCTATTAACTGATTTTATTCACTTTCACTTCTTATGCTGCATGCCAAAACCCATCCAATGTATATTAAAAAAAATTTGAAGTATGATTGTTAAATTTGTCATTTAATTTTAAATAAGAGATCCTCAAATTAAACGGGGATTTAATTTTTTTTTTCTTTAAATAATGAAACCCAGGTTCATCATTCACTCATGACTAGCTTTATATGCATCACTATGATAATTTCTACAGACAAACTTTAACCGTAAGGCCTCCTTTGCTCTACCTAATACCGAATCCTATCACATGGCATACTTAAATATTTTGAGGCCAATTTTACTAATTAGGCACTTGGAAATAATTATTTCAAAGTTAGGCACTTTCTTTAACTGCTATGCTATGAATTTGCCCAACTTAATGTATAGGCGTACGTTAGGAGGTAGTATTTAGCTAGAGAGGCATATACATTAAATTTCTTATTGAAGAATTCAATTATCCATCTCTAAAAATCATATTAATAGCTTCCTCTCAAGCCCCATAGGGTGTACTTATGATTATACTTAATATTTTTGGAACATGATAAAAAAATTTTTAAAAAAAAACCTGAGTATCAATAAAAAAATCCAATTTTTATTTCATATAACTACACTCTTTTCTTATTAAAAAAACCAGTGTTTTCAAGACCGGACCGAACTGACCGGTCTAGCTACGAAACCGTCGGACCAGTGGTCCGATCGGTTCGGTCCGGTTATTAATCCTGGTTTGACCGGGTTTCATGCGGTTTGACCGATTTTCTCACGGTTTGACCGGTTTTTTAATTTTTTAATATTTTATTCAAATTTTCATATAAATAATTCTAAAATCTTCCCTTCCTCACCGGTCTAGCCCAGGTTTAGCTCCAGTTTAACCTTGATCTGACCCACTAACCCTTGACCCAGTACCCCGACCGGTTCAGTGACCGATCCGGGTTTTAAAACCTTAAAAAAAACCTTACATTGATTTCAAACAATCTTCACATGAGAAAACATCATATTGTCATTAGATATGTCTCTTATAGCTATATAAAAAATGTGAAGAAAGCCAAGTCATGAAATATTAGTAGATTCCCCCCCCCCCCCCTTATTGTAGGGAATGAACCTTTTGTTACCTTATTATGTAGGGATTGAGCCATACTTATAAAATCTCTTTTAATCCTTAATATAAGATCTAATTGATTAATTTGAGGAAATTTATTAAATGAAATAAATTATTTTAGATTATTTATATTTATTTATTTTTCAAATTAATTTGACTGGCTTATAAACTAACATATAATTTAACAATATATATAAGTATTTCACTGAGATTATGTAAAATGTTATAACTAAATAACTTATTTAATTTTCTTAATATTCCTAAATTAATCAACTGAGAGACTTATATTAATGATCGAGTGTTGTATTTTTTTTCCATACAACAGAGCTGCAACTCAAACTGACTTAACCAAGAAGTGATGAACATGGACAGTCGATGCCTATTAAACACCTATGCGGGAGAATATATACAGATTCTTTTGGTTCACTTAAATTTTGTTCGATGTTTATAATTTTGCGATCTAGCTCGTTTGCCTTGTTTAAATAGGATTATTGGCCCATAATCTTTTTTTTGCCCACAAAGAAACAGACTATATTAAACACGAGCAAGAGCTACAAGGTCTTGTACACAATAAACAAGACTACAGAATGTTCTTGTAAATTATGGCCAATACCAGGTATATAAGCAGTGATTTCAAATCCAGAGGTTAAGCGTACTCTGGCAACTTTACGTAAGGCAGAGTTTGGTTTTTTGGGGGTGATAGTGGAAAAGTTGACAGATAAGTCACGCTTACTGCCACTCTACAGAATCGGAAAAATATCTATTTTGATCCCCTTTTTTTATTTATTAATTTTGATTGTATCAAATCCATTTTTTTAGACCAAAAGAAGAGTGACCTTCTAATGCCCTTTCCTTTACTTTTTTACTTTGATTTTAATTCATTGGATTTTGTAGTGGGTTCCATTCTCATAACATAATATCTCCAACGAGAAGAAAAAGGGTATCAAATCGCTCGAAACTAGGGTTCTACATTTTTTTCTCTTTCCTTATTTTAATATAAAATAAAGCTCTATCCTTGTAATTAAGTAATTAAGCCAAGAAGGGGCCTTTTGGGTGTAATACAAGAACAACAATGCGCGTGCCAAGAAGGGGCCTTTTGGGCCGAAGTCAGGCGAAAATGCGAGAGTTTTTTTTTGTTTTCTTTGTACGTTATACAAAATATATATATATGGTTATATTTATATCTTGAAATGAGATATGTACCACAGGAAACAAACGAAATTTGAAAAAAAAAAAGAGATCAGGTATCCTGAAATAGAAATAAATAATTGTTCCGATGGAACCTTCTCTTCTACCGAAGATTGGCCGTTGATACACGATCAGATCAGGCCATTCATTTTTTTCTATTCGTTATTATCTTTATTACTATTACAAAATAAAATGACCGCGTTGAAAGGAAAGGGATGAATCCGCTCTTAGGGTGGTGGAACAAAATATCTCTCATTTCTCCCTCGAAAATTTCTTTTTTTCAAAGTAATCTTGTTATGTTGCCTTGGCCTTGAACGGTGCATTAATCTTTTGAATCCGGTACCAACGGGTATCGTCCCTCCTAAAACAACGTTCTCTTTCAGACCTTTCAACCAATCGATACGACCCCGGAGAGCGGCCTTCGCTAGGTATTTGACCAAATAGGATCGTCCAGTTCCTATAGAACCTATCACTAAAATACCCCTAGGGGGGGATAGGGCTACGCGGAGCGAAAAGGGTTTTCCATGAGATGGGAAATGAAAACTATTAGCCCCACAATCAACTTAAGTTAAATGGAGTCTCTATCGACCTTCTTTAAAGAATCAAATATGAAACTTCATACACCTTAAAGTTCATAAGATAGGACGAAAAGATCATTTTTTTGAGGTCCCTATACTCATTATGCCTAGCATTGAATAGACTAGGTATTCACCTTATCAATATCTCAAAATCTCAAATCAATGATGGGTTCTATTTGCCGTCTAAATTAAATGTACACTCAAATTGTACCGAACCCTTTGTCAGGCTATTGTTCTCTTGTTTTGTTCTCTAAAAGTCATGGAGTAAGACATCGATTTCTCAATAAGATCAACTCTTTTGATTATATGATATGATGGACTCCTCTGAAAAAACATTGGCGCGCGTGTAAACGAGGTGCTCTACCTAACTGAGCTATAGCCCTTGTGCTCTTTTTTGATACATATTTTATCATATTATGTAGAGAATTTATTGTCAAGATGAATATTACATGATCAAATCTCTTTGATTGGTTCCAAATGAAAATAAAAACATAATCGAAACATAATAACAAAACAAAAGATAGAAATAACCAGCAACAAAATATAGAGACTTCTCGAGCAGCTTGCACCAGTAAATCTTGCAACTGATATGAAGGTCGAAATGCCCAATTCAGAGGGTAAGACCAATCCAATGAAGCTTTGGTATTCCAATCAGCTACCAAATTTGCTTCCATGGGAATCCATATACAAAAATGGTTCCTAATCAAATTCCTTAAGACAATAGTATTCTCAAGGAGAACAATACCCATCATAATATCAAAGAAAGCACCGTCAGCACGCCAACAAATGAGAAAATCACAACTCCACCTTGAAGATGAACAGTGTTTCCACACACACTGAACTGACACATGTCTAGCCCAAAAATGAACAGTGATAACACACACACACACACTGAACAGGCACATGTGAAGCCAATGATGAATAGCATATACAAAAACACTGAACAGGTAGGAGTTGAAAATTCTTAACTGATTGGTTAATACCCATGCATCAGAAGTTCGAACAACAGAACTAATCTTCCTCCCACAAACAAATATCTCAAACCCATCATAGCAAATTTTCGAATGAGATTCAAAAACCCTATTTTTAGTACAATAATCATCCCTCATTACTCTTCGACATATAAAAGCCTTCCACAGTACTTCAATAGGGACAACTACATTAACCCTTGTACAATTACAAGTAACTCCCCAATAAGACCAAAATAACCAAACCACTACAGATTTCAACACTTCTGGCCGAGCATCAGCACTAAGCATAGTGGCTTCAACAGTAAGAGGGACTATCTTAACCTTCTCTAGAACCAAACTTGAAACATCATCAAGATAAAAACATTGAATCTCAAATAATCCACTGACCTTAGGAGGATTTGTAATTCTCAGCCGTGATTTATCTAGACTTCTTTGCGCCTCTGCCTCCGATTTGTGCACACCAACAAAAAAGCCCAAACTCTCCCCCATCATTTTATTAGTGAACTCTATCCTTTCAACCGTGATTCTAAAGTACCCCCACCTCGACCCAAAGATCGCTGTCATGAACCCTGGAGGCACCCATCAGAGATCGTCTGTGAAGGTTGTCCCATTCGATCGATAATTGCAAGTCTCCTTTCTTCCACCCGCCTCACATTGCCGATCCTTCCCATTAGAGACCGTTATCTCAAACAGCAACTCCAAAGATGATGCCGCAGGGACACGAACGAGAAACCCCATCAGAAAAGGACCCTCCAAATAAGAGGAAAAGGCTGTCACAATGGCAGATCTATCGCCGCACAAGGTGGAGAGAAAACCCTTATTGGCCCATAATCTGAAGTATGATCTTTCCCAACCTGAATATAAATTGTCTATTTAATTGGAATTATTTTAATTAGATTTTTGTTTTGTTTATTAGATAATGTTAGTCCACATTAACTTTTAAATTATTCGAAGGCATCAAAGTTTCTTCCCAAACTATCAAATATTCAGAGTTTTCCCATTTGCATTACGCAACAATCGCTTGCTTTTTATGGAAGATACATCCCGCTACGTGTACGTCCTTTCCGTTGATCCATCCTTCTTTCTTCCATAGTTTAATATTCACATGTATAGGCACCGTTGACTCATATTTTACTTGTGATGGGTCTACCCACGATATGGCCTCACCTCCTTTAATTTATTTTTTTTGAGAGATTAATGAATTTCAATAAATTATTTAATCAGTATCATTAGATTATATATCATTTTATAAGTTAGTTAAATTAGTTTTAAAAAATAATAAATATAAATATTTTTAAAATAATTTATTTAACTTCTTTAATATCTCTAAAATCGTTAACTCGGTCTAAGAAGGACTAGGTGGAGTATTACCTCCTATACTTAATATATTATATCTTATATGAAGAACCTGAGGTAGTGTTATCTTTAGTTCTTAATGTAAGAGTTATTTGGAAGTTGAATATTTTGTCTATAAAATATTATATCTCCGTCAATTTTATCTCAAATATTTATTACTTTCTCTTCAAATTAATTTTTTGGGCAAGATCTTTAAATTAATTTATTATTTGACTTATATATATATATATATATATAATATAATATAATATAATGTTACACATGGATGTTTTAGGAAGATCATGTTATATCCATTCTTATTAAAAAGTTTATTTCATTTCCTTAATATACCTAAGTTAATTTTTTTTATAAGTATCAAATATCATTGAAAGTAAAATGATCATACATCAAAAGTCCACAATCATATAAGGGCATGATTGTAGAAAGAAATAATTAAGTATCTTTTATATTAGATATCTGAAAGAGAACGAAATCTATGCCAAGAATTATTATTCATGAGCAATACTTATATACTCCCCGGAGCGTCACCTCATTTATACTCTGACTATTAAAATATAACAACTCATCTTATTTTAATTTTACATGGCAGATGAGTCATTTGAAGAAATTCAAATTTTATAATTTTGAAAAACGTAAACTTCATAATTTAGAAAAACAAAAGACCCATAAGTTGTTGTTTTTTAAAAATAATAAAATTTGAATTTTTTCAGATGACTCATCTACCATGTAGGATTAAAATAAAATGAGTTGTTATATTTTAAGTAATCAGAATACAAATGAGATGACGTTCTTGGAGTATGTAAGTATTTCTTCTCATGCCTTACCCATAAAAACACATCTATACTGTAGAGTGTGTGTGAGTGATTGTGATAAATGCACTGATAATATGATATTAATATAAGTAATTAAACGGAGTAAAATGAAAATTAACAACTAAAATTAGTGATAACTTTCTTCAGCTTCACGTAACGGCATCCGCTCTGTCTGTGTTTTCATATATAATAATTCTCAACCACACGGTGTTCAGAAGCTCAAAATTAGCCGCCATGGTTTTCAACTTGAGCTCCATCAAAAACTCCTCCAATGGAGTCTGGCAGGGAGATAGCCCCTTGGATTACGCCTTCCCTCTCCTCATCCTTCAAATCTTCCTCATCCTCCTCCTTAGCCATTCTCTCGCTTTGCTTTTCAAACCTCTTCGTCAACCCAAAGCCATTGCTGAGATTGTGGTATGTTCATTATCATCCTTCATGGGCTGGGGGAGTCATCGAGTCATCTGTGCCTTCTCAGTTGCGTCCATGCCGTGCCTCGAATTTGGAGCATTCCAAAATGTTTTTTTTTAACTCGGACCCAAATTTCACCGACAATATAATGATAAAAAAACATTTGCGCAACTCAGAAGTCACAGCTACACCCCAATCCTTCATTCTTTATCTGCAGGTAATAAAATGCTCAGTACTTATGCTTCTTTGTATTTTACAGGGTGGAATTCTGCTAGGCCCGTCGGCTTTTGGAAGGAACCAGAATTACATGCACCGTGTATTCCCATCTTGGAGCACCCCCGTACTGGAATCCGTCGCCAGCATAGGCCTTCTCTTCTTCCTCTTCCTCGTCGGTCTTGAACTCGATTTAAACTCCATTCGCCGGAGTCGTGGGCGAGCCTTTGCCATAGCCGCCACTGGAATCTCTGTTCCTTTCATTCTCGGCATCGGCGTCACCATTTTGCTCCGCAAAACCATCGACGGAGCTGACAAGGTCGGTTTCGTTCCGTTTATTGTCTTCATAGGCGTGGCGCTTTCCATCACGGCATTCCCTGTGCTCGCCCGCATCTTAGCCGAGCTCAATCTATTAACTACCGAGGTCGGAAAGCTCGCTATGGCCGCTGCCGCACTCAACGACACCGTGGCGTGGATCTTGCTGGCTCTGGCCGTTGCTATTGCGGGCGACGGCGGGCATCACAAAAGTCTCTTAGTATTAGTCTGGGTTCTTCTGTCAGGTGTCGGTTTCGTAATTTTCATGATGTTTGCGATCCGACCCGCAATGAAATGGGTGGCCCGGAGGTCCTCGTCGGAGCAGGAAGCTTGCATCTGCTTGACCTTAGCAGGAGTGATGGTGTCGGGTTTCATGACCGACTTGATAGGGATCCATTCGATATTCGGAGCATTCGTGTTCGGATTAACTATTCCGAGAGGAGATTTCGCGGAGGGACTAATAGTGAGGATCGAGGATTTCGTGTCGGGTCTGTTGCTGCCTCTATATTTTGCATCCAGCGGGTTGAAGACTAACGTGACGAAAATCCAAGGAGGCGAGGCTTGGGGGTTATTGGCGTTGGTGATAACCGCCGCCTGCGCCGGCAAGATACTAGGGACGTCGGCGGCGGCAATGATGTGTTTGGTTCCGGCGAGGGAGTCCTTGACGTTGGGCTTCCTAATGAATACCAAAGGCCTGGTGGAGCTCATCGTGCTCAACATTGGCAAGGATAAAATGGTCAGTTTAAATAAAATGGTTAATGTCCAAATTTAACAGTTAAGTATTTTCTGAAGAACGTTTGGTATAAATAAATTTTGGAAGATGGAAAATAACAATGAATAATTAAAAAGGATGTAAATTTAACAAAACTGTTAAATTTAAGAGTAAAATACTCTGACCACCTTACAGTTTTACTTTAATTACACAGACCTCCCCTCTATTTTGAAAACTTACACTTAAGTCCAAACAGTTAACTCCGTTAAGAATATTCTAAAAAGATTCCAAAAATATATTTTTTTAATTAAATTTATTTTTTCTTGCACATTTTGACTAAAGTTGTTTTAAAGAATTTAAGAGTTTTTTTTTATCTATTCCTTAATTTCTATTTTTATCTTTACAAGTAGTTATCTGTTTGATGATTTTAGCATTGGTTAATGTAAATATCACAAACGTTGAATGTTCAAGCAAGATTTTAAATAAAAATATGCTTGATCAAATGTGTTTATAAATATTTGTGGAAAAAAATATTAAATTATAAATTTAAATGACACATACAATCTCATACTTATATAGTTTATTTTATTTGACAAAAATATGTGTTTAATATATATTTTAAGTCAAAATTAATTTATAATATCAAAATTAATAAATTTTTTAACAAATTAGAAATTTAGAAAATCTAATAGAATAAATTTATGGTTGTATAAATTTTTATTAGCCCCTATATATATATATAAATAATTCTAATACTGAAGAAGGGCATTTTGGTTAAAAGAAGTTTAAAAGTCAAACTTAACGGTTAACTAACAGTTTGGGTGGATGGAAATAGAATCTCAAACTATAAGGGAGGTTTGTGTAACATATATTTTAGTTTTAAGGGAGGTTTATATGGGTTTCCAAAATAGAGGGGAGGTCTGTGTAATTGAGGCAAAACAGAAGGGATGTTAGAGTATTTTACTCTAAATTTAACTTAACGGGGTTAAATTTTAAGAGAAGAAAACCCCTAACAGCATTAAAAATAATACATCTTAACCCATTATTTAACATTAAATTTTATAATTAATATCAAAAATGAAATAATTTTATCTATATGTAATGCTAATTAATTTAACTAATTTTTTAATATAATTAAATTAGATAAATATGTCTTATATTAAGAATAAAAATGAGTATTAAAATTCTAAAAAAAATGAGATAGAGAAAAAACGTTGAAATTCAAAAAATAAAAAGATGAGAGAGTGTGTGACGTGGGGCCTACAAACAGAAAAAGAACCAATAAGAATGAGAGGGTGTGACCCACAAAATAGAAAAAGGAAGAAAAAAATAAATTATGCCTAAACCATGGTTTTGGACACCAAAAATGGATTATTTAGGAATGACAGGGTGTTTGGATGTTTTTGTAGAAAATCTAGGTGTGTGTTTGGATTAGCTTTTGAGAATAGCTTTTAAGATTTATGAGGTAAGTGTGTGAGGGGAGTTTTGTCTCGGGTTGCGTAAACCTAGGTTTGGAAACTTCCCAAACACACACCCAAGATCTAGGTTTGGATTAGCTTTTTTTAAAAGCTTTTACGATTTATGAGATAAATGTATGAGAGGAGTTTTATCTTAAGTTGCGCAAACCATGATTTAAAACCATAATTTAGAGGTTTGCCAAACACACAAGATAACCGCCAATATCCAATAATAACAATAAGACAACAACAGCTGCATATGGGTGGTCCCTCACACTTCTTTCCTTTAAATTAAAAATTAGTCGATAAGGAGAGGATAAAGCCATTAATTAGAAAGCAAAGTTCTGCCTTTATCAAAGCAAGACTTAGCAGAGCATTCGGTCCTTACCTAATGTGAGCAGTGAGTCGATGGCTTTCTGTTTGGCGTGAATAAGCCTGCAGGTGAGGCGCGTTTAGCTCCATGTGAGTAAGCAAGAAAGATTGATGGCTTGGAGACTCTTTCAAATTTAGGCAATGGAGTTTCTCCGTTTCTGCTACTGTCGAGAGCAACAAATTGAACAATGAGGAGAATACTTAGGTTTTTCTTTCGTTGATTTGGGTTTTCTTTTAGTGGAATGGGTTTTTTTCTTCAATCAAATCTGGATGTTTTTTTTTTCAAGCTTTTCTGAATAATATGATTGGGCCGTTTAATTGGTTTTTAAAAACCGTCCTGAGTCCCAAGTTAACTCCGGCTCCCGGTCCAATTGCCGGCTTGAACAGCTGAACTTACTAAACAGATGAATCATGTAGAATGAGCCGTTAAGTGCAGCGGGCGATGGTCGAGCTAGTTCGATTGTTCAGTCCGGGTTGCACAATATTGGTTGAGAGTGATATTGTTGATAATGACACTCCAAGAGGCCTATCATTTTTGTGTCTTCTTTTGGATTATACCCCTATATATATATATATGACTAGTTGTTTTATATTCCCAATTTCCCAGTTTTAATTATACAGATTTTTTGGTTCATTTTTCAATCAATGATATGTAACTGATCATAAGTGCCTCTAGTTCACAATACATATATACATTTTATGCATACAGTGTGTATATATGCATGTTTTTTTTCCCAGCTTGTAAATATACACTTAAGTGAAAATATTAGTAATACATTTACTTTGGTATATACATATAAAGATTTGTAAGTATACCAAATACCTTTGATCATGTGTATGCTTCACTAAATTTTTGAGGTCTTTGCACACTGGCCTTAATTAAAGCCATGTAGGGAAGTAATAATTTGAAGATGCTTGGACAGGTTCTGAACGATGAGATGTTCGCTATTCTGGTTCTAATGGCTCTATTCACCACCTTCATCACAACCCCATCAGTGATGGCCATCTACGAACCCGCACGTGGCATCTCTGCGAGGACCCGCCGGAGGCTCAGCGACTTGTTTTCCAGCTCCAAGAAAAAGGCGACCGGCGAGCTGCGAGTTCTAGCCTGCGTTCTTGGTCCCGGCAACGTACCCTCCTCCATCATCAGACTCATCGACCTAATTCGCAGCACCGAAAACTCTCTCCTCAAGCACTTCATCATGCACCTTGTTGAGCTCACCGAACGCTCATCCTCCATCGTTTTGACCCAGCGCACTCGCAAGAACGGCTTCCCTTTCTTTGACAGCTTCCACGGCTGCCTCGGCGGAGCCTGTCAGGCCTATAGTCAATGCGTACGGGTTTCTGTCCGGCGCAGCACCGCCATCTCTTCTCTGTCCACCATGCACGAGGACATTTGCCACGTGGCGGAGCGGAAGAGAGTGACTTTGATCATCTTGCCGTTTCACAAGCAATGGAGGATGGAAATGGAAGAGGAAGAGATTGGTAATCGGAGACACGAGATAATGGACAATGTGGGTCACGGATGGAGAGGGGTGAACCAGAGGGTGCTCAAGAATTCGCCATGTTCTGTGGCAGTGCTTGTAGATCGAGGAATTGAAAATGGGTCTGCAGGAACAACCCCTAACTTAGTTGACCACCACCGGGTCTGCATTTTGTTCTTTGGCGGGCCCGATGATCGAGAGGCCATGGAATTGGGCAGCAGAATGACTGAGCACACGGCGGTTAAGGTCACCGTCGTGAGATTCGTGGATGGAAGAAATGGGTTGGCTAGTGACGGCGGGGTGTTACGCCCCTCACCAAATAAGTGCTGCGAGAAAAGCTACACCTTCTCCACCGCGACGATGAACCGTGAGAAAGAACAGGTAAGAAAACCGATTTCAAATTACACACAATTGTTCAGTTTTTTGGAGAAATTAATGAATATGGGAAATTGCAGGGCCTAGATGAAACTGCTGTGGAGGAATTCAGAAGGAAGTGGGATAAGGCGGTTTATCAGGAGAAGGCGGCGAGCAATATAGTGGAGGAGGTATTGAGGATAGGGCAGAGCGGGGAATACGATCTGATAGTGGTGGGGAAGGGGCGGTTTCCGTCGAGCATGGTTGCGGAAATGGCAGAGAGGCAGGCGGATCACGCGGAGTTGGGTCCGATCGGAGACATTCTAGCTTCGTCGGGACAGGCGGTGCTGTCGTCGGTGCTGGTAATTCAGCAACACGATGTGGAACTGGAAGAGGAGGCTCCTATGTCAAAAGGGCTTGGTGAGTCTTGCGAGTCGTCGTCCATAGGGAAAGGGAATTCAACATCAAACGACAACAATAAGTTTAGTCTGATCTCTATTCTCGCCAACATGCCAAAAACAACAAGTGACACAAGAGCTGAGTTGTGGAGAGCTCGGCTCGGCTCGGCTCTAAGAACCACCTTGGCATGCACCATAGTGGGCTGCACCGCCCTGCACGGCCCGGCGAAGCTCCGGCAATACCTCGAGTTCACAGCTTTCTCGTATGTGACAACAATCCTCATAGCGCCAGATGCAAACCTGGGAGACACCATCAGAGGTTGCTGGCACGTGTTTTGTGCGACCCTTCAGGTTATGATCCTGTCCATTGTTGGACTACTGGTGGTGGGGCCTGAGCACTTTACAAGCCCACAAGTGGCGGCGGCCATGGTGGCAGCGAGCGCATTCATGGTGGCGGTGCCAGAGGCGACGGACTTGTTGACTAAGAGAATCGCATTTGGGCAGATAGTGATAGTGTACGTGAGCACAGTGTTACATGGGGCGGAGGCTGGGGAAGTTTTGAAGTATCCAATTCACGTGGCTTGTAGTACTGCCCTTGGAGCCTTCGCTTCTGTCTTGGCCATGTTATTTCCATATCCTCGTCTTGCTCATTTTCAGGTGTTACTTCATCACTCTCTTTTATGCTTCTACAACGGAATTAACTATATTAATTCACATATATACACTGTACAAAAAACCGGACCAGACCGGACGGTTCGACCGGTTGAACCGGGAACAGGCCAATGTTCCGGTCTGATTTGATGGTTAAACCGGGGAAACCGGTCGAACCGATGGTTCCACCGGTTGAACCGGTTTTTTTTTCTTCTTCTATTTTTTTAGGGGAAAATTGAAAGTTGAAGACCAAAATATAGAGAAAAATAGGTAAAGAAAAAACAAATCTAAAAAAAGAAGAAGAAGATAATGAAAAAAATTATTTAAAAAGATATAATAATTATAGAAAAGGAGATATCATTGCATAAGTATAGGCATTATAACTCATACTAGTAGATTTTAAGTATTTTTTCTTAAAAATCTTCATTTTTATTTATAGAAGTTTAAAAATATATTAAAATATATTGCCACTAATAAATTATAATATTTTAATATGACCGGTTCAACTACCGGTTGACCCATTAACCCTTGAACCTGTACTGTGACCGGTTCATTGCCCGGTCCGGCTTTTCGTTCATTGCATATATACATTATCTCTAATTTTAAATATAAAATATAAGACCTAGTTGATCTATTTTAAAAATATTAAAGAAATTAATTAAATTATTTTAAAATATTTATATTTATTGATTTTTTTTAACTAAATTATTTGACTTATAAGATGATGTATAATTTAATTATACATAACATATAATATGATTAAGTAACTTATTTAGCTTCCTTAATTTTTAAAAATAAATTAAAAAAAAAATGTCAACTAGATAGGAGGGTGGTAGTACGTATGCTCTTGCATGCTGTACGTGACGTGTTAAGGTGTCTCATGCCTTTTTATTTTTTGAGGGACCTGATTATTTCATTTACGCTTAAGAGTGTGTTTGGATGCAATTAAAAAAATTGCTTTTGAGGCCAAACCATGGTTTGAAAAAAATTTATCCAAACACTCATAATTTTTGTAGAATCTATTTTGCATGTGAAACCATGGTTTGGGAGGCCCAAACCTTGGTTTGGGAAGAATCCATTTTTTTTAGCTTTTTCAACTTTGTGGGTCCCACCCTATCATTCTCATTGGTTCTTTTTCTGTTTGTGGGCCCCACGTCACACACTCTCTCTCATCTTTTTTATTTTTTTGAATTTCAACGTTTTTTCTCTTTTTTTTTTTTTTAGAATTTTAAAATTTTAATACTTCCTCTTATCCTATTTAAGACTTATTTATCTAATTTAATTATATTAAAAAAAATTAGTTAAATTAATTAACATTACATATATACAAAATTATTTCATTTTTGGTATTAATTATGAAATTTAATGTTAAATAATGGGTTAAGATATATCATTTTTAATACCGTTAGATGTTTTCTTCTCTTATAATTTAACTCCGTTAGGTCAAATTTAACGGTTTTGTTAAATTTACATCCTTGTTAATTGTTCATTGTTATTTTCCATCTTCCAAAATTTATTTGTATCAGACGTTCTTCAGGAAAAACTTGGCTGTTAAATTTGACATTAATCCTTAAATAATACATAAAATATAATCTTATTCTTTATATGTAATTATCACAAAAGTTAATGTCCTTTTTAGTAATTTGACCATGAAAAAAAGCTATTCTGATCAAAACATCCAAACATATATATATGTTTGATCCAATTTTTTATATCACATAATTAATTAATATTATAATTTATAAAAAAAATTTATCTATTTTTTGATATTATATATTTGACTAATTTTATCATTATAATTTTTTAAAAAATTTATTTCGAATTTTTTTATATTTATTATACAATTAATATTTAATAATACTTAAAATATAAATTGATCCCTTACATGTAATTATCACAAAAACTAATGTCCTTTTTAGTAATTTGATTATGAAAAAAAGCTATTCTGACCATAACATCCAAACACTCTTACTTTATCAAAATCACTTTTTTCTCATAATCTATTCTTCTTATAATCTATTCTCTAAAAGCTATTCTTCACTTTTCCCCCAGAAGCTATTAAAAAAAGCTTTGCCAAACACACACTAAATATATTCTCGTCAATCTATCTTATGAAACTCCCAAGTATTTGGTGATGTTTCGTAGGCCCTGAGAAAAATCTCAATATTACAGGAGAAAGCTGCAATTTTTTTTTTCTGACAATCTTGTTTGTTTCCAAGTGTTTGACATGTGTCTGTTGAAGAAGACAGATCTTTTGGCGGGACGCGGCTTCTCTCCGTTACTCTTACGGTCAGCTGCCCTCCTTTTCCTTCAAACTGCGCCGCTGAGGCGTAAAACAATACAACAAGTGTTTTGATTTTGTTTTGAAAACACTATTTAATATTCTGATGTATTTTTTTAGTATCAGTCAGTTTTTTAAAATATATTTTTAAGATCTTAAAATAATTTTTTAATATTATCCAATATTTTAAAGTATTTTAAAAAACACTATTTAATATTATGAAGTATTTTTTTAATACCATTTAATTTCTTAAAATATTTTTTTAAGATTCTAAAATACTGGATAATACTAAAAAAATTATTTTAGGAACTAGTCCATTGATAAATGAGAGAGCACCTGTGTCTCACCCTCAATATATTGCAATAATCTTTTGGCCGTTAGCCCTACTCTACTTTCGAAGAGTACTTACGTAATAATTGTTTACACTATCATCAGTTTTAATAATTATTAATTCATCTAACCATTTCCAAATGTAACTTATGCAGACTAATTAAACACTTTACCAAAACCAAAATGCTTTTCCCATAACTTCATCTGCAATATTCCCTTTCGTCCAAAATACAGGGCAAAGTTTATTACCCTATAAACTTTACTCGATAATTAGAAAAAGAAGTATATCTTAAAACATTATATTGCTATATGCTCTTTTTAGTCTTAATTATAGGACAATATTTAAGAGTTGATTTTGATCCTAAATATAAAATAAAGTTCTAATTTTTATCAATTTCTTCTTAAAATATCTCATATTAATATTTTCTCAATAATAATTAAACACAATAATATGAGTATATTGTTTTCTTGTGCATGTTTAGAATTTAAAAGCAGATTAAGACTGTGAGTGCGTGCGTGTCTGTTGTTGGTGCGAGAGAGGAGGCAAATATAACATAAACCAAATTTGATGACTTGTTTTTTTTTTAAAAGAAAAAAGGAAGTTATATTTCACAGTTTCCAAGTGTCGGCAAAGATGTAATCGTTACGAGAAAATTTAACAACCTTTCGAGACGTCTTTAGTAGCTTTTAGGCATGCTTACCTGATATTATTGATTCTAATGTGACATGAACATATTGAGTTTTAGGTTGGTGTCTGCCGGGGTCCGCTTGTCCTGCTCATCAAAAAGATGAGATGGGCATGCTCATCACCCCAATTTTGGGTGGAAACTTTTTTTTAATGTATTTTTATTTATTTGGATTAAATTTCCTGCTGCATTTTGAAATATTTTTGCTACCCGGTATTATAAATTAATTAATTTTAAATCCTGCATTCAAAAATATTTTTCCTATACCACCAGCATCCTGAAATATTTTTTCAATAGCACCCAATATCTTAAGCTAATCAATTTTTAATGTATGGGGTATTTTTTTTTAAAAAAAAAAACCCCAAAATTGGGGTGATGAGCACTCGCTGGTCATCTTTTTTATGAGCAGGAATGTGGATCCGTGTCTGCCTCAGTGGCCTGCATTACTAATATGCGCTAGGAACAAAAAGGACTGATTCAAAAGACAACGATTTCAATTCACAAAATGAAAAAATGGGGTCCCACCACATAATGTGGCTTCTCTATGCGTCATTGCCTTCTTCCACGGCTGCCCAATCACCTCCAATAACTCCCACATCTAACACATGTCCTTTATATTTAAAGAGTAGGGTCCTCTGTCCTATGAAGCCAGGACCACAACCACGTGTTTGAAGAATCTACTGCATATTGTAGCAATAATCCTTTTGGTTCCATTCACATGTCAATTTTGTGTCTTTCAGGTGAAAAAGGCATTCGGATTATACGCTGAGAATGCTTCTGAGAGGTTTAATCACAATGTAGAGGCCATCTCTGCATCAGACAACTCAACTGGCCATGACTTGTGCACTCAATCAAAGTCCCTGGCTAAAGTAGAAGCCAAGCTTCTCCAGTTGATTAAGAGTAATCTGGTGAGCTAACGTTGTCATAAACCAAAAGGCACATAATTTGCCCTTAATTAGGCAATTCAATTGAGGAAAGTATATTTCTTTTGTTCATCACAGGATGGTATGCGTTGGGAAAGGCATCAAATGAGAGACTTTTATGGCAAACTTCAAGACAAGGAGATACCATTGCGAGGAATGGACATTGCTCTCTCGAGCTGTACTTCATTTCCTGTTGGTTCCATTGATGAGGAGCTCAGGGGTGTTTTGCTCGATTACAGAGGACGATTCAGCCTCAAATTAAATAAACAGGCTTCGTGCTTTGATTCTTTTGATGCAACCACAGCCCCAGAAAGCAGGAACAGAGAAAACTCTAACAGTTTCCCATTGCCTCTCAAGCACCTCCCAACTTCATTCTTTATGTACTGTGTTCAACTCCTCCAACAGGACACCCCTATTGCGACGAACACCGACAACATGGAAGAGAAAACCCAGAAAACTGACGCCGGAATCCTCAAGAGGATCAAAGAGGTTTTTATGAACAGGATACCTAGTAGACAGAATCTGACTTTTGCATTAAAGTGCTCAGTTACTATGGGATTTGCTGTGTTCTTCGGTTTAATATATGACAAAGAAAATGCATTTTGGTCAGGACTTGCAGTTGCCACAAGTTTTGTCACGGGAAGACAGCCAACATTCTCAGTTTCTAATGCTCGAGGACAAGGAACTGCAATGGGAATGATCTACGGCGTCATTTGTCGCTCTGTGCTCCATAGATTTGGAGGCCTCAGCTTCTTGCCTCTTCTGCCATGGGTCTTTTTCTCTTGCTTTTTAATGCACAGTGAAATGTACGGGCAATCTGGTGGGATTTCAGCAGTTTTAGGGGGCCTCCTTATTCTTGGAAGAAATCATTATGGCCCTCCTGAACACTTTGCAATTGCTCGAATGGTCGAGGCTACTATTGGACTCACTTGTTTCGTATGCGTAGAGATTATCATCAGCCCTTCGAGAGCGGCAAGTCTAGCAAAATCTGAACTTTCCCACAGCTTCAGGGCACTTCAAGATTGCATTGACACTATTGCTATTGCTTCTAGCGACAAGCAAAAGACATGTTGCACCAACTCTCAAGAATTGCGAAAGAGACAGAAGAACCTCAAAACTATAGTGTGTCAGTTACATGAGTTCATAGAGGAGGCCGAGCTGGAGCCAAATTTCTGGTTCCTGCCTTTTCATGGTGCTTGCTATAGGAAGATTCTGGATTCCTTATCAACCACGACAATTCTCTTACTTTTTGTGGCACACTCAATAGAAGATATCTCAAGATTGTCACTGAGAGGAGTAACATCGGTGGAACTACAAGAAAGTGTGAATGAGGTCATAGAGCTCTTCAAGGCCAAAGTTGGTCCCACTCTGAAATGCCTCGAGGAGATCACTCAGATCAAGTCCCTGAGGAAACTTGAACATCCCAACTTAGATACAATTAGGCTCCTGCGTGGTCATGAAGAAGCTCAGAGCATTGCTTGCTCTTTCCTACAAAAGTTGGAGGATAAGGCTGATGCAGTTCATTCTAATGCGTCTAGTGAGGAGGCTGTTGAGGGCCAAATAATTGCTCATTATAGTTGCTTGAGATTCTGCATCACTGGCTTGACCAGAGAAACAATAAATATTGAGAAGGCAGTGAAAGAACTAGTGGGGTGGGAGAATTAGATATGAAATTATAATTAGGTATGGAAATAAGCAGGCCTCTAATAGAGACCTACGGCCTAGCCTATATAAAGCCTAACCTATCCTATTTACTAAACAGGCTAGGCTTAGACCAACACCACTAGGTCACATGGTCATGGGAGTGCTCTTAAGCACTCCATTCCCCTTCCCCATCCGGGTTCAAACCCAGTCAGTTGTAACAAAAAAAAAAAAAAAGGTTAGGCTTAGGCTCAGGCCTATTGCCAAATCTATTTAGATAAACAGACCATGCCTATTTTCATAAGACGGGCATACAAGCCTACATGTCTGACCTATTTAACTTTTTTAATTTATACTATAATATAAGAATATATAATGTCATAAAAATAAATGTATGAATTATTTATAAATTTATTAACTTAACCTTAATTTTAAGTTTCACATTTCATCGTTACTATGCTCAACCCTTACTATCGCATAAATCATTAACCCCCACTTCTCTTTTCTCCAATCGCTCGAAATGGTAATGTTAACTCACTCCCTCTCCCTTGATTTGCGCCATCCACTAAAACATAATAATTTATATGAGTTTATTTTAGTGCCAAATGAAATATTATAATCTTAGTAGGAAGAGTTTGTCCCAATTTATGTGGGAACAGTAAAAGAGATAAAATCTAATTTCATATATTACTTGTTATGCTAGATCAATTTTAGAAAATATATCTCATTAGTCAGCAGACATTAGTTTTCTTATTCCTATTTACTCGAATAATTGTTGTCACTAGAAACTCTTTTCTTTTCCTTTCCTTTCCTTACTAAGTCTTTATACTACAACAAGAATGAATGCTAAGCTTTTAAGACACCATGTAATATTTTAAATAAGCGTGAAAGCGGTTATATATAAATTTAGATACATAGGTTTTAAAGGTTATTTAAAGGCCTATATTTTAAGTAAGCTTTTAAACAGGTTTCAGGCCTTCTTAGGCCTTTTGAAGGTCCAGGCCTAAAAAAAAGCTTTCATACAGGCTCAGGCCTATTTAGGTAAAACCTAATTTAACCTAGTCTATTTCCATCCCTAATCATAATCAGGTTCCGTTATAAGTTTAAGTCAGTTGTTAGTGGGCCTAATCATAATTAATTGGGCCAATCTAATAGCCATTAGGGAGGATTAGGTGGTTAAGAGGCTTAGATATTAAGCCATTAAGGGACCTATGATTATAAAAGGGGTCCCCTACCCCTTATTTCAAACTGATCAGATGTGTACAATTCTGAGTTTTTGAGTAATAACAATTCCAGAATATTCAGTTCTCTCTCTCTCCTCTCTTCTTTTTCTCCTTCTACTTCTATTCTTCTAACACTACCCTAACAATTGGTATCAAAGCCATCAGTTCTTGGCCACATACCTCTCATGAGGCTGCGTTTATCCTGCTTCCTCCATGGCACACGCTCAAAAGCAAGAATTGGATGATCGATTGTAGATCATTGAGAGTCAAATTGGATCGATGGTACAACTATCACAAGTTGCAACTACTCTCCAAGATCATAACCAAATGCTTCAAGATCAAAATAAAGAGCCCCAAGAAAGAGTTGAAGGGATCTCATATCAATTTCAACATATAGCAGCACCAGTCAATGAAATCCGAGCTGCTATTGTCAATCATGGCGCCAATCAAGATCCCTCCAAAAGTGATCCTCCAAGAAATGGCCACAACAATCAAGACCCTTCAAGAATCCGCAACTATGGGCGACTGAATCACCATGAAAATGGACGGCAGAGACAATTGCAATATACTAAGATGGAATTTCCCATATTTTTGAAGACCGATGTTTTGGCCTGGATCTTGAAATGCAATCGTTACTTTGAGCTAGATGGCACTCCAGAGGATCAGAAAGTTAAGATTGCGAGTCTGCACCTGGACCATGATGCCTTTCATTGGCACATGTTGTGTGAATAGCAATGGGGAAACAACACGCCTCCATGGGAAGATTATGTGGTGAACATCCCAACTTAGATCCGATTAGGGTCCTGCGTGGTCATGAAGAAGTTGAGAGCATTGCTTGCTCTTTCCTACAACATTTGGAGGACATGGCCCATGCCGTTCATTCTAATGCGTCTAGTAAGGAGGCTGTTAGGGGCTAAATAATTGCTCATTATAGTTGCCTGGGATTCTGCATCTCTGGCTTGACCAGAGAAACAAAGAAGATTGAGAATAAAGTGAAAGAACTATTGACGTGGGAGAAATACTCAAGTGATTCAAACCTTAGTGAGATTTATTGTAAGATCAATGATCTGCGCTCATAATAAACTTTTGCCCCATAACGTGTTTTGACCACACTAACTAGCCAATTAGATGTACCAGACATAACAACAAAAATATAAAATCTATATTTGTAGACAAACTATAATCAGTATGATTCATTCTTTGAACTTGCTGTAAGATACAACATCATATCCAATTTTAAATCATTTCAAGTGCAACTCCAATAGTTGAATACTTGTAGCCCATAAATGGAATCCATTATCATAGTCAGTTAGGCACAGTGGACCCGATAAAATGTGCAACTCCAGAGAAAAAAGTTATATCTATCACATATTGCACTTGGTTGCATCGAAATAAGGTAGTAACTAATCTAACAAAATTCTCTCACCGTGCACCAAGTCTAACATATTAATTATTTTGATTTAATCATATTTCCTCAATCCTCAGCATGGCCTGGTGTTGGAAGCGCATAGATGTATGGCAAGAATTGGAGTGAGCGAACTTGCAGTGTTTATAAAAGCTACAGCAGTAAGATAGCATTCACATTCCCAAATTAAAGTTCTTAAGTATTATGGACCTGATTGGATTAGCGGTGGCAGAAGTAACTTTTTTTTTTCAATCTAACTTTTGTGAGCTTATGATAGGACAAAAATCAGATTGTAAATATGATTTGTGTTTGGATTGACGGTAACAGACATGACTTTTTTCAAACTGAAACTTATTCGGATGATTATTTGAAAAACAAGTTTAAATGAAAAATGACTGAAAAAAATATGAATTTATTAAATTATAGCCACATATCCTAATTAATGTCATTTGCGTTTTTCCTATTATTTCTTAACAAGTCGATAAATCTGAATTTTGGTAATATCATTGGTTCCAAAAGTCAACTTGAATAACTTTTTTTATTTATTGCAATCAATAGGGGCAAAAAAGTAAAAAAAATGCATTTATTACCTTGAAGTTGGACTTATAATAAAGACCAAAACTTTTTGTCAAAATAAACTTATAAATAGAATTAGAGTGATACCATATATCAAAAGCACTCCCACTATCCCAGCTCCCATTTATCAAAGAGCTTTTTTTTAATTAAAAAAAAAGCACCGTACCTTGCGTTTTTTTGCAATAAACGCACACCAGTACAAACGTGAACCCAAACACCCATATTTAGCCCCCCACTGTGCTTTTCACACCGTACCTTGCGTTTCTGAACCTAGAACGCTTTCTCAAACACCCCCATAGAAGATCACACAAATCATAAAGGGTTGACGGTTGACCCTTTGTACCCAAGGTACTTGGTCTAGCGAGATGGACTATTTTGACCACAAAATACGCGAAATTTGTTTGAATCCTACCTAATTTAAAAAAGATTCACTAACTGGTTGGGTCGCATTGGGTTTAGTGAGAATGGTTAGTGTCTCATAACATATCAAATTGAGGTTTGAATCTTCATCAGGAGAAGTGTCCATATTTAGTGTTTGACAGTATTTTAAATAGGATTACCTCTAATAAAAAAATACATGTACTTAACAAAAAAAAAGAGATTTCCGAGTAGAGATATCCTGATCATAAAACCTTAATTTTGATTAGTTGGTTATTCTGTACCTATTTGATACAATGATACAAAAAAGCGCCAGCTGAACATCGGATGGCCAGAGAGTAGTTTAAAAAATGAAGGGTTGACCCTTAGGAACCAAACAATGACATGAAATGTCATTATTACCATTCATGTCTCCCTTAATTACATAGTCTAAAGTGGTTTAGAAACACCTTAGACGTCCCCAATTTGAACTGGGGATGTCTAAAGTGGTTCAGAAACACTTTAGATGTCCCCAGTTACGACTGGGGACGTCTAAAGTTTTTTTTTTCTTTTTTATGGCCTTTTATATTCATCACTGATATACATCACTGTTCGGCAAATTTAAACTGCAGAAATTGGATAGAAGAAATATTGCATAAACCAGAATGAAAACAACAGCAGTTCAGCACTATCTAATAAAAATGTTATCCAACAATCTAATAGCATGTACAACAACACAACTCTAATTCGCACATTGGAATATAGAAACGTTTGAATCCCCTTTAACAATTAACCAATCAAATAAAAAAAGAGATAGGCAGACAACATAACAACAACAGTTCAGCCACCACAAAGTGTGTCATACACAAACCACTAATTAATTAACTAATATAAATAAAAACTTCACTCTGGTATACATTGAAGAAGATGCCCAACCAAAAAGTCTCTAATCAAATTAATGTCTTCATATAAGTAGGCATCTTCATTGTCAAAAATCTGCAAGTCAGAAAATAAGCTTAGATGAAATAATGAATCAAGTGAGTGAATTAATCTGCAATTGAATTACAACACCAAAAATATTATCCTTTAAGAATGAAGAAGCGATTACTTGTTCAAAATCTGTCGTAATACCACTCTTAATGATGTTAAACATATAAAGTAAGACATAGTATCAACATTCCCAGCCGCCAGGTTGTTGAGGGTACAATAAATTAAAAGCAAATGGTTAAAATCAATAAAGACATATCTAAAACGATCGTCCATCAAAAGAACTTGATTTGAAATTACGTACCTTTGGATACAACCATTTCAGGTCTTTGCCACCTTTACGATCGCGAGGCCTGCGAAGGATTTGATATGTCTGGGTTGCCCTATCATTAAAATGAAAATCAACAGAAATTAGAACAATTCATTTAAGTTAAAATGAAATACAAACAAAATAACTTACGTGTTGAAGACGTTTTTTGTTTCTTTGTTTGGCCTTTTACCTAAGGAATCAAACCAGTAAACTACGTTGAACCGAGGATAGAAAACACACAAACTCCAGTGGTAACTATAACAACATATACAAATTAAAATAAAGCTAGATGGAAAGGCAATTATTTATTAAAAATCTTAAATAGACAAAATTAAAATGTGTATCCTTGAACAATCGGTGCTAGATAACAACAATAGTTGTTTTCTCCCATTGTGAATCCCGCATAGTGAGTCCTTTTTTGCACTGTATTCTTATCCCTTGTCGTATTTGCAGGACACAAGAATCCATATAAATTAACTCTTTGCATGTCAATACATATACGACGAAAGGAGCTATAATAGAATTAAAATGATGAATGTATTAGCTAGTGAATATATGAAGCAAAAAAACCACTTCACTAAATGAAGGAAAAAATGGGAAATAAAAAACTTACAGGATTGCAAATTTAACTCATCCTACATTTATCTCTTCCAACTTAATGAACTGTTTAAGGTCGTCTTTATCAATTGTGATGGGATACTCTAATTCCTGGCCCACAATCCCTGTAGGCATATGTAAATCAATCTGCTTAAGGCCTTTATAAATTCGCTGCAGTCGTGCTAAGAAGTAAGAAGGGCCATTTGCCTACTTCCTACTCGTTCTTTTAGAACATAAAAAAAAAAATATTGTTAGTAGAATGCCAACAGATCTCAAGTAAAAGTGAGGTAGTTCCATACCATTGCAGGTGTTGCCGCTGCTGAGCCAATAAGATATACAGGCCAAAGGATGAAAGATCCTCTTGCCTAAGCTATCGTGGTAACCTCGTCATCAGGAATAGGGATGGTTGTACCTTCTTCCCCTTCTCGAACACACGTACCTTATGTAAATGCTATGGAATTTACTGATGATTGTGGGTGGTAGCTTGTGTGTGAACGAGAGCATTTGGAACTACACACAGCACTCGGGCATCCAAAGAGAGGATGGCAGGTTCTCCCAGCACTAGAGTGGGAGAAGGGTCACCAAGTAGTTCCTCCACCGGGTTGTAACTTCCTTTGGTGCTGTGGAAGGCCGGGGATGAATGGGTTCTATGCTCGGTAGTTACCATCTGCGATTCAAACATCTTCATCATTTCAGCTCATAGCTCAGGAATCAGCTCAAGACATAGCTCTGGCAACAGCTCTTGTAGGAGCTTGTTGCGAAGGTTGGCCTCGAGCTCTTATGAGACTTCCTGGCTAATCTTGGCCACAAGCTTCCTACTGGGTTCAGCTTGTGACGAATAAGAATGTGAGGCTTGGCCAAAATACTTCACGACATAAACTCCCCCTGCCTCCCCTCGAACATGACCAGGGTGATCTACCTTCCCAATGGCCGTTGATAAGATTTCCATCCGTCCACTTGGAGTAAACGAACCTTGGCTACTATGATTTTTCAGTTCATCCTGTAGCATAAAAGTTATCGTAAATGAAAATTAAGCACTCCCAATATGAAAACAAACTTTGCACTTATACTCTAACTACTTACAATTCTTGCGGCAACCTCAGCAACAGTCGGATTTACGTACTTCCCTCCCTTAATCCTCCATGCTTTCCATTTTTTGTGACGTGGAGGAGGTGGCGGGGCTTGAACGACAACGTTAGATCTGATGTAGCTGCTTCCTTCAATTTCTCCAACTCTTCTTCCATCATCCTTCGCTTAAGCTTCTAATAACCACCACAAGACATGCAATGTTGATACTTATTAGCTGCTTGTCTCTCTGCATTTGCTGCACTTAATGCTTGTGAAAGGAAAATAATGAACACCAAATCAATAATGTCAACGATATTCAAATAAAACATTAATGATAGAAATCTTACCAAAAAGTTTGGATCTTCTCATGATGTCATAAACAACCTCCAGTCCTCTAGAGACAAATACGTATACTCCTGACATGGATCCTTACCCCTCAGGTCCCCTCAAATGTAATCTCATGTAAGCCTGTTCTTAAAATCTTTCTATCGTAAACGAACCTCCCTCATCCATTCCTTGTACATCACCGCGGTGTCAGGGACATCATAGGTTTGCTGTAAGGTAAAAACAGAAGTGAATTATATTTGAAGCAATAGGAATAAAGAAATATATGTAGATGTATCGAAACTTATATATTAAAAGTTGTTGCCAAATCAAGTCTTTCGTTTTTTATGGAACCAACTTCCAATTATCATAGGTAATGTGAACTTTGCTTCGACCCAAAAAACCTAAGTAGCTAATGAAATGGTCTTCCTCCGGATCAATTGGTTTCATATTGTCATCAAAGTCAATATGCAACCTCTCCTGTTAATGATGATGACATGCTACCAATGCAGGCATTTTTGTACTGCCTCTAATCCTTCTTCTCGCAACGAGTTCAAGCCTATTCATTTCATTGTCCCTATCACTTTGTGAGTCACTAGAAGTGTCCATTTTCCTGTAAGCACAAAAATCATTGTCAGATAGGTGAATAAATTGTAATTAAATGAATAAACTAACAAGTTATAAAACAAACAGCTAGCACACATTTCTATTTTCTAAGTTAAGCTCTTACTCTATAATGTTTCCCATATCCCTTCACCATGATCATTTCCTTACAGCATATTCTTCATCATCTACCAATTTTACTTCACTTGTTGTAGGTGGATTAATTGTGAAAGGTGGTGTGTAATCAGGGTTAAAGGTTGGATCACTATGCTTATATTTTTTTTACTTTGTAGTACAATGAAAACTTTTTTATTTGCAGGATCTATGACATAAAACACTTGTTTCGCCTAGCTTGCTAGAATGAATGGCTCATCCCTATAGCCTACTCTTTCAAGATCAACTGAGACAAATCTAAATTTTTGATCTATTACCACAGCATTATTGCTAACCCACTTACATTTGAATAAAGCAACTTTGAACTTGTTGTAAGTGATTTCCCATATTTCTTTTATCACTCCATAATAGGCCATGGATGCTAATATGGGGTTTTTTTCTTTCGAATTGGAAAAGTGCATGGCTTCAGCTTCTACCATCACCCCACTATTTTGCATGGTATTTCTATCATCTTGGTCTTTTGTGTAGAAAGAATACTCGTTTATATCATAATTGCTCCAAATAATGATCTGAAACGAAGGCCCCAGGCTAGCCACTCTATTGTCTCAGACACACCGGTCTCATACAAAACCTTTTCCTGAAACCACTATATGAATGTCTTGTTTTACTCAATAGCAATCTGCATGTTATTCTTCCTTGGATTCATGTTCTTCAATCTCTTTCTGTGTTCATCTATGTATGGTTAAACTTCTGCCATGTTATTCAGGATATAAAGGTGAGCTTGCAATACCTCTTCATGAGGCATAGTCTTCACTTTTAGTCCTCATGTTCCCTTGCTTCTCCCTTCTTTATGCCGAGATTGTTCCTTCTTCCCTGATAGATAATCGCTGCAGAAGTCCATAGCCTCTTTAACTACATATCTTTGATTGAACCATATTTTTATATGAATTTTCCATGATTAATTTGGGATTTTAATGTATTTTCTGGGACATTATTGCATTATTAAGCATTAATTTTGGTTAGGGACAATTATTTTGAATTAATGGGAATTAGGGGCAAAATGGTCAAAATTCATTAATTATTATTTTTTTCTATATTGTCCCTTGAACTTTTGATATTACCTTTTGCTTAATTTTGCATTGTAGATATCAAAGAAGGAAATTAAAGATTTTTGGAGGTTCAAATTATTTAGCCAAGTGCAAAGAAAAATAAAATGAAAGAAGAACAAGCCCAAGAAGCTGAGGCCCAGAACGCATATCAGCTGAGACAAAAAAAGAGAGAGCTGAAGGCCCAAATGGATGCACAGACCCGACCCAAAAGCAAAGAAGAAGAAAAAAAAGAGACCCAGACCCGACTTGAAGACCCGCTGGACATGGCACATGGATATGCTATATGGATATGGGAGTGACCCGAAAAAAAAACGCAGAAGCAATATAGCAGAGGCGCCGCAACAGATCAGCGAATCATCATCTCATCATCTGCATATCTCTAAACCTTATCGGCCATCTTCATTCCCTTTTCTCCATTATTTCCGTCGCCGGTGAGGTTAGTTTCAGAGAACCAGAAAGCAGAACTGAGAAGCTCAGATCACGGTTTGGGTTTGAGAGGGAGAGGTAGCATCGCAGACCTTCAACGCACCACGGTACCACCAACGTTTACCTCCATTTCTTTACCGCCGACAGCCTCCCACAGCAACCACCATCCTCGCCTCACCTTCCATTGGTCACGACCGAGCTTCCTCTGTTTCTGAACTCGTCCCAGTGGCTTTTTCTGTTCATCTTTGATTCAAATCCAGCCCTTGCATTAAATTGATTTAATGTTAATTGGTTATTTTAATCTTTGATTTTATGGCTGGGTGTTTGAATCAGAGTTTGAGTATTTTTCTTGAAGCTATTCACATGATAAGCTAGGCAATTTTGTGCTCTTGGAGATGAATTGGAGATGACTTGAGCTCACATATGCTTCTTCAAAGGGGAGTTTATTTTATCTATAGTTCATTATATTTGTGATTTCTTAGGTTTAAGAATTCATTTATATATTGAGACTATAATTTTAGTTATGTTTTATTCTATGGATTGAGTTGTTGTGATTTGGAATTTGTAATGAGGATTTGTACTCATCAATATATATGGTTATATATATGTTTCCTATGATTCTATTGCTTTCTATCTATTTAACATGGTATTGTTGGATAGTTTGATTGAATTGGAATTGTAGTTGAACCTAAATGCATTGCTTATTCCATAATCACTCTCTAAGGGGTTTTAATAATGCTTAAATAAATGGGTTCATGAGTTTAAGCATTAGACTCATGGTAATTGGGGTTTGGTATATTAGAAAACTTAGAGAAACTCATTACACTAAGAGGGCTTAATAGCATTTCAAGGGTAGGGGTTCCTCTCTTGTGATGCTAGACTCAATGGTAATTGAGGTTTGATATATTAGAAGCTTAGTGAATTAACTCCCCAAATATCTTAATTGAGCAAGGATAGCCATTGAAAATCATTTCCAAGAGCATCTTCATCATTTGCATTTCTAACCAATTTTCATTCCTTCTTCAATTTTATTCCAAAAATCCAAAAATATTAGTTTTTAAAAGCATTTTAGTTTAATTGCAATTTAGTTGTTAGATAAAAAGCTCAAAGATCATTTTTAACTCATTTCATGTCAATCATTGCACTTAGTTTCTAGGTAATTAATAAAAGGCTCTTCGAGAGACGATCCGGGATTGTACCCTATATTGCAATCATTGGTTTAAATTTTGAAGAGGTTACCAAGGCATAAAAGCCGACAAAGCCTATTTCTTCAATCTTTCAACTATTGAGGCTTCTGGTCGATAGGGATTTTTAGAATACCTTTTTAAGATCTTCATGTATCGCTTGAAAGGGTACATCCACCTCTGGTAAATTAGACCGCAGAGCCTTACCTCCCTTACTAAATGAACTATCAAATGCACCATTATATCAAAAAATGAAGGAGGAAAGTGCATATCTAATTGGGACAATATAATATAACCCTCAGCTTCCAGTTCATCCAGCTTTTCAGTGTCAATGACTTTGTTACAAATAGCATTAAAGAAAACACACAATCTTGTTACAATGGTTCGAACTTCATCTTCATAATGCCTCTAATAGCTATTGGTAATAATTGTTGCATCAGCACATGATAATCATGAGACTTTATTCCCACTAACTTCAAATCGTCCATTGATACGCACCTTCTCACATTCGAAGAATACCCTCATGGCACGTTAAATTCATGCAAACACCCACACAAACTTCTTTTCTCCGCTTTTGATAGTGTATGCGCTGCTGGCTCCATGTATGCCCTCCTACCATCATCTCTTAGCAGTGGATGTAACCGTTCTCTTATTCCCATATCAATAAAGTCTAGTCTCGCACTAATCCCGTCCTTAGTCTTCCCTGGTATGTGCAAAAGCGTACTGACAAGGCTATGACAAACGTTTTTCTCCATATACAACACATCAATACTGTGCCTCACGTCAAGACTACGCCAATATGGAAGACCAAAGAAAATTGATCTCTTTTTCCATATGTTCTTCTTACCCGCAATCTTCTGATTCTTACGGAATAAGACATTGATACGTTCAACCCGGTTGTAAACTTCCTCTCCGGTTAATGCCTTTGGAGCCATTCCATGCTCCGGTAAGCCGTTAAAATGCTTTCTTAACCTACAATACGGGTGGAACCTAGGAAAGAACCTCCTGTGACCAGGGTAGACCGTTTTTCTTCCATGTTTAAGTTGGTGGAAGTGAGTGTCTGCTTCACTTATCAGACATGCTTTATGCCCCTTCACACTGTACCTTGACAGGTTTCTGTACGCAGGGAAGTCATTTATCGTGGTGAAAATCATTACACGTAGATTGAAGGACTCATTCTTATATGTATCAAACACATCTACGCTTTCCTCCCACAACTTCTTCAAGTCCTCAAGCAAAGGCGCCAAGTAGACATCGATATCATTTCCTGGCTGTTTTGATCCAGAAATCATCATAGAAAGATCACATACTTGCGTTTCATATGAAGCCAGGGAGGCAAGTTGTATATTATAAGGAGTACCGGCCACGCACTGTGTGTGCTATTAAGAGTTCTATACGGATTGATGCCATTTGTACAAAGCCCAAACCGAAGGTTTCTCGGCTCGCTGCCAAATTCATGGAACATTTCATCTATTTTCTTCCACTGTGAAATGTCAGCCGGGTGCTGAAGATATTTTCCGTCGAATATCCTCTCATCTGAATTCCATCTCAACTTCAATTTTTCGCAGTCCTAAACAAACGCTTAAACCGCGGTAGTATTGAAAGATACCACAAAACCTTTAAAGGTTACCTTTTACTTGTCCCATTGCCACAACCACCATCTTTCCTCACTTTGTCTCATGCAGTTTGACACTTAGGGCACTCACTCAGACCTTCATACTCCTTTCTGTACAGTACGCAGTCATTAGGGCAAGCATGTATCTTTTTATACTCCATACCCATCGTAAATAAGATTTTTTTTGCCTCAAACATATGATTTGGAAGTACATTATCATCTGGAAACATATCACACAACATTTCAAGCAGCAATGTGAAACTACTATCGGTCCACCCATAAGTTGCTTTTAGGTTAATCAAATGTAGTGTTCCTGTCAGCTGTGTGTATTTACTCCCAGGGTACAATGGTGTCTCTGCATCACTCCGTATGCTATCATATTCACGTGAATGCGGAAAGGATTCTACCTCAATATCATGAATCATTCTCTCCATTCTATCTTCATCTATGACATCCATAACTTCCTTCTTGTGAGACGGACAATCAGTTACTTCCTCACCATGCCATATCCACCTTGTGTATCAAAGATTTATTCCATCACAAAGTAGGTGATCCCTTATAACTTCAACATCCCGTTTTCTCTCATTTAAACAATTGACACAAGGACAAAAATACATCCCATTTTTTGTTGGAGCGTTCCTTCTAGCAAATTCAATAAACTCTTCAACCCCATTCTCATATTCTTCACTTGTTCTCAAAGCATTCATCCAACTATGATCCATTTTATTACCACTTACGCTATTCCCATTAACACTCAAGTTTAGAATAATTGTCAACACTGGGATTACCTTTTACTATTTTCTTTTACAAAATTTTGGCAGCATTTCCCCTTAAAAATGAGACATCCCACAATCAAAATAATAAACAATCTCATCTTAATTTAAGTGAAACTAAGCTCATTAAGGCAATTCATACATATTCAGGACAATGTCAGCATGTCAAATCCAACAATTTCACTAAAGCAATGAAACTTTGAAGTCAAATTAAATACATGCTTTTCATTTGAAACTAAAAAGAAAAAATGAAACAATAATAATTAAACCAATAACAACTTCTATTTCTAATTATGTTTATGTCTTCGAACATTTATGTTACAATTTAACTTTTACTTCAAATATGTAGTAGGCTCGCATATGTACAAGCTTATAATTATTCACATTTAACCTTATCATCACTTATCTTCTCATATTTAAAAAATGAGCAATTTAAAAAATGAAGAAACCCAATGCCACCAATAACTAACTTAATGTTCTTAATTGATCCAGAAGTAAAAGAAATTAATACAAAAATTTTTCCAACAAGCAAAATTAATAAATTACTCTTCAATTAAAGCGTCCAATTTACTTTTTCTAGTTTGCAACAACTTGTTAAACAAGAGAACTATTTTAGTTCCAATGACTCAACAATTGACTTTCGAATATAACCTACTGGCCAAAGGGATTCTTACAACTCTACTTGTTATGATCATGGAACATATTTGTCAAGATAAGTGTAAACTACTCTTTAACTAATTGCAAATCTGAACAGATAACAAACAAATAAATTTTTTCCCCTGTAAAGTTATAAATATGAGAAGATAAGTATATTTTAACTTTTATGAATTCTAAGGCCTCAGTAACAACACATTTAAAGTACCAATTATATAGACCAATTAGATATAGAATGAAGATGATGCATGAAGGCGTGGTTGGGAACCAACCTGTAGCAGACGATTTAGAGGGAGACAACCCAGGGTGGTGAGAGGGAGGAAGACGGTTATGAGAATGACAGTAAACCTATCGACGGTGTAATGCCTAGCAGCAGCGACGGTGACTAGTAGGCACGGTGGTTGAAACAAAGGGTAAGATGGAAGAGCAAGAACAGAGCACGTTTAGGAAATTTTGGACAAAGGAAACGGAGAAAGGAGAAGAAGAACGCATATGGAGAATTGAAGGGGGTTATAGACTTGTTGGAGAAAGAACACGGAGAAAGGAGAGGGAGAAAGCATACAGAGAATTGAAGGGGGTTTTAGAATTTTTGGAGAAAGAAGATGGAGAAGTGAGAGGGAAAATGAAGATGCAAAATTGAAAAGGAGGGTGGTTGCCTTTAGGAATCCCCAGTCAAAATTGGGGATGCCTAAACAAGCCTTTCTGACACCTACACTAGCTGATCAGATCACTCACCTGCACTGGTCATGTCGACTAGTGCATGTGAAGGAACCTTACACTTCCCCAGCCCAGATGGGGACGTTTAAACATAACCTTAGACGTCCCCATCTGGGCTAGGGACGTCTAAACATGACCTTTAGACGTCCCCTGCTCATCTAGGGACGTCTAAAGGTCCCCAATTGTCACACAGTCGAAACAAGACAAAAGGAGAGGGGACACGGTGACCCAGGAGATCGAAGCTGCTACCCATACTTCCCAATTAAATTGTCCTCTCTCTTCTTTTTCTTTCTTTATCTATTTTGATGTTTTGCCTTTCATTTCATTCTCTCTGCTTTTGAAAACCCCATTCTTATCGATCACTTCCCCCCTTTCTTCTTTTCTTTTATTTCACTCCTTTGGCCTGTCTTTTCTCCCACCAATTTTTAGATTCTTCAATCTTTCAAGAGATGAGAGAGTAAGAGAGAGAGGGGACACATATGATATATATATAATATAGAGCCATTCAATCTTAAGCTTGAATCACACATATTTTTATTTGATCTTGCATATCATATAATGATTGGTGTTGTAGTATATTATATTATCATCATGTATGATTTCTTTTAATTTTTAACTTTTCAATATTAAAAATACTCATAAAATACTATAGGGACACCTTTAGGCGTCCTCTTTCCAATTGGGGGTCTAAAGGTTACCTTTAGACGTCCCCAGTCAAAATCTATCTTTTGGCGTGAGATTCAATTATTTTTAAACGTAAAGCTATCAAATTCTAACCTATAATTACAACTATGCCACCGGCTATATTTTGGACGTCCTCTTTTAAAAAAGGAACGTCCTTTAGGATAGTAATAAGTATATTCTGTAGTAATGCTATTAGACATGAGAGCGAGTTTGATGGGGGAAACTAGCTTTTGTCGAGTTCTTTGATTAGCAATGGATATCAGTATTTATTTAAGAAAATAAAAATAAAAAAGCATGTGTGTACAAGATAAATGATTCCGGCATATGAATACATTATTATATAATTTTTATAATCATTTTGTTGAATTTTATACAATGTAGTGGCCGAAGATATTCAAATTTCATGCATGTTCAAATATGAGAATCTTTGAAATATGAAGAAATGGGTAGCAAAGGTTTAGAGTAATAATGCAATGCAGAGACTCAAGTCTCTTAGAAATTGATGTTTGCCTATTGTATGTAATGTTTTGTTTTTCTTTATGAAACAGAAAAATAGTGGTAATTCACTTTAAATTTTATATAAAGCAGAAAAATTGGTGAAAAGTCCTATTTGAAAAATTTGTTGAGTTGAAGGTCCTGATATGTAATTTATACACAGAAAGTATCAATACTCAAAATTTTTTCTATAAAACAGTATAAAAATAATGTTTTATTTTATTTTATGTTTTTGGTACATATTTTATTTTTTAAAAAAAACGTTAAAAAGAGTATTGGCAGTAAAAAAATAGGGACTAATTAATAATATCCTATTTGTAGTTTTGTGAAAGAAATTAAGAAGCAAGTGTTGGGCATGGGGGATACAATTGAGTGGCAATAATTAAAACATGTTGTATAGACAAACAGAAATGGTGGATTGGCCAACACCAAATTGTCTGCAAAGTCTGTTGTCTTAGGAATAAATAAATATATTTGAATAATGGTTGGAGGCATCTCTTTTCAATAATTGACTCACCTTAGTCCTCCACCAATCAGTGTGCTTCTTTCCACGTTTACTCTTTTTTTTGGCTGCAGCATCATTTCACACTTTGAAAAAAAAAATTGTAATGCATTCTTCAAAAATAAATTTTTCTAACAAACTTTTATCAATTAGAGTAGATGAGCTTTGGGTCAAAAAAAAACAAAGAGAGAGCACATGGAGAAGAGAAGAGGTTAGTTTGGAGACAGCAGCTAAGCATGCGTGAGTTGATTTGGCAATTAAATATCTAATTCTGGTTTTATGTAATAATTAAATAACATGCATCCTCATGCTTAACTTTTTTTGTTCTTATTAGAGTAAGTGGGTGTTTTTGGACCCCATTATCTCAAGGAAAAAATAACAATTTTTTAAGCAAAACCTTGATTTTGATGAGTACTTACAAAGGACAAAATCATGTTTTCCCATAAAGTTAGGGTGATCAATTTTTGAGAAAAATAATGACAATATCATAAGGCAGTGTATTAAAAATACCCTCCATTCAACTGCAAAACCCTTATATAAAACGACAAAATGATATTAAAAAAATAACAAGGTGTGCAAGTTAATGCAAACCCTCTTCTTTATTTGTAAGTATCACATTAACTAAGGTCATTTTTATAGTTTACATATAAAAAAAGTGGCTTTTTTATGGATAAAAAAGGTGGCTTTGACAACAACTATCCAAACATTTTCAATTATTAATGGCATTCTGTGCTGGTTCTCCTAGTAGTCATCATCATCAATCAATATCTGCTCTTTGTTCAAAGGTTTGGAAATTACCACTCCTTCCCCACCTTAAGTTGTTTATTTGAAAACTTCTCAAAGGTATCCTTCCTACTTCTATTTTCCTTAAAAATAGACATATTTCCAATACTAAGGTATGTTACTTTTGTTCTTTTGAAGATGAATCCTTAGATCACTTGTTTTTATACTACCCCTTTGTTAAAGCTTGTTGGTTTGGTAGCCAATTGGCACTTAAAATAGAGGATTATTCCAATTGTTCCCTTATCTATTGGTTGCAATATTGGATTCAACATCACACAGACGGATCAAATTTCCATTCTTACTTACCTTTTCAATTGTTGGAATATTTATGGTTTGGCCGTAATCACATTTGTAATGCAAGAAAAAGATATACGCCTACCTAGGTTATCCAGTTTGCGCAGTAGCAAGCCATCGTTGGCACCTCATTTTCCCCCGCCCAATCATTATATCTGTTACACTCTGGCTACTGGCAGATTACCTTCTATATGAGTAGATTACTAGGTGGTATATGACGAATTCATACTTGAATTCACCTTCAAAATCAACTGCTCCATGAATATTTTCAAACTCCACGTCTTAAATTAGGACCACTTCATTTACAACTGCTAATCTTACAGAAAACCTTATTTTTGGTCCTACATCAGCATTACGTTATAGATCCTGATCAACTTCCTTTGTTTTGTAAACTAATAAAGCAGTTACATGCCAAAATCATGGTACAAAATAGGCAGGTTCCTTGGCATATTTTATCTTTACTACATGATATAAAATATTTGTTATAGGCCTTTGTAACATGCAACTTTATTTCATAATGCATAATTATATTTTCATCAAAAAAAGTTATTAACATAACATCTTTTTATGAAATCCATTCTCTTAAATCATTTTTCTCTGCAATCTATTTTTTGAAAGCTAATCCAAACAGATCCTAAAAAAAATTTATTTTGTCCGTTTAAAACCACCATAATTAACAGATTGAGCTATGTAATATAGTCCCCTTTTTATATAGGTTAGCCAATTTAAAAAATTTATTCTTATTTTTTATCTCATAACATCCTAATCTGACTTATATGTCAAATTTCCTGCAACTTCACTCCACCCCTATTGGAGTTCAACGAGCAATCCTTCTTCCCTTGCTTATATCTGGCCTTCTCTACTTCCTCTTCACTTAGTGAGTGTTTGGCAAATTGCTAAACCTAGGTTTGCACAACTCAAGACAAAACTTTTCTTACATACTTACCTCATAAATCGTAAAAGCTATTCTCAAAAGCTAATCCATTAGATTAGTCTTTTGGTACAATCCAACAACTCTTGCGCCCCAGCATTTTTTCTTAAGAAAACAAAATTGGGCCCAACCTAACTTTGATAGTGGGTTTTCAAATAAGTTAAGATGGTGCTTGAACTTAAAACTAGGCTCAAGTAATCTTTTGGACTAAAAAGTAGGCTCAGGTAAACACCTTATTGACTGGCAAAAAAAAGGTAAAAACCTTGTTGGGCTTGTACTCAGCTTAAGGGAGCCCATTAACGAATGTTTAGAAACACCACATCCGAGAAATATAGAATGGGCCTCCACTATCCCTAAGGGTTTGTTTGGTATGAGGGATTTGGTGGGAAAGGGAGGGGAGGGAAAATTTTTATGAGTTAGATTTAAGAAAATTGGAGAAATGGAGTTATAAAATTTTAATATAGAGAATATGTAAGATAAAAGAGTAAGAAAAATAAATTTAAAACTTTTAACCCCACTTTTCTTTTCTTTTTTAAATCCAACTTAAAATTTTTTTTCTTTTCACCCACTTTCTCTCCCCTCCCCTTACACCAAACAAGCCCTTAATAGCCCACTAATTTTTTAGATCCTGCCTGTTTCACCCAGCAAAAAAACAGGTACAGAATTAAGAGTTTATTTATCATATATGACTTTTTTTTTTAATCGGAATATGCATTCAAATAAAGGGAAACGATAATGTATGACCTCAGAGATTTCAATATATTAATTATTAAAGATCAAGGCTAGTTTTATTAAAAGCCATTAACTCGGTAGAATTTTTTTTATTCATTTTATTCCTTCAATTTTAACGTTCCGTTTTTTCTTTTCTTACCTTTTAATTTATATTTTTGAATGTCCGTAGATCACAGCATTGGAAATTGGATTCTCGAGTCAATAAAGTTATTCTAGATTGCTCCCTTCTGTCATATTTATAAATAATTTTTTTTATTACGTAAAATAAACTGATAGTTAAAAATAATAAGTATATAAAAAATGTTATATTTTTTTTTATATATACCTCTATTTATGAAAAGAGTATAGGAGAAAGTAGATTAAAAGTATGAGAAATAATGAGTATAAGATATAAAAAAGAATGAGTATTTGATAAGGATAAAATAAAAAAAAAAGCTTACATTTTTAGATAAAAAATAAAAATTATTTATAAAGAGGACCAATCACATAAAAAAAATTACTTATAAATAAACTGAAGGGAGCATCGTGGAACATAAATGAACGTATGGAAACAAATATCAAGCTTGCGATCTTGTTTAATCTTTTCCTTTTAGCTTTTCTTTATTCTTTACCTTTCTTCTATTTTGCCATCCCAATTTGAAAATTTAAAAATTTTCCTTCAATACAAACTTGTATGTTTGTTACTTTTTTTCCCCTAATTACCAAATGACGTAACTATAATGAGTGTTACACTTAATTATATTAAATGACGTATGGAAGTGTTCTATTATTTCTCATTTTTCATCATTAACTTCCAATTGTTCATGCACCGTAGATATGCAACTTATAGTTTCACATGAACTATCAATGCTTTCAACTTCAACACAATTGTTAGAAGTATAAATAGAATCAAGAGTATCCCAAATATCTCTAGCAGTAGAGCAAAATCTAATTTTCTCAAAATCATTTTCGGTTAAAGCACTATACAAAATTTTCATTGCTCTAATGTTCAACGAAAACATTTTCTTTTCTCTTTCTGTCCAATTCTTTCTCGGTTTGAAATCAAAGACATTTGTAAAAATATTCCACATATCAAAATCAGATGCTTTTATAAAAATAGTCATTCTAACTTTCCAAAACCAAAAATCAATATCTTTCAACATAGGTGGAATTGTATAGTCAAAACCTTCAGAAAACATATAAGACCCAAAATCAGCCATTATAAGCTCTTGAGACGGTTAAGTCCTTTAAACAAGAGTCCGGCTCTGATACCAAATGTTAGAACTGGCTGCACCCAAGAGGGGGTGAATTGGGTGTAAGATAAAAATCTTACGAACTTTGAAAATCTTTTTGCATCTTAAAGGAAGCAATAAATATGAAAGTAATGAATCATAAATCAACAGTTTATATATGCTGGAAATATAAGAGTTTAAGGAAGAGAGTGTGCAAACTGTGATTTATCCTGGTTCGGTCCAATCTGCGATGGCCTACGTCCAGTCCTCAGGCTCCTCCTGAGATTTTCAAATCCACTATCTTCTTGTTTAATCCAGGCACAAGAAAAGCCTTTACAACCCACAAGTTTAGTTAGGCACTTGTGAAGCCGTTTACAAATCTCTCACCGAGTTACTCTCCTTACACACTCCGTAAGGATACAACTTTGATGATGAAAGATTACAGTCAATCTTCTCTCTCAGAAGTGAATAGATGAATACTGAAGCATAATGAAAATAATCTCTCTCTCAAATATACATGATATAGAAAATGGATAAGAACAGAGAGTAGTTGGGTTGGAGTAGATGATTCATGGTCTTTGCATGTTTCTCATTGTAGTGTTCTCGTTAGTTATTCTGAACTCTGAATGCTCTTCTATTTATAGTTGATGAAGGTTGATGACCGTTTGAGCATTTCAATATATCAGTTAGAGTGTGGCTTCTTCAATTTGAAAACTAGCCGTTATAACGTTGACGCTCCGCTTCCGTAAATTCACCTTTTGACTCTTCACATCATATCTTCATTGTATTCCTGGAGAAATACATTAAACACTAATACAATGAAGTGTTAGAGTGATTAGAAGCAAGAAGAATGAGTTATATGATCATTTCATTGATTTCCAGAATCTTCGGGACATTGTTCTATTTTCCTGGGAAGCATTACTCGAGTGCTCACTCGAGTGAACATCAAGTTTCTTCACAGGTTATTCGAGTGGCCTTCCATTTTCTGCATAGCTTACTCGGGTAGTGACTTGAAGTTCTCTTCTAAATAACTCTGCATACTCGGGTAGTGACTTGAAGTTCTCTTCTAAATAACTCAGCATACTCGGGTGGTGCCTTGAAGTTCTCTTCTAAATAACTCAGCATACCTGACTTGAAGTTTTCTTCTAAATAACTCTGTATACTCGGGTGGTGCCTCGAGTGAAGTGTGATAATAACATTGCAGATTAATCGAGTAATTGAGTGTTTCCTTCAAGTTTTGCTTATCACAGTGCTTTACTCGAGTGGCTCATCGAGTAACATTGGCAGGATTGAAAATGCCGAGAGCAACACATTTCTTGAAGCGGGGGACTCGAGTAACGTTGGCAAGCCGAGAGCAACTGGAAGTTTTTTACCTTGATTACTCGAGTGGTTACTCGAATAAAGTCTTTTGTTATCAACTAGTTACTCGAGTGGTTACTCGAGTAATGCTCTCTTCTCATGTTGTTACTGGATTGGCTACTCGGGTAATTGGTCTCATATCTTTCCATGTTACTCGAGTAACTTCCTCCAAGTTTCTGCTTGGTCTCGTTGGTACAATTCCTGCAACATTACTCGAGTGGTGCCTTCAAGTGAATTCTTGATTTTGACTCGAAACATGGCAAATTATGTATCATCGGAAAGCCCTCATTATCTACATTCCAATGCAACGATAATTAGCTCCAAACACGTTGTATACTGAAAGTTATGATCCAAAGAGTATCTACTATTCTTAGACCATTTCTGAACTCACAAACCATCACGAGCAGCAACTTCTAGAAGTCATAGCTCTTAGGATATAGTTTCAAATGTGACAAATTATATATCCATGGAAAGCTCTTTGAGTCTACTTTGATATGGCACCAGTTTCGTTGCAATCCGATGTGTGGTTGGAGAGATATCATCAAAATACCGAACCTCTGTTCTGCCGCACGAAAACAGAGTACCCATTACTTCAAATGCCGCCTCGAGTGATTTATCAAGTAACCGGCAGATTACTCGAGTAGCTACTCGAGTAATCACCTCTAAAATGAGGCAGTGCCCTATTACTCGAGTAATCATCCCCGGAGGCACCATAACTTCCGTATACATCATTTTAGCTTCGTATTGATCCATTCCAACTTCCGTTTGACCATAGAAACCTCCGATATCACTTCTAATAGCTTGGATCTTGATATTCTCATGTGATCTTGCAAGTTGTTCTTTCTTTAATCTCTTTCTTCTTCTTTCTTCAATCTCTTTCTTCTTGTTTTGCCACTTGATGATCATTCTTCATAACCCAACTAGATATATTCTTGAATTGATGATCGTTCTTCATAAACCAATTAGATATCTTCTTGAATATCTTCAATCTTCTTCAATCTTTGCTTGATATTCCTATTAGTTCTTGCAATGCCTTCTTTCTTCAATCCCTTGTCTCTTGATTTTCTTCTTGATGATCATTCTCCACATATGAGGCATTATAACATCAACCCACAATCGGGTTTATGACTAATCTACAAAATATGCAACAGTAAATATAGTAGTTAGTCAATGTAGAAGATAATTATATCATACAAACTTTTTGCTCATATTTAACATCTATATTTGACATCATCAAAACTATTCATATCTAACAGCTATCAGAATGCCAAACGCATGCAAATGGTCAGAGACTGTGGAAGAGCTGTGTTCTTGGCCCCGAACAGAAGGGAGTAATCGCAAGAAGAGAGAGAGAAGCTATAAGCTCCAATTTGTAGCTTATCGCAATCGTGCAAATAACCTTAGTTTGACTTAAAGGTAATCGTCCATCCAAACATTTAAATTTTGCCAAAAGTGTTGGACGCGCGATTGGACTGCTGGGTCGAGCGATTGGGCTGCTGAAACATGCCTCCAAACACATTCTATAATTGTGGCATGTTGCTAATTTATGCTAGGTAGTAGCATAACGATATAAGTTGTTTGGTTAAAAATATATTGATTGTGAAGGTAGGTGTAAATGTGAGCTAGCAGTGCCAAATGAATAATAATTAGTGAATAAATTAATAATTTTTTGGGGTCAAAATTTGTATTTTTTTTTAAATTAAAGTTTTGAAACAAAATTTCTAAGTGAGGAATAAGCAAGAAACGGATCTCCTTTACTCACAGCAGCTTTATATGGCTCAGCATAAAGCACTAAATTTGTACAAAAAATTCTTTTAAAAGAAAGAAAGAAGAATCAAACATCTGAAAATATGAAACATGTATTCTTTATTCCTTTGTTGTTTTATTTACTTTTCTCTTTTCGCACTTTTGGTTTACAATCCAAAAGCTTTTAACTGAACGAAAATTCAGAAGGACGATTTTGTATACAATTTGATACACTTGATTTGAAACATATTTCCTTGGGTTGCGGAATAGAGATGGGGATGAATTGTAAATAATTGTGGAAAAATGATATTAGGCGTGCATGTGGAAAAATAAAATATTTTAATAAGCAATACTGTATTTGGTATATAAAAATAAAAAGGAAAACTATTCCTAAGGTACCTATATTTTTTATCAATTTTTAATTTAGTATTTATGTGTTTTTTCTCTTTATTAAATCTTATAATTTTACTTTTTTATTACTATTAGCATTGGTCTCCTTATTATTCTAGCTTTGGTCCATTAGCATTATTGGTCCCGATACAGAAGCTAATAATACTAATAGAATAAAGTTATATGATTTAATGATGAGAGTCTGGCAAAAAAAAATAATGAGAGCAAAATACATAAGTATCAAATTGAAAATAGAATGAAATTATATGTACCTCAAAAATGGTTTTCCCAAATTAAAAAAAAAAAACAAGAAGAAGATGAATGAACAGAAAAAGAAAAAGAGGTGAATTACAAGTTGCTAACACAATGACAGTGCTATAGACAACGTTTGGATGAGATCATGCTTAAATCTGACATTGACATATTTTTGTGTATTTAAATTGCCTAAAATAAAAAAAAATAGAGAGAGAGTATTTATGACCCTTACGGTAGAAAGAATAAGAAATTGAGAATGATTTAAAGGTTATTTCCGATATTTAGATAGAATAGGGGCTTTTCCCCGTGCGTTGCACGGGTTTATGTGCACTAAATGATCCTATATAGAAGATAGGAATGTGGAGTAATTTGGTTTTTATTGTAAACAAAGTATGTAATATCCCGAATTTTGGGATTGGAAGCTTTGGAATAAGCCTAAATTGAGTGGACTACTAAGCCCCGATTTAGTAGATGTCCCAAATATATTCCCTAATGATTCTAATATCTTTGGGGTATTAAGAAAGTAAAATGGTGAATTTTGGAGAATATAATTATGTTTTCGATAAAATCGCCTATGAGGCAGTGAGCTTATCATAAGGTTTTGGGAGACTAAATGATAATTAAAAATTATGAAATTTTACAGGATGAAATTAGACATCCTAAGCTTTAATTTGATAGGTCATATGACCCAATAAGAGCTATACACAAAAAGATATGAATTTTTGAAGTTAGCCCAGAAAAACTGGAAAGTTTCTGAAACAACATGCAAAGAATGAAATTCTGGGAATTTTGTGATTCCATAAAGTAAATTTCTATATTTTTCCTTGAAAATAGACTCAATAAGAGTTCTATAGGCTTTGGAATCACCTCATTTCGATTTTTCTAGCATTAGTTATGATTTTTCAAAGTTTGGGCAGAAATCTGCCAGAATTTTGTCAAATCCGAATTTTGGAAAATTAAACAAATTATTATAATATTATGAAATATTAGAATATAAGTTCATCTTTCTCATTCAGCTGCTCATTCACGCACAGCAACCTGAACCATAGAGAGAGAAGGTTGAGAGAGTTTAGAGAGAGAAATAGAAGAAAAATCACAAGGTAAGCCGATTTCTCCGACGATTTCGCTCCTAACGCGTATAACTCCGACTCTAAACTACTCCTCTTTGTTCTTTAAGGTTTGGAAAGCTCAAATTTGGTGTTTTGAAAGTTAGGGTTTTCAGCCATCTTTGAGAAAAGCTAGTGGGAGCTTGAGGTAACTTCCAAACTCTTGTGTATTGACTATTCTAGCTGCTGTGGGCAATTTAATCGGTGAAATTTCGCCAGATTGCCATTGGTTTTAATTTTTGGAAATGGGTATGTGGGGCTGTTATGCTGCCCAAATTGGTACTAAATGGTAGTTGTAACCTAATGGAATAGTCAATAAAGTGGTTAGGAGTAGAAAGGAACGCGTTTGCGGAGCCGAAATCGAAAAACCCCGATTTTCCCCAGAAAACCCATATATTTCGGTCAGGGCTCTAAATGGGTCTTAGAGTTGGATTTTCAATGATTTGATGGTTCTATTGGATTCAGGAGGGAAAATTAGGTGGGGTTACAGTTGGGCACTTTTTCGGAAAAGGCCGAGAAAGCATAATTACGGAAACGCCCTTAAAACCCTAAAAGTAGGGCTGTCAAGGGCAATTTCATAATTTGACATTGAATTTGGTAATTCCGAGTCCGGAAATGAATTCCTTGGGCGAAAATATGTCAGGATAGCCCAAGTTAGAATTTCGAGAAAAGTACAGCCGGACCGGATACGATCGAGCCGGGTCCCCGGGGGTATTTCAGTAATTTTTCAAGATAGACTCATATAACCCCCAGAAACACTATGGAAGTGTCTAAATAGTACATTTGACATTGTAGGATCGAATATGGAGCCTTAAGCTGTTTGCACGTAGATCGAGGCACGCGTTTCGAGGCGGATAAGGGTTAAGGTAGGGGACTTACCTTACTTGCATGTATTTGATATCTTTGCTTGTGTAATGATGTATGTGATTACTTTACTTGATTGTGTAGAGCATATTTGAATAAATGAAGCTCTGTTTCTGTTTTCACTGTGGCCATAGTCTTGTTGTATGAAACATTGAGCATGCAGAAATATCATTATGGAGCATACATCTAGATAAAGCTAACATGTCATACACATAGCATCAATCATGCATGCATTATGGTATCTGTTTCCTATTGAGATTCTCTCGAATCTCACCCTCCCCTACCAACAATTTAGACAGGAGACGACAGAAGATATGCAAACAATAATGCAGAGTACCGTACGAGAGGATTACAGTACTGGAACGAAGACGGGAAGAAGTCTCTGTTTCACTGGAATAAGTTTAGACACCCTAGTAGCCTTGTGCGGCTACCTTAATCGTAAGTATCATGTACGAACTCCTATGGGGAATTTATGTAATCATGCACATATTATCAGTATAGTTATGCTATTCTTGTGTTGCCTACCGAACCGCATATCGTTTTCCGCAAATACTCTGAAAAAGGTTGAAATTGAGATAAGGGCGTGACAAAGTAGATGGATTGTTTTGCTTAGGATTAGACATTTATGACAACACATATAAGATATGATATATGTCTAACTTTAAAATGCAACATAGAAACATAGCACATAGATGATATATGTGTTTTAAAAATATGAATTAATATTTTATAAAATTATTATAAAGTCTTTGAACTTCCCCCTCATAAATTAACATGATTAAAGTTTAAAACAACAAATGATAGCAAACTCATCTTCTTTGTCTTGAGCGAGCCACGAGATTGTCCTGCTTGTAGCGGCATTGCCACAAGAGTCCTCCTCTCATGTGCCTGCATATTATGTCATGCAACAATCAAAACTTTTAGGGGGAATATAAATTGGATTCTTAAGCAACTTGTAGTGGCTTTGTGTCAAATCTCAATGCCATCTCGGTTTGCCATTGTTGGCGAGTCTTTTTCAGAGGTGAGATTTGTGAGCACTGTGCTACTTCTTTAACTAACTCACATTTTGATGAAGCATGGCCTATGGTGATCTGGTCACTTGGAGATGTCATATAGGCATCCTTGTGTTGCCGATGATGATGATACACGATGGAATTTAGAGCACCAAATAATCTCTTTGCATTCCTAATGTGTAACCATCAAATAAAGCTAGAGTAATTATTAGTGGCATGAACAATGCATCATGAACATAGGGTCTTTAGGGGTGTTTTACTTCAACTGATTTTTTTGTAACTTATTTTTAATGGCTTATATTGCTTTCATAATTAATGCACATATTAATTTTAGTATGTCTTACTAAATTTCTCAACCCCTTTAGCACATACATTCTCATTCTCATTGTTCTTAGGGAAAAAGACATATAAACATCATTTAAAATGGTAAAGGATAGAGAGGTGTTTCCAATTTCAATAATCCCAATGAGATGCTATGTTTTTTTTTTTAAATTAAAAACAAATGACGAAAATAACCTCACACTTTATTTTAAATAAACATTAACCCCCCACCTTGTTGGTCGCCAGCCGCCGCAGCCGCCACCCTTAAAACCCCCTAATTGCTTGTGGATGTAATTAAAATACTCCCTTCTATCCTTCATATAAGATATATTTACTTAATTTGATTACATTAAGGAAGTTAGTTAAATTAGTTAATATGATATGTATTTTTTAAAACACCATAGTCGTCTTCCTTAATTCTTTTCTTCCCTGTCCTCCTAGAATATTTTTGAGGGAGCATCAATAGGGGTAAATTGGGAAAAGATTGGCAAATATGAAAACTTTGTTTTATATTTAGAACTAAGATCAATTCCCAAAATATGTCTTTTATTAAGAAGCAGAGGAGTAATATGTAACCCCCTAATTACTTTCACCCCCAGAACCTCTCCACTTCAAATTCCTAACCCCTACTTCTGGACCCATTTAATGGTAATGAAACCCCCTTTTTATCTATTTTCATAATTTAATTTTGTTATTATTATACCTACATGCAATTCCTTATAAATGGTCTCATTTGCAGATGTGACCACAACCGTTTCTTGGGCTTTGTGTTAGTTGGCTCTTTTTACTATTCATTCATAAGCTTACCTTTTTACCATTCAAAAGGAGCATGTGCCTTGAAATGGATTTCTTAAAATCTTATCAAATCTTTAAATATATAATTATGTTTTGATATGTTACAATTGTTTTTAAAAAAATGGACCTAAGAACACGTGCAACAATAACCCAGGTGTCCTTGCTATAATCAATTTGGCAGATAAGGTCTAGCTGAATGCTTGTTATATTTGAATAATAGAATAGTTGTTTAGCTTGGCTTCAAAATGTGGGAAGTTATGTGAGGCAAGTTATTATTTTAAATTCAATCCTTAAATTTAATCATTTTCCCAAATGTTATTCTCCTCATTGATGGAATGTGAATGGGCTTGCTAACATGTCTCTCTCTCTTTTTTTTTTTTTAATAAAAAGGGTTTGCCTCCTAATAAGTGAGATGCGAGAGGCTTGACAATTTTTTAATTGAGCAAATTTTTTCTTCACTATTTTTTATACCCAATCCTCAGCTCTAATCATTTTCCCAAATATTATTCTCCTAATTGATGGAATGTGAAAGGACTTGATGACAATTCTTTTTTTAAAATAAAAAAGGTTTGCCTCCTATTAAGTGGAATATATATGAGCCTGTTTGGCAATTTTTTATTTTTTTTTAATTGGGCAGATTTTTTCCTTTAAAATGTTGGTACCATCGAAAGAATTGCGGCACCACAACTATTATTACAATTAAAAATTAAAAATTGCATTAATAATATATTATCTCTAATTATAAATATAAGACCCAGTTAATTTTTTTTTTGGAAAGATTAAGAAAACTAATTAAATTACTTTAAAGTATTTATTTTTTTTATTTTTTTTCCTCCAAACTAATTCTTTTGATTTGTAAACTGAAATATAATCTAATGAAACACAATATATGATATGATTAGATAACTTGTTTAACTTCTTTAATCTCTTTAAAAAAATTGATTAGATATTATATTTAGGATACGATGGAGTATGATGGAAGGGTCCGTAATGTTTGCACTATGATTTCTTTGCCATTATTTTTTTCTTTTCTTATGCGGGTTTATATATATGTTTTTTCCTCAATTATTTTTTTGTTCCGTTTTGTTTGGTTTTTAATCGTTGGCTATATTATGGGATTTCAATAATGGAGAGGTCCACTTTTTCTGGCAGTGACAATATTCAGACATTTCAATGGTCATAATAATATATTATGAGAATCATCAGTTTTACTATATTATGGAATTTCAATAATGGGCAGGTCTCTCTCTGTTTTTTTTTTTTTTTTTTTTTGCCGTGACGTTTCAATATGCATAATAATCAGTGTTCTGGAAATCGGACCGGACCGGCCGGTCCGGCCCGGTAACCGGCGAACCGGCCGGTTGGCCGGTCCGGTTTCCATTTTTTTAAATTTTTTTTTTTTTTTTTTTTAGTATTTTCTTTAGAAATTCATACCAATAAGTCTAAAATTTTCAATTTCTCACCGGTTTGGTCCCGGTTTAGCTCCGGTTTGGCCCCGGTCTGACCCACTGACCCTTAACCCAGTACCCCGACCGGTTCAATACCCGGTCCGGGTTTTAATACCTTGATAATAATACATGATGGGAATCATCAGTTTTAAATGAATAACATATATAATGGGAGTTAGTTTTAATATTCGGTTATCATTAAAGTCCATGTCCGGTGGCTTTATTATGGCATTTTTTTTTTTTTATATATATATATAAATGTGGCCAAGTGTAACTTGGAAATTACAAACAAGGTTCAAAAGACAATATTAGACCACAAAATTGTGATCCTGAGCCAAGTAGACAAGACATTGAGAGGGATGATCTGACAAGACCACCAAGTCCGCATGTAAATGATGAGCATTCTTTGCTAAGAAATCAGCAAATTGAAGACCTTCTCTCGACGTACAGTGAAGCTCCACATCCCAGTCAGAATATAAGAGATCTCTGATAGCGTTGATCTCTGTTCCCAATAGATGGTGCATACTCACATCTCTCATGACAAGATGGTACAATTCAAGGGAGTCCGTATAGGCTAGTACCCTGCAAAGGTTGTGTTCCTTACAGATCTGGACGCCAGTTAAAAGCGCTGACATCTCTGCCAAAGTCGAGGGGGCGAAACATATTATGGCATTTCAATAATGGGAATATTTAAGCCTTTTGGGATATGTTACTAAGTCCTTTTGGGGGATGAAAAAATTAAGCTTTTTGAGGAGCTATTATCTAACACTGTTAATCATAATTAGAAGTAATGGTAATTGTGTCGTAGTAGCCAAGTTATTCCAACAGACACCCTTGTTAACACTGTTTAAAAGTTCTGTTTCCTCAAGCTTTCTAAAATTATAATAGATTCCATACTTCTTTTAAATAGCACCACCAAAACATCTCATCATCAATCAATACGAGAGAGGTTACGAGTTCTTATCCTAGGTAGCTTGTGTAATATATGTGAATTCCCTCTCTTGTCACCAAAAAACAAGAATGAAAATAGAGTGTGCAAGTGTAAAATTAAAAAAAGAATGAAAAATGTATTGAAATTTTATTTCTTTATTTTGAATTATAATAAAGGCAAGCCGTGGGTAGCAGTGAGAAAGCAAACTATAATATACTTGTTGCTCAAGAATTGTTGAGATGTTATTTGAAGTAAGGACCATAAATAGTAAGAGAGGAACGCCAGGAGGAAGTAAGTTAGAGTGAGACGTCTTTTTGCACTTTGGACGAAAGCAACTGACTCTTTCTCGGAAACCCCACTCTCTTCCTTTCCTTCCTCCTCTTCCCTTCCATTTGTACTTTCTTATATTTCCTGTGTCACGCTCACACATTTTATATATATATATATATATATATTTTTTTTTTTTTGATAGTAAAAGATATTCTACAAATACATCAGAAGCTATCCTCCTGAGTCAACATGTAATCTCATCCTGTTTACATCATTAATTAAAAAGGTGTTAATAGCATCAGGAGGCGAATCTGTGTTATGAAGATCAATCGTCATTTTCCAAGCTTCTTTTGCTATAGCGTCTGCAACTATGTTAACATCCCGAGTGCAATGTGAAATTTTCACTTCCCAATCTCTATCCAGCAGCGTGTGAACCTCCACAATAAGTTGAAAATTAGGGTGTTCCCGAGATACCTTGCCCTGAATTAGATCCATCCATTACTTCACTACAATCAGACTAAATCATGATTTGTCTATATCCTCTATCCCATGCAAATTTAAGTCCCCACAAAACACCCCAAGCTTCCGCAGATACTATCGTTCCTTGCCCAATCTGGTACATAAACCCCATCAAAAATTCACTATTGTGATCTCTCAACTCACCTCCACACGTGCAAGTCCCTAAGTTGTCATTCCTAAATCCATCGGTATTAATCTTCACCCACCCAAGCGGTGGTGGCATCCACTGGTGTTGATTCCTTTCTGCACTCTTATCTTGAAGCAAGCTTGTATTACCCCATGTTAAGCAGACACGAGCACGAGCTAATATGACCTGTCTACTCCAAGTATTATTATTAAAACATCTGTCATTACGAGCCAACCAGATATACCGGCACAGTACCGTAAACCAAAGATGAAACTCGAATCCCTGTATTACGTCTTTTCTCCCCGCACACCATGTAAGCCAATCATTTCTCTTAAACATGCCAAAAAATTGATCCCGCCAATCCGGCAGTAAGAATCCTTTCCATAATTCAGAAGTGAATGGATAATCCCGCAAAACGTGGAGTACTGACTCGCGTGAGTTATGGCATATATCACAATTACCTATCGAATGACTACCACGATGGTAACGTATCATGTTTGTCATTAGTCGACCATGAAAGCATAGCTACAAGAAAAAACGGTACCATTGAGGGACTTTCAATTTCCAAACACATCTCCTCCAGTTATTACTGTGAGTTTGTGGGGTGCCCACCAGGTATTTGTAAGCGGATCTGATGGAGAAAATTCCATCTGAAGACTATCTCCATACCGAAAAATCCTCCCCATTTAGCTTATTGATATTAACACGTGCAATAGCTGTACATACATGGCTTGGAAGTAGGTGATTAAACTTGCTCATATCCCACTGTTCGGATGAAGTGATACAATCAGCTACTCTCCATTCAGTAACATCTCTAGGTAGTTCTCTGATGACCAAACTCTGAAGCTTGTCAAAATGCGGTACCCATATGTCATTCCAGAAAGAAGTGTTCTTTCCATTGGTAACTCTTTATGTTAAACTATCTTTGATCCTGTCCCAACAGTTACGAATACCCCTCCACGTACTAGACTCTGACCGGCGCTTCTCAACTTTAGGAATAATATAAGTGCCGGCTTTATATTTTTCTCGTAAAATCCTGACCCAGAGCGAATCTCTTCTATTAATCATATTCCATCCAAGCTTCATCATGAAAGCCTGGTTCTGGTAATGAGCCAACCTAAGACCTAGGCCTCCATCCTCCCACCACATATAAAATACCTTTATCATAGAAATCAACTGGGAATTTAGTAATTCTTACCCATGCTGCAATTTTGGAAACCTCACCAAAATCGGGATCAAACTCTGACTTCCACGGCTGCACTACTAGGTAATGATCCATGTATAACCAAGGGCCTCCTGTTAACGCAAAATCATAGTCCTCCTCCTTACTCATACGAACCAGAAAATACCCAGAGCCTATCTCAATAGTTTCAACTTGCCTTCTACGTCCCCATAATTGTTGCAGTTTTCGACCTAATTGATCCTCCCGCACCATCCTGCCAAGTAGTCTAACGAACAATGATGTTGACCATTTCCATGCTAGTTTCATTCTAAATTCTGGAGACACAATGATATTTGGACCCTTCTTCGTTATCTCCACCTCAATTCTGGACTTCCATCCGTCCCCTTTCCGCCATTCTTCTTCTTCATCTGAACATTCCTCCCTTGTCTGATCTTTGACACATGCTTCCTTGTATGACCTTTTTGGTGCTTCCGGTATAATGGTTTCCTCTTCAATATCCTCGTCACTCATCTAGTCCTCAACCCGTGGGGCTAATGATTGTTTACCTGTGAACTCTTCATTATCATCTCGAATTTTCTTTGTATTACGCTCCAAGGTATCACTCTTCTTCATCATCAGCTCTGAAACCATTCTCTCAGGACTACGTTCTCTCTCACGTTCAATAATGTCTAGCAGCTCCAAAGCCGTCCAGACGATGAAAATGTTCAATCCTGCACAGATTTTAAAAAAAAACCACAAAACAACTTCATATTCTTAGCTTTCCCTCACCGACAGTCCAGCAACCATCAATAATGCAAGACGATGGCGAAGACGAACTAGGTGGTGCTTGGGATTTTACAGTGACGCTCTTTGTAGATGTGCGATTTCCACCTAAAGAAACGCTCACGGTGACTGTAGGTTGACGGCCACTGTAGCTCAGCTTAACGAGAAGATCTGGGAGATAAGCTACAGTGATAGAAAACATGACTGAAGCACAGACATTCACTCAACTCAGATCTCCTATCCCATTTCCGGCAGCAACTCTACGGAAGCAGCTCGGTCAACTGAAACAGAAGCAAAGTAATCAACGGAATTGGATCCACGGAAGACAGAAGTAGGTCGACTGAAACAAATCCACGAAACTAGATCAGCAGTCAATGGAAGGATCAGATCGACAGAGAAGCAGAGCAGATCTTCAGAACCAGAGCAGCTCATTGAAGCCGGAGACCGTTGCCGATGCAACGGTCAAAAACTCGGTTTCTCAAAGCACGTTTTGTTTAAAACTCAGTTTGTTCCATAGACTGCTTTTTTCCTAGCTTCCAATTGCTCACACATTATATTTATGTCCCCTTCATTTCTTTTCCTTATCTCTCACCCTTTTCTTTTCAAAATCATTTATATCTCTTTATTATTTACCTTATCTTCCAAGCTTTTATTTTCAAAATCATTTATATCTCAAAATCAAAATCATTCCAAATTTATGTATATTACTCCGCATCTATTTATAAGTTACTTGCATCTAAAAAATTTTGTTTAAAATATAATTTATTTAGGTAATAAATAAGATTTAATCAATTTTATCACTGTTTAGTATTGGTTGGGGACATGAGAAAGACAGAAAAGAGAGATGTGTAAATATATAGGATAAAAGGATGTCTGAAAAAATGTCAACTCTTTCATAAATGAGGGTAAATATGGAAAAATCTATACCTTTAATTTTTTTCTTAATTTCGAAAATGAGATACAGTGACTTATAATAAAGTACACAATGGTACTATGTGAGATTTTTTTTTTTAAATTTTAGTTTTCATTTAATATTATACTATGTTAAATCTTAACTACTTTTATTTAGTACCCTCCATCTGGCAGGAATATTTTTAAAATCATATCTTAAAATTTGAAAAAAGACATGCACTTAATGACAAAGTAGAAATTCAAGACAAATAAATAGGGACAAATAAAACACTTAATATTAAATTTATAATAAATTATTTAACAAATTCTAATGATCTGGCCCACTTTTTACATTACACACAATTTATGTGAAAACATATTTAGTTAAATTTAAATTTTAAAAAAAAAAAACTCCTGTAAGAAGAAGTGATGCGGGTATGAATACCTTATAATGATTTGTATTATTGTGCAGTGTTTAATTGCAAATATAAAAATAATACTTTTATGATATATATTAGCTATAATTGACTTCAGCATCATATAAAAGGGCAATTTCTAAGAATTTTAAATTCATGACATGTGTGAGAATTGTTGGAAGATGCTCCTGTACCTCTTTTAGGGTATTGCAGGCGAAAAGGAGAGCTTCTTTTAGTTTATGATTTCATGCCAAATGGAAGCTTAGATAAATACCTCTATAATCAACCAAGAGTGACATTGGATTGGACACAGAGGTTTCGGATCATCAAAGGGGTGGCTTCAGGATTATGCTATTTGCATGAAGAATGGGAGAAAGTGGTTGTTCATAGGGACATAAAAGCTAGCAACATTCTTCTAGATTCAGAATTAAACGGAAGATTAGGTGATTTTGGTCTAGCAAGATTATGTGACCATGGCAGTGATCCTCAAACTACACATGTGGTCGGAACTCTTGGTTATGTTGCACCAGAGCAGACAAGAATAAGGAAGGCAACAACTAGTGCTGATGTTTTTGCTTTTGGTGCTTTCACTCTTGAGGTTGTGTGTGGAAGAAGACCTATAGAACAAGGAGGAGGAAGTGACGGTGTCGTTTTGGTGGATTGGGTTTATGGTTTCTCCAGGAGGGGTGAGATTGTAGAGGCAAAGGATCAGAATTTGCCTATGGGAAGAGAGTATAGAGAAGATGAAGTAGAATTGGCTTTAAAACTAGGGCTTTTGTGTTCCAATGCTGACCCATTAAGGAGGCCAAACATGCGTCAAGTTGTGCAAGTTTTAAATAGGGATGTGCCTTTGCCTGATTTGTCTTCACAAAATTTATCATCTTCTGGGTTAACGTTTGGTCATCGTCAAGAGGCTCATCATGATTCTGCCATGTCCTTCCCATCTTCCATGGATGGCTCATTTTCTCAGAGTTCTTCTATAGCTGAATCTCTCTTGTCTGGAGGTCGATGATGCTGGTTTTTCCAAATTCATGCGATTATTGATTTGTATTGCTTCTTCCTTTATTTTAATTTTCAATAGGAATTTGGTTTTATTGTTTGGCTTTTGTATTTATATGCTTTTTGGAAAGGAAATACGATGGTATAACAGAGTATTGATGCTTGGAAGAAATTGTAGTGACAAGAAATATACAATATTGTTTGCCAAATTGTGTTATAGCTGCCAACAATTGCATATGAATCAATTGTTTGCCAAAACTAGAATATAGCTTCTGTGCAATTTCAAATGTACATATTCCATAATCCATATGTAGCATAATTGCCTAGTCAAATTGCATTTAGTACGCTAGCAAACCAGGGAAAGAGTTTATAGGAGCTGGACCACTTCAGACACGTCTCAAGCAAATATTAGCAGTCATAAGCACAGAATTAAGAAAACGTTACAGTGTTACAGTATCGCAATCATAAGCCTTCCTCAGAACCATATCTTCCGTCATTTGTGGATTTCAAATCAAGCTTCTGAAAGGGGCTGCAAAGGGTCCGTCATTTGTGGATTTCAAATCAAGCTTCTGAAAAGGGCTGCAAAGGGTCCATGCATTACTTAAAAGGGTTAAGGTGCAAAAATACACATGTGGTTTTTCTAAAAGTGCACTCAACACTAAGTGCTTTTTTTAGGGGCAAAAGTGACTATGTGCTTTCAAAATGAGTACAAAAATCACATATTCCGTTAGCTCTAAAAAATTGACCGTGAGTTTAAACTTTGTTGACTAAAAATGATGATATGGAGCATGATTTGGATGAATAATAAACAACTGGCAGCAACCAGTTGCTGACATAGCCATGGAAAGAACATTTAAATAAAAAATTGATAGGTTGTGAGGGTGCGGGCGCAAGATCATCGACCACCTTCATCTTCTTCCCCTTCCGTCCTCCCTTGCATCACCGGCGGCCTTCATCTTCCTCACCATTGCCGCCGGCGACCGACCTCAGCTGTACTCCAAGAAAGCCACCGCCGTGAGCTCCGAAACATAGGGGAGAGGCGCCGCAGACGTGGGGGAGAGAGCTCAAGCCTGAGAGTCGAGCACGATGAGCTTCACTTAGCCTTTAACCAGAGTTCTGGAGAGAAGAGATCCAGAGGTGCTGCGAGTTTTAGAGAGTTCAGAATCGAACCAAAGTGCCTGACCTTTGTGGCTCCTCCGGCGTCTTCTTCCTTCCTCTGCTTCAGACCACCACCAGCGAGACAGAGTCCCGTGAAGCGTTGCTTATCAGAGCTCAGAATATTTAAAATGTAACTGATACTTTTTTTTTTTTGAATGAACTGAACCTGTTCATAATTGGATGACCAACCAACCATCCATCTCTTGTTCAGCTGAAGAAATCCTGAAATCCTCTGCCTGCAAACACACGATCAGAAAGCTCGGCCAAGATGGCATTCACAGTGAGTAAAACGACACTCGACCCCAGGATGACACTAAGAACAACACCGGTGGTGCCCAAGACCTTGCCAAACGCAGGCCACTCTATTTCCCTAATCTCTTCCGCCACTCCACTCCACAGGTTTTCCTCTTCCTTCTCCTTCCTATCTTGCATTGTCTTCTTCAGTTCCAACGCCAGCTCCGATAGCTCGACGTTGCTATCAGCGGGGCCGGGTTGAGATGTTGGTGGTTTTTGCTCCTCTGATTCCGCTAGGGTTTGATTGGCACCCGAGGGTTCAAGCTCGGAACTCTCTTGGCTCTCCTCAACGACACGGAGCACCGGCATCCGCCGCCGGCGCCGCTCCGGGAAGACAGTGATTCCAACGGGGCGAGATCGGTTAAGAAGGAAAGAAGGGTTCGGAACAAGAGGATCGGTGTTAACGAATATGGGTCTAGTGGGTGTTTGGAAAAGGGATGCGACGGGCAATTGTCGGAATGCATGGAGCGTCATAGCTGCCAACCTGTAACTGATACTTTCCCATCCCAAGTCTGAAACCCACTTCCATGGATGCATATGTCAAAGGAGTAATAAATCACAGTTGTACTCCAGCTGGCAGTGTGATGCCAAAATTGACGGACGTCATCGCTTGCTAACGGATTATGTGACTTTTGCACCTATTTTAAAAGCTTATAGTTACTTTTACACATAAAAAAAGCATTTGATGGTGAGTGCACTTTCAGGAAAAACACATGTGTATTTTTGCACCTTAACCCTACTTAAAAAAGCCTTTATAACGGAGCAGGTAAATTAACAGAATAAAAGGGAAAAAAAAAATAAAACATTGATTTGACTTGTACTTGCTTAGAGAGGTGTGTGTGTCAATACATCAAAATCAAACTCAAAATATATAATAATAAAACAACTTAGAGAGAATTACATTCAGGTCCCAAGGAAAAGGAGAAATGAAGAAATGGTCCCTATAGATTGTAAAATGAAAAAATGGTCCTATGGAGTTGTCAATACAGACTTCTGGAGTTGTTAATGAGTTGTCAATACAGGCTCATGGAGTTGTTAATGGGACCATTTTTTCATTTTGCAATCTACAGGGACCATTTCTTCATTTTTTTTCTTCCATGGGACCTAAGTGTAATTCTCCCTAAAACTTATGGTAGGCCATACTATGCAAAAGCTGTACATATAGCTCATTTCTTATACTTCGTGCAATGCATGGGAATACATATTGTCAAACATTTAAAGACAAATAGGGGTTGGACTTCAGAAAAGCATCCTGCACTTAATTCAGTTGTTTTTTGGCCCAACCTCATCCAGCCATAGTCCCAAGTAAGGCCGTGAGGTAAAGCTCCCCATCCCCCCTCCGGCCGGAAAAAAAAAACTACTTAAATAACTAAATCTGTTCCTGGCTCCTTAACTCTCTCAATATGCATTGAATGTCAACTATAATCAAATATAATTTTTTATGTAAGGGAGGCATTACGTGTATTTTAGGCATATCCCCAAGGATGTTAATACTATTTTCGGTCCTTAATATAAGATCTTGTTAATCTTATACTCCCTCTGGTCCTTAATATAAAACATATTTACCTAATTTGATTAGATTAAGTAATTTAGTTGAGTTAGTTAATATGACATGTATTTTCTAAAACACTCTAGTAGTCTAGTCATCTTTCTTAATTCCCACCCCCTCCTCCCCCTCCTCCTTGATTATTAGCAACAATAGGGGTAAAATTAGGAAAAGATTGACAAATACAAAAACTATGTTATATATTTAGGACCAAGATCAACTTCCCAAATATATCTTATATTAAGGACCGGAGGGAGTATTAAGGTTTGGACGTAGTATAATTTACTCAAGAAATAAAAGATTGCTTGTAATTTCAAGGTATTATGCAGACAGAAATACTAAAATAGTTATAGTTAGTTCACAGTAAAATGTTATTGGGGTTTTAGTTGTGGAAAAGGATTAAAAGGCCTACGGGGTTGAGTTAGATTCTATTGGGGTTCTATTACAGCGGGACTAATCTATATCAGCACTTCTAGATATAAAGAAGAAGATAAGGAAATAAGCACACTGAAGCAGAGCTGAAGCACTGGGGACAAAAATATTAAACCAAAGGATGAAAGATGAGAAAAGTACCTGCTGTAGGGGTCATAGTAGAACCCACTGATAGAACCATCACTACAAGAAAAACAGACATAGTAAAAGCCAGCTATAGTTAACCCACAATCTGTTCCAACATTCACAAAGTACTGCTCTTTCCATCTCTGCAATAATGGAGTCAAGAGAAGTGTTAAAGAACTTAATTCAGGTATAGTAATTTAACACTTTGAACAAATTCATCATTCTTTACACAATCAAAATCAAGTTACCATAAAAATGTAAGAATAGTTGCTCAGGTCCAATGACTTGCCACCATCAGCTTCCACTTGGGCCTGAAAATAATGAAATTCATTAACAGTTCTTGGTTGGGATGCATACGATATCATGTGACAAGAAACTGTCATAACCTGTAGTGGAGAGAAAGATGGAAACTTTGTCCAGTGTCTTATATCATCATCTGGTCTGGGAAAAAAAAAAAAGGAAGTTCATCTAAGCATAGAAGTTTTGTCTATAAATCTCAGGCAATATAAAAATATCCACACTAAAATGCGTGGCATCAATATTAACAATAGGTTAGATGTGAAAACAAGATTTATTCCACATTGAAACATACGATGCTTCCCATTTGCCAGTGAAGAAAGTATAATTCTTGGTATCAACAATCTCCCCTTCCCAGAATGTTACTACCTGAGTAAATAATTCAAGACAAAGCAAATGAAACAGATATCTTTCTAGGAAAACTTGTTTGATAAAGGCCAATAATAAACTTTTACTGATATATAACCATCAGGACAAATTTGAAGCAGAAGTACAAGAATACAGCGGTCTCAACTTCGACTGAAATTGCATCTATACAAGTCCTACAGGGCATGTTATAATTTGCGACTGTAATGTTACCAGCCTTGCTGTATCCTGAAGGTTTATCATATAAGCACATACATGATAAGAGATGTAAAGAACAAAATACAGATAGTAAACTATTTTCTGCCAGATCACTTTGGACATTTGTACAATGTAAAATGAGAAAAGTGACTTCTAATTAAGCTTATTAACAATCAATATTTTAAGTTCTAGCCTGCCACGGATAATGAAGATCTAAACATTCAAAACACAAGTTGGCTAGCTCACCAGTAAGTCAGCAACACTAAAGTGCAACGAATAATCAATTTCCAATAAATGTTCATCCAATAATCATAAACAAGTCTATGAGCAGTTGGTTAAGTACATATAGAAATGGGTTGCTTAATCTGTCAAAAAATATTAAAAATGATTTTATAAAATACTAGAGTCCAAACTGTGGCCAAAAGTAGTTGACACAATAAATAATTCAAATCAAATATGAACAAAAAATACAGCATAACTGCTAAAGGAATAAACTGGTGAATCACACAGGTATTAGTCTTGAATCTTGATATATTTCATGTATTTTTATTAAAAAAAAAGGATGGAACAAGAAAAAGAAAATTCTCACCGGAGTGTCTGCCATAGGAGCATTCAGAGTTTCCATGGTGCCACATAGGTACCCATGTTCAAGGTCACATCCCTGTATACGCACATTTACTCTCCATGCTTCATCCTTTGGTAGGATGGAAACATTTTGGGTTCCGGAAAAAGCCTGCAAAATATAGTGACTTCAGTACTTACTGCAAATATTACCGGCTGAGAGACGAAAATAATAATCCAGTGGTCAACAAGTTGCTTCACCAAGACATTCTCCCTTAATTGCATGCATTCGAGTGTTTTTAACCAGAACTTGATTCTTAAGCATAGCCACGAAAGAATCCAAGAAAACAACAAAAAACCAATCTGTCACAAACGAATCCATGTGATGTGCATATTTTCATTATATGGAACTGCATCATAAATGTTATAAGAAGATACGAGTTATCACCAAACCAAAACCTTGCTCTACTGATTTGCAACTTGAAACTAGCGTTTTCTGCTGATGAAAATGAGGTAATAAGAAATGGAGGAACCAGCAAACTCTAACTTGCCAAGAAAATGAGAATAAGAAACTCTAACTCTAATTTGAGAGTCTTGTTCGATTTCCTGTACATTTTCCTGATTTTTCGTATGACTCAAAGGAGGCATCAAAGGATAAAAATGAGAGTAAGAAACTTACCTGGCCAACACCTAAAAGCGTACAAGCTTGGACTGATGTCTGACCAGAATTTGCTCCTGCAGACACAATCAAACGAAAACGAAAATATTACCGCAGAAAATAGTATACAGAATTAAAAAACGAAAAATAAAAAAACAGATTAACAGACAATACATTCAAGAATGGCAAATTGTGGTTAAAAATATCAGTGGGGGAGGAAAGGTAGAGATACCTGAAACCTGAGAAGGAGCCGAACTCTCCAATACTCTCACAGGCATTTTTTAAACCGATCCAATTTCCTTGAAAATGGAGAAATTGCACACTGCAACTCCACCAACAGCTGAAAGGCACAATTTCAATGGAGGTCTTTTTTTTTTTGGTCAACATTTCAATGGAGGTCTTCGATCCTCCGTTTCGCGACGAACTCAGGTAAAGAAGTACTTTTTTTTTTTTTTTGTAAGAAGAAGAATTTGTATGCATCAGATGTTGATAACACCCAAAGTTGAAGCCCAATCTGTTTTTTGTTCGCAAGACAAACCAATCCATTTTTGGGCCAATCAAGTCCAACCCTTATGCTTTCTTCTTCTTCTTCTTTTTAAATGATAACGAATCCTTATGCTTTCCGAATTATAAATTTATCAATAAATATTTTATTTTTAAACATCTTCATTATTAATTAATTTTAATTTATATACATATATTAATTTGATCCCTTATAAATAAATTCATAATCAGTAAAATCGTACTAGTTGAACTAATGATGGTGATAATTTATCATCATAATATTATACAGTACTATACTCTCGTCCTTAATATAAAATCAAACTTAACAATTACATTATATTTTCCTTAAAATACTGTGTTTATAATCCATCATATTGAAAAATATAAATAAATCACATTGGGAGGCATGTTTACTATTTTAAGCATGCATTTTGATATACTTATTATTATTAAGGGCAAATGTTCAAAAATATCCACGAGTTTTATCCAAAGAGCGTATAGCATTATATGTTTCTTATAGGTGTAAAAGTAACCATGAACTTTAAAAATAGGGGTAAAAATACCAATTCCGTTAATCCTGGTTAAGTTCATTGTTAGTTTGACTGAAGGCTCTGACATGGAAGGTAATCTGGCCATAACAATGTTTTGTTGGAGGTAGAGTAAAAAAATAAAAAATAAAAACGCACATCCCCACTAATATTAATTTATTATTTAAAATAAATAAAAAAATTCTAGACCTAAACTTCTCCCTCCTCTTCTCCGACCCGTTCTCCACCACTATTCTCAACCGTGTCCTCATCTCCTTCCTCCCCTCAAGCTGTGGAGTTTCGACGGCGACCGACTCTTCCCTCTTTCACGATCCCCATCCCTCCCTCCCTTCATCTCCCTATACAACTTGAGAATTCGTCGTTGTTGCCTCTCTTGACGACCCTTGCTGTCATCGTCATAAGAAGAGAGGGCGGTCACCAAGAAAGGGCTTTATCTGCACCCCTCACCGTTAAACACTCCTAGAGACTCCAAGCCCTAACTACTGCCTTTGCTTCAAGTGACATCTATCAAACCTCTTAACATTTTGATATTTGCCATAATGATAAAGGCACAGTTCCACAGGCATACAAAAATAGTACAAAGATATTGATAAAGAGTACTTGTTTATAATACATGAGTTTCCCATAAGGCTTGAAAATATATACAAATTTTGTCCCAAAACTATTAAAAGAAACTAATGGTAACCAATAGCTCCGCTTTCATGATCCGGACACCTCAATTGCTGATTTTTATCATTTTGCCCCTAGAGCCGCTGGCTTCTGCTGGAATATTTTAAATTTGAAAAAAGGTGAGATTCAGACAAATCTCAATAGTAACAGACAATCGATCATATAAAATGTAACATATAATAATGCCAGATACCACATAATATAATAGAATAAATACACTTTGATTATTGTGATTATCGGAATGTGCATATGGGTTTAGGGCCAGCTACTGTTAGAACCCCTACTTATTCATACCTCAACTAGGCTTTTGCCCACAGACTGAGCAATGTACCTAACTGATACTGAATTCTCATAACTAGATCCCATTTTAGGGCCCGTTGGGGTATTTGTGAGTTTCCCCCGGACTGTACTTGTGATTTTCCTGCACCAGTTAGAGAATACATTATACATATCATAGAAGATGGTATACATAAAGTGCATATAAGTTTACATAGTGAATGAAGGATAGAGTTACTACATGAAATCCCTTTTTGTTCACAAACCGCTCCTGAACTTTGTTCCGGCTCGGGCTAACTGTTTGGTTCTAAAATTCCAAATGTATAATAATTGAGTCACAACCCATTCATGTACTAGTTTAAACTCTTTTAAACTCATTATGTTGGTTATCTATCACAGTTCAGCAATTTCTACACAGTACAAGTCTACACAGTGCAATTTCACTGTTTTCCAGAAAACTGATAGATTTTCAGTCAACTTTGAAAAATCATAATTAATTCTAGAAAATTTCAAATTAATAGATTCAAAAGCCTATATGAAGATTTTTAAATGTACTTTTTTATAAAAAATACTTAAGTCTGACCACAATCATCACACTTTTCCCAAAAATTCACCAAACTCCCTTGTTCTCAAATTGGATTCCAAAAACAAGGCTCAACTTCAAAAATTCATATCGTTTAGCATACTAGTCCAAAAATCATGATCTACCCATCAAATTAAAGCTCTAGATATCTACTTGAATTGGTTAATCCTGTCAAATTTCATAATATTTGAACTACATTTGACCAACGAAATTCATTGCACAACTAGACTGCCTCCAGTGAAACAAATCAAACAACATTTCCCCTTAACTCCAATAAATTTTCAGATTAGCATACCAACATCCAAAAATCATAAACACATGTATTCCTACACAATTTTTCCTTCTGAATCCAATGGAATCATCAAAATTACAAAATTTCAATTCCTTCCCCAGGTTCTATCTCTGGCCGAAAATCAAAACCTTAGAAGAGAAGTTGGGTTTTCTTGATTTCTTTTGATTAACCACTTCCTTTTTACTTATAATCACATGATTAACCATTTACAAACTTGTTACACATGATTTGAGGAAATTTGGGCAGCATAACCCCTTAGGGTTTGTCATTCCAAAAATTACAAAAATATGAAAACAAAGCCACAAATCCAATCAACCACCAACAACAAGCAAGAATTAACAAGATAAGACAAGTTTCCAAGTTTACCTTGATTTTCTCCAACTTTTTCTCTCTAGGTGCCAACTTCCTTTCTCTCTTTTCTCTCTTCCCTTGGATTTTTGCTTGCCAACCGTGATATTCATGGTGGAGAAGAGGTTAGAAGAAGTTCTACATAAATTAGAAGGCTTAAACATAAAGATTTCACAACCTTACCTTGAATTTTTTGCCTTTTTGAACCATTTTGCTCTTCAAGCTCTTTCTCTTTCTTTCCTCTTATGTTTAGACGTAAATGGCGTCTAATGAAGAGGATAATGACTGCATAAAATATCCAACTCCACCTCCTTTATTATTATTTAATTAGAATTTTGTCACGTGCCTACTCCTTTTTCCCATATGACTTATCCATTATTAAATCAACATAATTATTTCTCTTTCTTCTCTCCAAAAGTGGCATATAATGGCTGCACAACGGGACCAAGAAAGTCTCTTAATTGGACTTCCTTCAAGTCTTATAATAACCATGTAAAAGCCCTTTATTACACCCTAACTTTTGATTCAAAGTTTCACCTTTTTGATTCATCTTTTATCAAACTTGATCTCTCTCCTTTCCCTCTCTACTTGGACGACATAATGGCCTTGGAAGAGGATAAATGAGCTTCTTGAAATATCATAATATTGTCTCTTCAAGTATTACAACATTAGCTTACAATTGTTGATTTTTCAACTTCATTTACTTGGCTACAATTCCTCCATATTTTAGCATAATATGAAAAAAATATTTAATCCCTTTCTTACCTCTCTTTTGGACGCTACTCACACGAGAGAAAGGGGAAAATATGAGTTTTGGATTTAATTTAGTCAAATGACTATTTTGCCCATACATTTTTACCATTTTCGCATCGTGATAAAAAGCTTATAGAATTTTCACCAAACTTTAAAAATTCATATATTTATATATAGATGTCCAATTGCAGTGGTTCCAAAGGCCGTATGGGGAAAAATATTTTCTTTAGCCAACTGGACTCACAGGATTCTAGAATTTTTTTTTTATTGGACACTGTCATAGAAACTTGCCAGTTTCACTTGGTTGACTTCAAAAATACATAACTCTTAGTGTACAGATCCAAATGACTTATATGACCTATCAAATTAAAGCTTGACATGTATAATTTTATTATACAAAATTTCACATTTATTGGACATCATTTGATTATCCAAAAACATATGACAATCTCACTGCCACGCAAGAAATCACACTGGCAGCACATTACAGTTCACCAAAATTCACTATTTTATTTCATTGAATGCCATAAATATTTACAAGGCATATTGGTGAATGGAAATGGGGTGTTACAACATCACCCTGAGTCTTCGAGTTAGAGTCTCCTAGAAGCTATGATTGTTTTATTGCTGATTTCAAAGTGATTTGCAAGGTTTCTGACTTGAAGGTACAGAGCCAAATTTCAAAATTCTAATTTCATTCTTCCATGAAATTGTAGAGTCTTTTTCTTGATTCCCCTACTTCAAAATATTGTATTTTTACCAAATGAATTTACGTCAAGTCTAATGAGGTGATAGAACATGATCGAAGAAGAGATTGGTGTGAGATTCTTAAAGGAGAGGATGATGCTTCTATGTTTAAAGCTTCTGGGTTCTTGTTTCATATTTTTACATGACATGGAGAGATTTGTGTAGATATGATGTTTTTTTTTTGCTTTGACTATGAGTTTGTGTAAATGTGGCTTGATTCTTGTCATCTTCAACTAATAGTTTTGAGTTTGATTTGTCTTTTTGCATTTTGATTTTTGAGTTTGTTTATGGATGATGTATTCTTGAAGTTTGAATTTTGATTTCTTTGGTAATGAAGAGTGATGAAAGTTTCTGTGGGTTGAATTTGAAGAAGAGGTGCAATCCTCACGCGAGAGGGAAAAAAGAGCTGAAGGTGCTTTTCTTTTTTCCCTCCATTGCCATCTAGGTTAAAATTAGCTAAGTCAATATATATGTCAGCACTATCAATCAAACTAACAGTCAACTTAACTGTGATTAATGACATTGGCATTTTTACACCTATTTTTAAATTTCATGGTTGCTTTTGCACCTATGAAAAGCATATAGTGCTAGACACACTTTAGAGAAAAGTTTATAGTTACTTTTGATCCTTTACCTAATTATTAGGTGCAACCAGCACCTCGATATATTTTTGGAGGTGCAGTTAGCACCCTAAAATATTTTATGATGCAATTTTGCCCCTAATCTATTAAAATGGGTGTAATTTTAGTCTAAACTAACTGAACAGAAAACGTCCTTTTCCCCTTGATTGAAGAATCATAGGAGAAGTGAAAATCGAAGCAGAATAGTAATGGAAGCTTGTGAATCTGAAATCGAAACAAACCCAAGAATTTGTGAAGTTGCCAAAGCAAGTGAAGAAAAGCAAGAAGTCGAAAAAGAGGAAGAAAAGAAAAAAGTTGTAGTCGAAGTTGAAGAAGGTAATGGCAATGAGAAAGATGAAAATTGTGTGATAATTCATCTGAAATTCTAGCACATCTTGAAAAACCAGAACTTGAAGAGGTTAATGAAGAGAAACTGCAGAGGAGTAGAACAGATTTTTGTAGCAACGAACTAAAATCCCAGAACTTGCTTCCCTATAACCTGTAAATTTTGTAGCATCAAAATTAGAAAGCAACAAAGAAGAAAAGGCAAAAATTTATGTGACGCTTGAAACATAAGCATGAGAAGCAGCTGTGGAGTCAACGGAACAGGAAGAAGAAGGGAAAGAAGACAAAGAGACCAAAGAGAGACCTATGGAAGACGACTTGACAGCGACCCAAGATGGATCTAACCAAGAAGACCCGAGACCCAACGAACAAAAGCACCTAATTGCTTGCTAATGATGATGTGTGAGCTGAAGCTTTCTATGGAGGTATCGAAGGAGATGTGGGTATGCTGTACAAATTTCTTCTGGTAGCTACTGAAGAGGCCGATGAGGAGAAAGGACGATGGAGATGAGCCAAAGAAGAAGCTAAGCATTGACACCATGCCGCCACTGGTACCCCTCCATTGATGCAACCACTGAGGTCATCTTGTTCGTTTCTGGAATCGATGGCTCACAGTAGAGGGATGGTAATGGCGAGGATGATGGAGTAGAAGCCAATGGGGTCATCGGCTAAGCTCTCGTTGGACGCCTATTTCGGAAGAACAATAGGCTAGAGGGAGACAAGAGGAAACGAATGTTTCATCCCATTAATGGAGGGGTAAAATTGATCCCATTTTAATACATTAGGGGTATAATTGCATCCTTAAATACTTTAGGGTGTTAATTGTACCTCTAAAATTAGTTTGGGGTGTTGGATGCACCTTTACCCTAAAAAGTATTGTTATCAGTTGTTACATGTTTTAGATAAAATAGAAACATTTCACAAGAAATTAAAGGAATATTAAATATATTTTATCTGTGAAACTAAAGCAAAATTTTATTTCAATGTTAATGGTATATATTTTGGTAGGGAAAAATTTAGATTTTTTTGTTTTCTATTTAATTCCAACATAAAAAATACTTTTTTATGAGTCATTTCTAACATTTTCCACACAGACCATATAAAACATTAAACCTCGTTAATTCTGTTATAAAGTTTAATAACTTTCCAATTCTAGCTCTACTTAATATACATAATATTAAATAAAAATAAAATTAACACAATAATAAATAAATGATTAAATTATATATTCACCTGAAAACAAAACTTTGACGAGGTGTTTTGTAAATAATTAAAAAAAAAAAAGCTTCTTTCTTCTGCCCTAGGAACAGAGGAGTCATGTGTTGCCGTACAAAGTATCTTGGGACCAAATTAATGAGAGATGAGGGACAGTTTGAAAATATGAGTTGGCAAGGGGAGACGACATTAAGAAAGCAGATTGACAGAGCCACCATCGTCCTCGTGCGCTCACGCACTTCGTTACGGCGGTCAAGTGGTCAACCCTCTCCCTCCTAATCCCCCATTTACGCCATTTCATGAGGGACGTGTCCCTCTTTTTATTTTACCCCCCACGTTCACCATCATCCTCTTCTCTCTCTCTCTCTCTCTCTCTCTCTCTCTCTCTCTCTCTACAGTGTATATATATTTACACACAGGACAACACTTTCGTTTTCACGTCTTACTGTAACGAATCATTTTTGGGGTTTATAAAGTCTCGCCCTTTACCTGTCTTCCAAGTGTTCGATAAAATTCCCCACTGGTTTCATTTTCATACCTTATATCATGGACGATTTACTGTGTCATGAGACGTGGCTTTCGAGGCCTCCTGTGAACTCTCATCATGACTTCCTTGACGATTCTTTATCTGATGATGATGTTGAACCCTTGTTCAGATGTAGTAATGGTTGTGATGGTGAGTATGAGAATGAGGAGCTTGAGTTGGCGTTTTCTGTTTGCATTGAGAAGGAGATTGTTTTCATGCCTGACCCTAATTATGTCAACTACCTCTATTCCAACAATTTGGTTCCTTCTAGGGTTAGAGTTATTCAATGGTTTCTCAAGGTCAGTATATCTACTTTCAGGGTTAGTTTCTAATTCATGTCGCAGTAAATATATATATATATATATGCTCATCTTTTTCATTGTTATGTGTGTACTAGGAGGACCACAGTTCATGTATACACGTACTTTGACATCCTTAAATTTCTCGATATAATTTTTTAACTTTAATGTTACTACTTTTGCAGTGTAGAAGCCGCCTTAATCTTTCTTTTGGAACAGTCTTCTATGCTGTCAACTACCTAGATCGATTTATATCTATTTGCCAATGTGATGTAAGGATTCCTTATCTGCTGAATTTTGTTTGTTTGTAAATATATTAACTCATTCACCAATAACTCAGTTTTGAAGATTAAAGCTAATACTGAGAGTAACATTAATTTTGGTGGCTAAATTGTTAGTTACCTTAGGCAAACTGAAGATGATTGATAAGATTAAACATTGTTGTTTATGCCAGAATTGGAGATATTGGATGATAGAATTGCTGTCTATTACGTGTTTATCGACTGCCATGAAGTTCAATGAGATATCTGCATTTACCTTGCATGAAATTCAGGTAACTGTCGAAACTGCCATTACTTCTTACCATTTTGTTAGATTCCATTATTAATTCTCTTTTCTTTAAAAATTGTACACTGGAGTTTTCAAAGACGAATCATTTTTTTCTACAACTTCGGAGTATGCCTATTCAGATACTCATATCATGAAGAGTGTTAACTAACTCTCAAGTTACTTTGTGTGGCTTGACTTGAAAATATTGAAGATGGAGGGTTTGGATCATTCGTATGAATCAAACACAATCCTGAGAATGGAGCTGATACTGTTAAAAGCACTAGGCTGGCGCCTTAACTCTGTGACAGCTTATTCTATCGTCGAAACCGTAGTCTCGTATGTTCAGTCGTCAGTGAGACCTTATCTTCATGAGCAGATTATGTCACGAGTCACTGAACTTCTTCTTCAAGCTACGTTAGGTATATATATATACGCCTGAAATTGTGTATAAAATTATCGCTATATGCTTTGTTGCTCGATTGGCATGTGACCCAAACGATCTTATTTGTTTTCCATACTAAAAGTCAAACAAGGAATACTCACTGACAATGTACAAATTGGACTTAAAAGGGATAAACAAATATCACTCTGTTACTATTTATAAATCTCTTTTAATTAATTCTTACATACCAAGGAGAGTTAGTTAACTCATTAACTATGAGCTAAATTTTCAATTTCGCCCTTATTTATAATTGATTTCAAAAGTCAACATGAATAAATTTCTTTTGTTTATTGCAATTAATAGAGGTAAAAAAGTATAAAATGTATTTATTACTCTTAAAATAGACTTATAAATAGGACTAAAATTGTTAGTCAAAAAGGACTTATAAATGAAACCAGAGTGACAGTACCTAAAGTCCTATAAAAAGAAAAGAAGAACTTGAGAAAGGAGAGGAAGTTCTTAATTAGTAAGGAGTGCTATTGTTGGAGCTACCAAGTTTGAAAATTAAAATCTTATCGAGTTCATCATGAGATCATTGATATTGTACATGTACGTATTAAATGCAATGAGCACTACTACTGCGTGTATTCTGATTTATGTTATAAATGTTTATATCATGATGTTTCTTGTCCTATGTATATGAAGGTAGAGAAAGGGGGTATTTTGCTTAATTAGGTTGCTAATGTTGAATATAATATTGGATGTGACAGATCTGAAAATGTTGGACTTTAGGCAAAGTGTTGTTGGAATATCTGCACTATGGAGCAGTATAGACCAGTTATATCCATCGGTTTCTCATGCTTTGATTGCTTACATATCGAAATTATTCAATCAAAGTCAGAAGGTAATTGAAGGAATTAATGTACTCTATTTATCTAGTTAAATGTAAAATTTAAACTTAATACATATATATATATATGGTATTTATTCGGTTTTTTTTTTTTTTTTTTTTGGGTTGACAGGATGATCTCATTAATTGTCATAAGATAATGGAGATCTCAACAAGTTTAGAGGGATATGGCCATCACTATTGCAGCCTTCCTAAAAGTCCTACCACTGTACTGTTGTTGGATTCAGATATTGAAATATCATTTAAGACTCCTCCTCTTTGACCTTAGAGATTTTTGTTTTGCCGTCATTCACCCAGCAGAAGGAACTCATGTCCTCATTGTATTCACAAAGAGTTGACCTCGCAACATAGTGAGCCCAAAGACTTAAAGGAGGTGCTTGATATATATATATATATATATATATATATATATATCAGTTGAGCTAAACAGCTCTAACTATCTGACTATATGGAGATTGAAGATTGTGAAGTGTATGTTACATTGTTGGAAAATTTCAAGATAATATTGTTGTATGACACATAATGTCATCCTGACCCTTCAAATATCATAAATTAAATGTATTTTTAGTCATGGAGATAAATCTAATTTTTATCTATGCCAAAAGTATAAGAAATGAACCATATTAAAACTGGTCTCTAGTAATCATTAATTGGAAGGATATTACTTATGCAGAAAGGCAATTCAAGTTCTGTTATTAAATCCTCTTTAGGTGTGTTTGGATTAGCTTTTGAAAAATAGCTTCTGGAGAATAGATATTGGAGAATAAATTATGAAAAAAAAGTGATTTTGATAAAATGAGAGTGTTTTGGTATTGTGGTTAGAATAACCCTTTTCATGGCGTAGGCCCACATAATGCGAAAGGACCAATGAGAGAGAAAGGGTAGGGCCCACATAAGAAAAAAGGACCAATGAGAGAAAGAAGATGGGGCCCACACAAGAGAAAAAGTAAAAAAAAAAATAGATTTTCCCAAAACTTAGGTTTTGTTTCAATTGCCGAACACTAAAACATAAATTGTCTTGAGAATGGAGAATATATGAAAATAAATAATAATAACAGTCTTCATTACAGTTTAGTTTAACCTTGAAAATTAAAACTGGTCTCATTTGGTATTCCTTGTATGATAAAAATAGACAATTTTGAAATAAATTATAGAAAAAGTTTGAAAAGAACCATACTGTTTAATATTAAGTTATGGATAGTACCCCTTTATATAAATTTTATATAATATATTGAATATATAGATGATATTGATACTTGACAAGAAATTACCAAATCAGAATTAGATATGACATTAAAAATTATTGGGATAATTAATGTGCAAGTCCTTATAGTTTCAACCAATTTTTAATCAGGTCATTATAGTTTTTTTTCTTTGTATCAGGTCCTTATACTTTCATCTGTTTTTAATAATGTCTTTGTATTTTTTTCCTTTTTATCAGGTCTTTATTGTTTCACTGGTTTTTAATTGGGTCCTTGTAGGTTTTTTTATATTCTAATTTACTAATTTAATTACAAGTTAAATCAATGAATAATATTAAAATATAATTTAAGAATAATAAATTAAAATTAATAATTACATGATTTAAAAAATAATTAATATAATTAATTAGTAATTCTTAATTAACTAATTATAATTCAATTCATTTTTTTAGAAAAAAATTATTATTATTATAATTCAGATAATTTTAAAAATAAATAAAATTAAACTAAATAATAAATAATATAAATATATGTTTAATTAAAAAATTATGAGGAATAATAAAATTTGAATTATAATAATAAATTTCTCTAAAAATAAAATAGAAATATAATTAATTAATTAATAATTATTAATTAACTCTATTAATTATTTTTTGAATTATATAATTATTAATTTGAATTTATTGTATATAAATTATATTTTAATATTATTAATTTATTTAAATTTCAATTAAAGAAATAAATTAAAATTTTAAAAAAATTTCAAGGACCCAATTAAAAATCTGGTGAAATAATAAGGACCTGATAAAAAAAATAAAATAACTATAAGAATCTGATTAAAAACAGGTGAAAATATAATGACTTGATAAAAAGAAAAAAAATTATAAGGACCTAATTAAAAATTGATTAAAACTATAAGGACCTGTAGATTAATTATCCCAAAATTATTTTTAAATTTTAATCTTTCTAGAAAATTACCAACATAATTTCTCTGTGCAGTATTTATTTTTTTCTGAAATCCAAATTCTTTATGGAAATTTATATTGTATAAATTTCTGTCTTTGATATTCTTTCTCCGACAAATTTCTCGAGTTTCTTCCATTAAAAATTTGGAATGAAATCATCCATGAAGACCAATAAAAAAAAACCATAAAAAAAAAAAAAAAAAAAAAAAAAAAAAAAAAAAAGCCATTTCATGTTCCCTTGATGGGCCGTCAGTACGGATCACCGGCCCATAAAGAGTCTTGTTCAAGAATCAAGATCAGAAGCTTGATATCTAGACATGTACCAATTAAAAAAAGAAAAAAAAAAAAGCATATCTAGACTCCTCTTCAATATCGAATCTCCACCACACAAAATATAAAAAGGAAAAATGTGTGCATCTAATTTGCAGAGTGAAGTGAAGGTGAAGCAGAAGCAGAAGCAGAAGAAAAAGAAAAGGAAAGGGCCATGGCTGCTTCATCAACAATTGTATCGTCTTCTCTTCTGCCATCAACAATTCAACCTCTTACTAATACTTGTCTTCACCAGAAGCTCTCGTTCCTCTCAAATTGGCATCATAATCGGAATTTCCACATCAAGAAACCTCGAAGTTCCTTCAGAGTCCAAGCAGTGAATCCCCCGTCCGGTGTATGCTCTTCATCTCTCTCATTCTTGCTGCCATTTTTTCCGTTTCGGTGTTATTATTTTGAGAATAATGCTTCCCCCAATTCGCAAGTAGGTGATTCATAATAACTGAAGTACCTTAGATCTGCTTGCTTAACATGGTGGAGATTAGCAATATCTATGTGTTTCAAATGAAACTCTGTTGAATAACACAGAACTTGGGGGTCTCTTCAGGTTGAATTCCCCAAAGTACAGCCACAGTTTAAAGCTCCATTTCTAGGGTTCACGAAGACGGCCGAAATATGGAACTCTAGAGCTTGCATAATTGGAATAATTGGTGTTTTCATTGTAGAATTGGTGAGTATCAGGAATCTTTTGCAGATACTGCAAATATTTACGAAAGTTTTCTGAGTTTGGTTATTGTGTGATTGTGTCAGATCCTCAACAAAGGAATACTTCAGGTCCTCGGAGTTGATGTTGGAAAAGGACTAGATCTTCCTCTCTGAGAGACCATTCATTTTTGTTCTCAACAAACTAATTTTCGAATTTCGCACAAATCAAAATCGAGTGTGTAATGTTGTAAGTTGTAATTATACTTTGCTTTCTTTTGTCTATTAACTGAGATTTGTTTCTGGCTCGTATAATTTAAGGACTTGTGATTGAGCTCCAGATCTTATTTTGATTCTTATAGATGATGTGGAAGTTTGGTTTGCGATTAAAACAAAAATTTGGTGCAAATTGAAAAAATAGGGAAGCTTCTACTTCGTACCTACTTACGACCCACGAGTTTTTTTAGTTTTTTTTTTCTTAGAGGAGGTCTATTAGTTTAGTGTATTTGGTTTGCTGGCAGGGGAACTCTTTCCTTCATTTGGTTTAAATTTTTAGATAAAAGAAAAGATAAAATTTTGACTCTAACTCTTTCCCTTCCTTTATTTTGGGTTGTCTCAAATTAAAGGTTTTGGGAGAGAAGTTATAGTTGTTTATAATTTTATCTTAATGAATATTTTGAAATTCTAATAATATCCCTATTAAAATCATAAAAGAAAAAATTTGTTAATTTAGTATTTTTAAAATATTTATTGTATTAGCTATTAATAAAAATATCAATTTTATACATATATTACAATATTAATATAATAATTTAATTTAAATCCAAGTATAAATTAATTTAAACAATTTATGATTATAAAAGCATAAAGTAACATGTAAAGATAAAATGGTCAATTCGTTGTTATCTCCTCTCCCTTCTAATAAATTAAATAAAGATCTGTTTGGTACAAAAAACATTTTGGGAGGGAATAGAAAGGAAGGGAAGTGAATGGAAATGAAAGGAATATTGAGAGGGAATTTAAAGGAGTGAGCTATTTGATAGATATGAGAACGGAATATAGGTTGAGGGAAAATAAAGTGTTTGGTTTCAAGAAAAGAATTGAGTTAAATGGGAAGCAGTGGGTAAAAGATCATAATACTCCTGGCATAAAGTAATAATTTTTTATGTAAGGGAGGCATTAAGTGTATTTTAGGCAAACCACAGGGAAGTTAATACTACCTCCGATCCTTAATATAAGATCTTGTTCGTAGTGAAAATTATATTACGAACAAAATATTATACTTCATCTGATTTTTAATATAAGACATATTTACTTAATTTGATTAGATTAAGGAATTTAGTTGAATTAGTTAACATAACATGTATTTTCTCAGATATCCTAGTCATCTTCCTTAATTCTCCCCTTCCCTCTCGTCCTTGATTATTGTTAAGGGAGCAACAATATGGGTAAATTAAGAAACATTGACAAATACGAAAACTATAACTTATATTTAGGAACAAAATCAATTCCCCATATATATCTTATATTAAGGACTGAAGGAAGTATTTAGGTTTGGACGTAATATAATTTACTCAAGAAAAAAAAAAAGAGTGCTTGTAATTTCATGGCATTATGCAGACAGAAATGCTAAAATAGTTATAGTTAGTTCACAGTAAAATGTTATTGGGGTTTTAGTTGTGGAAAAGGGTTAAAAGGCCTACGGGGTTCAGTTAGAATCTATTGGGGTTCTATGACAGCGGGACTAATCCGTATCAGCACTTCTAGATATAAAGAAGAAGATAAGGAAATAAGCACACTGAAGCAGAGCTGAAGCACTGGGGACAAAAATATCAAACCAAAGGATGAAAGAAGAGAAAAGAACCTGCTGTTGGGGTCATAGTAGAACCCACTGATAGAACCATCACTACAAGAAAAACAGACATAGTAAAAGCCGGCTATAGTTAACCCACAATCTGTTCCAACATTCACAAAGTACTGCTCTTTCCATCTCTGCAATAATGGAGTCAAGAAAAGAGTTAAAGAACTTAATTCAGGTATAGTAATTTAACACTCTGAACAAATTCATCATTCTTTACACGATGACGAAAAATTAATGTCAGAGGCAGTCAACATGGTATAGGGTGTGTGTTCCTGAGCATCTCCAACAATATAAGTGCTTCTTGTGTCCAACTTAGAAGATTATTAAAATGAGTCAAGCATAATTTTTATTAATTATTAATGAAGCTTGTAATTGACGTTACACGCTAGTCGCTTCATTATCAACGATGGTTGCCTTTGCCCACCCCGTTAAATAAACTCTCTCTTTATCAATATTCAGCATGTTTGTTTTGACATTTTAACGTACAAACGGGTTTGAATGGCACAAATGAGCTTGAACAGTGGAAAAGCCAAAAGTGGATGTTTGTTTCAGCGATGAGATTTAAGGTAAAATAAGTTAAAAGTTGGAAAAATGTCATAAGTCTCAAAATGAAGCTTATTGAAGCTTATTGCTATAAAATAATATTGAAAGAAGTATTTTCATATTTTTGGGGATCAATGAGTACTCAAAATCACTTCTAATCACAAAAATTATTTTATGAAAAATGTTCTAAATACTAAATAATTTTCTTTTTTTTTAGATAGTAATCTTCTGCTAATTAGAGAATACTTTGGGATAAGAGTTTAAGTAAGTTTTAAGTTTTGTTAATATATGACTGTAGAAATGTAGAGAATAATTAATAATTAATTTTAATCAGTTTAGATTTATTATTTAGTTTTTTTTTATGATTTTATAATCAATTTTTTTATAAACATGTTATAAATTAGTTTCTATATAGTTTTTTCACCCATTAAATTTAGTTTAAATAATTTATTTGGATTATTGGAGGTATTATTGAGATTTTAATCTGTTTATTTTGTTAGATTTTGAGCTATATGAAAATATAAGTTAGGATTTAATATTTAAATTAGAGTTTGATATAATTTATAAGATTAAGCTTGAGGTGCACAGTAGAAAAGACTTTTGGAGTGTACCAATTTAAATTAAAGTTTGATATAATTTTATTAAATTGTACCATTACCAAATTTTCAAAGTTAATTTTTGAGAAAATTGTGAAAAAATCCCTCCGTGTGTAGATATCTTCCTAGGTCCCATTGACAATTAAATTGCCAATGATGACTTTTTTCACAATTATCCCTTTATTTTTTCTTTTTTCATAATTTTTTCAATTTTCTTTTCTTAATTAATACAAAAGTCACTTATGCAAAAGTCAAACCAAACATCCTAACTTTTACATAAGTTACTTTTCCAATCGCTAATCCAAACACTCATCATTTTATCCAATCTAACTTTTTTTCAATCTTAAGATTACATAAGTTTAAGTAAAAATAAATTACTTATCCAATCGTCAAAACAAACACACCCATTGATTACTTGTGTATTTGGTTTGAGGGGTGGGAGTAAATTACAATTGATTCGTATTTATTTCGTATATCGTAAATTATGATTGAAAAACTGCTTTTAAAGACTCCAATCACTATTTCAAATAAACCTTAGAGATTTCACACTGGCACGCTTCTTAAATACTCCACTATAGTCCTAGTAACTTTAGATAGAGCAGTCGCAATTCTGGTAGGTTGCTTAATATTTTACTCCTCCTCTTTAGTTTATAATGCTTGTGATTTATGTTTTCCGATGCCTTTAGCGAAACACTAGTTGGGTGATTTATGTTTCAATTAATTTCGCCTTTGCAGGGATAATTTGTTTCTGGGAGAATTGCTGATAAATACCTTTTTGGCAAATTAATTGCTGAATGCTACCATTGCACATAACGGAAGATATTTTACACATAACAGAAGATTGCTTGCACATTTATATGAAAGACTTTTGCACACACGGAAGATGATTTGCACAAAATGGAAGATCGCTTGCACACACAGAAGATCCCTTACACGCTTGGTAGCAATCAACAATTAATTTACTTCCAAAGTATTTTTCAGCAATTCTCCCTTTATTTCTTCGATGGTGGATTTTGTAATTTTCATCGTCAATAGGTTTTCTTCTTTTAGTTTTCCTAGTGGAGAGTACATAGGAATTGTTTTGGGTTCTTGCCACGGCCCATTATATCATTATCGTATTTGTTTGAGTTAATGTTTCTAAAGTAATTTACGTAAAACTTCTCTTACATATTTATTTATAAATCAACCCCAATGAGTTAACTTGGAGACAAAATTTTTAAGTTACGCTCTAATTTACCACAATTTAGATCTAGTTAAAATATTAATCAAATCTGAAATGAGATTTGTATTTACCTTCAGTGTTCTTTTTGGTTTTTAACTATAAAGGGGTATTTTGGTGAACTAACAATATTACAAAAAAATTTATGAGACCTCTGGACTTTACACCTGATTAAGAATTTGTTAAATATGTATATATCAATGTAGATTTTTGTATTTTTGGCTGGGTTTAGTTATGATTTTACCAATAAATTACCCTATTTAATTATTATTGTTAAAATTGCATATGTGTGCATCATTTGTCTGCTATTGATCGGCGATCCGCGAAACTTCCCCGAGAGGCAGACGGCGAATCTTCCCAGAAATGTGAACGGCGAACTTTCCCTGAATGCTTTTTTTCAAATAAGCAATCGGATTTGTTGTGTGACAATGTGTTTATTGTGAATTATTTTTAAGTGGGTCACATAATTTGGCAATCTATTTCTTTGAGTGACTTCTTCTCTTTAGAAAAAAAAAAAAGGTGATCAATTAATCGTTTTAATTACTAATAAATACAAAGATGCCGTGAAAATACGCAAAAAGGAATGCGAATGTAATATTCACAAAACTAGTTCCTTGTTTTATTCCTAAAGGGTGTGTTTGGTATCAGAGAATAGGAGGAAGGGAATATTTTTATAAGTTGGATTTAAGAAAATTGAAGATATGGGGATACAAAATTTTAATTTAGAGAAGGTGTAAAATAAAAAAATAAGAAAAATTAATTAAAATCTCTTAACCTTACATCCCTCATTTTTGAAAACTTAACTCAAAAAAATTTTTCCTTCGCCCACTCCCCTCCCTTCCCCTCATACCAAACAAGCCTTAAGAATTAAGATCAGTAATTTAAGAACAATTTAGGAGGAGTTTGAGATAGCTTATTTTTTAGCAATAAGTGCTTATTACATAAATCGAGATAAAACTCCTCTTACATACTTACCCCGTATACCGTAAATCACAATCTATAAGTACTTATAAATAAAAATAAACTATCCCAAACTAAGGAGATTTCGGGCCCTTATTTACTGGCATGTATTAAACTTTGGGCCTAAAAATGGACCTCTATTGGGCCGATTATGTGGAGACAAGTTTTTTTATGCTGAACTATGCGGAGACGGGAGACAAGTTGAACGAAGAGATTGGAGCAAAAAATAAAAGTTGAATACAAATGTTGATTCAATTACTAAGGATTTGGTTCATAACTCATAAAATAATAAGTTTGAATCCCGTTGTTGATGATATGGAATCTTCTTAGTGGACAATTTGTAATTATTTTTATAAGCATCTTTGAGTCCATATACATGTCTTGATTCGGGTGAAATTTTTAGGACTCAACTTATTTAAACTTTTTTTTTTGTTACAAAAAAGTTGAACAATAAGAAAACATATACATAAAAAAAGGTTAAGGTACACTTTTTTGGGGAAATAACCACTCAAGAACGCCTGGTATCCAAAAGTTTTTAAAGAAGTAAGTGTGCGTTTGGAAGAGCTTATTTTTGGACAATAAGTGCTTATAATTCGTGATTCACGGTATACGAGGTAAGTATGTGAGAGGAGTTTTTTCTCGGCTTGCGTAATAAGGGCTTATTTCTCAAATAAGCCCTTATTTAAGCTCTCCCAAACACACACAAAGTCACTCTAACCATTAAAACGTGGGCAGTTATCATTAATATTTTTAATGATAAAGGACAAAATTGTTACATCTTGATTATTTTCAGGGTAAAATTGCTCCTTCAAAACAGAAAACTTCTAAATACCCACCACTCATAAGTAGTGACTTATGAAGTAAAATTATACCTTAACCCGTTAAAAGCAGCTTGTGTCCTACTCATGATGAGGCCTGTAATACTGTCATTCTATAAATAGCGTGTCGCTCATCTTTGACTCTCAGATAAGTTTAGGTGATCCATTTATTTTTTTCTTGGCCAACGGTGATTTATTTAACTTTTATAATTTTTATTTTAATAATCATCTTGAATTGATACCAAGGTTACTGATTACAAAAAATAGGTCAAATCTAAAAGCCACAAGTTATGTTTTCAAAACACAACTCTCATCCATTCACGATATAAGTCATCTAAAAAATAATTAATACTTATTTATCAATTTTATTTCTATAATTAATGCTTTAATGTGACCTTCTGTATTTTTCTATCTTCTTGAAAATCTCTATCAATATGGATAAAGTTGAAAAAAATTTTCAATCTAAGACAAACTGAACAAACTAACTATCATTACTTGGTTCCGATAATTTAGTTGAAGTAACATATACAGTAAAAGGTTATAATACGAGAACGTTGGTGATATGTTAGTGATACAAAGCATTCTCCTTTCCCCTTAATTGCACTGCCCCTGATGTCCTCACTGCTTCAATGATGTTAATTGGACCGTTGGTAGTATTTAAGGAAGATGAGAGCTGCTGAAGCATTTAATGATTCTCTACCAACCTCCTAAGACCATTGAGCCATTTATTCATACATACATATATGGCTTGTGCCCTAGTGATGATCTGTCGCAAGTAATTAAGTTGGGACAAAAAAAGATGCCCTTGGAGTATTACTTAAAAGTATATATTCATTTAGGGAGATTATTACTTCCTCGTGTCTTTAATATAAGATATATTTATCTAATTTGATTATATTAAAGAAATTTTAGTGAAATTTTGGTTAAGCTAGTTAATATAACATGTATTTTCTAAAATACCCTAGTCACTTTTCTTAATTTCCTCCTTCCCTCTCCTCCTTGATTATTGTTGATGGAGCATCAATGTGGGCAAATTAGAAAAAGATTGACAAATATCAAAACTTTCACTACTACAAAAAGATTGAAAGGTGGCGTACATTTTGTGGCACTTCTTTAAAGAAGTGCCACAGCTGCCCTTTTTTTTATTTAATTTTTTTTTAATTTTTGGGACCAGCTGTGGCGCCTGGTGGACCAGGCGCCACAATTGGGTCCTAAAAATTTAAAAAAAAAAATTAAATAGAAAAAAAAAGGAGCAGCTATAGCACTTCTTTAAAGAAGTGCCACAATTGGCTGAATATGAATTTTCAACTCTCCCGCCAATCAGATTTCCCTCCTTTAACTTTACTTTTTATCTTTTCCCTCCCTTTTTCTTTTTTATTCCCTCTTCCTTAGCTCACGTTGACGCCTCTCCCCCTGTAAAAGATATCACTTTCTCTTGCACAACAAAAACACACACTCGTCTTCTTCATTAAATTCTCTTGTCCCTTTTTCCATTTTGTTTCGTTAGTCCCCACTTTTGTTCCTAGTTGTTCCCCTTTCTTCGTTAGTCCCCACTCCACAGCTCACATTTGCTCATCCTCGTCACTCAAGCTAGCGTCACCAACGTAAGAAGAAGATTGTTTCATTCTAACTTGCTTTGTTTAAATTTTTTTTAGTACAGTCAAGATAAACCGTAATATAACGTTTTCCTTTTTGCTTTGTTTAAATTTTTTGGCCGACAAGCTTGCGTTTTTTAGTAATCTTTTAATTTACTTAATCATCAGTTGTTGATGTACTGTGTTCACATATTAAGTTCTTGTATTGTGATATTTTTTATGTTAGCTTTGGAGAGTATTAATGTAAGAACATTATTGTTGTAAAAAGCAAAAAAAAAAAAAGGGCCACAAGAAAGAAAAGAAAAAAAAAAAAAAAAGCAAAAAAAAAAAAAGGGCCACCCGGCCAGGCGCCACAGGAGGTATGTCTCCTGTGGCGCCTAACCAGCCAGGCGCCACAGGAGGCATCCCTCCTGTGGCGCCTGGTTGGTTAGGCGCCACAGGAGGCTATTGAAAAAAAAAAAAATTTAGATAGCTGTGGCGCTTCCAAGCGCCACAGCTATTTTTAGTAGCGTATAGATATGTGGCACTTCTCTAGCGCCACAGTTAATACAATTATAAGCGCCACAGCTTTAGTTTTTTGTAGTAGTGTTTGTTTTATATTTAAAACAAAGATCAACTCTCTAAATATGTCTTATATTAAGGACTAAAGGGAGTATTAAATTATTTAATTTACACTATTTTAAGTGAACACTCTTACCTTGACACTCTAGGAGTACTACTTCAATTACAAATAATAGCATATTTTGAAAAGTCTTGTATTTATGTAAAAACCATGTGCCACTTTTCTGAAAATTATACTCATCTTTACAGGAGGATATTACATGGGGCGGAAAAGAAAGCTAGAAAAACTGTAAAATTAATAAGGGTAATGATGAAATATACTCAACGAAGGAGAAAAAGTGGATAAGGTCCTATGTCTAGGATAAAACCATGTCTAACAATAAGGTCATGAAAGGTACCAACAAAACCCTTCTTTAATTAGCTCAGGAAAAAAAATTTCGAGTGTCAAATGCGGTTCAAAAATACATAGAACTGGCTCATATTCATAATTACTACATCTAGCTTATTTGTTAGTATACGTAGTAACTAGCTTAATAGCTCCCCTTTTGCTTTTTGCTCAAATAGAGAGAGAGAGAGAGAGAGAGAGAGGAATCTACATATATATCCTCAATGTGCTAAGAAGGGAAAGTATTAATTTGTCCACACATTAATTTTCCTTGATAAATATCATATGTATAGAAACTAACACATCCTCTGCAATATATATATATATATATATATATATATCTATATAAAATAACTTTCGATAGTACTTATATGTGATGACAAGCTACAAGTTGTTTCACACACATATATATAGTAGCTAGTAATTATATGATGGACAGAGATATAGAAAAATTATACCCCCCATCTGCAGTATAACCGGAAAAATACAAGCAATATTAATACATATCAGTTCATATATGTAATAACCATAGAACTGAAATATCTTCAACTATATATATATATATATATATATAAATATATATGCATGATCAAAAGAATCGTCTCAGAATCGGTGGTGTCTGCTTTACTGGAGGACCCAACCGAAGTTCAAGGTCCAACTCCATCTTCTCTTCTACGCCGAAAAAAATAGGAAGCTGAGAAGAAATTTCTGAGGAAAAACCAATATTGACCCTTGCCTCTGGAAAAATTGATGGCCTTTTATGATTAATATCATCATCAGGGTTCTGATGATGAAGATCATTATTAGGGTTTGTGTCAAGAGAATATTGTTGCCTCAGCCTGGCTCGATCTCTTCTATGAATGTTCATGTGACCACCAAGAGCTTGTGCGTTTGAAAACCCTTTCTGACAAAAAGCACAAGTATAGGATTTTACTTGTGTTGCTTCCTCTGAGGAATAATCCCACCTTATTCTCTCAGATCTGTCTTTGCTATTAAGGCTAAACTCCATATCTTGGTTTCCCTGAGCAACAGACAAATTTAAAGACCAAAGTTCGATGAATAATAAAACTTAGGTCAACAAACGTCGGCTTTCAGACATTTATAACATTGGAAAACAAGACGTGGCATGGAAAATGTAGGGACTAGCTTTTTTCATATACATAAGTCATATAATTGACGACATCCTTGTCAAAGTAATATGTAATAAAATAATAGCTGTAATTTTATCCCCTGTGATCCGTTCAATGATTCTACTAGACATAATTCCTTTAGATTGCACGGAGAGGATCAATAAGAATTAATATGATTTTCCTGTTTGATCTTTTAGTTTTTTGAAAAGCTAACGAATGATTTCCCAAAGGTTGAAAAGTTAATTCTAGTTTTTAAAGGATGTATTGTATAATATTTGTTGAGTCATCTTATTGGTAAAGAGAGAAACTTATAGTTATACTACATATATCTTTGTATCTTTGTACCTTAAAGGATTTATAGTACGTAGTTATCTCAATTGATTGCAGCTATCATTATATTGATAGTTTTTTTAATCAAAACTAATGTTCTTACGCAAGTACACAATGTAATTTACCACTCTGGCTCTAGTTATAATCCATTTGGAAAGAAATCTTTGGTCTTGAATATACAAGTTCAGCTACAGGGTTATTAACTTCTATTTTTAGATTTCACCCCTGTTGAATAAAGAAAGACATGAGAGAAAAATATAAACCCGTACTCTCTACTCTCCAAAATATAAGAAGTCTTCTAGAAGAAAATTTTGGCCTAAAATATAAGAGGTTGATAGGGTAATTAATGATTGTTTTCCACTTTTATCCTTTACAGCAAAGAGAGGTAACAAATAATAAATGCATATTTGAAAAATCATATTCTTTAATAAGGGTGAAATATATAAATTAAAGCATATTCTTTAATAAGGGTAAAATATATAAATTTTATCAATCTAAGATATTAAAAGGCTTAACTAAAATTCCTTGGTTTGGTAAATTAGTTAACAACATAGAGTACTATCATATTTTGTTCAATACACATTCTTTAACAAATGCAAACTTGGAAAATTTTATAAATTTAAGACATTTTTAATAATTTAATTGTCATTCCTTAATATGTGAGAATTAGTTGAATGAAACAGACTTATAATAAGGACTAGAGTAGAAAAGACAATATATTTCATTTTTAAGTATGAAAAGACAAGATTCATGCAAATACAATTGAAATTATTGACAGCTAACCATATATACATATATAATAAACGTTTTTAGCAGCAATATTTTCTATGTTATTCCATTCACATGAATATTCAGCACAGCTTGTGATTTCATGTAGAACCGAAGCCAATATTCTTTGGAAGCCAGGAAAGAAACGAAGAGAACATTACTATTAGTGTATATAATTTTCGGTGATATTATTAGTATTATATATGTTTGATTAAAGGGAAAAGATACTTAAAAAATAGAAACAAATTCCTTGAACGTCCTGGCAGACAGCTAATTAATAAAATTAACAGCAGGAAACTGCCACTCTCTTTGAAGCAATTTTAAATCAGTTTATCAAATCCGTACGACTCGTGCGACCCCGTGGCGACTGATATATATGAGGTTCACCCAACTAACTATGTGTTGATGAGTACAATTGTACAAAGTATATTGTTCGATTTATTAATTATGCTTATGATATTTTATATTGATAATGTTTTTCCAATGAGAATTATATTGATAGGGATATAAAATGATATTGATTTTCTGTCTTGAAAGTTTAAGAATCACAATAGTGTTGGGACATTTCAAGTTATATATAAGAATATACAAGAGATATCACTAATAATATACGCCATAGCCCATAAGTATGACTTACAGTATCCATTGCTTTACAACAGATGCCGTAATTGCTATTCACCTTCTACTCCTTCTTCTACTTCTCCTCATATGCATTAGCGAAAGGTCATTTTAATAGACGCCGTAAACAGTATTTTGCACTAGTGCCTCATAGAAGATACTCCCTCCGATCCTAATTATAGGATATCATTTGAGAATTGATCTTGGTCCTAATTATAGGACAGAGTTCTAATTTTTATCAATTTCTTCCCAAAATACCCCTTATTGATACTTTCTCAATAATAATTAAACACAATAATAATTTAATAAGAGTGGATCGGAAGTTGTTGAGGGAGATTAATGCCGCTAGATTGTGTAAGAGTTTGGAGAAGTCGGGTGTGAGGCAGGAGATGTATAAGAAAAAACAGAGAATCAATGTAATTAGATGCCATTTTAAATTTTAAATAAGGGTATTTTAAGAAAATAAATATGATAAACTAATTTAACTATTATCCTTAATTTCTCCAAAGTTAGGTAAATATGTCCTATAATTAAGACCGGAGGAAGTAAATTGTTTGGCTTGAAGGTGAGAGTAAATGTAAAATGGTCAAATAAATTTATTTCATTTTTTTTTTTTTTTTGTGGATGTGAAACTCTTTTTGAGTTCTACGGGAATATCATGAGAAATAAGGCTTATAAGTTTAGAAGGTTTGCCCTCTTATAATAGACCAGTATTTTGAGATGGGTTTTAATTGAGCTTCGGACTTATATGCATATAACATTAGTACTGTTATATACTGAATACAAAGAGATTGATGACCATGCACATAACATTGTGTGGACTAGTATTTTTGGGATGAGGTCTCCTTTTGAATTTATATCTATAATGAAAATCCTATTTTGGAAATTCCTTATATAAAAAATTAGAAAAAATAGGAACTATCAGTATATTACTCTTCCTGATTCTAAATATATGAACTAGTTGAGGGTGGGGTTTGTTTTGATTCTAAAGGCAATATTTCAATGCACTCTGTATTTTAAATTATGTTTTCCCAAAATTTCCTTACCAAATACATATACATTGAAGGGGTTTTCATTAATGAGGTAGATTCCAATACAAATAATTAAATTAAAATGGATATTTAAGGAAAATCAACCCACTTTTTTTTTTTTACAAATTAAATAACTAACTAAATTAATTTTTTAATTTTTTGACATTAGCAATATACTTACTTCGAATATTTAGATCAGAAAGAGGGAGTAGTATGTTTAAAAAATTAGTCTCCCAAGTTGACTAATGAAAATTAGTGAAATTAACCAAACCAAACAGATGATCGAAGAACGAAGTGACATAACATTTATGTCGATTTCTTATGTGGTTTTGTTTAATTATATGTTCGAATATCAGTTATCAATAAATAAATAAATTATCATCAACTTTATTCTTAAAAACTTGTATTACCTGATTCATAAGAAAACGGAATGATTTGGACACATTAATCAATGAATACAATTTATTATTATTTATTTCTTAATTTCCTTTTTTTATATTTTTTTATAACTCATTGATTAAATAATCATATTTCTTTCCAGCAGCATATTCCTCATCAATTTTAGGAGATGTAATTATATTTCTATCTTTGACCATATTAATTTCTTTATGTGATTTTTCTTTAGGTAATTTATTTCTTTATAATTCATTGATTAAGTAATTATATTTCCTTCCAGCAACATATTTATCAATTTTAGGAGATGTAATTTATTTCTATCTTTAACCTCATACATTACTTTCTTTATGTGATTTTTCTTTTGGGGGGTTATAAAATATTCTTCTAATTTTACAATCATTGAATATTATATTCATATCGCGCAACGCGCGGAGAGTAACCGCTTGTTGGTCTTAACAAGCTGTGGCAGCCGTCAATGATATATGCATTATTAATTAATTAAATGTTCCTTAAAAGACAGTTGGAGCTAGGTGATCAAACTAAAGACGAAAGTGTATCATATATATAAAGGATTCGATCATAAGGCAGTTAGAGCTGAGAATCAGGGCCAGCCCTAAAGAACCCAGGGTCAGAAAAATTACAGTTTTTCAAAGCCAGGCCCGAGAGCATCAGGGCCAGGACCGGCCCGCATGGCCGAGAAGTCCTTTTCACAATATTTAACTATTTTTCCTATGTATTTTCTTTTAGAGGAATATAAAAAGTTCTAATTTAACACATAAATGTTGTCAACATTAAAGTTTAAACATGTCTCACGCAAGAAACAAACACAGTTACTAATGTATAATCAAAAGTAAAATCATGCCCATAATAACTCACATAAAGACCAAAGCATAGGAAGGCAAGAAACTAAACACTCTAACCTCTACACAATATTAGTATGACAACTATCATTTATCTTCTTTACCACTATCATCAATTTAAAGGACATTTGATTGTGCTTTACTTTGTATAGTAGGCTCTCCTTGAGGAGTAAAAATATCAAGAATTTTTGGACAAGGGGCGACTGGGCAAGGGGCAGGGAGGGGGTAGGGGCAAAAAAAATTTAAAAGGGCCTAACGGACCGGCCCTACAGGGCTAACCTTTTTAAGCCCGACTTCCTTTAAAGGCTTCAATTTACAAGTCCGATCCGAGACTTAACAGGACTTAAACGGGTTCGACCCGATTTCCCGACTCTAAAGTCAGCAACAAATATTAGAGGCACAGAAGACTTGTGCACATATGCATTAAGCATTAAAGTGACGCAAACTTTGAAAATTGCTCTTCAGTATAACAGCTTGGGACAAGTGTGAACCCCTTAAGAATTATATGCAAATTTAAATATAAACTAAATATGTCAGCAATTGTTTTTTTATTGATCTCTTAATCAAGTTGATGACCTTTCGAAGACTTTTCAGCTGGGTGTTCAATCATAAATTAGAGAAAGGTATTTTGGAATATTCATCTAATTAAAGTTTATATGCATCTTCATTCTCTTACACTGTTACCACTATATTCCTTATTATAAATTCAGTTTGGTCAAATCTCATATACCAAGAAATGGAAATTAGGACATTTAATATGTGTAGAATTAATTGGATTTTCCAGATTGGCCATAAAAAAGATTATATACATTTTCCCTCACATGCATTTTCAACGGGGGAAAATTGGAAAACAATTATTAATGGCTCTTAAGGTAAACTTGTATTTACTATTTAGGACAAATTTTTTTTTGTCAAATTGGACTTATAGTAAGGATAATAGTGGTAGTATTGTATGTGTAAATTGTAACCAAAAAAAAAATTAATTTATTACATTCTTTTAAGTATAAAAACCACAAGTCCAGAACAAAGATGTGATATATGAACTTAATATCGAAAAGAAAGATGGTGAAAAGTCAAGCTAACCGATAGCTTGATGCTAAGAGATAGAATAGTCAAAGCCTTTTCGGGAGGTTAAAATTTGAGGATGGCCCTAAATGTTTAAATAAATAAACGGGAACTAGTTAATTTTTTTTTTTTTTGCCAGTAGGGAACTAGTTAATTAATCGATAATAATCAATGCCTGGAAGTAGTTAATCTTGTGTAGCGGGCAAAACAAAAAAGGTTAATTTTGTTTAGAGTTTAAGCCCATTGAGAACTACTGTTAAGTTCATATCAACTTGGGCCTCATCCAAATTAAATGTGCCCGAATAATATTCCCCCCCCCCCTTCTCTCTCTCTCTCTATGCTTCTCAGATACTGGTACTGAAAATTGATCGTTTGGTTTCTAATTTGAGAATTGAGAGAGCTATTTGCTTTTCTACTTACATGATTATCTTTTTATTAAAATTTGAACAAGATCACTCTTGTTTCCTACAGTTAATAAATTGATTTAAAAAAGAGGGAAAAACCACGAAAAGTTATAGCAAGCACTACTACAAAAAGATCAAAAGGTAGCGCACATTTTGTGGCCCTTCTTTAAGAAGCGCCACAGCTGCCTTTTTTATTTTTCATTTTTTATTATATTTTAATTTTAAATACCAACTGTGGCGCCTAATAAACCAGGCGCCACAGCTGATTAGACCAAATGTGGCGCCTGCCAAGGCAGGCGCCACACTTGGACCAGTTGTGGCGCCTGGAATTACCAGGCGCCACAGCTGGTGTATATAATTTAAAAAAAAAAAAATTTTTTTTGACCAGCTGGCCACCACGTGACCAGCTGGTTGTGCATATATTCAAAAAAAAAAAAAAAATTATACCCATTGTGGCGCCTAAGAAAGCAGGCGCCACATTGGGTTATATGTTAAAAAAAAAAAAAAAATTTAACCCATTGTGGCGCCTAAGAAACCAGGCGCCACAATGGGTTATATATTAAAAAAAAAAAAAAAATTTTAACCTATTGTGGCGCCTAAGAAACCAGGCGCCACAATAGGTTATATATTTAAAAAAAAAAAAAAATTTTTTTGACCAAAAATTAATCCCAAAGCAAGTTATATATTAAAAAAAAAAAACTTTACCACCAGCTGTGGCGCCTGGGCAATCAGGCGCCACAGCTGGTTATATATTAAAAAAAAAGAAAATTTTTTTTGACCATTTTAATGGATTACGCTATCCACTTCCCACCAATCACAATTCCCCCCCACCCCCACCCTTATCTTTTTTCCCCTTCCCGCGCAGTAGCCTCCCTCCTTCTCTTTTATTTTGACTCATCTCACTTTAATTATTCCCTCCTCTCTTACTTTCGATCAATCTGTAAGTTCAACTTGCGTTTTCTTTTTATTAATATTTTTTTCAGGTTGTTCTGCGTTTTTTTTTTAATGGCATGCTTGCGATGCTGTTTTTCCCTGTTAAGACACGCATATATGCATGTATATATATTTTCGGCCATGTCCGTGGGTGAAGATCTGTACTAGAAATAATAGTGTATCTCATTTAGAAATAATATTTAAATTTAAATTGATGAGAGTTGCTAATCTAATAATCCGTGTGTTGCCATGCGTCTCTCTCTCTGTCGGATTTTTCTTTTAGTGTGGACCATCTCTAGTTTTGTTTCTAGATGGAGTATGTTTTCAAAAAAAAAAAAACCAGAACGAAAATTTTTTTTTTTTAAAAAAACACCTACTGTGGCGCCTGGCCAGTTAGGCGCCACAGTAGGCAAACCTCCTGTGGCGCCTGGCTGGCCAGGCGCCACAGGAGAGTGGACCTTCTGTGGCGCCTGGCCGGCCAGGCGCCACAGGAAGTATGCCTCCTGTGGCGCCTGGCTGGTCAGGCGCCACAGGAGGTTATTTAAAAAAAAAAAAAAATTTTAAAAAGCTGTGGCGCTTCCAAGCGCCACAGCTTCTTTTAGTGGCATCTAGATAGGTGGCATTTCGCAAGCGCCACAGTTAATGCAATTTTAAGCGCCACAGCTTTGCTTTTTTGTAGTAGTGAAGCTTATTATCTTTAGTTTCCAACTATAATAACTGTCCAGAAAAAGTATATTGTAGGCAGATTTTAAATTATTCAATAGTGTTAGAAGTCAGAATGGCTTTCGGTGGAAGACCTTGATTGGCATGACATTATTGACTTTCACTCCTCTGTTTGCTTATTTGTCTCTCCGCTAATCTCTCTGATTTCTTACTTTATTTTTTCTATATATACCAAATGTAATCTCTCATTTTAGATAATGAATGTAAATATAGTTTTCAAGTTTATTCAACTTTATATGGTACCAGAGCCTTCAGTACGTTCTGGTTTGTGTTTTGTTTTTTTCTGCAACCTCCATTGTTTCCAGTGTCAAGTTCTTCAGATCTCCTATCGTCAGAGAAATTTCTAGACACACGTGCCCCTCCACTCCATTCCCTGACCTCAGATCGGCCCATCCTTGAAACTGCATCCCAATACGACACCACGTGTAGCTTCACGCGCCGCCAAACCGTCCGCTGCCTCAACCACGCGCCAGCGCGTACAGTGTTTTTCGATGAGTTTTTCCGGTGCATCCTAGGTGTTTTTTTATCATCTTCTTGAGCCCGTTCCATCCCCAGTGGCTATGTACTCTAATTCTCACCTTGAATTATTGAGTACATTTTGGTATTTACCTCCATTGTGATATCTTTTGAGTTTCGTTTTGATTAGGTGCTATCCCATTTGGTAATGTTGTGACATCTGGTGGTTTAAAACTGTCTCCTTAAGTATTCCATTTGGTTCATGGACGTGACACAATTTTCAGTTGGCCAGAGACTAAATTTGTCATTTTAAAATTTGAAGAACCAAAATTAGTATTTCTGAAATTCGAAGCTCAAACTGTCATTTTCAAATTTTGAAGGTCTAAACTGGTATTTCTGCAATTTGAAGAACCAACCTGTCATTTGCAAATTAGAAGGTATTATTCATTCAACGGCTATTGTTCATCGTTTGTGATATTTCTAGTAAATCTCTATTTGGTCACTATTATGACGTTTGCTATTGTGGCTGGAGGACTTTGAAGCCTCGTTTGGGATATTTCAGATTGTTGCTGCAATTTATGATTGTGTGATTCTCTTATTCTTGTTCAGAGAATTTGTTGTAGTTGCATCTTTGCTTATTTATTGTTTGGTACATCTTCTCATTTGATGATGGTTGAATCTAAGTTTAGACCTTCAGATGCTCTTACTACAGGCAACATTACTTCTAGTCTTGCCACTTGTTCCTCAAAGTGAATTATCGATTCCGGTGTCATTGATCATATGACAAGTAACAAGAATTTGTTCTCCTCGTATGCACCTTATGCCAATCCCTTTGATATAACCATTGCCAATGGTTCTTATTCTCATGTTCTTGGATATAGTACTATCAGACCTACCTCGTCTGTTCCTTTATCCTCTGTGCTTTATGTTCCTGACCTTACCTTTAATATTTTGTCTACTTGCAAACTTATTAGACAATTAAATTATTTTGTCATACTCTTTCATGACCATTGTTTGATTTAGGATCTCACAACGAAGCAGGTTAATGGTAAAGGCTATGAATCTGGTGGCCATTACATCCTTAATAATCAGGTGCCATGTTCTGTTGCTTGTTCTGGTGGGTCATCTCTATTTGAAGTTCATTGTCGTTTAGGTCATATGTCTCTATCATCTCTCCAAAAATTGTATCCTCAGTTCTCTTCTGTCTACTTTAAATTGTGAGTCATGTCAGTTTGCCAAACACTATCGTGTACATTTGTCACCTCGCGTCAATAAACGAGTAGCGTCCCCCTTTGAGTTAGTACATTAAGATGTTTGGGGTCCTTGTCTAATCCTGTCTCAAATTGGTTATTGTTATTTTGTCACTTTTATTGATGATTTTTCCCGAACTACTTGGCTTTACTTAATGAAACAACATTCTAAATTATTTACTCATTTTCGTAATTTCTGTGCTGAGATTCAAACCTAGTTTAACACTCCTGTGAAAATCTTATGAAGTAATAATGCAAAAGAATATTTTTCCGCCCCATTCACTGAGTACATGCAAAGTTATGGTATTATTCATCAATCCTCTTGTGTTGATACCCTTGCTCAAAATGGTGTTGCTGAAAGAAAGAACCGACATCTTTTAGAAACTGCCAGAGCTCTCATGTTTTATTCCTCTGTCCCTAAAAGTTTTTGGGCTGACGCCGTGTCTATTACTTGTTTTCTCATCAATCACATGCCTTCAGCTGTTCTTGATGGGGATATTCCATGTTCCATTCTGTTTCCCACCACTAAGTTGTTCCCTGCTGATCCTAAAATCTTTGGTTGTGTTTGTTTTGTTCAGGATGTCCATCCTAGTATTAGTAAACTCGATCTCAAGTCCTTAAAATGTGTTTTTCTTAGATATTCTAGAATTTAGAAAGGTCATCATTGTTACTCTCTTGATCTTCGTCGTTATTTTGTATCCACTGATGTAACTTTTCATGAGTCCTCTCCTTTCTTCAAGACTTTGACTGTCTCTGAATTTCCCTCTATCATGGATGAATCTGATGATATCCTACTTTATCCTGTCTCTTTCTCACCAATACAAGCTGCTGTTCTAGAACTTGATATCACCAATGATGCTGATGTTGTCAATTATTCACCTTCACAAGCTCCTGCTTCGCCGATTGATTCCGTTGATGCCTCTTTAGTTCCTATTCCTGTTTTCCTCGATCCTCCTCTTGCCACTACTGAACCACTTAGTCCTGATTCTCCTGTTGATATTTCTGATAACCTGCCCATTGTCCTTCGAAAAAGTACTCATCCTCATTATCCTCCCAAAAGATATGCTGACTGTACCTATCCTATCTCATCTTTTGTATCATATAAGTCTTTGTCCTATGTATCCTCTTCTCTTGTGGTCACCTTTGATTCTATCTCCACCCCTACTACCCTTCACCAAGCCCTGACTTACCCTGGTTGGCGTGCCGCAATAGAAGAAGAACTCTTGGCACTGGAAACAGCTAGTACTTGGACTCTTGTTGATCTCCCTCCTGGAAAGAAGGCCATTGGATGTAAATAGGTATTTGTTGTTAAGACTAAGGCTGATGGTTCCTTAGAACGGCTAAAAGCTCGACTTGTTGCCAAAGAATATGCCCAAACTTATGGTATTGATTATTCCAAGACTTTCTCTCCAGTGGCCAAACTCACCTCATTTCATCTTCTTGTTTCTTTGGCGGCCACACATTATTGGGATTTGCATCAATTAGATGTTAAGAATGCTTTTTTGAATGATGACCTTCTTGAAGAAATTTATATAGAGCAACCACCTGGGTTTGTTGCTCAGGGGGGGAATAGGAAAGTGTGCTACCTCCGGAAGTCACTGTATGGTTTAAAGCAAAGTCCTAGAGCCTGGTTTGATGGATTTTGTACAGTGATCAAGAAGTTTGGGTTAAATCAAAGTAAGTGTGATCACTCTGTGTTCTACCAGCAATCTGATGCAGGCATGATTTTTTTAGTAGTATATGTTGATGATATTGTGATTACAGGGAGTAACATTTCTAGAATATCAGAACTTAAAATCTTCCTGAACTCTCACTTCCAGACAAAAGATTTGGGATCATTACGGTACTTCCTTGGTATTGAGGTTTTGAGAAGCAAGAAAGGAATTCTTTTGACTCAGAGGAAGTATGTTCTCAATCTCTTAAAGGAAACTGGAAAGCTTGGAGTTGCACCAAGCAGCATCCCCATGATTTCGGATCCCTTCCTAGATCTTGATGCTAATATGTCTGACAGTAACCCGCCCTAATATAACATTCTCACTCAATAAGCTCAGCCAATTCATGGCATCACCAAAGGTGACACAATGGGAAGCTTTAGAACATATCTTGCATTATTTGAAAGGTTCTCCAAGTCTTGTTATTCTTTATACAGATTATGGGCACACTAAAGTCGAATGTTTCTGTGATGCGGATCATGCATGATCTAAAGCCACAAGATGATCCACTACGGGTTATTGTATGTTTGTTAGTGGAAATTTGATATCTTGGAGAAGTAAGAAGCAAGGAGTTGTGTCAAAATCAAGTGCAAAAGTAGAATACAGAGACATGTTACAGTCAGTACAAGAAATTGTGTGGCAACTCTTGAAGAAAATTGGTATCACCATGACGTTGCCTGCAAAGCTATAGGTAATAATAAAGCAGCACTTCATATAGCATCGAACTTTGTGTTCCATGAACGTACCAGGCATATTGAAATTGATTGTCATTTTATTCGTGATAAGATTAAAGAAAATGTTGTATCTACAGAGCATGTGCAATCAAAAGACCAACTGGCAGATTTTCTAACGAAAGCCTTACATAGGACACGTGTTAAGTATCTTTGTAACAAGTTGGACTTGATTAATATCTACGTTCCAACTTGAGGGGAGTGTTAGAAGTCAGAATGCCTTTCGGTGGAAGACCTTGATTGGCATGACATTATTGACTTTCACTCCTCTGTTTGCTTCTCTGTCTCTCCGCTAATCTCTTTGATTTCTTACTTTGTTTTTTCTATATATACCAAATGTAATCTCTCATTTTAGACAATGAATGTAAATATAGTTTCAAGTTTATTCAACTTTACAGATTAATTACGGGTTATTTGAAAGTAACATTGAACTACTAGTAGTTTGTTTTAACTAATTTCAACTCAACCATAGAATTTGTAATAGAGAATTTAACTCAATACTCTTATCATTATTTGTTCGGCAACTAACTAGGTAGTCGCGTAGCTTTATTTTAAAATATATATCAGGAAATTAGTGGTCATAATACATGCATTATGCTTCCCTCAAAACTTTAAATCAATACTACCTTCAGTTCTAAATATAAAACTTAGTTAACTTTTTTGGGAAGATTAAGGAAGCTAATTATACTACTTTATAGTATTTATATTTATTGTTTTTTCCAAACTAATTTATTTGACTTATAAATTAATATATAATTTAATCATACACAACATATAATATAATTAGGTAACTTATTTAGCTTCCTTAATCTCTATTAAAAAAGGTCAACTAGGTAGTATAAAACATATACTCTATATGTCACCGACTTAAGAATCTAATCTATGAGATATCATGCATGTTTGGATTGGCGTCATGATAGCTTATAAGTTGTTTTTCACATAAATCGAGATTAAACTTCTCTCACATACTTATCTCGTATACCATAAATCACGATTGAAAAGTTACTTTTAAACATTCCTATCGCTGTTCCAAACACACACATCTACGTTAGTACGTCGGCACATAATTGGCTCATTACACTTTAGGCATGAAACTATATGATACAACCTCCTATCCTTATTAAAAGATCAATTTTAATAAAGAAATTGAACTACAAAGTGGGATTTCATAAGGATTGGAGGGAGGGAGCGGTAATTAATATTAAGATGCCATGTTGTATAATCATATGCAATACACAACTACATATCCTCCAGTTCATTTAAAGTTCGAAGGAGCGAATCAATTGAGCAATAATTGACTTTTTTTCTCTTATGACTCTATTTTGTTGAAACGTGATCTCTTAGTCTAGCTTTCTATCACACACACACACACACACACATATATATATAAATGTCATATATGGATCAAGTGGAGTTTTATGCGTACTAGGAAAGCTATCTCTAATTGATATCTAGCAAATGCTCAAACTTGAAGTATCAGTAGTGTTATTGGATATTGAATGACTATCTAAAAAAAATCTTGGATGAAGCTTTGCCAATAATCAATGCCTATGCCTGCGCTCTTCATTACTTAGGTTTGTATCAATTAATGCTCTTATCGAAGAGAATTATTATGAGGTCTCAAGAAAGGAATGTAATCACAAAAAAGTCTCAATAATAATAAGAGCAATATGAACATATTTGCTGCATTGAAACTTGTCATTATATGTTGCTCACTTATTTTAAGCTTTTTTGGTGATTGCATTCATTTTTTTGGACCTCATAGTGATTTTCCCGTTATATTGAATTTGTGTGGGGCTATTACAAATTTGGATTATTTCATTACTTTTATTAAAAATGAATAATTATTTTAATATTTTGGTTTCTCAACTTATTAAATCAGTCTAATAACATGAATGACCATAATTATTCACTCAATCTTTTAGGGGGGAAAGGGAATTCAAACTAAAATTGAAAAAACAATGAAGTGGACTATAATATATAGATGCCAACTTTCAATCAGATGAGAGAGAGGGAAAGAGAGCGATCAGAGAGGAATGACTTAATTTATGGATGTTCAGTGAGCTCGTGAGCTAGGAGCTTGTTCCCATGCAAATTATACTCTTGGTTGTCAACAATGATAGATTATACTAATTATAATTTTAAATTGCAAGTAATTGTACTGATCACAATTTTATATTGCAGACAACCAACACCCCAAATACCCTGGAATTTCTCTTGCGCGATCTCTGATTCTCTATATGATTAATTAATTACAATACATCGGAATTATCACACTAAGAATTCTCACTCAAGCTCATGATGATGATGAAAATGATCAGAATAATATCTCTTAATCCCCTGCTCGCTCTCTACACAGTCTATATATTCTCCATATATAGTGAATAGTCCTATTCTTCAACCTCTATCTGAAATGAATCCAGAAACGACACTTTCTACCCATGTGCACCTGCAATACTTCACTGATACCTCTCTGTGTATAAACTGACCAACCCAACTCACAACCCTAAAACAAGACAAAAGCTCACCCAATTGCCTTTATACCCCTCTTGCCTCTCTTACATAGATTTAGCATCTCCTCATTTTTCCTTTTAATATACCTTTCTTTTTCCTTCTTCCTTTCATTTTCACATGCCAATGAGTTAAGATTTCTGAAAACATTACTAGAATATACAAAATAGAAAAAGAGACTCACTCAATTCATTAAAGTCGTCTTCATTCTTTAGCCCTTGTAAGGGAATTTAATTAGTTGTCTGTTGAGAGCTAAGACTTAAATTCTTGGGTGTGAAAGCTCTGCTTCAGTGAGTATACAGAATCCCATTTAAAGTCAAAGGATGTCCAATCATATTGCCATCCAAGGGATTTTATCAGAAGGAAGTAACCACAATGATCGCCTTGTGTCTTGCAGCGATTTAAGCAGCAGCAATATAATTCACTACCTAAGGGGCTAGGGTTTTATAGGAGGGGAATCAGAGTGCACGCTTCAATATTCTTCTTTGTAATTAATGATTTATGATCTTTTTTTTTTTAATTTTTTCTTTAGAATATTTTTCTAAAAGAATCAAACTTAATTTTCTAAAAAGTGATATCTCTTTTTTTATAGCATTATCTGATATCTGGCACTTTTTTTTAATCATGTTATCAAGTATTCAAGGAACCGATTAATCTAGTTTGGGTTTGTGGCTGCCCCTTTCAATACAGATATCTCCTCTAGGGCTCAAACTTGAGACGCAGATTAAGAATCTAAAGTCTTATATCGCTAAACCATATCTGTGGTGGTAAAGTGATATCTCCTTTTCCCAGAGAGAATTCAATCATCCCTTTTTTGGATTAATTTAGTGTTTTGTGTTACTAAATAAGTTTTGTACTTTTATAGTGTATGCCTAATACATGCATATATATAAAGAAGAAAAAACAAAAGCTGCGGAGATAGCGCCTATGAGTGGTGATGGATAATATTCTCTTTGGTGATTATATATATTGAAGCATCAAATTATAATATTATCATAATGAATTTTTAATTGGGGTTTTGATTCCAGAGTAGGTGGCAACTTTTGGAGGGATTTAGAAGAAAAGAGAGAGGAAAAAAGGTGTGAGAGAGAAGGGAAGCTTATGGATTTACGTGGGAATTAGAGATATATATAAAAGCTAACTGCAACAGATCTGATGATAATAATTACAAAGGAAAAGGGAATCAATGTTGGGATGTATCTGACTTTATGTGACTTTGAGAAGCTAAAATCTGAGGGTTTTATGGGATAGTTTAGTAGTGATATTTTTTATGAGAATGTCAGTGAGGTTCTGAATGGGAAAAAGTGCTCACCATATTTCATGCATTTTAGTCAGTTTATATATTCACCCCTTAATTTAACCTCACACATGCCCTAATCTCAATATTTAACCAACAATTTAACTACTCACATTGACTCTCTCTCTCTCTCTCTCTCTCTCTCTCATGAGTAAAATAATTTAGATCAGTTCTTCAAAATAATTTCAGTATCAGACGACAAATAGTTTCTTTGAAGATGAAATGTGTTCAAACCCCATGGAAAAATATTACTTTTACTGTTTCTAAAAGGATAATCAATCACTAAGATGATTCGCCGAAAATGAAAAGAAAAGGAAGAGAATTATATTATATATAAATGTTTGTTGGAATTCGGAAGAATAAATTGATCTCTCACTCCGTTCTTAAACACTTGAAGTTGAGACTTTGAATATATGTATGTGTCCTCTCAGGTTAATTTAGAAAGCCCCTTTTTTAATAAGGAAAAAATAACATATCAGCAACCCTAAACTGATATAAACTGATATGCAGCAAATATCATTTGAAATTTTCATATATATTTGTAGGGTGTGACTAGCTGGAATTTGTTGTATTAAATCGAAAGAAAACATTCTGGGGCTCATATACAGATCTCATTTACATGATATTATAGGGAAAATCGATATTATTGGAATCATCATCAATAACAATGTCAAGTATATATAATCTGTTATTTTCGAAACAAGCCGAGATCATCATTAATTTGGCCACTATCTATGAAGTTTACAAGCTTGTCTACACACACACACACACACTGCAGTATTGATATTATCACAACCTGCAGACATATATCTAAGGCCTTCATCGGGACTTATATCCAATCACACTTGAAGAAGAAAATTAAACAGCCAACAAGAATGCACATATAAAACTAAGAGAAGAAACATAGAAAAAAAAAAGTATATTATCAGGAGGAGATTTTTAATAATTGTGTATACATGCTACTATACCTTGTGCTTGCTTTGACCCAGCCTTAGCTCCAGATCTAGCTCTTCTTTGGGGCTAGGGCTAATCAATTCAGTTGAAGAATTTGAATTTGGGAAGAGAGGAAGAATCGATGAAGTTTCACAAGTTCTTCTCTTCTTGCAACTAATTATATCTTCCTCCTTTGTCTCAATACCTCTACACACCACCAAATTTAAACTAAAAGCCAAATCAGATTTTCCATTATCCTCATGATCGCACTCACAATCCAATACCTCTGTGATCTTCTCAGCTTCTTCAGCTTCAGCCAAGTTTGACCAGTTCGAAGAAGAATAGAGAGAAGAATAATTAGAAGCCATAACCCTATGTCCTTGTGGTGGGGGAACAATAGAAGAAGAATTATAGGCAATGTTTGAAGATGGAGCTAAACCCATATTAGAAGAAGCTGAAGCAACAAGAACAGAATTAGGGTTAACAGGAGAATAAGTATTATTATTGTAGGGGCATATGAAACCCATTAAGGAAGAAGAAGAAGAAGAAGTATTTGGAATTTGATGATGAAGTTCATTGTTGTTTTGTGGGCTTGAAGGCTGTTTGAGTCTGGCTCTATCTCTTCTATGAACATTCATGTGGCCTCCAAGAGCTTGAGCTGATCTGAACTCTCTTTTACAGAAGCTGCAAGTGTATGATCTCGGCGGCCATATGCATCCACCAAGAGGCCCCGAAGCGTCTTCGGCGAAAGCTTGTTCTTCCCATGAAGAATCATCATGAGAACAAGAAGAGGGTTTTGTTGTTGATGATGAAGTTATGAAATTATTACAAGAACTCAAAGAGTACTTCCTCTTCGTCGTCCACATCCAGAATTGACCTTGCTCCATTATTTTCCTCAAGAAAATGGAAGGAATATATGATCGATGCTGGTATAGATTTTGCTACATCAAAGTGCAGAATTTAAAGCTATACGAATATGCATAGTCTAAGATAGATAGATAGATGGGTTAGGGGGAATTTTTTTGTATGGAAGGTGAAGCGGTGGGTACTCTAACTTGTCTGTCTCAGAGTATAGCTAACTTTAAAGGGGTTTTCTTTCTTTCTTTCTTTCTTTTTTTTTTTCCTTTTTTTGGGCTTTATGGTTGGCTTTGGAACACATACACAGATTCAACACATCAAGATATGAATTGAATACTCTAATTAACATATTAGTCACTGCTTTCTTTCTCCATTATTTTTCATGCTTTGTGTGTGAGAGAGAAGCAAAGCAGTTCCAGAAAAGACAAAATTTTAAGTATATCTTTTTTTCCCCCGGCCCCTTGGTTCATTTAACTTTGATTGAGGTTAAAACTTTGAAGCTTCTCCTGCATGGGAACGGAATATTTTTATTTTGACTCGTTGAATTTCTTTTAAAAAAAATTACTAAGTGTTACGTTGTCTGATAAAAATAGCTTAGAAAATTAGTGATGTGTGGTCCTGAGATCGAAATGCATAGGACTTAGAATGTGAGATGAACACATCGTATAGACTTATTACTAGTGAACAAATCTGACTGACATACACACAGAGATCCAGCAGAGAGGTGTCACTTTGGTTTTAATTGTCCAGAACAGATCAGATGGATCGATCAGTCTTTTAAAATTGTATTACAACCACCAGTATTTTTAAATTTTCTCCAGACAGATAAGCAATGTTTTTAAAAAAATTTCTGGGATTCAAATCTCGCATATTTTCAATGTTCTTATGAAACTAAGTGGGATATTGAAACTTATTGTTAACATACTACAAGAATTCCTACACACCCACATACTATTAGTTGTAAACTTGATTAATTATTATGGAACTCGAGGATATATTTATATGGGGTAAGCACCTATTAATTAATCTTTAATTCATGAAATGCAATAATTTTTCCACATATGGTAATTTCAATCTTTTACTTTGTCATGAACCGGCGTAACATGAACATGATCAGTCCTTGTTTTTAACCTCTATTGTCAGTTTTTGGGTAGAGTAGCTAGACCAATCAGCATATATATAAATGATTAAACTAACGACTACTCCCTCCGGTCCTTAATATAAGACATAATTAATTTTTTTTGGAGCGATTAAGAAAGTTAAATAAATGACTTAATCATAATATATGTTGTATATCATTGGATTATTTATTAGTTTATAAGTTACACTAATTAGTTTAAAAGAAAAATGATAAATATAAATATTTTAAAGCAATTTATTTAGTTTCTTTAATCTTTACAAAAAAATTAATTATGTCTTATGTTTAGGACCGGAGGTAGTATTTTAGATCTTCAACTTAATTAAATGATTAGTCCTCATTTCAAGCCACATTTTGAGGTTTGTTATATGAAACAATTATTAAAGAAAAAACTATTACAATGTAATTAATTAATCATTGCGTGCGTGCATGTGTCATCTAATGTTTATAATGCAGATGATCCATAATATATTACAGAAAGCTGACGGCGCTTTTTTCAAATTCAGTGTGTTTATAGTTTATTACACACATACATAAATTGAAAATTTTATTTTCACTAAAAGAATTAACTTTTGTTTATCAAGCCAGAGAGAGGGGTGCTTATGCATGTATGCTTTATTATTAATATTAATAAGTTAATAGATCTTGAAATTACTTATTTGAAAGTTAGAAATTTGTTCTTGTAGCTACGGATTGCTTTTCTTTTCTTTTCTTTCTTTTTTCCCTTAGATGATCAACGAACTGATAAACTATGATCATGTTTAAATTTGAATGATGATAACACAGCACAAGAAATTAAAAAAAAAAAAGTAAGATGAAGTCATGAAAAATGTTTAATATAAAACGCATGTATGACAGTGTTACGTTTTAGTTAATTCTGGTCTTTTGTCCTGGTTTCATATAACAACGTTAACCACACACACTACGAAAAAGAGTTTTATAAGCCATGATTAATTTTTCAGTACATTACAATTACTCTAATTTTCTTTTCTTTTTGTTTTATTGTTAGGGAGAAATATTCGGTGGATACGTCTATCTCAATTATTTTGGATTAATAAGACAAACAGTGCGTCAAAATAGTTGTTTGATAGCAAAAACTATAATACATGAGAGAGTACTGGGCAAATATTTTAAAGGAAACGGAAATTGAGAAAAAAAGACTAACAAGGCCTGAGATTTTTTTTTTAAAAAAAAATTAAATTAAATATTTCATTTGTTTTTACATAGTGGATTTTGGAATCTTCAACAACACAAAAAGAATTATTTCAATAGTTAAGTAAGCGATCTGAAGTTGTTAAATTCAAAATGGTCAAAATGACATCCTGAATTCTACCAAACCTTTATGCACAAAAATTAAATCTATACTAAATTTGGCCTGTCCATATTTCATCCCATGGGTGAGAACAATGCATTTATTCTTGAGATGAGCATATGGGATCTGTGTCAAAAAAACATTAAAAATTTATATACTATATGAACGTCTAAGGAAATATCAATTACATATTATGCTTTAGGTTGCTTTAATTTGATTTTGTCTTTTTATCAAAAAAATTACATATTATGCTAAAATTTTACCCAGTGAGATATATGTATAGCTAGCAAGAAAACTGTGTTCTCGTTTTGTTAATAGCCAGAAAAAATAGTTGATAACAAATTTTAGGATCAAATATATCCTTTCTATGTGTCAAATAAAAAAGTAAAAAAAGGTTTAATTACCTAAAACAATATGTATCTTCTAATTAACCATTTCATTTTCATCAAGATGATGCATACGTACTAATGCCTTTTTCACTTTTCTTTTGCCCATTATTCTTTTCAAATTCAGAAAGAAACTGTCAAAAGTCGTAATTGGACTCTTGTTCTTGTATTCTATATGCCGTCCAAAGAGAGCCACGAGGGGGAGTACTGAAACTTTGAATATTTGAAATGCTATTTTCTTCAACAAGATCAACAAATTGTGTGCATGCTTCACGATTGTTCTATTAAGTACTCCCTCCTCCGGTCCAAAGCAAAATGTAAGACGTTATTAATTAATTCACACTAACCAATGAATATTAGTTAAGTCATTTAATATATCTTAAATCGATAAAATTTAGGGAGAATTACATTTAGGTTCCAAGGAAGATAAGAAATGGTCCCTATAGATTGTAAAATGAAAAAATGGTCCTATGTAATCATTAATACAGGCTCCTAAAGTTGTTAATGAGTTGTCAATATAGGCTCATGGAGTTGTTAATGGGACCATTTTTTCATTTTGCAATCTACAGGGACCATTTCTTCATTTTTTTTCTCTTCCATGGGACCTAAATGTAATTCTCCCTAAAATTTACCTATTTTACTCTTATTAAAAAATATGATTTTCAAATATGCATCCCATTCGATCTTATTTATAAGAACTCGATAACCGAATCACGCGGTTTAAGAAAGCGGTTGAAATTAGTTAAAAATAATAAGTGTGTCTTGAAATAATTTTTTTTTCCAAGTATGCCCTTATTTAAAAAGGGCAAGTAAGAGAGAGAAACAGAGTAAACATAAATATCACCAACCCTTTAATTAATACAATATATATATATATATATAATTAATGAGGAATACAAATGAAAAAAACTCATTAAATGTTGAGATAACTTTTGTCGAACTCTTATGAAAAAGACCAAGTCAATTTAAATTTTGAGCTCTTATAAAAAGGATTATGGGAAATATTTATTATCTTTCACTTCTTTCTCTCTCATACAAGGGGTACAAATAAAAAAACAATCATTAACTACCATGCCAACCACATTTTAGACCGAAAAATCTTTCCAAAAGACTTCTTATATTTTAGATAAAAAGGAGTATTAACTCACTTTATTTGCTTTCTTCCAACTTTTTCCCTCTCAATTCAACAGAGTATCAATGTTCATGCTCCATAATATATACAAGCTCTGGCTTGTAATTAGTCGTATATAAAATTTGATCATATAGGCCAAAAAAAAAAAATCTTCATTATATTAATATAGTGATATATAACCATGTATATCTATGTATAAAGTTGTACTATTTGTTAAACATGAAAAATATATATTACTTTTTATGCTTACAATGCATGAGGGCTTTCTCTATTTAATTAATTCAAAAATATTATGTTTTTACTATGTATGACACAATAATGATATTAAAAAATATCTAAAGTGTTATGTATTCAGTAAAAAAATAATATAATTTTTTGATTAAAAGTTTGAAACACTTGTTAAAGCAAAATTTATTGAGACTTGGCAGAACTCAATGAGGATGTCAAATCAATGGTAGTTGAGGCCAAATGGTATTGAACCTCCTTAAGCTATTCCATGCGCAAAAAAAAAATAAAAAAATCATAATGATAACAAAATTAATTAAATAATTACTTGATTATTAGAAATTAAATAAAGTTATGAAAGACAACATCCTCCTCAATCACTTCTTGTAGGTAAACATCCCTCTTGAGTAGGCAAACATCACCAAAATGATAGGTCCAATTGACTGCCATATGGTCCCCGCGAAGAGAAACCGACACGAAGTAGCTATGGAATTAAAAAAATAAATGAATTAACAGTGATAACAGCAATTAATATTTAGAATAATAATATGGAATATTTACACTTGAACATCTAAATTTACTACTATTATTTTTACTATTACCTTGCCTTATTCTTAGTTGTTTTCTGATTTGAAAATGTCAAGATAGTGTACAACACTTAAATATTCACAAAACACAGGGCTTTTGTCGTTGCAAACACATGTAAATTTCTTTGTTTGAATATATGATTATTTTTCCCATAGAAAAATGACTACTGTACTGCCGGAAGGCCAGAATAATTGAATTATTTGCTAGCCACTTGCTCCCGCTAATATATAATTTGTTGCGTATATCTATTTGTGATAATTTTATTTTAAAGGAGAGTACTAGACAAGAAAAAAGACACAGATCTACCTGCTTCTTACATATATAATATAATTATACTCTACACGGACAGAGCTTTTTCTATTATATTATTCTGATAATTTCACTTAATTCGATTGTCCTCTTCTTAGAAATCCAAGATATGTTGCTTCAAATGTCTTCATTCTCTCTACTTGTATTTTCTTTTATACAGTTCCTTTTAATTTAAGGCTTTTCTTTCTTGTTCCATACAAAATCTCTCTCTCTCTCTCTCTCTCTCTCTCTCTCTCTCACTCACAAATTAAAATAAAGGAATATATTAGCCATAGATTGAGAATAATTGAGTATGATGATATGACACTTGCCCTCATTTTCTGTAATTTCACTGAGAGGATGTATGTTTTAATTATTCAAAGATTTCTTTTCATGTTGTGACAGTTTATCAAAACAACCATCATTCTGGGGTATAAGATTTTATAATTAAGAAAATGTTTTAAGTCTGTTCTTATACATATATACTGTATCCCTTTGCGTCTACGATACATTCGTAGACATGCTGTGTCGGTAGGGTCATGATCTTAATTACACAGCTTTGTGTAATGATAAGAATAATGATACAAAAATAATATTGAAAACAATAGAAAGACAAATTAATAATTAAAGGTGCAACTAGTGCTTTATTTTAATGCAGTGTTGTGTTTATTTGCAAGATATGCGCCTCTGATAATGTTTTAATCAGTATGTTAACAGCAGCAGATTAAATTATTTCATGCAAGATGATGACATTGTTTATTAGTATAAATTAATTAATTCCAAGTATGGAAAGATGACTACATAATCTTAATATTCTTTTCATGACTATTGTCCTAGTCAGAGTAATCCTCTCTGTGATGTTCTATTCGAAGAATGCTAATTATCATATTTATTTTGATCACCAGCTAGGCGAGTCACATATAAATACATTACTAATGAATTAAAAGCTTGATCAAAGAGTTGTATTATTCATGAATTATAAATATTTGTGAACAGTACACTTTGTTGTATACATTTACATTTGATATTGTCCTACATGGCACAGTTATTTTCTTAAAATTATTCGGCACCCCATAAGCCGACAAGCAAAATTATTCAAATTTATGGATCATTCTACTTTGTTATATGATATATACGACTATACCTCATATCCTTAATAAAAGATATCATCGGTAGTGTAAATTACACTAAGAACAAGATATTATATTAAGAACCGAAGGTAGTATTACTTACTTCTTTCGATCCTTAAGGTAAGATCTGTGCATCTAATTTGATTAGATTAAGAAAGTTAGTTAAGGCAGTTAATATGACATGTTCTTTTCTAAAATACCCTAATTATCTTCTTTAATTCTCTCAATCTCTCTTTTACTTGACTATGGCTAACGGAGCATTAATAGGGATAAAATGAGAAAAAGTTGATAAATATGAGAAATAAGTCTTACATTTAGGACCAATATTAACTCCACAATTAGATTCTACATTAAGGATTGGAGAGAGTATTAAATTTAATTTTATACAATGTGGAATTTTTCTCATTTTTTATAGGTACGAGTGTGGCCTCCTATTATATGAGCAATTATATTCGAGGCATTATCAGAAATTAAATGTGTAGCGTCTCTTCAAGTGAGGACTTGAACATTAATTTATCATATTATGAGAAACAAAACCCCTTCCATTAAACTCAACGAACCATGGTTGGTGGGACTTTTCTCATTAACTCAAACTCATTTACACTTGGACATCCAAACATTAATCTTATAAGTATTTAATTTATTTTTGGAAGGATTTACATTTGAACTCAAAAGTATGATTATAAAAAAAGAGATAAGATTAAAACCAAATTCTTGCTCATGACAACTAGTTATCATATTTTAAATTCATTGATTTTTTTTTTTTACTAAAATACATTACATTTGATTGAGGATATTCTAATAAATAAATAAAATTGTACTATAGAAAGGAACCAGATCCGGAAAAAACACGAAGGAATGAGGGGTAATGGGCAGACACAACTATTCCGTTTTTAAAATGTTTGAATGTAACAGTATGACTGGGTTTCAAACCATTTGACCAATCATCCACGATGAAGAATTTAGTTGCTTAGAATATATATAGCATATACCATAGCACTATCAATCAATCAATTTATAATTTAAAAAACGATCGAGAAGAAGAATAATGACAACGAACATTATGTTGTGGTCATTTATATGGAATATAAATTTATAATAATAAACAAGATTAGAGAGTGGACCGTTTGTTGTTTGGAAGTATATGTTAGTGTGATATAGATTGATTGAATTAAATTTTAATAACTCATTAATTTCTACCAAACACGGCAGTTGCAAGGAAACGATCCAATTAAGACAGTTCTTCACTGTTTCAATCTACGTACGTATTACGTCCCTTTTCTCTTTGACGTCCAATTTGCTAAATCTTAGTTCATACGCAACTCAATTCCTTCATAATACAAATTCCCTTCAACTTCAGTCTTCAGAGAGACTTTGATTATTAGTTTTAATTAATCTGTTATATACAATCGAATATGAAATCAATTGCTGACTTAAAGATAAGATCTGTCCGAATCTAATTAGTTATATTTGTTGCGTATTTTTGTACTTGATCTTTGTTTAAAGGGACTAGCTGGTAGCTAGCTAGGCCATGAATGCATGGCATTGAGTAATATATATATATATAGAGAGATATAGCTTTATTATTAAAGAAATTGAGTATATATAGCGCTACGACGTAAACAAAATAATTATGTCTTTACTACAGCAAGATACAGTTGTATTTTTGTATAGCTAAAGTTAGGCATGTTTGTTTTGACATTGAGATGGTTTATAAGCCGTTTTTCATATAAATCGAGATAAAATTGTTCTCATATACTTACCTCGTATACCGTAAATCACGATTGAAAAGTTACTTTTAAGCATTTCAATCATTATTCCAAACGAACACGCTGGTTGAGATAACTAGTCTTCTGAGATAAATAACTCCAAATGACCATTTAGGATGAATTATTCTGCCACCATACAAGATAATATAATGAGTCCAATTGTTTGACAAAATTCAAATGTTTTACTATCTCTTGTACCTGACATAAAAGGCAGTTAGAAGGTTAGATCTAATCATAAATATATTATTTCAATCCATTTTATTTTTTATATTTATCTCTTTTTTTTTCCTCAAACTAATTTACTAAGTTATAAATTGATATATAATTTAATAGAGATGTTTTATAAAGATCGTGCCACATTTAATCAAATTAACCAATTTATTTTATTTTTCTTAATTTACCTAAATTAATTAAGTAACTCTTATATTAAGAACATGATAGAGTAACTCTTATAAGTAGGCTCAAGGCCATATCTTAACTCAAAATCTTTAAACATTGAGCATGAGTCTTTTTCACTTGTATAAATATTTTTGGGTGAATGTGTAAAAATATCCATCTACATATCCTGCATGTGTGTCTGGCACCATATACAATCCTTTGGTGCAAAAATACCTATGATCATTAAAAAGGGGGATGCCAGTTCCATTAATAAAAGCAAACGGCGGTTAGTTTATGGTTTTGTGGGCCCCATTTTAATTTTTAAATAATTATTTAAAGGGAAAAAGTGTAAAAATATCCATATACATATCTCACATATGCATTTGACACCATATACAATCATTGAGGTGCTAAAATGCCTTTGATCATTTAAAAATGGGACAAAAATGACAACTACATTAATGAAAACAAACGTCTATTAATTTCTGATTCTGTGAGTCCACTTTAATAATTTTTAAATAATTATTTAAAAAAACCTCACCCTCTCTCTTCACACACCCCTCTCCCTCTCTGGCGCTCACCCTCCTCTCTCTCTCCCCTTCCAAACTAGAGCATAAGGGTGTTTAGAGGCCAAGAGATGAAAACTAGTCCCGGTCCCATGAAAGTCCCGATATCACCTAGACCGGGACTTTCCTAGAACTGGGACCGGGAAATCCCGGCTTTTTTTAAAAAAAAAATAAACTTGAAAATCATTATATTAGTTAAATTTTTTATATCTCATTATTTAAAGTAATCATTTAACAACTAATAAGGCCATAATAATTACACAGATTGATCTAGAGTTGAAGAACAACATTATCTTTATCATCATTTTCATTATTATCTTTATATAGTATATAGTTAAGATTAGTATCACGATATATGCGATTTAATTCCAACTAAAGATTTGATACACATCTCATTAGAGGATAATTTAATTTATGGGGTAAAAAAATTTAAAAAAATAAAATGATAACTTAATTTATAAAGTAAAAAAATGGGACTGGGACCAAGACCGAGATCTCAAGGGTGATCCCGATTCCTGTTCCGGTCTCGATCCCAGATGGAATGGGAAAGTCCCAGTTAAAATGTCCAAGATCAGGTCGATAATAGAAATTAACATAGCTAGAAATTAATGAATGTCTTCCTTCATTAATTTTTTTTTTTTGGTTGAAATATGCATATGGCATTCTGACATAGGGAAAAACTGTTACAAAAAGTTCCTTAGACCAAAACAAAACAGCAACAAACAACAACAAACAGCAACATTAAAATGAAAAAAAGAAGAGAAGGAAACAGCAAATTAGCCAACACCCAATCTCGGCTCTGATGAGGGAGGAGCAGTTGTTGAAGCACTAATCTCTGGTGCATCCGAGGCTAGAATCAGAGACAAAGAAAGTGATGGTGCGAACACCCACCCCGTAAGGCTCACTCCCTTATAAGCATCAGCTGCAACATTACCCATTCTAGGAGTAAATGATAGAGAAAACCCAGCATGAGATGCAAGAAGATTAATGACATCTTGAACAGTTCCTCGACTTTTCCATTCATAGAGTTCAGGTTGTTGCAAGTCCACAGATTTCTTGAGAAGTTGACAATCTGTTTCGAATACAACCTTATCAAGGGCTAAGTCAACTGCTAGCATCAGTGCTCGCCTCAAGGCAAGGGCCTCAGTCATGAAGGCTGAGATGGATTTGATTTTGTCTATGAAGCCCCATTGGAAACTACCAAACTCGTTCCTGCAAATTATGCCCAAGGCAGCAGATTCAAAGATTGATTTAAAAGCTCCATCACAGTTAATTTTAAAATACCCTGTATCAGGAGGTTGCCATCCTACTCTCAGTGTATTATGGGTAGGGGGTCAATCTGTAGTTGCTCATCTTTGTCCTTGTCACAAGCTGCCCAAAAATCACGGTTAACCTTTTTTGCTAATTCAATAACACTAATTGGGTCTGGGGTAGTGAATTGAAATATTCTATTGTTTCTTTGCTTCCAAATGTACCATAATGTCCAGCATATTAGAGAAATATCAATTTCAGAAAAGCCATTATTTTTATGACTTAAACTCATCCACCAGGTGCTGACATTATAAATAGCAAGAAGATCAATTCTAGCACCAAGATTACTCCCAAACCACACACACCTTGTCCATGGACACCTGAAGAACAGATGTTCCAGAGTTTCCTCTGCTTCTTCACATATTGGACATACCTTTGTGAGAGAGTGCTTACGACGAAAGAGAGCTTCCTTTGTGGCCATTGAGCCTGTTAGAATGCGTCATATGAACTGTTGGACTCGGGGAACTGTCTTAAGCTTCCACAGCTGTTGCCATTTTGAGGAGGGAATAATGCTCGAAGACTCTGCCGTATCTCTAATCAATTTATTAGACCCTTTCTCTTTTTTATAACTCTTCTTGATTGTGAATTTACCATCTATAGCTGGTGACCAGACAAGCTTGTCATTCAAACCATTCACTGGTATTGGGATAGATGAAATAGCAGCTTGTATTTCACTAGGCACAAGTTCTCGGATTGGCGTTAAGTTCCATGCTCCATTGACAATTAGGTCACTGACTCGGCCTTGTTGCACAATATAATCTTGGTTGTTTCTAGGCTTTGCAAGGAAATTAACATTAGGCACCCAATTGATTCCCCAAATACGAATGTCTCTTCCATTGCTAAGATCCCAAAAAAGATCTTTCTTCAGAAGTTCTCTGCCTTCAATAATACTGGACCAACACCAAGAGGCTCTGTGGCCCTTCTCTGCATCAATAAGGTCATCTCTGGGAAAGTAGACACTCTTTAAGACTCTTACCCATAGCTCATCTGGGCTATTAAGTAGCCTCCATGTAGTTTTAGCAAGTAGGGAATTGTTCATAATCACAAAATCCCTAAATCCCATCCCACCATCAGCTTTAGCTTCAGTAAGAAAATCCCAAGATTTCCAATGAACACTTCCCCCATCAACCTGTCCGCCCCACTAGTAATTTGAGATGAGGCTATTTAATTCCTTGCAAAGTTTACTAGGAAATTTAAAACAATTCATAGGATAAATTAGGATAGCGTTCACCACTGCTTTAATCAAAACTTCACGTCCTACATGAGAAAGAGTCAACTTACTCCACCCACTGATCTTAGTTCTAACCCGCTCCCTTATATATGATAAAGCTTGATGCTTTGTTTTGCCCCAGAGACTAGGAATGCCCAGATATTTCCCTGGATCCTCTACTGCTTGGATGCCTAAAATCTGACCAGCTTTGTTTCTAATTTCAGTTGGGGTATTTGATGAGAAAAAGATGCTAGATTTCTCTAGGTTTGCCAATTGACCAGAAGCATTACAGTAATCATTGATAATTTGTGCCAATAGCATACAATTTCTTTCACTGGCGTTCATAAAGAAAAGAGTATCATCTGCAAAGAAGATATGTGAGAGCTCTGGGCAGGTGTTGCTAAGCTTGATTCCTCACAGTTGGCAATTAAGCTGGTGTTTTCTAATCATACATGATAATACTTCAGCCACTAGAATGAAGAGGTAGGGAGAGAGGGGATCCCCCTGTCGAAGACCTCGACCAGGTTCTACCACACCAATCTTTTCCCCTGATACACACAAATTAAATCGAGTAGAATCCACACACTTCATTATTAGATTCACCCAACTATCACAAAAGCCAAACTTCAATAGCACAAGCCACAAAAAGTCCCATTCAATTCTGTCGTAAGCCTTACTCATATCCATTTTAAGGGCAAATTCATACTTCTTCCCTGTTTTCTTCCTCCTTAGATAATGATATACTTCATGAGCTATGATAATATTATCATGTATTAGACGCCTAGGAACAAATGCACTCTGATTTTAAGAAATACAATTATCAAGCAAAGGACGCATACGGTTTGCAATTATCTTAGCTATGATCTTGTAAGAAAAATTGCAAAGGCCTATGGGTCTAAAGTGAGATACATGATCAGGTTTCTCAATTTTAGGAATCAGAGTAATATTCGTCTCATTAATTGCATACAAGGATGACCGACTAGCAAAAAATTCTAATATCAGATGGTAAATTGTATCAGCAATCTCAGGCCACGCAGATTGATAAAATTTACCTGAAAAACCATCCGGACCAGGGGCTTTCAAGCTACCGAGACTAAAGGCTGCAGACCGAATCTCTTCACATGTAATAGGCAGCATTAAATTCTGATTCATCTGATCTGTGATTCTCGGTACAATACAATTTAAGACTTCATCCATGGATCTTGGTTCAGAAGGTTGGAATAAGTTATGGAAGAAACAGGTGATATTTTGTGAGATAACATCCTGAGAAGTCAGCCAATTCCCCGCATCATTTTTAATACGTAGGATGTGATTTCTTTGTCTCCTTTGAATCGTTGAGAGATGAAAGAATCGCGTGTTTCTATCCCCTGTTTTCAGCCAGTTGATTCAAGATCTCTGCCACCAGTATTGTTCTTCTTGGTCTAATGCACTTTCTATAGCAGCCGTCAAATTATACACTTTACGAGTAATTTCAGCAAAAATTCGGTCTTGAGAACACTCAGCTAGCTCCAAACGCAACTTCTCAATAAGTTTTCGATTATTGGGAAATTCTTTGTGACTCCACCTGATTAAAACACGTTGACACGAGTCTAGTCTTGTTAGAAAATTATTCAAGCAAGAGATGTTACTTACTGAGGGTTTACACCATCTATGTATCACAATATTAAGATAACCAGCATGATCAGCCCATCTTGCTTCAAATTTGAAATATTTTCGTCGTTTACTACACTGATAGCAGCAGTCAACTAGAAGTAGATGGTGATCTGAACCCATAGCGTCAACATTAAACACCTCCAGGTGAGGAAAGTCTTCCCGAAGCCTGACATTACCCAATGCTCTATCAATGCGTTCCCTTATTGTAGCTTGCCCTTCCCTTTTGTTACACCAGGTGAAACGGTAACCATTGAAGCCAAGATCCATATAGCCACAATTTGAAATAAAGCTTTGGAAATTAAGGATTTTCCTCACAGCTCTGGGATTACCTCCTTCTTTCTCTTCTAGAGATAAAATATCATTAAAGTCACCTAAACACAACCAAGACTGATCCATTCCCCGTGCTATTCGCTTCAATTCATCATAACACAATAGCCTCTCGACCTCATTCGGTGGACCATAAATAAAAGTAATATAAGAGGGACCTTCTAGTGATGACGAAAGTACCTTGGTATGGATAATATTTGGGGAGGAGAATAGTATATTAACTTCAATTTCTTCAGACCACCACAAGGCAAGACCCCCACTTCGACCCATAGGATTGACTAACCATTCCTCCATAACCTTGCACTTCCGCCTGACTTTCTGCACATATTTATGTTTCTGTTTTGTCTCCATAAGAAAGACAATTTGGGGTTTAGTTCTAAAACATTCTTCTTTTAAGCATTTTACTATCAAAGGAACCCCAAGACCTTGACAGTTCTAAGATAGTATTTTCATTGTGAACCGGTGGTTGGTCCCATCCAACCACCGGCGTTTTGAGCATCATTAAGAATAGAATCATACCCGTCATCTTTGCTGCTAAAATTACCCAGGCCAGCATCTTCAATTGTGTTCACCACAGCCGAAGATATAGAATCCCTTGGATCCTTTTTCTTCCGTATATGATGCTTCAGTGTGCGAAGGGACTTCCTGGGAAAAGAACCACCAGTCGATTGAGATTTAGAGCTATCCAAATCAATAGCTTCAGTAGTGAATAGTCGTCACTGCCTCTTCTGGTCTGTTGGCTTAAACTCTTCTACAAAAGGCCTTTTCAAATTTATACCTTTAAACCCAACAGTTACTGCAGAGATGGGGGAAAGCCCAACATAGGGGGTAATTGCTTTTTGCAAACTATCGTCTTTTGTTGGGCTTTTATGACCTGGGGACTTATCACCTTCACTAGGAAATTCCACGTTGTAGGTTTGCTTTTGGTTGGGATTTCGGTTCATGTTAATAACCCGACGTTCCACTTGAGAATCCCCAATCTGGAGACAAAGAGATTTGACACATGCTCCTCGGTCTATATAATCTTTACAGCTGTCATTTCTATTCCAAATTTCCACTTCCTTGTTAAGAAAATTCTTCATTCTATTGTCAACGCTTGAGCCTTCCCCCGGATCTTTTAAAATGGATATTTCCTTATTTGGTTCCTCAATCCCGCCATTCACGGAGGACCATTGATTTTTATTCCTAAAATAAGGACCTTCATTACTTTTCAGATGACCTTTTTCCATTGCACAAATCACGCGTGATTATTGACCAATATTCCCTTTTTCAATTATGGTGCTTTTTGGGTCCTGTATTCGTTGTTGGAATCCCCTCTTCATCGTTGGAGACATTTCCTTCTGACGTGCTTCAATCCATTCGTCTTTGTGAACCACCAACACCTCCTCCAAAGTCTTCATCGGAGCAGTACCCAGCTAAGGCCCATATTTTACATTGTCATCTTCCTCCTCCAGGGTAGCTAAAGAAGCAGTACATGCCTTATTGTCATGACCAATTCTCCCACATCTATAGCAATATTTTTGGAGGCGCTCATAGCATACAGTAACCCATATCGGGTCCTTCTTCTCTCTTGGAACCCAAAACCCAATAACCAGAGGTTCTCCAAGGTTAATGAGGACACGCACCCTCACAAGGCTTCTCGATAGTTTCCCATCAACTTCTGGATTTTCAAACATAAGGACTTCCCCAACAACATTGCTAAGGGTTATTGCATTATCTGGATCAAAAGCTTCAAATGGTAGTCCATGGAACTGAACCCAACAAGGAGAAGTATCAAACTTTACCTTTTTTAGGACCATTTAATCCTCCTAGAGTTGCAAGTTTCAAAGGTGTCCTTGGATAGACCACGGCCGTCCCCGAACAATTCGCAAAAAATCATCATACTTGTTGAATCTAAATAAGAAGATAAGATTCTTCTTATCCATATCATGGATTTCCAGAGCTTCATCATCGATCTGCCAACCTTTCTTGATCATTGAAATCACCGTTGGCTTATTCAATGGTTTCCCAGTTATCAATCTTCCCACCAAAGATCCACCTTTTTTCTCCTTACTAGAACTGAACTTCAAAACCACCTCTCTCTGTTTTTTCTTCCCACTACTCTGTCCCTCCTCCATACCTCCAAAAATTACAAGAAAGCTACACTCCAACTCACGACCTCACTATTTTTCAGGAAAATGAAAAGAAAGAAGGAAAAGAGAAGAATTTAGAGAATAAACTAGACCCACGACATTCAAATAATGTCGCCGGTGGGGCTACAGGAGCCTTACAACTCTCACAGAGGAGAGAGACGGACACTCACAGAGGAGAGAGACGGACTTAATTAGCTGTGTCTTCCTTCATTAATGAAGCTGACATTTTGTCCATTTTTTAAATGATCATAGGTATTTTTACACCTCAATGATTGCATATGGTGCTAAACGCATATGTGGGATATGTATATGGCTATTTTTGCACCTTTGCCCTTAAAATAATTATTTAAAAATTATTAAAGTGGAGCCCACAAAAACACCGTTTGCCTTTATTAACGGAGCTGGCATTTTTGCCCCCCTTTTTAATTATCACAGGTATTTTTACACCCAAGGATTGTATATGATGCCAGACGCACATACGAGATATATAGATAGGTATTTTTGCATCTTCACCCAATATTTTTTAGGCTCTGGCTGAACTCTATCTGGTATGAGACTTCATCCAGTACTAAGTAAAATCCACTCACATTTGGTCACAATAATTAAAAGTATGGTGGGCACTTAAACACAATAAATTGATTTCTTTTTGGGGGCATAGTTTGATGGCTCAAGGCATATAGTTATGTGGAATAGAATTGTTGGACCTAAAAATATGGTGTATGTAGAGAAAAGCAAATGAAATCCTATTGCCAATTTATGCTAAGATATACGAATTTCCTAGAATTGAAGGTTATTGAAACGTGAATATCAGAGTGGATCTAATCAAGAATATAGAGAGCGAGAGAGAGCGCGCAAAAGTTTCAATAGTACCAATGACCTAATGTTCTTAAAATGGTTTTTTCGCCTTAAAGTTCAATACACAAATGGATCATAACATGATAAGAATCAAATATATAAAATTCATAAGTAATTTGCATTATATGGGACCCAAGATCATGGTTTTCCTTAAATCTGGAGTCCATATTATGTCAGTTAGTAACATAATCAAAGTGGAATGATAGTTTTTGCCCCAAAAAAAAAAGGAATGATAGTAACTCCTCCATCCTCAAATGAGATCACCTGCAAGATCGAAAGCTTTGACAAATTCAATAAATTTAATTGCATGATAAGTTTGCGTGGAAGTTTTTTTGTCCTTCTTTTGTTGGTATTTATTTAAGCTTCATGTTGGATGGAGAGGTTGCTTTCCAACTGATGTGCGTTTTGCTTAATGCATATTTAATTTTGTGAAATGGGACACTATCAATTTAAGAATTATATGAGGACACTCTTAAAATTCAACTCTACATACGTAGGCATCACCTTCGTTTAAAAAAAATAAAAGATTTAAAAAAAAAAACAGCAGCAAGAATGAGAGTAATTAGAGTATACATTTCTTCTCTTTTCACATTAACAGTAGATGTTACTTTTTCAATGTGATTTACAGTATACCAAGTAAGTATGTAAGATGAGTTTTGTATGGACTTGAACATGTTTTTCAAACGCTAACTCAAACAGGCATGTGGTTGCGTTACTGTTATATGAATATGCCAGTTCATTTTGTTCATACTTATAGGGAAGGTGATTTTGTTGCAAACTAGTTAGCTAATTTTAGATTGAGTAAAGATCATGAACTGTATAGGTTTGATGTTCCTCATGAAGGAATGACAGGATTATTGTACAGCACACTGTGGGAGTTGCTTTTCTACATCACTGTGTTGAAGACTAAAAAGATGAGTATGGGCTGATGTCCCAGTTTTTACCAAAAAAAAACAGAGAGAAATTCTTGATCATGATATTTGGAGTGAGTTTGGACTTTGAAGTTTGAAGCATACACACCACAAACGTTAGTTTAATATCCAATTATAATGAACAAACCGCAGCATGAAGTTGTAATACATTTATAAAACACAGAAATTTTATACACACAAACAAACATCTGACTGCATCAAATTCAGCACTATTGAGCCCAATGACAAGTAGTTTCGAAAAAGCATAATCTACATCACACGGGCTCAAACTCGAGCTCAAACTGAGATCTTGAGCTTATACAACCAAAACCCCTTCACTACCCGTGATTTTATACAAGAAACAAATTTTGCATGTTTAAAGCTAAATAGATAAAAAGACCACAGCTTTTTACTCCATTACAAATTAAATTAAGAGGAAATTTCATAAATGCCACGCACACCTACCGCTAATCTGAATCTAATGCAGAATGGCAACGGTCAACTTCAAAAACAAGAAGCCCAGAACCTAGCAGGACCTTAAGGCCAATGAACCTTCCTTTTGCCCTCTGGTTTGTCTCCATTTTCAGCAGCTAGCTTATCATCTGGTAGAGGCTTTAAATTAGCTATCATCTTCTACTTAATATATATATATAACCGGAAGTTTCAGAATTCTACTTGAAATTGTTCTTCCTTCGCTGCAAAATATGCAAAAGAGGGCACATAATATCCATTCTGTGAAAACCTCTGGGAACCTGTGAATGCCACGGACAATATATCAGAATTCTGTTGTAACCATGGTTACAGTTATCAAATTAGGCATTTCACCTATCAAAGAGGAAACAAAGTCATACTCCCTCCGGTCTCCAATATAAGACCTATTTACCTAATTTGATTAGATTAAGGAAGTTAGTTAAGTTAATTAATATGACATATATTTTTTAAAACACCCTAGTCATCTTCCTTAATTTTCTTCTTCCCTCTCTTCCTTGGATATTGTTGAAGGAGGATCAATAGGGGTACATTAGGAAAAAATTGACAAATATGAAAAATATATTTTATATTTAAGTCCTATATTTAGAGGAAATACTAATCAAATTAGGCAGTATTTCTATACCTCAACAATGAAACAAGCCCACATGGTGCCTGAACGGCACTCTAAAACACCTTTCAAGATAGTAAGCTCCATCCGTCCGATTACATTGGCAATCTCCAAGAAAAGCCCATGCTCACTGCATATCATCTGCACACAAAACATGACGAGCAGTTCAGTAAATGAATTATTGAATCCTATTAGTTTTATAAAAATTAAAGCTTGAGATGATAACAAAATATCAGAGGCCTCTATATATCCTTTAATAGTAAAAGTTCCATGACAAGTGATAACTAGTTAACTACAAAATCTGACATCGCTTGGACCAATGGTTGAGGAAAAAATATGCATACCTCTATGAGCATGTTCCATGGCTTGGACCAATGGTTGAGGAAAAAATATGCATACCTCTATGAGCATGTTCCCTGAGCATCCAAGTTCTTTGATGATTAAGGGGCACGCTTGGTGTTCACTTTCAAAGTCATTTGCATAGCTCCTTCCAGCATGGTTGCTGTTGATTTTCTGTTTAGTGCACTCAGGTACCTATACTCAAACAAAACCATTCAGGTACCTATACTTAGCATTTTTATGGATTAGAGATTAGTGCTGTCATCATCAACAGATGTTGTTTATTCTTACCTCCTGAAGCAAGCATCGTTCCAGTTTCTCAGCCTGGTTTGTCATATTTTGTAAGTAAAGCATGTGCTTTATTGTCCGTTCTAAGAGGCTGTCAATGCTACACTGTAAATCATAAGACCAAAAAGAAAAACATGTTATGAAATGCAAAAGGAACTCCAAACATTTTAGCTTTGGTACTGGAACACAACTTACCCCAGCGCCATCTGGGACAAGTTCCCTCAATTCCTTCATCCTGTCCATGATCAATTGTCTATCCTTTGGTCTTGGCTTTTTGGTATTCCCAACTTTGGCTCTTTTCTTGCCTGTGCTAGAACGCTTTGGTCCACTATTAGGCTGCACACGACCATAAACTTTCACCTGCTCTGTCTCATCGATCAATATGCTTGAATTGCCATCAAAAGATTTTGATGTAACAAGGTTACTAAAATCATCCGTGCACTTGGGTGCGACACAATTTTCATGATCTGAATAATTCACTATTAAAGTACTTTCTTCAGGATGACTTTGCAGAGGAACGGAAACAGTACATTCTCTTGGCAAGGTTACTGGAGGCTTAACATCATTGGCCACACTCAATGAAGAATCATCCAAGCCGCTCTCTAAACTGCCCATGACAGTATCTAAAAGATATTCTGAATTATCTTCATTGATAAAGTGGAAATCTTTAACATAATCTTGCCCTTTCCCATCCAACATCAAAGTTGAGCTACTGCATGTATCTTCAACAGAAAAATATCTCCACAGAGATTCATCTGTCTGTCCACTAGCAGTGGGTCCAAGTGCTTTATATAAATCACAATGCAAGGAAACATCAGATAAACCGTGCAGATCATCACAATTTTTATGATCAATATTGGTGCCTGCAAAGTGTTGTTCAGTCGTATCTCTCTCATCAAATAATCCCACATCGTTGACCCAATGCGAAAAGGCCAATAACTTTTCTTCCGTTTGGTTCAAATTCGTTTCCACCTGACCTATGTGTCTTGGGTCGTTCAAAACTCCAATGCATGGGGAACTGATCTCGTTTTTGCCGGTTTTTTTGAGAGTATCCAATTGATCCTCCCCAAACATGGAAAACTCCTCGTGAATAAATAATGGCACCGTTGGAAATAACCTTGTTGATACATCTGTATTGAGTGAAGTTCCACCATACAGTTTATCTTTCAGTTTATTGTTTGAAATAGAAGATGCTTCATCCAAGCTATCAATAAGACAATCTGCTAAGGATGAGACTGGCGGTGGTTGGATATCAATATCTGAGCTCAAAAAAGTAGTATTTGACACCTCACAACACATAGAATTGACTTTCTCATTGACATTGGCCACAAATATCGGGTCTTCAGCAACCTAAAATCTTGACAGGAAAAGAGAGATCAATGTTAAGCTGAAAAAGAATAATGCAACACTTTTACTATACACAAACATAAATGCACCAGCTAGCAAACTCATGCATGTAACATTAGCACCCTACCATTCCAGCTCCAGGCAGACATGCATACTCATAGAGGGCGAGAAATGAACAAATAAGGGAATTAAGGTAGAGAATATATCAAATGGGTATTAAAATGGACTTCAAATTTGCACCAAAGGATTTTCAGATTTTACATCTATCATGATCTCGCACAGTAATAGTAAAATCTATGGTTTGTCTAGCTGGGGGACCAAATATAGAACAAATACTCACGGCTTCAAATGAACCTAATTGCAAAACTCCATGTGGAAGAACTGGTACAAGCACAATAGTCTACAAAAAGAAAAAAAAGAAATAGATTATGAACTCAAAACCTGTATGAAAGTGGTGGCCTTTTAAGTTGCAGTAAGCAAATGACATTGTGCAAGACATGCATATCATACGTAAGTTGAATCGACCACAGCAATCAGTAGTACAAATGCCCAATGCTTTGTAACTCATCACCAGAAGCAAAAACATTTTTTATCATGGCATCAATTAATAATATATTGAGATATTTTTACCTTTATGCCCGATGCAAATTGAAGAAGCCATTCATAAGGGCACTGCAGGAATAAAAGACTGCATATATTAGGTAACCATATCAAACTACCAAATATATAGAAAAATAGAAGACTAAAGTACCAGTGATTTGTAAAATTTTGCGATTAGAATCTCACCTCAGATATTATGTTAGTGTTGAAATTACTTGTAAGGAAATCCTCACAGAAAACCCAACAATGGACCCCTTTAAGAGCTATTTCTCCAACAATCCTGACAGAATAATAAGGGCTAAGGTCGAATTTTGAGGTCCTTTGCACAAATAAAATTTCTTTATGGTATAGATTTACTAGAATAACCAATATAACTCACTGATACCATTTACTGGAGCTACTTCATTGTATATTATGCAAAGAAGCAATACTCAGAACGGCCAGTACGATATCATTCAAAATGCGTACAACAACAATTTCAGGTTTCGTGGCTAAATGAAAGTCAGAAAGAGACTGCTTAAGGATTCAGCCTTCAGTGTTATGCTCAAAGTCAAAGGTTCTCATCCTAGAAATATTCATTTAGTATTTCTCAATTTTCAACAATATAAGATTAGAAGACCTTCAAATTTTATGAGATCAATCTCTCAGCGTCCATGTCTCTTTGCGTGAGTAGATTGCCAGATAAAGAACAAAATTTGCAACCACAAGCATTTGTGTGTTAAGAAATAAGGTTTTACCCCTCTCCCAAAAAGTACTTCAGATTAGACATTTCAGCCATGAGTGGTTGGACAGAATAAGCTCCAGAATCACCAGTACTTTCATTACTTGTGGAAAATACAGAATCTGAGGCTTCAAAATTAATGTCACCAAGGACGCTTTCCACAGCCCCATTTGCTTTTTGGCAACCATAGTATCCATCTTCCCAAGTCAAGGTCCTAAAACAATTAAGTAAACTTATGTCATACCAATACATCTATGATCTAACTGTATCTATCATCCAACATAGAACAACTAAATGCCAGAATGCTTTCTCAATCAGATTGATACTTAAGCATATGCAAATTATGATGCTGGACATTAATCTCATCAACTTAAAGCTATGACAATCTCGTATAATATGCTCAAATAATTCTGACATGGTTAGTCCCAGAGTTGGCCAAAGGGATATTTTGACCATAAGATGCTTAAAATTGTCCAGCAATTTGACATAGGACATGGGGACATAAATACATAAACATATGCAGGACCATAAAGTAGCTAAAAAATCCACAAAATATCCTCTCACCATAAGTCACTGACTTGATGTTAAAAATCCAAACAATTAAAGCAAACTAAAACTAACTACTACCGCACTTAAAGCAATTTGCAATCAAGGGAGATCATAGTTAGAATTGTTCTAAATCCTCCTAGGCTGGTATGGAGAATATTATCTTTAATACCCAGCTAAAACCTCAGAAGATTACAACTAAACTAGATACTAATCATTGTGATGGAAAATTACATCAATTAAAGTATGAACGTGAATTTATCGTCATCCAAGGTCACTGACTTGCTGCTAAAAATCCACACAATTAAAGCAAACTATAAATAACTACAGCAGTTAAAAGCAGTTTGCAATCAAGGGAGATCATAGTTAGAATTATCCTACATCCTCCTAAGCTAGTACTGAGAACATTATCATTAATACCCAGCTAAAACCTCAGAAAAGCACAATTTATGATGGAAAATTATATCAGTTATTGTATAACAGAGGCAACAAGCCTAATTGATTTTAACTAAACACAGGATAAAATCTACAGGAAGCAGCTCTGAAGTCCAGGAACTCACATCGGAAGATAGCGATTAAGCTTCCAAAACACAGCATAACTCCAATGAGTATAATCACAAAGGCTTTTCAACAAATGCGGTATAGAAGTGGTTTCCATTCAAAGTTTGGGAACTTTGCTTAGTGAACTAGAATAAAAAATAATAACTACTTCAGTATCACCCTCTTAGCTACCCCGGTATGAACTTCGACCGGCTTGTTTAATCCAAAAACCTGCTTTCCTTTTGATTGGTGGCTCTGTTATACACAGGAGCAACAGTACCACCATAGCTTGGCCCCAACGAAGAATTATGAGAAAACAAACGTAACTAGCCGTCTTGTAAGTCTTAACTGTCACGAACCACGCAGTGTTTCACTTTCTCAACCATTCCAACGAAATTCTGAGCAAAAATCTCAGAAATCTCTTGGAAAAATTCAGTCACAAAGGCTCCTGCAAGGATCAAAGCAGAAGAGGGTCATTTATATCACATTATCACTAACATTATAATCATTGTGATTTAGCAAAACATAAGAACAATCTTTCAGTATGGGAAATAACCTCAATATTAATTATTTCCCGCAGATTTTTTGGGTCACTTCAGTGCTCAAAAATTTGTTCTCATTCCATTAATTTCAGCTCTTGACAGATTGTGAAAAGATAACTTGCAATCTAAGGAGGGAAAGATATATGATAGATTAATCAAAATTAATCCTTCCAATGGTAAAATAATAATGAAACAAGAGCCAATAGCCAAATGAAGAATCAAAATGCACAGACAGATACACACAAGTTAATTCAGCTTACTCTAGCCACCAGAGTACGAGTTAACAAACAACAACAACAACAAAGCCTTATGCAGGTTGGCTACATGCATAGTACGACATTATTGTTCTTGTGCTCTATTAACAAACAAGAAAACAAAATTTGTTTCTGCTCCATTTTCTCCAAACAAGACAATGAAGGACGAAAACGCTTACCTATGCCATTGAAGATGGAATCAAGAAACTTCTCCAATCGGAAAATAATTGGACTTCATTAGAGCAGGAGGTATCTTAGTGAATCTTCCTCCTGAGATAAGGTATTATCAATCAAAAATATCAAAACTCAAAGAAACTGAAGAAAAAAGTGAGAAGCATTTTGTCTCTCGCATAGAAAAAGTCCATAGAGCCCAATTCTGCAAGCAAGAATCTTTAACTTTGAATGAAAACAGGGCAACATTATATTAATGAATTGGGCACCGACCCGCCAATAAACGATGCCCAATTACCCCCACCGTTGGATTGTTTTGTTACATCTTCCCGGATTCCAAATACTTTATTAAACATATTTCATAAACGTGTTGGCGTGTGGCGATGAAGTGGATTCCGGGACCCACAAAACAGTGAAAGAAAGTCGGGTGATCATGAATGGTATTTTTGCAGATTTGCGGCACTGGAGGGCGTGGAAAAAGGAATTTTTGCTATTGGTGATTCTTCTCCTCGTGATTTCTCTCAAATTGCTTCCATTTTTTCCGACTTGGGAGTATCATCGTTATTCCTTGCACATGCCACGCGAGAGAGAGATTCTTTATTTCTTTCTTTTAGTCTTATACTATTAATAAAAAAAATTACTTTAATCTCTTGGAAATTTTTTAGATCCAATCATCTACTGATAAATTTTTTGTTTCAACAAATATTTCCTACATGTGTTATATGAATTTTTTTTGTCTTTCGGTTCAATTCTAATTCTAATGTTCACATATATATACAAATATATATATATATATATATATATTCAATTCTGATGATTTGTAATTAGTCAATTAAAATATCTATACTTTATCTTGATAAGTATGGGAAAATTACATTCCATCTTTCTTAAAGTTTATCTTAAAATACTTCGTCATGCTTTAAAGTATTACATTTTTCAAAAGTCATAGTGTGTTTTTTTTTTTTTTTGGTCTAGAATCGGTATGTATTTCTTGTCATACTTAACCAGTAGGTATTAGTTTTAGTATTCGTTTGAATTAGTGGTAGAAGTTGTTTTTATAATATGATTTACGATATACGAGATAAGTATGTAAGAGAAATTTTATCTCGACTTACATAAACATAATTCTCAAATGTCAATTTAAATAGCCCCTTAGTTGAAGAGGCTTTAACCTCTTAAATATAAAGTCTCCGGTCTAAGTACTTGTGAATGTAAGAAGTTTATACATATCTTATATGACTAATATATGTCTGTACAGTTTCGGTTATGATGTACCTATAATTTGTTACTCCCTTCGGTCCTAATTATAGGACATATTTACCTAACTTTTGAGAAATTAAGAATAATGATTAAATTAGTCAATCATATTTATTTTTCTAAAATACCCTTATTTAAAATTTAAATATACTGCCTCACACACGACTTCTCCAAACTCTCACATAATCTGGCGTTGTCAATCTCCCTCAACAACTTCCGATCTACTCTTATTAAATTATTACTGTGTTTAATTATTATTGAGAAAGTATCAATAGGGGTATTTTGGGAAGAAATTGACAAAAATTAGAACTTTGTCCTATAATTAGGACCAAGATCAACTCTCAAATGTTTTCCTATAATTAGGACCGGAGGGAGTATTTTAAAAATAATATGGAACTATGGAAGTGGCTTGAGAAATATTGAGATTTGAAACTATATATAATTTAATATATTGGTTGACTTATTTCCTTGATACGTGATTATGAAGGTTTAGTAGTTGACTTTCGATATTACACATTTTTTAAAGGAAATGACTTTAATCACAAAAAAAATAATACTCTTCCAATCCTTAATATAAGATATAGTTAACTATTTTTGGGAGAGATTAAAAAAGTTAAATAAGTTAGCTAATCATAGCATATGTCATTTATCATTTAATTATATGTCAATCCATAAGTCAGATAAATTAATTTAGTATAAAAAAGATAAATATCAACACTTTAAAGTAATTTATCTAACTTCCTTAATCTCTTCGAAAAAGTTAACTATGTCTTATATTAAAGACATGCGGAGTAACAACTTAACCATAGTCAAATTGATATTATGTGATATAACCGTCGTTCTCTATTAAACAATATGTGCGTTGCTCCCTCTGGTCCTATTTATAAGAGCTCGATAATAAAATTACACAGTTTAAGAAAATGGTTAAAATTAGTTAAAAATATTAAATATGTTTTGAAATAAACTTTTTTTTTAAGTATATCCTTCTTTATAAGGGGGCAAGTAAGAGAGAAAAATAGAATAAATATAAGTATCACCAACTCTTTAATTAATACAATATATATAATTAATGAGGGGTACAAATGAAAAACAAACTCATTAAGTATTGAGACAATTTTTGTCCGGCTCTTATAAAAAGGATTAAAACAATTCAAACTTTAGGTTCTTATAAAAATGATAGGAGAGACTATATTTTTTTTTGTCAAAATATATATCTTATATATGACCAAACGGGAAAAAAAAAAGTATACCAAATAAAGTATCATAACACTCGATCAATTGTATTGCAAAATTGTTTCTTGTTATTTTAAATAATAGAATCTTTCTTTATATGTTGTACAGAAATTTAAAAAATTAAGGGAAAATATCTGAAAAAGACCTTTAAAAATACTTAAGAATAAAAAAAATATTCTAAATATTCATGATACTAAAGAAGTGTAAGGGTCTGATTTATCTTTTTCTAAATTAAATGGAAATGATATACATTTTCCTATGAGTTTGAAAAACATGCTCTCATTTTTTTAAGGGTTTAACAAGTTTGGATAAGGTTTTCACAAACTCCAATTTAAAATTCACCACTTGCTATAATGGCAAGGCATTGATTCTCACTTCTGATAAAAGTTTTACAAATTCATGTAAGATTTTTACAAATTCCAATTCAAAATTCACCACATCCTATAATGGCAATGCATTGATTCCTGGTTGTGATAAGGGTTTCAAAAGTTCAGATAAGGTTTTAACAAGTTCTGATAAGATTAAAATTCCTATTCAAAATTCACCACTTACTATAATGGCAAGGTATTGATTCCCACTTTTAATAAAAGTTTCATAAGTTTAGATAATGTTTTTACAAATTCCAATTCAAAATTCACCAATTGCAGCAATGGCAAGATATTGATTTCCACTTATGATAAATGTTTCACAAGTTTAAATAAAGTTTTAACAAGTTCTGATAAGATTTTTATAAATTCTAGTTCAAAATTCACCGCTTGCTACAATAGCAAGGTATTGATTTCCACTTTTGATAAAAGTTTTATAAGTTCATATAAGGTTTTAGCAAGTAATTCCAAATAAAAAATCACCACTTGTAATAAATGACAAAGTATTAATTCTTACTTCTGATAATGGTTTCCCAATTTAATATAAGATTTTAACGAGTTCTTATAACCTTATCTGATAGCAAGTAGTAAATTTTGAATTGAAATTTGTGAAAATCCTATTAGAACGTGTTAAAACCTCATATAAACTTGTTAAACTCTTGTAAAAAATGGGAGCATGTTTTTTAAACTCAGAGGGATATTTTTATCATTTCTATTTAATTTTGAAAAGGACAAATTAAGTCCTTACACATCTCTAGCATTATAAATATTAGAAACACATTTTTATTTTTTATCATTATTAAAGTTTTTTTTCAATAATTTCAAAAAAAAAAAGGTGGACTCTTCCGGCTTTCTAGTTAATGTGATTTATTATATTTTATTAAAATAAAATATTTTTATTTTTATTTTTTTAATTCTCATGGTGCATATCTAATACAATTTATAGAACATATAATGTAAAAACGTTGACCAGTTGATGTTCTTTTTTAATTAAAGAATCAAAATGGTATTAAAACGAGGATAATGTAGTTATAACAAAGATTCTAGTGAGGGATAAGCATAGAGAAAAGCTATAAGTTCAGGATTAGGTACTTTAATAAATCTTATATTAACATTAAGGGTCTGTTTGGTTGGATGGGAGGGGATGAAAAATGACTCATTCCCCTTGTTTAGTATGAAAAATAGGAGGGGATGGGCCCAAAAAAGGGGATCCAAATCCCTCCCACTCCCTCAAATTGATTCTCTCCAATTTAGGGGGTTTTGGAGGGTGCCCAAAATTTGTGACTATTTTGCCCCCATAGTCTTTTCATATTTTCAATTATATCCTATGAGTCTTCAATAAAAATATAACTTCTTCTTCCTCACTAGCGGAAATATACATACTCAGATTTTTTCTGTTGATAGGTGATTTATCTGCTGCAGAATTTTTTTTTTTCTCTTGGGCTATTATGTTGTTTTAGAGTGTTTATTCTTGTTTAGTACATGCTTCTCTAGTGTAGGGTAAAGACACATGCTCATTTTTTTCATTGCCATTTTGCACCTAATTAAGCATTGTCACTTAGAAACAATTTTTTTAAGTTTTTCTACCATTTTTTTTTTCAAGTCCTCTACATTTTTTTTTTCAATAGAAGGAATTTTTCATTTAATTTGACATGATAATTGCTGAAATATTCATATAACGAGAAATTAAGTTGGGGGGAATTGAAAACTATTTCCATTTTATATCTTCATCATTTTTTTTATAAATTATATAATTTATATTGAGGTGTAAATTAATTTAAATCATTTATATAAGGAAAAATATATAAACTAATGTCTAAAGATAAAATAGTAAATTAAATATTATTTCCCCTCTCCCTTAAACCAAACAAAGAATCATTAAAAAACTTTTTCCTTCCTCCCTCTCCAACCAAACAAAATAAAGTGATCCTCCATCCCCTCCCTTTAAACCAAACAACCCTAACACAGAAATTAAGGAAGTGCAGTAAATTTTGTGTGATTATGCTGCTGGATCTTATAAGAGTCCACTTGCAAATGCTAATATGCTTTTTTGATGCCCATAGATGGAAATCTTCTTCATCAGAGACAAACAATGATAGGTGAGCCGTAAAAGCTGACTTTCGAAATAAGAGTTGACTAGTTGATTTTGTTTTTTTTGAGTGAAGGTGCATCCATTTACCTAATCCATTCTAAAGTATACCTAATCCATTCTAAAGTATGTAAAGGTGTAATTAATATCCTAAATTATTTTTGAAAGTGTAATCATCAATCTAAATTAATTTTAGAGGTGCAATCAGTATCCTAATATATTAAAAATGAAATAATTACACTCATTCATTTAAGAAATTTAATATATTCCTATGATTGAAATTGATAATTTAATATGAATAAAAGTTTCCTCTGATTTCGATTTGGTTTTTTCTTTTATTTAGATCTCGAGATTCAACAAGACTAAAGACAAATACTTTCATCACAATGATAGGGGAACAATGAAGTGCTGGAACTATGATAGGCTCCATTTTTAATATATTAGGGATAAAACTGTACTCTTAAATACTAAAAGAAAGGATAAACATTTTGAAGATCGATGAAAGAGAAAAGAAAATAGTGATACAATAAACAGAGTTGATATTCTGTTAGTAAATAAATATAATTGCTCTATTTTTAATATATTAGGGTGCTGATTATACTTCCAAAAATATATTAGGATGCTGATTACAATGTTAAATATTTTAGAATACTGATTATATTTTTAAAAATGGATCGAGATGCTGTGTGCGACTTTACAATTTTTTTTTTTTTGGCCCACGACTGATTGATGTTGATAATTGTCCTTTTGGAGATATTAAAAGCTGTGAAGTTGTTTCAATAGTATATGTGTCAGTGCCAGTGTCAGTGACGAGGGCAATGAGCTATGATAGCAGTAACCCATTGGTCGCGTCTATAGTTTACTAAAATGCCGTCTCTTTCATGATTTATAGAGGATTTATTTATCATTGGTCCATCTGGCTGTTGTTACTTGTTAGTATTAATTTTTTCATAATACTCTTTCAGATAAGAGTTATTTATTTAATTTAATTAGATTAAAGATATTAATTAAATTAGTTGATATGTTATACTTTTCCTAAAACATCATAATTATATTCATTAATTTCTCATTTTTGACTTGATTATTATTAAAAGAGTATTAACAAATGTCACTTAAAAAAATATTCATAAATATATAAAATAGGTTTTATATTTATTATTAACATAAACTTCATAATTATTTCATATATTGAGAACAAACATAACAATACATTAGCAAAGGATAATTAAATTCATTTTGATTTTATAATATGTACTACATGTTAATTGGTAATATTATAATGTATAAAATATTTTACAATAATAGGCGGAGAGGGGAAGACAAATTATGGAGAACACAGTTCAGCCGACAATGTACGACCAACAATAATGAACACAATTTATCGAATATGAGGTAAGTATATGATAAATAAGTATATGAGAGGAGTGTTATTTCGACTTACGTATATAAACACTTATAAATCTTTTATAAGTGATACCAAACATGCACACCTTATATTCAAAATATAAGTAAATTTTAACCCCTTGGTTGCAATTAAGGGTAAAGCGGATAACTTATTAACTTTTTAAATTAAAAAATCCAACTTAATTTCTATTTAAGCCTATTTCACGTCTCTCTTCTTTTTTAAATATCCAATATGTGTCACTAATAAATAGGAGTAAAATCAAAAACTTGTAATTTATAAATATATTAAGGATTGCATAGTATATTTTGAATGGCAGGGATTGCAACTTATTTTAAAGCATGCGTATTGCTGTTTATATGCTCACGTCTACCATTTTTTTTAAAAGGAAGAAGCACAACTTCTGTTCGCCGCGTACACACACACACAGATATATATATAAGAGAAAAGGACAAAGGTGAGGTGGGTGTCAAAAAAAAAACAGAGAGCAGAGACAGGGAGGGAAGGAGGGCAACACCCAGGATCATGACAGCATGTAATAGTGACCAGGATTAAAATAAAAGGTTAAAAAAACATGTATTAATTACGCATTCACATTTTAATAAAGCCCGCTGTGCCCTATCAGGGCCTTTAGGCGTCCCCAAAACTAAAAAGAATGCATAAAGATTCAAAATTTCCTTCAAAATTATAATTATGTTATTGTGTTCTTTTTACTTCTTTTTTTCTAAAAATAGATGTCTCATGGAAAATTAAAATATATTTTTTTCGGTAGTATAGAACATATAATGTTAAAAAGTTGACTAGTTGGTGTTCTTTTTTAATTAAAGAATCAAAATGGTATTAAAAGGAGGATAATGTAGTTATAGCAAAGATTCTAGTGAAGGATAAGCATAGAGAAAAGCTATAAGTTCTGTATTAGGTACTTTAATAAATCCTATGTTAACATTAACAAAGAAATTAAGCAGGTGCAGTAAATTTTGTGTGTCCAAGTTGCTTGGATCTTATAAGAGTCAACTTGCAAATGCGAATATGCTTTTTTGATGCCCATAGATGGAAATTCGCTTCATCAGAAACAAACAATGATAAGGGAACAATATAATGCAATTCAGTTTATCAAGGGAATGTCGTCTTTTTCATTCAAGTTGCCGTATAAGCTGACTTTTGAAATATAGAGTTGAGTAGTTGATGTTGATAATTGTCCTTTTGGAGATATTAAAAGCTATGAAGTTGTTTTAATAGGATATGTGTCAGTGTCAGTGACGAGGGCAGTGAGCTATGATAGCCGAAACCCATTGATCCGGTCTATATTTTAATAAAATGCTGTCTCTTTCATGATTTAGAGAGGATTTATTCAGCTAATGGGTTTGGCACAGTTGGTTAAGGTCTTGTCACCCCGATCATAAGGGAGTGTGTTCGAACCCTCTGATCGATGGGGAGATTTCATTAGTAGGCGATCTCGTAAGTCCCTTGTAAGCGCTCGAAGACCTCTGGGGCCGTACCCTGACCTTAGTAGGGGACTGGTGCCAAACCTACCTTAACTTTTTATTATAAAAAAAAAAGAGAGGATTTATTCATCATTGGTCCATCTGGTGGATACTAGTATTAATTTTTCCATAATACTCTTTTAGTTCTCAATTTAAGATTTATTTATTTAATTTGATTAGATTAAATATGTTGGTTAAATTAGTTGATATGTTATGATTTTTCTAAAACATCATAATTATTTTCATTAATTCTTTATTTCTTACTGATTATTATTAAAGGAGTATTAATAGAGGTTAATTAGAAAAAGATTCATAAATATAAAAAATAGATCTTATATTTATGATGAACATCAACTTCTTAATTAAGCCATATACTAAGGACAATTGGAGTAATACATTAGCAAAGGATAATTAAATTCATTTTGATTTTATAATATGTAGCACATGTTAATTGGTAATATTAGTTATGTATAAAATATTTGACAATAATAGGCGGGAAGAGGAAAACTAATTATGGAGAGCACAGTTTAGTGTCCGTTTGGATTAGCTGTAAAGAAGTGGCTTTTTTTATCATCTAACTTTTGGAAAAGTAAGGTAGGAAAAAAAGTGAAAATGTAAATGTGATTTGTGTTTGGATTAGCGGTGGCAGAAGTGACTTTTTTTTTTCTAACCTTGAACCTGTTTGGATTAGAGTTTGAAAAGCCCGTTTAGATGCAAAATAATTGAAAATGGCATGAATCATATATATATATATATATATATTATTTGTATATATTGTGATAACTGAAGTGAAAAATTAAATTAAAACAACAATTTGATAAAATACAATAAGCCAGATTAATACATTTTTTGGGACATTATTACATGATTAAGTACTAATTTGAGGATTAGAGAAAGTTACAGAAAAGATTTATAAATATAGAAAATAGGTTTTATATTTATTATGAACATCAACTTCCTAATTATGTCATGTATTGAGGACAAGCGGAGTAATACATTAGCAAAGGATAATTAAAGGGAGAATCCTTTAAAAAGAACTTGGAAATTGAAAAATGCAAACCAAGTATTTTTAGAAAAAAAAAATTGAGAATTACTTATCAAATTTCGACATTTTCAAATTAACTCTTGATAAAAGAATTTGATTTGTCATTTTCTAATTTCTAAATTCTTTTTATGGGATTCTCCCATGATTAAATTCATTTTGATTTTATAATATGTAGTACATGTTAATTGGTAATATTATAATGTATAAAATATTTTACAATAATAGGCGGAGAGAGGAAAACTAATTATAGAGAGCACAATTTCGCCGACAATGTACGACCGCCAATAATGAACACAACTCGTCGGATAGACAATAATTCTGTATTCCTTATATTCAAAATATAAATACCCCCTCCGTTCTAATTATAGGATAAAGTTAATTTTTTGGAAAAATTAAGGAAACCAATTAAATTACTTTAGAGTGTTTATATTTTTAGTATCCTTAGATTATATATTAGTTTATTAGTCAAAGTAATTAGTTTGGAGAAAAAAATAAAAATAAAAATACTCTAAAACAATTTAATTGGCTTCCTTAATTTCTCCAAAAAAAATCAATTTTATCTTATAATTAGGACCGGAGGGAGCAAATTTTAGGGAAAAGGCTAAAAAAAAATGTTAGAATATAAGAAAGGATAAATAAGAGCTTCGAAATTATAAAATTTTAAGTCAGTATGGTATTATTAGTATGGTGAATAAAAATGTGAGATTATGAAATATCGGCAAAAAAACGTCCTTACCCTTTGACTCTCCCTCTCTCTCAACTTTAAATAACAACACATGTCTTTTTATTAATAACACTGTATTTTATATTAATAACTCCACATTTTTCTTTTATAACTTCATATGTCAAGAATCAATATATATTCTCAAAAACCATTCGTGTTTCCCCTTACGCTAATATGCTTTTTTGACGTCTATAGATGGAAATTTGCTTCATGAGAAACAAACAATGATAAGTGAGCCATATACGCTGACTTTCGAAATATAGAGTTCACTAGTTTATGCTTTTTTTTTTTTTTTGGCCAAAGACTAATTGATGTTGATAATTTTTATTTTTTTTTTGACCTGGAGATGTTGATAATTGTCCTTTTGGAGATATTAAAAGCTATGAAGTTGTTTCAATACTTCAATAGTATATGTGTTAGTGTCAGTGACGAGGACAATGAGCTATGATAGCAGTAACCCATTGATCGCGTCTATATTTTAATAAAATGCCGTCTCTTTCATGATCTATAGAGGATTTATTCATCATTGCTTCATCAGGCGGATACTAATCCTATTAATTTTTCCATAATGTTCTTTCCGTTCTAGATTTATTTACCTAATTTGATTAAATGAAATTAAGAAGTTAAATTAGTTAATATGATATGTTTTACCTAAAACATCATAATTATCTTCATTAATTCCCCCATCTCTCACTTGATTATTATTAAACGAGTATTAATAGAGATCAATTAGAAAAAGATTCATAAATATAAAAAATAGATCTTATATTTATGATGAATATCAACTTCTTAATTAAGCCATATACTAATGACAAGTGGAGTAATACATTAGCAAATGATAATTAAATTCATTTTGATTTTATAATATGTAGCACATGTTAATTGGTAATACTCCCTCCGGTCCTAATTATAAGATAAAGTTGACTTTTTTGGAGAAATTAAGGAAGTCAATTAAATCACTTTAGAATATTTATATTTTTAGTATCTTTAGATTATATATCAGTTTATTAGTCAAATTAATTAGTTTGAAGAAAAAAATAAAAATAAAAATATTTTAAAGTGATTTAATTGGCTTCTTTAATTTTTCCAAAAAGTCAACTTCATCTTATAATTAGGACCGGATGGAGTATTAGTTATGTATAAAATATTTGATAATAATAGGCGGGGAGAGGAAGACTAATTATGGAGAGCACAATTTAGCCGACAATGTACGACGGAATCAATGAACACAATGTGTCGGATAGACAATAATTTTGTATTCCTTATATTCAAAATATAAGTAAATTAAGGGTAAAGCGAATAACTTATTAGATTTTTAAATTAAAAAATCCAACTTTATTTCTATTTAAGCCTAGTTCATGTCTCTCTCCTTTTTTTTAATATCCAATATGTGCCACTAATTAATAGGAGTAAAATAAAAAAACCTGTAATTTATAAATATATTAAGGATGGCATAGTATATTTTGAATGGGAGGGATTACGACTTAATTTAAAGCATGCGTACTGCTGTTTATATGCTCACGTCTACTTTTTATTTGAAAAAAAAAAAAAAGAGGTAGAAGAACAACTTCGGTTCTCCTCGTAGACGTCATATATATATATATAAAAAAGAAAAGGACAGAGTGAGGTGAGGGTAGAGAACAGAGACAGGGAGGGAACCCCAAGATCATGACAGCATGTAACAGTGAGTAGGATTAAAATAAAAATAAAAATTAAAAAAATCATGTAATAGCGACCCATTCACACTTTAATAAAGCACAGCGTGAGGGGGGGGGGGGGGACAATTTCATTAAATCTAATTGTGTTTGTATTAGTTTTTTTTAATAATTTTTATGATTTATGAGATAAGTGTGTGTGAGAAGTTTTATTTTAAATTGTACAAATTTAGGTTTGAAACCTAGGTTTGGATATTTGCCAAACACCCCATAAGGGGGTGATATAATTTTAGTTAATCCCTAAAATTTTCTGAAACTTCACTATCTTCTATAGGTTAAAATGAAATTAAGTTGTGTGAGTGAAAAAATAATGATGCCCTTCTTTTATTTTTTTAGAAGAATATTTACAAGACAAATAAGAAAATTTATGAGATAAATAAAGACATTTACAAGATAAATAAATGGATTGGAAAGAATGTAAGGAATTAAAAATATTTTGACTATTTATAAGATAAATATAAAAATTCACAAGATAAATATAGGTATTTACAAGATAAATAAAGAGGTTCGAAAGAATTTAGGGAATTAAAAATATTTTATCCATCTATAAGACAAATATAAAAATTTAATAGATAAATATAATCATTTATAAGATAAATAAAGTAAGAACATCCTTATCTTTTTATCTTCAAAACTTAATTTTATTTTGACGCAAAGAGAAGTTTAAGAAAGTTTTGGTGGTTGATTGTATTATGTGACATTCTTGGGGCTCAAAGAAATATAAAAAAGAGATAATTAAATTTAAGTCCCATAAAAAAAAAGAAGAAGAAATAAAGAGCTCCTAAAATTGTTAAGGACAAGTATTTTTTCAGTTTTTTAATATAGAACTTGAATATAATTAAAAAGAAAAAAGCACACAACGCGCACGCCATCACCCTCCGTTGCTAATCCTTTTTAATAACTACTTACGTTCTTTCCACTCCTATATTTGCCACGCGCTCACTGGGGCCTTTGATCTCTTTATTCTCCAGCCCATTCTTGTTGGGTCTTCTAAAGATTGCTTAATATATGACATATTCAAATTGGTGTTGAAAAAGTATGTTTAGATAAATACATGTTCAATTCTTAAGTGTGGCAGGCTGAACGGTTCTGATTAATTCTGTTCTTTCATCTCTGTCGTTTCACCAGATGCAAACCACCATCCTTCCCAAAGGGGTACTTCAGGATCTTGAGAGATTGAATAGGAACTTCTTCTGGAACCAAGGGCAAGAAGGAAAGAAAATGCATCTTATTTCCTGGGAGACAATTAAAAAGGACAAGAAAGAAGGCGGTCTTGGTATTAAAGACCTTACAAGCCAGAATGAAGCCCTCATTATGAAATTGTGCTGGAATCTAATTACTAGGCCTAATGCTTTATGGGTGAGAGTCCTCAAAGCTAAATATGGATGTGGAGTAGATAGGTTCCCAAGGGTTGAAAGGAAAAGATCTCAGTCGGCTGTTTGGAGCGCGATCACGACTGTTTGGGACTCATTTAGGAAATCTGTAGGCAGCAAACTCCGGAGCGGTAATTCAACGAATGCTTGGTGGGACCTCTGGACTAATCTTGACCATCCACTCATGTACTACGTTGACAAGAATCAGAACCTAATCAATCCGGACGAAATGGTCAATAATTTTGTTGGCCCTGACGGAAGATGGGACCTGCACAAATGGGCCATGTTCTTACCGTGGTGGGTGATTGAAAAGATTAAGTGTGTCCCCCCTCCTTCCCTAACGGGTCATGATTTGTTTTGGTGGCGAGAATCATCTGATGGTAACTTCAGCGTAAGATCAACTTATTCAATGATTTATTCGACACGTTCTGAGACGCCGGATCCTTTCTGGCAACGTATCTGGAGATGGCCAATCCCTGAGAAAGTCAAGTACTTTATGTGGCAATTGTTCCAAGAGAGAATTCCTACAAATTCAGTTCGAGCTAAGAGAGATGTGAGGATAAACTCTGAGTGTCCTTTTGAGTGCAACTGTGAGGAAACACCTATTCATTCCTTGAGAGATTGTGAGATTGCTAGTAGTGTGTGGCTTTCTTGTACTAACCCATTATATCACTCTGTTTTTTTCTCTGGCAATCTGCAGGTCTGGATCAAATGGAACATGAGGCACTCCCCTGGAAGCGGCAAAGTATCGAAATGGCCCTGGCTTAGGGTCTTTGGTTCTTTGTGCTGGCTCTTATGGAAGAACAGATGCAGAAGAGCTTTCGAAGGATCGTGCGATCAGACACAACAACTCTTACATAGAGGACTGCATTTCCTTCACGAAGGCATAGAAGAGGGACGTTTCAGACACAAGATACTGCGAGTTCCAGATAGAGACTCAGATAGGTGGATCACTCCTCCAAATGGCTATGTACGGGTTGACGTGGATGCGGCTTTAGACGAACATCGGCACTCTGCTATCGGAGGAGTTGTGCGTAACAGTTCAGGAGCTTGGTTATGTGGTTTTCAAAAACATTCAGGATTTTCCATTGGGTCCACAGCTTCAGAACTCCAGGCTATTTTGACCGGATTACAAGTTTGTAAATCCATGAACTTCACGAAGGTGAGGCTGTACGCTGACTCAACCGAAGCACTTCAGTTACTCTTTCAGACAGGGGGTTCCTATCATCCTCTTCACAGTGAAATAGAGGAAATCAGGGGTTTAATATACAGGAATTGGGACTTGGAGATTCATCACACGCACAGGGAGGTTATTGCATGTGCAGATCTGCTGGCAAAAGCGGCTCTAGATTCAAACAATGACCTATCCTTACTTTACCACCCTCCAGGGTTCTGTTTGATCCAAATGTTAGCGGATTTAAGCTAACATTTGGTTTTTTTCCTATGCGTACTGTTTAACGCTGATTTCTATTTGAGTATGTCGACACTCCCAAGAGATTGCTTCTCTTGTCATTGTAATTTAAAAAAAGATAAATACATGTTTAGACAAATGGAAATAAAAATCTTCTTACAAATGCATCTCGTATATTTTAAGTTATAATAAAAAAATAAATTTTATTACTAATCCAAACAGACACGTAAATACGTAAATGATACCTATATAGTTACATATAAGGATCAAGAAAATACCCATGTAGTTAAATGGGAGCATCAAGGAAAAGTGGTTGCATTTATTACTCAACAGTGGATCGAACTCTAATGGTGGGATACCTGTAGAAAGGAGGAAAAAGTAGGGAAAATTCTAAAAAATTACATTAGAAATATTAAAAAGATAAATCAGTACATTGAAAATTGGAAAAGACGGATCAGGTGGGTGTCAGAGATGTGAGGAATCTGTCCTTTTGAAATTTCGGCCAAATGACAAAAATGCCCTTCAGCAATTCATCTCCACTTCGGAATAACAACATGATTCTCGTAATTAACAACTTCGGATTTGATATTAACAACTTCAATTTTTCTTTTACAATTAACAAGTTTCAGGGTCAATAACAACACATATATCTTAATTAATAACTTTGGATTCAATATTAACAACTCCAATATTTTCTTTCACATTTCATTCCCCACTTCAGAATAAAAACATGATCTTCGTAATTAATAACTCCGGATTCGACATTAACAACTTCAATTCTTCTTTGACAATAACAAGTTTCAGGGCCAATAACAACACCTATCTCTTAATTAATAACTCCTGATTCGACATTAACAACTCCAATTTCTTCTTTCACAATTAACGAATTTCACGGCCAATAACAACACCTATATCTTAATTAACAACTCCAGATTCGACATTAACAACTTCGTATTTGATATTAACAACTTAAATTTCTTCTTTCACACTTAACAAGTTTCAAAGCCAATAACAACACTTATCTATTAATTAACAACTCCAATTTCTTTTTTCACAATTAACAAGTTTCAGGGCCAATAATAACACCTATCTCGCCATTAACAACTCCGGATTTGCCATTAACAACTCCTATATTGTTATTGTGACTGAGGGCTGAAGGGCATTTTTGTCATTTGATCGAGATTTCAAAAGAACAGATTCCTCACATCTCTGACTCCTACCTGACCCGTCTTTTTCCATTTTCAATATATTGATTTGTCCTTTTTATATTTCCAATATATTTTTTTAGAATTTTCCAAAAAAAAGTAAACTATTTTAAAGCATGCGTATTGCTGTTCATATGCTCAAGTCTACTTTTTTTGTTTTTTAGGAACAAGAACATCGGCTGTTTTCCGCGTAGACCGGTAGCTAAATGACGTCATATATATATATATATATATATAAAAGAAAAGGACTGAGGTGACGCGCAGGTAGAGACCAGAGCCAGGGGGAAGGATTAAAATAAAATAAAAATAAAAATAAAAAAAAGCAGGAAATAGTGACGCATTCACACTTTAATAAAGCACAATATACCCAAAAACAAACAAACAAACAAAAAAAGCAAATTTCATTGAATCTTAAGAAGATGACTTCCCCAAAAAATTTCTAAACTTTACTGTGCCCTACGAATAAAAATAAAATTAAGTTATGTGGGTGAAAAAATAATAATGTCTTTCTTTTAATTTTTTAGAAGAGTATTTACAAGATAAATAAGGACATTTATAAGATAAATAAAAAGATTCGAAAGAACGTAAGGAATTAAAAACATTTTGACTATTTAGAAGACAAATATGAAAATTCACAAGATAAATATGGGCATTTACAAGACCAATAAAGACATTTACAAGACAAATAAATGGATTCAAAAGAAATTAGGGAATTTGGCCATTTATAAAATAAATATGAAAATCTATATATCTAATAATACTAATCCACCAAGCTGATTGCTCTTATGCGGCTTCCCATCGGCTACACACTCATATTACTGTTCACAAGGGGTAAATGGCTTACTGCCAAAAAAAAAAAAGGCATCGGCTTTATTTGAGCTCTTGGCTTCATTAATTACGCTTTGGGCTTCGTGATACACACACAGAAGCCATTCTCTCACCAAAACGCCTCCTCCTATCTTCCTTGACCTTCTCTCACCAAAACGCCTCCTCCTTTGTGCTCAGTGATTAGAGAAAAGACAGAGAACGAGGCGGTTGAGAAATTCTAATGGTCATGGTGGTGGCCGATAAGAGGAAGAGGGAAAGGACGGTGGTGATACCGACGGCCAAACAATGCTCTGGGTTGAAGCTGCTCCGATCTCTCTCTCTGCTCTGATCTGCGGTGCCTCTGGTCTGGTTCAAGAAGGTCGAAGCTATTCTGGTGTGTTGCTGCGGCGTGATCTGAAGCTCTGGCTTCTGTCTTCTCCGTTGTGTTGGAGGGTGAAGAAGAAGAAAAAGACATCGTCGGCTACAATAGTGGAAGAGATGAGGTCGTCGGAGACGGAGATGTGATGTTTACTAGATGTGATTGAAAAAAATTCTAGCAGTCACGGTGGTGGCTGATGAGAGGAAGAGGGAAAGGACGGTGGTGATACTGACGGCCAAACAATGCTCCGGGTTGAAGCTACTCCGATCTCTCTATCTGCTCTGATCTGCGGTACCTTTGGTCTGGTTCAAGAAGGTCGAAGCTATTCTGGTGTGTTGCTGCCATTAGTTTCTTCTTCTAGAGTCGTGATTGAAGAGGCAAAGGTGACTGGACCAAGGGAGGTACATTTTTTGGAGCTCAGGTTCGAACCAAACAAATTCATTCTCTGCTTTTCTGGTCAAGGAGACTGTTCCTAATGCTCAATGATTTTTTTTTCATTTTTATTCGTCCATACCCATTATTTTCCTAGAGACAGCGGCGATAGCGACAAAGAATCAATGACGATGAAGCTGGGCCCTTTTCTGCAAATACAGGCTTGTATGGCCGAACCGGGCAAGCACCTTTTAACTATGAAGAAAGGAGAGAAATTCATTGTGATTCCTTATGCTGTTAAAGCGATGGACATGTCTTTTAGATTCTCTGTTCATGAATTTGTGTAGGTTCTTCTGATTTTGCGTGTAAAAAGCATTCATCTGGTCTTTCATTTTGGAAAAAGCCTAATTTTATTTTGGTCTTTCAAATACTTCCCTTTCAAAACACCCACCCAAAGAATCTCTGTGTTATTAAATATTTTGTAGACTAGTTGGGAGAGGATAGCCCTGTTTTGCGCTTCAAGCTTTAATAAGCCACAACCCCCATGCTTAAGAGGCTGGCAGAGATAAGCCCATTTTATATGGTTGACCCCCTTATGATCTTCAGAATAACCCTATATGAACTGTCTTATGACTTTTTCTATTTCTGCATAGCAAGTATAAGGAAGCATCGTGCTTTGCATTGCATAAAGTGGCACTGATGAAAGGATCGATTTTGTAAGATTTTATGCGCCCAGCAAGGGAGAGGGACTTGCTTTTCCAGTTTGCAAGCTTAGATTGAATCCTCTCTAGTATGTACCTGTAAGTGTTTGCTGATACACGTGCAGTTATTAAAGGGGCACCTAGATACCTACTAAGAGCTTCAGTTTGTTGGTAACCCAAGCTATTGCATATATTACGTCTGAGTGGGAGCTTCACATTCTTTGAAAGTTTTGGTTTACTGATCTTATGCCCAGAAGTGAGACAAAATTCATGCAACACTTTCTCGATCACTTCAGCTTGAGAAATAGTAACATTCCCAAAAATAATGAGATTATCCACAAAGAAAAGGTGTGATAGTGGGACTCCATTTCTACCCATCTTAATTGTTTTCCATGCTCGACTTTGCACCGTAAGATTAATTGCTTTTGATAAACACTCCATGCATAGCACAAAATTATAAGGTGAGATGTGTTACCTTGTCTAATATCTCTCTTTAGTATAAATGTATATGATAGTGTACTATTCCAGAGTACTCTCATAGATGAAGTAGTAATGCAATTCATGATTAAAGCCGCCATCTCCTTTGGTAACCCATCATTTAAAGCATCATTAATGAAATCCCAATTGACTTTGTCAAAAGCTGAAAAGCTTTTTCAAGGTATACTTTGATGGCCATCCATCCCCCTTCCCTTGTTTATTTCTCATAGAGTGTATAACTTCTTGAGCTATGATGATGTTATCAATTATACTCCTCCCTTGGATGAAACTTGTTTGTTGTTGTCGATAAGCTTTGGCAAGACGTCCCTTAGTCTATTGGCAATAACCTTTGTCACTGTTTTGTACACAATTGAACATAAGCTCATTGAATGAAACTCAATAAGAAGAGTGGGCCTGTTGGTTTTTGGGATTAATGCAATCAAGGTCTGATTTAGATAAGGATCAAGTGGCTTCCTTAACAAGAGATCCTGCATGAGCAAAAGGAGCACACGGCCAACTATATTCTACTGGTTTTGAAAGACAAGCGCATGAAGCCCATCAATTCTCGGGGCTTTAAGCGGCTTTATCTCAAACAGTGCCTGCTTAATTTCATCAAGAGTAAAGGATCTTTCCAGAGCAACAAGATTAGAAGCAGGTATTGAAGGAAACTCACCTTTAATGGCTGGGGAGTAAAATACTAGATCCTTTAGAAAGTATAGATTAATAGAAAAAATCACGCACTAACTTGGTAATTGTTCATCATCAGTGATCCAATCTCCTTGTGCGAACTTAATTTGTGGGATACGATTTTGGTGTCTTCTTATCAGTGCCTTGGTATGATAAAATGAGGTATTCCTATCTCATAAGCAAATCCAGTTTGAATTTTATTTTTGTATCCATAAAATCTCCTCTTGCAAACAAATGTCTTCATACTCTTCACACAGGGATTGGTCTAGCTCAATGAGAAAGTCTAAGAAGGGGAGGTCCTCCATTTTAATTTGTATTCCACGAAGACATGATAGGACACGCCTCATGCGCCTCCCAATGTGACCGAATGTCTCTGTATTATACTTTTGGGCTTCAAGCGTGAAAGATTTAATATTGGTTACAATATCTCTTTCTTGGGCCCATGTGCGCTGAACCAGATTGGAAAAATCTGGATGAGTAATCCAGGATGATAAAAAACGAAATAGTTTGCCTGCTGAGTTATGGTTGGTTGTATAGCCCAAATTAATATGAATAGGCCTGTGATCTGATAAGATTTGAGGCAAATGGCACACCCAACTGTTGTGAAACAAATTCACCCATGATTAATTGCAGATTGCTCTATCCAACCTTACTAATAGAGTCCTACGCCTCTAGGTAAACTTGGCCTGTTAGAGCCTAAGTCTAAAAGGCAATGTTTTTGAAAGAAAAATTGAAAGAAAGCGCACCCGTTATTGACCCGATTAGAACCTCCTCTTCGTTCATCCCTGTTGAAAGTTGCATTAAAATCCCTGGCTAACAACCACGGGAGATTTGAGGGAGGCGCTATTTCTGAGAGATCTTGCTAGAGAAACTTCCTTAAACTAGGTTGTGGGCTTCCATATATAGTAGTAAAGAAAAATTGAAAGCTCTTTCCTCGATGGCGGATGTCTATATGCACAAATTGGAGATGGATGACAAGTATGTTCACCTCCACTTTATTGGACCACAAAACCTAAATTCCACTAGAAAATTTGGTAGCTTTAACAAGGTAAGAATATTGAAAGGCCATTCGCCTGATAACCTTGTCCACTTTAACATATGAGATTCTAGGTTCAACTGTAACAAAAATGTCAGGCTTATAGTTACTAACAAAAGATTTGAAAATGGAAGGAAACCTTTTGTCAGAGCCACCTTGACAATTCCAAGTTATTATCGATATAAATTAAACAAATTAGGAAGAAAAACCAGAGTTAAATTCTACTCCTTCAACTAGTATTGCAATAGCCCTTTTATCCAGTTCATCCTGCATTCCATGAGCAATCTCCTTCATAGTCTTAACTGATGGACCAACTGTGCTTTTATTGGGCTTAGCTCCAATGCTTTGGATGTGAAGCCCAGAGGATAGTCTTATACCCCAATTCTTGGATCCTGGGTCTGGAGACTTTGGGATGACCATTTGACTATTTGCATTATGAATTGGGCCTCTATTGTTGGGGTGTTGGCCTACTGCATGGGTAAGTAGTTTGGAACCTTGATTAAATGAAGTGACATGGCTATCTTGGATTATGGTGGCAGAATTGTAATTTTTTGCCAAGTTGGAGGGTGCTTGTAATGCCACATAATGAGAAGAATTAAAGATGCAATTCGCTCCTTGACCCTTGATATGCTCTCCTTTTATCGGGTTTTGTGTTTTGCCTTTTTTATTATCTTTTGCTCTTTGCTTTTTCGTCGTAATGTTGTGCTTTCACCATTGGGGGAATTCCTAACATTCTCGTACACCTCGTGCTGCTCATCATCCATCATTTTTGTGCCATTAAGGGAGTTAAAGCGTGAGGACGTGGGGATGCTTTTGCTACCATGACCTGTATCCCTTTTCCCTTATCTGTTCATTATACACTGTCTTTTCTATACCTGCATCCATTCATCATATGCATGGCTTTCACGCGAGTTTGAAATGTTGCTTGTCTCACACTCGCATCGGAACTGTGTTTTTTCCAGTGCCTCGTCAGTATTCATAACCATTTTTTGGGGGCAAACCTCTTGAAGATGTCTATACCTCCCACAATGGAAGCAAATGATTAGAAGCCCTTCATATTCCACATAAATGGTTTCACCATCAACCTGGATCTTTGAGATAAGTGGCTTGGTCAAATCAATAATCACAGCTAGTGTTGCAAATTTGCCTCGCTCTCCAGAATCGGTATTATAATCCACACGAATCACCTCCCTAAAAACACTACCAAGGGATCTACTAATGTTCTTATAATAATATTTTGCTGGTAATTGTGGAAGTCTAACCCACCCCACTACCTGCATGTTCTTGAGGCTTGAAAGTAAGGATCCATGGTTGAACGGTAAGATAATGTCCAAAGATCACCCAAGATCCATTAATCAAAGTGTTTTGGAAAACTAAATCCACTTTAAATTTCACCAACAAACATTCTTCATCTAAATCTGTTATGTGAAATTTCCCGACTGGCTTCCAAAGATTTTGGAGTTGAGTTCTCAGCTGCCGATATCCGATTTTCCTTCCCAAAAGTTTGACTACCACAGCGAAGCCCATTGTCTTGTTTAAAGTATCAAGAATATAGTTAGCAAAATTTATAGTCGGAATGTTACCGTTCATTCCAATAACCATGTACCCTTGTTGCAGCACCATATCTTCTTCTTCTTCAACTGCATTCTCCTTAACATTTAGGAGTTTGTCTCTAAAGGAAGGCATCAGCTTTGGTTCAGGATCATTGTCCACATTCATGGTGTTAAAGGCCACTTTGTTAGGGACCTCTTGGGTTTCTGGGACACATTCAAGAGATGCAGTGATAGAAACATGTGTTTATGGAATGGAGCATTCAGCCTATATATTGTCTTATTCTTCTTGGTCATCTCTCATTTTCGCTTTCTTAGATGTCCGAGTGTCACGCCCTTACCTTGTTTTAACTTTTTTTCAGAGTATTCTCGGAAAACAATATGCGGTTTAGTGGGCAACACATGAATAACATGAATATACTGATAATAAGTGCATGATTACATAAATTCCCCATAGGGGTTCGTACATGATCATTACCATCAATGTAGCCACACAGGACTACTTGGGTATCTAAACCTGTCCCAGTGAAACAAAGACATCTTCTCATCTTCGTTCCACCGCTGTAATCCCCTCATATGGTTCTTCTCATTGTTCTTAGCATATCTTGTGTCTTTTCCGGTCTAAATTGTTGGTAGGGAAGGGTGAGATTCGAGAGAATCTCAGTAGGAAAACAATACCAATATGCATGTACAATAAATATTTAATGCATGACATGCTTGCATCACATAACTCATGCTCACACAATGACAAATCTGTAAGCTCAATGCTTCAAATAATATACTTATGACCATAGCATAAATTGAAACATAGCTTCAAATCATTCATACATGTTTCACATAATCAAGCAAAGCAATAACTTGCATCAACACACTAATACAAATATCAAATACATGCAGGAGAGTTAAGTTCCGTACCTTAATCCTTTTACGTCTCGAAACGTGTGCCTCGTAAAGCTTGTCAACGACTGGGCTCACAACTTGGTCCTACAATTCCAAATATACAATTTAGACACTTTCATAGTATTTCTGGGGGGTTATATGAGCCTATTATGAAAATTTACTAAAATGCCCTCAGGGACCCGGCCGGGCCCTACAGTATCCAGTCCGACTGTACTTTTCCCAAAATTTTGATATGGGCTATTCTGACATATTTTTGCCTAAGGAATCCATTTCTGTATTTATAATTATCAAATTCAATGTCAAATTACAAAATTACCCTTGACAGCCCCACTTTAAAGGTTTTAGGGGCGTTTTGGTAATTATGCTTTTTCGGCCTTTTCCGAAAAAGTGACCAACTGTAACCCCACCTAATTTTCCCTCCTGAACTCAATGAAACCATCAAATCATTGAAAATCCAACTCTAAGGCCCGTTTACAGCTTTGGCCAAAATTACACAACTCTCTGGGAAAAATTTGGATTTTTCGATTCTGGCTTCGCAGACGTGTTCATTTATACTCCTAATCACTTTATTAACCATTATATTAGGTTATAACTACCATTTAGTATCAATTTTGGCAGCATAACACTTCTAACACAACATTTTCAAATTTTACAACACAATGACAATCCGGCGAAATTTCACTTATTAAATTGTCCACAACAGCCAGAATAATCAAAGATTGAAGTTTCTGAAGTTACCTCAAACTCCCTCTACCTTTTCCTCTTATTGCTAAACCCTAGCCCTTCTTCAACACAAGAAATGGAGCTTCCAAACCTTAAATTACATAGAAGAGTAGCGTAGGATCAGAGTTATACGTGTTAGAAACCGATTTACCGAAGAAAGCACTTACCTTTGTAAGTTTCTTCCTCCCCCCTCTCTCTAAAAATTTTGCACTTCCTCTCTCTCTAAGGGCTGTTTCACGTCATTTTGGAGGAGGGAAAAAGATGAAATGTTGCTTTATAATATTTTACCATTATCTCATAATTATTCTATTTCCAAAATTCCAAAAATGCCAACTTTGTGTACATAAAGCTAATTGGACCCAAACATGTCACAAAGCTCAATTATAGATGGACTAACTCCTCTCCCATTTTAGTGAGCCCAAAACACGCCCCAAATCCCATATGAGAGGCCGAATGGGCTGATATGCATTTGTTTCAAAATTACATCATTTGCTATCACAAATTTTCCCATTTTTGGATTTATATAAATCATAGCAGATTTTTTGCTCAAACTTTGAAAAATCATAACTAATTCTAGAAAAATTGAATTGGACTGATTCTAAAGCCAATAGAACCCTTATTGAGTCTAGTTTCAAGGAAAAATATAGAATTTTGCTAGCTAGAATCACAAAATTCCCAGAATTTCAATCTTTGCATACTGTTCCAGAAATTTCACAGTTTTTCTGTGCTGACTTCAAAAATTCATAACTTTTTGTATATAGCTCTAATTGAGTCAAATGACCTATCAAATTAAAGCTTATGATGTCTACTTTCATCCTGTAAAATCTCATAATTTTTGATAATAATTTGGTCTTCCAAAACCTTATGACAAGCTTACTACCTCATAGGCGATTTCACAAAAAACATAATTACTTTCTCCAAAATTCACCATTTTACTTTCTTTAATACCCCAAAGATATAAGAATCATTAGGAAATAAATTTGGGCTCCTGCTAAACTGGGGTTTAGCAATCCACTTATTTCAGGCTTATTCTCTAACCTCAAATATCAAAATTTGGGATATTACACCGAGCATCTCCTGGGTGTGGCGGTGACACGAGGGTAGAGGAGAAATACTTACATACTCTAAGAATGCCACCTCATTTATACTCTGACTAATTAAAATACAACAAATCATCTCATTTTAATCCCACATGGTTGATGAGTCATTTGAAGAAATTCAAATGTTATGATTTTAATAAACATGAACTTGATAATTTAGAAAAACAAAAAACACAATTCCCCCCTTGAGTTGTTATTTTTCAAAATCATAAAATTTAAAGTTTTCTAGATGACATTCAGCCATGTAAGATTAAAATAAGATGAGTTGCTGTATTTTAATTAGTCAGAATACAGATGAGGTTGCACTCCTAGAGTATGTAAATATTCCCCAGGGTAGAGACCAGTGCCAGGGGAAGGATTAAAAAAAAGAAAAAAAAGAAAAGCATGTAATAGTGACACATTCATACTTTAATAAAGCACAATATGCCCAAAAAAAACAAGCAACAAGAAAAGAAAATTTCATTGAGTGCCTGTTTGGATTAGCGGTGGAGAATGGGCTTTTTTCGCAGATGGGTTTTTGAAAAAGTCAGATTGTAGATGTGATTTGTATTTAGATTAGCGGTGGCAAAAATGACTTTTTTTTTTCTAATCTTAAACTTGTTTGGATTAGTATTTGACAAGCTCATTTAGATGGGAAATGAATAAAAAGGGTATGAATCTTATTGAATACTACATATATATATATATATATATATACTACCTCCAGTCCTAAATATAGGACAAAGTTTGTAGTGCAATTTGCACTACAAACTTTGTCCTATATTTAGGACCGGAGGGAGTATTAGTTTTATATATTGTGATAATTGAAGTAAAAAAATATTAAAAAAATTTATAAAATAAAAAGGTTGAATTATTACTTTTTTTTAAAAAAATATGATTGCAGCTTTAATTTGTTGCGTTTAATGCTTCAAGTCCATATGAAATGCTTCAAACGGCCACAACAGATTTTTTTTTTTACATGACTGCTGAGGTGGGATGCAGTAGCGTATAAGCTCTCTTTGGCAACTTCTAAAACAAGGAGCTTTTTCAGGTAAAGCCCATCACGTTGAAAAGCTTTCCCAAATAATTTCTTTCCACCCAAATGGGTTTTTGGGTTTCAATTGAGCTTTTTTCACCTGCAAATGTGTTCCCAAACAGACCCTGAGTCTCAAGAAGATGACTTCCCCAAAAAATTTCTAAACTTTACTGTGCCCTATGAATAAAAATGAAATTAAGTTTTGTGAGTGAAAAAATAATGATATCTTTTTTTTTTAGAAGAGCATTTACAAGAGAAATAAGAATATTTACGAGATAAATAAAGAGATTCAAAAGAACGTAAGGAATTAAAAACATTTTGGCTATTTAGAAGACAAATATGAAAATACCAGTGTTTTCGACTTGGACCGGACCGGCCGGTCCGACTACGAAACTGTCGGATTGGTAGTCCGACCTATCCGATTTGGTTATTAACCCCGGTTCGACCGGGTTTCATGTGGTTTGACTGGGTTTCTAGCAGTTTGGTCGGTTTTTTAAATTTTTTTAATATTTTATTCAAATTTTCATATAAATAATTCTAAAATCTTTATTTCCTCACCGGTCTAGTCCCGGTTTAGCACCGGTTTGATTCCGATCTGACCTATTAACCCTTGACCCAATACCCGGACCAGTTCAGTGACCGGTCCGGGTTTCAGAACCTTGGAAAATACACAAGATAAACATGGGTATTTATAAGACTAATAAAGATATTTACAAGACAAATAAAGGTATTTAAAATACTTAGGGAATTAAAAACATCTTAGCTATTTATAAGATAAAATAAATATTTATAAGACAAATAAAGTTTCATTTTTAAAATTTAATTTTATGTTAATCTAAGGAGGTACAATAAAATTTCGGAAAATTTTGGTGGTTGAGCATGACCCGTTGGGCTCAATGAAATTAAAAGAAAAAAAGAAAAGCACGCAGCGTCTACGCCATCACCCTCCCCCGCTAATACTTTTTAATCCCTACTTACGATCTCTCCACTCCTACGTTTCCCACGCTCTCTCTTGGGCCTTTCATCTCTTTATTCTTCAGCCCATTCATGCTGGGCCTTTAAAAGATTACTTAATGTAAATGATACCCAAGCAGTTCAATGGAATTACCCACCCCCGCCCCCGCCCCGGGGGCCATACACTCATAAATGTATACTCACTAATTATAATTTATTACGTGGGTTTTATCTTAAATTTCATGAATGGTATAATTTCTTTTGAGATTGAAGGTGTAAAGAGTTTTTACTTCTCTCAATAAATGCACTTTTTAATATTTAAATTTGTATTATTCTCTTTATGAGATAAGATTGCTTACCATTTATATGGATTTTATGTGTTCGATGTCTTCAGATTGTCATTAATTTTTTATTTTTTGGTATTTTATAAGTTGTCCAATAGTATGCAACCAAATGAAATAGCGGTAATTTTGCTCCAAAAAAAAAAAAAAACCAAAAGAAAAAGAAATAGTGGTAATTAACACATATATTAAACACAAATCATAAAAATTGGGCTTCGTATAGTTTTGGACTGCTTTCTTATCCATTGGGCCCCCAATGACTTGCCACACAGACCCAATGAAGTATTGTTAAGGGGGGCATTATTTTTCCACTTTAGTATTTGTTCATTTTCAACCACAACTATTCACACATTTTTATTGCAATTGCGACATAAAATTTAAGATGTTAAATCCAGATTTTATATAATCAGTCAACGACTGAATTGGAAAAAAGTCTAAACTTACTCCCAACTGATTCATATTTTAAAATTACTGCCTTTGAACTTACACTGCCACACTTATATTATATTTTAAGAATTTGGTTTATTATTGTTGAATTATTTAGAGTTGAACTTCTATTAATTTTTTTGGAATTTATTATGGCTGACTGTTTTTAATTTTCAGACTTCGCAATCAATTAATATCGAGGGCTTTCAATTATTAAATCCAAAGTTGAATCTTAATCTATCAAATTCTTCTATATGAGCTTCTATGCCAATATACATGCCATAATAATACTTTTTTTTTTTGAATTACAATGACAAGAGCATTAAGGCTCTTGAGGCCACGCGGGCCAAGGAAGTAAGAACAAAACAACCGAAAAAACTTTCAAGTCCTAAAATCTCAGCAGAGATCTGCTAACAAGATGGCCAAGCAGAAATCTGGTGGATAGTACAAAAAAGACAAATCTCTATTTGAGTCCAGAGCCCGTTTTGCCAAAACATCAGCACATTGCAGGGTTTCTCTGTGACAGTGATGAATCTCTAGATCCCAATCCTTGTAAATTTCATTCCTGACTTCTTCTAATTCATATTGAAGCGGGTGATACTGACCATGTGTGTGAAGTAACAGTTGCACGGCTTGCAATGAGTCAGTAAAAAGTCTGATCTTTCTGAAATTCTTGAGTTTACAAACTTGAAGACCTATACGTATAGCTTGAATCTCTGAATCTGTTGAGCCAAGGCTGAATCCTGTATTTTGTTGGAATCCGCAGATCCAAGCGCCAGAGCTGTCTCGCACCACTCCTCCTACTGCTGAATTCTTGAACTCATCTACCGCAGCGTCCACATCGATCCGAATATATCCTTCTGGTGGGGCACTCCAACTTTCCGAGTATCTTTCTGGGACTGTAAATATATTGTGCTTGAACCGGTCCTCCTCTATGCCTTCATGCAGGAAATGAAGTCCTCTGTGTAGAAGCTAGTTAGAGCGGATGGAGGTTCCCTCGAAAACTCTACTGCATCTATTCTTCCAGATTTGCCAGCATATTGAACTAAAGACTCTGATCCATGCCATAATAATACTGTAGTGAATAAATATATGTGAAAAAAAATATGTAAATGTACTTCCCACTTGTCAAAAGATTAGGGGTAAGTGTATACAATGGTTAGTTAATATATTATTATTTGCCTAATTAATAAATTAAATAAGGGGATAAGGAGGCCAAGAAGGAAATTTTACCGATAGTTTGATCCTGTCTCTTAAGACTATTTTAAACGCGGTGTTGTAAGTCTAAACCTTCTTTAAAGGATACAGTGGGTGCATAAATTATGGAAGAAGAAAAAGCTCACTTTACGGACAATATCTTAGTTAAGTATTCTCTCCCGTTCATAATATAAGCCGTTTTAAACTATATCATGAGAAATAAGAAATGACAGTTAAATAGTTTAATATGTCCTAAGTTTGGATTAGTTTTTGAGAATAGTTTTTACGATTTACGAGGTAAGTGTGTGAGAGAAATTTTATTTCGGCTTGTGCAAACCTAGGTTTGAGTAATTTCCAAACACCCTTATAAAATTTTTTCCACTTATATCTTTTTGAGAAATGTGTTTAATTGCATTGAGAATGTTATTTTAGAGAGGGGGGATAAATGAGTGAATAAAGTTGGAAAATGAGTATTAATCATAGGGGTAAAACAGAAAAAAAAAGTATTAATTAAACTAGAGGTAATTTATATTCTGAATCATATATTTCTTCTAGAAGTGCCCTGTATTATGGACCGAAGAAATATGTTGCTTGCCTTGGAAACAACTTACATGTGGGTATTATTTTTAAAGCACGGTTAAAACATCATATATTTAAATCAACAACTCTTAATTTGTTTAATTGCTAATCACAACACGAAAGGATCTCAAATTTTCCAAACAAACACAAATTAATTAAACAAATATTATCCCCAATAGGGAGATGGGGTGGATAAAATGAACATCAATTTCACATTGCGTTACGGAAATTGATTGAAAGGGGACTAAGGGATAGCACTTGAGCGTTGATGTAGGCAAAAATTATAATAAATGGAAGTTGATGTTGCCATCAATTTTGTAGTTTTGCAAACTAAGGTTCAAAAATAAAAAAACCACATTTTATATTTATAATAAAACCTAATAATTAACTAGACCTTGACCTATCTTATTCCATCTTCACCTAACTCATTGCACTAATCACAACTCATGTGGCGCACCTAGTTTTTGGCCTTTGGATCCATTGATCTCTATTTTGAAACTATTAGTATTTTGAATTAGTGGGCGGGATATGGACACTTGTTTTAACAAATTAAATTATTCATTTGCCTCATTTCAACCATTAATTGCCCTTGTGTGCACACTATGAATTCAGATCAATTAAAATATAGATTTTATTTCTAACAATAGGTAAATAAGATTCCTCTATTTTATTTATTAAGTCAGTTATTTCTGTTCGTTCATGTCAAATCAATCTTATATAGGAGGAAAACTTATTGGCCAATAAATCTTATATAAAACTTGAATTAATTAACGATGTGAGACACATATCTGATGAAGAGCTAGCAGGTTATAAATGTATACGACATTAATTAACAAAAGTGTTCTTTTTTTTGTTTTTGTTTTGGCCGATATTGATAATTTGATATTGATTCCTCAATCTTTGTTTGCCTTTGTATTAAAAAAAAAGGTAATTTGATATTGATTAAAAGTTAAAAAAACTATTTCCTCCGGTTATAATTATAAGATAAAGTTGATTTTTTTGGAGAAATTAAGGAAGTTAATTAAATTACTTTAAAGTATTTTTATTTTTATTTTTTTCCCAAACTAATTAGTTTGACCAATAAACTAATATATAATATAAGGATACATAACATATGATATAATTAAGTAACTTATTTAGCTTCATTAATCTCTCTAAAAAAAATAAACTTTATCTTATATGTAGGACTGGAGGGAGTAATTAATTTTGTAGAAACCGAAAACTTATGGACCAAATCAAAACTATGAATTAAAATGCTTCTGGAATATTTTGAATGCACTCTAAATTATAAAAGCAATGATCGTGTTTCGAAGAAGTATGACCTCCAGGGTTTAGAAGGCATTGAATTATCTCATTAAAAAAAAAAAAGATTACAAGCATGAAAATTAGTCCAAATATCGAATCTGAACTCAAAATACGAGTTGTTTTGAATTTTAACATTTTAAATTGAATATGTCTAAATTTTATTAACATTTATTAAAATGATTTGTCTCCTGTATTTTGGGTCACTGGTTTTATTTATACTTAGGTCAAATTTTGTTCATCTTGACCGAGGCAAAATAATTGGATTATTGAAGCAACTACATTAAAAAAAAACAAGTAGAAAGTATACAACTCACTTCCAGTTTATTCTTTCCACCTAATCTTAAAATAAATTGATAAAAATTTATAAAACTTGATGAACACGATTTCTTTTAAAAAATTAATATTAATATAACTATTACAAATTGTTTACCTATTTATTTTTTATACAACACAAGGCATAATAACTTAAAATTTTTAAATCCTCGAGACGCGTCGGCCTCAGATATAACATAATTCCTCTCACTCACTTTTTTTTTTTTTTTTTTTGCCGGAAAATAATTCCTCTCACTTACAAATAACTCAAATTGTAAATCATTATCTTAAATTCTAATGAGTTTCATTTTTCCTGACTAGCCGACCGGTCGTAAAGTCGTACAGATAATTGTATTTATTATTATTACTGGTTTAATTAGTTCAAGGAAGATATATATTATTAAACATCTATTATTATCAGTGGGTTTTATTAGTTCAAGCCTATGAATACAGCTATTTCACGGAAGGTATATAATATATCATTAAGCATTTTCTGTTTTAAATAGGATTGATGTTATTATGGTGTTAATAATCAGTATCGAATTAAAATAATTAATAATATTTGTCATGTCATTTGCCGGCAACTTGGCTTTGATCTTATCCCATGCATTTTTTTTAATTATTTTACACTATTAAAGAACGAGATTATATTCCAAATTAACTAGGTCAAAAGCAAATTAAAAAAATGGCCAATCAAAAGGAAAAATGATTAAAAATTCAATATATGTTTGAAGAAACATCGGAGTTATTATATTAATTTGATGGAAATTGGATATAACAATTATAAATCGCAATCTATGATAAGAGACTTCCAAATTAAGGCGATATATACAAGTGTAAATAATTTGTGAGATTAAAGCACTTGACCTTTTCCTTTGATTTAAAAAATATTCTTTTGGGATCATTTCCAAGAAGGTTCCATGTATTATATTTAACAGCTGTTGATGATAACAAGTGATCTTACTTTTTCTACAACATGACTTTTATAATAATCAGAAAATTTCTTAACATTTTTGCTATACAAAGAATAAGAAGAGTGATTAGGCACTTTTACAGTTTTACCAAACAATTGTGGAAGGCACAAACAAAAAAAGTGATCTCAATTAAAAATAGCTTTCAAGAGAATGATTTTAATACCATATATATGTATTCATAATAGATTATGCAACAGCAATATTATTTATTTTGGTGTGTGCAAAATATGCAATCTGAAAACTAAAATTATTAATAAGATCTTGTATCACAAATCACACACAGATTCAAGACGCAAGCAATGAGAGGAGAATAATTTTTTATCAGGTACCTTACTTTAAAACAACATCTAAACAAACCCAAAAAAAAAAAGTTAGATATTATTTTGTTTTAATAGGAACAAGGGATACCTCAAACACGTGGTAACTACTTTAGGAATAGAAATATGAAAAAAACAAAGCAAACCAACCAATCTTGGTCTAAAAGCCAAAAACCCATCAAACCAAACGATGAAAAATAATATTAGGAATGAGAGAAAGTGGGACCACACAAAGAAGATTATAGCAAGACTTGGTTTTTAGAGTATATGTGTAGTGCTGCAATATATATATATATTTATATATATAAAGATATTATAGGTGTGGTTTGCACATAGCTTTCAAGTTTACTTTCAATGTCTGAGTGTGCGATTAAGTTGAAATTTTCATGGCTTAGCGTGAAGAGCTGGACTTTAATCCATTACTCCACGTCATCATCTTCCTCTTCTTATACCCCAAGAATCTCACCATTTTTCTCTCACATTCAACCATTCTCATAAACCAAACCAAGCCTCTTATATATCAGAACTTTCTTATCTTCTTCTTCTTGTTCTCTCATCAACAGTACTAGCTAGCGAGGTTATTATGGAGGGTCTTATTCCTTTTGTATACAGAGCTATAATGCAATACAGGAATGGTAAAGAAGCAGCCATAGGGACATGGCTTTGTGAGTCACCTTCTTATTCGTATGTTAGACTCGCTGGTGGCGACTCCGGTCGGTTTCAAACCTCTGCTTCTGCTTTATTGTCTGATTATGGCTTCTCTTCTGCAACTGCACCACAACCTGCCAAGTCACCACCACCACCACCTTCTAATAACAATTCTTCTGCAACACAATTCATAGTACAATCTTCTGGTGTTCAATCTTCGAGTTCTCCTTTTAGACGTCATCAAGTTTCTTCAGCATGAACACATATCCATGTCTGTCTGTCTGTGTGCTTGAAGAAGCCGAAGGCTCAGCACAAGAATTTATTATCCTAGTAAGAAGAATACTTACTTAGGTAAAGTTTTTAGATGCTTTATATCAGTAATTTTTAGTAAGAACATATATTATGTTTTTATTAAACAATCCCTGATGGAAGATATCCAAAAAACTTTACTTAAGTTTTGTACTTCTGGTTTGAAAACTGTTTTTAGGGGGTGTTATGAGTTTGTACGTGTTTCCCAAAATTGTATGTCAAGGTTTGAGAATTAAGCAAGCGTGTGGAGAAAAGCCAAAGGGTTCCAAACGCTTGATTAATTAAATTAGTGTGGAAAATGAATGTAAATAGGGGATGATTCTGCTGGTGCAAGAGAAAAAATTAAAAAAATAGATGCATGTGTCTTGAGGCCAAAGGGCTAAGTGGACTGTATATGAGCTTTTAAGACTACTTGATAGTTTGATTACCAAAGGGTATGTTGTAATTTCTGGGCCAAAGTGGTCATTGAAACTCTGAACATGTAATAAAATAATTAATCTGCAATCACGTACTTACTTTGTGTTCTGTTCTCAGCTCTTATATATGGCAAAACCTAATATATAAAGGCTATTCACTAGTAAAGATTTTTCTTTTCTTTTCTTCTTCTTCTGTAAGTTACATATAATTTTGAGATCATCTAATTTGTCTGTTAATTAATCGAAAAAGAAAAGACGGGGAAAAACAGATAAAGAAATGGATGAATAAGCCTTATAGTATTTAATTTGCAGCCTCCTATTAATTCTTTATATGATACTATCTCCGGTTTTAAATATAGGATAAAGTTTGTAGTGCAACTGCACTACAAACTTTATCCTATATTTAAGACCGTAGAGAGTAACGTAACTAAGGAATTTTAGTGGAACGAAATAATCATAATAAATATTGTATAGGTAGAATTATGTAGTAATGATGATGGGTTTTTTCAATTTTCACAAGGAATCTTAAATTATATATATAAAAGCAGGAGATGATTTATTTTAATTTGATAAATTTAAAGGGAATTAGGAGGTTCAAAAGTCTTGTTCAACCAACTTATAGGTCATTATCAATCCAACAAGGCAACCAGGTCTTTACTCCATCAAGTGTCCTCTCTAGGCTGACGGCTAAAAAGGCTAAATAATGTCTCCATTAGATAAATTGTGGGCTTGACAACAATATCATTTGACCTAACCCAGTTTTCAATTATTCATCAGTGGATAACTTACATTGCATTTTACACTTAAAATCTAAAAGGCATACAATCATGGCTCATAATAAGAGATCATTGTAAGTTTTAGCTGAACATGATTATATTTCTAAGAAACAGTTAATTCAGTCCATTTATATGGAAATAATTTGATATTGATGGTAGAAGAGTGCAATCCAAAGCTCCCACATTAAAAAAAAAAAAAAACCACTGACCAACATGTCATATAAAAAAAAAAAACTTTGCCCTAATAAAGTTTAGATCCAAGAATGGGCCAAAAGTAGTATTTATTATTTAATTATGAACAAATCTGCAATGAAAATGTTCAGAGATCTGCAGTCTGCGGATGATGTCTTCGAAAAAGATACATTGACCTTATACACAGATTCAAATAACTCATTTTCACTCCAACTCCCTTTTTATCTTTTCACCATCTTTTTCAACATATAGAAGTGTTTTATTTTAATCTTTTATATGTCATGGTCCTTTGAATTCATTTTCTTTGAAAATAATTTATCAGATTTTGTAGCTTTTTTCTTATCTCTAATTTTGCTATAATTCAATTTTTTTAATTGAAATTTTATAATTTTAAATAGTTAATCCATTTTTCATCATTTTACAGCCTTAATTTAACTAAAACTTGAGCACAATTCATTATTTGCGTTTAGGTCTTCAGATTCAAGTATGAGCAAATAAAGAAAACAAATTTGGAATGGTAACCCTCAATTGGGTGTGATAATACGTAAATTTAAAGTGTTGTCATATTTGAAGTGTCTAAAACCTTAATTACTACTCTCTCCGATATTAAATATAAGATTTAGTTGATTTTTTTGGAGAGGTTAATGAAGCTAAATATATTATTTAATTATAATATATGTTGTGTATCAGCAGATTTATATCAATTTATAAGTCACACTAATTAGTTCGGAGAAAAAACAATAGATATAAATACTTTAAAATAATATATTTTGCTTATTTAACCTCTCCAAAAAAGTCAATCGGATCATAGATTTAGGACTGAAAGTAGTATTGAAACTCCATCCTCTTTTTTTTTTGTTTTTGTTTGATCAAGGGTTTTCTTTTTTGAGACTTAGAGTATAAAGGATTTTAATCTCTCCCAACAAGTACGTTTTTCAGGATTTAAACTTGTATTATCCTCATTATAAGAGGGGTGCCACTAACCACTTAAACCAATAGCTTGTTGGTAACTCCGCCCTCGTTTAATTATTTGAACTAATTAACCCAAAATGGATGATATAATAATACCTTTTCCGCTAGATGGCACAACAAAACTGAGAAGATCTGCATTATTTAGCAACACTAATTTCTTGTTATAATGAAATATAATATTACCTTCGGTTCTAAATATAGGATAAAATTTGTAGTGTAATTTACATTATAAACTTTGTCCTATATTTAGGACTGGAGGGAGTACAATATAATAATATTGAGTTATGATTACTAAATTAATAATACTAATAAGAAGTGAGTTGGCAAGTGCATGATTCAGCCAAAGGAGAGGAGACCAATCAAGCTTCGATGTTGTGAGCACAAGATTCTTGGTCACAAACGATGATGCCCGCCGTTTCAGGAATCCATAGCGCCTACCCTTTTGTCGGCTTTCATAACTTTTTCTTTCTTTATGGGAAAATTAATCTACAAATCCCAATAATTTCATTAGATTTTGAATCAAGTCCCCCTAATTTTTTTTTCTTTTTATTGAATCCTTATAGTTCAAACACCTTTAATGCATGTTGATAGAGGGTGACGTGGCATTGTTAAAGCTACACCTGGGAAAATCGTATCAATACCTGCTTTCTCTCTCCTTCCCCAATGGAACTCCTCGCTCTCTCTCTCTCTCTCTCGTCTCTCTCCAGGTTTGAGCTGTGCGAGTCGCAAGCAGAACCAAGATCGAAGGCAAAATCTACTCTTTGGAGTTTTGTCGTGATTGGATTGAAATGATCGCCACTTGGGTCCATGAAATTGGTGACGCCCCCATTCACAAAATCGCTTAAGAAACTCATTCCTTAGAATCAAACAAGCCTTGGGAGTACATGGACGGCTCTTCCACCACCGTCGCCGAGGGCGGATTCAAGACCGAACCTTGTACTGTCGACTCCATAACCAACAACCTCTTCTACAACCTCATGGACTATACTCATAACAACGGCAAGCTCCCCGAAGCTTCCGAGCTTGTCTCCGGCAACGTCCTGAAGCTTATTGGGTTCCATGAAGGAACGAGACAAGAGCTCAAAGGGTATGGAATTTGGAGCTGGAAGTTACTTGATGAAGCCATTTTCGCAGTGCATGAGAACATTCAGAGGACTAACACATCTGCTTTTGGTTTGAGTCATAACTCTGGATTATAAGCAGAGAGCGAGAACAAAATGTTCCCAGGTGAAGAAATCAAATCACCATTGTTAAAGGCTACTTCAGAGTGATCAAATCTCTAGCCTCTATTTTGAGGCAGGAGCCATTCTTTTCCTTCTCAATCGGCGTCATCGAACTGGTGTGGTTGGCTAGAAAGATGAGAGAGGGTCAGGAGTTTTATTGTGGAGGAGAGAGAAAGCAGGGATTTGTAGCTTTAACAATGCCACATCACCCTTTATCAGCATGCATTAACGGTGTTTGTTTTAATTTTTAATTGAAGGACTCGCATATTTAATGTACTGAACTTTAAAGATTCAATAAAAAGTGGAAAAAACTAGAGGGACTTAATTCAAAATCTAATGAAAGTATAGGGTCTCACAAATTAAATTGCCCTTTATTTATTTATTTATTTATTTTCTTCAAAACCGTTTGTGCCACTGCACTTTGGAAATATAAAACCAACCATTCTTTCGCGTACGAGGTTCCTCTCACTAATGCTACATTACGGTCAAGCCTATTCTACATCTTTCGTTTTACATTAATTTATTTTTGTCAAACATAAAATGGTTTCCGCTAAATTTTCCTGAACGATGGAATTTTGTATGAATGCTTCATAACAATATATTGATAGAAGGGGATACATTGGTACATGAAAACAATTATATTGAAAGATCAGTTACACTCACTTAGATTTGGCAATGCATGATCAAATCTAACTGAGGGTAATTGCTAATTCCGCATCTACTAAAAATAGAATAAACATAAAAATATGACAAATTTATTACTGCTTCTGTTTCATACATAACGGATATCAAAATAAAGGTGCAAATTAATTTACTACTTTATTTGCATTAGTGTGAGCACAACCATACATTACTGCTTCAGGCTCGGTGGTTGTTGTTGGTTGTGAACCCACTCCAAAAGAAAGAAAGAAAGAAAGAAGGAAGATACTTCAGACTCATTAATTTGACATTGTAGTTACCAGAAGTCTTCTAGAGCTATCATTTGTTGAAGTTGTTGTTTTGTGTCCGCTCACTTCCTTAATGGTCGACCACAAATGTGCATCTTTGTGGAACAGAGTTCCTATCATTTTCCCTTGAAGCACTCTAATATATTTAACAAATATATAATGTGTGTGTAATTTCACTAATGTGTATGATAAATGATCAACCAAACAAAAAACAAATAAAATAAAATAAAAGAGGGCAGGGAAAGCAAGCTTTATCTACACATAGGAGTAAGACTTTTATAAAGGTTTTGATACCTCCCCTCATAAAACGTTTTAAAACTTGAGGTGTAATGGGCCCAAAACGAACAATATGAAGAGTTAGGCGTTGGGATGTTAGAGTATCACAGTCAAACTCGTGTGGTATTAGAGCTTGCCATTAGACTTAGGTGTTAATAAAGAATACGGAGTTGTTAATCAAGAATCCGGAGTTGTTAATTAAGAACTGTGTGTTGTTATTTCTGAAGTGGTGAGAATGAGGGCTAAAGGGCAAAATCGTCTTTTGGCGCTGCCCGCACTGTTCATCCATACTGACACTGAACTGATCCAGATTTTTCAATTTCAATACACTGAATAGGGATTTCCCTATTTCCAATGTATCTTAGAGGGATTTTCCCAGGAAGAAAACAACATAAAATGAGAAATACTTAGATCCAGTTCCTTATATTTATTTTGTCAAGTTTTTCAATCATATATGACTATGTATTTTATTTTTGAATTATTATCATTTAATTATAAATCCTTATGCAAAAAAAATAGGACATATAGTTATATGTGATTAGAGAACATGAGGAAATAGATAACGTGGAGTCATATGATAAATTGAGGCACCCTTGTTGATGTGGCTGAAGCAAAATCACTGGAATTCCTATTTGCTTGCAATCGTCCATCTTTCTTGCCTAAACCTATGGACCATAATCCCAAACCATTCATATCTTCTAGCTGCCAAAGTTCTTTTTCTGTAATTCAATCCATTTGATTGACCGTTGAATTAGTGATCCCATTTAATTAATTAGTAAATCAGTCGTTGACCTAACGACTTTATCCTTCACTGATTCAACGTCACCTCCGATCCGATAGCTACTATGGACATATAGCACTAGCAGATACTGAGATTCCCTAAAATTTTGGAGCCGAGAAGATAGACAATCAATCTTCTTCTTCTTGTTTTTTTTTTGACCTGAATAGACAATCAATCTTCAAAAATTGTGTTTCACGAAAATGGAAAGAGGAGAAGGTGAATATGGAGCTCTACATTTTGAGCTTAATACAGGAGCCAAGATGCCATCGGTTGGCCTTGGAACATGGAAAGCACCTCCTGGTCTTGTGGCTGATGCAGTCATTGCTGCCGTCAAGGTTTTCTTTCTCCTTTCTTCTTTGTATCCTCTGGTTTTCTTTTGAGGGTTTTCAGATGGCTCTGATTTTTATTTGGAAAAAAAAAAATAGTTTGATAAATCAATGTAAGCGTTATACGAATGTGATGGAATAGAGAATAGGAATGTCTTGTAGTTGAGTTCTTAATAAGGGGGAAAACAGAGCTAGTTGTAATACTTATAGTCTGATAAAAGTCTTCCAATGATTTACAGGCTGGTTATAGACATATAGATTGTGCCAAGGTTTATGGAAATGAAAAAGAGGTAAGATTTTGCTGTCCAATAATTATTAGACCTGGCATCTGTTTTGGTTGGCCTAATGCTGAGAGATTCATAATGGACGCAGATAGGAGAGGCACTGAAGAAACTGTTTTCCACTGGAGTGGTACAGCGTAGTGAAATGTTCATCACATCCAAATTATGGTATGTTTTCAGTCTTGTTATACATAAATACCAGCAACTGTGTTTTATACCTCGGTTCCTAATATAAGAATAAGTTGGGTCTTGTATTTGGTCTTAATATAATACCTCAATCTACTTTGTTCCCTTATTTATAATTTTTTTCCCTAAAGTATCTATAGATTGCAAATATTAAGGGGTCTCCATTTAAAAAGATAGTCCAACACACAAGGCCTCACCAGGTGGGGTCTGGGAAGGGATAGATGTATGCAGCCTTACCCCTGCAAGCGGAAAGGCTGTTTCCAGGATTTGAACCCGTGATTTCCAGATCACATGGCAATAACCTTACCATTGCGCCAAGGCTCACCCTTCATTTAAAAAGATGGTATTTTAGGAAAATCTACCCATATTTGTTACAAATAACTAACACAACTAATTCTCTTAATCTACCTAAATTAGTAATCTAGCTCTTATATTAAGGACTGGAAGCAGTATATACATGTGTATTATATAGAAAGACTACCTTATTCAATGATTCCGTGCTGGTTCTTAATCATCCTCCATGATTCAATAGACTTCATAAACTAGTGTTGTTGATTGTTGATATATGCAAACAGGACCAGTGACTGTGCACCCCAAGATGTGTCTAAGGCACTAAGTAAGACTCTGGAGGACCTCCAGCTAGACTACATTGATCTATACCTTGTATGATTCCTGATTTTTCAGCCTCCCCAAGCCAATTTTCAGACACTTCATTTAAAAATCTCCTGTCTATTTTCCATTGACTCCAGTAGTTGTAATTAATGTGGTGACACAGATGCATTGGCCTTTTAGGACAAAGGCAGGCTCAAGAGGATGGGATCCAGAGGTTATGGCTCCATTGTGTCTTGCAGAGACATGGAATGCAATGGAAGGATTATTTGTGTCAGGTCAGGCACGCGCCATCGGAGTTAGCAACTTCTCTACTCAGAAGCTGCAAGACATGCTCAAGTATGCTAAGATCCCACCTGCTGTTAACCAAGTGGAATGCCACCCAGTTTGGCAGCAATCTTCTCTTCACAATCTTTGCATGTCAACTGGTGTTCACCTCTCTGTATTACTCTACATCATCTTTTTTCCTTTTCTTTCCCACAAATTTTAAACTTTTGGTCCTTAATGTAAGACTTAATTTACTAATTTGAGTAGATTAAGAATGTTAATTAAGTTAGTTAATATGATATGTTTTTTCTAAAACACTTTAATCACCTTTCTTAATCTCTCCCTCCTTCTCCTACTGAGGGAATATCAAGATGGTTAATTTGGAAAAAGATTGATAAACATGTGAAATATGTTTTACATCTAAAACCAACATCAATTTTCTAATTAGGTCCTATATCAACCCGGAGAGTACTTCTTTGAAATTAAAAGTTAAAGAAGACTTTTTTTTTTCAGGCATACTGTCCATTGGGTTCTCCAGGGTCATGGGTGAAAGGTGATGTGTTGAAGGAACCAGTTTTGCTTGAAATTGCAGACGAACTCAACAAATCTCCAGCACAGGTTGCTCTACGCTGGGGAATCCAAAGTGGTCACAGTGTTCTTCCAAAGAGTGTGAATGAAACAAGAATCAGGGAAAATATTGGCTTATTTGATTGGTCCATACCTCCACATCTTTTCTCAAAATTCTCTGAGATCCACCAGGTCATAATTGATGGCTTTAACACATTCAAAGATTTAAACTTTACATATTTATTATTGGGTTGCTTATTTTTCTCTTGTTCTACATTGCAGCAAAGGTTACTGCGAGGGGACTTTGCTGTTCATGAAACTTGTAGTCCTTATAAGAGTCTTGAGGAATTGTGGGATGGAGAAATATGAAATGTCAGCAACCTCAGTGGTCGAATGCTGCTCGTTAAATTGAAGAGACATCCTCTCTTTTGTTTGCATTTTTCTTGCTTTAGAATTTATGTAAATATTCACATGTTTTGCCTGATGATTCATGATGCCTTCAACTTCAAGTATGATTTCTTTTCCTGGCCCTGTAAAGAGGTTATGTAATAATTGTAAATTCTTTTTTTGACTTTTCACATTTGTACTGAGATATGCCAACTAGTTATTTTGACTTACCATTCTGAGAGTCCTTAATGATTGTTTTCCAATTTTACTCTATTGAATAAGCGTGAGAAAATATATCAATAGCATCTTTTTTTTAATACTCATTATTAAATAAGAGAAAATTTAGAAAAGTTGATCAATTTAAAACATTAAATGTCTTCATTTCCATTTCTTAATATGTGGGATTTGATCAAATTAGACCTATAATAAGGATCAGAGTGGTAGAGTTGTATAACCTTCAATCTTCCAAGGTAAATAAATACTTTGTCAATCTTCAAAGTTCAACCCTTTGAACTAATTTCTCTACCAATCTCTCACAAAATCCTTATACCTATTAATTGAGTGTATTGATTAATTTATTTTGAAAGATTTTACATTGTCCAAGATATTAAATATTTGAAACAAGTTTTATGTCATAAAGCGTAAAAATATTTTTTTTAATTGATTAAGTGCCTTCCTAAAGTCACCTTTGACATGTTGACAAGTGGCATCTAAGGTTATTATTGCACTTGGGACTATCATATGGGATAGTGATCAAACCCTTATTAGACTTATGCATAGCATGAGTAGGGATTATCATATTAGAGAAAACTTAGATCCAGTGCCTTTCCTCCAGTCTATCCCGTTCCCCAATCAAAAAATTAAGATTTGACACTTTTAACATGGCATCCATTGTTACCCTCTCCATCTCTGTTTATGTTTTAAAACCAAGCAGATCCAGCCATGTAGCGAGCCAGTGGCCATCATGAAGTGCAGATGCGAAGGATGACTGAAGCGGCTAGTGGCCGCGACGGCTTGCTTGCCAAATTTGCATTTTTTTTGTGGGTTTTGGTCTACTTTTGCTCTTTATTGTCTGATGGTTTGTTGTAGTGGTCACAATGAACAAAGTCCATTGAAAAATTGAGGTTTCTATAATTTCTAGTTATGATTATGACACTTGAAGTGCATAAGCTCATGCACCATTCTCGTTCTAAATAAATAAACTCTAATTAAATCATACTTTCCATTCATGGATTAGTATTCTAAAGATTATAGGCTTGGAAACATGATAAACCGGGAAGGAGACAATTTTTCACAATAACTATTCTATCCTCTCATCCATGATCACTACCGTGGCCGCCGGATCTACCTGGCAGCAAATAGGTTTCAGCTTTGAGCTCTGGCTTGCAAATGGAGATGAGAGCAACAACATTAAGTTAAAAGAAGTGTCAGATGTTATATTTTTATTGGGAACCAGATAGACTTGAGGTAAGGCATTGGATCTAAGTTTTCTCCTATCATAGTTAAGGATATGAGACAAATGTATTAAACATTGTGCAAGAATAATTTAACTTCAGAAATATTATACCAACAATTAATCAGATATCCACCTACCATGGAAAAATTCACCTAATTAATAGTTCCTTGAGCTATTTCTTTCCCATGAAGATGCTCCAGATGAGAAAAAAATTCTGGAAGAGGGGCAAATTAACTGTAATTAATATGTTATCACACGCAAACTAATTATACAAAGCAAGCGTTGTATCTTAAAATTGAAGAGGAAAAAAACTGCTAGTAGCTTCGGCTAATCCCAATCCTAATCTTATAATCCTATCCATTCAGAGGCAGCTCCTTATGAGTGTAAGTCAACCCTCGATCACCATTCACCACATGCCCACTTCCTCTCAATATCCTGCACAAATAATGAGACTTTAATACCCTAAGATAAGAATGTATTGTTAACAGATTATTTAATGAAAAACATGCACTTGGTGAGAGAATCAGTACCATCTGTTTGTTAACAAACCCTCAACTCCTACTGGACCTCGGGCATGGATTCGGCTTGTGCTTATTCCAACCTGTTTAAGCATATATATGGAAACAAATCAATCAGAAGATAAAACTAAACATGCTTGTCAATATATAGCATCAAACATATGGGTGTTGTATTACTTCTGCACCAAGGCCAAACCGTGCTCCATCACTGAACCGGGTACTTGCATTATGACATACAGCAGCACTATATGCATATGTAGCAGTAAGTCATGATTAGCAAGCAAAAGATACAAAAGTAACACATCAAAATGATTCTGGTTTTGAGAAAGACTCGAGTGATATAAATGTCAGAGTTTTAGATTAATTAGGCGGTTGCAGATGAAGCATGGAACAGGAATACTGTCATTTTATTCCCCTAAATTACAGCCAGCTTACCTATCAACATGACGAAGGAAAGTAGCAGCAACTTCAGAGTCTTCAGCAACAATGCAATCAGTATGAGCACTGCAGAAAAAGGAATGGAAGAAAGGTTATCAGACTTGAAATACAGAGAACTCGAGTAAAGATGAATGTGAAAGAAGAAGGATGGCCTTAACATGCCTTCCATGTTTATGTATGTGGTCAATAGCAGCAAATACATCATCAACAATTTCAACTGTGCATGCCAGTGAGCTGTACTCATTATGGAAGCAGCTGGCTTGAGGAATACTTCACAATCCACAGGCTCTTGGTCCACCATACAGTTGAACACCTGCCAACAAATTTATTGTATAATATGTGAGATTCATAGACTCTCAACTAATACCCTCATTGTAAACAGATCAGATCTCCTGGTTTTTCCTTTACAACATCAGTAACCAACCAAAAAAGAGTTTCCTAGAGTTCCTGGATTCTTTTTTCTATATGTGAAAAACTAGCTAGCTACCATTTCAGCACATTCTAATTTTTGGTTTGAGAATCAAGGATTTGTTCGATTACAGGAGAAAAGGGGGGAAATCATCAGTTTGACAGAGGGCTAAAAGATAACAAAAGAAAAAAGAACTTGTCCCCAATTTAAATATATGCTTTCAGTTTCTCATTAATCCATATGCAATTAAGATCAAACCTTCTTTTCGGAGTTCAGCCATGAGTTCCCTAATTCCACCATTCTGTGTTAGATCCTTGTGCACGAGAAGTGTTTCCTTAGAAATTCAGGATATACTGTATTAGTACACACAGTCCATGATCTAATAACAAGTAAAGCTTGTGGATTTAGATAAAGAAACAGTATTATTTATTACACATTTCAAGGGATGTTAATTATCATTACCATTGCATTACATGCAGCAGGATAATCAATCTTTGCATCTCTAACAATCTGCTTTGCCATATCAATATTAGCTGACTTGTCAACATATACATGACAAACTCCATCTGCATGACAAAAATAGAACCTTTAGTTTGCATATACAGTTGAGGGAAATAATATTACATAATTTTGTTTTGTGTGTGAGAGAATCACCAGCATGGCCAAGAACAGGAATTTTTGTTGACTCCTTGATTTGAGAAACAAGCTTGTTGCTGCCTCTAGGGACCACAAGGTCTATGACATCATCAAGCTGTGGCAAAGTAGAATTAGTAGGGATCCAATGTTAGACAAAATAACTATCAGAAATTTAATTCTAACACCACCTTCAACAGATCTGGAATTTCTTCTCTTGAAGTAACAAGTCCAATAAGTTTTCCACCAACATTTTCTGGAATGGCTGAAGTAATGATCTACAATAATGATGAAATATTAACATTAAGAACCTTATAAACTAATCTGCGCAGAAATATATGTAACTCTAATTCAAATGAATCTTAAAAAACAACAGCCTCAAACATAAAACTTAGGTAAACCTTGTGTAAGACGGCATTCGAACGTTTGGCTTCCTTTCCTCCCTTAAGCAGTAAGCCATTTCCACTTCGAATGGCCAATGCAGCTATCTATTAAACCACACATCAAACAAACAAATTATAAGTCAATCTAGAAATATGAGGAGACATATGCAACAACAGCATACTTGTTCTGCAAAAAATGACACAGAATCACAAAAGCCCAAACTAACTAGTATCGTATATTGTAGAACAATGATAAGCCTGTTAATACATATTTTAACATCTTGCTCATATCTGAAACATTTTCAGCAGCGTATTGAAGCTGGAGGAAGGATGTACCTGAACAAGGGCATCAGGACGAGACTCAAAGATAACAAGCAGAACACCCAAAGGGCATGATATTTTCTCCAGTATGAGTTTATCTGCGAGCTGGGCACAAGAATTACAGTTTGAGAGAGGTTAGTATTCTTTTGGACAAAGCAATCAGGTGCTTTCTTTACAGATATAAGGACATGAAGAATTTGTTAATTTATCAAGCCAACTCTATGTTAGTTATGGATTTGTTACCATCAAAACCATGTATGGGGTTTCTACCTCTGTTTTCTTTAAAATTTGACCAATGGGTTCTTCCATATCTGCTAGCATGCGCAAAGACTTGGCGAGACCAGAGATCTGTAAAATATAAAAGTTGTCAGAAAGAACACCTTCACAGAAAAGGGGAAAATTTTGACTCTACAAACATCCCTTAGAAGTGAGGATCTAGTGTAGTCTTAGGCAGTCAAAACAGGAGATTGTTAGGCATATTATTTTATTAGTTACCTTCTCAGGTTTCAAGGTTAAACGTGAAACCAATGGCTTCTCTAATCCAGCCAGTTCTGCCTCATCAACATCAGCTTCATTCTCATGCCTTATCTTGCTTACATTTGCCTCCAATGCATCAGCTATTGCCAACAATATTTTCCTCCTTTCACCAGAACCTAGAGCCTGATACCCAAAACATTAGTGTTATATTCATGAAAGTATCTACTTTGGTTCATTGTGAACCCTCCCAAAAGAAAAATGGAGTAAAACAGTAAAAAGGTAAATCAGAAATCTCTTACTTGAAGTCTTCTAGAACTATCACGTGCTGAAACTGCCATTTCATGTGCGCTCACTTCCTTAACGGTTGACCACAAATGAGCATCCTTGTGAAAAACAGTTCCTATCTTCTCCCCTTGAAGGACTCTTATAATGTTGTCTGTAGCATAGCCACTTGAAAGGAGATTCAATTCAAATCAAAGTCAGTACAAGAGGGAATTCCCCGAAGAAAAGAATCAGCAATAACATCACAACACGAATAATATAGCTTTTTTCCATCACTTCAAAATAGTAAATGCTATCTTTTTCCCCTTACCCGATTCCAATGTTCATACCACTTATTTTTATAATTGAATATAAATTTTGAATAAGAATAGTTATGTTTAGCAAAAACATGTTGATATATCGGTAAAAATAAAAGAATACCTCGTAATAATCACCGGGTTCCAGCATGGGCAGAACAAACAGCAGCATTAACTTTAGCAGTCATACCCCCTCTGCCTAATCTGGACTTGTCTCCAAAAGTAATTTCTTCTTGGTGTTTCTCTTGCACATATGTGTGAATTAGCTTTGACTTTGGGTCAGTTGGAGGACCACTATAAAGGCCCTCTACATCACTTAATAGAACAAGAAGGTCGGCTTTCAGTTCCAAAGCCAATAGACCCGCCAAACTATCATTATCCCAAAAAATACCAGAAGAATCCTGTAGATAGCAATAACCATTAGAAGCAATCACCAATCACAATGACCAACGGGATCATATTCTTGTTTGAATGTGGAAAAGTTAAGATTTTGACAAAAGCCATTTGATAATATTAGACGATTAATCCTCAAAAAACAGCTTTAAAATCAACAAGGTCATTATGAATAACTTATGGTTCTCAAGTTTCACTCATCATCTCTTGAAAAAGAAAAGTTAAAAAATCTTAAGTTCCAACATACCTCATAAGGTGCCTTCCTAGTACTAACAGCATCATTTTCATTAAAAATAGGAATAACCCTTAATTCTAATAAGGAATTCACTGTATCTGTGAGTTGCTTTCTGAAAGCCGCATCTCTGAATAAGCCATCAGTCACAAGAAGTTGGGATGAAGTAACATCAAGCTGCACCATATAGAGATCTCATCAATATCAATATGGACTTCCTAAATGTGTAAGACCTAGTTTATAATGCAATTTGCACTAAAAAGTATGTCCTACATATAGGAACGAAGGTAATTTTTGGAAAAAAAAAAAAATCTGCTAGTGCATATAATCATGCCACTCATATGTCAAATTGAAAACCTACTTAGATTAAGATATTGATTCGTAAATTACCTGGCTGAACATGGTATCATAAAGAGCCATGAGACTACCCTGTCCAACAGATGCGCACGCTTTCCCGTCAAGCTCGCCTTGAGGGTTTTGAAGATCAGAAAAGCTGTAGTGATGAAATTTTTAATAAACATGTGAATCATTATTCTCAAGCGCAAACTTACAATTGCTGAAGTGTGCATGAAATTATTAGATGCTATGGTGTTCTAAACCTAATTAAAAGATTTAAAGCAAAATAATAAAAGGGAGGTATGTAGGGGGAAATGTAAACTTATTATGTTCCATTCAAGCCATATATATGTAAACATGGTAGATTAGAGGAAAAAACCTGCTATTGGCCACTCTGCGATATCCTAGTCTTTGGCGGCCGAGACCAACTGCACCAGATGTCACCAATATAACCTCATACCCTTGGGCATTGAGCTCTTTAAGCTGCATAAATTGACAAAATTTCAGTCATTGAAAAGATGAAATAATGATATTGGCCAAGAAAAACAAAAGTTTTATACTGATATTATTAGCATTACCTGCTCACAGAGAGCTCCAAGTCTACCAAGTGCTAATCTCCCATCACTTCGAGTAACTACAGCAGTTCCGACCTGCAATTATCATAGTGACAACCAAAAGCTCAATGAATTATTAGGTGTGGCATTCATTATGTATACTCACGGCATAGAAACCTCTCCGAGAAAAAAGAAGAAGAAGCGAATCTTATTACTGAACTAGTCAACAGATTAAATCGATATCACCTTCAACAAGAAGGAGAACAACGCAGCAAATGATTTAGCATCGATCACAAACATTCCAGAGCATTACACAAAAAGTGAAGCATTACGGAAAAACAAAAATGCAATCAATCAAATAGTAAAGAGCAGATAATAAGAGCTGGCGAGACCTTTACAACAATTCGTTTGACATTGTTAACAAAAGCACGATGAGGATCCATGAAGTAACAAAAATCGTGAAACAGAACAGAGAATGTGAACGATGAAACAGAACAGAGAATGTGAACAAGCAGCCAACGTTGACATTGCATATGATGTATGCACTGACGTTGAGGGGTTGGTGAATGGTTGCCAAAACTGACTTTCGCATTATTTTAAGGAATTTATAAGGTTATGATTTTAATATAAATAGGTGTGAGATTTTCATTGTAATGCATCAAGAATTTGAATAAACACATTTGAGTTTGGTTTCTATACCATTTTGGTATCAGAAACTGGTTAAGCCATTGAAGCTTGTAAGGGCTCGGATGATTATGAGTTGGTAGGTGCAATTTTTCTACCATGTAGTTGGAGACTACATTTTCACAGCTTCCATTGTCAATAATGACGTTGCAGACTTTACCCTGAGTTGTGCAGCGGGTATGAAAAATGTTGCGACGTAGCCAAGGTTCTTCTTTCACGGTGGCTGTATGCAGACTTCTCCTAATAACAAGTGATTCACCGTGATCTGCAGGAGTAATTTCATCATCAAATATTGGCTCCTCATCAAATATTTGCTCCGTTTCAAGTATAGGCTCCCTTTCTTCGTCAAATACTGTAGAAGCTTCTCCTTCCATAATAGTGACAACTCTACGGTTAGGACAGTTAGAAGCGATGTGACCGAATCCTTGACATTTGAAGCACTTAGGTGCTTTGGAGTTGAATTCCCTAGTAGCCTTTGGTGGAGGCGCATTTGAAGAGCTAGGATGATGTATTTGTGACTTATTCCTATCAAAAGGAATTCTGGTTGAGGGAGACGGTTGGTATGGAGGCCTTCTGGGCATCTGCTTTTCAATGCGGATGGCTAAACGGATGACGTCATCCAGAGTCCAGTATTGCTGGAGTTGTACTGGATGGGCGATGTTTGTATTTAACCCTCCGAGATAACGAGCTATTGTTTGCTCCTCCCTTTCTTGTATATCACATTTCATCATAAGTTTCTCAAACTCCCTGGTATATTCCTCTACAGACATAGCCTTTTGGCGGAGATTATGTAACTGAAGAAAATTATCTTGATAATAATTTTCTGGAAGAAACTTACGTGAGAGCTCGCGTCACATCTTGTCCCACATTCGTATCTTGCTCTTTCCCTCTCTTTCACGCCTTCTTTTGAGATTCTCCCACCATATGGAGGCATGTTTCTTCAATTTGATAGCAACAATTTTAACTTTCTGCTCATCTGGAATTTCTTTGTACTCAAAGACTCGTTCAACTGTTTGTAGCCAGTCAATGAATTCGTCCGGTTGGAGTCTTCCCTCGAATTCAGGAATGTCTACCTTAATGTCATTAAGGCGGAATGATTGTTGTTGAGGACGGCGGTGATAGTCAATAGACGACGAACTATTATTATCTGAATCATCTGGATATTCACTGCGAGATTCTAGCATGGCTTGCTGCGTTTGTACAGTGGTTTCCAGTTCCTGTATCCGGCGTCTCATCTCGTCCATCTCAATCTCGTGTGTGTTTCTGCGTCTTGGAGGCATTTTGCAGTTTGTCTAACAGGTTATGACTTGGAGTACGCAGTTTATTAGGTACAAGGTAGAAGAGTAGGGGAAGGATTTGTGTATATGGAAAAGTCAGGGGTAAAATAGGAAATTTGGGTAATTAGGGGCAACAATGTAATTTTGGGCAAAAAATCTGGGGTCAAAATGCAATTTCAGAAAGTTTGGGGGGTCTGAAATGTAATTTTGCCAGAATCTGAGGTCAAAATGTAATTTCAGAAAGTTCTGGGGTCTGAAATGTAATTTTGGCAGAATCTGGGGGTCAAAAATGTAATTTCAGAAAGTTCAGGGGTCTGAATTATAATTTTGGCAAAATCTAGGGGGTCAAAATGTAATTTTCTAAAGTTCAGGGACCTAAATGTAATTTTGGCAATTTTCTAGGGGTCAAAATGTAAATATTGCAAAAGTTAGGGCACAAAATGGTAATTTTAACAAAATTCGAGCTGACTGTATGCTGACGTGGCAATAGTGACACGTGGCAGTCCGTGATTGGTCCACATTGCGTTGACCGATGACGTGGCTGCTGACTGGACTGGGTGACGTGGCAAGGCTGACGGGACTGGGTGACGTGGCAAGGATGACACGTGGCGCAATCTGATTGGACAGAGTGGCGCTGACTGGTCAACAGTGCTGACGTGGCAGATGACGTGGCGGCTGACTGGTCGTCTTCAACCTCTGGGGCGCGTGGCCTCCGTTGACGGCGCGTGGGTCTCAGGCGGTGGCGGGTGGCGGCGTTTCGCGGTGGTGGCAGACTCCTGTTCTAGGTTTTGGGACCTCCTGAACACGATGGTGTGGTCAGATTTTCGAGAAAAGGTCGGCAGGATGGAATTCGCACACCCTGTTTTCCCAACGTTTTTTTCTCTCAATCCTCTTCCTCACTCTCTCGTTTTCTCCCCTTCTGGAACCAGGCTCTGATGCCAAAATGGTATAGAAACCAAACTCAAATATGTTTATTCAAATTCTTGATGCATTACAATGAAAATCTCACACCTATTTATACTAAAATCATAACCTTATAAATTCCTTAAAATAATGCAAAAATCAGTTTTGGCAACCATTCAATGCCATATGGAGTATTACAGGGAAGGAGGATTTTTATTCAAAGGCAAAACTCTTTCCATTCCTCGTTGCTCACTTCGAGAAGTTATAATTTAGAAAGCACATAATGGAGGATTAGCTGGTCATTTTGGTAGAGATAAAACTGTAGCCTTAGTAAAGGAGAACTTCTATTGGCCAAGACTTGAACGGGATATCAACAAGCATATCCAAAGATGCAGAACATGCCACCTGGCTAAATCCAAAAGCCAAAATACTGGGTTATACATGCCATTGCCAGTACCCAACGCACCTTGAGAGGATGTGAGTATGGATTTTGTCCTCGGGTTACCTTGGATAACCATTCAACCATTTCAGCAGTATTACAGGGAAGGAGGATTTTTATTCAAAGGCAAAACTCTTTGCATTCCTCGTTGCTCACTTCGAGAAGTTATAATTTGGGAAGCACATAATGGAGGATTAGCTGGTCATTTTGGTAGAGATAAAACTGTAGCCTTAGTAAAGGAGAACTTCTATTGGCCAAGACTTGAACGGGATATCAACAAGCATATCCAAAGATGCAGAACATGCCACCTGGCTAAATCCAAAAGCCAAAATACTGGGTTATACATGCCATTGCCAGTACCCAACGCACCTTGGGAGGATGTGAGTATGGATTTTGTCCTCGGGTTACCTCGGACCCAGAGGCAAAAGGACTCTATAATGGTGGTTGTTGACCGTTTTTCAAAAATGGCTCACTTCATTCCTTGTCAGAAGACTAATGATGCGGTTCAAATTGCAGATTTGTATTTCAAGGAGATTGTTTGACTCCATGGAATTCCAAAAACCGTCACCTCTGATAGAGACATCAAGTTCGTAAGCCATTTCTGGAGGAATTTATGGAAAAAGATGGAAACAAAACTTCAGTTTAGCAGTGCTAGCCATCCACAAACTGATGGACAAACCGAAGCTGTTAACAGAATTCTTGAAAATCTTTTACGAAGTTTTGTTGGAAAGAACTTGAAGCAGTGGGATCTTATTCTTGCTCAAGTTGAATTTGCTTACAACAACTCAGTCAATCAAGCAACTGGAAAGTGTCCATTTGAAGTTGTTTATGGCACCCGTCCTCTCAGCCCACTTGATTTGACACCATCTTCTGATAAGTAACAATATAGTGCCAATGCAGACCAGCGGGCCAAGGAAATTAAGAAATTACATGAGCAGGTATGTAATAAGATTCAGAAGCAGAATTTGAAACTCAAGGCACAACGAGACAAGCATCGGAAATATCAAGTCTTTAATGTGGGGGATTTGGTCTGGATACATTTGAGGAAGGAGCATTTTCCTAAACAACCAAACGCCAAGTTATCTCCGTGAGCTGATGGACCATTCAAGATCGTACAGAAAATTAATAATAATGCTTACAAAGTGGAATTGCCTGGTGCTTACGGTGTTTCCGCTATTTTCAACGTTGCGAATCTATCTCCATATATTGATGATGTTGATTCTGACTCGAGGACGAGTCCTGTCCAACCCCGGGGGAATGAAACAGAACAGAGAATGTGAACGATGAAACAGAACAGAGAATGTGAACAAGCAGCCAACGTTGACATTGCATATGATGTATGCACTGACGTTGAGGGGTTGGTGAATGGTTGCCAAAACTGACTTTTGTATTATTTTAAGGAATTTATAAGATTATGATTTTAGTATAAATAGGTGTGAGATTTTCATTGTAATGCATCAAGAATTTGAATAAACATATTTAAGTTTGGTTTCTATACCAAATCGAAGAGCACAGGACAGGAAGGTTTAGACGAAGAAGAGGAGTGGGAGTGCTGGAGGGTAGTACGTTAGAATAGAGAGGGTTGAAGAAGAAAGCGTTTGCAGAGACGCGGCGACCTGCTAGGTACTTGGGAGTATTTATGTGTTCTGATATTATTATTATTCGTTGTTTAAAATAATTCACTTTCTTTTTCTTTTTGCCTGCAGTTATTTAAATTTATCACACGGATCACTTGCCATTAAATATTTCATAAAATCCTATTGGCATTGGCTCATCTAATGTGCGGAAAAAATAAAAATAAAAGGGGAGAATCAAGGATTCAGCTTGAACTTTGTAGGATCACGTGTCATTGGACCATTATTTTGATATTTTCCCTCTAAAAAATAAAACTAATATAAAGTAGATTGTCACTAGCTCTCCTTTTCATGCATAAAAGCAAGATCTGTTGCTACTAGCTATTTGTTTGGAGATAAACATAATCTAAATTAATATAGGGGTTCGGGGAAAAAAAAATTTAATATAGGGTGGTTATTGAGAATCTAAACATATTATCTATTTTTATTACATATTACCTATTTTTAAAACCTATACTGTAATTTAAATTTTAATACTGTTAATAAGGTTTTCTAAAAAATATAAAATTCATTTTTATTAATAAAATTCTATTAAAAAACAATCATTTATAGACGCTGGTTATCCTTTCTCTAACCTTCTCTAGTCGCTAATTTAAAAAATTTTGAATAATAAAATATCATATAATACTAATAATATTTTTTAAAAATTTAAAAATTGATGAACTTTGTGATAAAATAAAAAATATATGTAAAATTGAAAGTTCAAAAATTGGGAAAATGTGTTCAAAATATTTTTAAATAAATATTTATGTTAATAAAGGATGTAAACCAAGAAATTATGGGCCTTTGGCTTTGTGCTGGGAACATTGAATAGTGATATAGGTTGAAGGTACATATATAAACTTCATATGCTAAAGACTTAGGTTTGAAGAAAAAAAATTTTGGTTTTAGATTAGTTTTGGTCCTACTTACCTTTAACTCAATAACCCGATCAGTTTAATAAACGGTCCCATCTTAATTACCTCGCCAAAGACATAACCGACTCCTAATGATTGTTGTATCCTTGGACTCATATTGGTGGAATTTAAAATATATATTTAATTTAATAAACAATAAATCTGACACTTTTTGGCTGCTTATGTCTAAGGCTTGGGATTGCGGGTCATGTTTTGTTTTTTTTGGCCAACAGCGATTGCGTGTCATGCAAACATGAGACGGGTCCAATTTTTTTTTTATGGTTTATGCAATGGATCATTTTTGGCCTTTAGTGCACTCACCTTCCAGGTATCCGGTGTTAACCTGAAGGCCAACGCCGGATTTACCGACATGGGCCCCCGACAACCGATTAGTCCTGGCGCCCCCAATCTGATAGGCCCGACAGGAATTCACCTCTTTGAGGCGCCCCAGGGGAGAGAGCTCCCAACAGAAATTCTCTACACCTTCCGTTTCCTGGGATCAAACCTAGGAACTGATTGGTGTGGCGCAGATGCCTACCCATCTGCGCCAACTTTCGTTGGTAGACGGGTCCAATTTTTGTCAGCCAAAAATATTCTCTCCCTGCCATAACAACAGTAATAGTAGTAGGAGACTGGCAAAAAAAAAAAAAAATAATAATAATAGTAGCAGGAGGAGGAGTAATGGTAACACTCTAAAAATTTTGAACTTTGAATTTATTTCTAATATCCATATCTTATCCAATATATACTCCCTTTAGCCAATAGCTTCAACTAATTCATCAAAGGTAAAAAAAATAGTAGTTAATTTTTTAAATATATTTTAAAATAATTTTTTTTTTCAACTTTACCGATATTAAATTAGGTTTCAAATAAGAGAGAACATATAAAAATTTACATTCAAACATTAACTAAGTGAATAAAATTGACAGATAAATATTATTAATCTCTAAGTGACTTATATTGTATAATAAGGATGGAATATCTATAATATGCGATTATTTGTGGCATTAAATATTTGTTAGAGCTTTTATATTATAGTTTATAAAAAGAATTGCTTTTATATTATATATAAACTTAAAACAAATTTTTTTAATTATTTATTAAAATATCATATCTTTCAAAAATACTTTTAAACAATTAGGAGTTTCTTTAAGTGTTTTTTTTTAAAAAAACAATTTGAATATAAAAACTCATTTTTTAATATTTGTAAGAAATATCTTTCAAAAGTATATTATAAAATTATTTTTTGATAGCATATTATAAATTTTTAAAAAATAATAAAAAATAAAATATTTTTATTATTTTATATAAGCACAATAATTTCTGCTTTCAAACAAATACTTAAATAATAAAATTATTTCTATGAAATATTTAGAAAATAAAAAAATCACTTCCTAGTCCGCATCATTCATAATATTTTCTTCTTCCCATATATAAAGTTTGTGTTACGCCCTTTCAAGGCTTGACTCATATTTTATAAATCTAAAATCTTATTTACTTGAAATATTTAGATAAATAATAATAATAATTGCAACAACATGATAAAATAAAAACATGTAAATATATATTACAACAATAATAAATTTTACGAGGTCAGGTACTCGGGCAAAAAAAAATGAGGTCGGGTACCTGGTCACACAATATTATAGGCTCTATAACTAATAATGGAAAATAAAAAAAATATTAAACAAAGTTTTTAAGAGAATCCATAGGGACTGGATAATAAAAGTTTAAAATAAGTGAGTCCAGTTATAAATTTTATATTTTAATTTGATATTAAAAATTAAAAAAAATTATACAGCGAAGATTTTGAATTTTTAAAATAATTTAGAGTATTTATATTAAATATGTTATTTTAAAAAAAATAAAAAGTTCAGAGTTGAGGTTGTGAGATAAAGTTGAGAATCCACGGAACCCCCATCTACTTTTTCACATTATGCTCGAGCTGTTCCTACGCACTATTTGCGGTTGGGAGTTGGAATCGGACAATCGGTCCATAAAGGAGATACTAATTGATCGCCGTTTAAAAAACAACAATTTATTTAATCCCTTTATTTTTATTTATAATTTTTTACAAAAAAAACAAATTATTTCAGAATATATAATTAAACAAGTTCAAAGATTTAAACTTTACATATTTATTATTGGGTTGCTTACTTTTCTCTTGTTCTACATTGCAGCAAAGGTTACTGCGAGGGGACTTTGCTGTTCATGAAACTTGTAGTCCTTATAAGAGTCTTGAGGAATTGTGGGATGGAGAAATATGAAATGTCAGCGACCTCAGTGGTAGAATGCTGCTCATTAAATTGAAGAGACATCCTCTCTTTTGTTTGCATTTTTCTTGCTTTAGAATTTATGTAAATATTCACATGTTTTACCTCATGATGATGCCTTCAACTTCAAGTATGATTTCTTTTCCTGGCCTTGCAAAGAGGTTATGTAATAATTGTAATTTCTTTTTTTGACTTTTGACATTTGTACTGAGATATGCCGACTAGTTAATTTGACTTACCATTTTGAGAGTCCTTAATGAGTTGTTTTCCAATTTTACTCTATGCAATAAGTGGGAGAAAATGTACCACTAGCATCTTTTTTTTAATACTCATTATTAAATAAGAGAAAATTTAGAAAAGTTGATCAATTTAAAACATTAAATGTCTTCAATTCCATTTCTTAATATGTGGGATTTGATCAAATTAGACTTGTAACAAGGATCAGAGTGGTAGAGCTATACAACCTTCAATCTTCCAAGGTAAATAAATACTTTGTCAATCTTCAAAGTTCAACCCTTTGAACTAATTTCTCTACCAATCTCTCACAAAATCCTTATACCTATTAATTGGGTGTATTGATTAATTTATTTTGAGCGATTTTACATTGTCCAAGATATTAAATATTTGACACAAGTTTTATGTCATCAAGCGTAAAACTATTTTTTTTAATTGATTAAGTGCCTTTCTAAAGCCACCTTTGACATGTTGACAAGTGGCATCTTGCACTTGGGACTATCATATGGGATAGTCATATCAAACCCTTATTAGACTCATGCATAGCATGAGTAGGAATTATCATATTAGAGAAAACTTAGATCCAATACCTTTCCTCCAGTTTATCCGGTTCCCCAATCAAAAAATTAACATTTGGCACTATTAACATTGCATCCATGGTTACCCTCTCCATCTCTATTTATGTTTTAAAACCAAGCAGATCAAGCCATGTAGCGACCAGTGGCCATCATGAAGGGCAGATGCGAAGGATGACTGAAGCGGCTAGCAGCCGTGACGGCTTGCTTGCCAAATTTGCATTTTTTTGGGGTTTTGGTCTACTTTTTCTCTTTGTTGTCTGATGGTTTGTTGTAGTGGTTACAATGAACTAAGTCCATTGGAAAATTGAGGTTTCTAGCATTTCTGGTTATGATTATGACACTTGAAGTGCAGAAGCTCATGCACCATTCTCGTTCTAAATAAATAAACTCTAATTAAATCATACTTTCCATTCATGGATTAGTATTCTAAAGATTATAGGCTTGGAAACATAATAAACTGGGAAGGAGACAATTTTTCACAATCACTATTCTATCCTCTCATCCATGATCACCGCCGTGGCCGCCAGATCTACTTGGCAGCAAATAGGTTTCAGCTTTGAGCTCTGGCTTGCAAATGGAGATGAGAGCAACAACATTAAGTTAAAAAAAGTGTCGGATGTTATATTTTTATTGGGAACCAGATAGATTGGAGATAAGGCATTGGATCTAAGTTTTCTCCTATCATAATTAAGGATATGAGACAATTGTATTAAACATTGTGCAAGAATAATTTAACTTCAGAAATATTATACCAACAATTAATCAGATATCCACCTACCATGGGAAAATTCACCTAATTAATAGTTCCTTCAGCTATTTCTTTCCCCTGAAGATGCTCCAGATGAGAAAAAAATTCTGGAAGAGGGGCAAATTAACTGTAATTAATATGTTATCACACGCAAACTAATTATACAAAGCAAGCATTGTATCTTAAAATTGAAGAGGAAAAAAACTGCTAGCAGCTTCGGCTAATCCCAATCCTAATCCTATAATCCTATCCATTCAGAGGCAGCTCCTTATGAGTGTAAGTTATCCCTTGATCACCATTCACCACATGCCCACTTCCTCTCAATATCCTGCACAAATAACATGAGATTTTAATACCCTAAGATAAAAATATATTGTTAACAGATTATTTAATGAAAAACATGCACTTGGTGAGAGAATCAGTACCATCTATTTGTTAACAAACCCTCAACTCCTACTGGACCTCGGGCATGGATTCGGCTTGTGCTTATTCCAACCTGTTTAAGCATATATATGAAAACAAATCAATCAGAAGATAAAACTAAACATGCTTGTCAATATATAGCATCAAACATATGGGTGTTGTATTACCTCTGCACCAAGGCCAAAGCGTGCTCCATCACTGAACCGGGTACTTGCATTATGACATACAGCAGCACTATATGCATATGTAGCAGTAAGTCATGATTAGCAAGCAAAAGATACAAAAGTAACACATCAAAATGATTCTGGTTTTGAGAAAGACTCGAGTGATATAAATGTCAGAGTTTTAGATTAATTAGGCGGTTGCAGATGAAGCATGGAACAGGAATACTGTCATTTTATTCCCCTAAATTACAGCCAGCTACCTATCAACATGACGAAGGAAAGTAGCAGCAACTTCAGAGTCTTCAGCAACAATGCAATCAGTATGAGCACTGCAGAAAAAGGAATGGAAGAAAGGCTATCAGACTTGAAATACAGAGAACTCGAGTAAAGATGAATGTGAAAGAAGAAGGATGGCCTTAACATGCCTTCCATGTTTATGTATGTGGTCAATAGCAGCAAATACATCATCAACAATTTCAACTGTGCATGCCAGTGAGCTGTACTCATTATGGAAGCAGCTGGCTTGAGGAATACTTAACAATCCACAGGCTCTTGGTCCACCATACAGTTGAACACCTGCCAACAAATTTATTGTATAATATGTAAGATTCATAGGCTCTCAACTAATACCCTCATTGTAAACAGATCAGATCTCCTGGTTTTTCCTTTACAACATCAGTAACCAACCAAAAAAGAGTTTCCTAGAGTTCCTGGATTCTTTTTTCTATATGTGAAAAACTAGCTAGCTACCATTTCAGCACATTCTAATTTTTGGTTTGAGAATCAAGGATTTGTTCGATTACAGGAGAAAAGGGGGGAAATCATCAGTTTGACAGAGGGCTAAAAGATAACAAAAGAAAAAAGAACTTGTCCCCAATTTAAATATATGCTTTCAGTTTCTCATTAATCCATATGCAATTAAGATCAAACCTTCTTTTCGGAGTTCAGCCATGAGTTCCCTAATTCCACCATTCTGTGTTAGATCCTTGTGCACGAGAAGTGTTTCCTTAGAAATTCAGGATATACTGTATTAGTACACACAGTCCATGATCTAATAACAAGTAAAGCTTGTGGATTTAGATAAAGAAACAGTATTATTTATTACACATTTCAAGGGATGTTAATTATCATTACCATTGCATTACATGCAGCAGGATAATCAATCTTTGCATCTCTAACAATCTGCTTTGCCATATCAATATTAGCTGACTTGTCAACATATACATGACAAACTCCATCTGCATGACAAAAATAGAACCTTTAGTTTGCATATACAGTTGAGGGAAATAATATTACATAATTTTGTTTTGTGTGTGAGAGAATCACCAGCATGGCCAAGAACAGGAATTTTTGTTGACTCCTTGATTTGAGAAACAAGCTTGTTGCTGCCTCTAGGGACCACAAGGTCTATCACATCATCAAGCTGTGGCAAAGTAGAATTAGTAGGGATCCAATGTTAGACAAAATAACTATCAGAAATTTAATTCTAACACCACCTTCAACAGATCTGGAATTTCTTCTCTTGAAGTAACAAGTCCAATAAGTTTTCCACCAACATTTTCTGGAATGGCTGAAGTAATGATCTACAATAATGATGAAATATTAACATTAAGAACCTTATAAACTAATCTGCGCAGAAATATATGTAACTCTAATTCAAATGAATCTTAAAAAACAACAGCCTCAAACATAAAACTTAGGTAAACCTTGTGTAAGACGGCATTCGAACGTTTGGCTTCCTTTCCTCCCTTAAGCAGTAAGCCATTTCCACTTCGAATGGCCAATGCAGCTATCTATTAAACCACACATCAAACAAACAACTTACAAGTCAATCTAGAAATATGAGGAGACATATGCAACAACAGCATACTTGTTCTGCAAAAAATGACACAGAATCACAAAAGCCCAAACTAACTAGTATCATATATTGTAGAACAATGATAAGCCTGTTAATACATATTTTAACATCTTGCTCATATCTGAAACATTTTCAGCAGCGTATTGAAGCTGGAGGAAGGATGTACCTGAACAAGGGCATCAGGACGAGACTCAAAGATAACAAGCAGAACACCCAAAGGGCATGATATTTTCTCCAGTATGAGTTTATCTGCGAGCTGGGCACAAGAATTACAGTTTGAGAGAGGTTAGTATTCTTTTGGACAAAGCAATCAGGTGCTTTCTTTACAGATATAAGGACATGAAGAATTTGTTAATTTATCAAGCCAACTCTATGTTAGTTATGGATTTGTTACCATCAAAACCATGTATGGGGTTTCTACCTCTGTTTTCTTTAAAATTTGACCAATGGGTTCTTCCATATCTGATAGCATGCGCAAAGACTTGGCGAGACCAGAGATCTGTAAAATATAAAAGTTGTCAGAAAGAACACCTTCACAGAAAAGGGGAAAATTTTGACTCTACAAACATCCCTTATAAGTGAGGATCTAGTGTAGTCTTAGGCAGTCAAAACAGGAGATTGTTAGGCATATTATTTTATTAGTTACCTTCTCAGGTTTCAAGGTTAAACGTGAAACCAATGGCTTCTCTAATCCAGCCAGTTCTGCCTCATCAACATCAGCTTCATTCTCATGCCTTATCTTGCTTACATTTGCCTCCAATGCATCAGCTATTGCCAACAATATTTTCCTCCTTTCATCAGAACCTAGAGCCTGATACCCAAAACATTAGTGTTATATTCATGAAAGTATCTACTTTGGTTCATTGTGAACCCTCCCAAAGAAAAATGGAGTAAAACAGTAAAAAGGTAAATCAGAAATCTCTTACTTGAAGTCTTCTAGAACTATCACGTGCTGAAACTGCCATTTCATGTGCGCTCACTTCCTTAACGGTTGACCACAAATGAGCATCCTTGTGAAAAACAGTTCCTATCTTCTCCCCTTGAAGGACTCTTATAATGTTGTCTGTAGCATAGCCACTTGAAAGGAGATTCAATTCAAATCAAAGTCAGTACAAGAGGGAATTCCCCGAAGAAAAGAATCAGCAATAACATCACAACACAAATAATATAGCTTTTTTCCATCATTTCAAAATAGTAAATACTATCTTTTTCCCCTTACCCGATTCCAATGTTCATACCACTTATTTTTATAATTGAATATAAATTTTGAATAAGAATAGTTATGTTTAGCAAAAACATGTTGTTATATCGGTAAAAATAAAAGAATACCTTGTAATAATCACGGGGGTTCCAGCATGGGCAGAACAAACAGCAGCATTAACTTTAGCAGTCATACCCCCTCTGCCTAATCTGGACTTGTCTCCAAAAGTAATTTCTTCTTGGTGTTTCTCTTGCACATATGTGTGAATTAGCTTTGACTTTGGGTCAGTTGGAGGACCACTATAAAGGCCCTCTACATCACTTAATAGAACAAGAAGGTCGGCTTTCAGCTCCAAAGCCAATAGACCCGCCAAACTATCATTATCCCAAAAAATACCAGAAGAATCCTGTAGATAGCAATAACTATTAGAAGCAATCACCAATCACAATGACCAACGGGATCATATGTGGAAAAGTTAAGATTTTGACAAAAGCCATTTGATAATATTAGAAGATTAATCCTCAGAAAACAGCTGTAAAATCAACAAGGTCATTAAGAATAACTTATGGTTCTCAAGTTTCAGTCATCATCTCTTGAAAAAGAAAAGTTAAAAAATCTTAAGTTCCAACATACCTCATAAGGTGCCTTTCTAGTACTAACAGCATCATTTTCATTAAAAATAGGAATAACCCTTAATTCTAATAAGGAATGCACTGTATCTGTGAGTTGCTTTCTGAAAGCCGCATCTCTGAATAAGCCATCAGTCACAAGAAGTTGGGATGAAGTAACATCAAGCTGCACCATATAGAGATCTCATCAATATCAATATGGACTTCCTAAATATGTAAGACCATAGGTCCTACATTTAGGAATGAAGGTAATTTTTGGGAAAAAAATCTTCTAGTGCATATAATCATGCCACTCATATATCAAATTGAAAACCTACTTAGATTAAGATATTGATTCTTAGATTACCTGGCTGAACATGGTATCATAAAGAGCCATGAGACTACCCTGTCCAACAGATGCGCACGCCTTCCCATCAAGCTCGCCTTGAGGCTTTTGAAGATCAGAAAAGCTGTAGTGATGAAATCTTTAATAAAGATGTGAATCATTATTCTCAAGCGCAAACTTACAATTGCTGAAAGTGTGCATGAAATTATTAGATGCTATGGTGTTCTAATCCTAATTAAAAGATTTAAATCAAAATAATATAAGGGAGGTATGTAGGGGGAAATTTAAACTTATTATGTTCCATTCAAGCCATATATATTTGTAAACATGGTAGATTAGAGTAAAAACCTGCTATTGGCCACTCTGCGATATCCTAGTCTTTGGCGGCCGAGACCAACTGCACCAGATGTCACCAATATAACCTCATACCCTTGGGTATTGAGCTCTTTAAGCTGCATAAATTGACAAAATTTCAGTCACTCAAAAAATGAAATAATGATATTGGCCAAGAAGAACAAAAGTTTTCTACTGATATTATTAGCATTACCTGCTCACACAGAGCTCCAAGTCTACCAAGTGCTAATCTCCCATCACTTCGAGTAACTACAGCAGTTCCGACCTGCAATTATCATAGTGACAACCAAAAGCTCAATGAATTATTAGGTGTGGCATTCATTATGTATACTCACGGCATAGAAACCTCTCCGAGGAAATAAAAAAAAAAACGAATCTTATTACTGAACTAGTCAACAGATTAAATCGATATCACCTTCAACAAGAAGGAGAACAACGCAGCAAATGATTAGCATCGATCACAAACATTCCAGAGCATTACACAAAAAGTGAAGCATTACGGAAAAACAAAAATGCAATCAATCAAATAGTAAAGAGCAGATGATAAGAGCAGGCGAGACCTTTACAACAATTCGTTTGACATTGTTAACAAAAGCACGATGAGGATCCATGAAGTAACAAAAATCGAAGAGCACAGAGCAGGAAGGTTTAGACGAAGAAGAGGAGTGGGAGTGCTGGAGGGTACTACGTTAGAATAGAGAGGGTTGAAGAAGAAAGCGTTTGCAGAGACGCGGCGACCTGCTAGGTACTTGGGAGTTGGGAGTATTTATGTGCTCTGACTTTTTACGGTGATATTATTATTATTAGTTATTTAAAATAATTCACTGTTTTTTTTTGCCTGCAGTTATTTAAATATATCACACAGATTCACTTGCCATTAAATATTTCGTAAAATCCTATTGGCTCATCATCTATTGTGCGGAAAAAATAAAAATAAAAGGGGAGATTCACGGATTCAGCTTGAACTTTGTAGGATCACGTGTCGTTGGACCATTATTTCGATATTTTCCCTCTAAAAAATAAAACTAATATAAAGTAGACTGTCACTAGCTCTCCTTTTCATGAATGAAAGCAAAATCTGTTGCTACTAGCTATTTGTTTGGAGATAAACATAATTCAAATTAATATAGAGTTTCGGGGAAAAAAATTAATATAGGGTGGTTATTGAGAATCTAAACATATTATCTATTTTTATTACATATTACATATTTTTAAAACCTATACTGTAATTTAACTTTTAATACTGTTAATAAGGTTTTCTAAAAAATATAAAATTCATTTTTATTAATAAAATTATATTAAAAAATAATCATTTATAGACGCTGGTTATTCTTTCTCTACCCTTCTCTAGTCTCTAATTTAAAAAATTTTGAATAATAAAATATCATATAATACTAATAATATTTTTTAAAAATTTAAAAATTGATTAACTTTGTGATAAAATAAAAAATATATGTAAAATTGAAAGTTCAAAAATTGGGAAAATGTGTTCAAAATATTTTTAAATAAATATTTATGTTAATAATGGATGTAAACCAAGAAATTATGGGCTTTGGCTTTGTTGAAGGTACATATATAAACTTCATATGCAAAAGACTTAGTTTATAATTTTATAGGTTTCATATTAGTTTTAGTCTCACTTACTCTTAAGTCAATATTCTGACCAGTTCAACAAACGGTGATAACTTAATTACCTTGCCAAAGACATTACCAAATCCTAATGCTTGTTGTATCCTTAGACTCATATTGATGGGATTTAAAATATATATTTAATTTAATAAACAATAAATCTGACACTTTTTGGTTGCTTATGTCTCAGACTTGGGATTGCGTGTTTTGTTTTTTTTGGCCAACAGGGATTGCGTGTCATGCAAACATGAGACGGGTCCAATTTTTGTCAGCCAGAAATATTCTCTCCCTGTCATAGCAACAATAATAGTAGGAGGAGACTGGCAAGATAATAATAATAATAATAATAATAGGAGGAGGAGTAATGGTAACACTTTAAAAATTTTGAACTTTGAATTTATTTCTAATATCCAAATCTTATCCAACATTTGCTCCCTTTAGCCTATAGCTTCAACAAATTCATCAAAGGTAAAAAAATAGTAGTCAATTTTGTAAATATATTTTAAAATAAAATTTTTTTCAACTTTACCGATATTAAATTAGATTTCAAATGATAGAGAACATATAAAAATTTACATTCAAACATTAACTACGTGAATAAATTTGATAGATAGATATTAATTAATCTCTAAGTGACTTATACTATAGAATAAGGATGGAGTATCTATAATATGCGATTATTTGTGGCACTAAATATTTGTTAGAACTTTTATATTATAGTTTATAAAAAGAATTGCTTTTATATTATATATCAATTTAAAACACAATTTTTTAAATTATTTATTACAATATTATATCTTTCAAAAATACTTTTAAACAATTAGGAGTTTCTTTAAGTGTTTTATTTTTTTGAAAAATAATTTGAATATAAAAACTCATTTTTTAATATTTGTAAGAAATATCTTTCAAAAGTATATTATAAAATTATTTTTTGATAGCATATTATAAAATTTTAAAAAATAATACAATATTTTTATGATTTTATATAAGCACAATAATTTCTGCTTTCAAACATATACTTAAATAATAAAATTATTTCTATGAAATATTTAGACAATAAAAAAATCACTTCCTAGTCCGCATCATTCATAATCTTTTCTTCTTCCCATATATAAAGTTTGTGTTACGCCCTTTCAAGGCTTGACTCATATTTTATAAATCTAAAATCTTATTTACTTGAAATATGTAGATAAATAATAATAATAATAATAATAATAATAATAATTGCAACAACATGATAAAATAAAAACATGTAAATATATATTACAACAATAATAAATTTTACGAGGTCAGGTACTCGGGCAAAAAAAAAAAAAGAGGTCGGGTACCTGGTCACACAATATTATAGGCTCTATAACTAAGAATGGAAAATAAAAAAAATATTAAACAAAGTTTTTAATAGAATCCATAGGGACTGGATATTAAAAGTTTAAAATAAGTGTGTCCAGTTATAAATTTTATATTTTAATTTGATATTAAAAATTAAAAAAATTATACAGCAAAGATTTTGAATTTTTAAAATAATTTAGAGTATTTATATTAAATATCTTATTTTTAAAAAAATAAAAAGTTAAGGGTTGAGGTTGTGAGATAAAGTTGAGAATCTACGGAACCACCATCTACTTTTTCACGTTATGCTCGAGCTGTTCCTACGCACTATTTGCGGTTGGGAGTTGGAATCGGACGATCGGTCCATAAAGGAGATACTAATTGATCGCCGTTTAAAAAACAACAATTTATTTAGTCCCGTTATTTTTATATATAATTTTTTACAAAAAAAAAAACAAATTATTTCAGAATGTATAATTAAATAAATATCGAAGATCTAATCGGAACATATCCAAATGAAATCACAAGTACCATAAAGTTTCTAAGAGATTATATGCATCCCATATTATCGCATGATAACTAAAATATTTTTCTAGCCAAACATGGAACTTAAATATTAAAAAAATTATAAAATTTTTTTGAATTATGATAAAAAAAAATTGACGGAAACAAGAATGTTAACCCCATTCATGCCAAGAAAAAACTTGGCCAAATTGAGAGCTCCAAATTCAGGAACTAGAACTTGGCCGCAATATTAATTTAGATTAGATTTTTGGGAGTAATTTTATGGAATACAAAATAAAGTAAACTGAGAATGAGAAGAGAATACATTTAAGAAACTACCCCAAATAATTGGATGAGCGATTGGAATGCTTAAAAGCAGCTTTTTAATCGTAATTTACGGTATACGAGATAAATATGTGAGATGAGTTGTGTCTCAGATCTACTTAAAAAGTAACTTATAAACAATCTGATCGCTGAAACAAACATGCCCATAAACATAATATATTCCGTATAAAGGGAATTTTAAAACTACTTTTAATATAAAACTAAGTGGAATCTACGAAGTCATTGTTTAACAATGTGGTGAATGAAAAATCAGCAGATTTATGCATCCTAATGAATAATCAGTATAATGAATTTTTCCATACTCGGAAGAACAAGATCTAACTATTTTTAAAATTAAAAAAAGGACTAATCTTGAGGGCGATCAAATTGGGAAAAAAATAAGAGGAAAAAAAAAATGGCGGAGGAGGACTGACCTTAACGATGAGACGGCGGACCTTTTTGACGAAGGCACGAGAAGGATCGACCTTAGAGAAATCGGTGGAATCAGAAGGGTACTTGATCTGAGTTGACCCGTTCGGCAACTCGAGCGAGTTGATGATAAACTCGGTAAGGCCATTCATAGTCACAGGCATCGGCATGGCTTCTGTCATTCTTTCAGTGAAAGAAGTATGAAGGAAGGAAGGAACGAAGAAGGAGATGAGCGTGACCACTTCAGTTCCCAGCAACAAGGAGCTTTTATAGGCATTTGGAATATGCCCCACTTATCCATTTTTTTAATTATTCCCCAAACTTCATTTTTTCTAATTTTTGGCCCATGCAAATTAAATTAAATTAAATTCCTAAATAATCTAATTAATCTCTACCAGATTATTATCTTGTCAGGTTCCACCAAACAACCATGGCCTCTCATTGCTTCTTCTCAAACTTTTTTATTTTAATAAAAACAAAATAAATAATGTCTCCTGATTTTAATATATGGCCGAAAGGCCACTAAACTTAATTAAACGATTCTTAGCCGCGCATAATTTAACAATAATTTGATAGCCCCCAATAATGCTAACAATAATTTAACAATTTAGTTTACCGCTGTTTGGATTGGCTTTGGTTTTTTATTTGTGTCATGAAAACATAATTACTTATTTGTGAATATACCTTAATGATTGATAAATTAAATAAACAATTTGAAAATGAGATCACAGTTATATTTTAAAATATTTAATGATGTCTTAACAATAAATATTAAACAAAAAAATTTTAATGATCCTAGTCATTTTTAATGAAAATATGATGCTAATTTTTTTATAAAAAATAAATACAGGCATGGATATTATGGAGATTTTTTTATTTGATTAAGGATATAATTCCTTTTGAGACTCCCTATTATATTATTTTTTTCTATGAGATTCTTTTTGTATCATGTTGAAAAGAAAATTTAAAACATTAAAATCTAATTTTATTTTTTTTAAACATAGTGGTAATTTACAACAAGCGGCCTGAATTTTCCCCCTGTTTTGCCATTTTTTACGAAACTGAAAAGGTGGGATTGATCAAGTAAAACAAAAAGGAGCTACGCAATTACCTGAATTTGATGGAGGTTTGTTTGGATTAGTTTTTAAAAATAATTTTTACGATTTATGATATAAGTATGTGAGAGAAATTTTATCTCGATTTACATAAATATATATTTAAAACCTAGATTTAAAAAATACCCAAACACTCACCGGCGCTGACGCACTGTCACAGTGTCACTAACGGGATTCTGATTTGGGATATTATCTAAATTTTGGAGGCTTTTTAATCTCATACTCCCAAATTATTAACCCGGAAAATATGATATGATAATAAGATATTCTTCTTTAATTTTAAATATAAGATAAATTTTATTTTTTTAGAGAAATTAAGGAAGCTGATTAAATTATTTTAGAGTATTTTTATTTTTATTTTTTTTAAATTAATTAATTTAATTAATAAAATAATATATAATCTAATAATATATAACATATGATATAATTAAATAAATTATTTAATTTTTTTAAACTCTCAATAAAATTAATTTTATCTTATATTTAAAACAGGAGGAGTATAACTTATTAGTGTATTATATCTGTTGGCGGCAAAAAAAAAGAGTGCATGATTTTGTCTTTTTATTTTTATGGTGGAAAATGGATGTACGATTTGCCACGTCTCCTTCCGCAACAAGGTCAAACGAAAGGAAATCCATCCAATCTGATCATGCCAACTAATTAATTAATTTATATCTATTAAAAAATTTAGATAAATTAATTATTAGGCTAAAGTGCCGTTGTGCCACCAAAGTAATCTTTTCCGTCTTATTTATAAGTATTTTTTTCTTTAATTGTGTAAAACAAATTGATTGTTAAAAATAATAAGTGTGTCAAAAATATCATATTTTTTTTCATATATACCCCTATTTATGAAAAGAGTATGTGAAAGAGAATTGATAAAAAGTATGAGAAATAATGGGTATAAGATATGAGAGAGAATGAGTATTTAATAAGGGTAAAATAGAAAAATAAAGTTTATATTTTCAGACAAAAAGTGAAAGTTGTTTATAAAAGAGATCAACCTAATGAGAAAGAAAATTGTTTATAAATAGGAATGGAGGGATTAATTATTCAAGAATATTAGGTATCCTTTTTTTCCAACAATAAATTAATAATACATCATTCATACCATCAATTACAATACTTCTTCCGATCCACAATATAAGGCACATTAACTAATTCATAGGAAATAAGAAATGGTAGTTAAGTCATTTAATATGTCCTAAAATATAAATTCTTTCCACTTTTACCCTTTGTTGAGAAATGTGTTTAAAAATGGTATTTGTATGGGAAATGAGAGAGAAAGTCATTTCATAAAAGCATTTACATGAGAAATGATGGTTGTGAGAAAAGAAAAGAGCCACAATTTATCATTATAATTGCAGTGGAATTTTTATTTTAGCTAGAGGGGATATAATTAGTGGGGAAAATTGGAAAATAAACATTAATCATTGGGTGAAATAGGAAAAAATGCATTGATTAAACTGCAAATGCCCTATATTGTGGACCATACATTTTTTCTACAGGTGCCTTATATTGTGGATCGGATGGAGTAGTTTATAATAAATACATAATTATATGAATGATAAACCAAGAATAATTATTCAAGAATATTATGTATATGAAAGTTTATCCGTGAGTAATTTTGCAATGAAAACAAATAAATTTTGCTTGTCATTAAAAATATTAACCCTTACATGTTTATAAAAATATGTGCTAAGTTTATAAATATGAATAAAAGTTAGTTCGATTGATAAGGAGTTAACTTATCATTATAAAATTGTAGGTTCAAATCTTATCAATATAAGGATTTTATTGATAGGCAATCTATACCCATTAAACTATAAGATTATTGGTGGAGTGGATGTAACTTCTCTTCGGAGTAGCTTCTCTCATTTCCCTTACTCTCATCAAATGATAAAGATGAAAAAAGAAAAGCAAAAGAGGTGGAAAAGGAGAGAAGCCACTCCCTGCTTGTGCGTACGCAACAACACATCATGTATACAGTATATGTAAATATAATCTTTTTTTCAATAAAAGAAGGGTCAAAACCGTAATATCTCCCGGTGGGATCATGGCCATCTACTCACGTGACATAATATCTGACCCGTCTATTCTGCCGGGGTCCCAATGCCGTCCATCTAAACCACCAGACCTCAAATCCATAGGACGCTTCCTAAACATCCGCCACAGAAGATCCCCCAAAACTAGTATGGAATGTCCTAAATATAATATTACTTCGTTTTTATTTATAAGTTTCTTTTAATTAATTCTTATATATAAATGAGAGTTAGTTAACTCATTAATTATACGGTAAATTTTTAATTTTTTCCTTATCTATGATTAGTTCCAAAAGTCAACATGAATAAATTTCTTTTGTTTATTACAATTAATAGGAATAAAAAAGTACAAAATATATTTACTATTCTGAAACTGGACTTATAAATTGAACCAAATTTTTTTGTCAGAAAGGACTTATAAATAAGATCATAATGGTACCTATACTCCCATCCTTACTTATGAGGCAAAAAAAAAAATGTTTTGATTAATCTTATTTATAAATAATATTATTAAATTTGTTAACATGAACGTGCTATTCCACAATTCATTTTGTATAATACATGTTATTTTCTATATGTGTCAAATAAGATAAAGTTAAGAAATTATTAAATTTTAAGGTAAAATTAATAAGATTTAGGATTTTTTTTTTAAAAAAATGAATTATATTAAAACTTGAGTGAGTGAGATGCAAATAAGTGTGTGTTTGGATTAACTTTTGAAAAATAGTTTTTATGATTTATGAGATATAAATATAAGAAAAATTTTGTCTCGATTTATGAGAAATTGTTTTTGAAACCCCCCAACACACACTAAAGTGTGTTTTTTGATTAATTTTTAAAGAATAGATGTTATAATTTATGACATAAATATATGAAAAAAATTTTATCTCGATTTATAAAAAATGGTTTCTAAAACCGTGATTTTGGTGGTACGCAGGCACCCACCAACGGTGCTGCGCCATCGTGGGGAGATCAGAGAAGGAGAAGGGCCGCACGGAAGCGGCTAAGCGTGACGCGTATATGTACGACTTAAGATTTGGAAGTCTGGGTAAGTGGGGCCCAATGTAGAGGCCATGTGTCCAGAAAGGTGTCGTTTTCAGTACTCCTTCGTCGTTTTTCATTAATAACACACAAGGGGATAGCGAGAGACACGGATTAAGCTCTGATTTGGCAATAGCAATGACGATGATTGTAGTTTATACTAAACGGAAGCAAACGAATCCACGACTCTTGTGCATAGTGGACACATCCAGATGTACATAGCATATTGATATAAGAGTGTGTGTGATGTGAGAAAGTAGGACCCAGATAATTATATTATAAAAACGTAAACGCCAGCACAATTATTGTAATTTCTTTTAGTGTTTATTTGGAATAACTTATTTTTAGGCAATACGTATTTATAAATCGTGATTCACGGTATACGAGGTAAGTATGTGAGAGGAGTTTTATCTCGGCTTGCATAATAAAGACTTAATGTTCAAAAATAAGTGATACCAAATACATACTTAATAAATACCTTTTTATAAATAAAAACGCAAGGTCATATAAGTCCAAGCAAGTAAATTACAAGAAAAAAGAGAAAAGAAAACGCTAATTAAGTGATCATGGCGCAAAATGTCGCGATTCCGGCTATAACGTCACGCGCTCAGATATGATTTAGAAAGGCAATCAATCTTTGTTTAATTTAATATGTTATTATCTTAAGCCAAGTGTTCATTTTCCACCGCTAATCATGATTAGTCATATATGGTGCGCTTTTGAATTGGGAGAGCACAAGTTATTGCACTTTAGAAGAGTCCCTTTCAAGTTTCAACCATTGTAATGATAGTGCTTTTTGTTAATTTGATAGGAATATTTAAAGGTAAAAATATACATTTTGACCTCTAACTATAAATAAAATTTCAGTTTGTTTCCTTAACTTTTAAAAATACATATTTAATCATTTAACACCTTACAATGTTAATATCAAATGATGATTTTTATAATACAAATTAAAATTTTGAAAATTAAACTTTATTTGTTACCATACGATAATGTTTCGTCAACATTAAAATTTTAAATATCCGCATTTTCTTATTAATGACCATTAGGAATAAAGGAATCGGAAGGCACTTTTTAAAGTTAAGAGATTAAATTAAAACCTTGTATAAAATTAAAGTATGGAAAGTATGTACTTTTGTCAAAGGAAAGATGCGAGTTCAATATTTCTTAATTAGTGGGAATTATTGTTATCGCATGTTCACGTACTATTTCTTCTCCAAAGGATTAAAACTCATAACCTCACACCTAAAAACACTTTAAAAGAGACCAATTGATATTGATTCTAATAGAATGAGCTATAATTACTTAAACATAATGTCTCAAGTTTAAACCGGACAACTATGAAGGGAAGAAGAAGAAGAAGTTATTGTTTTTGGGAGAGCTACCTTTTTACCCGGCCTAATAATGTTGGATTCGGACCCTGTCATATCGTCACATGAAAAATTAAAAAGAAAAAAGAAAAAAAAAAGGGGGAAAGGTTTTCTAAGAAACGATTGATATCAGTGAGACCACAGAGTGTGAATGGATACAATATATTTTAATGGAGGGGAAGAGTTGTGTGGAGGAAATACAAGGGAAGGGTCATAGTACGAGGCAGCGAAAGAGACTTGGCCCCAAGTCACGAAACCCTGTCTAGTGCATTGCACATGCTCAAAGGAATCATTTCATGTCCTGAGAATATTATTGAATTTTTTACTGCATTAGAGTTGACATTATGTTCGGCGTCAAGTCTTGTAAATATTTAACAATGATTACTACTGAGACCCTATACAGTGTACAGAGCTTAATACAGATTTTTTTTTAAGGTACTAAAAATGGGACTGGTCACTGAGCTGATCGGGGTATTGGGTTAGGGGTCAGTAAGTCAGTTAGGTAGTCAAACCGGAGTTAAATCGATGAGAAAGTAAAGATTTTAGGTTTATTTATATGAAATTATGTATAAAATTAATAAAAAATGATTTTAAAAAAAATAAAAAAATGGGTGAACCGGTCCGTACGGTTCACCCCCGGACCGGACCGGTTGGACCACCGGTTTGCTGGTTCACAGGCTGAACTAGCGGTCCGGTCTAGTTTTCAATTCCCTGCTTTTTTTAACCAAAAAAGGAATAAATTTGTCAGAAGAGTGGTTTCTTAATATAAAAATCTACTTGTTGATTAAAGTGTGTGTTTGGATTAGTTTTTGGAATATAACTTTTACGATTTACCAGATAAATATGTGAGAGTAGTTTTGTCTTGATTTACGGAAAAAGACTTTTAAATTCACAATTTGAAACTTACCTAAACACACACTAATATAGATTATAAATTAGGTGAATTAAGTTTGAATCTTATCCTATTTAAAAAAGGCTATAGGAAAAAAGGAGCATGATCGTAAAACCTTAATCTAAATTAGTCAGTTACTCAGATATTAAAAAATTCAGAAAAAGTGGGTGACCAAAAGATTATAAAAAAATTTATTAAAAAAATAATTCCTCTCGGAAGCCTTTCAATTTTATCTAACTTTTAATTAGCTTCATATATTCCTTTTATTGTGACAGTGTAGTTTACTCAATTAGAAGTATCATTATTTATAATTATAATCTATTAATTGATATTGGTGTGTACGTTCACCAAACGATATATAATCTAATTGATTATATATTTAAAATTAAAAAATATATGAACAAAGCATCAAATAATATGGGTTATATATATTGTATGAACCTTATGTATTGATTAGAGATTAAAGAATGAATGAATGAATGATTGTACGTGTTCATTGCTTATATGACCTGCCAAAGTTTTCATAGCGCACACACAATTACATACGTATAAGTATAAATAAATCCCACATTAGGCTTAATTAGTAAGCCACTTTACCGATTAAAATGCATTTCAACATTATTTGCTTGATTGAAGGGGCGTCTATGTCCATCGTCATCAACCTTGTCAAGTATTCTTGTGGATCATAAGAACCGGACACAACAAAACAAAACATCTCAATACAATAATGCATATATATTGAAATGAAATCATCTTTGAACTAGGAAAAAAAAAACAGAGAGGGTGCAATTAATAATAATGAGTTATATATATGCCAAGGGCTATGATAGTGAGTCGACTCACATGGCTCAAACAGGATTGCCTACAAATAAAAGAATACTTGTATTTATATAAAAAAAATAAAGTTGAAGATTAAAGGAGGATGAAACACCTGTCCTCCAAAAGCCTTTTCTAGTTTATAGACGCGACGAATGTGATTAGAGAGTGCCAACAGATAGATGAATTAACTAAAGCTAAAGATTTTTTTTTTTTTTTTAAAAAACAGATCAAGTTTGTTCAACAAGTATTTCTATGGCGACAAGGGGACCTAGTCAACAAGCTTTTTCAAAAATAAAATTTAAAATATTTTGCTTAATGTATACAATATAAATTAAAGAATAAAGATGAAGTATAAGACCACATATAAATTAAATAAATGTGAAACATACGTCCATAGTACTTTATAATAACTTCATAAAATTAGGAAAGACATAATGTGTGTATGTGTATAATAAGAGAAATGCTTGTATACTTCAGAAGTACCATTGATAAATCCTAAATTTATTATATTTTTGAGAAAATCCTTGAAAAAGAATTTGGAAATTGTAAAATGATAAATCATAGTTTTTACCAGGAGTTAATTAAAAAATGTCAAAACTTGATAAGCAATTTCCAACTTTTTTGGAGAAATACCTGATTTGTCATTTTTCAATTTTCTAGTTCTTTTTAAAGGATTCTCCCTATATTTTTTTTCACCTTATTCATTTAATTTGGGGACTATTTTAGGTTAATTTGGATTTATTATATAGTATTTAGATTGTTCGCCAATTTTAGGAAATAGTATAAATCTAAATTGATTATGAGGTTATTTAACTTAAATTGTTAATATTTTGATTGTTATCTTGTGATTGGATAATATTTTCAAATATATAATAGATTACGATTTTATTTAATTCTTGCCGGGTAAGAAAAACTGATTATAAAAGGTCCTACAGTACAGATTTTTTTTAAAAAATTAAAAGAGACTCTAATAATAAAATTTTATTGGGTTTTTTAAATTTTAATAGATTAAAATTAGTACCTAAAGCTCTCCCCTCCTCTCTTAAAATTTAACCTAGCAGTCACAGAGAAAAAGAAGAGGCCGAGATGCACGCACCGGCACGCAGGCGGAGACGGACGGGTAACAGGAAATTGAGGAGACTGCTCAGGATTATTGATCACATCTTGACAATGTCTCTCTTCCCTCTTCCTCAATTAACAGCCACGCATATATTATTAGACATATATATCACCTTCTGACTGCCACGCGGGGAAGGAGACAGGAATTCATTCCAATTGAGTTTTCGTCCTTTTCTTCCCTTTTGACTGTTACAACTGCAAGAGCCACTAGTACAAAATTTCCTTTTTAGACTATCATATTTAGACCGGTTATAGTGGATAAGGTCTAAAAAATTTGACCGGTGGCAGTTTTGTAATTATATAGAACTTCTAAGACCGGTTCTCAAAAAAAAACCGGTCTTAAAAAAATTATTTAGACCGGTTATAAATAAAACCGGTCTTAAAATATCAAAATATTTTAAAAAATTAAAAATTTTAAACTTTTAAGACCGGTTATTTATAATAACCGGTCTTAAATATCAAACATTAAAAGTCTAGACTTTTTAAAAACCGGTATAACAATTTTTTTTCAAGACTTTTAAGACCGGTTCTTAGAATAACCGGTCTTAAAAATACTTTTTAGACCGATTATTATAAGAACCGGTCTAAAAAGTATGACTTTTAAGACCGGTTATTCTAAGAACCGGTCTTAAAAGTACTTTTAAGACCGGTTATTCTAATAACCGGTCTAAAAAGTGATATTTTAAAAAAAAATATGGATTTTTTTTTAAAATATGAAAATTTTTTTTAAAAAAATTTTCATCCTTTTAAGACCGGTTTTATTTATAACCGGTCTAAAATATCGATCATAAATTTTTGAATCTCCTCTTTGTCGCGCCTAATTTTCGCTCTCTTAATCTGAAACCTCTCTTCTTGGTGCGATTACTCTGTGAGCTCGATCATCTTCGCTCAATCTCATTCTCATGTTTGTTGCTGCGGTGCTCTCACCCTCGCACTAAATGAGTTTGTTGCCGCCACAACCTCGCTTGCTCTGATCTCCTTCGTCGCGACTTTTCACTGTAGTTGCTTTTCTATCTCTAGTATGGGTCTTGCTTTGCTTGGTCACATAGACTTACACCATGAATGTGATTTGCAGACTCAACATTTTAGAAAAGGTTGACGAAGAGAACATCAACCTTGTGTTGTTGCGAAGGAAGCATCTTTTCGTCTTTTTAGTTTTAGTATACTGTAAGTGATGATAAGAAGGAGGAGTTTCCTGAAGTTAGTATTCTTCTTTCCCTCTTTAATTATTTATGATTTTACAACGTTGTTCTGCTTTGTGTTTCGTTTGATTAGCTATGCAAGGATTTTTTTTGGTTATCTCTAACTGTGCATATGCATGGTTCATTCTCATTTTTGCAGTTTCGGATGGGGCTGAGACTCCATTTGTTGGGTTAAAAAAGAAGAAGAAGAAGAAGACAGTAAGTCATTCAGTATTTATGTAGAATATTTTTGCACACAATATCTGCCGAAGCTATTGGAATATATAATTATATGGGGGCAATATGATGCTTGTTTTTTTATTGAAGGTTGAAACTCGTAACTTTACTAATGAGGGTGGAGATGCTGCTGAAGATTTAGATGGTAAGCAGTTGTATTATTTATTGATGTGCGATAAAATGAACTCAATGACTGTATGTGTGTTATACTCTTGATGTCAAGTGAAATTAGCTGAATAAGTTATGAACATCTAATAAATTTTGAACTCATTACATTGAATAAATCTAAGATAAGTTGCTCTTATCTCAGAGATATGGATTGGTAGAAAAGTTGAGTGAATATGATAAAAAGATTATTCTTTCTTTTTTTTCTTTGTTTTGTTCTGTTTCTCATTGCCCTTTGTTCATAGTCTAGAGTGAAAAGGGTGATACAGGTAGAGCACTACAAAAAAAATCCACATTTATTTTTTATTTTTTAAAAATATCACTTTTTAGACCGGTTATTAGAATAACCGGTCTTAAAAGTACTTTTAAGACCGGTTCTTAGAATAACCGGTCTTAAAAGTCATACTTTTTAGACCGGTTCTTATAATAACCGGTCTAAAAAGTACTTTTTAGACCGGTTATTATAAGAACCGGTCTAAAAAGTATGACTTTTAAGACCGGTTATTTTAAGAACCGGTCTAAAAAGTATGACTTTTAAGACCGGTTATTTTAAGAACCGGTCTTAAAAGTCTTGAAAAAAAAAAATTTTATACCGATTTTTAAAAAGTCTGGACTTTTTAGACCTGGTCTTCTAAAAAAGTGATTTTTAAGACCGGTTGCTTAACCGGTCTAAAAAATAACAGACTTTTTAGACCGGTTGTATCAAGACCGGATCCAAAACCGGTCTAAAAAGTCATTTTTAACCGGTCTAAAAAGCCATTTTTCCACCAGTGAGCATGAAGAGTTAAAAAGGGAAGCTTATGAGAATGCTAGGATTTATAAGAAAAGAATTGAGCCAAAAAGTTCTACTTTACGTTTCTCGATTGAAACTCATGCCTGGAAAGCTCTCCTCTAGATGAGAGGGGCCCTTCATTGTCACTGATATTTTTCCATATAAAGTTGTGAAGATCAAAAGGGAGCCGAATAGAAAATGTTTTATCGTCAATGGACACCACTTGAAGCCGTTCTATGAAGGATTCTTCACTCAAGCAATAGAGGTTGTTGCATTGTGGGACACCACATAGACCCCGGTTGTATTCCTTCATTCACTCTTTTATTTTACATTGTCATATTTGTAACTCCCTTCATGTAATACCCCAAATTTTTAATTAAGGGCTAATGAGGATTATTGTGGATATTTGTGAATTAATTGGAATTATTATGTATTTTGTGGCAATTTTAATAAATATGCCATAATTGGTGGGAAACTGGAAGAATAGCCATAAATTGGTGATTAATGGAAGAAATTAACTACTAACTAAGAGGAAAATAAGATGTGAAATTAAAATGGCTAATGGAGGAATTAAGGTGATTAATTGGTTGTTTACTTTATGAGAACAAACCAAATTTAGATAAGTGGCAAGAGGTTAGGAAGAGAGAGGAGGAAAAAAGTCAAACAATGATTTTTAAATGTATTTTCTCTCTCCTTCCCTCCTAGAATTCGACTGCTGGCATGGGTAGGGGTGATCCTTCATCATTTCATCTCCTTCCTCACTCCAACCTCTCTTATTTTCTCTCTCATGTTCGACCTCCATGGCAGCCTAAGGTGAGAAGAAGAGCTTTGCGTAAAAGGTGAGTATTTGACCCTCTAAATGGCTTCTAATGAAAAAATGCTCTTCTATAAAGTTGTTCCTTGTACTGAGAGCTACATTTCTATGGTTTTAGTTTGTCCATTTGGTGTTGTTTGAGCTCTCACTAAATTTTGGACTTGGGTGAATCAAGGAACTCCTTTGAGGAAAGTTATAGAAGTGAGTAAGACAAACCTTTCTATATAGGTTTTGTAGCCATTGGTTGAGTTTGGGTTTTCTGGAAATTTTGCCTTGAATTTCAAAATTGAGGGTCAATGTGTTGATGGTATGTTGTTGTTATGGAAATGGTAAATCAATGGAAACATTGTCATCCACATGGCTATTAGCATCATTATCAGCAAAATTTATAACATTTAGATCAGATGTGTATAGTCTATTCCTTCTCGTTGTGTATAGCCTTTAGCAACAAGGCGTGCCTTATATCTATCAATACTACCATCAGACTTATACTTAACCTTGTAGACCCATTTACAACCAATGGGCCGTCGTCCTTTAGGTAATGGGACAATACTCCAAGTGTGGTTTCGTTCTAAAGCTGCAATTTCCAATTTCATGGCATTGACCCAATTCGGATCCTTCACTGCCTCATAATAGGAATCCGGTTCAACTACCGAATCAATATTACACAAGAAACACATATGTGAACTAGAAACATTGATCAGTCTAAAACAATTACAAGCATCACCTATTTATAGCACAATAGTTCTAATATCCTAAGATACAAGTTGGCCCATATATTACAGATTGGGCCATTCTCTACTTACACAATTTGGGCCTTTTTGGCCCATTCCTTCCGCACTCCAACTCCAGGGCTCTGCTTTAGGTAACGCAACACATTCAGAGCCGCTGTCATGTGACCCTTCATGGGAAGATTCATAAACTGGCTGAGGACCTGTACAGAAAAGGATGTACCTCTTCCCCTACCTCTGCCGCGTCCTCTTCCTCGTATGGCCATGGCAACACCCTCCAGATGTTCTGGCTTACTGTTACTACCCAAATTACGGTGTGCCTCAACAGGTAGCCAGTAACAGATCGACGAGTAGTTTCACATGCTCCCCAATCCGCATCACAGAAGCAATCCAGAGTAGTAGTCCTTTCATCACTAATGAGCACTCCAACTCCAGGGCTCTGCTTTAGGTAACGCAACACATTCAGAGCCGCTGTCATGTGACCCTACATGGGAAGATTCTGCCTTGTTTAGTGTTTTGAATGAATTGAATTGAATTGAAGCTTAAAGGTGAAGTTTGGGAACTTTGTGTTTGGTTTTGTGTATTGGTTAAAATAGGGCATGGTGATAGGTTGAGACTTTGGTCATTTTGAGGTTACCATTGTGTTTCTTGTGGAAAATATTAATGGAATAAATTTGGTTATTGATTTTGAAGTCATTTGACACTTTGGTAGAAAATTGGAAATATGTCTTGTGTGAACTCTGTTCTGGGCAGTTAGCTTGCATGAAAGTTTTGAATGACCAAATGGTGTTGAAAAATTATGAAACTTTCTAGTCTTAAATTTCACATCCCAAGCTTCAAAATGGACATATAATTCATGTCATTTCATTTTGTGAACTGAGAGTTATGCTTTGCCAAAGTTTGGGACAAAAACTGAACTATGTTTTGGAGCAGTGTTGAGTTTTATGTAATCCTGAAATTTTGTGGTGATTTCTAGTTATAGTCCATATTTTTACAGTAAAGAGGACTTAAATACCTTTCTTTTGGCTTTAGAATCACCTTATTTTTATTTTTCTTGAATTAGTTATGATTTTTGGAAGTTCAGTCAATAATCAGGGAATTTCTTGGCCGCGGCCCAAACCTTTCTGTCCTGATTCTAGCCACGGCCCATGGGTGGCTAGTCGCAGCCAGTGACCTTCTGACCATATTTTTGCCGTGGCCCAAGGGAGGGTTGGCCACGGCCAACCCCTGTGTTACAGTATTTTGAGTTTTTGAAAAGTGATCTCCAACCTATTGTTTCCCAACCTTTTAGGGCTTTTATTAGAGGCATTTGTAGCCTCCTAAAGGTCAATTATGATAACCAAATGTAAGTGTTATGAAGTGAATTAAGTATGGGAATAGAGTATAACTCTTCATCCTTAATTATGATTCTAGGATTTGATATTTGCCCTACTCGGGAGTGACCCAGTACCAGAGTGTGCACGGAAGGACTCAGGTAGTGACTCTTCTCTCATGTTGTGTATGATGTTTTAGTTTGCATAACTTATCATTGAGCTGTGCGAACTACATATGCCATGGTCCATTACGGCATGAGCACTTCAGTGTGAGCCGTTTAGGGATTGACGCTGGTCATCTCTAGTTCGGCCGTTGAACTGCCGTCGTAATCGACATGGATCTTTGTGAATCTGACCCGTGGGGCGGCATTTGTGAATCCAGCCGTGGGCTGTGTGTTGATCTTGCCAGTATGGCTTGTGTATGAAATTCTTTATATGAATCCAAGTTGTGGTGAAATATATTGTGTGGATTGTGTTGTGCAATGCAGCGTAAGCAATTCGGCGTGAGCAAACGTAAGGGTGACATGAGTCATACCTGCCTTTACCGTTGTAACTGCCATTGTAGTTGCAATGTGTGTGTGATGATTTGCTTTCATGCCTTATTGTTGTGCATACTATGAGTGATTTGACACTACGGGGATTCCTTAGAATCTCACTCTCCCAAAAAACTAAATTTTTTATACAGGGCCGAAGAATCTAAGGGAAAGCAGGCGACGAAGAGCAGTTAGGGCTCTAGTTTAGGAAGTTTATTTTGGTTATCATATAAAAATCATTTGGATATATTTTTGGGAAACAATTGTATATATTTTGGATTAATGGATAGTTTTGTGTAATCCCCAAGAAAAAGGGAAAAGTTTATGGGCTTTGTGCCTCTGTAGAACCCTTATTTATGGAATGGAACCCGAGTGTGTCGAAAATTTACATTATACTCTGATATGTATGAATGGAATCAACGTGTACAGGCCACTTATGTTTGAAATGTGAGTATGAGACCATTGTGGAACAGGTGTTGTAAAATTTTTTGAAAACCCTGATTTTGGGAAATTTTACTTTGTCTAAGTCCCTAATCATCCATGGTCTCTAATTCAAACTTAATTACATTTTTTGAACTAATCTCGGCCTTGATCATGATGGGGGTTACACTTCACATAAAGGCCGAGATTAAGATCATAATTATGAAATTATGTTGAAATAGAGACCAAAAGATGATTCAAAACTTGTTAAAAATCCCATCCCCAAAACAGGGTTTTAAAAAACTTTTCTAAACAAAACTGTTTAATATGGTCTCACATTCACCTTTCAAGAATACAATTGGCCTGCATAGTTTGATTTCATTCATACATATCATAGTGTAACAAAAATTTCTCGACACACTCGGGTTCTACTAATTCATTTAAGGGTTTACAAGGCACAAAGCCCATTTATGGTTTCCTGTACAGGGGATTACATGAAACTATCCAAAATATATAACATGTACATCAAATCCCCAACAAAATATCCAATAGTTAATAGCATGATAACCAACTACCCTTGAGTTAAACCCGAAATTAGGAGCTCTAACTGCCCTTTGCCACCTGCTTCTCCTTGGAACCACTTGCCCTGTCTGTGGATTAGTCAATGAAAAGAATGAGATTCAAAAGAATCTCAGTAGTAACAAATCACTTATAATATGCACAATCACAAAGCATGTAAGCAAATCACAATACAGAAGCACAACAATGGCATTTACAGTGGCAAGGGTAGGTGTGACTTGCATCACTTTCACGATTGCTCACGCTGCAATGCTCAAGCTACAATACACAACGACATATTTCATGTTTCATGACGGCAAGGTTTCATACGACATATTTCACAATGGCATAGCCACACCGGTGTGTTTCTCAACAGTGGGCAATTCACAATACAGCAACATAACGACGGCATATTACAACGGCAAGGGTATGTGCGACTTGCATCACCCTTACGACTGCTCGCGCTGTAATGCTCACGCTGCAATACACAACGGTAAATTTCACAAGGCATATTTCACACGGCAATTTAATGATAAGTCATGCATATAATGTATAATACATAACATAAGAGAAAGGTCACTACCTTATTCTTTCTGCGCTTACTTTGGCACTAGTCTATCTCATGCAAGGCAAATATTAAATCCTAGAATCATAATTAAGGATGAAGAGTTATTCTCCAATCCAAAACTCAATTCCAAAATACTTAATGTTGGTTATCATTTAAGACCTTTAGGTGGCTAGCAGAAGTCCAAACAAATGCTTAATGGGTTAGGAAAGACTATACCAAATACCACCTTTCAGAAGTAAAAATGCTGATTTTTGGGGGTTGGCCACGGCCAAGAATCTTTGGCTGTGGCGAAAAACAGCTCAGAGAGTTTTTGGCTGTGGCCAAAAAGAGGTCAAAAAGTTTTTGGCTGCAGCCAAGAATCTTCTGGCTGCGGCCAAGAAAATTTTTGTTTTTTGGCTGAACTTCCAAAAATCATAACTAAATCTAGATAAATCAAAATTAGGTGATCCTAAGTCCTCCTTGAAGCTTTTTAAATCCTCTTTACAGGAAAAATATGAATCATTGCTGTCTATAACTACAAAAATATAGGATTCAACAATTCTCCTCGCTATTCCAGAATTGATCCCGGTTTCAACATCAAACTTTGGAAATTCATAACTCAGCACACACATTGAAATGACATCCATTATATATCCATTTTGAAGCTTGGCATGTGAACTATTAGACTAGAAAGTTTCATAATTTTTAGATACCATTTACTCATTTAAAACGTCCATGCAATCCAACCGCCTAGCACCAAGTTTCACTTGACAGAATTTTTCAATTTTCAACATGTGTTTCCAATGGTTCCAAAATTCTCATCTAAGACCACTCCCACACAATTTTTCACAAGGAATCTAATGGAAACATCAAAATACTCAAAATCACATTCCATCTACAATTTCTATTTTGACCATAATGCAACAACAAACCACAATTTTGCCAAACTCAACATTCAAAATTCCATTCAACTCTATTGTCCATAAGACACAACAATACACCATTTCCATAACAATACAACACACAAGTCATACAATCTAATACCACTCAAAAATTAGGGGAAAATACCAAATATTCATAACTCAACCGATAGTCACAACCAATATACCAAAATGAAGCTTTCACTCACCTCTTGCACTTTCCCAAACTTGTTTCTTGATTCTTCAACTTTTAAATTGTCACAAGCTCTAAAACACCTCCTCTTGAGAATCTAAAACTATAGGATGAAAGCTCTCAACCCAAGGATCAAGATTATAGAAGAGAGTTTGAGCATTTGAGGTCAAAATCTTACCTAAATATTGAGCTCTTCTTTTCTCTTTCTTCCTTCAACTTGAACGAAAATGGAGAGAGCAAGAGAGAGAGAGAGAGAATGAGATGATGAAGATGAAGATAAGAGAATATTTTTCCCTCCTTTCCATGCTTTTAACTGACCAAGAGAGAGGGAAAGGGAAGAGAAAGATTAAAATATCATTTGTTTGACTTTTTCTCTCTTCTCTCTTCATCCATCAAGTGAAACTTGTCCACATCTCATTCATTCTCATTAAAGGTAATTCTTTACTTAGTTACACTAACCAAATCCCTTAGCTAGTAATTAAGTTCTTCTTCAGTTGCTGACTAATTGGTCGGTACATTTTCCATTATTCCAATCTTGCCCTTGATTATGGAGATTTTTGTTGAATCAGCACTTAACACATTTTCTAATTCCTTTCTCTCATTCACGTGCCCATCCCCCTCTTAAAGTTCATTTTAAGCTTTAATAACACAATTAAGCTTAAATACAGGATTTGGGTACTAATTACTATGAATTTGGTCATAACCCATACTTTATTCCACAGAAGCATCCATAAAACATTCTTTACAACATCATTAGAAGTCATTAGCCCTTAATCAAAATTTGGGGCATTACAATTCTCCCCCCGCACAATAAATTTCATCCTTGGAATTTGTTACACTACTTGAGACATAAACTCCGGATATCATTTCTGCATGTCAATTTCTGCTTCCCATGTGGATTCCCTCTGCGGCATACCCTTCCAGATCACCTTCATAAATGGAATACTTCGGTGTCTGAGCCGTCTTTCTTCTTGATCAATGACTTGCTTTGGCTCCACCGCATATATAAAATTGTCCTGTAATTCGACATCTTCATACTCAACAACATACATTGAATCTAGTTGGTACTTCTTCAGCTGAGACACATGGAACACACCATGGAGCTTGCTCAAGTTTGGGGGTAAAGCTACTCAATTTGCAGCAGGCCTGATTCTAGCAAGAATCTTGAAAGGACCTATATACTGCGGACTCAGCTTCTTCCGCTAGATGGCTCTTCCGATTCCTATGACCAGAGACACCCTTAAGAATACATGGTCACCAACATCAAACTCTAGAGGTCTTCTCCTTTTGCCAGCGTAGCTTTTTTGTCGACTCTACGTTGTAAGGAGCCTCTTCTTGTTGATTCGAATATGCTCTGAGGTCTGATCAACAAGATTTGGCCCATACAACTTCCTCTCAGATAACTCTGTCTAACACAAAGGCGACTGACACTTCCTCCAATACAGCGGTTCTTACGGAGCCATCTGGATGCTCACATGATAGTTGTTGTTGTAAGCAAACTCATCAAGTAGAAGGAAGTAATCCCAATTTTCTTTAAAGTTAAGGACACACTCTGTTAGCATATCTTCTAGCTCTTAAATAGTCATTTCTGACTGTCCATCTGTCTGAGGATGATAGGCTGTGCTAAACCTCAATTTTGTACCCAGAGCTTCGTGTGGAGCCTTCCAGAATCGTGAAGTGAAATAGGGATCTCTATCAGAAATGATGTTCTTCGGTGTGCCATGAAGTCTCACAATCTCCCGTCTATAAATTTTTGCCAGTTTATCTGGAGAGTAGCTATCATTGATTGGTATGAAGTACGCCGACTTCGTTAATCGGTCAACAATTACCCAGATTGCATCATAGTTCCTGATCCTGGGCAATCCCACAATAAGGTCCATAGTCATACTCTTCCATTTCCATTCTGGAATCTCAGGACTCTGCAGTAATCCCGGCGGTCTCTGGTGTTCAATCTTCACTTTTTGGCAAGTAAGATACCGCACCATATATTTAGTCACATCACTCTTCAATCCCAGCCACCAATACATGGACTTCAAATCATGATACATTTTGGTCATCCCGGGGTGAAGAGTATACCAGCTCTTGTGTGCCTCATTAAGGATTCTCTGCCTCAACGTTGCCTTTAGTGGAACACAAATTCTCTTTTTGTAGTAAATCAATCCACTAGATGAAAAATCATAGTCCCGAGCTTCTCCTAGTTCAATCAAAGCTTGAACAGACTATACCCGATCATCTTGCCTCTGAGCTTCTTCAATTTCAGCCCTCAAATCACTTTTCCCTTGGGAAACATTGTAGTTAGCACAGATGATCTGGTTCGACAAATTCATGTCTCAGAAATCTTCTATCATCTTCCTTTCCTGAATCATTATTGCTGTAACAAGCACCGTCTTTCGACTAAGAGCATTCGCGACAACATTGGCTTTACCCGGATGATATTTAATCTCCAAGTTATGGTCTTTCAGCAACTCCATCCACCGATGCTGTCTCATGTTTAGTTCTTTCTGATCATACAGATATTTGAGACTTTTGTGGTTGTAGTACAGTTATACCACCACACCATACAAGTAGTGCCGCCATATTTTCAATGTAAACACAATCACCGTAAGCTCCAAATCATGAGTAGGATAGTTCATTTCATGAGGCTTTAGCTGTTGAGAGGCATAGGCCATCACACGTCCCTACTGCATCAGAACACACCCTAATCCCTGCTTACTCGCATAACTGTACACAACATAAGTCAAGCTGCAATCAAGTATAATCAACACTGGTGCCGTAGTCAGCCTTTCCTTCAGCTTAACAAAACTATTTTCACAACGTTCATCCCACACAAATGGTTGATCCTTTCTCATGAGCTTTGTTATCGGCAAGGCAATATGAGATAAATTCTAGATAAATCTCTGATAGTAACCAGTAAGACCCAGAAAACTGCGTATCTCAGCAATAGTTTCTGGCCTCTTCCAGTCAAGTACTACTTCTACTTTACTGGGATTTACCGATACCCCTTCTTACAAGATAACATTGCCTAAGAATTTTACTTCCGGAAGCCAGAACTCGTACTTACTCAAATTAGCATAGAGTTGCTTTTCACACAATATCCCTAGCACAATTCTCAAATGATACTCATGCTCCTCCCTACTCTTAGAGTATATTAGAATATCATCGATAAACACCACAACAAATTGATCAAGGTACTGTCGAAAGACAAGATTCATGTAATCCATGAATACGACAGGTGCATTTGTCTACCCGAAAGGCATCACCAGAAACTCATAGTGCCCGTAACTCGATCTGAAAGCAGTTTTTGGCATGTCATCTGCCGTCACACGCAGCTGATGATAAACGGGCTTTTCAAACACTAATCCAAACAGGTTTAAGGTTAGAAAAAAAGTCACTTCTGCCATCGTCAATCCAAACACAAATCACATCTACAATATGACTTTTTTCTATCTGACTTTTCTAAAAGCCCATATGCAACAAAAGCTCCTTCTCCACTGCTAATCCAAACAGGTACTAAGTGTGGGGGAGGGATCAACTGTTTTGAATATGAAAATTGTGAGTTTTAAGTAACTTTAGTATGATGCATTCTTGATTTAAAAAGTGATTAATTATGTTTTGAGTTGGTGAACCTAGTGGCAGTGAATTTGACTTGGGTGAATTTAGGCTAGTAATCATATATCTAGTGAGATTTTGGGCCTAATGCATTTTTTTAGTGGGTACCCCCTATTTCTTTACTTGATCTAGAACTTGACTTGAATCTTATTTGAAGCCACATTTAATGCTTGTGTATTTATAAAGATGATAAAGACATTCATTTCATTTTAGCCAAATAAGCCAAAAAACCTACTATTTTCATACATATCCTTTATTTTGCTTACATTTGCCTCCAATGCATCTCCAACAATATTTTCCTCCTTTCATTAGAACCTAGAGCCTGATATCCAAAAACATTAGTGTTATATTCATGAAATTATCTACTTTAATTCATTATTGTTGGCTATGAACAACCCACCCCAAAAAAGAAAGAAAGAAAGGAGGCACTTCAAACTCATTAATTTGATGTTGTATTTACCAGAAGTCTTCTAAAACTATCACATGTTGAAACTGCCATTTTGTGTGTGCTTACTTCCTTAAGGGGTGACCACCAATGTGCATCTTCATGGAAGAGTTCCTATCTTCTCCCCTTGAAGAACTCGTATCTATTTAAGAAATATATAATGTGTATAATAAATGATCAACAAAACAAAAAAATAAACCAAACAGGAGCAAGGGAATCAAGGTTGAGTTGACACATAGGAGGAAGACCTCTATAAGAGTTTAGATACCTCCCCTTTTGGTGCGTTTGAAAACCTGAGGGGTAATGGGCCTAAAGCAGACAATATTAAGAGTAAGACGCTAGGATGTTACACTATAAGAGCCAAGCTTGTGTGGTATCAGAGCTTGATACTAGACTCGAGTGGAATTAATGCCACAAGTCGTTATGTCTGCAAGAATCCATCCATGATATCAGAATCAGGCTCAAGCGGTATTAAAGCTTGATACCTAGCTCGGGTGGTACCAGAGCCATAGGTCGATGAGCCAACAAGGACCCCTCCCTGATATCAAAGTTAGGCTCAGGTGGCATCATAGCTTGAGGAACAAGGCTTGGGTGGCATCAAAGCCAGCTCAGTTGATGTGCCAACAAAGATCCCTCCTCCAATGAGGAGTATTTGAGCCAAATCACATATGGAAATGAAACTGTCATTTCAAGTGCACTCACTTTCCTTAACGTTTTATCACAAATGTGCATATTTTGAAAAACAATTTCTATCCTCTTCCCTTGAAGGACTCTAATTATATTATTGGTAGAGTAGCCACTTGAAATGATATTGTCCGTAGAGTTTCCGTTTGAAAGTAGATTGAATTCAAATAAAAGGAAATAAAATAGTAAATTCCCTCAAAGAAAAGAACACACATATTATAGCATGTTTTCATGACTTCAAATAGTTAATGCTATTTTTTTCTTTATACAGTGTCTTATTAACTAGCAACCCTTACCAGATTCCAATGTTTAAGACTTCAAATAGTTATGTTTAGTGAAAATATGTTGATATATTGGTAAAAAATAATAAAATAATACCTAGTAATAATCATTGTGTTCTAGCATTGGTAGAATAAAGTGCAGCATTAACTTTAGCAGTTATACGCCTCTGCCTAATATGGATGTCTCCAAAAGTAATTTATTTTTGGTGTTTTTCTTTCACACATGTGTGAATTAGATTTGAATTTATGTCAGTTGGAGAACCGCTATAAGGCCCTCTACATCTCTTAGGTGGTATCAAAGCTAGGCTTCAGTGGTATTAAAACCTCATACCAAGCTAGGTGGTATTAAAGCCAGGCTTGGATTGATGTGACGATGAGAATCCTCTTAATCCTCTTTCGATATATTATGTTCCAGCATACCTCATAAGGTGCCTTCCTAGTATTAAGGCATCATTTTCATTTTTTTACAAAAAAAGGAATGACCATTAATTCGATTAAGGAATTCACTACATTTGTCTGTTGTTTTCTGAAAGTCGTGTCTCTAAATAAGCACTCAGTCACAAGAAGTTAGGATGGGGTGACATCAAGCTGTATCATACAAAGATATTATCAATATCAATTTAGAGAAAAACTATTGATATATAAGTTGGGATGGAGTGACATCAAGCTGCATCAAATATATTGTCAATATCAATATGGAGGAAAACTATCAAGATCCCAACGCCTTGCCCTTGAGGCTCATAACCTTCACGTTTTAAAACACATTGTCCAAAACTTGTCATCAACCTGAGCCATTCTCTGATACCACCAATGCCTCGCTCTTAAATTGTCCACTTAGTGTGCTGTACCGTATCGGTTAGGGAAGGAAACAAAAGATACCTTACAGAAGTTTGGATACCTCTTACTCAATTAAAATCATGAGGGGTAATGACTCCTAAAGTCAACAATATCAAGAGTGAGGTGTTGGGATTCTCTAATATGGTATCAGAGAGGGATATGTTTACCCAGAGAAATAGAATGGACAATGGGGAAGCAAAGTTAAGAAAACATGATTGAAGGATGATTAAACATCTATCCTACAAAAGCCTTTGTCCTATTTATAGGAAGGTTATTAAACCTAGACACGGAAACTAGCAAACCAGTTACTTAATCGTTCCAGGTTAACATACAAACCAAGGTCACATATGACTCAGAGTCAACTCATCCAACTCAACGTGACTCGACTGAGTGATCGAGTCACTGAGTTAAATTTTAAATTTCCCCCCTCTGTAATGGACATCAACGTTGTTTCGTGTTTGGTTGATCCCCAAACTCGAGCTCCATTTTTCCTAAAAATTTAAAAAACCATATTGATAGATAGAAGAAGGGAGGGGAGATTAACAAGAGAGGAGGAGAGAAGTTGTTGAGATATAAGATCTATGAAGGGTCTCCATGTTGATGGGGTAGGTGACAGATAAAAGACGGAGATATGTGAAGCAGTGGTTATCAAGTCATGTTTCACTCTTTGGCTTCCAGGTTGTGTTTCACTCTTTGGTTCTTCTCGTGTTTCACTCTTCGCTTCTTCAATGAAATCAGAATGTGGTGTTGGTGCTTCAAAGGAATAGGGAGTTAGGGTTCACTTGAGAGATGTAAATGGGCTTGGGCCAGTGCTTGCTAAAAGAAATTCTTTTAAGGTTGCAAAGGATTTTAAAAAAATGAATGGATGAGAATGTGTGTTTTAAAAATTTAAAAATATTTGCTTGAGTATATAATTGTTATGAATATAATATTTAAATAAATGTCCATAGCCCTAATTATCTCATATTATCCCTTCATTATCTCCTATAATCATGAAATCAATTTATTTTGAACTTAAAATTTGTACATATTTTATGTATTTGGTACCACTAATAGTGAATATTTATTATTCTATCATTCTTTCCAATTTTAATGCATTTTTTCTCTTTTTATCATTCCATTTATTTTATAACAATAATTATTTTGCTAGTGATTAATTTAAATTATTTTTTTAATTTTTTTATTCCTCATCAATATGATTCCAAGTTGACTCCGATTTGATCCACTAACCCTTAACCCACTATCTCAACCAATTTAGTGGCCGATCTGGGTTTAACTTTAGTCTGTGGACGCAACAAATGTAATAATCAGAAAGAGCCAACAAATAGATGAATTAATTAAAGCTAAGAATAAACCCAATAAAAAAAACTAATCAAGTTTGGTCAACAATATTTTTGGGGCAACTATCAGAACTAGTCAACTAGCATTTTAAATTAGAAAATTAAAACTAAATTTAAAATATTTTTCTATATATATATAATTGAAGAATAACTATGGAATATTTGTCCACATATAAACAAATATATATATATGAAAATAACAGGCAAATATATGTGGAGAATGGAGATCAACAGAAAAAAGAAGGTTATGAGCAAAATTGATATCAAGCATTTTTATAAAGAGAAAATTAAAGTTAAATGTAAAATATTTTACGTGAAAAATATAGGCAAATAAAATCAAAATAAATATGAAATGAATAACTTCAGCAAATTAGGATCCACCAATATAATGATAGGTTATGTGCGGCAAAGAACCTCTTCATTAAGAGTTGTCTCCATTGCTTCTCCATTGCAATGAAACAACAATGTTTTGATTAAATGGAATCTCAGCCTTTGGTTCAATATTGTATCTTGGCCGTTAATTATTAAACCTATAGAGACCCATGATCAAAAGCTTCTCTTTTTGTTGGTTTGTGAAAAGATTCAATCGCGTGGGTGCTTTTTTCAAGCATATACAATAATGGAGATGCCAGCACCAGTATTTGCAAGATCAAGACAAGCCTACTATAAAAAGGTTAAAGAGGCCATAGGAACTTAATATTTAGTATCAAATAAAATTTTTACCAAAAAAAATAGTGGTATTCCCTTAACTAACAAATATCGCTCATGAAAGGTATTTTATATGTCTAACAATCACAGTCTCCAAAGAGGAAGCCAATGCTGGAAGAGGAGTTGGGAGAAGCTTATGATTGTGGCTTATTAGGTTCTCTAGGTTTAACAATTAACGGCCAAGATATAATATTGAACTAAGGGTTGAGATTCTATTTAATCAAAACGGCATTGTTTCATCGCAATGGAGAAGTAATTGAGACAGCCCTCAATGGAGAGGTTATTTTTTGGTTTCCGTGTGTGTAATGTGTACAATCAATAAACGATCCACCAGAAAACAAGGTTGAGTTGACACGTTGAAGCAAGTCTCATGGTGTAAGACAAATTTATTTAGTTAGCCGCTCTTTTGTAGTCGGAGTGACTTGTCTAGGGAAGGGGGGCCTCTCCACCTCCCTTCATTTATTTATTTACACAGTTAGATCAACTTTCATGGTTGATCTTTAATATCCTATAAAAATTAAAAAATAATATATATATATATATATATAATACTTTGGTAAAAGTATAAATATATGAACTATTTAGATTAAATTTCAATGATTTACATTTATTTATTTATATTTTTGTTATTTAATATTATAATAATATTTTTATAGCATATTAAATCTCAAACATCATAACAATATAAATAAAGAAATGGAGGGGAAGTAAACGAACCGTAAGAGAAATAAAGAGGCCAATTTTCTGGCTTGTCTATGGCGTACGACAGTTGACCAAGCAAGGTATTCATTCAATCTCATAAAAACAAATTTGTGCTTAGTCACTGGTAAATAAGGTGATTAGTGTGTATTTAATTTTCAATCTCATTTTAGGAATATCATAATTTATTAGTAATATAAGAAGAGAAGAGTTACAAATTAATTTTTCAAAAAAAAAAAGGTCGTTATCTTAACACTACTAAATTTTGATTTGACGGTTAATATCTCTTAGTTAAGGCCCAATTTTTTTCCATTTTATTTAAGGTTTGATTATATATACACGAGGGAGATTATTAGCATTCCATCAAAATACTAATGCTATGTTTGGTACCAGTGAACTGAGGCGAAAAAAGGGGAAGTGAAACTGGTTTCTTAAATATTGCTTGTTTGGTCGATGTGAAGTTGCTTCCATAGGGAACCGACTTCCATCAAAATTGATGGGAGTGGATTTCATCACGCCCCTAAGGAAGTGAGTTACACTTCTTAGAGAATTGGGGTCTTACCATTTTGCCCTTTCTCCTTCCTTCCATGGCAGCCACAATCCTCCTTCCCTCAGCTGGCGACGACAACATCTTCTACAACGATGGCGAAGGCAGGCGACGGTGTCTTAAGCCTTGTCTTCCCCACAGTTGCTAACATCTTCGACATGCTGTTCCTTCGACGATGCCTCCTTCACTTATTTTCGACAAGGAGTACCAACTTCTTTGTGATGACGGTAGACAGCGATGTTGAGAAACACGACAGCAACATCAACGATGACGGCAACAAGAACAGTGATGTCTCTCGCTCCCTATGTCATCAATTCTTCCTCAAGTTTTGAACTCTATAAGCTCTAATCTCTATACCAACTCTTCGATCTACAAGAACTGGTGAGGACGTCATTGACTTCATGTATGAAAGGAGGTGGCGACGATGGCTCAGATCCAGTGATGGTTTTAGATTTCTTTTTTTAATTTGATGGCTATTATTTGCTTGAGCTTCATTTATACTCTATTGTTTAGATTGATTTTGGTTGAGTTTGGATTTGATTTCTCTGGCAACAATGGTGGACAATTCTGGCGAATGTTGGTTGTGGTTGTGGATGTAGTTTTTTGATCAATGACTGTTGGTCTGCTAGTTTCTGGCTGGGGATTTTTTTTAATTGAGGGCATTTTGATATTTTCCTATTATTAATACATATTTTAATTAAAATTTATATCTCACTTCCATGAACAAACCAAACATACTTTAAAACGCACTTCCACCTCGACTTCCACTTCTATTTCTACTTTCATATTCACTTCCAATTTCATTAAAAAATCTTCCACTGTACCAAATGGGGCATAAAAGAAAACACAAAACTTGAAATCGAATCTAAACAAGCTATAACATCTTCGGAAAGGGGCTTTTTGGTACTTGGGTATAGGGAATTTGGAGGAAAGAGGAGGGGAGGGAAAATTTTTATGGGTGAGATTTAAGAAAATTGATGAAATGATGTTATAAAATTTTAATAAAAAGAAGAAATAAAATAAAATATTTAAAAAATAATTAAAAAATTTTAAACTCATTTTCTCTAATTTTTTTAAAATTTAACTCAATATGATACTCACTTTCCTTCTTCACCCTTCATACCAAATAGCCTACAAGCATGGTTGACTCCTACAAGGAATCAACGACGATAATAATGGTAAGAGTGAACCCAGTAAGCACCTGGATTACGTTGAATAGGCCCAAACATGAGAGCGAGAAAGAAAGCGAGAAGCAAAACGAGTAAAATAGCAAAAGTGCTATTAAGGAAGCCAAGCCAATTGGGTTGATGAGTAGATTTAGAAAGGAAACGAAGATGAAGATTGAAGTCATAAAGATGGCATCTATAACCCCAGGAAGTGGAAGTGCATAGGGTTTCGCAGAGCCTGTAAGTCCCAAACGAGAGTGGTTAGAGCCTTAAGAGATGATCTGAGTGCGAATAGTGTTGTATCAGCTCCGACAATTGGGTACACCGCGGGTGCACATCGAAGTTGTGCTCCTTACACCTATAACCAAGGTAATTAAACCCGGACTAATCAGTGAACCAGTCGGGGTACTGGGTCAAGGGTCAGTGGATCAGACCGGAGTCAAACCGGAGCTAAACCGGGATCAAACCGGTGAGAAATGAAATATTTTAGGCTTATAGTATGAAATTCTAAAGGAAAAAAAAAGATTTTAAAAAAAATTAAAAAAAATTGACCCGGACCGGTTTAGTGCCCGTGTCCCCGGTTTCCGGTCCAGTTCGGCCGGTCCAGTCCGGGTCAGATAACTCTGCCTATAACCACATGACATGACATTCCAAATCTTATAATTAATTTTTTTTGGCTAAGCATTGATATCCTCTAATCGGAGGCAATCCTATTTGGGTTACTGTCGGTCACTAAACATGGACACCTCTTCCTGTTGTGAGGGACTAGTTACTCCCACTAGACACGACCCTATTTGTAATCCACGACCCCATTGGTAATCCTATAATTAATTTTATGCTCCGTGAGATAAAAATACTCTTGTCTTACAAAAAAAGAGATACCAATACTCTCACCAGGGATAGAAACAGGCCTGGCCAGACTAGGCTTTATACTTAACAAGCCATACCTGTTTTGTAACAAACAGGCCTGAACCTGGCCTGTGGCCTGTTATAGGCTTTTTTAGGCCTGATTCAAGCTTGTGCAAAGGTCTGGCCCGGTTTGAAGCTTGCTAGCAAGCCTACTTCTTTTTTTTAAATATTTACTTTTTTATTATATTTTATTATATTTTCATTTTTTCAATCTTCTTTTTATATCTTTTCTTTTTATTTTTCAACTCACTTTCTTTTATTTTTTTAAACTTTTGCCCTTTTATTATAATTATCTTATTTTATATTTTTTTTCTAATATCTTTTTAATAATTTATTTTACTTTAATAAATCATATTTTAGGTAAATTATTGTTACCCAACTAATTACATAATAAAATCTCTTTATCATGAAATAATTATTACATAATGATAATTAAATCATATAAAAATAAAAATTAGGATGCTACATTTAATACTTATTTTTTACACTATATATAATATTGTATATCTGTAACAGGCTCAGGCCTGCCTAATAGGTTTAATAGGCTTGTCTATAAGCCTGAGCTTGGTCCTTTAAGGAAAACAAGCCTTTTAACAAGCATGAGCCTGCCACTATTGTTAAACAGGTCAGGTCAGGCCAGGCCACAGGCCGCCTAGCCTGTTTCCAACCCTAACTCTCACATAGGTAAAATCCAAAACCAAACCTTGAAAGGACTTAGAAGGCACTGACCCAAAGAGAAACAAGGACTTTAAGGCACTGGCCCCAAAAAGACAACGACTAGGAAGGCTAAGTGTGTGTTTGGGATAGCGGTGGGAAAAATGACTATTGTTAATCTGACTAATGGAAAAGTAAGATTGGGTAAAAGTCAGTTTGTGTAATCTGATTTATGTTTGGATTAGTGATTGCATAAGTGCTTTTGCATAAGTCAAAATTTGTTTGGATTGGCGATTGCATAAGTGCTTTTATGTTAATTGTGATTTCTGAAGCTATTTTTCGCAAGTCGAGACAAAACTCTTCTCACATACTTACCTCGTAAATTGTAAAAGCTATTTTCAAAAGCTAATCCAAACACACACTAATATTGTAAACAATTAGAAAAATTGAAGTGAGAAAATGTGGTGCTAAAATATATAATTTCAAAAAAAAAATTACATAACAAAAAATGGGATCACATGTCCCATACAAGTTGATATCTAATCATGTCATGAATGAGATTCATACAAGTTGAAGATGTCCTAGCATAATTGGATGAAGAAGCCGCATCCTCTACAGAATTATTATCTTCATTAGCTACATTGCCAATTTCTGCTGCACCAAAATTAACATCATTTTGAAAATTTCTCCTAATAAAATTATGTATGGTCATTGTTGCGCAAACTAATCGAACTTTTGTTTCATAGCTGTATTTACGTATTTTTTGCAATATTTTGAATCTATTCGTCCACACTCCAAAAGTTCTTTCAATAGTTAACCTCAAACTGGAATGATAGAAATTGAAGGCCTCTTTAGCATTTGCAAAGGCAGGCTGACGTTGAAATTCTGGTAAGTGATAATGCTCACATATGTAACAACCAAGATACCCAGCTGGTGTTAGATAGCCAGCGTCGACCAAATAATATTTGCCTAATAAATATTCAAATCATTTTAAAGGTGTGAGATTAAGTAAAGTGTGAAATGAAAGTAATTCAAGTCAAGCGGATGAAAATATACCTACAGGTGGATGAGGGAAATTTATAGCTGGATATAAGACAACAGATTGAAACACACGAGCGTTATGTGCACTACCTTCCCAACCCGCCAATATGAATGTAAACCACATATCCCAATTATATACAACCATTATATTTTATGTTGGATATCCCTTTCTCCCGATATATTTATCCCAATTGGGACCAATGATCACACACTTAATGTGAGTTCCATTTATTACTCCAATAGCATCCTTAAATTAGGGATAATATCGAGGATTGTTGAGTATTTGTGGGTGACATACATTGAATTTGGGATAGCAGGATTTGATATTTTCCCGCGCTAGACTAAGGCAAGCCTGTAGGACCCTGTGCAATAGTCGACTGATAGTTTCCCCTAAATGCTGAAAAAGCTCTTGGACCACCTTACTACCGACCCCATGGCCAACAGTAAGCAAAAACATGGTAACTATTTCTTCGACACCGACATTCTTAGACTTTCGTAACCCATGTTCCACCAATTTATTGCACAATTGGTAGAACACATGTTTTCAACTCTAAACATGTCATAACAACATGTACCATGGGTTGCCAATATTTCTTGGACCCATAAATGACTGGTGTGTTTACTAGTTTTACGTAGTTCTTTGCACATAAAAGGAACCCAATATTGACATAGCAACATAGTCAATTATTCATACTTTCTTAACTCTTCATCTATAAGAGATAGTACTTAAGAGTCATCATCTTCTTCCTCTATCCAATTTGCCATTGCTAATGTAACCTATGTGTTGGTGTAAATGTAGATGTGAGAAGAAAAAAATCCCAATAATATGTAAAAGACACATGTCAACACAAGCACATATGTTATAAAGGGAACTTCATAAAACATACATAACATAAAAGGATCTTCAGTCAAAGTTGTGTTGTTAATCTAGTAATAACATAAATGAAAATACATAAAAACCTGCATGTATACAATAGTACATCAACACTAAACTAATTTGACATAAAGTTCAGGGACAGGTTGGGGTTGTGCACGGGAAACCATATCTAGAGGGTCTCAACCATATACTGTAGCCATTCAATCAAGTAATCCTTGTTCCATTTAGCTAGTAAGAAAAATGTGTCCCGACTAGTCTTGTCCATAAGCAGCCTGATACAGCGGACTCAAAATTCCTCATCAAGTTGCACTTCATCAAGATCAAGCAAGCCATTCATAGTAGCATCAACCCTCCTTGCTTGAATTTCACTTATGGCTGCAGCTTTATCCTTCGATGCATTAGCTATAACACTAACTACATCCGTAATTTGCTTTAACGCTAGCATCTTCTGCGCTGACCGATCGACTCTCTTCCTCTTGCTCGGACTACTGAATCAGTTGGAACAAAGGGTAGAGTCTGCATTGATAACCCAATGCTCGCTAGCTCTTTTGTCACTCCTGTGCTAGCTGCTAGGTTAACTCTGAAAAGGTCGTATTCACTGTGCCCTGATCCTTCATCTTCGTCCATTATAGGTTGGTAGACATCATCCTACTCTTCCTCCTCTGTTTGTGTTTGTATGAAAGATGGTGAAAACATGTCCTCTCCCATTGCCACAACATCCTTCAATATAATCATTAATTCTCTTTCATACTTGAGGTTTGAACGGCGAAAATTTTTATATGCCGAATTCTCCTACATGAAAAAAAGTAACCAAAAACAGTACCTATATTAAAAAACAATACTTGAGTTAACCACATCATTAGTAACCAAACTTATGAGTTATTGTAGTCATTAATAACTTAACATTTTCGCTGCCACCACTCATTCAAAGCAACGATATTATTTGTTACATGGTCTCCACCTATATCAGTCTCTTTTGTTAACGAATCCCAAGTCCTCAAATCCATCCTTAAGATATCAAATTTATTCTTCAACTGTTTCTTCTCGTATGATTTCCCAATCTTCTCATTGAATGTGGAGATAATATTGTCCTATCCAGGCTTCAAAAATGACAACCCTCGTCATTCTTTTTTGTAAATTTTGCTCAAGGCATACATGGATAAATATTTCAGTTGCCTCGTCATCCCATAATGCTCTGTCATTCATATTTCTACGGAAAAGTTTCACTTTACATTGTGGACTATAAATATATGTTAGTTATTCCCTTCTCATGAAGCAACCATGCAAGGTAAATTAAGGTGCACTTAGGTGTATGAATTCATTTTCATGCAATTAAAAAGGACAAGCACAAAAACATCGAACAAGTCAACAAGAAGGCAAATGAATTTACTTACTCCTAGAATGAAAAAAAAAATTGTATTTTGACCAATGTTCGAGTATACATATATCAATATATAATATAAAATTTATAGAAAACCAATTTACGATCTTTGTAGCTCATTTCTCATATCCCATAAATTTATGTCATGAATAATGTACAACCACAAATATGGCAGGTGTCTCTGGCATTGAGATCATTGAAAGATTAAGAACAAACCAACAACATTAAAAACCTGTAACTATAAAGGCCACTTAAGCATAGCAAAACTTATGAAGAGCAGAACAAACAAACAAACAAATATCATTAAAATGATTCACCAATGTTGTTAATATCAAGATGGAGTCACTACAAATTTTTTCAATGCCTATCACACAAAATACAAACAAAAGGTTTGGAATGATATGACATAACTCTGTATGACACAAGAACGAAGGAATTTTCACTTCAATTTTTCAATGATTCAGTACTATTTCCCTAACGAAAATAACAACTTTTCTAGTGGCATTGCAAGAAGTTAAACCATGGATTACCAAGCTTATATTTACCTGTGTGTATCTAAAACCTACTAAAAGAAGAAAGTTCAAGCACTCAAATTAGTTGTCAGCTCTCAGTAAAAAATTGAAAGTCATCCAAAGTCTCACTCATTCAATATTCCTGATGCAGAGGTCTTTTCATACATGTGGGCTCCATATCGATTTTATTCAAACTAACTTGATCTAGATGGCCAAAGTTATTGAAAAGAAAAAATAAAACTCATACTACTACTCCACAGATACTAGGTCCTAGCAATTCGAATGTAACAGGGAAAAAGAACCAGAGGAATCGGCAAGCAAATCAATCAATGCCATGACCAGAGATAATGACCCATAACCGGAGGAGACACCGACCCACCACCAGAAACCATAAATTCTCTTGTGTGTTTGGATTAGAGCAAGTTTTGAAGCTTACCTTGCAAATGCCGATAGATGCCAAGATCAGATCACCGACTAGACACATCAACACACGATCGAAGGAGAACGAGCACAGAACACCGACTAGACACTCCTAAATTGTCGAGAATGAACAGATCCGCCACCGTAAGTGTCAAAAGTTGCCGACCGAACTCCGTAAGACACCATCGGACTTTAACTCTAGCAACGGTTAGCCTTCGATCACGACGAGGAACTACACCACTACCGTCCATTACTAGTCACACCACCGCCCACACTAGACACGACTTTAACCTCACGAACACCACCGCTTCACCACTTTCCTGTGGCCGACTGAGTAAGGGAGGAAGCACAAAGTTTTGGTGGACTCTTAGGTGGAAGAGGTCGAACACAAGAAGAAGTAGACAAGAGAAGAGATGAGAGAGAAAAAAGAATTGTTGGTGGCAGATAGCATTTATTGCATAATAGCGATCATAAATGATAAGCCTGAAGCAATAAGTTGGTTGGTCTGGCTTCTTCAAAACGCCATTAAATTTAGCCAAAGCCCAATGAATTTAAGCTCAGCTAAACACTCAAGACTTTGAGTTCACTGTCATATCGGGCATAATACTATCATATCGGGCTTATTAGGCCTAAAAAATTTGAACCACACACTTACTAGGGAGTGTTTGGGAAGATCCCAAACCTAGGTTTTAAACATAGGTTTGCGCAACCCGAGACAAACCTCCTCTCACACACTTACCTAGTAAATCGTAAAAGCTATTCTCAAAAGATAATCCAAACACACACTAAGTTGGAATGTTTTGGGTATTTTGGACCAAATCTCACTCACCTTGAACCCCATAATCTCATATCAAGTCCAAGAAATTTTTTTGCATATAGACCCCTCTCAATAAAGTCTATAAAAGGACAAAATTGCATAGTCTTATAAAATGTATTGACCTAATTTATAAATAGGTTAAAAAGTTTCCCTTTCCATTATAAGTATGAAAAATTTCACTGTATCCAAATGTATCCAAATTTCACTGTATCCCCATAGTTGACAGTTTATTTCCAATAGCATTCAAAACTTTTTGAGACTTTATTACACCCCCATTATATCAAAATTAAATTAAATTTTATGAGTGAAAAAGATATTATTACCCTTTGTGTTATTTTTATTAAAAAAATGTTCAATAATCGTCGGAGTTTCGGTGGCCGGACGTCAAAGCATCAGCCATTATTAGGTGTCAACAGCTAAAGCATTATTTGCAAAGAATGTGGGTAAGAAAGACTTGGTGACAACTATCTTTTTGGTGTGCCAAGGAGTCACGGGTTCACACCCCCTTTGGGCACCTTCAATAATTCTCTGGTGGCTGAGTGCGTAACAAAATTTAATTTCATCTTAGTTTAAGGGCTATAGTGCAATTTCAAAAAATTTTGGAACAACGTACAATCAAGAATCATGCATTATACATAGGATCCTAGGCACTATGATGAATAAGTGCAATGATCTCGATAGGTAGTGCCTGTCAAAGATAAGGCCATCGATGTCGGAACTACAGACATCACAAGTAGGGAGGGTGGCATTGCAAACCAGGTTAAGGTGGTTAGAGGCGAAGGAAAAGGTGGGGGACACATGGCGCAGTACTGGTGTAACACGAAATCGCATGTGACCCTCCATCAGTCTATCCTCATGTTATCCTCTGTCCATTTTGGACCTGGCTTTGGTGCTTTTTTTTAAAGAAATAATATTTTTATAATATATTAAATCTGGATCGTTGAAATCTTAATCCAATAGTTTAAATTAAGAAAAGGACCTTCAATTTTTTTAAAAGAAAAGGACCAAAGCCAAATCCGTACATTTCTCTCACAATACAATGTTCAAGCTCCAACACTCTAGCAACCCTTTGACCAGAAAATAAAAACAACACTCTAACAACCCACTCCTCGTTATATTCATAGGGTGGAGAGGAAAAAAAGGGGGAGAATTTTAGTTAGTTTATAAAGATGTGACATAATTTTAGTCAATATTTAAATTTTTTTGAAACTTCATTGCATTCTTTGGGTCAAAATAAATTAAGTTTTAGGGTGAAAAGATAATGATGTCTTTACTTTAATTGTTTTATAAATTGTCTTATTTATCTTATAAATACACATATTTGTCTTGTAAATTTCTATATTTATTTTTTGAATAGCCAAAATATTTTCAATTGTCTAGGTTCTTTTGAATACATTTATTTGTCCTATAAATGTCTTTATTTGTCTTGTAAATGCCTATATTTATCTTGTAAATAGCCAAAATGTTTGTAATTCCCTAGGTTCTTTCGAATCTCTTTATTTCTCTTGTAAATGTCTTATTTGTCTTGTAAATGCCCTTCTAAAAACAATAAAAATAAAAGAAGGGCATCATTATCTTTTTACACACAAAATTTAATTTTATTTTTGTAATACCCCGAATTTTGAGAGTTGAGGCTAGAGAATAAGCCTAAGATAAGTGGACAGCTAAGCCCTGGTTTAGCAGGATCCCAAATTTTGATTAAGGGTAAATGACTCCAAAATTGGATGTGATTAGTGATAAATGGACCCTTTTGGAGATTATGATATGAATTGTGATTCGTATGTGTTGTGAGCAGCTTCAAAACCCTGTATTTAAGCTCAATTGTTGATTAATATCTAAATTGACTTAAAATAGAGGGAGGACGCATAATGTGGTAAGGTGAAAAGATATGATGTGTTTGGTGGTGATTCAGTGAGAATTACCATAATTAGGGGCAAAGCGGGAAAGTTACCGACTAATTGGTCAGTTACCGAAGAGGAAACTCATTGGTAACTTAAATATCAATTGTTAGGATTGAATGTTAAGAGATCATAAGGGGTGGAATCATGTGTAATTGTGCCTATGTGAGCTCATAGAAGATGTTGCAAGATCTTGACACTTGGCACAATATGGACACTTGATCTTGGGTCAAGTTTTCAACACTCTTCCTTTCTCCTCTCTCCCTTATTTAGACGGCCAAATGGTCAATTGAGGGCCAAAAATATGACCCTCTTCATCTTCTCCATCTCTCTCTCAAGCCTCCATGGTCGCCAAGCTTGGAGGAGGAAAGAGAAAGAAAGGAGCTCATGGTAAGTGTCCTATGTGACCTTAAATGCTCTAATCATCTTCTTTAATGTTGTTTATAGTGATGAGAGCTTCGTTGCTATGGTTTTAGATTTTTGAAGGAAGGTGTTTAAGGGCTTGAAGAAAATTGGAAAGATGAAGAATCAAGGAATTGGTTTGGGAAAGAGGAAGAAGTGAGTATTTGATGCCTTTTGATCTAAGTTTTATGACTTGTGGTTGAGTTTTGAGAATTTTGGAATTTTTCCTGATTTTTTGGTATTTTCAAAATGGATGAATTGCCTTGTGTTTTGTGTGGCAATTGGTGTCTTGATATGTTATATAGCCATTGGATTTGATTTGAAACCTTGGAATGGAAAGAATGGCAAGGTGTGTTTTGTAGTGACATGTTGTGCCAATGTGGAAACATATCAATGTGATGTGAATTTGGTTGTTTTGGTGTTTCCAATGGATTCCTTGAGGAAAACTGTGTGGGAATAGGTTTGATTGTTGATTTTGGAGCCATTGGACATTTTGGTAGAAAACTGGAATGCTGTCAAGTGTGAACACTGTTTTGGACAGTCAGTTTGCACAAAATTTTTGAATGAACAAATGGTATTTAAAAATTATGAAACTTTCTAGTCTTAAATTTCACATTCCAAGCTTTAAAATGGACATATAATTTGTTTCATTTAGTTTTGTGAGCTGGGAGTTAGGTTTTCCAAATTTTGACGATAAAATTGGGTGCAAATCTGGAACAGCAAGGGGATTTTGAGTAATTCTGTATTTGTGTGGTGATTTCTGGTAATGGTCCATATTTTTCTAGTAAATAGGACTTAAATAGATTTTAATGGGCTTTAGGATCACCTCATTTCGATTTTTCTGGAATTAGTTATAAATTTCTGAAGTTTCCTTGGCTGCAGCCAAAAGTTCTTGATTGCAGCGCAAAACTTTCTGTGCATGTTTTGGCCGCAGTTAGAAAATGTTGGCTGCAGCCAAAAACCTTCTGTATTGTTAATGGTCTCATCCAAAGGATTCTTGGCTACAGCTAACCCCTGTTTTTTTGCATTTGGTGATTTTGAAAAGTGATTTCCAACCTAGTACGTCCCAATCCTTTCAAGCTTTTGTTGAGCTTATTATTAGACACTTAAGGGACTCAAATGACAACCAACTTTAAGTGGTATGAAAGTAAGGATTTGGATTAGAGATTAACTATATATCCTTGATTTGGTTTATAGGGTTCGATATTCACCCTGATAGTGAGTAGCCAGTGCTGGAGCATACGTGGAAAGAACAAGGGTAGGAAACTTACCTCTTCTGCATGTATTTGATATTTGTGTTGGTATATTGATACATGTATTGCTTTGCTTGGTTATGTGAAACATATATGAATGATTGTAGCTCTGTTTCTAGTTATGCTATGGCCATGAGTATGTTGTTGAAACATTGAGCACGCAGATATGTCATTGTGTGAGCATGAGTTATGTATTGGAAGCATGTCATGCATTAAACACTTATCTTGTATGCATACTGGTATTTATTTCCTACTGAGATTCTTTAGAATCTCACCCTCCCTACCGATAGTTAGACAGGGCAAGCAGATCGAGGAGGGAGCAAGCAGCCAAGGGCGGCAAGGACTCCTCAGGATGTGATTTTGGTTGTTGGTTATCATAGTTGGAAAGTATTCTATATTTGGTATTTGGATTTGGATTTGGGAATGTATATTCGGATACGTATTTGAAAGGATATTGTGTAATCCCCGTATGAGAATTTTTAAAAGGGCGTTTGCGCTCTGTGAGGCTATGATTTATGTATGGAACCCGGGGTTGCCGGGATTATTGTTGTGCACTCTGATGTATAGATATAAATGTGCTTTATCCGCATAAAGTAATTGTATTCGAAATGTGAATATGAGACTAGATGAATTGGATTTTGAAAAGTATTTGTGAAAACCCTATCTTATAGATGGGTTTGAAAATGTTATTTGATAATTATTGGTCTCTATTTCACTTTAATCACGGATTTCGAATATAATTACGGAAGGGGGTTACAATTTTGACCCATGGGGTGTAAGGAAGTTTCAGAAAGTTTTAAGGGTTAACTAAAATTATGTTACATTCTTGGGGGCTGAATGAAATTTCCCAAAAAAAGTTGGTCCTATTTAGGGATAGAGAGAGGAAGAGAAATTTTTCATACAAATGTGCAATTTTACTCTTCATTTATCATTATACTCCCTATCATTTAAAATAGGGAGAATGACAGTGAAGTCCCAAGGAAGAGGAGAAATGAAGAAATGGTTCCTATAGATTGCAAAATGAAAAAATGGTCCCATGGAGTTGTCAATACAGGCTCCTGGAGTTGTCATTAACAACTCCAGGAGCCTGTATTGACAACTCCATGGGACCATTTTTTCATTTTGCAATTTATAGGGACCATTTTTTCATTTTATTTCTTGCATGGGACCTAAGTGTAAATCTCCCTTTAAAATATAAGAGTTAAACTTGTGAGGGGGTGTGGCTTTTTTTTATAAGACTCACTTTGATTTTATCCCTACATTTAATGTTTTTTTTTTTCAAAATTTGCCACACTTTCTCATTATTCTTCTCCCCTACATTCTCTTTCCTCTTTTTTCCCATTTGTTATATTTTTTACTTATTTCCTTAATAAATAAGGGTATATTTGAAAAAGACAGTAGATATCTTACATATTGATTATGTTTAACTACTTTTAACTAATTTTTTGATAAATATAAAGTATGTGTTTGACTTTTATATTTTGAATCAGAGAGAGTATTAATTTTATTCTTATCGGATATAATGTACAATATTAAATAGGCGTAAAATTAGAAAATTATTAAATTTTTTAAAAAATTAATGAGATTTAAAGCTTTTTTTATATGTGAAAAACATGCTGGAATTGTTAAAAAAAGGACGAGGAGTACATCGCTACTTCACCAATCTCCAGTTTAATTTGCTCCTCCCTATTTGCTTTCCTATTTGGTCAATAAATCACGGCTTCTTTTATTGGTGGCACAGGCATTAGGAATTTCGGATACAATTTTAAAATGAAGCCGCCGCCATCATGCAATAATTCAGCAATTTGGGTCATCGGTTCTTGTTTGGGAGAGTAATTAGAGTTTTTAAAAACAGTTTTTCAATCGTGATTTACGATATACAAATTAAGTATGTGAGAAGAATTTTATTTTGATTTACATGAATAAAAATTTTTAAATAATTTTAAATGTGATCCCAAACAAACACTTAAAATTAAAAACTTCCTATGATCCTTTCTCCACCTCTAGCTGCTACTTTGGCAGGTGTCATTGTCTAGCTACGACTATCTCTTATTATAAATATAAAATTCAGTTTTTTTAAGAAGATTAAAGAAATCAATTAAATTATTTTAAAATATTTTTATTTTTATTTTTATTTTTATTTTTATTTAAATTAATTTATCTCACTTATAATTCAATGAAACATAACATATGATATGATTAAATAATTTATTTGATTTTTTTATCTTTTTAAAAAAATCAACTAAATTTTATATTTAAACCTTGAGTGAGTAGTATTTTGTTAATTCCTCTCCCCGGAGCACCTTTTGTATCCCGCAAGATAATTTATTCAACAAAATGATAAAATCATACATAAAAACCACCAACTAATCCAAGGTCAGATTAAATTGGGGCAACATGTTACAAGAAATTTCAACCAGTAGGATTAAAAGATCATCAGTGTTTCAAACACCATATGACAAATTTAATGATCATCAGTATTTCAAACACCATATGACAAATTGAATGTTTTGAATTATTTTTTTTGAAACATATGAATTAGTTAGAAATTACTTATAATGAGAAGTAGAAGGAGTATAAGTTTATAGGGACATTCCTCTCCCTATTTGTAGCTAATTCATCGGAAGCAAGGTGAGTTAGTTGAGGTAGTAAAATCATCTTAAACTTAGCAAGGTGAATTAAGATTTGAATTTTAATTGGGAGAAGTGCTCGCATTTAGTATCCGATAGTGCTTTAAACTGAATTGCCTACAACTATAGGAGGATATATACACTTACCAAAAAAACCATCAAAGAGAAACAAGGACTTTAAGGCACTGGCCCCAAAACACAACGACTAGGAAGGCTAAGTGTGTGTTTGGGATAGCGGTGAGAAAAATGACTATTGTTAATCTGACTAATGGAAAAGTAAGATTGGGTAAAAGTCAGTTTGTGTAATATGATTTATGTTTGAATTAGCGATTGCATAAGTGCTTTTGCATAAGTCAAAATTTGTTTGAATTGGCGATTGCATAAGTGCTTTTATGTTAATCGTGGTTTTTGAAGCTATTTTCTGCAAGTCGAGACAAAACTCTTCTCACATACTTACCTCATAAATTGTAAAAGTTATTTTCAAAAGCTAATCCAAACACACACTAATATTGTAAACAATTAGAAAAATTGAAGTGAGAAAATGTGGTGCTAAAATATATAATTTCAAAAAAAAATTACATAACAAAAACTGGGATCACATATCCCATACAAGTTGATCTCTAATCATGTCATGAATGAGATTCATACAGATTGAAGATGTCCTAGCATAATTGGATGAGGAAGCCGCATCCTCTACAGAATTATTATCTTTATTAGCTACATTGCCAATTTTTGCTGCACCAAAATTAACATCATTTTGAAAATTTCTCATAATAAAATTATGTATGGTCATTGTTGCGCAAACTAATCGAACTTGTGTTTCATAGCTGTATTTACGTATGTTTTGCAATGTTTTGAATCTATTCTCCACACTCCAAAAGTTCTTTCAATAGTTTACCTCAAACTGGAATGATAGAAATTAAAGGTCTCTTTAGCATTTGCAAAGGCAGGTTGACATTGAAATTATGGTAAGTGATAATGCTCACATCTGTAAGGACCAAGATACCCAGATGGTCTCAGATAGCCATTGTCGATCAAATAATATTGGCCTAATAAATATTCAAATCATTTTAAAGGTGTGAGATTAAGTAAAGTGTGAAATGAAAGTAATTCAAGTCAAGCGGATGAAAATATACCTACAGGTGGATGAGGGAAATTCATAGCTGGATTTGAGACAATAGATTGAAACACACGAGCGTCATGTGCAATACCTTCCCAACCCACCAACATGAATGTAAACCACATATCCCAATTATATACAGCCATTATATTCTATGTTGGATATCACTTTCTCCCGATATATTTATCCCGATTGGGACCAATGATCACACACTTAATGTGAGTTCCATTTATTACTCCAATGGCATCCTTAAAGTAGGGATAATATCGAGGATTGTTGAGTATTTGTGGGTGGCATACATTGAATTTGGGATAGCAGGGTTTGATATTTTCCCGCGCTAAACTAAGGCAAGCTTGTAAGACCTTATGCAATAGTCGACTGACAGTTTCTCCTGAATGCTGAAACAACTCTTGGACCACCCTATTACCGACCCCGTGGCCAACAGTAAGCAAAAACATGGTAACCATTTCTTCGACACCGACATTCTTAGAATTTCGTAACCCATGTTCCACCAATTTATTGCACAATTGGTAGAACACATGTTTTCAACTCTAAACATGTCATAACAACATGTACCATGGGTTGCCAATATTTCTTGGACCCATAAATGACTAGTGCGTTTACTAGTTTTATGTAGTTCTTTGCATATGAAAGGAACCCAATATTGACATAGCAACACAGTCAATTATTCATACTTTGTTAACTCTTCATCTATAAGAGATAGTACTCAAGAGTCATCATCTTCTTCCTCTATCCAATTTGCCATTGCTAATGTAACCTGTGCGTTGGTGTAAATGCATATGCGAGAAGAAAAAAATCCCAATAATAAGTAAAAGACACATGTCAACACAAGCACATATGTTATAAAGGGAACTTCATAAAACATACATAACATAAAAGGATCTTCAGTCAAAGTTGTGATGTTAATCTAGTAATAACATAATGAAAATACATAAAAACCCGAATGTATACAATAGTACATCAACACTAAACTAATTTGACATAAAGTTCAGGGACAGGTTGGGGTCGTGCACGGGAAACCATATCTAGAGGGTCTTAACCATATACTGTAGCCATTCAATCAAGTAATCCTTGTTCCATTTAGCTAGTAAGAAAAACGTGTCCTGACTAGTCTTGTCCATAAGCAGCCTGATATAACGGACTGAAAATTCCTCATCACGTTGCACTTCATCAAGATCAAGCAGGTCATTTATAGCAGCATCAACACTCCTTGCTTGAATTTCACTTATGGCTGCAGATTTGTCCTTCGATGCATTAGCTATGACACTAACTGTATCCATAATTTGCTTTGACGCTAGTATCTTCTGCGCTGACCGATCGACTCTCTTCCTCTTTCCTGGACTCCTAAATCAGTTGGAACAAAGGGTAGAGTCTATATTGATAACCCAATGCTCGCTAGCTCTTTTGTCACTCCTGTGTTAGCTGCTAGGTTAGCTCTGAAAAGGTCGTATTCACTGTCCCCTGATCCTTCATCTTCGTCCATTATCGGTTGGTAGACATCATCCTACTCTTCCTCCTCTGTCTGTGTTTGTATGAAATATGGTGAAAACATGTCCTCTCCCATTGCCACAATATCCTTGAATATAATCCTTAATTCTCTTTCATACTTGAGGTTTGAACGGCAAAACTTTTTATGTGCCGAATTCTCCTACATGAAAAAAAGTAACAAAAAACAATACCTATATTAAAAAACAATACTTGAGTCAACCACATCATCAGTAACCAAACTTATGAGTTATTGTAGTCATTAATAACTTGACATTTCCGCTGCCACCACTCGTTCAAAGCAACGACATTATTTGTTACATGGTCTCCACCTATACCAGTCTCTTTTGTTAACAAATCCCAAGTCCTCAAATCCATCCTTAAGATATCAAACTTATTCTTCAATTGTTTCTTCTCGTATGATTTCCCAGTCTTCTCATTGAATGTGGAGATGATATTGTCCTATCCAGGCTTCAAAAATGACAACCCTCATCGTTCTTTTTTATAAATTTGCTCAAGGCATACATGGATAAATATTTCAGTTGCCTCATTATCCCATAATTCTCTGTCATTCATATTTCTATGGAAAAGTTTCACTTTACATTGTGGACTATAAACATATGTTATTGCCTTCTTATGAAGCAACCATGCAAGGTAAATTAAGGTGCACTTAGGTGTATGAATTCATTTTCATGCAATTAAAAAGGACAAGCACAAAAACATCGAACAAGTCAACAAGAAGGCAAATGAATTTACTTACTCCTAGAATGAAATAAAATTGTATTTTGACCAATGTCCGAGTGTACATATATCAATATATAATATAAAATTTATAGAAAACCAATTTACGATCTTTGTAGCTCATTTCTCATATCCCATAAATTTATGTCATGAATAATGTACAACCACAAATATGGCAGGTGTCTCTGGCATTGAGATCATTGAAAGATTCAGAACAAACCAATAACATTAAAAACCTGTAACTATAAAGGCCACTTAAGCATAGCAAAACTTATGAAGAGCAAAACAAACAAACAAACAAATATCATTAAAATGATTCACCAATGTTGTTAATATCAGGATAGCGTCACTACAAATTTTTTCAATGCCTATCACACAAAATACATACAAAAGGTTTGGAATGATATGACATAACTCTGTATGACACAAGAACGAAGGAATTTTCACTTCAATTTTTCAATGATTTAGTACTATTTCCCTAATGAAAATAACAACTTTTCTAGTGGCATTTCAAGAAGTTAAACCATAGATTACCAAGCTTATATTTACCTATGTGTATCTAAAACCTACTAAAAGAAGAAAGTTCAGGCACTCAAATTAGTTGTTAGCTCTCAGTAAAAACTTGAAAGTCATCCAAAGTCTAACTCATTCAGTATTCCTGATGCAGAGGTCTTTTCATACATGTGGTCTCCATATCAATTTTATTCAAACTAACTTGATCTAGATGGCCAAAGTTATTGAAAAGAAAAAAGAAAACTCACACTACTACTCCACAAATACTAGGTCCTAGCAATTCAAAATTAACAGGGAAAAAGAACCAGAGGAATCGACAAGCAAATCAATCAATGCCATAACCAGAGATAATGACCCATAACCGAAGGAGACACTGACCCACCACTAGAAACCACAAATCTGCTTGTGTGTTTGGATCAGAGTAAGTTTTGAAGCTTACCTTGCAAATGCCGACAAATGCCAAGATCAGATCACCGACTAGATACATCAACGCACGATCGAAGGAGAATGAGCATAGAACACCGACTAGACACTCCCAAATTGCCGAGAATGAACATATCTGCCACCGTAAGTGTCAAAAGTCGCTGACCGAACTCTGCAAGACACCATCAGACTTCAACTCTAGCAACGGTCAGCCTTAGATCACGATGACGACAACACCACTACCACCCATTACTAGTCATACCACTGCCCACAATAGACACGGCTTTAACCTCATGAACACCACTGCTTCACCACTTTCCTGTGGCGACTGAGTAAGGGAGGAAGCATAGATTTTTGGTGGACTCTTAGGTGGAAGAGGTCAGACACAAGAAGAAGTAGACAAGAGAAGAGATGAGAGAGAAAAAATAATTGTTAATAAGTTGGTTGGTCTGGCTTTTTCAAAAAGCTATTAAATTTAGCCAAAGCCCAATGAATATAAGCTCAGCTAAACACTCAAGACTTTGAGTTCACTGTCATATTGGGTTTAATACTATCATATCGGGCTTATTAGGCCTAAAACATCTGAACCACACACTTACTAAGTGAGTGTTTGGGAAGATCCTGAACCTAGGTTTTAAACCTAGGTTTGCGTAACCCGAGACAAACCTCCTCTCACACACTTACCTCGTAAATCGTAAAAACTATTCTCAAAAGCTAATCCAAATACACACTAAGTCTGAATGTTTTGGGCATTTTGGACCAAATCTTACTTACCTTGAACCCCGTAATCTCATATCAAGTCCAAGAAATTTTTTTGCATATAAACCCCTCTCAATAAAGTCTATAAAAGGACAAAATTGCATAGTCTTATAAACTGTATTGACCTAATTTATAAATAGGTTAAAAAGTATTCCCTCTCCATTATAAGTATGAAAAATTTCACTGTATCCAAATGTATCCAAATTTCACTGTATCCCCATAGTTGACAGTTTATTTCCAATAGCATTTAAAACTTTCTGAGGCTTTATTACACCCCCATTATATCAAAATTAAATTAAATTTTATGAGTGAAAAAGATATTATTACCCTTTGTATTATTTTTATTAAAAAAAGGTTCAATAATCGTCGGAGTTTTGGTGGCCGGACGTCAAAGCTTCAGCCATTATTAGGTGTCGACAGCTAGAGCATTATTTGCAAAGAATGTGGGTAAGAAAGACTTGGTGACAACTATCTTTTTGGTGTGCCAAGGAGTCATGGGTTCACACCCCCTTTGGGCACCTTCAATAATTCTCTGGTGGCTAAGTGCATAACAAAATTTAATTTCATCTTAGTCTAAGGGCTATAGTGCAATTTCAAAAAAGTTTGGAACAACGTATAGTCAAGAATCATGCATTATACATAGGATCCTAGGCACTATGATGAATAAGTGCAATGATCTCGATAGGTAGTGCCTGTAAAAGATAAGGCCATCGATGTCAGAACTACTGACATCACAAGTAGGGAGGGTGGCATTGCAGACCAGGTTGAGGTGGTTAGAGGCGAAGGAAAAGGTGGGGGACACATGGCGCAGTATTGGTGTAACACGAAATCGCATGTGACCCTCCATCAGTCTATCCTCGTGTTATCCTTTGTCCATTTTGGACTTGGCTTTGGTGCTTTTTTTTTTAAGAAATAATATTTTTATAATATTTTAAATCTGGATCATTGAAATCTTAATCCAACAGTTTAAATTAAGAAAAGGACCTTCAGTTTTTATAAAAGAAAAGGACCAAAGTCAAATCCGTACATTTCTCACAATACAATGTTCAAGTTCTAACACTCTAGCAACCCTTTGACCAGAAAATAAAAACAACACTCTAACAACCCACTCCTCGTTATATTCATAGGGCAGAGAGGAAAAAAAGGGGGAGAATTTTAGTTAATTTATAAAGATGTGACATAATTTTAGTCAATATTTAAAATTTTTTGAAACTTCATTACATTCTTTGGGTCAAAATAAATTAAGTTTTAGGGTGAAAAGATAATGATGTCTTTACTTTAATTGTTTTATAAATTGTCTTATTTATCTTGTAAATACACATATTTGTTTTGTAAATTTCTATATTTGTTTTGTGAATAGCCAAAATATTTTCAATTGTCTAGTTTCTTTTGAATACATTTATTTGTCTTGTAAATGCCTATATTTATCTTGTGAATTTTCATATTTGTCTTGTAAATAGCCAAAATGTTTGTAATTCCCTAGGTTCTTTTGAATCTCTTTATTTCTCTTGTAAATTTCTTATTTATCTTGTAAATACCCTTATTTGTCTTGTAAATGCTCTTCTAAAAAAATAAAAATAAAAGAAAGGAATCATTATCTTTTTACACACAAAATTTAATTTTATTTTTGTAATACCCAGAATTTTAAGAGTTGAGGATAGAGAATAAGCTTGAGATAAGTGGACAGCTAAGCCCTGGTTTAGCAGGATCCTAAATTTTGATTAAGGGTAAATGACTCCAAATTTGGATGTGATTAGTGATAAATGGACCCTTTTAGAGATTATGATGTGAATTGTGATTCGTATGTGTTGTGAGTAGCGTCGAAACTCTGTATTTAAGTTCAATTGTGGATTGATATCTAAATTGATCTAAAATAGAGGGAGGGCGTATAATGTGGTAAGGTGAAAAGATATGATGTGTTTGGTGGTGATTCAATGAGAATTGCCATAATCAGGGGCAAAACGGGAAAGTTATCGACCAATTGGTCAGTTACCGAAGAGAAAACTCATCGGTAACTTAAATATCAATGGTTAGGATTGAATGTTAAGAGATCATAAGGGGTGGAATCATGTGTGATTGTGCCTATGTGAGCTCATGGAAGATGTTGCAAGATCTTGACACTTGGCACAATATGGACCCTTGATCTTGGGTCAAGTTTTCAACACTCTTCCTCTCTCCTCTCTCCCTTATTTGGACGGCCAAATGGTCAATTGAGGGCCAAAAATCTGACCCTATTCATCTTCTCCATCTCTCTCTCAAGCCTCTATGGTCGCCAAGCTTAGAGGAGGAAAGAGAAAGAAAGGAGCTCATGGTAAGTGTCCTATGTGACCTTAAATACTCTAATTATCTTCTTTAATGTTGTTCATAGTGATGAGAGCTTCATTGATATGGTTTTAGATTTGTGAAAGAAGGTGTTTTAGGGCTTGAGGAAAATTGGAAAGATGAAGAATCAAGGAATTGGTTTGGGAAAGAGGAAGAGGTGAGTATTTGATGCCTTTGATCTAAGTTTTGTGACTTGTGGTTGAGTTTTGAGAATTTTGGAATTTGCCCTAATTTTGTGGTATTTTTAAAATGGATGAATTGCCTTGTGTTTTGTGTGGCAATTGGTGTCTTGATGTGTTATATAGCCATTGGATTTGATTTGAAACCTTGGAATGGACAGAATGGCAAGGTGTGTTTTGTATTGTGTTTTGTAGTGACATGTCGTGCCAATGTGGAAACATATCAATGTGATGTGAATTTGGTTGTTTTAGTGTTTCTAATGGATTCCTTGTGGAAAATTGTGTGGGAATATGTTTGACTGTTAATTTTGGAGCCATTGGACATTTTGGTAGAAAACTGGAATGCTGTCAAGTGTGAACACTGTTCTGGGCAGTCAGTTTGCACGAAATTTTTGAATGAGCAAATGGTGTTTAAAAATTATGAAACTTTCCAGTCTTAAAGTTCACATTCCAAGCTTTAAAATGGACATATAATTTGTTTCATTTCGTTTTGTGAGCTGGGAGTTATGGTTTTCCAAATTTTGACGTTAAAACTGGGTGCAAATCTGGTATAGCAAGGGGATTTTGAGTAATTATGTATTTGTGTGGTGATTTTTGGTAATGGTCCATATTTCTCCAGTAAATAGGACTTAAATAGCTTTCAATGGGCTTTAGGATCACCTCATTTCTATTTTTCTGGAATTAGTTATAAATTTCCGAAGTTTCCTTGGCTGCAGCCAAAAGTTCTTGATTGCAGCACAAAACTTTCTGTGCATGTTTTGGCCAAAGCCAGAAAATCTTGGCTGCAGCCAAAAACCTTTTGTACTGTTTATGGCCTCAACCAGAGGATTCTTGGCTGCAGCTAACCCCTATTTTTTTGTACTTGGTGATTTTGAAAAGTGATTTCCAATCTAGTACGTCCCAATCCTTTCAAGCTTTTGTTGAGCTTATTATTAGACACTTAAGGGACTCAAATGACAACCAACTTTAAGTGATATGAAAGTAAGGATTTGGATTAGAGATTAACCCTATATCCTTGATTTGGTTTATAGGGTTCGATATTCACCCTGATCGTGAGTAACCAGTGCTGGAGCATACGTGGAAAGAACAAGGGTAGGAAACTTACCTCTTCTGCATGTATTTGATATTTGTGTTGGTGTATTGATGCATGTATTGTTTTGCTTGGTTATGTGAAACATATATGAATGATTGTAACTCTGTTTCTAGTTATGTTATGGCCATCATAAATATGTTGTTGAAACATTGAGCACGCATATTTGTCATTGTGTGAGCATGAGTTATGTATTGCAAGCATGTCATGCATTAAACACTTATCTTGTATGCATACTGGTATTTGTTTCCTACTGAGATTTTTTAGAATCTCATCCTCCTTACTGACAGCTAGATAGGGCAAGCGGATCGAGGAGGGAGCAAGCAGCCAAGGGCGGCAAGGACTCCTCAGGATGTGATTTTGGTTGTTGGTTATCATAGTTGGAAAGTATTCTATATTTGGTATTTGTATTTGGATTTGGGAATGTATATTCGGATATGTATTTGAAAGGATATTGTGTAATCCCCGTATGAGAATTTGTAAAAGGGATTTTGCGCTCTGTGAGGCTATGATTTATGTATGGAACCCGGGGTTGCCGGGATTATTGTTGTGCACTCTGATGTATAGATATAAATGTGATTTATCCGCGTAAAATAATTGTATTCGAAATGTGAATATGATATTAGGTGAATTGGATTTCAAAAAGTATTTGTGAAAACCCTATCTTATATATGGGTTCGAAAATGTTATTTGATAATTATTTGGCTTTATTTCACTTTAATCACGTATTTCGGATATAATTAAGGAAGGGGGTTACAATTTTGACCCATGGGGTGTAAGGAAGTTTCAAAAAGTTTTAAGGGTTATTTAAAATTATGTTACATTCTTGGGGGCTGAATGAAATTTCCCAAAAAAGTTGGTCCTATTTAGTGATAGAGAGAGGAAGAGAAATTTTGCATACAAATGTGCAATTTTACTCTTCATTTATCATTATACTCCCTATCATTTAAAATATAAGAGTTAAACTTGTAAGGGGGTGTGGCTTTTTTTATAAGACTCACTTTGATTTTATCCCTACATTTAATGTTTTTTTTTTTCAAAATTTGCCACACTTTCTCATTATTTTTCTCCCCTACATTCTCTTTTCTCCTTTTTCTCATTTGATATATTTTTTACTTATTCCCTTAATAAATAAGGGTATATTTGAAAAAGACAATAGATATCTTATATATTTATTATGTTTAACTACTTTTAACTAATTTCTTGATAAATATAAAGTATGTGTTTGATTTTTATGTTTTGAATCAGAGAGAGTATTAATTTTATTCTTATCGGATATAATGTATAATATTAAATAGGCATAAAATTAGAAAGTTATTAAATTTTTTGAAAAATTAATGAGATATAAAGTTTTTTTTTATATGTGAAAAACATGCTGGAATTGTTAAAAAAGGACAAGAGGAGTACACCGCTACTTCACCAAATAAAAATTAATGAGATATAAAGTTTTTTTTTTATATGTGAAAAACATGCTGGAATTGTTAAAAAAGGACAAGAGGAGTACACCGCTACTTCACCAATCTCCAGTTTAATTTGCTCCTCCCTATTTGCTTTCCTATTTGGTCAATAAATCACGGCTTCTTTTATTGGTGGCACAGGCATTAGGAATTTCGGATACAATTTTAAAATGAAGCCGCCGCCATCATGCAATAATTCAGCAATTTGGGTCATCGGTTCTTGTTTGGAAGAGTAATTAATTAGAGCTTTTAAAAATAGTTTTTCAATCATGATTATATGAGAAGAGTTTTATTTCGATTTATAAGAATAAACACTTTTAAATAATTTTAAATGTGATCCCAAACAAACACTTAAAATGAAAAACTTCCTATGATCCTTTCTCCACCTCTAGCTGCTACTTTGGCAGGTGTCATTGTCTAGCAACGATTATCTCTTAATATAAATATAAAATTCAGTTTTTTTAAGAAGATTAGAGAAATTAATTAAATAATTTTAAAATATTTTTATTTTTATTTTTTATTTAAATTAATTTATCTCACTTATAATTTAATGAAATATAATATATGATATGATAAAATAATTTATTTAATTTTTTTATCTTTTCAAAAACAAATCAACTAAATTTTATATTTAGACTTTGAGTGAGTAGTATTTTGTTAATTCCTCTCCCCGGAGCACCTTTTGTATCCCGCAAGATAATTTATTCAACAAAATGATAAAATCATACATTAAAACCACCAACTAATCCTAGGTCAGATTAAATTGGGGCAACATGTTACAAGAAATTTCAACCAGTAGGATTAAAAGATCATCAGTATTTCAAACACCATATGACAAATTTAATGATCATCAGTATTTCAAACACCATATGACAAATTTAATGTTTTAAATTATTTTTTTTGAAACATATGAATTAGTTAGAAATTACTTATAATGAGAAGTAGAAGGAGCATAAGTTTATAGGGACATTCCTCTCCCTATTTGTAGCTAATTCAACGGAAGCAAGGTGAGTTAGTTGAGGTAATAAAATCATCTTAAACTTAGTATGATGAATTAAGGTTTGAATTTCAATTGGGAGAAGTACTCGCATTTAATATCCAATATTGCCTTGAACTGAATTGCCTATAACTATAGGAGGATATATACACTTACCGAAAAAACCATCTTAGACTTGAATCCCTTCTCATTTTTATCCCTCATAAACATCATTATTAAATACTTTCATATTACTTTGGAACATGGCAGAAGGGCATTTTCAAAGTAACTCATTAGATTTAAATAAAACAATAAAAAATAATTTATATCAGGAACCATCATTTCCTTCTAAATCTAATAGGCGGCCAACATATAGGGTACCAAAGGGAGTACTCTTTATAACTTACACACACATTACAGAATATGTGGATACTGATATTCAAGAATTATACAGTATACTCTAATTTTTTTTAACATAAGAAGGTTTTGAATTTTGGACTTCACCCATATCTCACCCAATTATTTCTCTATTTCTATTGATTATAATTTAAAAGGAATGCTTCTCATAAATATTTGTTTCCATGTTTTCAAAAGGAATTATTGACTTCTTGTAACCTTTTCAGTTTTCATAACAATTTGGCATTTTAATTGTAATTTCTCTCATTTGAGGGGATAGGAAAGCGACGCGAAAGAAGGTAACTTCCATTACGTGATTGTTTATTATTGGGACAATTACATTCAAATCACATATAAGATACAAAATGAAGAAATAGTCTCTGAAGTTGTTAATGATAAGTTGAAGGGCGGCTATTGACAAGTTGAGGGCGTTCATTGACAATTTCAGAGACCATTTCCTCATATTTTCTCTTATATAAGATAAATGTAATTGTCCTTTTATTATTTTATTGACGTGCTGATTAAGAAAAGGATTAATACTTTAAGTGAGGAAAATCAAAAGTGGCATAATTAAGCCTCCTTTCACGATAGAAATTTTTGCCCTATATATCATGAACAGTGATCCCACCCAATGCACAATGATTAGCTTCTAAAATCAAAATGCTTGATTCTCAATTTGTTCTTATATGAATGGTTCTCAATATAAGTTTTATTTTAAATAATTACAGAAAAAAATTTGAACCCTTATTATTAGATTAAATTATATAAAATCCCTCTAAAGCTTATCCCATATTTAAATAACGTCCATGACATTTGAATCTTTTCAACAAACCTTTTTAATTTGGTTTAAGGTTTATTTTTATCCTAAAAGTTGTCAGAAGTCATCACTCTGGAAGTGTTTTTTTTTAGAGCAATGTTGCTCGGAAAAGTAGATCAATGTTGTCCCAACCATTACCAAGGTTAGTTTTCCCCATTAGTTTAAATCAGTTACGTTGAGATGGCTTGACACTTAGGATAAAATGCCACATATTACAACCCTTATAATGTCACATCAGCATCATCTTCTTTCCCTTCACTCCTTCGGCCCATCTACCGGTAATTGTTGTAAATATTGTGTGTGAGTGTTTCAAAGGAAAAATTCTCATATAACTCAAGATTGAGAATGCCCTAGTATGCAATTAAAAATGAGCTTGAGTTAGTAAAAATGATGATAAGAGGAGTCTTTGAACTGACCATTGGAGATGACCGTTGGAATTTTAATTGACCAGTTTTAATGACATTTAAAAGGTTTTATTACATTAAATTGTCATTAACATTTGTTTTGTAACTGTCATTTTAATTGTCATTAAACCGTTGTTAATGGTCATTATAACTCCCCAACAGTCACATGTTTTTGCCTATAAAAGGCAATGTTCTGTGCATGGTTAGAAGACACCAAGGTCCCCGAACTCCTCTCCTCTCTCCCTTCTTCTGAGTTACACTGATATCTTTCTGCAGTTTTGTCACCCTGCTTTCAACAGGAAGTGTTCGTTTTATCCTGGGGAGTGCCGCTTCTTAATCTACTAGGGGGGTTGTGGAATATCTCCTAAGTGTCATTGGACGTGACTCAAACTATTTGTTTGTTGTGTTTAAACAGGTGTTGTCGCTGACAATCAGTATGGTGTGAGGTGCTGACGTCAACAGTAATTTGGTCGAAAGGAGCGTGGCGGAGGAAGGAAGGGAAAGAATGATAATGGTGGTGGTGTGAAAGGAGGAGGAGGGTATATGAAGAGAGGAGGTGGGGCATTTTCCATCATCCCTGATGGCTTAACCATGTGAGTCTCTTAAAAAAATGAATTTTTTCCCTTCTTCTTTTATGTCAAGTTCTTGATTCTTGATTTGCTAGGCTTCAATTTCCCGGGTTTGGGAAAGAATCTTCCCTTGTGATCTCTTTGCTGATACGATCTCCCTCCTCTTTCTTCTAAAAATCGAGGATGTCTTTGCTGGCAGGAGACAAGTTAAAAGGGGAAATAATGGGTTGAGACAAGTTGAAGCAGAAGAAAACGAGCTGGTTTGAGGAGAGGTAGGGAGGAATTGATCTGGAGGAGATGAGATGGCGGCGCTGAGGGTGTGACATCAGTCAAAATGACGGTCAAAATTAGCCATAACCAACGGTTAAGACAACATTGCTTCATCTTCGACACTTTCTAGCCGACATACTGCTTATATAAAAAAAAGTCTGAGGTAAAATTAAAATTTCTTGACAACTTTCAAACTAAAAATGGATCTTAATCCTTTTAACTTATATATCCTTACAAATAAGCCCAAACTATCAAATTTATGCCGTCTAAACTTTATTTTTGTATGTATACCACCCCTCAAACTTTAAGTTATATTCATACAAATTCCTTAAACTTTAAGTCATTTATTTGCATATAAATAAAGAACAAAGTCAATAGTTTGGGGTTATCAGTAAGGTTTATGGCAAAGTTTCAAAGGTGGGAGGTTATTTAGATATTACATACAAGTTTGAGAGAAATTTTGTATAATTTACCTTAATTTTTATCTGCATCCCATCCTGTTAAGTGTTAATCTGTTATTGCCACCTAAACAGAACTTAATAGCTTAAGGCGTAGCACAATGGCAAATATGGACTTCTAATGGGTTCACTAATTTTTTCGGTATGTAATGGGCTCACCAGATCCAAGTGATGACTTTATATTTTTAACATATTTGAACATATATTTTAATATATTTGCAAAGTCACCAATACTAAATTAAAAGGGTTTTGTTGAGATTTTATGACGTATCAATTGAGTGCAACATTTGTGAGATTTCAATAAAAGCAGTAGTTTTTAATTTTAGGAAAGAAACAATAATAAATAATAATGGGAAGTTTTTTCAAATAAAAAATAAAAAAGAACCATATTTATTATTATCATTATTATTACTTTTTTTTTTTAATTGATAGAACGATACTGTTTTGAAAGTTTTGGGAGGAGGTAATACATGCATATATATATATATACGAATGCATAGAAACTAGAAAGAAGACATTGTGTTATATTTTTTGGTTAGTGACGGTAATGGAAGAGCTTATAATTTTAATAAAGAAAGATTAAAGTTTAGAGATTCAAAAGATCTATAGCACGGATGAAATTTTGGTATTGAGTTTTCATTTCTCTTTTCCTTTTTATTCTTCCTCTTGTCTTTAATTATCTATTATTTTGTCATCACAATGTACAATTTATGTAGCTAAACCTTGATTTTAGATTATTTAATTTGATTATGGATTAGTGGATGACTTTTCTTCTTTCTAATTGCTATAATGTTGTGTTTGTTGATTCAATTGTGAGCTTAATTGTTCTGAAATATGAGAAATTTGATTGAAACTTTATATGGTGTTCTAAATGAGCTTAAACATTAGAAATTTATATTAGATTTTCAATTAAATAATGTAGAATCAAGTTTTCAAACTTAATTTGTTTGTATGATAGACATATACCAACCGACCCTATATAATTTCATTAGGCTTGCACTTAAAATTAATCTAAAGTATTAATCGCCTAAGATATTCAGGATTAATATGATTGGAATATATTTTAGTGGAGCGAATGACACTTTTTGATAATTAAGAATCATAAACTAGCAAATATAATGTTGAATGCAATTAAGGGGAGAAATTAGACACTAAAAAGTAATCAAGGCTATAATAATCCAAGTCACCGCTTAAGATCTCGAATCACTCTTATCTTTAGCCTCAGTTAGATTTGATGTTTTTTAGTTAGCTTTTATTTCTATCTTTGATATAAATTATGTGGACTCAACTTAAGCAACAGTGTAAAGTTATTACTTAACTACATTGTTAGTATCAAATCCTTGTAGGAACGATATCTTACTCCTTCTTTATTATTTGATACGGCCGAACACTTACGGACTCCGAGGGCCTGTTTGGTTGGAGGGGAGGGGACGAAAAATGATTTCCTTCCCTTGTTTGGTATGAAAAATTAGAGGAGAGAGGAGTCAAAAAAGGGGCTCCAAATCCCTCCCCTTCCCTCATTTTTGTTCCCTTCAAATTGGGGGTTTTTGGAGGGAAGCAAAATAATATAACTATTTTGCCCCCATTACTTTTTCATATTTCCATTGGTACCCTTAAGAGTAAAAATTGAAAACACGCCCATTTTTACACTTTAATTGCACCTCATTTTTGTCAAGACATACATCTACACTAAGCTTATGGTCTCAAAATTAAATTATTTTTGAATTTCTAGTTCAGAGGCTGGCAGTTGAGATATTGGTCTCGAGATTTGTTTTTGAGGAGTGGGATTTTATTAAAAAAAGTGTTCTTTGTATCTACTTGGTAAAATAAGGGTAAAATGATAAATTAGTTATATAAGCAAAAAAAAAGAAAAGTAAGCAAACATATATAAGAGTAAAATGATAAATTAGTTACTATCTCCCCTCCTATTCCCTATTGAACCAAACTAAGGGATCATTAAAAAAACCTTACCCTTTCTCCCCTTCCAACCAAACCAAATAAGGTGATTCTCTATCCTCCCCTTCCATCCCCCTCCAATCCCTCCCTTTCCATCCCCTCTCTTTGATCTACTATACTAATCATTATGACTATAGTACTATTCAAGAACATAGTTTTTTAAAGAAAATAAAAAATAAATATTTATTCTATGGGATTAGGTTTATCAGGCCCAGGCCTAAGGAACACCCCTAATCTTTTTTTTTTTCGCCTTTTAAGGAGAACCCCTAGTTAAAGCATCATTGACATTAAAAAGGACTTATACGAGCATGGGAGAAAGAAAAAGTAAAGGACAACTAATTAAGTCTTTATTTTTTTAATAAATATTTTTTATTTAAATTATTTAGATATGATTTTTTATAAAATTATTATCAAAAATTTAAATTATAAAAAGGAAACTAATTAATTAAATTCAAATTACTAAATTTTGATATGAATAATTTAATACTTCAATAAAAAATAAAAAATAAAAAATATTTTGTATAAAATCAAATCTTGACCATTTATATGGTTAGAAAAAGAAGGGCAACGAGCCCAATTACAAAGGCTCCCCAAAAACTCACAGTCCACACACGTGATATGTGGACTTGAGGAAAAACCAAATTAAAAAAAAGATGGTGCCCTCTCAATTGGGCCACTCAATTCGTGATGATCAGCTTCTAGAATTAACAGTTGAAACCATCTATTTACGACTTTTACAAAAAATAAAAAAGGGCTCCCTTTTCATGTGGTGGATCTCAAATGTGCTTGCATGCTTAAAAAACCGAGAGAGACCTTCAAACTGGACAAATTTTGAGTCCCATAATCAATTCTTAATCAGCAGCATTGTTTGTACCAAAAAAAAAAAAAAAAATCAGCAGCATTGTTTCATTAATAAATAAAAAAATCCATCGGCCTCTAATTGCCATTTCCGGAGAACATTATTGGAACCGTATTATAATGAGGCCCACGCAGCAAGTGGGTGATAATTAATCAAATATGTTCATATTTCTCCAGCCGTTATATTGTTATTTTTGTTCTAAAAGTGACATTGGAGCTTTCATAAGTACTCATAAACAAACCATTTGCGTGTTTCATGGGTTGATGTGGAACCAAAAACAAACGACGCAGCCTTTGGATTGTTGTGAAAATATCATATGATTTATGGTTTGATCATTTGTGTTTCATCAAATCAAAATCAAAATGAAAATGAAATCAGCCAAACAGAAATGGCTTGATGGCCAAACTGGAAGCTTCTCTTTGTATCCTTATATATGTCTGCTCACTTTCGCCAATAATGTTATATATATATATATATAAACTAATTAATAATTAATTCCACTCATATTACTACTTTTGTGATGTATTTTGGTTATATTTCAATTGTGTCCAAATTGGTAATAAAGTACACGTCCAGAACCTCCTTCTCTTGAAAAGATGATAATTTTTAAATTATTCTATATTTTCTTCTTGTAAATGGACCAGTTCATGGTTAACTCTCTTCTATAAGAACCTCTAATTTTGCATGAGTTTATGATTTATGATTTACTTATTTAGGTAAACACACGGTAATAGTTTTGTCTCATAAAATATATAAGTGGTTTAAAAAAGTGCTCTCTAAGTCTCAATACAAATTAAACAAGTGTGTACTCATAGTCATATATTCAAGGAATTTTATTTTATAAATTCATTATGCAACAATAAGGGTGCATCAATAATTTGCTTCAAGGGTTGAGCATAATTTAGCACCGTATAGTATTTTTATTTTATTTTTTTAGTAGCACGCAATAATCCTAAATTAATTTTTGATATACACTGCACTCTAAAATATTTTTCTAATAAAACTCAGTATCTCAAGTAATTTTTAGTGCATGAATGCATCCAACATTTCAAAATATTTTTTATTATCATTCAATATCCTAAATATGGAGTGCTCGTTAGTAGTAAAAAAAATTTTATGGGAGACTTGCATAAAAAATTAAGGCTCGAGTGGTATCAGAGTTTGGTACCCCGGGCTAAGCTTTTGTAGTATTAGAGTATGGTGTTTACGCCAAACTTGGGCAATATGAGAGCATAATATTAGGTTAGGGTGGTATCAAAGCTTGCTATCTAAGCCAAGTTCGGATGATATCAAAGTATGATATCAGGCTAACACTCGAGCTTGATATCATGCTCGGATGGTATCAGAGCATGATATCGGGCTTAGGTGGTATTAGAGTTAAAATGAGGTACACTTGAGGACAATTTAAACTTGTTATGAGGGAAATTGAGAACCATCAATTACTCATGATGATCTAGTTGAGTTTACAACTGTTTTTTGGGATTAATCTTCTAATACTACACATGACTTTTGTTAGAATCTTTACTTGTTTTTGCATTCAAACAGCAATCTGATCCCATTGATCATTGTGATATGTGAATGCTTCTAATAATTATTGCTATCTACAGGATTCTTCCAAGCTATTTTCTGATAATGATAGCTTGGCTGGTCTAGCAGTTTTATAACTGAAAGCTGATCTCTTATTTTATTAAGTGATGTAGAGGGCTTTTATAGTGAATTTTCAACTAAAACTTTTCAAAGCTAATTCATACACAAGTGAAAGGAAAACACTAAGAAGAAATTATTTTTGGAGACATGTCCAAACCAGGCTCTGATACCACCTGTGTCTCGAGCTTGATACTAGATTCGGGTGGTACTGGAAGTCAGCTCAAGTTGATGTGCTTTGATAATAGGCTTGAGTGGTATTATACTCGGGTGATGTCAGAGTTGAGCTTGATAGTCTCAAAGCATAATACCGGATTCAGGTGATATCAGAGCCTAATACCGGATTTAGGTGGTATCAGAGCTAGACTCAAGTCGATATGTTATAATAACAAGCTTGAGTGATATTGGAGCTTGATACCAAACTTGGGTGATATCACAGTCTAGCTCGAGACTGAAGTAGTATTAGAGCGAGGCTCATTTTGAGCTTGATTCCATACACCAAGAGAAGTGCTCTGTTTCCACACTCAGGTTGTATCAAAGCCAGGCTCAGGTGTTATCTGAGCTTGATACCAGACCTCATCGTGCTATTGTCAAGAATGTCAAATGTGTTGTTGTCAAGGTGTGTGTTTGGAGCCCCAATTGGAGGGGTCAATTGGGCTTATTTTAGCCTTAAACTCAATAGGTGGTTGAGAAAAAAAAAGTGCATGTTTGGTTGACAAAATGAGCAATTGAGCTTTTGGCAAATTGAGCACTATTCACATAAGATTGGGTAAAGCTTAGTGTGTGTTTGATGTGGCTTTTTTTGCCTAAATAAGCCCATTTTTCCACAAAAAAGCCCAACTAAAACGCAATACGTTTTAGTTGTGTTCGGGAGAGCTTTTTGAAAAATCCAAAAAGCCCAAAAACGCAGCTTATATTTTAAGTCCAAGATACCTACTTATTTTTGAAAAAAAGCTGGAGCGGTTTTTTTTTGGGCCCCACCTGCGTATGTTACCCCCGGTCCGCGGGCCCCACATGCGTATATTACCCACTCCCCGTCCGCATATTTCTCCCATTTCATTCCAGACCTTTTTTTTACAAAAAAAAAAAAAAAATTGACTATACCATTAAATTTTGAGTTAAGGTGCAAACATATTTAGTAAGTTTTTAATTAGGAATAATGTTGTCTTAATTTTTTTTTGGGTTCAAAGTACCCTGAAAGTGTTAAAATAGAATAATATTATCCATTACCTTTAAAACTAGAATAATCTTCAACCCGTATGAATCACATTCGTGACATGATTAGAGATCGATTTGTATGGGACATGTGATCCAATTAATTATGTAATATTTTTATGTGGAATTGTGTATTTTGGCATCACATTTTCTAACTTCAAATTTTCCACTAATTTTTAATTTAAAAATTAAAAATTAAAAAATCACTTATTCAGATATCTTCCTAGGCCAAATGATATGTTACTGTTGGATATCGCATATATGATCTATCTAAAATTTGAAGAATATACAAATGCCCTTCAAGTTTTTACTTTTAAAAACGCACTTATACAATCGCTAATCCAAACACATTTTGACTTATGAGAAATCACTTATTCAACCGCCCATCCAAACATAAATCACATTACAAATATTGACTTATTTATTAAGTCATTTTTAATAAGTCCGAATTATATAAGTCATTTTTTCTACCGCTATCCCAAACACACCCTTAATGTTGGATCTTTTATCAAAAACTCAATTGAAATATATCCCATGGTCCCACGTTTTTTTTCTTCTCTCTCTCCTGCAATTACAATTAAGGGTGGATATTTTCTCTCTCTCTCTCTCTTGCATGTAATCAAAATATTTTTTCAGTTGTGTCTAGTGTGTTATCAGACTAATTGCAATTTTATCTTTAATATATTTTTTCAGCTACAAAAATTAATTTAAAATATTTTTCGGTGCTTTTAACCCCTTAAAATATCTTTCCAACTGTACCCAGTGTGTTATCATACTGATTGCAATTTTACCATTAATGTATTTTTTCAGCTCCAAAAATTACTTTAAAATATTTTTTTGTGCTTTTAACCCTTTAAAATATTTTTTCAGTTATACCCAGTTTTAGGAGACCGACTAAAATTTTACCTTTAATGTATTTTTTTTTAGTAGTAAAGAGTACTCAAAACTTAGAATACTGATTTATTGATTTCCAACAACTCTAAAATATTTTTCCAGTAGCACCTAATATTTTAAAGTAATTAGTTGATTTTTAAATATTTTTCCAACCACTCTCTTTTACCATTATCACAAAAGCCTTTATGCTTAAGCTAATCCAAACAAGTTTTATTTTTACAAAAGCCCAATTGACAATCGTCAGTCCAAACATAAATCACATTACACAATTTAGCTTTTACCAAAAGTAATATTACAACAAGCCCAATTGAAACAAGCCCAATTACCAATCGCTGTTCCAAACACACCTTAGGTCTCCCTCGCTTGCTATCTACACTCTTTTATACTATGCCTTCTTATTTTTTTGGTCATATACTTTCATTTAATTTTATGTTAGCACCTTAATTTTTTCATTTAATTTAATTTGACATCTTGAATTTATTTTAAATTTTACGTTGGCCATTTAATTTTTATTTGATTTTAAATTGATTCATCTATTTTTACTTCATATTGCACCTTTGATCAACATTTGAGCAAGTAATAAGTCATTACAGATTTGGTGCATAAATAGGCCATTCATCTCTTCAGCAACCATTCAAGCATATTACATTATTGTAGTAAATATTCAAAATCTGCTTAATTAAAAAAATTTCCTCTTTTATTATTTGCTCCCCTTCTTTGAGTTTCTTAGAAAGACTCAATTTGTTGCATTTCATTTCTATTTCTTTTATGGCTCTGTAAGACTTGATAATATAATTTATATCATTTTGTCCTTTTACGTAAAAAAACATTTTATTCTGATTTCAGTGCACCAATAAAGATATAAAAGAATAATGTTCTAATTCCTTTTAAAACTATCAAATTGTATAATTTGAAAATCTATTGAATTGGGAAAAAATAAAGTCTAACCAGTATGAGTCTCATGTAAAAGGTTTGGGAAGGAAATTAACCATACATGTTCATGAGTTATGGCTCATAGTGTGATTTGCTTAAATTTGTTCTTTTTTTTTTTTATATATGTGTGTTCGGCCACCCCAAAAACCATGGTTTCAGAATCCCGTTTCCGCAAATCGAGACAAAACTCCTCTCACATATTTACCTCGTTAACTGTAAAAGTTATTCTCCAAAAGCTAATCCGAACACATACGGACTTTGTTTAAATTTGTTCTATTATGTATGTATAGCTTGGTTTTTAAGGTTTTTTTTTTAGTTGTTGAGCATTAGGAGAATCCTTTTCCATGTATATTAATCTGAGTCGATTTTGGTTCTTTAAGACTTGAAAATGTATTAAATATAAGTCTCCTGGACCACTAAAATCTGAAGTCGTCGTTAAGGAAATTCAATCTGCAGTTTCTTTATGCAATCTAGCGTTCTCTGATTTGCAGAAAACGCTAAAACATTGGCATCTCAGTCTTTAGAATTATCTGTTGGCCAAATTCCAATTGAAGGGTGGTCCATTTTCATAGAAAAATCCAAAAATGGAAGAAAAACTATTTGTAGATCATGGATATGTTATCAAGGACAAACTATATCAAATGATTTTTGGTTTGGCCATTTGTGTTTCATCAAATCAAAATCAAAATGAAATCAGCCAAACAGAAACGGCTTGATGGCCAAACTGGAAGCTTCTCTTTGTATGCTTATATATGTTTGCTTCCTGTACTGTCGCCAATGATGTTATATATATAAAACTAATTAATTCCACTTAGATTACTACTTGTGTGATGCATTTTGGTTATATATATTTTAATTGTGTCCAAATTGATAATAAAATACTCGCCGTTAACGTCCTTCCCCTGAAAAGATGATAATTTTTAAAGTTATTCTATCTTTTTTTCTTTGTAAATGGACCAGCTCAAGGTTAACTCTCTTAAATAAGAACTCCTGATTTTACATGAGTTTATGATTTACCTATTTAGATGAGGGAACAATTTTGTCCCATAAAATATAAAAGTGATTTAAAAAAGAGCACCCCAACTCTCAATACAAATTAGTCACAGATTCAAGGAATTTTATTATATAAATTCATTCATTATGCAAAAAAAAGGGTGCATCAATAACTTACTTCAGGGGTTGAGTGTAATTTAGCATCCTACAATATTTTTTTTTTGGATTTTTTCAGTAGCATTCAATAAACTAAATTAATTTTTGGTATCTTCAGCATGCTAAAATATTTTTCTAATAACACTCAATATTAGGGTTGGGCAAAAAGCCGGTGGTCTAGTATAGTTTGGCCCAACCTGAGCTGGTTGGTTTAGTTTGATCTATTTTAAATAAGCAACATAATGAAATCAGATTAAACTGGACTAGAATGACTGGTTGCGTTCGACTGAGTTCTGGACCAGGGGACCAGTACTTTTTATTTTTTATTTAATGTTGTTGGAGTTTTTTTAAGGATTTATAATTAAGATTTCTTTTTTATGAAGATTTTTATATGATTATAGGTATTTTTATTATCTTAATTGTATTTATCATTTTAAATCATTTTTTCAAACATATGCTTCATTGTTGAATATTCTAATAGATTTATGATGTTTTAATTTTATGTGACACATTTTATATTATTATTGGTATTTTTATGGTCCTAATTATGTTTAATAGATTCAAATTTTGACTTTCAAGGAGGAAAAAAAATAAAAAAATAAATTTAGGTCTTGGACTTTCTGGACCAGTCCAAGGAGTCAACCAGACTTAGTCTGGTCCACCCTAGCCTCGATTTGGTGCTAAAATTTTAGATTAAAATTTGAGCAGTTTATATTTAATATTTTATAAAAATAATAATAAAATATCAAAATATTAAAAAAAATAAGTTTTAAAATGGCTAACCTTTGGTTATGATAATTTAAAACTGTTATAAAAAATATTTCAAAAAAATATTTTTATACAACATTACATTTGAAATTTTAATTTAAAGATTGAGATGAATAGAGGGGTGGAGAGATCAATACAAAAAGCCTATCCTAACTACTTGCTGCGACTTATCCCAACACAAGATGAACCCATATGATGTGAGAAGTGAAAACTTCGAAGTCAACTAGACCCGGTCTGATCCACCCTAACCTTGAGTTGGTGTTGAAATTTTAGATTAAAATTTAAATAGTTTATATTTAATATTTTATAAAAATATTAATAAAATATCAAATTATTAAAAAAATAAGTTTTAAAACGGCTAAACTTTGGCTATGATAATTTAAAACTGTAATAAAAAATATTTTAAAAAAATATTCTTATAAAACATTAATCTTAACTGTTGAAATTTTAATTTAAAGAATGAGATGAATAACAGAGAAATAGTAGAGGTGGAGAGAACAATACAAAAAGCCTATCCTATCCACTTGCTGCGACTTATCCCAACACAAGATGATCCCGTCTGATGTGAGAAGTGAACACTTAGAAGCGAATTTGAGAGAAGCCCATGACAGAGGTAGCCCAATGACGAAAATGGGAACTTCTCTATTTCTCATCGCTAAATTCTGCAACGCAAGAATGTCTGAATCTAATTTCAAATTTTTCCGATAAACTCTGAATCTCATTTCATAGCCAAACAGATCGAATGCATGGCTTCGTGCCGTCTTATTTTTACTCCGAATCTCTGGTCTCCGTCTGATTCGTCGCGTCTTTCCTCCACATGTCAACTTCAAACCCCGATTCCTTCTCACGCCTCCCACCCTACTCTCAAACATTTTCTTCTCTCCAAAACCAGTAAGGTAATTTTAGCTTTAATCAATTTTAAATTCTTTTTCTCTTTTTAATAAATTAAAAAAATCTCGCTTTTTTCTCCGGCATTATATTCTTGGATTCTTAGATTCTCCATAAAACCCCTTTACTCATTGGTTCTTCCCCGCTCAGATTCCCTCTCCCACCGCTCGGCGCTGTTGCTCTGTAAGATCTCACATGACCATGGACGAGAAGCCGATTGCTGAGGACAAAATGCTTGTTGGTTTTTATCTTGTGATTTTGGTTAATGGTTTTACGTGTTTGTTCATCCATATTAGTGATTACTCTTTTGATGGGTTTGAAGGTTTATGTGCCTCCGCATGCGTTGATCAAGCACTGGGTTTCAGTTCTGAGGAACGAACAGACTCCTTGTCCTATTTTCAGTGAGTGTAACAATTTCTACTCTGGAGTTTGATCCTGACGATTAATATTGATCCCACTTTCTTCAGTTACCTTAGCAATTGGTTCAATCACATCGATTGCCTTCAGAACCGCCCTTTGCTTTTCACTTTCAATGGCTTCGTCAGTTCAGCTATATTCTCCTCCAAAGTCAAGTCGAAACAATAATAATAGTGTTTTGGTATCTTCAATAGTTAGAACTATTTATAAAGGTTCTATCTATAGTTTATTTTCATCATTTTGTTGTCGTATCTCATAATGGAGTGCTTGTCAGACAATTTTTGACGGAGCGTTGGATTTCACTCCCATAAATTGTTGCTCCCAAGTGTGGAAAGAATTTCTGCTTTATTATTTCTTAAGTGGTCTGATTTTATTATATCCTGAGCACCCATTGGCTACTCTCATATGCTTTTATCTATATTTCTTATGGCTATGGACTTGGGACAGCTTAATTTGAACATCTCTGTCTTTCCACTAAGGAATATGGCTTCCCTGAGCAGGGTGGACTTGTGAGCCTGTGGTATCATTATTGTTTTCATTTGAAACATTCATTTTCCATCCTTTTGATGCCAATTGATACTGAATTATAATTTTGGAATTTCCTGATTAATTGTATAAAATTGATTTGAAACTGTTTGCATCGTTGAAGGAAGTGCAATGGCTGAGTTGGGAAGGCTACTAATGTATGAGGCTTCAAGGGATTGGCTGGTTAGTAGCATCATAGATTATGAGCCTGTTATAATTCTTATATTTTGCTCTTGATCTTTTTGCTTTTTAAGGGTTTTTCCAGCAAAAAACATAGTTTAATGTTCTTGCAGTCTGTTTCCCCCCTAAAAGCATACAAATTTTAGCCATGGTTTTCATCTCTAGTTTACATTGATTCCCAAACATCTGGTTTGATCCAAATTTTGCTTCTCTTTCCTCCACGTTTATCAAAGTGTTGCCTAAGATATAAGTTGGCTTTTGCTTAGACTTGCATTGGTCTTTCTCTCTGAATCAGGGACAATGGAAGGCTATGGATTTTACAGTTTGGGGTTAGTTAGTGGTATTGCGGAATCAAAGGCTCATTTGAGTATGTGAGGGAAGGGATGGTTTGAAAGCAATAGGATATTTTCGCTTTAGATTCTTGATGGGTCAAAAGATTAAGTTAAATAAAGTAGAGGTTGCAAAGAGGATGACAATTCTTAGGACTTGATCGCAGCACAGTCAAGAGGAGAGAAATATTGATGCAGTACTTTACACAACCGAGCACCCTTTCAGAAAGCAAGTATTACAGCCACTTCAATATATATCCTGCAAACTATTTTACAAGGATTAAGGATTTTTTCCAATCTTAGAGGGATCGTGGCATTCACTACCAATAAGCTATGAGGAATCTTTGGACTTAAAGCTAGAATCAGTAATGCCCTTAAAACCCTATAAAAAACTTAAATTAAAACCCAAATGAGCTTCATCATCAGGATTATTGAAAGTTACTGAAGTTTCCTCGGGACCAGAAAAGAATCTAATGTACTGGCTTTACTGAATGAAAAATTTAGTTTAGTGATCTTTGGAACATTATACATAGCCCTGTAATCATAACTCGTATGTAGTCCAACATACTAAGTCAATTTGACGGTACAAGTGCTGAAGCTGGCTTAATGTCCTTTTGAGAGACTAGGTGTTATTTCTTAGCTTCCACAAAAATACTTTTGTCTGCGTCTAATCCATGGTTATAATTTTTTATCTTTCATTGCTTTCAGCCAACTGTTGCAGGAGAGATTCAGTCACCAATGGGTGTTGCCTCGGTAGAATTCATAGATCCAAGGGAGCCTGTAGCTGTAAGTATCTTATTACTTTCATCAAGTTTGTTTTATTAAACCTTTTAAGGATTTCTTCTGATCTCTGATTTTAATATATTTAATTTAATTAATCCACTAATTTTGCATATAATGATTGGCTGATGTGTTTGGTTTGCAACATTGTTAGGAAGGAAAATGAAAAGAGAATAAAGATTTGAGTGGAATGGAATAATTACATTTGGTGTAATATAGAAAAGAATGGGAATGGCATGCGATTCAATTTGTATGTTTGTTGAAACAGGAAAGAACGATGGGGAAATAACCCCGTTTCCTGCTTTAAAAATGAAATAATTATTACAAGAGCATAGTTAGATATGCATAAATGATTGCTTCTCCATTTCACTCTACTCTATGCTTCCAAATGGGGCCTTATACTGAACTGCAGAAGATTCCAGAATCTGGCCGTGCAGCACCTTTCTGCATTAAATCTGTTTTTTTTCTTCTCCAGGTAGTTCCCATCTTGAGAGCTGGTCTTGCTCTTGCAGAACATGCATCATCAATCTTGCCTGCAACAAAAACGTATCATCTAGGTAAGAATAAGGTCAGGCTAATCTAGAAGTTAACAACACTTGGAGGATACGGATCCTCGTTCGTCGCATATGTTTCTGGGACATGTCTGATCAATTTATCCAGAAGTCTGAGTTTACATTTGTACATTTTGTCCCATGGTCTGCTTGACCAATGTGATGTCTTGTTTAAACTACATCTAATACTAATATTGATTCTGACTGACGATGCATTTGTTCTTTAAAATCAAAATACGTTTTACCAATCTCTGTTGTTTGAATAAATAATCAATTTTTTGTTTCTGATTTTATTTTGTGTTAGGAATAAGTAGAGATGAAGAAACGCTTCAGCCAACTATATATCTGAACAAGTAAGAAAAGTGTTAGAAAGACAATTTTATCCTCCCTCCCTCCCTCCCCTTATACTTCCTTCTCACTTTTGGGGCTGGCTGGGTATGGGCGAGGGAGCGCAAGGAGGGCAAGCCACTATTCTCTTGCTTTTGCGTTGTTTTACTTAAATGTTTGAAAACCTTTCATCATATGTTTCAGTGTATGATTTCCAGGTTACCTGATAAGTTCCCAGAAGGATCTAAAGTGTTTGTGGTTGATCCTATGCTAGCAACAGGTATATTTAATCTACTGATTTTGTCCATCCCTAAAACAAAACTGGTTTATCCATGAATCATTTTTGCTACAGAATTGAAATTCTGCCCGCGAGTAAGTATCCTGATTTGGTGGGCTTCATATATAGTTTTTCTTTGCCCATATGAATTGTAGGTGGTACTATAGTGGCAGCCCTCAAACTCTTAAAGGATCGTGGAGTTGGCAACAAGCAGATTAAAGTGGTTAGCCCCCACATCTTATTGAAACTTAAGATTTTCTTTTGGGATTCATTCCAACATATTTCAGTTGGTTATATATATAGCATTGGCTCTGCATAACTGGAGGCTGTTCGTTATGCATTGCACTGTCTACAACATAAATCATGATACTACCTCTGGTTTTTAATATAAGTTCTTGCCGAACGAGATCTTATATTAAGGACCAGAGGTAGTATAATGTTTTGGAGACTTTTCAATCGGTGTTCCCAAGAGGCTAATACTTGATGATTATTCAATATGTAATGCATTTTGAGTTATATTTTTCTTTCATCTTTTGCTTATTTGGTCTATAATCATGACATTGCAGATATCTGCTGTCTCTGCCCCGCCAGCCCTTCAGAAGCTGAGTGAGCAATTCCCTGGGTAATCACATAATTTAAATTTGTTTAGTTTCTCGCAGGCCAAGATTATCGTGAGAATTTCTAACATCTAGGCATTTTGCAGCCTTCATGTGTATACTGGAATTATAGATCCCACTGTGAATGACAGAGGGTTAGTCACTGACTTTATTATTTGCTTTGGGGAAACTTGTTATGTATAGAACATATACATATTTGGCCTTTTAACATACAGTAACTAATAACTAACTTCTCTGTAATAGGTTCATTATTCCGGGCCTTGGTGATGCTGGGGACCGTAGCTATGGTACCTGAAACTACCTCTCATCTGTTTCTGACCAACCCATCTTTGGCTGTTATCTTGCAATTTTGGTGTAATTATTATTATTATGGCTAAAATCAATTCCAGCAAAAGCAGCTGAATTTTACATGTATTCGATCAGTGATCAGTGGCCCTTTTTTCAATTTTATGTTTTTTTCTTCTTGAAATGTGTCAGGCGACAGAGATAATATTAGGTCTGAATTTTGCTTTGCATATCTATCATTCATATCATTCGTTCACTAAAATATGCTAAGCTACAAGCTTTACACTTCTCTGGGAAAAAAACTTGGTAAGTTTTTAATTTAGATATTTATCTTAAAAATGTAAGAAAAATGGTTTTGATTTAATAACCTTTTAATTTTATCGATTACTCCTATATTAAATCAAATTGGTCCTGTCACTTGAAACAATTCAAAGTGGTCGTTAAGTTTCACATTCTTGTCAGATACTGGTCTATCGGCGATCAAATAGAGTGCCTAAAAGCGAAAGATTCTGTAGAGATATAAATAAAAGTTAAGGAGTCAAATAAAATGAAAAGATTAGAACTGTTTCAACCACAACATTTTTCCCTGGAAACAAACAATCCATCATAGGATGTTGAGTTATAAAAAATATTTGTAAGCTTGACTACTATAAAAACAAAAACTAGCACTTGATATATTAGTTACTATTGAGGTTCATGATTAAAATATTAGAGTAATAGACAGATGGGGATGAAATGAAGATGAATAATGATAAAACTAGGAAAAATTTCAGAAAAATACAATTAAAAATGGGAAAAGATAAATTGGTGCTGCGAATTTATCAAATCCCCAGTCAGAACTGAAGTAGGAATCTAAGATTTTTAATTCTGACCAAATGACCAAAATGTCTTTAGTTCAGTTCACAAGTTTCAGGGATTAATAATAACATTTGTATCTATATTAGCAATATCAGATTTTACATTAACGGCTTTATTTTCATGTTTAACAACTTTATATCCCAAAAACCAGGGATAATTTTGAGGGCACAAGTTTGAGAGATCAATAACAATATCTGTATCTATATTAACAACATCATATTTTACACTAATGACTTTATTTTCATGTTTCACAACTTCATATCCCAAAAACTAGGGATAATTTTAAAGACACAAGTTTCATGAATCAATAATAACATTTGTAACTATATTAACAAAATCAGATTTTAGATTAATGGCTTCACTTTCATGTTTCACAATTGAACTAAGGACAATTTAGTCATTTGGTTAGAATTGGAAAATCCAAATTCCTACTTCAGTCGTGATTTGAGATTTTATAAATTCACAGCATTAATTTATCTTTTCCATTTTTATTATATTTTTCTGAAAATTTTCAATTACATCAAATGGAAATAAAACATGTCCTGCACAAGTAAAAATTCCATACTTATACACCAGAAGAAACTAATTACAAGGAAGCTTTAAAATTTAACAATCAATTCATCTCAATTTTAAATTTGAGTGTCTACTTATGAGGTGGTGAGGTTGGTTCATTGCAACTCAACACGCACCCCCGCCCCCGCCCCCATCACCACCTCCACCTCCACCAAACGTGGCGCCTCCACTGATAGCCCCAGCATCAGTCATTCCACCATGGAAAACATGATTGTTGTGGTGGTGGTGATGGTGAGCGAAGCAGCTACCGCCGCCAGAAGCCAGTGGGGCTCGCTGCCCACGGCACAACATTCCCAGAACTGGTTTTGAATATGAAAAATCTATAAAATTTTAAAATCCTAAATCAGTGATTTTTTTACTAAAATGAATTGTGAATTTCTTATTAAGTGTAGTCAATCCCTCATCAATTGTAAAAAAACCGTCGATTAGCGTTGAAGATAAAGGTTCTATCATCTGCGTTTTCAAGCTCTGTTTTTCTGCAATACTCTGTTTTCGGCGTGCGTGATCTTCGTCGAATCTGAGCTTCGAAGTTGAGCGTCCGGAGGTTATTGCAACGGAGTAGGTCTCTGTTCTTCTTGCTACAGGTGGTTTAAGTTGGAAGTTTCAGTCTCGGGTAGCCATCAACATCGTCTCTCTCCTTCACTTTTGCAAAGCGCTGAACTGGGATCCTGTCTTGGTGCAGTCATTGGCAATCTGACCAATGAACCTGGTTTCTGGCTTGGCAAAGTTGTCGGTGATCTGTGTGTAACTTGAGAAGTCCTAGAAAAGAATGGGAAGCAATATGCGTGAACGGGATAGAAGTTGTGAGGAGAGTGACTGCAGTAAAGTATTGGATCTTATTCAAGGACTTGTGCCTGATGAACATCATGATGCTACTTTAATCTTGAAAATTCAATCGATACTGCAACATGAGTGGGATGTGGAGATTCTACATTGTTGTACGGAGGTGAATAGAGTTGCGGATCAATTGGCAAAAATAGCATGGATATGACAGTGAATTTTCTTGTAGTTGACAGAGAACCTGCTGAAGTTACACATTTACTGATGGAAGATGTAAAGAACCAATACATTTGTACTGAGTTAGTAGAGTAGAGCTTGTAGGGTTATGCCTTCTCTTTTTCTATCAAAAAAAAAAAAAAAAGTAAAAAACAAAATTGATTTAAGATTTTAAAATTTTGGAGGCCTTTACTTGGAATTTTCCCTTTTGAATATTCCACCGCAAATTTTGTGTATTAACAGATCTAATGAAATAGTTAACATAGTTGGCAAAAAAAAGAAATGGTTAACATAGATATTATATGTTAACTACATCCTCATGACTAATATGATTGATTATCTTCATTTATTCCCAATAGAAATTCTCCCTTAACCCTCAATTCCGGAAGAAAGACATTTTGCAAGCTTTTGCTTTTAATATTTTATATGTTAGTTTAAATGATATGCCTCCTAATCTGACCAAAAGCGATATTGACAATGATTATCTTGAGAATTTTCTAACATTTAAGAACTTTGCAGCCTTCATGTGCATACTGGAATCATTGATCCCGCTGTGAATGACAAAGGGTTAGTCACTTAACATTATTATTTGCTTGTTGGGGAAACTTTTTATGTATAGAATATACATATTTGGCCTTTTAACATATCTAATGACTCACCTATCTCTATCAGGTTGACGTAATTAATCATGGCTAAACATAATTTCCAGCAAAAGCAGCTGAGTTTTACATGTGTTCGATCAGTGATCAGTGGCTCTATTTTCAATTTTAAGCTTTATTTGTTGAAAAGTGTCAGGCGACAGATCTAATATTTTGTGTCTGAATTTTGCATAGTATCAAGGTATTAAAACCCGGACCGGGTATTGAACCGGTCGGGGTACTGGGTTAAGGGTCAGTGGGTCAAACCGGTACCAAACCGGTAAGTAATTAAAAATTTTAGGCTTATAGTATGAAATTCTAAAAGAAAAAGTTAAATTTTTTTTTTTTTTTAATTTGGGACCCGGACCGGTCTAGTGACCGGTTCGGCGGTTTCCGGTCCGGACCGGCCGGTCCCGGTCCGGGTCCGGGAACCATGCATAGTATATTTGATTTATACGATTCGTTCACCCAAATATGCTCACCACAAGCTTGACCTTCTCTATTTTGCGAGAGGGAGAAAAACTTGGTAGAGTTTTTATTTTAGATGATTTAATAGTAATATTTTAATTTTGTCGATTATATTGAATGACATTGGTCCCTATAATCTAAAACAATTCAAAGTGGTCTTCTTGAAGACATGCTTTCTTGTCAGATTCTGGTCTTTAGGCGATCAAATACAATGCTTTAAAGCGAATCGTTCTAGAGGTGGGATTATTTCAAAATAGTTAAAAGTTAAGGAGTCGTAGATAAATCGAAAAGATTAAAGAACTGATTCAACTTCAAATATTTTGTGAAGATTAGCTCAAACCATGATGAACTTGTACTGTATTAGATTATAATCTTCAGAAATTTAACTGCTTTATGTCATATTAGCAATCTCATTGGCTGTTTTAGAGTATGTTTAGTTTCATTTAGAAATTACTAAAATCATGGTGGTTTTTAACTTAAAACCACACATGGACTTACTATAAATATATTAGCTATTCCCATAAATCTTAAATATAAGACAAAGTTGATTTTTTTGGAGAGATTAAAGAAGCTAATTAAATTACTTTAGAATATTTTTATTTTTATTTTTTTTAAAACTAATTAGTTTGACTAATAAACTAATATATAATCTAAAGATACACAACATATGATATAATTAAATACCTTATTTAGCTTCCTTAATTTCTCCAAAAAAAGTTAACTCTGTTTTATATTTAGGACCGGATGGAATACTGAGGTGCATGAATAAAACAAATAGTAGTTAACATAGACAGCCAGGGATGGCACATGAAGATGAATAATGACAAAACTATTACATGTAATGTAAATAAAGAGCGCCCTATATAAGTATAAAATCCAGACATGCACTAGAAGAAAAACTAACGACAACAAAGCTTAAAAACTTTGACAATCAATTTATTTCAATTTTAAATTACGGTTTGGTTCATCGTGGCTCAGCAAGCACCACCACCCCCACCTCCTCCGCTGGCACTAGCCCCAGCAATTACACCAACAGCCCCCATGGCACCAGCAGCAGTTCCACGGCCACGGCCACCTCCACAGAGAATTAGTAATATTATAAAAGCAAAGGCAAACAAGCAAACAGCAACGATGATAAATATTGCCGTACCTGAATCCGTATCTCTGTTTGGTAAAGCTCTCTCTTGTAGAAGCAAGGCCATTTTAAATCTCATGGACATGCCTTTTTATAGCATGAATATGTTTCCGTTGTCCTTATGTTTGATCAGGTCCATGCTAAAGAATATTCAAATTTAAGGGTTTGTTCTTGAGTATCAAACGAACGATTCTGCTTGCTTGTGCGCGTGCCTGTGTTTGACAGGTATCCTCCTTTTAAGTTCCAAACAGAGATTTTCCCCTCAAGCTTCCTTTTTTCAACTCCTAATGCACATGAAGAATTCATTTCATACCGTTTCAACTAATGAAAATTAAAACACGGATCATGTATTAATTAGTCATTCATATATTTGCTCATTTTCTTTTCTCCATGTTTTAGTCTATCCAAATCAGAAAAAATTTTCTCTACAGTTTTCTTTTATCTCCACTTTCTTTGCTCCTATTTTTTTCCCTCAAATTTTCTTCCACCCAAAAGTGATAGTATTAGTATTGAACATGATTAAATAAATTAAATATTAATTAATCAACGGATGAGCGGCTTCGATAATTTTCGAGATTCTGTTAAATACCTGAACCAAAACATACGGATGAGAGTAATTTTATTTCTGGGAGCATTATTCTAGGAGTACCCGAAGATCGCAAGGGCGAAAACAGGAGTAAAAAAGGCGAAGAATTCATTTCATGTCATTTCAAATAATGAAACTTGGGGAAAAAAGGAACGTATTCTTTCTTTCTATTTCCGACCTATCTTTGGGTGTTTTCTTGCAATTTTGATGTATTATTATTGTGGCAAAACATTATCCTGCAAAAGCAGCTGATTTTGACATGTTCAATCAGTATTTAGTGGCTCTTTTTTTTTTTTTTCAATTTTATATTTCATTTATGACGTAAAAGGCATTTTTGTTATGAAAATTTCCAGGGAAGAATTATGAGCATTGGGAAGATTTTGGGGGGGGGGGGGGGGGGGGTTGATTTATTTCATACATGAGACGCCACCATCAAGCACCAAACAGTTAAAGAAATTAAAAAATTAAACATCAACAAAAATCAAGAACCCATAAGTCAAAATCCATATATATTAGCAAAGGAATCCAAACACCATAAACTTAGAAACTCAAAATCCAAAGAAAAATAAAAAATCTTCAAGCCCAAGAAAAGCAAATGGAAATTTTGGGTTAAAGAAACCAGAAGCCCCTCAGATTCTAAATAGAAGACATAGTACATTTTTTTTAGGAGAAATTAATGAATCTAAATAAGTTATTTAATTATATCATATGTTGTGTATTATTATATTATATATCAGTTTATAAGTTAAGCAAAATAGTTTAAAGAAAAAAGATGAATATAAATATTTTAAAGTAATGTAATTAATTTTCTTAATATTTTTAAAAAATCAACTCTATCTTATATTTAAAATTGGAGGAAGTATAATAGAAGAAAACAGAGAAGACAGAAGATGAGATGACCACTCATTGAAAAATTCGTCAAAAATTTTTTCTATGAAGCACACCCAAATCTGTCATCGGAAAGATTGACAACAGTGGTGGAAGAACCAACAAATCCACATAGGAGGACCAATGATTAAGGATGAAGAGAACGACAGCTGCTAAACTCTCCAATTATTGAATTTTTTGTTAGGGGGGGATGCAAAAGACGAAAACTCAATGCAAATAGCAATTTAGGGTTCATCTGCTTCCACAAATCCCGATCTTCAAACTCCATTATTCATTTTTTTAAACTTATAAATCTAGCTTGAAAAAACATATTGTAAAAAAAAAAATGACTTCGTAAAACAAAGTAAGATGGATGCCACGTGAATGAATATACCACATCAGTATAATTAGTTAGCCAATGATTGACCATTTAAGTCTGTTACAGAAGGATGATAGTAGTACAATTTTGCAATTTCTGGGATGGTATTGCCCCTAAAAAACTTTCTTGTGCCACAACTTTTCTACGTAGATTTCTAGGACAAAAATACCCATCAACCTTTATTTGTTGAATTGTATCAGGCGACAGATAAAATATTTTGTGTCTGAATTTGCATAATATCATAGCATTCGTTCACCATAATATGCTAGCTACAAGCTTGCTTTTTCTGTTTTGCCAAAAGAAGGAACTTGGTAAAGTTCTTATTTTAGATATTTGTCTTAAAAATGTAAAAATTGGTTAAAATTTAATAATATTTTAATTTTATCGATTATATTGAATGAAATTGGTCCTGTAATTTAAAACAATTCAAAGTGGCCTGTTTTAAGTTTCGCATTCTTGTCAGATACTGGTCTCTGATCTAGGCGATCAAAAAGGGTTCTTAAAAGCGACTGATTCTAGCGATGAGATTATTTTAAAATGGTTAAAAGTGAAGGAGTCATAAATAAATCGAAAAGATTAGAACTATTTCGACCTGAACAAAAATTAGTTACTATTGAGGTTCATGATTAAAATATTAGAGTAATAGACAGCCAGAGATGGCATGAAGATGAATAATGGTAAATCTAGCTACTACATCAAATGGAAATAAAGAATGTCCTACATATTTATAAAATCCAGACATGCACTGGAAGAAAATAATGACAAGGAAGCTTTAAAATTTAGCCATCAATTCATTTCAATTTTAAATTTGATTGTGTTGAGAGGTGGTGATGAGGTTGGTTCATTGTGACTCAACAAGCACTAGCTCCACCCCCACCTCCTCCACCGCCACCGCCACCAAACATAGCGCCTCCGCTAATAGCCCCAGCATCTGTCATTCCACCATGAGAAACATGGTTATTGTGGTGGTGATGATGGTGATGATGAGGAAAGCCGCCGCCGCCTCCACCGCCTTGTCTCCCGCGACACAATATTCCCAGAACAGCAGCAAAGGCAAATAAGCAAACAGCAGCAATGATAAATATTGTCAAAGCTGGATTCATCTCTGTCAGGTAAAGCTCTCAATTCTCAAACATATAACAAGGCTACTTTAATAAATCTCAGGGACATGCATGCCTCTTTATAGCCTCTGAATGTTTGACCATGTCCATGGTGAAGAATATTCAAATGCAAGAGATTGATAATCAACATTCCGCGACATAAACTTTATAATTGAACAAGTATAAACATGAGTACTAAACAATGAAACAGCTTGCGTGTGCGTGTACTTGTGTTTGACCATGTCCTTTTCATATTCAAGTTCGTTTTGAATGCTTCCGCCGCAAATTCTGAGTATATTAACAGATACAATGAAACGGGTAATGTAGATATTTTGTTTAACTACTTCCTCATAACAAATATGATTGTCTTCATTAATTCCCAACAGAAATTTCCCCTCAAACTTCTTTGATATATATATAGAGGACCTTCAATCCTCAATTACGGAAGAAAGACATGTCGCAAGCTCTTGCTTCAAATATATTGATTTTATTTTATTTTATATGAGATGCGGCCTAATCTGACCGAGAGTGATATTGACGATTGATTAATTAAATTTAATTAATCAACCGAGAGTGTTCGATTATTTTCCAGATGACTGAGAACAAAGAATATAATGTTCTGAAAATCGTGGAGCATTATTCTAGGATTACAAGAATATCGAATAATATAACTACTTTAAACGACAACGAGACATACAAAATTACGAAGAACAAATGAAAACAAGACTAGAAGAAAAGAATAATCCATTAAAAGATTCAAATATTGCCATTCACGTACGTACATGTCAAAAGCTGCCGCCACCTCCTCCGCCGTCACCTCCCCCACCAAAGCCGCCGCCGCCGCCGCCACCTCCGCCTCCATCCAACATCCCATAATTCGTTTGGACCACAGCTGCTGCACCCATCATCATGACCATGTCGCCACCACCGCCTCCGCCACTGCTATCGGTGGGACCTCCCATTCTGCCACCACCCCCGCCGGATCCAACAAGGGACGAGGCGGTTCTGTATACCAAACGTGATTGTCGACGGCGGCGGCGTTGAGCCTTCTTGATTCTATTAATAGCTCGGGCTGCTTCTCTGGCGGATTTGTACCTCTTGATTTCATCTTTCTTGTTCTCTGATCTTTTGGAGCAAATGCAGCCCATAGCTTGGAATCATCACAACGTGTGTGTTTAATTTGTCTATGTCGAATCATGCTCTGTATATATGCATATAACTTCCTGTTTTCCAAAGATTGCTAATTTACGATTTACGTGTTGGTTTATTTTAGATATGGCCTGAGTCATGCATGCGCACGCCCCCGCGCACGCTCGTGTATATATATATATATATATATATATATCACAACAATGAAAATCTGAATTTCTTTTTTTTTTTTGCCCCAAAGCAATCTGAATTTCTAGCGATTACTAATTGTGACCAAAATAAGGATTACTAATTTACCGTACGTCGGGTTATCTCAGGCTGCATCTATATATTATTAGTATGATGCGAGTTTGTCTGTATTTTTTTGGTATTAGTATTCAAATGACGAAACAAAAAGGAAAAAAAGATAGGAAAATGATATCAAGATTCCAATTAACGAAAATAATATCAGAAAAAGTCTTATAACTTGCCAATTGCAGCTCTTTCAATTGTCATTAACAAGTTATAAGGCTATTCTGATATTATTTTTTTTTAATTGGGACCTTGGTGTTATTTTCTCAAAAAATACTCCATTCGATTTTTAATAAAAACACATATTTATCTTATTTAATTATATTAACGAATTTAGTTAAGTTACTTAATATGACATATATTTTTTAAGACGTTTTAGTCATCTTCCTTAATTCTCTCTTTCCCCTCCTCTTTCATTATTATTGAGGGGGCATCAATAGGAATAGATTAGAAAAAAATCAACAAATATGAAAAATATGTCTTATATTTAAGATAAAGATCAACTCCCTAAATAGATCTTATATTAAATACCATAAGGAGTATATATTTGCTCTTTTCGAGAGAACTTCTTATTTTTAATATAAGATCCACTCTATAGTTCAATTTTTTTTCTTAGCGTGGATATTATATTAAGCATAAGAGTTAGTATGTATATATTAAAGTAGAATCAGTTTTGTTCTCGTAAACGGGCGGGAAAAAGAGATGCCACATCCTTGTAGTTTTATATCTACCATGCGCAATCTCTTTACACAATCTTATCCTTAGCGGTTAAAGTCTATTCACACGTATCAGAACTGGTTTTTGTATTAAGCAAAAAGTTTAGTAGGACTGTCAAATCTAATTTGTTCTGCCTATATTTGAGTTTTTAAAAGTATTTATTTTTTAAAAAAAGTTTATTTTAATAAATATAAAATATAAAATAAAAATAATTTTTTAACTATTATTCTTTTAAAAAATAATTTTTTATTTAAAAATCATTATTATTTTTAAAAATTTAAATCTAGATCATCCAAAATCATATCTAAACAACTCAGATTTAATGAGCTTTCCCTTCTAAGCTTTTTGCTTAGTTGGGAAATGGATTCCTTCTAAAATCAACACATCTTAGCTACGAGGTCAACTTCATACAATTTGTTTTATATATATCAACAACATTAAATATTTAATATAAATATCAATTAATAAAAAATAAAATTGCATCAGTATACCTCCTCCGGATCCGTTCCTGAATTATTTTGCACTTTATAAGAAGTAAAAGTATATAATGGTTTTCCATTTTGCCTTCTCAAAATTATAATGAGCAATCTTGTAAATTGTGAGGGAGGTTTGATATTCATTTAATTGGAATTTTTGGATATTAATAATATAATAATTTTTTTCCGAAATACATAAAAATGTCAGAAATAAAGATCTTATTAATGGTTTTCCATTTTTATAGGAAAGACAATAATCAGGTTGTCATGCAGGCACAGCAACGAAAACTGTGCACAATACCTTAGATCCAACTCCTCAAATATTATATATTACTATTCGTTAGTTTTTTTTTCAAATCAGAGTTTCATACCCTCTGTTTTTGTATTCTGTTTAGAATCAGAATCCTCATCCATGGCTTCCAGTTCCACCGTCTCCAGCGTGAAAGCCTTGTTGGAATCAAATGGCGTCGTCCATTCCTACTACCACACTCTCACCTCTTCTGAAGGTGGTGATGACGTGGTAGATGAGCTGTCCGCTCTCATCCCCGTCATCGACCTCTCCCTCCTCACCTCCGCCGATCCACAAGTCCACACCGCCGCCGTTCGCCAACTTGCCAACATTGGGGCTTTTTCATTGTAATTTCTCATCCTTTTTCTTTACTCTGTTCCTTCATCATGAAAACAGAGTACTTGACTGTTTACTGTGTTGAATCTAATTTGAGATTTAAAATTTCAAAGTTTCATTTATACACTGAACCAAAATGAGTTTTCTTATTGTAAACTAAATAATCTTAAAACGTGATTTACATTCTTATCTCTCGAATGAGGATATTACAAGATATATATATACATACAAACAAAGACAAAACAAGCGTAATTGATGAAGTAGGTGAAGAAATAATCAAAGATCATCTACCACCGACTAGCTTCTTCAACAATGTCATGTTATTTGTCTAATCTATGTTCACATGAAAACTTCTAACAATCTATGTTCACATTTTAACACTCTCCCTCAAATTGGAGCATATATATTTATCATACTTAACTTGTTACAAAGATATTGAACCCTTGTCCCATGTAAGGCTTCTGTCAGAAGATCTGCCAGTTGATCGTCGGATCGTATGTGCCCTGTAGATACAATATTTTCTTTTATCTTATCACGAATAAAATAGCAATCAATCTCAATATGTTTTGTTCGTTCATGGAACACAGAGTTCGATGCTATATGAAGTGCTGCTTTATTGTCACACCATAATTTTGCAAGCAATGTTGTGGTGATTCCAATTTCTTTCAAGAGTTGAACTACCCACACAATTTCTTGTACTGACTGTGACATGGCTCTGTATTCCGCTTCTGCACTTGATTTTGACACAACTCCTTGCTTCTTACTTCTCTAAGATATCAAATTTCCACCAACAAACACACAGTAACCCGTAGTGGATCGTCTTGTAGCTTTGGATCCTGCATGATCCGCATCACAGAAACACTCAATTTTAGTGTGCCCATAATTTGTATAAAGAATACCAAGACCTGGAGAACTTTTCAAATAATGCAAGATATGTTCTAAAGCTTCCCATTGTGCCACCGTTGGCGATGTCATAAATTGAATGAGCCTACTGACTGAGAAAGTTATATCAGGACGAGTTACTGTAAAATAATTCAGTTTCCCAATGAGTCTTCTATATCTCTCAGGAAATGGAAATGGCTTCAATTTCTCTGGATCAATCTTTTTCTTCAAATCATCAGGAAGTTCATCAAACATACTGGCATCAAGATCTAGGAAGGGATTCGAAATCATGGGAATGCTGCTTGGCGCGGCTCCAAGCTTTCCAGTCTCCTTTAGGAGATCGAGAACATACTTCCTTTGAGTTAAAAGAATACCTTTCTTGCTTCTCAAAACTTCAATACCTAGAAAGTATCTTAATGACCCCAAATCTTTTGTCTGGAAATGAGAGTTTAGAAAGACTTTAAGTTGTGAGATTCCGGAAATATTACTTCCTGTAATTTCAATGTCATCAACATAGCCTGTGTTTGGGATCACTTAATTTTAGAGAATAAGTCTTTATTACGTAAGCCGAGATAAAACTCCTCTCACATACTTACCTCGTATACTGTGAATCACGATTTATAAGTACTTATTGTCCCAAAATAAACTATTCCAAACGAACACATATACTACTAAAAGAATCATCCCTGAATCAGATTGCTGGTAGAACACAGAGTGATCACACTTGCTTTGACTTAATCCGAATTTCTTGACTACATCACAGAATCTATCAAACCAAGCACGAGGACTTTGCTTTAGAGCATACAACGACTTCCGAAGGTAGCACAGTTTCCTATTCTCCCCCTGAGCAACGAACCCAGGAGGTTGCTCCATATAAACTTCTTCAAGGAGGTCACCATTCAAAAATGCATTCTTAACATCTAATTGATGTAAATCCCAATGATATGTGGTAGCGAAAGAGATAAGAAGACGAACAGAGGTGAGCTTAGCCACAGGAGAGAAAGTCTCGGAATAATCAATACCATAGGTTTGTGCATACCCTTTAGCAATGAGCCGTGCTTTTAAACGTTCCAAGGAACCATCAGCGTTGGTTTTAACAACAAACACCTATTTACAACCAATAGCCTTCTTTCCAGGCGGGAGATCAACAAGAGTCCAGGTACCAGCCTTGTCAAGGGCCAAAATTTCATCTTCCATTGTGGCACGCCAACCAGGGTAAGTCAGGGCTTGGTGAAGAGTAGTAGGTGTGGAGATGGAATCTACGGTGGCAACAAGGGATAAGGAAGCAGGGGACAAATTTTGGTAGGATACCAAAGATGAGATGGGATAGGTACAATCAACATATCGTTTAGGGGGACAATGTGGACGGGTACCTTTTCGGAGGGTAATGGGCAGGTCATCAGTAGTAGCAACAGGAGAATCTGGAACAGGCGGTTCAGTTATAGCAAGGGGATGATCGACAGAAATAGAACCAGGAACGAGGGACGTGTCAACGGAATCAATCGGCGAAGCAGGAACTAGGGAAGGTGAAACATTGGCAACATTAGCATCATTGATATATCAGGTTCCTGAATAGTAGCATGTACTGGGGAGATAGGGACAGAATAGACCAGGATATCATCAGGTTCATCCATGACAGAGGGGCACTCAGAGACGGGCGAAGATGTGAAGAAAGGAGAGGACTCATGAAAAGTAACATTAGTAGACACAAGATAACGACGAAGGTCAGGAGAGTAACATCGATAACCTTTTTGAACTCGAGAATAGCCAAGAAAAACACATCTAAAGGACTTGGGATCAAGTTTACTAACACTAGGACGGACATCCTGAACAAAATAAACACAACCAAAGAGTTTTGGGTTAACAGGGAACATCTTAGTAGTGGGAAACAGAATAGAATATGGAATATCTCCGCCAAGAACAGCCGAAGGCATGAGATTAAGGAGAAAACAGGCAGTTGACACTGCATCGGCCCAAAAAATTTTAGGGACAGAGGAATGAAACATGAGAGCTCGTGCAGTTTCTAAGAGATGTCGATTCTTTCTCTCAGCAACACCATTTTGAGCAAGGGTATCAACACAAGAGGATTGGTGGAGAATACCATGATTTTGCAAGTAGTCGGTGAACGGGGTGGAAAAATATTCTTTTGCATTATCACTACGTAAGATTTTCACATAAGTATTAAACTGGTTTTGAATTTCAGCACAGAAATTACGAAAGTGAGTAAATAATTCAGAACGATGTTTCATTAAGTAAAGCCAAGTGGTACAAGAAAAATCATCAACAAAGGTGACAAAATAACGATAACCAGTCTGGGACATAACAGAACAAGGACCCCAAACATCAGAATGTACTAACTCAAAAGGGGACGCAGCCCGTTTATTGACGTGAGGTGCCAAATGAACACGATGATGTTTGGCAAACTGACATGACTCACAATCTAAAGTAGACACTGAAGAAAATTGAGGATATAACTTCTTTAAAGACGAAAGTGACATATGACCAAGACAACAATGGATATCAAACAAGGATGACCTACTAGATCAAGCAACAGAACGTGGAACCATATCATCAAGTATGTAATGGCCGTCAGATTCATAACCTCTACCAATAATCTGCTTTGTCGACAAATCCTAAATTAAACAGTGGTCAGGGAATAATGAGATAAAACAGTTCAATTGACGAGTTAATTTACTGGGTGATAGAAGATTAAATGTAAGGTCAGGAATATTTAGAACAAAGGATAATGAAATAGATGGGGTGGGGTTGACGGTGCCTGAACCAAGCACACAGACAGAGGATCCATTGGCCACGAATATGGAGGATTGGTTGGCATAAGGAACATATGATGAAAATAACTGATGATTACCTGTCATATGATCGGTAGCGCCAGAATCAATGACCCACTTCGTGGAGGTAGTAGCAAGACCAGAAGACGAATTACCTGCAGCGAGTGCTCTTACAGATGATGGACCAGTGTCTGATGGATCAGGTGTCTGTGAAATATGGGCAAAACCACATTGCTGATCATGTTGTTGCTTATTCTGTAATTTTCAACAATTTTGCTTAATATGACCGAGTTCCTTACAATAATTACAGATAATAGTTGCAGAGTGCATATTTGGAGCACCGCTATATCCCTATTTGGAATTAAATGGCTTGTTATCAAATGGTCCACGCCCAGCTAAAGCACTGGCATTCAAATCATTAAACGGACGAACCACTCTATCAGCACGAAGTACCCTGGAGAACACTTCTTTAAGAGATGGAAGCTCCTGACTAGCAAGAATTTGAGATCGAATGGTCTCATACGAAGGATCAAGAGCTTCAAGAAAACTAATGATGGCCTGTAGTTCCATATTCTTAATTCGTGTATGAAGATCTGCCTGTGGAGACATGAGTACTTTCATTTCTTCATATAACCTCTTGAAGTCTAAGAAGAAATCCTTCAATGAATGTCCCTATTGTTGAGAACGATAAAAATCTTTACAAACTTCATGGATCCGAGTAACATTACCTTTACCAGAAAACATAAACTCAAGATAATTCATGATTTCTTTGACCGTGTTGCAGTAACTAACAGAAGATAGAATTTGTGGTTCAATCGAGTTTCTAATTTGAAAGAAAATACGAGCATCGGCCCTTGACCAGGCCAAACTCTTGTCATCATCACTAGAAGGGGGTCTTGAGTTAAGTGGACTTCCTTTTCAATGCCCAAAAGATATATCTTGACAGTTTTGTTCCAGTCACTATAATTTGTCCAATTCAATTTTGAATCGGTAATTTTAGCAAATATAGGTAACATATCAGATGGTTTAGATTCAGCCATGTGGAATAGTCAACCACAATAGTGAGCAAAAAATAAGCTTAAGGTACGTAAAGGAAGAATAAGATCATAGATGCTAATAATTCCCGAACAAATAATTAAAAGCAAGTCACATCCAAGTAAGCCACAACACTCCAAAAATTGGAATCTCACGTTAACCAAAATACTCTTTAGAGTATAATAACACCAAACTGAACCAAAGACAAATGCTAGAACTGAAATTTCTAAAAAAGAAGTCACGAAGCTCCCTGGTTCTTCACAAAATCATAGAGAAGGCAAAAATTCAAAGTGAGAATCAGACCAGATAGGTACCAGGGATGGAACAGGGTTGGTGAGTCGATCGGAGTGCCGTTGGAATCACCGGAAAAGCTCATCGGAATCTTGCTCACGCGCCGGCGCGTGTCGTCGACGGCGGAAGGTGCAACGGCGCGTGGAGGCTCACCCCTGGTCGGAAATGGATGCTGCTTTAGGGTAGCACCGATTTTGAGCTTCTGAATCCGATGGTGAGGTGCGTGTAGTTTAATAAGTTGCGGAGATGACAGATCTGAGACTTGGTTCAAAGTGTGTTTGGAGATGTGAACGGAAAGATGGAAAACGCTTTTGAAACAGAAAATTTGAACTGAGAACAAGGTATGGCTCTGATACCATGTAAACTAAATAATCTTGAAACGTGATTTACATTCTTATCTCTCGAATAAGGAGATTACAAGATATATATATACACATACAAACAGAGACAAAACAAGCGTAATTAATGGAGTAGGTGAAGAAATAATCAAAGATCATCTACCACCGACTAGCTTCTTCAACAATGTCATGCTATTTGTCTAATCTATGTTCACATGAAAACTTCTAACAATCTATGTTCACATTCTAACACTTATGATCCCAAAAATGAAATTCTTAATCTTTATGTCAGTTTTAATCTGGTTGTGATATTTTTCAGGTCACGGATCATGGGATTTCAGAGAATTTAATGGAAGATGTTCTGAACAAGACCATTGAGTTTCATAGTTTACCTCAGGAGAAAAAGAAGGAATTTTCTTGTAACAAGGTGCTCTCAACCATCGAGTATGGCACCTGTGCCCGTTCTCGAGGAGTAGGAGAGAATATCCATTATTGGATATATCATCTACTAGTTTACAATGTTCAGAACCAATTCAATTTCCCACATAAACCACCTGATTTCAGGTACGTGTTCAACATCATCAACACCCTTCCATTTTGTTTATCTCTAATCTTTAATTTCTCTCTGTTTTCCTCTGTTATTACAGAGAGATTGCTCTGGAGTATAGTAATGCTATCAGAGTCGTGTCGAGGACTTTGCTTCAGGGAGTATCAGAGAGTTTAGGATTAAATCCTGATGCCATTATTAAGCACTCTGGTTTGATTATGGCTACCGGAAACTTCAGCTGAACCTTTACCCTTCATGTCTACAACCAGACCTTGCTCTAGAACTACCACATCCAAAATGGAATCAATGGCCTTCAATTGAAGCATGATGACAAATGGGTTACTGTTAATCCTCTTCCTAATTCCTTAATTGTCAATGGTGGCGATCAACTTGAGGTAATCACTTTTACTTTTAGTCAATAAACAAAAAAACTGTGAAGTTATGTGTTCTGAATGGTTAAAAATTGATCTGACTTTTTTGGTGATAGATTGTGAGTAATGGGAGTTATAAGAGTGTTTGGCACAGAGCAGTTGAGAATGAGAAAGAGACGAGAGTTAGTGTTATAGCAGCAAATGGACCAGAAGTGGATAAAGAACTGGGACCTGTAGCAGAGTTATTGGAGAAGGAAAAGCCATTGTTTAAGAGCATTACATAAAACGATTATGTTGGACTTCAAAGAAAGGTGGTGTGTGCTGCTGTGCCAAGAGGCGTGGAAGCCAAGTCGAATTAATTAATGCTCCAAATAATACTCATGTGACTACTCAGACTGTTTATGGGATGGAATAAATTACTATTTGGATTTCTACTGTATGCTGGTTTAAGAGGAAGATGGTGTGTTAGATACTAAGGGTATGTTTGAAATAGTTTTAAGAAGACTAAAAAATCACCTCACATAGTTCCTCACTCACTCTCTCTCTCTCGAGTGTTTTTTATTTTTTTCTGAAGTGGTGAGTGTTGAGTCTCATCTCATACGTGCGAGTGTGTGAGCAAGGCGTCTCCCTCTCTGGCCTTCATTGGATTTTGTCGATGGAACCGTGCTTTATCCGTGCAGAAATAAGATATGAGGTGTTTAGATGAAAAGATTGTGTCTGGGATAGTGGTGAGACGAATGAGCTTTTCTTAAAAGCCCTATCAAAGGTGAAACATCTTATTTTGACTTTTAAGTTTTATCCTTTTTCACATTCAAATATTTGGAAAATGAATTTTTAATGTATTATATAAACAATTTTCTATCCAAATATAAATCCCACTATACACTAATTGACTTTTATTCCTATTTTAATTTGCAAAAATTACTTGAGAGTTGAGATAAAAGTCACTTTTATAAATATTAATATTTAATATAGACAAACCCCGCAAAAATGCAAGTGAGAGAATAACCAAATCAAAATATTTAATTTGGTTAACCAAATTGATAAGAGACGAGGGAGATAGGACGGATGAAAATGGAAGAGGTTTGACGACATTGTGTTATTCAACAAATTGTTTAAAAGCTCGGTTCAACTCTGCTGTCAGATTATTGGCATTATTAGTTAAAGACAATTATATAATTTCAAAATGGTGTTGCGTGCTATTTTTAATATAATATTCAGTTGATTTTTTTAGATAAAGATTAAGGAAGCTAAATAAATTATTTTAAAATATTTATATTTATCTTTTGAGTAAAATACTCTAACAACCCATTTGTTTTAATTATCTTAATTATACAGATCTCCCTTCTACTTTAAAAACATACATTTAAGTCCAAACCGTTAATTTTGTTTAAAAAATCTATTAGAATTAAAATTTGGTTGTATACTTTTGTTTGGTCCATATATTTATAAACATATATGTTTAAATAATTCTAATGTTAAAGAGAGGCATTTTGGTAAAACATAAGTTAAACTTAACAGTCAACTAACAGTTTGGATGGATGAAAATAGAATTTCAAAACATAAGAAAGATTTATGTAACATACATTTTAATTTTAAGGGAGGTCTATATGGATTTTCAAAATAGAATGAAGGCCTATGTAATTAAGGTGTATTTTACACATTATTTTATACCAATCTAATTTGACTGAGCTATAAACTGATGTATAATCAAATGATACACAACATATATTATGATTAACTAACTTATTTAGTTTCATTAATATATAAAAAAAGGTTAAATTAGTTTTTATATTAAGGATAAGAGATAGTAATACAAATTTGGAGACATATTGGAAATCGACATGTTTTTTGTTTTGCCAAACGAAATTGACATGTTTCAATATCTATTTCTTGGGCATGTGGAATCGCCTAAAGTTAAAAGCAATTGTGCGTAATATTGTGAGTTAGAACGAATATATGATGTATGAGAATAGGATTATAAATATAAATATTACTGTGTTGTATTGTTGGTTATGGACAGTTAGTCAGTTATGTAGGATTTCAGGATTGGGCTTTATGCTCATAAGACTCGTTAGTTGCATATATAAATAGGGCCTAGGAACACTTGTATATGATGGATTATACCCGTCATTTTGTCTTAATGAAATTATTCAGTTTCTGGGCCTACTCTTATTGTTGACATGGTACCAGAGCCACAAGTTGTTTAATTCCCCTTTTTTTTCTTGGAGCAAGAGAAGCCCAAGATTGTCTCTTTCTTCCTTTGTGAAGCATGTTGCTCACAACCTTAATGCCACTTGTGCAGATTAACGGCGTGAAGAATGGAGGGTTAACGCCGTCGAAGACCTGATTCTTCTTTGGCATCTCCGTCTTTATCTCATTCAATGCTAGATGCCAAATCGATGCTATTGAGACTCTAATCCTTCTTCAGGCTCTTTTCTCTATGATCAATTATATCTCTCTATGTTCAATTCCGGCTCGCTGTGGATCTTGGAATCGCAACACTTGTGACCTTCGTGCTCTCCGTTCCAATCTTGAACTGGCGGACCTTTGACCTTTGTGTTCGAATCTTGGCGTCACTGGATACTTATTCATCTTTCGACTCCTTTGTGGTTGGTCTTGGATTTGTGGCATCTTCTTTTCCACTTTGATAGCCGATTCCCTACCGTCTTGATCAATCCTTAGCTGGTGTTCGTTTTCTTTTTTCTCGATCTTGGACTTCCGGCATCTTCTTTCCTTCTTTGGATCACTGGCTCCACACTGCCTTGGTACATAAGCTGTCGGTATTATCTGGTCATTCCCCTGTTTGTTACAAAGTCTCAATGGATGTGCATCTTCTTCTTCTTCTCGAGTGTTTCCAATGAGTGACACCAAAAAGGATGATTCCTCTAATTCTCCGGTCACCGCCTTCAGCTTCACCCATTTCTTATATCTCCACCCCTCTGACACACAAGGTGCTATAATCATCTCCCAAGTTCTCACGGGCAGCACTAACTACACCATTTGGAGTAAATCTATGCGCATTGCGCTTAGAGGTAAACATAAATTAGGTTTTATTGATGGGATACTTACTAAGGCATCTCAAAAAGAGGATCTCCATGAGCAATGGGAGAGGTGTAATGCAGCGGTCCTTTCTTGGATTTTAAATTCATTGTCTTCTGAACTGGACAATGACGTTGTTTACTTCCAATATGCTCACTTGGTATGGGTGGACCTCAAAGAGCATTTTGATAATGTCATAGGCTCTAGAATTTTCACCCTTCATCTTGAAATTCATTCTTTGGAGCAAGGTACTTCATCCATCTCTCATTACTATTTCAAGCTTAAAGAGCTTTGGGAAGAGCATTCAGCTCTTATTGGAACACCGACATATAATTGTTGTCAATGTGGTGCATCCAAGGCACAACTTGATCTTCTGCAATAGCAAAAATTGTTACAATTCTTGATGGGACTTAATGATATATATATATATATAGTATTGCCCAAAGTCAAATTCTCCTTATAAGTCCCTTACCTTTAGTCAACCAAGCCTTTGCCATGCTAGCAGCCGATGATGCCCACCGTGCAATCACAGCTACACCCAAAAACACTCCATTTAAAGGTATTGCTATGGCTACCAAAGGAAGGGGAAGAGCTGGTGGGACGCCTCCTAAATGTGGTCATTGTGGTAAGCGTGGCCACTCTAAAGACCAATGTTATCAGTTGATCGGTTATCCTACAGATTTTAAGGGTCCCAAAGTAAATAGCTTTAGGATTCTGTTCTGCATAGGGGAGTCAATTAAGGCTTGGCACACGTAGCAAGTATGGTGTCTCCTTCGTTGACCCCAAAGCAATATGAACGTTTAATGGAATTTTTGAAAAAGGATGCTGCTGAAAATGCCTACACTTTAACCGATATAGGTTTGACTAATTCTCACTCCTTAAGAGAAGCACACACCACATGGGTCATAGATTCTGGGGCTACTACACATTTAATTAATAAGTTGTCACTTTTAAATAACTATACAATGTATATCAGACCAGTTAAAACAATTAAAATGCCTAATGGGGAGTGGGTTCACGTCACTCGTATAGGTAATATCAAATTTCCCAATGGTTTATTATTGTCTAATGTTTTGTTTGCCCTATAATTGAAGTTTAACCTCATTTCAATGTCTAGACTTACTTATGAGCAAAATTGCATGATTGGTTTCTTCCCTAATATGTACATTATCCAGGACCTTCAAGGTGGCAACTTGAAGGTGATTGGTATTGTCGTTGAAGGCCTTTATGTACTTTGGATAACTGACAATGAACATGTCAATGTGGCTGATAACTTTGATAAAACTAGTAGCAAAATTGATATATCTCTGTTGCATGTTAGGCTAGGTCATGCCCCTTTATCTGTATTAAAACATTTGGATATAGTACAAGACATGAGTATCTCTTTTAATAAAGCATGTGATATATGTTTCCAATCCAAACAATCTAAGTTACCTTTCTCTCCCAGCTGTATTAAATCTAAAGCATGTTTCAAATTATTACCTATGGATGTTTGGGAACCAAACAAAACCCCTACATATTTAGAACATCAATTCTTTCTTACCATTGTGGATGACTTTTCTAGGGCCGCCTAGATTTTTTTGATGCGTCACAAATCTGAAACATGCATGCACATTAAAGCTTTTATTGCATACACTGAAACAAATTTGTTGCTAACATAAAGCGGGTACAAACTGATAATGGAATTGAATTTCTTAGAATAGATTTAAATGAATTCTTTAAGGGAAAAAGGATTGTTCATCAGACTTCTTGTTCGTATACGCCTCAGCAAAATGGCATTATGGAAAGAAAACACATAACACTTATGCAAGTTTCAAGAAGTTTGATGATATAGCCTCAGGTTCCAATAGAGTGTTGGGGGGAGTGTGTTAAAGCTACAACTTAATAAATAGAATACCATCTAGACTTCTTTGACACTAATTTGAATTCACATGAATTCAATACTGTGCAGGGACCTGAGGAAGCTGAATATGAGACAGAAGATGACCATGGCGACCCACAGGAAGTTACCACTGAAACTAGAACTTCTAGAGCCCGGCATGCCCCTATTTGGGCCAAGGATTATGTATGCAACTTGTTGTTACATAATTCTCTGCCTGGTAATAACTCTTTAATTTCCCCAAAATGTAGGTATCCCATAGAAAAATACATATCCTATGACAACATATCTACATCTCATCTACGTTTTCTCTGTTCTCTTGATTCTTTGATGAACAAGCATCTTATCTTGAGGCCAAAAAGGACAAAAATTGGATTGATGCTATGAAACATGAGATGGATGCTTTAGAAAACAATGATACTTGGGACATAGTGCCTCTTCCGAGAGGAAAGAAGGTAATAGGTTCTAGATGGGTATATAAATTAAAATATAATTCTGATGGAATAATTAATAAATACAAGGAACGTTTAGTAGCTAAAGGATACACTCAAAGAGAGGCTATTGATTTTCATGAAACCTTTTCTCCCATAGTTAAAATGGTAACCATAAGGGTTGTACTTAAAATTGCTGCTTTGTATGGATGGAATTTATTTTAGATGGATGTGTATTATGCTTTTTTACAATGAGACCTTAATGAGGAAGTCTACATGGCCATTCCCCAAGGTTATGATGTTAAGGGGGAGGGCATGGTGTGTAGGCTTAAGAAGTCCTTGTATGGACTAAAGCAAGCGTCAAGACAGTGAAACAAAATTTTAACCACCACCTTGATTTGTGGTGGGTTTGCTCAAAGCAAACATGATTACTCCTTGTTTGTTAAAAGGTTTGCTGATAGTTTTGTGCTTATTTTGGTATATGTGATGATATACTTATCACTAGTAGCTCTAAAACAAGGATAAAGGAAGTAAAGAATTTTCTTCATGATCATTTTAGTATTAAATACTTGGGAGAATTAAAATACTTCCTAGGAATAAAAGTTGCTAGATCTGATAAAGGTATCATACTTTCTCAAAGAAAATATATCCTTGATTGATTATCTAACATAAGGTTAAGTGGATGCAAGCCATTGTCAACGCTTATGAGGTAGAATATGAAACTACATGCATATGATGAAAAGAGAGATAGGCAAGAGGATCTCCTTAAGGATCCAGAGCCATACAAAAGACTAGTGGGATGTTTGATTTATTTAACCACTACCAGACCTGATATCTCCTTTTCTGTGTAGGTTCTTAGTCAATTTAAGCAAACTCCAACCAAGAGTCATATGGCTGCAACTAGAGATGTATTTCATTACCTTAAGCAAAGTGTAGGGTACGGAGTTCTCCTGAGTTTTGTAGGTCATCCAGTACTATCTTGCTTTTGTGACTCGGATTACGGGCTTGTAAGACAACGAGAAGATTGGTAACAAGTTACCTAATCAAACTGGGTGGTTCACTTGTTATGTGGAAAACAAAAAAACAACACACTGTCTCACGCTCTTCTGCAGAAGAAGAGTGTAGGGGACTCAGTTCAGTAGTTTTGGAAGTCACTTAGATGACTGGTTTGTTGAAGGATTTTAGAATAAAGCGTGCTAAGCCAGTTGAAGTCTTTTGTGATAGTAAGGCAGTAATTCACATCGCTTCAAACCCAATGTTCCATGAGCGGACCAAGCATATTGAAATAGATCTCCATTTTGTAAGAGAGAAGCTGCAACATGGGCTGATCAATCTCCAGCATGTTAAATCCGAAAATCAGGAGGCAGATATTCTAACTAAATCTATTGGTAAAGAAAGTCAAAATCTTCTTCTTAGCAAGCTATGTTAATATTTACTAATTGTTAGCTTGAAGGGGAGTATTGTGAGTTAGAACGAATATGTGACGTATGAGAATAGGATTATAAATAGGAACAATTACATTCAAGTCTCACATAAGAGAAAAAAATGAAAAAATAGTTTTTGAAGTTGTTAATGACAAGTTGAAGGGTTTCCAATGATAACTTCAGGAATAATTTCTTCATTTTTTCTCTTGTGTGGGACTTAAATGTAGTTATCCCTTATAAATATAAATATTACTGTGTTGTATTGTTGGTTATATACAGTTATGTAGGATTTCAGGATTGGGCTTTATGCTCATAAGGCCCGATAGGTGCATATATAAATAGGGCCTAGAAAGAAACACTTGTATATGATCATATGATGGATTCTACCCATTATTTTGTCTTAATGAAATTATTCAGTTTTTGGGCCCACATTTAGTGCTGACACGTAATCAAATTTTTGCCATGTTAAAGAAGCATCACATGATAACTTCAAATATTGCCTATCCCTAACATCATGGTTTCAGAAGCATTTTTTCACAAATCGAGATAAAATTCTTCTCACATACTTACCTCGTAAACTGTAAAAACTATTCTCCAAAAGCTAATTCGAACGCACACTAATTTTAGTTAGAAATCTCATTGCTTATAAGCAGACTCAAATTAAAGTTCTAGTTCTTGTAAACTGGAGGAAAACAGATGCTAACAGAGCCTATAGTTTTATATCTAATATGTGCTCCCTCTTAGGCGCTGTACTTATGCACCTAAAACCTTTTCCATTAGGATGAACATTATGACCCTAACTTCTTATGATTTGCTTTATATTAACAACATTAAATATTTAATGTAAAATATTAGTTACTAAAAAATAAAATTGCATAAGTATACTTCATCCGGGTCCGTTCCTGATCCCCCCCCCCCCCAAAATTTTATAAGATGTAAAAGAATATAATGATTTTCTATTTTGTCTTGAAGCTATAATGAGTGATCTGGTAAATTGTGAAGGGAGGTATGATATTCATTACATTAATAAGGATAGAATTGAAATCTTTGGATGTATATTTTTTAAATTTAATAACATTCTCCTCCAAATTTTATTTATAGAGCAGATGGAGTGGGCAAGTCATTAATTTTTTAGGGTCAAGATGCAAAAATACCCATGAATTTTTACGAAAAGTGCGTCCAGTACCATCTATATTTTAGAGGTGCAAAAATACATATGAACATTCAAAATGAGAGCAAATATGCCATCACCATTAAATTTAATCTAACACCGTTAATTTTTCTAGTGGGATCCACACTACTTTTACACGTGCATATGTAACGATATTAGATCAAATTTAACGGTTGTGAAATATTTGCTCCCATTTTGAATATTCATGAGTATTTTTGCACCTCCAAAATGTATATAGTGCTGGACATACTTTTGATAAAAGTTCATGGGCATTTTCGCTTCTTAACCCAATTTTTTGTACATGAATGTACTCTATTCGTTCCTTAATATAGGGTAGTTTAACTAATTTATGTTAAAGAATAAATGACAGTTGACTTATTAAATATATTTCAAAATTGATTTCTGCACTTTTACCCTTATTGGAAAATGTGTTTGAAAATTTAATGATTGGGCAAAACTAAATATGAGCATTAATTATATGGAGAAAACTGAAAAATGTGTATTAATTATCTTACAAGTAACTTATATTTTTGATTATCTATTCTTCTAGAAGCGCCTTATATTATGGGCCGAATGTAATACAATTTACCCTTGATTTATTATTGTGTAGATTGTTATTTCTTGGAAAGTGTGGAATTAAATATAAGAAAAATTGGAAAATAGTTGATGTTTTGAGATAGTGTTAATGAAATTTAAGATTTTTTTATCTATATAAAATATGCTAAAATGACTTATAAATAGGAGGGAAAATTCTTGAAAAAGAACTCCAAAATCATAACAAGATAGAAAGGTGTTCCGAATTTGCATAATCTCGTAAAGGTGTTAGTGCCTGAACTGGAATTTATAAATTCAAAGGAAATGACCAAATTACCCTTACTTATTTTTTTAATTAAAAAAGTAATTACCCCCAAGCGTCGGAGCTCTGGTGGAATATTTTCCAAGGGAATTGGAATATTCCCTCCCAAATGGTTTGAACCCCCACCACTCTGGTGGCTCATTGGTGGCACAAAAATGTGCCTAACCATTGAGTCATCAAAGCCCTTTAACATAGATAAGGCAATATATATATATATATATATATAGTAACCTTTGATCTTTAATCAAGCACACCAACAAGTTCAAATAAGGAATTGACAAATTGTGATAATAAATTCACAAGTTCATATAAGGATTTTGCAACTTTCGTTTTTTAAATAAAAACTTCACTTACTCTCTCAGACCATTCACTAGTTTATATAACGAATTTCTAAGTTAAGATGAGTAATTGACAAGTTCAGATAAGAAATTCGCAACTTTTGTTTAAGTAAAAAATTTACTTATGTTCTCAAGTCATTCACAAGCTTAGATAAAGAATTCCCAACTTCATATCAGGAATTAATAACTTGAGATAAGGAATTGACTAGTTCAAATGAGGAATTCCCAACTTCACAATTCTTCATCTCAACTTCACATTTCCTTATCTGAACTTGGGAATTCCGTATCTGAACTTGTCAATTCCTTATCTCAAGTTGTCAATTTCTTATATGAACTTGAGAATTATTTATCTAAATTTGTGAATGGTCTAAGAGTGTAAGTAAATTTTTTAGTTAAACAAAAGTTGTGAATTCTTTATCTCAACTTATCAATTCTTTATCTGAGCTTGAAAATTCTTTATCTAAACTTATGAATAGTCTGAAAGAGTAAGTGAATTTTTTACTTAAAAAACGAAAGTTACGAATTTCTTATCTAAACTTGTTCGTGGGCTTGATTAAAGATCTAAGATTAATCTATATATTTTTTTGCCTTATTTATATTAAAGGGTTTTTGTAGCTCAATGGTAAAACATTTTTTATGCCACCAAAGTGGTGGGGATTCAAACCCCACCCTAACCATGTGGGAAAAAAAATATTCCCAAGGGAGTATTTGGAATATTCTCTAGAATATTTTAAGAGAATGTTCCTAAGAGTGAGAGAATATTCTGAGAATATTTTCATTGGAGACATTTTTTATGCCATCAAAGTGGTGGGGTTCAAACTTTACCCTAACCATTGTGTAAAAAATATTCCTAAGGGAATATTCAGAATATTCCCTAGAATATTTCAAGAGAATATTTCCAAGAGTAAGGGAGTATTCTAAGAATATTCTTATTGGAGATCTGGTTGGAGGCCAGCTGTCAGCGAGTGGGCCGCCAGAGTGGGGGCAATTACTTTTTTTTTTTTTTAAAGTAAGGGCAAATTGATCATTTCCTTTGAATTTATAAATTTCAGTTCAGACACTAACATCTCTACAGGATTATGTAAATTCGGAATACCTTTCTGTCTTTTTATGATTTTGAAGTTCTTTTCCAAGGATTTTCTCTAAATAGGGTTACAATAGTACCAATTTTTTTTTTTCTAAACACATAAAAATATCATAAATAGCTTCTTATAATAAGTAGAGAAGGAAGCCATTTGAAATTTTTTTCTTGGGCGATATGAGGAAGCCATTTGAATTGGGGACAACAATAATCAACTTGGCATGCATGCATTACACTAAAAACTGTGCACAAAATGGTACGACACCTGGATATAACTCCTCATATATTTTATTATTATTTATATTTATTTCAATCAAAGTTTCATACCCTCTGTTTTTGTTCGCCCCCACATCCTGGTTTCAATCATAATCCTCTTCCATGGCTTCCGGTTCGGATGTCTTAAGCGTGAAAGCCTTGTCGGAATCAAACGGAGTCATCCCTTCCTACTATCATACTCTCACGGCTTCTGAAGGTCGTGATGACGTGGCGGATGAGCTGGCCACTCTCATCCCCGTCATCGATTTCTCCCTCCTCACCTCCGCCGATCCTGAAGTCCACGCCGCCGCCGTTCGCCAACTCGGCCAAGCTTGCCAACATTGGGGCTTCTTCATCGTAGTGTCTCATCCTTTTTCCTTACTCTGTTCCTACATCATCAAAACAGAGTACTTGATAGTTTTCATTGTTGAATCTAGTTTGAGCTTCAAAATTATCAAGCTTTGCAAGAAATGGAAACATCATCTAATGGGTTGTTTATTTGTCTTCTTATGATCGCAAAAATGCAATTTTTGATCTGAGTGTGTGATGTTTCAGATCACAAAATTACAGAGCTTTTACCCAACGAGTGTTCTTATGATATCAAAAAATGAAAATTCTTTTATTCTTTATGCCTTAGTGTATCTGGTTGTATGATGTTTCAGATCAAAAATCATGGGATTTCAGAGAATCTGATGGAAGATGTTCTGAACAAGTCCATCGAGTTTCATAATCTACCTCTGGAGGAAAAGAAAGAATTTTACAGTGACGACCTGATCCCACCCATCAAGTTTGGCACTAGTGCCAAATCTCGAGGAGTAGGAGAGAATATCCATTACTGGAGAGATCATCTAAAAGTTTTCAACTTTCACAACCAATTCAATTTTCCTCAGAAACCATCTGGTTTCAAGTATGTGTTCAACGTAATCAACACCCTCTTCCATTTTCTTTATCTCATATATTGAACTTCTCCGGTTTTTTGTTTTTTATAGAGAGATTGCTCTGGAGTATAGTAAGGCAGTAAGAGCCGTGTCGAGGACTTTGCTTCAGGGAATATCAGAGAGTTTAGGATTAAAACCTGACGCCATTATTGAGCACTCAGGTTTTGATTATGGCTACCGGAAATTCCAAATAAACCTTTACCCTCCATGTCCTCTACCTGAACTAGCTCTGGGAATACCTCCTCATACTGATAATGGCTTCTTGAATATCCTCATCCAAAATGGAATCAGTGGCCTTCAATTGAAGCACGATGGCAAATGGGCTAATGTTAATCCACCTCCTAATTCCTTAATTGTCAACGGTGGCGATCAACTTGAGGTGATCACTTTAACTTTTAGTCCATTAAAAAAATTGTGAAGTTTTGTGTTTTGAATGGTTATAAATTGATCTGACTTTTTTGGTGATAGGTTGTGAGTAATGGGAGGTATAAGAGTGTTTGGCACAGAGCTGTTGTGAATGAGAAAGAGACGAGAGTGAGTGTGGTAGCAGTTGATGGACCAGAAGTGGATAAAGAAATGGGACCTGTAGCAGAGTTATTGGAGAAGGAAAAGCCATTGTTCAAGAGCATTACGTACAAGGATTATGTTCGGCTTCAACAAATGGTGATATGTGCTACTATGCCAAGAGGCTTGGAAGCCATTCGAATTAATTAAAGCTCTCCAAGTTATACTCATGTGACTACCTAGGCTGTGTTATTTAATGGAATAAATTACTATTTAGATTTCTACTGTATGCTGGTTTGAGTAGGTGATGGTATGTTTAGATGCTAAGGGCATGTTTATTGAGAAGACTGAAAATCGGTTGGGACAAAGAAACCTAGTTTGATGAAAAATGGTGTTTCACATAGTGGCCAGCAAATGAGCTTTTCTTAAATGCTATATTGAAGTTGAAACATCTTTTTTTATCTATTACCTTTGTCTTTACCTCACTTTTGATTTTTTTGAAAATGATTTTTTAGTTTTTACCACTATTTTAGTTTGCAAAAGTTACTTGAGATAAAAAGTCACCTTTATGCTCCAAACAAAAAAGGTCCCCTTTATAAAGGTTAATATAGACCAGCGCTGCAAATATGATAGTGAGAGAATAACCAAGTTAAAATATTTAATTTGGTTAACCAAATTGATAAGAGATAGATGAGGAACAATATGAAAGTGAGAGAACAAGAAGTTAAAATATTTAATTTGGTTAACCAAATTGATAAGAGATAGACGAGGATCGATAAAAAAAATTTAAATATTCTCTTAAATGTTTCTTATAAATAGAAACAAGAAGTACATGTGGTAGTTGTTTTGTATTTAAAAAAAAAAAAGAGGGAGTAATATCTTAACGAATTTGGAGACACATTGAAACGGACATGCTTCAATTTTAATTTCTTGGGCATGTGGAGTGGCTTAAATTTAAAAAAATTGTGCATAATGAATTTTTTGTCATGTTAGAGAAGCATGATTTCTTAAAAATAATGTTAGTTAGAAATCTCATTGATTATATAAGCAGACTCAAAGTTCTTATCTAACATGTTCTTATAAATTTGGGGGGGGGGGGGGGGGCAGATGCTAGCAGAGCCTATAGTTTTATGTGCTCGTCTAGGATAACTTATTTTTGGATAATAAGTGCATACAATTCGTGATTCACGGTATACGAAGTAAGTATGTGAGAGGAGTTTTGTCTCGATTTATGTAATAAGTACTTATTTCCCAAAAATAAGTAATCCCAAACACTCACATGTGCTTGTTATAGCCACTTCCGTTATGATCATGGATGAGCAAACTCTTGATTTGTTTTATATGAACAACAATAAATATTTAATATAAAATATTAATTAATAAAAAAAATTGCATCAGTAAACTTCCTCTGGATCCGTTCCTGATTTTTTTTGTTTTGTAAGATGAAAAAGAATATAATGATTTTTCATTTTGCCTTCTCAAAATTACAATGAGTGATCTTGTAAATTGCGAAGGGAGGTTTGATATTCATTTCATTAACAAAGGACAGATTTGAAATCTTTCGATTTTTTTGTTAATTCTAATAAGATGACAACTTTTTTTTAGTAATACATCAAAATGTCAGAAAAAGCTTCTTATGATAAGTATATATCACTTTGATCTTATTTATAAATCTAGTTTGTAAAAAAAAGTTTAGATACTTATTATAAATCTAATTTTAAAATAACAAATGAGAGTATTACAATTTTACCTCTGATAAACGTAAAGAAAGAAGAAAGAGGTGAAAAATAGTAAAATACCCATTCATAAATAGTAAAAATTGGCTTGTATTTTTTGACATGATACTTAAGAAATGATGTCTTATATGTATACTGAAAGAGGACACCACAAGGATTTTTAGGTGTCTCAAAACTAACAACTAACCACAACATAAAATTGCGCCTTGAGTTCATTGTGATGATAGATCGAGTTTGTCTAACAACCGCCGCCGCGGCCACCATCACATCCTGCACCAGCACCTCCTCCTCCACCATGAGAATGGCGGTGATGGTGGAGATCAATTCCAACACCATCATGTTTGTTTTAGCGATCAGGTTGCTTATAAGTTGCTTTTCACGTAAATGAAGACACAACTCATCTCACATACATATCTTGTATACCGTAAATTATGATTGAAAAGTTACTTTTAAACATTCCAATTGCTCATCCAAACAAGCACTACGTCGGCTCTCTGTACCACATTCCAAGTAACAGAGCAAACACGAATAAGCAACACAGCTACCCATACCTCAATCAACACCACGAAACCGCTGCCTCCTTCACAACCTTATTTGCTCAATCTCAGATATCTATACGTGAATATTAAATCTCACGGATACGTTTGCTTTTATAGTATTAATTTAATTAATTCAAATTTTATATATTTTTTTCTTGTCTTTAATTTGATTACTCATAGAGAGTCGTTTGAAGTTACTTGGCAAGTTAACAATATTAAGTTTATGACCGATATATTACGTTGACCACGACTTTGATTCGGTCTGCGATTTTGGCCATGACTTGCATTGCGTGTAGTCCGTGCAATAATATTATGTTGACTTTTATTCTAGCGCGTCTTGAACACTTCCAATTCCATTATTTCTCCAAGAAAATTATATCTCCACTTCTATATGTGTTCATGTTATATAATGTGTTTTGCTGGGCCAAATAAAAGTTATAATGTGTTTTGTCCCAAAACAGGTTATATAATTTCTGCTATTAATAGTCAATTGTTTTTAAGTTATACTTTATGTTCCTTTTCGCACCAAATTTTTTGTCACTTGATTAGATCTTAACCATTTAAATTTAATATCAATAATCCAAATTTAAAATTTTTAATTTGTAATTTTTTAAATGAAAAATTTATATTTATGAGAATTGACAATTATAAAATTATCTCTATTTTAAATTTGACATATATCAAAATAAAAATTTATTTAAAAATATAAAAATTTAATTAAATCAAATTTAATCGTCTAAAATTAATCTGTGTAGATGGATGATGAGCACAAAATATCCTCTCATTATACTTTAGTAGTCATGATTTTAATAATTTGTCCAAAAAAGTAGTCATGATTTTAATACATATGAACTTTGAAATTGTACGAAATTTGTAAAAATAGATATAGAAAGGGCGAAGGGATCCAATTTCAAGAAAAAAATTATATAGGATCGGAATACATTAGAAATAAAAAAATTAAATTAACGACTCCTTGTTGCACTCATAATTTTTTAACGTTATCCTCAACTAGTTTGTGTATACGGCCCACCATCTATTAAAGGTAGTCTATGCTTATCCACTTTTATATTCATATCAACTTGGCAAAGAAAACTAATATATTAATTAATAATTAGCCAACACGTGTACCAATAAATAAAAACCAAGTGTTGTATTATCCATATCTTCTTTATAATAAATAATGATGGCCATGGGTTAATCTGAATTTGTCCGTCTCTGAGTCTCTGTATTTTCCTTATTATCTCAGTACTTTGTTCTATGAACTTGTGACTGGCCACCTTCGTTCCTTTCATTTCCCCCTTAATAATTTTGATTTCCATGAGGCATTTGGTCTCCAAAAAACCAAAAAAAAAAAAAAAAAAGAAAATCAGAAAAGAGGAAGGAAACCAAATACAATTGTCTCTGCATAAGATTCTGAAAAATTCTGCTCATGTCTTCGCAGCAACCAAGCTCATTTACATAGAATTTGCTTACTTATTAAAATTTTTCTCTTACAAAAAAACAATTGAAAACGTACACTTTCAGAATAGCTCATCAATTAAACAGTTGAAATGGATTTATCCATGCGTACGCACGCATCAGAATTAACATCCACCGCCGCCACAGCCTCCTCCGCCGCCTCCACAACCACCACCTCCACCACAACCTCCACCTCCACCGCAACCACCACCACCACCTGCATACATCACAGAAGCTCCGGCACCCGTCATGAAGATCATGTCACCGTTGCCGCCTCCAGTTTTATATCCGTGACGCGGTTGTCGACGGCGACGTGCCTGTGGTTGTCGACGGCGACGTGCCTGTGGTTGAGCCTGTTTCTTAGTTTTATGGGCAGCTTGAGCCTTTGTTTTATGCTTCTTCGCCTTATCATCTACGGAAAAAATGCACCCCATGGCTTTGTGTAATGAATAGAATGTTGAATGTGATATAATCTATATATGTCTCCTTATATATATAATGAATCCGATTTAACGTACTGTACCGGACGACGACGTTGACCTTGATACTTAGTTCATAATAAATTGCACAGAAGAATTATCTCAACTTCTATACTAATCTTTCTGAATTTCCATAACATTTCATGGAAGTTCTTTATATTGGAGTATGAATTACGCACCCTCTTTAGTTTTTCGGGTGAAATTAAGGTGAACCTTTTTATTATATATGCACAAGAATTAGACAAAAAGTATCATAGCATGCATATATAGACACAGGAAAAAAAAAGGAAATTATTTTTCTTTTGATAGGCACATATATTATCCTATTAGAAATAATTATGTTCAAACCTTCAAGGCACTAAACGTAGACACCTCTATGGATGAATAAACTTAATAATGTTAACAATTATATGTTCCACTCATAATTAATTAATATTATTGTCAACTACTACTTTGTAGTTTGTATATATATATGGCACACCACCTACTAAAGGTAGTCTATAGTTTTTCAATTGTATATTTATAGAAGTATCTCAACTTGGCAATAAAATCAAACTTATAGTATATTAACAAAGACTTAAGGTTTAATTTTATCTCAAAAGTTGTCAAAAAGAGCAATGTTACCACAAAAGTTTTTAAGAAGTAATGTCGCTTCGAAAGTTCTCAAATTGTAGCAATTTTGCCTTGATTGTTATCCAGGTTAAGTTTAACATTAGTTGATCAAATATACTAAGATGACAAGTACACATGTCATCTATGTCATTTTTTTTAATGTATAAATTTGTCTCAGAAGTTTTCGCTCAAGAGCAATGTTTCCCCATATATTTTTTGGGTTCAATATTGCTGTAGAAGTTTCCAAATTGTAGCAATATTGCTCTTACCGTTATAAATATTAATTTGATAGTTAATTAATCAAATATATTGAGTTAGCAGTATAAACGATATTGAAGAAGAAGCTGCAGATGGAGAAAGAGTTCAAGTTAAAAGCTTCAATTTCTAAATGCAAGACACATTGAGCAAGATTACTAAGAAAAAGGCCACCGGAAATCCTTTGTTTTGGTACCCCAACAGCACCGAGTGGAGAGGTACCTCTTTGACAAAAATGAAGCAAATGATGACAAATGAACTTGTTAGATAAGCATATTTCACCAGCTAATAAGTAAATTTGACTTAGATAACAGTTGGGATGAAATTGCTACGATTTAGAAATTTTCGAAATAACATTGCTCTTATGACATGGATGACACCTAGATTGTCTGCTCAATATATTTGATCAAGTAATGATCAAACTTAACATGGATAATAGATAGGGCAAAATTGTTACAATTTGGTAACTTTTTTGAGTGATATTACTCCTAAAAAAACTTCCAGGGCAACATTATTCTTTTTTTATAACTTGTGGAATAAAATTGGATCTTAACCCTATTAACAATTAACAAAGAAGAGTTCATTATCTATATCTTCTTCATAGTAATGGCCATGGGTTATACCCTGAGTTTGTACGCCTCTGTATATCCCTTAATATCAGCACTTTGTTTTATGTAATTGTAATCTAATTTCGATTTGCATGAATTAGTTGGTCTCCAAAAAAAAACGAAAATAAAGGGGAAGGAAACCAAATAAAAAGAGTCTCTGCAGAAGAATTCTGCTCATGTCTTCGCAGCAAGCTCCCAACGTATATAACTTGACCAAGCTCATTTACATAGAATTTTGTCTACCTTTTAAATTTCTCACCTTGCAAAAAAAAATTGAAAATAACTCATTTATAAAGCGGTTGAAATGGATTACCCATGAACGCCTCCATATCCACCGCCACCACAACCTCCTCCTCTACCTCCACCGCAACCACCACTTGAGTACATCACAGAAACTGCAGCACCGGACATGAAGATCGATCGTGTCACTGTTGCTGCCACGACGGCGGGGTGCTAGGTGGTTGAGCTTTCATAGTTTTGTGGGCATCAGCTTGAGCCTTTGTTTCTCGTTTCTCTGTCTTATTATCATCTCCAACGGAAAAACTGCTCCCCATGTCTACGTCGTTGATGACCCGAATACTTAATTCATACTAAATTGCCTGGAAGAATAATCTCAACTTCTGTAATACTGTTTCTGAATTCCTATGCAAATACCCGAAAGTTCTTTATGTATTTATATATCAAGGGAGAAACCAACGTCTTTATTATATATGCATAAGAATTAGTCAAAAGGTATCCGTACATAGTCATGGAAACAAGAAATTATTAGTATTTCCTTATAAAATAGAAATTACTATCTCAGATCCTTAATATTAGATCTCATTCTAAGCATAATTTGCACTTTGAATGAGTGATATAAAAAATATTGGTATATTTATTTTTCCTTATATGATAATTTTGTGGACAATATTTGAGCTTAATGTAATTAATTTGGGTATAATTGATAAATATTTCCTTGCTTTTATTTTGATAGCCATGTACATCATATTAAGGAGAAAAGAGAAAAAAGGAGACCTAAAAACAAACCCACAAGATTGAAACAAGACAGAGGCGCAGTTGGAAAAAAAAATGATATGGTCGTCACTATTCAATGTTCACTATTCATGACGGAATCACTGTAACAGACCGTTACTGTAGCAGATGGAATCACTATAGCAGGAGACAAAACACTGTAGTAGTCACGGAAACACGCGTAAATCTGCCGACAGGATACTGTTCACTACTGTAACATCGTGGAAAAAAATGACATGACACTGTAGCATTGTGGAAAAAGTGACATTCAACTGTTCGCTCACTGCCTATAAATATGAGCATCAGGCGCAGAGACTGGAAGGCATGGAGATATTTCTCTTACAAGGAGAAATATTTTCTCATACAATTTTGAATAAATTGTGTTATTTTCTAGATTTAATTTTATGTATTGTATTGCTTTTTGCATGCCTCATACATGGAAGGTTTAGGATTGTATTACTTTTTGCATGCCACCTACATGAAAGGTTTTAGCTCCTAAAGGGATGGCTAGATTTTTCCATTTTTTATGCATCTTTTTGTTGTATATTTATATTTGAGAATTTAATATTCAAGTTTATGCAGTATTTATGAGGATTTTATTGTAGTTTTATATAATTTTAATTCATTTTGATTTTGTTTTTAATTTTATCATGAGCTAAATTTTTATTTTCCTAGGGTGATGACGTAGCTTATTAATGACGGATTGAATCTCTACTTATTAAATCTAGCTTTAATTCCTCATTCATTATTGAGTTTTAATTATTGTTCTTAATGCTTTCATTTGATTGGTTATCTTTTGAATGATTTCAATATGCATGTTGAGACCGGAAGGAAATGTATGTGTGTAGATCCTATAATTAAACCATAACTTACATATAAAATAGGAATATATTCATATGAATTGTGTAGTCTTACTGAGTTCCATAAATCTTAATGTATAATTAATTGCTTAAATTCATATATGAATATATTGGATTAATAATTAATTATAGAATTGGTTGACCTTGGAAGAGGCTAGTAATTAAATTAGGGAAACTCGACTATCAATCATGTGGAATAAATTGAGCTAGAATAGATAAGTGATTCAATCCGGAATTTATTAAGTGAAATCTAATCCCTAGGCCTTTTTCTCATATTTTCTTGCATATTATTTACACTCATATTTAATCATTTTATTTTATTCTCGCAATCACCAACTAATCGATCGACTAAATAGAATTAGAATTAAAATTACCCATTTTGGTACTTAGTGATAAATCGCCGTGGGAACGATACTCTATTCACTTCTATATTACTTGATTACGATAGTGTATATTTACACTAATTAATTGATCATCTACAAACATAACAATGAGCTCTTATTCAAGGATGGTAGATTTAGATAGTCTAGATTAAAATCTTCCAAATGATAATTTTTAAATAAAAGTTATTTTTTTAAAAAAGATAGTTAATAAATTATATCATTATTTTAAATTTGATATATCAGTCTAGCATAGCATCCAAACTTATCCCATACAATATGCACTCGTACTTAGCTATGCCATGGCCCCACATATTGGTAGCATTAATATAAGCAAGAAAAAACTTTCCCATTTAACAAATTTATTGCCTAAAAGTTTCTCAAATATTTTAAAGGACCCAAGTTGTTAGTAAGAATAAAGTCTAGGAATTAAATGAGAAAATTACCTATAACACACAAATTTCAGATTACGTTCGGATGCCCAATCTTTTTCCCCCTTCTTTAAACTGAAGGATGCTCATCAATCCTAATTCTTGACAAAAGAACTACAAATTAAAGCTTGCTATGCCATAAGCGGAAGTAAGAACCTAGAAGGCTAGAACATCCTTAAATTGAGGCTGTATCAAGAGGAATGAGTTAATTCACTACTACAAAAAACGTATGAAAATAAGGGAACGTCTATGTGAGCGACGTAATAAAAAATGACAATAACGTCCGTAGGTAAAAAGATTCCAAAGTTCTGGACTTTAATTTAGATGTCTTTATTTTAAAAAAGGACGTCTAAAGTACTACACTGACACTTTAGACGTCCATTTAAAATAGAGATGTCTAAAGTATTAGTGTAGTACTTTAGACATCCCCATTTCCACTTTAGACTTCCCCAATTTAAAATGGGGACATCTAAAGTGATTTTTTTTAAAAAAAATTGTTTATATTATAGATGTAATATCCCAAAAAGCGATTAAGGGCTAATGACTTCAAAAATGAATGTAATTATTGTTGAATAAACACTTTTGGAGAATGGGTGGTGGGAATTTGGATGTTTTAATAATTCCAATGGCTTTCTTGTGAAAATTCGTGTGGGGAAAGTGTTTATTGTGAAATTAGAACCATTGGGAACAATTGTGCAAAAGTTGGAAACTCTGTCTATTGAAACTCTGTACAAGGCAGTCGATTTGTATGGGCGTTTTAAATAGGAAAATGGTGTCTAAAAATTCTGAAAATTTCTAGTCTTAAATTTCATATGCCAAGCTTCAAAATGAACACATAATTTATGTCATTTCAATTTGTGAGCTAAGAGTTATGATTTTCCAAAGTTTGGTATGGAAACTAGAATCTATTTTGGAGCAGTATGGAATTTTTTGTAATTCTGTATTTTTGAGGTTATTAAATGCAGTGATCCATATTTTTCCAATAAAGAGCACTTAAATATATTTCCATTGGCTTTGGGATCACCCCATTTTGACTTTTCTAGAATTAGTTATGATTTTTCAAAATTTGGGCAGAAATTTGCCAGAATTTTGTAAAAATCCGAAATTGATGGAAATTTAGTAAATAATTAGAAAATAATATTATATCATATTAAATCATCATCAACTTCTTCCATCAGCCAAAAACCGTGACATTCAGCTGCAACAAGAGAGAGGTGTGAGAAATTCTAGACAGAGAAGGAGAAGAGAACTTGTACGGTAAGTCGATTTCTTCGGCAAATCCTTACCTAACGCGTATAACTCCGCTCCTAAGCTATTCTTCTATGTTCTTCAAGGTTTGTGGAGCACAAATTTGGATGTTCTAAGGCTAGGGTTTTCAGCCACCTTGAGGAAAAGCTAGTGGGAGCTTGAGGTAACTTCTAAACTTTCGTATATTGCTTATTCTGGCTACTATGGGCAATTTAATTGGTGAAATTTCGCCGAATTGCCATTGGTTTTAACGTTTGGAAATGATATGGCCTAGGGGTTATGTTGGCCAAATTGGGTCTTAATGTTAGTTGTAACCTAATGTAATGGTTAATAAAGTGGTTTGGAGTATAAAGAAACACGTTTGTGGAACCGAAACCGAAAAACCCTAATTTTTCCTGGGGAACTGAGAATTTTGGCCAAGGCTGTTTTGGAGGGGTTAGAGTTGGATTTTCAATGTTTTGATGGTTCCATTGAGTTCAGGAACAAAAATTAGGTGAGCTTACGGTTGGTCACTTTTTAGGAAAAGGCCGAAAAAGCATAATTACGAAAACGCCCCTGAAACCCTTAAAGTAGGGCTACCAAGGGTAAATTTGTCATTTGATATTGAATTTGATAATTCCGAGTTCAGAAATGGATCCCTTGAGTGGAAATTTGTTAGGATAGCCCAGCTTAGAATTTTGAGAAAAGTGCAACCGGATTGGGTACGGCGGGCCCGGGCCCGGTCCTCGGGGGCATTTTTGTAACTTTTCATTATAGACTCATAACCCCAAGAAACACTATAGAAGTGTCTAAATGGTGCATTTGGAATTGTAGGATTCGATATTTTCCTTGTTCGTGATCCACCTGCACTAGAGCACAATCGGAAAGAATAAGGTAGTGACTCTTTTCCCTTATACTATATGTGATACATGGTATGTTTGTTTGATCATTGTTTGTGAGTCTATCACCTGCGGCCCATCGGTGTTGACGGTGGGAGGATCGTACTTTCGGGGCGGTGGAATTCAGGGGGGATGAGACTATGTGAAGGCCGTAAGGCTATATGTGAAAGTCGAAAGGCTATTTGTGAAACCTTCACCCGCGGCCCATCGGTGTTGACAGTGGGAAGACCGTGCCTTCGGGGCTGTGGAATACGGGGGATGATATTATGTGATTATGTGTATATGTGGCAGCCGGCGTGCTGTGCTTTATGCTGTGATGCTGCTTGATGATTTTTTTGCATGCTTTGTGATTACATGTGGTATGAGTGATTTGTTACTACTGAGATTCTTTTGAATCTCATTCTTTCCATTGACAAACCTTCAGAAAGGGCAAGTGGCTCTAAGGGAAAGGAGACGACTAAGGGCGGATAAGGCTCCTTAGGGAGATTTATATTTTGGTGTTGGATATCATGTTTTGTTGGAGGATCACCGTATATCTTATAAATGTTGTTTTGGAGATAGTAGTGTTTATAAACCTTTAGTTTATGTATCAAACCCAGGGGTTGCCGGGATTTTATTGTATACTCTGATATGTAAATGTGATGTAACTGCATAGGGTAATTATATTCGAGTTGTGGAATTTGAGACCAGGGTAAGGCAGAAACTTTGAAAATATTTGTGAAAACCCTTCCATAAGGAAGGGATTGTAAATAAGTTTGATTATTATTGGTCTCTATTTTAAAATACGTATTTCGAATCATAATTACAAAGGGGGGTTACAATAGACCTGGATTAAATAGTATTTGAAACCAGAAATTACATATCATCATCAATAAAATTACAGATATAATATTTGAAATCCAAATACAAAATCTACACAATAATAACTCAAAAGCTGAAATCTCATAGGCAGAAGATGAAAACACTAAGAGGAATTAGTTGCAAAAAACTTATCTCCTTTAATTATTGAAATTCATTTTCTCGTAATAATGAATAGAGAAAAGCGACAGGGAGAGATGAACCTCGTTTTCTCGGCGGGAACGTGTCCATGAAGTATGTTTCAGAGTCTTGATCTACAAGCTATAACAACACGAGTTAGAAGATAAAATAGAAGGGAAACCCAAAGAAAAAAGAGAAAAAAATAAAAGATGGTAAGAAAACATAATAGATCTGGAGGTAAAAAAAAGAGAGAGAAAGGAAGAAGCAAGAGTAAAAAGAGCATATAAAGAAGAAGAAGTAAGTGTTAAAAGGCGTGGTGGTAGTGGCTCTTCTTGTGTTTGCGGCGATGGGAAGAGAAAGATGAGTGTAAGAGTAAAATAAAATTGACAAATAAAGACTGTCAATATAAATTCGAATTGTTTTTGGTGTCCCAAATTTAATTTAGGAATACTTAAAATTGTCCAATTTTTTTTTTATTTTAAACATCCTTAATTTAAATAGGGATGTCTAAAATCACATTTTAGACATCCTTATATTTATTAGGGACATCTAAAATCAAATTTCTTTTTTCTTTTTAAGTGGGGGACACCCTTTGGCGTCCCTCATATATATATATATATATATATATAGGGACGCCAAAGGACATCCCTGATATATCATCATCTGGGACACCATATATATATATATATGAGGGACGTCAAAGGGTATCCCTCATTTTAAAAAAAAATAATTTTTTTTAAAACTTTAGACGTCCCCAATATACAGAGGGACGTCTAAAGTGTGACTTTAAACATCCCTACTTGGATTGAGGATGTCTAAAGTAAAATTATTTTTTACTTTAAACATCCCCGATTTAAATAGGGACATCTAAAGTCAGTTGAGTTACACTTTAGATGTCTCTATTTAAATTGGGGACGTCTAAAGCTATTCAGTTCTCACTCATAATTATAAAAATAACACCGCCTTTATTTTTTACTTCTTTTTTTTTTTTAAAAAGGGACGTTTTTAGGGACGTAAAATCTATAAGTAAAATATATCATTTATCCCACGTACGTTAGATTAATCTAAAGGCTAAAAGTGAATGATTGATATGTTATGTACCATGGAATCCGAAGGCATAGCCATTGTTCCTTTCACCTTTGTCTTCTACGGAATGAAAGCAGCCCATAGTTGTGTGTGATGAATCAGTGAATAGAATAATGAATTGGAATTGAGTTGCTCAGAAGAATTAGGTCACTTGCTATATATTTGGTGTTTTAAACTGATGTCTCTGGTTAAAAATTAAGATATCATAAATAATAACTTGATACTGGTTCTTTATCTTATCTAATCTGTATTCATTAATTAATAATTAATATTAATAATATTTGAATTGAATTTTAATCTTGCGTAAATATTATGAATGCATTGAATATTTTAATTTCGGGATACAATATAAATTTCGGTTCATATCATTGATTGGTCATTAAATTTAATGTCCGCCAGCACCTCCCATCCTGGCGCCGCCGCGGGATTTATATACACGACGTGATTGCTGACGAAGTTGACGTCGAAAGGACTGAATCCGCAGAAATCGGCACTTGCTATGAAGATTGTTTATGAGCCTAAACATGTGGCTTCATCCAGATTGATAAGGTCTTGAGCTCGGTTTGACGCTGAACAAATTAAGAACATGAAAATAAAATAATTAAGAATATGAATGTCCTATTTATTCCCGTATAAAAAAATTAAATATATACAACACACAGATTTCAGGCGTTTTTGCTTTCAACTAATAACTATTCACATCCAAGTTTTGAAATCTGACACATAACTTACTTCAGTTTCAAAAAAATAAAAAAATCGTGCCATGAAGCAGAAGCTTCAACTTTTTGTGAATGAAGTTTGTTTAACAAGCACCGGCACCACCACCACCACCACATCCTCCGCCGCCGCCACCACCATCACACCCTCCTCCTCCGCCTCCTATTCCACCTCCACCAACATCAAATCCGGCAACTCCTCCATTGGAGGCTTCTGTAGCACCAGCATATATGATAATTCCACCATGAAAAAGATGGTTTTGGTGATACTGCTGAGGATCATCAGTGCCACCGCTGCCGCCAAATGTTGGCCGGAGCCGGCTTCCTCGGCATAATATTCCAAATACCAAGAGAAAGAAGAATAAGCAATTAACTACGACGATAAATGCAATTAAAACTGGCTCCATCCTTATTTTGCTAAAGCTAAGAGATCTATACGTGCATGCACACCAACCATATTCAACCTTATGGATATGCTTTTATAGTATGAAGCTCCCATCACATGCTGTAATTTAATTTCATAATGTTGGATGGAGTCCCTGGGAAGAAGAATTCCAATTTGGAAGAATTTTCTCGTCTTTGATTGATTATTCGTACGGATCCGTGTGATGTTACCTAACTAGTTATAAAATTGATGTCCTCCCTTGCGTGCTAAACATAAGATGTTTTCTAAAAGAAATTATTGGTATATATAATATTAGTCACTTGATGAATTATTAAAGATTTTTTAAAATATTACTTCTATAACAATCTTAATTATATAAAAGCAGAGCAGTAAGCATCTCTCTAACTGACATATCAGCAAAATTGCAAGCTCAAAATACTAAAAAAAAAAAAGATAATAATGAGAGGCGGTTACAAAAGATAGATAATGAGGAAGGTACTTACACAATATTTTATAAATTAATACTTTTTATATGGAGCAGTTTTAAATATTTTTTGTACATGTTGAGAAATTGAAGTCAAATTTTCTATAGCATCACCTCTCCACCCATATATATATATATATATATGGGTTATTCTATACTATAAAATATTTTTTAAAATTTAAGTGATTTTTTACATGACAACGCATTAATAAATACCTAGTCTCTTACCCACACGTCGCGCAAAACTGGGCTAGTTTAAGTAAGAGAAGACTTAAAATAGTAGTAATAATATACTATTAGGAAAATGACATAAAAAAGCTTTAAAATTGTAAAATCTTAAATCAGATTTATTACTAAGAATTAATAAAATAAAAACAAGACTTGATAATAAGTAATTCACAACTCTTTTTTCTTTTTTTTGAGAAATACTTCATATGAGGTTTTACAATTTCAGAGTTATTTTTCTATTATTCTCTCTGTAATATTTCTTTTAAAACTCAAATATAGTTGAGATTGGAAAAATGTTTCATATTTAGATAGAGTTATTGAGTTAATTAACCACATTTTGATAATAATAATTAAGTTGTTAAGTGTTTCTTATAATACGAGAATGTATATTGAATAGAGTATTGAATTTTTAGACATTTTAAGCGCTTTAATTTTTTCTTGTTGCTTATTGAATCGCGAGAAGTTACCCGACATTTGACATGGTCGATTATCAATGTTGACCATGACTTTTTCTGAGTCAACTCGTTGACCACGACTTGCATTACGTGTACGCGTAATTGTGTTTGAGCAGCATGATATAGTCATTGTAATAAAAAATAAAAGTGAACTCTGACCCAAACCGACTAATAAAACTATAACGCAGCGAAACGATCATTGTGTGGTCGAGGCAAAAAGATGAATCATCCAAAAAAAACAAATAAAAAATTGGATGAATGGGTGAAAATTAGTAAAATCCTGAGTTCAACCCGTTATACCAAACAATTCTTTATATATAGGTTTGGATCTAGTGAAAGGGGCTAGTTCCTCTTAATATGACAAACCAATGTTCAAATATCTATTAAAAGAGATGCCCATATTTAGTAGTTAACAGTTCTTCAAATAGTCAGAATTGCCTCTACTGTAAGGAAAATTGACAAAGTTAATGATATAGGAAGTTGTGTATATATTAAATAGGAATTATGTTGAAAAATTATTAAATTTTATGACAAAGTTAATGATATATAAAGTTTTTATTAATTTTGATTAAATATGGTGGGAATTACTTGTAATAGGATAGGGAAGAGTATATGATTAAAATTTAACCTCATTGCCCCTCATGACACTACTACATAATCACACATATATGACGGTTATTATCGATCATACATAATGGTTCTGAACTATCTTATGTGAAGGCATTATCATGTTTATCTCAAATACATTGAGAGCATACATAATGATTCTTTGTTAATAATCATAATGTATTAGCTTTATTTTTTTTTATCATATATAGTTATTTTTATTATTTATTTATTTTTATTTAGTTAAATTATTAATATTTATTATATAAGACACAATATAATAATTGATAATAACAAAATAATAACATTAAATAAAAAAAATATTTATAGTATTCAAAATTTAATACATTGTAAATAAACATAATACAATTTAAACCAATCAATTCTTTATAGATGGGTTGGCTTTAGCAAAAGGGGCTAGTTCCTCTCAATGTGACAAACCAATGTTCGAATCTTCATTGGAAGAGATGCCCATATTTAATACTTGACAGTTCTTCAAATAGGATTGCTTCTATTATAAGGAAAATTGACAAAAGTACATGTAAATATAATAAATTTATAAACTATGAAATAAGAATATACGTGATAAATATCTTACATCACATAATTATTTTATTTCTATTTCAAAATTAAATAGTTTTTATTAAATTTTAAATTATATTCTTACTTCTTATCAATGGTCTTTTTTTTTTTTCCTGTTTTTATTTTAAATTAATTTTTAACATATTTTCGTAGTTGCTTTTTTAGTCTTGCTTATTTAAAGTAGTTAGTATATAATTTCTCATAAAAAATTATATAATTTTAAATATATTAATTTAATTATAATACTTTTATTATGGTTTGACCATTGAATTGTACCACTTAATTACTTTTATAAGTCATTTGTACCCCATTCTCGTAAAATAAAAAAAGTATTAAATAAATATTTTTTTTTCATATTTACCCTTATTTATGAATGGTGTACATCTTCTCTCACTTCTCTTTATTTGCCCTTTAATATAAGTCAACAGGGGTAAAATTGTCAAAAACTCATTTGTTTTCCTAAAAATGACTTATATTTGAAAGTAAACTTTTTGAATACAAGTGATTTATAAAAAGAAACAGAGTGTCATTATTATTATTACGGTTTGACTATTGATACATATCTACCCCTTTGATCTTATTTATACCACAGACTTTTTGTTTCTCATAGTTTCAAGTCATGTAGTTAAATTTTACTTATACGTTTCACTACATTTTTACTGACTTTGTTTGTATGAAGTTGTGTATATATTAAATAGGAATTATGTTGAAAAATTATTAAATTTTATGACAAAGTTAATGACATATAAAATTTTTATTAATTTTGATTAAATATGGTGGGAATTACTTATAATAGGATAGGGAAGAGTATATGATTAAAATTTAATCTCATTACCCCTCATAACACTGCTATAGAATTATACATATATGATAGTTATTATCGATCATACATGACGGTTTTGAACTATCTTATATGAAGGCATTTATACATGTTTATCGCAAATACATTGAGAGCATACATAACGATTCTTTGTTAATAGTTATAATGTATTGGCTTTATTTGTTTTTATCATAATAGTTATTTTTATTATTTAATTTTTTATTTATTTAAACTATTAATATTTATTATATAAGAAACAATATAACCATTGATAATAACAAAATAATAACATTAAATAAAGAAATAATAAAACATTATCTTATGTGGGATTCTACAGTAATGTAATTTTTTTCGGGCCAACTATTACCCCTCCTAATTGACCCTATCGTTAAACACTTTATGGCTTTATGCATATGGTTGTTCTGTTTTTCAATTACATATATTAATTAATATCAGCTTGGATCGCAGGAAAATTAATGTATTAATCAACCAACAGGTGCCCGATTATCCATCTTTGCATACAGATATACTTTCTTCTCACAAGATAATGACTGCGCAAGAAAAAAAAATCCATTGCAGGCAATAATACGCATATGGGTGAAGCATTCTGCACCCAACATATAGATTTAACAACGACTAAGCATATTTACAAATAAATTATTAATCTATGTATTAACACTTTTCGCTTACAAACACAGCCGATAAATTCTTTTATCTCCATAGCAAAAAAAGAAAAATTGTTTTATCTTTTATGCACACATCAACATCAACATCCACCGCCACCGCAACCTCCTCCTCCACCGCCGCAACCACCTCCACCGCCGCAACCACCTCCGCCACTGCAACCATCTCCGCCTCCACCACAACCACCACCGGAGTTCACTTCTACTGAAGTTGCAGCACCCATCATGACGATCATGCCTCCATCATCAGCTCCGCCAGTTCTATATGCGTAACGTGTTTGTCGACGATGCCGTTGCTGAGCCGCCTTAGTCCTCCGGCGGGCAGCTTGAGCCTTCGTTTCATCTCTCTTTGCCTTATCTTCTGCTGAGAAACAGCACCCCATGGCTTTACGTTAATAACTGAAATCGGATGTAAATTCTCAATTTGTGTGCATCTATATATATATAATGGATATAATGTCCTTGACATGAATATATGCGTGTGTGTGTGAACAATTCATAATTGCGGCGAGCAACAATCATCTTAATTTCTCTTACAGTTCTTCTCAATTTCCATATGGGAGAATATAATGCGGGGCCCTTGACCTAAGTTGGACGTTCATTATCTTCTATATGAATAAGTCAACCACTTTATACAAATGAATCAGTCAAAGTTACATTAACGAGTACGTACCAACAAATGAGTTAGTATTTGAAAGGAATATTGTGATGAGTTGATTTGGTCTCTTTTTGGATGGAAGCTCATGCCCATTTGCTGCAAGATTTAGTAGTACTAATTAATTTCCTTGATGATATTCTTTATTAATTTCAATGCTTTTCCCTTATAGTTTGCATGTTTAATGCCGCTCATGTATGTGTTATAACTATTTCTATTTTTGGGCAAATATTGAACGCCTCATAATTCAGTTTTGTCTGGTTTAAGTGTTAATCAATAGAATATAATTATATGCAATGTAATTAAAAAATCTGATGACACTGTCAAAATTAAAAATGACTTGTATTTTTTAACGTGGTACTTAAAAAAATGATGTCCTAAATTGTTTTTCGTAATGGAAAGAGTATGCACAAGGATTATCTAGGCGTCTTAAAACTTACAACTAATCACAATAAAGCTTTACTTATAAATATTCATTTCACTTTCAAAGCATAAAAAATTGTGCCCTGAGTTCATTGTGATGATCGAGTCTGCCTAACAGCCACCGCCACCACCATCACATTCTACACCAGCACCTTCTCCACCATGAAAATGGCGGTGATGGTGGAGATCAATTCCAACACCATCGTCGCTTGACACCGTCGGGTCTCGGCCCCACATTCCAAATAACAGGGCAAACTGGCAAAGACGAATAAGCAAAAAAAAAAAAAAAAAACCCATACAATGATCGACACCACCAATCCTGCGTCCATTGGGAGAAGGTTGTCTCCGCTTCCTCTCTACTTAACGTGGCAATCATTAGATTATGTTTTAATGAGTGAAATTTAATACTATGTCCAATATTACAATTGTAGAGTTTTATTCTATGTAATATAATAATAATAATAATTTCTTTTACATATAATTAAATCACATCTATTAAAATATGATCTCATGGTTAAGTCATATCTCATGGTTAAGTCATTAAGCAGGGAGGAAGTTGAGAGAAAAATTATTGAAGACACTCATCCAGAATTAGAGTGTCTCCACTAACCCCTCCCTTCACTTCCTCTCCATTTAATTTATCTGCAATTTGATTAACTTTTAATGGTTGAGATTTAATCTATAAAAATATTATTATCATTTAATATTAATATTATAATAATATTTTAAATATAATATAAAATCTCAATCATCAAAAGCTAATCCAATGATGAATAAGTTAAAAGGAGAGGAAATGGAGCAAGGGGATGAGTGTTAATATGACACATGGTAACAGAAAATTTAAAGGAGGAGCATGAAGTGTCTAGTTATGATAGATGGTGTTTGGTGGTCCACTTGCAAAATCACATTATATGGCAGCAACTCCCTTTCACGCGTGCTCTGCAAAAAAGAGACGTACACGTGTCTCTTTCCAAATCCTACAAAAGTCAGCAACAAAAATCTTCAAACAAGATACAGTAGACTGATTACATGCCTCTGTGTGTTTCACTATTTCTTTTTAATTTTCTTTTTCTTTGAATCATTGTCTACTCTCTACTTTGTCTATACATCTTCTTCTTCTTCTTCTTCTTCTTCTTCTTCTTCTTCTTTAAATACTTCCTTTTTGATAATATGTTCAGTGTTGCTTTATTTATTTTCTCTATCTTCCATAGTTAACACCCCCACATCAAGAAGTTAGTCAATTTATCACGATTAGTTTTAACTTAAATTTTATATTTTAAACATAAAATTAATAAAGAAATGAATAAATATAAATTTTCTCGATTTGTAATAGAGACAACTCAATTAATATATTAAAATAATATAATTTAATAAAATATATAAAATTTTCATATAAATATTTAAACAAATATTTAAATAAAAATTAATTCAGAAATATAAACGAGCTATTCATATATAAATTATAACTAATTTAATAAATTAAAGGTAATAATTACTGACATTTTCAGGCTATTTTTTCAACTCAAAATGATAAATCCAAATTTGAAAAAGAGAAAAGAAATATTATATAAGGCCTTTGATATAAGATCTAATTTATAGTGAAAATTATACTACAAACTAGATTTTATATTAACAATTGGAAATAGTATAAAATTAAACCCTACCAATTGGTTCAGAAGTTTTGATTACACCAGTAGAAAGACTGATAATCTATTTTATCATATTGTTCGAACTTCTATGTTCTCAGTTGCTCTTTGAGTAAAACTTATTTAATGTAACCTCTGCAGCAACGAAAAACATTAAATTAATTTTTTTTGCCAAAAAAATTAAATAAATAATTGTTTGCGAATACATTTATTAATTAACAACACAAGATTTGTCAACGTACCTACATAATTGCGTTTGTGAGATGAAAAAGCCCAACTTTATTATATATTAATTATTTTTTTTTTTAAAAAAAGTTTGGGGTGTTTCAGTGGTGTCAGGTCCTTTGGTTTCCATTGTGATCAAGGTGGGACGAGTGGGGGAAAAGAGTGTCTCTACTAGGGGAGAGGTGTCTCCATTGATTTTCCTCTCCATTTATTTTTTATTGAGTGTATCTATCATTAGATCAACTTTCAATAGTTAAGATTTATTATAGTAGATTTTTATTATGATGATATTCTTTACATATTATTAAATCTCAACTATTGAAAGTTGATCTAATAATATATACACTTAATGGAGAGGAAAATCAATGGAGACATTAAATCTCAATCATTAAAAATTGATATAATGATAGAAATATTCAATAAAAAGTAAATAGAAAGGAAAATCAATGAAAACACCACTCTTTTCCTCACTCGTCCCACCTTGATCACACCTTATTATTTAATTTGCTCAATCTCGGATCTATGCGCGCGCGCGCATATATATATATATATATATATATCATTTCACGGCAAACCAGTGATGTTCCTTAGGATCGTGTATAAATTGACATACTGTAAGCTGCCAACAATGCTTTAATAAAGAGTGGGATTCGAAAAGGAAGGAGTGCATAAATCTGGTCTGGTGAAAGATAAATACTGTAAGCTGCCAATAATGCTTCGATAAAGAGTGGGATCTGAAAAGGAAGGACCATTAAGATCGAGTTTGGAGTTAACAGTCATTGGATAAGCCATTGAGTGAGCATTAATCATTTTGGTGCGTTTAAGGAGATCTAAACTGTACTTCTGTTGGGACAAGATGAGAAAATAAGAAGTTTTATGAACCTCGACACCTAGAAAGTAGTTTAGAGAGCCCAAATCTTTGACAGGAAAGGATGACCAAGAGTTGTAATGAGATCATTAATCGCATCATCAGAGGAGCCAATTAAAATAATATCATCCATGTAGATAAGAATATAGAGGTGACACGTGGGTGAGTTAAAAGTAAAGAGAGAACGATCAGACCTTGGTGTTGTAAAGCCTAGTTGAAGAAGGCGAGTGCTGAGCAGGAGAGTCAGGCTTTTGGTGCTTGTTTGAGTCCGTAGAGAGAGCGATTGAGCTCACACACAAAATTGGGATAATCAAGATGAATGAATCCCGGTGGTTCATTATATAAACATCTTCATTGAGGGAACCATGGAGAAAGGCATTTTGGATATCAATTTGTCTTAAGGACCAGCCACGAGAGATAGCTAGTGAGATGATGATGCAAATTGTGGTTGGCTTAACAACTGGTGAGAAAGTCTTTGAAAAATCAAGCCCTTCTTGTTGGTGAAATCCTTTGGCGACAATGCGGACTTTAAATCGATTGATGTCCCCAGAGGGAGAGTATTTAACCCGAAAGATCTATTTGCATCCAATAACATTGTGAGAGGGCTTGTGAGGGATTAAACTCCATGTTTTAGTGTCTAAGAGAGCCTAAAATTCCTCAGACATGGCGGTGCACCAATGTGGAGATTTGATGGCATCGAGAACAGAGGTTGGTATGGGGGAGAGATGCTGTTAGATCTTTAAGGGGTGGCTAGGGAATAGTCTCATCTGTAAAGTGTTTGGGTTTGGAGATGTGTGCTTTTGATCTGATGACCACCGGATAGGTGGAGGTCAGAATATTAGGTGGATCAGGTTGGTTCAGTGATAAGGTGCTCGAGAAGGAAGGAGAGGCAATGAGAGTCGATGATAAGGGAGTAGAGAGAGAAGTATCAGGAGGTGGTGAGGTTGGAGTTGGTGTGTGGGGCAACTTAGGGTTAGGGAAAGATGAGTGGTTTGGGCCTGTGTGTGAGGCGTGTTTAGTGGAAGACGAGTTTGAATGTTTGGATTGAGCTGTGAAGTAGGAGAAGTAAGGTTGGAGAAAGGGAATTGGGCCTCATCGAAAATGACATCTCTGGATATATAAATACGTCCAGTTAAAGGATTTAGACATGGAATAGCCATGTGATGAGTGCTATAACCAAGAAAGATGCAGAGGGTGGATTGTGTGGTTCTAATTTATGTTTAGTTTATGGTCCGAGGTTAGGCCAACAAGCAGAGCCGAAGACTTTTAAAAATTTATAATCTTGCTTTTGCTTGAAAAGTGTTTCAAATGGGCTGTGTGATTTTAGAGAAAGGCTTGGAAGTCTGTTCAGAAGATAGACTACTGTGGAAAAGGCATAGGTCCAATAGGATTAGGCAAGTTGTGCATGTGAGAGAAGGGTCTGACCGGTTTCCACTGTTGATCGGTGATAGCACTCCACTATTCTATTTTGTGTGTGTGTGAGGGCAAGTAATATGATGATGAATGCCAAGAGAAGGAAAGAGATGATGAAGAGTATGAAATTCTCCTCCCCAGACCCCAATTAGATTGGAAGGATTTGATTTTTCTATTAAGTAAATTTTCTACAAGATTATGAAAAGATAAAAAAGTAGAATGAACTTCATCTTTTGTTCTAAGTGGGAAAAACCAAACAAAATGAGAAAAATCATCTACAAAAGACACATAATATCTAAAACCATATACAGAGATAATGGGTGATGGTCCCCAAACATCACGAAAAATAAGTTCTAAAGGTGCAGTAGAGCAATATGGTAAAGAAGGTGATGGTAATAGATGACTCTTGGAGACTCTACAAGCCAAACAATGAGTGTTGATCGAGGTGTTGGAGACTGGAAGAGATTTGGAGGAGATAAATTGCTAGACAATTCTAGTAGCTAGATGTCCTAGATGATTATGCCACTGAATTAAAGAGGTTCGAACACTAAGATGAGTTGAGATAGATGATGATGATGATGATAAAGGAGGAGGATGTAAACCATGGATTGGATATAGGCTATTATAACTAGGTCCTTGGAGAAGAATTTTTTGGTAGTGCCGTCCTTCACAAAGAAAGAATTGTTTCTTAGTTTTATGGGCAATCTCGGAACTCTTGGTTGAACCTCTCATGTGACGCACCACTGCCGGTGTCTTTGAAGTTAGGGTATTTGTGTGATTTATGTTGAGGACAATTATGTAAATTTGTAATTGTTATTTGTTAGAATAGGACAGGTGTTATTTGATAAGTGGTTAGTAAGGGTATGAAGGTCATATGAGTAATAACCTATGTTTGTGTCTAATTCTCACATGTTTATAAATAACGACAAGTTGTATGTGTTTTTATTCAATTAATGAGAAATTATTCAATTCCCACATGTGCTGTTATTTTTCAATTAGGTTTCAGGTTATGATATTCAACATGGTACCAGAGCTCTGGGTCGGATCCAATTAATCCACAGAAATTCAGGAAACTTGATTCAAAAGACAAGAGACCCAAGTTGAAAGCCAAGAACCTGATTTTGGCTTGATCTTTCCAAACTGAAGAACCCTAGATTGTGAGTTCATCTTCTTCAATCTACGAAACCCTAAACCCTTCTTTGATCTGTAAATAGCAGTTTCACTATGGGAGAATCCAAATCACCGGCTGATTCGCTATCGTTCACTCACCCACTGTTTCTCTACCCGTCGGACACCCAAGAAGCTACCATAATCTCTCATGTCCTCATCAGCATTGATAATTACACCATGTGGAGCTGACCGTTGAAGATTGCTTTGAAGGGAAAACACAAGTTAGGTTTCATCGACGGAAGTTGCAAAAAGGAGTTTCAACCGAAAGAACTTCAAGATCAATGGGAATGGTGCGACGTGGTGGTTCTTTCTTGGTTATTAAACTCGACATCAGAGATTCAGCAAGCGGAATCATTTTCTTTGAGAATGTACACCATGCTTGGAAGGATTTGAAGGAAAGATTCGATAAGAAATAAGGTTCTCAAATTTTCGCTTTGCACCGAGAAATAAACTGTCTCTGTCAGGGCTCAAGCTCTATCACTTCATACTACTCCAAATTAAATGAGTTATGGGAGGAACAATAGGCCATTATTTTATGTGCACCTGTGAAATGTCAAAGGCATATGCAGAAGCAATCCAATAGCAGAAGCTTTTGCAGTTTCTAATGGGCCTCAATGACTCATATTCTCAAGCATGAAGCCAAATTCTACTTATGCTACCTTTGCCCTCTGTAAATGACACATATGGGATGATCCTTCATGACGAGTCCCAGAAAACTCTTGCAAACGGTGTAAAAAATGCACCAATAGAAGGCATCACCATGATTACAAAAGGAAAAGGTCACGGCAGAGGAAGAAGCCGTGGAGACAATGGAGTTGAATGCACTTACTATTTGAAAAGAGGGCATTTAGGGGAAAATTGCTTTAAGTTAGTGGGATACCTACCTAACTTCAGAGGACCAAAGCTCAAGTAGAGTAGAGCACTGAAATGCGGTGCATCAGGTCTTTGAGTGATGTTGAGGCACATACGAACAATGCCAGCACTGCACCTCTAATATTCATAAAGGAACAATATGATCAAATCCTACAAATGTTAAAGCACTCAACTGAGCCCACCGTACACGCTTTAACTGGTATAGGTTTGGCTATTCCCCTTGACTATATGTCTTTTGATATAAATTGGATTCTGGACTCTAGAGCCACAACCCATATGGTTGGGGATTTGGCTTTATTAGATAGTCATAGGACTTATAATAGACCTATCAAGTCCATAAGAATACCAAATGGTAGACAAGTCCATGTTACTCATATAAGGTCTGTTAAACTAACAGAAGGAGTAACCTTAAATGATATATTGTATGCTCCCTTGCTTCAATTTAATCTGATATCAATTTTTAAGGTAATTAAAGAACATAATTGCTCTGTATCCTTCTATCCTAAACTCTGTTTAATGCATGGCCTTTAGGGTGTGAGGATGAAGATGATTGTAAACAAATTGGTGGATTATACATGTTGTTAATTTCAAAGAAATGTGACACTGCCAATTTAGTTCAAAGTAGAAATAAAGTTCAGCATGATAGTGAATTATGTATGTGGCATAGGAGAATTGGTCATACGCCACTCTCCATTATGTAGCATTTGCATATTGTTGATGTAAAGCATACTGATTTGTTAGAATCCTGTGAAATAGGTATTCAGGTAAAATGGACCAAGTTTCCCTTTACTTCAAGCTATAGAGACTCAACAATGTTTCGAATTACTACATGTTGATGTATGGGGTCCCTATAAGCCCCAACACATCAAGTTTTTCAATATTTCTTGATCATTGTTGATGATTTTTCCAGGGCTACTTGGATATTTCTTATGAGATCTAAATCAGAATCTTTGATGCACATTAAGAATTTTTATGCCTATGTCGAAAGTCAATTTTCTACTAAAATTAAATGAATTAGAAGCGATAATGGAAATGAATTTGTAAGTCATGAGTCTAAACAATTTTTCAATGAAAAAGGAATAATTCATGAAACTAATTGTCCCTACACTCCAGAACAGAATGGAGTTGTAAAGAGGAAACACAGAACCATCATGCAAATAACAAGAGCATTAATTTTACAAAGTAATGTCCCAATAGAGTACTGGGGGCCAACAGTTAAGATGACTACTCATTTATTAAACAGATTGCCCTCCAAAATCTTAGACTATAAGAGCCCATATGAGAAGGTATATGGTTCTGCACCTACAATGAATTTATTGCGTGTTTTTAGTTGTGTGACATATGCTACTAACCTAAAAACTAGTGACAAGTTGCAGGCCAAATCTATTCCTTGTGTGTTGCTTGGATACCCCGATAATAAGAAGGGATATTTACTGCTGGATATAAAAAATAAAAGCATATTTGCCAGCAGACATGTAAGATTCCTTGAGACTCAATTTCCCTTAATGGATATGAAAGCAAGATAGCAAGGGGGAGCACATTATGAAGGTAAAAACATGTTTTGGTTTGACTTAATAGATCAATCAGAATCGTGTGACAAAGAGGTACAATCAACTTTTCCTAAGTCACAATCAGAACCATATGACAAAGAGTCACAATTAACTCATTCTAAGTCTAATGAACAAGTAAGATTGGACCCAACCTTTGATTCCAGCAAGACTGACGAGTCTATTGAATCAAGCCAAACTAGGCCTGTGAGAGAAAGAAGACCCCCAATATGGTTCAATGATTTTGTTTGTTCCATGCTTACATCCTAACTTTCCCAAGGTAAAAAAAGTAAGTGCATGCATCTTATGATAATGTTTTTGCCAAACATATGTGTTTCCTGTGCTCCATAGATTCTATTACAGAACCATCCAGCTATCATGAAGCAATTAAGAGTGCAAAATGGATTAAGGCAATGCAAGTAGAGATGGACACACTTGAAGCAAATCATACATGGACAGTTGTGGAGCTAACTAAGGATAGGAAGCCCATAGGATGTAAATTGGTATTCAAGGTAAAGTATAACTCTGATGGAAGCATTGATAGTTATAAGGCTAGACTTGTTGCAAAGGGATATAGTCAACGAGAGGGAATTGGCTATCATGAGACCTTTCGTTATAAAAATAGAGTAGTTATGAAATTGGCTGCTGTTAATAGTTGGAATATCTACCAAATGAATGTGAGTAATGTCTTTTTATAAGGAGACCTTAATGAAGAGGTATATATGAGTATACCTCAAGGATATAAGTGTAAGGGGGAGCATATGGTTTGTAGATTAAATAAATCTCTTTATGGCTTGAAACAAGCCACAAGGCAGTGGAATCAGAAACTGTCAGAAGCATTTGTTACAGGGGTTTCCAACAAAGTAAAAATGATTACTTGTTATTCATATTTAGAAATGCTGATGATATTGTGTTAATTTTAGTCTATGTAGATGATTCGCTAATAATCAGGAATTTAGAAATAGCTATTTCTAGAACTAAGAAGTTGTTGCATGATAATTTTAAGATCAAAGATCTTGGTAAAATGAAATACTTCTTAGGGATTGAAGTAGCTAAATCCAAATGTGGAATATTACTGTCACAATGAAAATATGTACATGATTTGCTATATGAGACAAGTTTGAGTAGCAAATCAGAAAGTGTCCCTATGGCACCCACTTTGAAACGGTTGGCTTATGAAGAAGGTATGGACAAAGAGGAAGAGTTGCTGGAAGATCCAGGAAGATATAGGTGACCAATTGGTAAGCTAATTAATGTATCTAACAATGACTAGGCCTAACATTTGTTTCTCTATGAAAGTTCTTTTGTAGTTTATGCAGACACCAATGAAAGCACATATGGCAGTTGCCTTGAAGCTAGTTAAATATTTGAAAGGAACTCCAGGATTGGGAATTCTGCTGAGTGCGAAAGGATTTCCAGAACTGAAGTGCTTTTGTGATTCTAACTGGGCAGCATGTGCCACAACAAGGAAGTCAGTTACTGGATATCTCTCAAAGCTTGGAGGATTACTCATTATGTGGAAAACCAAGAAACAGAGCACCGTTTCAAAGTCTTCAGCTGAAGCAGAGTATCAGGCACTCAGTATGGCAGTTTCAGATGTCGTTTGGGCACTAAGTTTACTGAAGGATATGTATATTGAGCATAAATCTCTGATAGATACCTTCTGTGACAGCAAGGCAGCAATACATATTGCTGCAAATCTAGTGTTTGATAAGTGTACTAAGCACATTAAGATAGATTTTCACTTTGTGGGAGAAAAATGGGCACAAGTGATCGACTTAAAGCATGTTAGGTCAAAGAACCAACAAGCAGATCTTCTCACAAAAGCTGTTGGGAAGAATGTGCAAAAGACTCTATTAATCAAGTTGGGGACTATGGATGTATATGCCCCCAATCTTGAGGGGGAGTCGTAGAAGTTAGGGTTTTTGCGTAATTTCTGTTTAGGATAATTTTGTAAATCTGTAATTGTTATTTGTTAGAATAGGATAGGTGTCATTTGATAAGTGGTCAGTGAGGGTATGAAGGTCATATGAGTAATGACCTATGTCTGTCTTATTCTCACATATTTATAAATAGCTACAAGTTGTATGTGTGTTCATTCAATTAATGAGAAATTATTCAGTTCCCTCACGTGCTGTTATTTTTCAATTGGGTTTCGGTTTATGATACTCCCTCCGGTCCTAATTATAAGAGAAAGTTGACTTTTTTGGAGAAATTAAGGAAGTCAATTAAATTACTTTAGAGTGTTTATATTTTTAGTATCCTTAGATTATATATTAGTTTATTAGTCAAATTAATTAGTTTGGAGAAAAAAATAAAAATATAAAAACTCTAAAGTGATTTAATTGGTTTCCTTAATTTCTTCAAAAAAATCAACTTTATTTTATAATTAGGACCAGGAGGAGTATTCAACATGGTGGCGGCCCTTCTGCCGTTCTTCCTTTCACCTTTGTCAGCTACGGAATGAAAGCAGCCCATTGGGGTGTGTGTGTGTGATGAATTGGAATTGAGTGGCTCAGAAGAATTAGGGCACTTGCAATATATTTGGTGTTTTAAACTGATGTCTCTGGTTAAGAATTAAGATATCATAAATAATAACTTGATACCGGTTTTTTCATCTTATCTAATCCGTATGACATTAATAATTAATATTGATAATATTTGAATTATTGAATTTGAATCATGTGTTTGTGTAAATACGAATTCATAATATTTTCGGTTCATATTATTGATTGATTATATCCAAAACTTAAGATTGTTGATACACCAAATTTTTTTTCTATTACTAGAGTATTATATTGTTATTGATATTATCTTTCAAATTGGATATCAGATTCATTGGCCAAAAAAAAAAAATTCAATATCAGATATTCTCTGGCCAAGAAAAAACATGCGATATAAGATTTTGCTTATCGGTATTTATCAAAAATAAATTTCTATTACTCGATGGTATGTCTACATACGATATCTTCGCGGTACTATATTGTTATTTGTTTTTCAATATTATTTTTCTTTATTATAATAACTAACTTTAGACCCTTGCAATTACCAAGGTATTAAAACTCGGACCGGGCATTGAACCGGTCGGGGTACTGGGTTAAGGGTCAGTGGGTCAAACCGGGACCAAACCGGAGCTAAACCGGGACCGAACCGGTGAGAAATTGAAAATTTTAGACTTATAGTATGAAATTCTAAAGGAAAAATTTAAAAATTTTTTTTTTAAAAGTGAACCCGGACCAGACCGGGAACTGGACCGATTTCTCGGCCGGTCCGGTCCGGGTTCAGCAACATTGGCAATTACAAGAATTACATTCTGGTTTTAATGGGGAGAAGCTTACTTAAGGCCGCCTCCATCGAATAAAGGGAAATGAGTTACATAATCCGAAGCAGTAAATCAACTTTATATTTCATTCGTTGGCTAAAAAAAGAGCTTACATATATATATATATATACATACATACATATATTTATATAAATATATATATATATATATATATTACTCCCTTCACTATATCTATACGTAACTTTTACGTTTTAAGCAAGTTACATGCATGTATCAATTACGAAAGCAGTCTAATATCTTAAATTACGTCACACTTCCAAAAATACTTTTAATTAAACGCAAGATTATCACTTGTTTCTCTTAATCCTTCCTTCACCATAATTATTCATCAACAATATAAATCAAGTATCATGAACACTATTGAGAAAAAAAATATTTTTTGTTAAATTTAAATATTGTCTGATATAACTATATTTCTAAAGGATTTTTTGCAATCACACATATTAAATAACATATCCCTTTTCACAAGGATCATTGTTTGTGGCTTGTGGGTGATATTGAAAAAAAAAATAGTATTAAAATGGGAATAATGTATTTATTTTAATTTTATGTTAATTATTTTATATGAGAATAAAAATAAAGATTTTACAATTCAAACATTTATAACTAATTAGGTTTTGGACTTTTGTCTGGCGATACCACTCATGATTAATTTTTGCGGCTGATATACGATTTATTTTATGATTTTTTAACAAAAACATAGAATTACAAGTATAGAAGAAGTATTTAAACAAAAAAATACATCGGACTAGAAGGTACATGGGTGATGAGGAACTCTGCTCATGTCTTCGCATCACCCAGCATCTACATGCATAATCCTACAAGGACGAAGGTTAATCACAAAATTTTTCTATTAATTATTATCTCCTATCCTTAATATAAAATTTATTTGACTTTTTTAAAAAGATTAAAGAAACTAAATAAATTACTTTAAAATGCTTATATTCATCTTTTTTATATCAAAATAATTTATATAATTTATAAATTGATATATAATCAAATGATACATGACATAGTCTATGACTAACTAACATATTTAGTTTTCTTAATCTCTAGAAGAAAAGTCAACTGAGTCTTGTATTAAAGAATGAAAGGAGCATCATTTTTCACTTGTTTTTGTATAAAATAAATAAGAAATATGGAATAAGCAGTTAAATTATTCAAATAATTCCATTTACATACGTATCAACATCCTCCGCCGCCTCCGCCTCCGCCACAGCTTCCCCCTTCGGCACCACAGCTACTACCATCATGGTGATGTCCACTCCCAGAATTCATTTGGACTGAGGCCGCAGCACACATCATGAGGATGAGGTCGCCGTCACTGTTGCAACCACCAGCACCTCCCTCCCTGCCGCCACCGCCGGATTTATATACACGACGTGATTGCCAACTATGTTGGCGTTGCTGAAGCTTCTTAGTCTTATGGGAAGCTTGAACAACTGCTTGATCTGTGGAGGATTTGTATCTCTTCATGAGTTCATCATCTTTCTTTGTATTATCTGATAAGGAAAAATTGCAGCCCATAGGTATATAGCATATGTGATGAGTTGAACTGAACTTGGTTATGAGTTTGTGTGGGTGTGAATGAATATATAATGAATTAGAATGGACTGAATCCGCCGAAATCGGCACTTGCTATGTGGATTGCTTATGAGGCTAAACATGTGGCTTCATCCAGATCGTTTCAATTGCACACACCGACTTGAGCTGTAATAATTGCCACCTGAAACATATAAAAGTCTTTTTCCATATAATGCACGAAATTGAATTTAAAGGCACTGTTTTGAATGAGAAAATTTGAGAGTGTTGTAAGATTGATATTATTGGGTTAGGGACCAATATTGTCGCAGAAGTTTTCGCATAAGAAGCCGTGAATATTTCATAGTTTTTATTGGAACAATATTGATCCAAAAGTTTAAAAAAATGTTCATCCTTAATAGTTAAAAGGGTGATTTTGCTCCTATCACGAGTAGAAAAATGACTTTTAAGACCGGTTAAAAATGACTTTTAAGAAAAAAAAGTACTTTTTAACCGGTCTTAAAAGTCTCACCTTTAATACCGGTTGTTCCCACAACCGGTCTTAAAGTACTTTTTAAGACCGGTTGTGACTACAACCGGTCTTAAAACTTCTTTTTTTTTTAAAATGTCCCTTTTATTATATGTACACGCACAGAATGCTCCAATTTTAAACAGCAGTAACAAATTAATGTTCATACAAGCCAGTAAAGTCAGTTATTGATGATTCATTTGCAATTAGACAGTAAGGATGACCAAATGACAGGAGTAAAACAAAAGCAATGAACATATATGCAAAGAAATGAACATGCCCTTTGGTCCATTGTTATTGTCATCAGAACCATATTGCATTGCATAAGCTGCTTGATTTGCCAAGCCCTTCTTCTTTCCCTTTGACGAATATGAAGAATCCATAATCCCTGCATATATCACCAATTCACTCACTTCATTCATTACGCATCAAAATTAGAACATGTTAATTTCTCTCTGCTAGGAAAGAAATCGCTTATATCATCAATACAACTATTGAAGCATTGTGATGCACACAGAATGCAATTTTGTGGAACAGAGGGTGAGAGAGAGAGAGAGATAATACATAAGGAATGAAACAGTCCGTGAGAAGAAACAAACATTTTCACATTATAGAAGACAAGATCATATAACAAAAATTGCTTCAAATAAATGAAACCAAGCAATCACAAAAATAAAATAAAACATACTAATCAGAGCCAAATACATGCAGAATGAAATAAAATAATGTACAATGTAACATTGGATTCAAAAACTCACTATTTTTGTAATAGCTCATAGATGAATTCAGCACAACATGTGCGAATGAAATCAATATCTTCTTCAGGAAAGGGATCAGTAAGATCAAACATCTGTAACATCAAAACCAGACTAAACATTGACTTAGTAACTTAAAAACAATAAAGTAAAACAAAAGTTCTGAAATATAAATTTACCTCTTGAGTAAAATCAGTCGTGCCTAGAGTGATAATATTGTAAATGTGTCTCAAAACATAAAAACCACATAAGTTGGACCCCTTTGGTTGCCGACGGCTCTGAGAAAAAACATGATATCATTAAAACAAATATAAAGGCATGACTTATTACATTCTTTAAACAAATGTTAATCCATATGTACTAACCTTTGGCATGATCCATGTAGGGTCCTTTAAATCACGAACATGCTTACCACAAGCACTGTGTAGGAATGTCCGCATAGACCTATGATCATCATCACAATGACAAAGGTTATTGGTTTTACACAAATTCCATAAACTTTGCATACAAAAGGTAAGAATGCAAGAAAACTAACGAATTAATGGTCTTTTTCAAATCATTCCCTGGTTTGAAGTGGAGGGAACATAAGAGGATGACAGTGTAACTACTCTTGCATAGAAGAAGCAACTGCCAATGATCACTGAAAAAAACAGAAGAATATTAAGCAAACATAAAACATTATATAAATTATAAAATATCAATTTGTTTCTTACCTATGCACATATGGAGCCAAGAAACACTCAGTTCCAGTTTCACTAAGCCTCTCTGACAAGTATGTATGTCTAGTAGCAGCAGTGGTCCCTTTCTCTTGGATGTGATGGGGGCATAACAATCCAAATTTTTCGCTTTTGCCAGAGGAGACCAACCTACGATGCATGTACCTACAATAACGCAAGCACATAAATAAAAGGTAAACGGTGAAACTTTTAAAATATTTACGTACTTTGAATTGCAGAAGCTACTTATATTAAGAACAGTTGGACAATCCCAATCGTAAGATTTTGTCCAGGAGCTACCAGGGACATCAAATCATCCCTCTCAAGATAGCATGTCACTCCTGATTGTCCAACAACTGAATCCGTAGGCCACTCTCTTGTTTTGAAGGATGTATCATATGCCATCAGAATCACTTGCTGCATGATATTCAATGGAGGCTGTGAAACTTCTTGCTGAGTGAAGGGAGCTGGACTTGGTGGGGCTTTGATCGGACTTGGTGGGGCTTTGATCGGACTATCCTCGGCTCGACCAGAAACAAGGTTCGTTGGCCACAAGATGAATGTGCCCAAGACATCGCTAACGATCTTGAATTCATCAGAAGGGATAGGGAAAGGTGCATCCGCAATAATCACCTCGTCAACTGACACCTGGACTTGATCACCTTCCATTTGTCGGTGGTGGACAGTTGATCCCAGGTTATGCACACTACCCTGTGCAACTAACCGTCTCAGAGGATCCTCGACAAAAAGATCACAAAGCTCAGTAATTTGCGGGTTAGGACCCTCTGATGACTGCCCGATGTTGCAACAACTACCTTTAATGCTCTGCTTATTAGGATCAATCGATTGTGGCTGGGGAGCACTGGTATCTTGTCTTGAGCTCATAAACACTATCATTTCCTCTTTCATCTTGCTCAACCGGGTCTCTAATAGTGCATCAAAAGATGCTTCAGCCTCGGCCTTTGCTTCTGCTCTTGCAATGGCCAACATAGTCTCCAATTCCTCCCTAGTCACGATGTTTGAGGAATGATATACGGGGGCTCCAAAGTAATCCCGTATCCCTACCCCTCCTCCAACTCCCTTGACACGGCCTGGATGCTCGTGTTTGCTAGTAGCAACTGTGAGGATGTCATTCCTGCCCTCCGACTTAAAAGAGCCCTCAGCTTGTTGTTTTCTAAGTTCATCCTGTAACATAATACAAAATAACAAACATAAGTAATAATGTACGTTTCTTATGTAATTAATTACAATAACGATATATACTTACAATTCTTTCACCAACTATACGAGATTGTTCACTCGTATAAGTCCCACTCCTCTTTTAGTGGGCAAATTGCCATTTCTCTTCTCGACAAATCGAAGATGGCGGAGAAAGAAGAACAGAAGGATCGGATTGAGATGCTTCTTCCAATCTCTTCCGTTTGGCCGCTAACAAGTCTCTTTCAGCCTTTGCATAACCCCCACGAGACATTGTATGAGGGCAATCATTCTTTCTACCACTCTCTTGTGCTTTTTGCCTTTTTTCCTGCGAATAAGAAATGATATAAAAGGAAAGTGTTATAATCAATTAAGATAATTGCTAAGTAAATAAAATGAAAAATAAGTCAACTAACCAAAGATTCAGGAGTAGTCCGAAGCCTAACAAATTCTTGCCAAGTCGCTTGATCAAGAAATGTATATGTGCTGCACGAATTAGGACGAGGCTGACCATCTTTCACCTCAATATGAATGTAATTATTGGTCAGACTTGTCTTAAACTTGCTCCAGCGCTCATAACAATACGTCATCATCTTGTTGTACAAGATCTCACTCTGAGGAACGTCGTAGGTGAGCTGAAATGCATGCATTGAAGGAGTAAGTGACAAATGAAGTGACATTTGATAATAATTAATTACATACAGAAGAGAATTGTATACCTGAATAGTGTCCCAAATATGCTGCTTCACCTTTGGATCGACATTTCTCCACTCCTCTATCAAGATGCTCGGCTTGTTACGTGCAAGGAGGCTGATGAAACTCCTATATCGTTGTGCATTAGGCCCGATTGGTTTCCAATGTCTATCAAACTCAATCGGTATCTTTTCGCCTGCACTCCGACTGAGGGAAACATCTGTCAACCGTGTGGCACGTCTACCCCTCCGTACAGACTGGCTACTGCGCTCACTACGACCCTGGCTCGGAGCATTGCTAGGCTCACCCTGGTTAACACTAGCTGGCTGACTCTCCTGAGCACTAGGTGGCTGACTCAGAGGTGGAGGAGGTGGCTGATCCTCTACACTAGGATGCTGGGGATCCGTCATTTGCCTGTAACGACAATAAAGAAAGATAAATCCTAAGCTATGACATGTGAAGACTATATCGATAAAATAACTAAACATATTCTTCAGATAATAATCATAATCATAATTACTTTAGTTAGTTAAGGTCGAAGTAGTATCATAAAGAGATATCCTCCCATATTCCCTCGTGATGATCATTTCTTGTGCCGTGCGCATTATTTGCTTCATCTTCTTCGTTCAGTTCTGGTAGACCCCTGGAAAAAGAAGGAGTCTCAAGAAGATCATAATTTGAGTGACTTTTCTCGTCAATATCAACGACCCTTTTTCCTTGGAGAGCTACAGACCACATTTTATTTGCCTGATCAGTGATATAGAACACTTGTTGCGCCTGATCTGCCATAATGAAAGGTTCTTCTCCAAAACTTCTACTATTCAGATCTACTAATGTAAATCCTAACCTATCGATCTTCACACCATTATTGACATCAACCCACTTACATTTGAAAATGAGAAATCTAATTTTAACATAGTCAACCACCCAAATCTCTTCAATCACCCCATAATAAGGTATGGCAGCCAATGTAGGGTTCTTATCTTTCAAACTAGAGAAGTGCATAGATTCAGCCACTAATACAACACCACTGTTCTGGACGGTGCTCTTATCATCTAGGGACTTCATGTAAAAGGTATAACCATTGATCACAAATGAAGTCCAACTTATGACATCAACTTCAGGACCACGTGATAACCAATTTATTGTATCAGAAACACATTCTTCTCCGTCAACCTTTTGTTTGAACCAATGTGCGAAAGTTCTGTTATGCTCCCTGATTAACCTTTGTTCAGTCATTCGACTATTTTGTTTCCGTACAATTTCTTTATGGGCATTCATGTAATATTGAACTTCATCAACATTGTTCAAGATGTACAAGTGGACTTGTTGCAATTCATCAGCATCTATGCTCTTTACTGTTGCCCCGCGTCTACCCCCTTCTTGATCATGACGTTTAGGAAGGCCAATATGTCGTACATTTGACAAATAATGTTGACAAAATTCCATAGCTTCTTCAGAAACATATTTTTGAACAATAGATGCTTCAGGCCGATTGGGGTTCTTCACATACCCTTTTAGTATTTTCATAGTTCTTTCGATCGGGTACATCCACCGGAAATAGATAGGGCCACACAACTTTATCTCCCTCACTAGATGAACAACCAAGTGTACCATGTTATCAAAAAAGGACGGAAGAAAAAGCTTCTCAAGCTGGCATAAGATCATATATCCTTCATTTTCCAATTCCTCCAATCTTTCCGTGTCAATGACTTTACAATAAATGGCATTGAAGAAGAAACAAAGTCTAGTCAATATGTGTTGAAGATCATATTCGGCAATGGCTCGAATAGCTACTGGGAGTAGTTGTTGCATTAAGACATGACAATCATGAGACTTTAACCTTATTAACTTCAAGTCTTTCATCGATACAAGCTTTTTAAAATTTGAAGAATACCCTGAGGGAACTTTAGCGCCATGTAAACACTCACAAAAGCTTCTTTTCTCAACCTTAGACAAAGTATGAGCAGCTGGAGGACAAAAAGTTCTATTACCGTATGGCCTTGGATGTAAATCTTCTCGTATTCCTATTTCTTGCAAGTCTAATCTTGCCTTCACGCCATCCTTAGAACTTCCTTGTATGTTGAGCAGTGTCCCAACAATACTATCACATACGTTCTTCTCCACATGCATGAAATCAATACAGTGTCTGATGTCAAGATTGCGCCAATATGGAAGATCGAAGAAGACGGACCTTTTTTTCCATATATTTTTCTCATTTCTACTCTTTGATGACTTACCAAACATAGTATTGATATATTTCACCTTTTCATAAATTTCCTCCCCAGTCAATGCCTCTGGCACATCTTCAAACTCTTGGCCACCGAAAAAAGCTTTTTTTAATCTACGATAAGGGTGGCTTCGTCTTAGAAATCGCCTATGGCCAAGGTAAACCGTCTTTCTTCCATGTTGAAGTTGATAGTAGCATGTGCCTTCTTCACATATCGGACAAGCTTTGTGGCCTTTAACGCTATATCCTGACAAGTTCCCATATGCAGGGAAGTCATTTATAGTACAAAAGATCATTGCTCGCATATTAAAAGTCTCCTTCTTGTTCGCATCAAAAACATCGACACCTTTATCCCACAACTCTTTCAAGTCTTCGATCAAGGGTTCTAGATAAACATCTATGTCATTTCCGGGTTGCTTTGGTCCCGAAATCAACATAGACAACATAATGTACTTTCGTTTCATACATAACAAAGGAGATAAGTTGTAAATTACCAACAGAACAGGCCATGAACTATGTATACTGCTTAGGCTATCATAAGGATTCATACCATCTGTGCTAAGCCCAAGTCTGAGATTCCTAGGTTCTTCACCGAAGGTAGGAAATAATTGATCGATTTTCTGCCATTGAGAAGAATCAGCTGGATGTCGAAGCTTTCCATCAGAAATCCGCTCATCTGCATGCCATCTCAAATTTTTGGCATCAATTTCATTAGCAAACAGGCACTTGAACCTTGGAATGATTGGAAGATACCACAACACTTTTGCAGGGCCCTTATTTGATTTATACCTCGGAGTTTCACATATCGGACATTGCTCCTTCTCTTCATGATCTTTTCTATACAATATGCAATCATTAAGGCAAGCATGGATCTTTTTATACTTCATCCCTAGTGGACACAGTATTTTCTTAGCATCATAGTATCGACAAGGCAACACATTATCATCAGGAAGCATATCTTTAAAGGCCTCAAGCGTTTCTGAAAAACTCTTATCGCTCCATCCATGCCGTGCTTTCAAGCTTACCAATTTCAATACAGCATTCAGCAATTGGTATTTTTTACACCCCGGGTATAGCGGCTTCTCAGCATCACTGCACATATTACCATATGCATGTGATTGTTCAAAAGCCTCTTCTCCTACATCACGAATAATATCCTCTATCCGATCATCCATATCCGTGTCATTATCATCACAAGTCACTTCCCGCTGTTGAGATGCACTTGGCATTTCTAATTGTTCACCATGCCATACCCATACTACATACGTCTTACAAAACCCTTCACAAGTTAAATGTGTATATATATCTGCAGCACTTAGTCGCTTCTCATTCAAACATTTTACACAAGGGCAATAAAACATCCCACTATCATCATCGGCATTTCTTTTTGCAAAGTCTAAAAAACCCTTGACCCCAACATCATATTCAACACTCGTCCGTTTAGCTTGTATCCAACTACGATCCATATATTGCAACACCTTTTTTTTGTTTTGTTCTTTTTCCCTGGAAAAGGTAGGAGAATGATGAGAGCATGCAATCATGACACCCAAGTACATAGTGTAACTAGAATTAAACAAAGAAGATCGTGATTTAGAGTAGCGTGTGAGGAAAAAATGGAATGAGGGAAAGTGGAATGGAGAAGGAGTGACGGAATGAGGAATGGATGTGAAAAGAGGGAAGGAAAGAATGCGCAGAGAATTCAGAGAAGTGTTGATTAGGTGCGACTCCTACGAGGTTATCGACCTACTTCAAAATGAGATCCCAGATATGCATGAAGAATGGCAGCTGCTTACAGATATTAAAGCAATGTTGGAACGGAGCTGGAATGTAGAGTTCCAATATATTGACAGAGACGACAATAGTATGGCAGACTCGTTAGCCAAACGAGCACTGAGTTCTTCTCATGGGCTTCAAATTATGCCAGCAGATGCAATCTTCTCGGTTTTGCATACGAAAGACCCGGGCTAGCTTGCTAACCGGACTGGTCAATATAGTCTGTCCCCTTTTACACTGAATGTCTTTTCCAGCCACTATAGAGGATGCTAATCCTCCTAAGAATTCTCATCTTATTCATATGCAATTAAATGACTCTAAATGTTATGGTTTGGTAACAATTATTCCTGAGGATCAACTACTCATTTCGGCGCTTGGTCACATGCTCAATTTGAATTCAGAAGAATATTAGTCAAAAATCCTGAGGAAGGAAGATTATCTTTTAAAGCATAGACTTCCTCTTTATCCAGAATGATTGGAAAGGGTTTAGTAATCATCTTGGGTTGATTAGTTCTTTGTAAACATTGATTCTTGACTAAAAAAGATTCCTCATTTTGTTTACGGTTTAGCTTTCTATCATTTTGTTCCCTATAAATAGGATAAAAATCTTTAACAAAATTCTCCTATAATTAAAAAGAAAAGGAAATAAATTAAATAATATGTATGGGCGTGTGACTAGCTTGGTCCAGGGGCATCTCAACAATTTCACATATCTTTCGAGTTTCAGCACCTAAATAAATAAATATAGAAAATGACGAGGTTCTAGGAATAATAAAATAAGATTAACTTGAGAGCTGTAATATAAAAAAAAACCACTAGAATCTAAATGGAGCGGTAAATAATTGGTTATGAATAAAAGAAGAATACACAACACAGTCTTAATTAATTATTACCTGTATGTGGAATATTAAGAACTCTTTGTATTTCTTGCTTCCTTGGATCAACAATCTCATGAGCCTTTGATTCTGCTACATGCTTCTCAAAGATTAATGCTCTGCTAGTACCCACACTCTTTTGATACGTTGGACTACTTTGTATAATACTTGAAGATTCTATGTAATCACCTTCAAATGTCAAAAGACAAGAAGTCATATGAGGCCTTCTTTCACTGGTATATTTGAGTTGGCATAGTAGAAGGATATGGTAGTTAATTAAGCAAAAGAAGACAACAACCGAAATATGAGCTAGCTACATGCATTTAGAACAAAAATGCGACAATATCTCAACGAAGGTAAAAATTTCCTCCATTCCCTCAAAAGCTTCAATTCAATCCAATCTTTGGTGTGTAGAGCGGAGACTTCCTAAATTGTCTCGCATGACCCACAGTTTTTGGCCCACATAACATTATACTGTTTCAAAATTCACACAAAAGTAAACATATATGGCTTCCAATATTCAGTCATGAGAAAACAGTTCAAGGCTTTGAATGCAAAAACTTTGGGAGCAAAATAACATATTTGCACCTTTGAAGATAACAAATTACTCCCTCCGGTCCTCAATATTGAATCTATGAACTCCCCCCTCTATCTCAGAGGATTTCATGCCAGTATATAAAAAAAAACACCAAACGAACACACCAACTGGAATTCCAAATCTGGAGGCAACTTTCCAAAATTCCTTCTATATAGTAATTATGTAGAGGGGTAAATCTGCTTCATAACCGGCATTAGAGCTACTAAAAATCTAGCCGACCTTATCATTTTAACAGACATAGGTGACAGGTCAACACCTGGTCCCCTGAACATCTTTGCAAATTCATAAAAACCAGTGTCTGATATCAAAGACTTCGGTTTAGAAATCTTGACACCAAGATAAGGAATAAGACAATATTTCTATGATGTCCTTTTGATATAAAAATTTCTACAATCTACAGAGAGGGAATAGGACCTCCCCTGGATTTCGATTTCCTTCTTACTGTAGTTCTTGGAATTTTTTCTTCCATTCTTCTAAGCATTCAGTCTCTCCCATTGTTGTAAGTGAGGACGAGAAAGCATACCTTAAACAAGACGATGAAGACGAAGACCTCCTTGAGTCGCGACGGACGGAGCTCAAAAACCAGAAGCAAACGATGACGGCGACCCAACAGCGACAACCATGAGCGGCGACCCAACAGCAACAACCATGAGCAGCGACCGGCCGGATTCGATTGTTCCAAAGATCAGGTAACGGATGGCGAGTTGAGCACTGAGAATTGAAGAGAAATGATTGGGATGAAAGAAGCCAAGACTCGATTTCAGAAATGGAGAGGGCGCGCACGGAGCTGGGTTAAAATTTGGGGAAATATTTAAGACCGGTTAAGTAGATTAACCGGTCTAAAATCAGCTTTTAAGACCGGTTGTCTAACAACCGGTCTTAAAATCCACTTTTAAGACCGGTTGTTAGAGAACCGGTCTTAAAATGCTTCATTTTAGACCGGTTCTCTAGTAACCGGTCTTAAAAAGATTAATTTTAAGACCGGTTGTTAGAGAACCGGTCTTAAAAAGCTTCATTTTAGACCGATTCTCTAGTAACCGGTCTTAAAAAGATTAATTTTTAGACCGGTTATTATAATAACCGGTCTAAAAATTAATCTTTTAAGACCGGTTGGTGTACAACCGGTCTAAATTGTATTTTTTAGACCGGTTATTAGAATAACCGGTCTCCCAAACTCTTTATAATTACGTAAATGCCACCACGCATTTCTTTTAGACGTCATTTACTCCAACCGGTTTAAATGTGCCGGTCTAAATCACCTTTTTTGTACTAGTGTATGTTTTTTTAAAAAAAAAAATTTAGGGTGATATTGATCTAACAAAAATTTCTTAATGCTCACAAATCATAAGCAAAAAACTTTCTAACTAAAATTGGACTTTAACCCTATATAATATGTATGAACAACATCCTACAATGATCGCCGGCACATTGGTCCGTTGATAGATGGTAGAATGACATTATCACGAGGGATTGAGGGAGATGGGGAGAGAGAGTGTTGAATAATGGAAAAAAAACGGAGAGAGGAGGTAATCTAAAATAGTAAGGTTTTTTTTTTTTTTTTTGATCAATTAAAATAGTAAGGTTATGGCAAATAAAATCCTAAAATTGTGAAGTTAACAAAATTTTGTGATGACTACCCAAATAAGAGCTTCAGAATTTTTTTTTTAAAAAAAAAAAACCGGAGAAGAAGAAAAAAGTTTGGATGCCGTCCCAACATGGAAGAAGGAATATGAAGGAAGCAGTTTCTTGTGGTTTTTTTTTTTTTTTGGTTATTGGTCTGTATAATAGGCAGCTTCTAATGGCTCATTCTGTTTCGGTCCAATTCACAGATAGCCCATCCCTCCCTCCCTCCCTCCCTCCCTCCCTCTCATTTTTCATAGATGCTTGTTAATTGGCATCACAATGGAGGGTTGCAAACTGACTTTTGACGATGAAAAACCTGTGTCAGGCACTTTATACATATTTGGAACAGTACTTGTCAAAAGTCACTTTTAACACCCAACCAACTTTTTATTTAGAAAAAGGTTTAAGGGTGTGTTCTTATTAGTTTTTGGAGAATAGCTTCTGGAGAAAAAATAGAGAATAGCTTTTGGAGAATAGATTATAGGAAAAAAGTGATTTTGAGGTAATGAGAGTGTTTGGATGTTATGATCAAAATAGCTTTTTTCATGGTCAAATTACTAAAAAGGACATTTACTTTTGTGATAATTACATATAAAGGATAAAATTATATTTTATGTATTATTTAAGGGTTAAGGTCCAAATTTAACAGTTAAGTTTTTTCTGAGGGCCGTCTGATATAAATAAGTTCTGGAAGATGCAAAAATAATAAGAAAAAATTAAAAATGATGTAAATTTAACAAAACCGTTAAATTTGACCTAACGGCGTTAAATTATAAAAGAAGAAAACCCCTGACGGCATTAAAAATGATACATCTTAACCCATTATTTAATATTAAATTTCATAATTAATACAAAAAATGAAATAAATTTGTCTATATATAATTTTAATTAATTTAACTAATTTTTCTAATATAATCAAATTAGATAAATATATCTTATATTAAAAATAGGAGGGAGCACAAAAATTTTAAAATTAAAAAAAAACAGATGAGAGCGTACAGAGAGAACATCGAAATTAAAAAAAAAAAAAAAGATGAGAGAGGGAGAATGGCGTGGGGCCCACATGGAAAAAGAGGAAAAGAATAGATTATGCCAAAACCTTGGTTTTGACTGAAAAAGGGATTGTTGCATTTTCATGGGTGTTCGGCAGATTTTTTACAAAACCAAGGTTTTCACAAAAAAAGTGCTTTTCCAGTGGCATCCGAACACACACTTAAGTGAATTGAGTTTAGAAGGTTTATAAAAATTAAAACATGCCTCCAAGTTTAAAGAAAGCTTACAAAAGCACTTACAGATCATCCATAAATAAATTTCTCACATCAATAGAATTTGAACTCACAACCTTATAATTATAAATTAACCTACTAATCAACTGGACCAAGTTTTATTGATGCACCCAACTAACTTTAAAAGTAAAGCTACTTTTTCTTATTTATGCGACGCGTTATGATGTGTTAACTCACAGTAACATTTGATACACTTTTAAGTTTTAACGCATTTAGAGGAATAGTAACATGTGGCCAATACTAGAACATAGCGCTTGCTCCACAATAAAAGTTTCGTATATCAATCCATATGAGCGCCGTGGTATTTTTATTTGGGAAAATCCCTCAAAAAGCATTTGGAAATCATGAAAAAACAGATAAATGATCTGAATTTCTGAAATCCTGTAAAGCTGTTTTGGGACTGATCAAGGATTTTCAAATTCGAAAGAAATGACCAATTTATTCTTACTTATTTTTTTATTAAAATAATAATTATTCCACCGGCCGCCAGGCCGCCGCTCCGGAGGCCGGCCACCCGGCCTGTGGCTACCGACGGGGGCTCCGACTGGAATATTCCCTGGCTTTGGGAATAATTCCCAAAGTTATGGGGGGTGAGGGTTCGAACCCCCCACCAGTGGTCATGCAACTAGGCTAGCAAAACCTTTCAATATATGTAGTGTAAAAAAAAAAAAAATATATATATATATATATATATATAGTAACCTTTGATATTTAACTAAGCTAACCAATAAGTTCAGATAAGGAATTGGCAGATTGATAAAAGAAATTAACAAGTTTATATAAGGATTTCACAACTTTCATTTTTTAAGCAAAAATACATCTACTCTCTCAGACCATTCACTAGTTTAGATAAGGAATTCCCGAGTTCATGTGAGGAATTAACAAATTGAGATAAGGATTTCGTAACTTTTGTTTCAACCAAAAATTCACTTTCGCTCTCAACAATTCACAAGTTTAGATGAAGAATTCCCAACTTTAGATAATAAATTCACAACTTTTGTTTAAGTAAAAAATTCACTTGCACTTTCAGACCATTCACAAGTTTAGATATAGAATTAACAAATTTAGATAAATAAATGACAAGTTTCAATAAGGAATTCACAAGTTCATATATGAGATCAGGAATTCACAACTTTTTTGATTTACTTTTAGATTATGTTATATTAAAATTTTGTTGAACATTTTAATTTAATTTAATCTTAGTATTGTTTCTTTAAATTTTTTATTTAGCTTACAAAAGTTGAGACATTTTTTAAGAGGCCATATTCACCAATTTAAGGTAGATTTTTGTATTTGTTATACTTGAAATCAAACCCTCAACCAATTATTTAAGGAATAAGTTGATATTCATATTCATATGATTTAAGTAACACATTCTCTTATTCCTTAAATAATTAATAAGCTCAGATAAGGCTACGAATTTTTATCTAAGGTTGCGAATTCCTGAGCTTGTGAGATTATCTTTATCAGATAAGGTTATGAAAATAAGGTTGTGAATTCCTGATCTCATATATGAACTTGTAAATTCCTTATCGAAACTTGCAATTTATTTATCTAAATTTGATAATTCTATATCTAAACTTGTGAATGGTCTGAGAGCGCAAGTGAATCTTTTACTTAAACAAAAGTTGTAAATTCATTATCTCAAGTTGTTAATTTATTATCTAAAGTTGGGAATTCTTCATCTAAACTTGTGAATGGCTGAGAGCAAAAGTGAATTTTTTGTTGAAACAAAAGTTGCAAAATCCTTATCTCAATTTGTTAATTTCTCATATGAACTTGGGAATTCCTTATCTAAACTAGTGAATGGTTGTGAAATCCTTATATGAACTTATTAATTTCTTTTATCAATCTGTCAATTCCTTATCTGAATTTGTTGGTTAGCTTAGTTAAAAATCAAAAGTTACTATATATATATATTTTTTACATTATATATATTGAAAGACTTTGCTAGCCTAGTGGCCCACCCCCAACTTTGGGAATTATTCCCAAAGCCAGGAAATATTCTGTATATTCCATCAGAATATTCCTTGGCCAGAGCCCTAGCCGGGCGGCCCCCCGGAGCAGCGGCCGGTCGGCGGGGTTATTATTATTTTAATAAAAAAATAAGTAAGGGCAAATTAGTCATTTCCTTTGAATTTGAAAATCCCTTATCAGTTCCAAAGCACCTCTGCAGGATTTCAGAAATTCAGATCACCTATTTGTCTTTTCATGATTTCCAGGTGTTGTTTGGTACGTGGTACTGAATTTTAATGGATTGGAATTGAGATTAGGATTGGATTGAGACTGAGATTGATGCTTTAAAAATATGTTTGGTATGAAGTAATAGTTGGAGGGAATAATTTCATTTATTTTATTTAATAAATAGCCACTAATAATAAAAAGACGAAAATACCCATGCATAAGATAGAGAAACAGAATCAAGCCTGAAGTTGTTCTGCCGATGGTGATGATAAGTGAGAGCTTGAGATGAGAGTAGGGAGGAAGAAGCTACCACCGCCGGTTTCTCAAGTTGTTTTGCCGGAAATGGGGGCTAGAAATTTTCATGAACTTACCAAAAAGTGATTATAAGATTTGGCAAGATTAAAGAGAGAGGTGGTGGTGGTGAATGGTGGAGCGCAGAGGTCACAAAGGTGGTGCAAAGGTAGAGGAATGAAGACCAATGGTGAAGGTCGCCGAAAATTGGGGGCCAGAAACTGGAAATGTCACCGGAATTTGCAGAGAAATGCTGGGCTATCATAAAGAAGGGAGGAAGATGTTGTAATGATAATTTCCAATGGTAGAGCAACTTTTAGTAGAGAAAAGAAGAGTTGGTGTTAACGGTGGTTATTCAAAACAGAGGAAGGACGGAGATGAAGGTCGCCGGAGTTGGGGCCGGAGAAGTTGATGATCGGTGGCTATATTCTCTTCCAATGATGTCGGTGGTGGTTGTGAGGAGGACCGACGGTGGATAGAAAAGACATCGGTGGTGGTAGCTTCTTCCTCCCTACTCTCATCTCATGCATAAGGCGGTGAGGGCAACCGTGATGAAGGGCGACGATGGTATGCTTGAGAAGTTGAATGTCAATGGTTAAAGGAGAAAAAAAAAAAAAGGAGGGAGTGATTATGTGAGGGGGATTTAGGTTAAAGTCAAGGTTATTTTTGTCTTAAAATATTTTAATCAATAATATTTTTGTCTTCATAATTTTGCAATCCCGGGATTCAAAACATAATACCAAGGGGAGGTGACTTTGCAGCAATCCCACTTTCGTGATACCCCCAATCCCTGGTTACCCATAGTCCCTCATATCAAACGACATATTCTGACTCAATCCTTGATCTAATCTCACTCCCTACCCTCAAGTACCACTTACCAAACCAGGCCTTAGAGCTATTTGGTACAAGGGGAAGCTAGGAGGGGGTAAGTGAGGGACCTGAAATTTTTTTGAATTTGATTTTTAAAAAAAGTTAGAGAAGTGAGATTAAAATTTTTTAATTATTTTATCTTATATTTTCTTTTTATGAAAATTTTATAAAACCTACTTCTCTGATTTTTTTTTTTTTTAAAAATTCAACTCAAAAATTTTTTATTCTCCCCTCCCCTCTAAATCCCTTCTACCTAACAGAAGTTTAATTTAAAAGTGAGGTTATGAATTCAAACTTTTGAAAAAGAAAAAATGAGTACCTAGTTTTATTAATGTTATAGTGTCTATTTGGAAAACAATCAAACTATGATTTTAAAAGTTTTTTTTCAAAGAGACAAAATATTTCTCATATACTTACTGTATGAATAAATAGTAAAACCTCTTCTTAAAAGTTCAAATAAAAAACTGCGGAACATGATGGAATAAATCAAATGGGACCTTTTTATTCCGATCTTTTCACTGAACAGTATCATTTTCTTTTTCAACAATATAATTATGCTTTCGCTTACTTTAAAATTGATTAGACAAAGCGCTCATAAAAAGATCCAATCACAAACAAAAGTCTCTTGCTTTTCTCTTCTTCCTTCCATATTGAATTCCCCTTATGATTCCTTCAGTTTATAAACTTATCAAAGTTTCTTCCTCCATTACAATAACTTCAAGCGGTCTAAATTAGACATCACATCTAAGTTTTATTTTTTTTCCCTTTTGAAGATGGCCATGGAAAACAAATCAATGTGATGAAATTTGGACCGGCCATTAAAGCACTTGAAACATAAGTTCAAGGCTCAATTGTTGGACAAGGACAATGGTCAAGCTCTGATTTGACATATTGCCAATAAATTAATATATTTTGAACGGTTAAGATGCAATTAATTAAGGAAATGTAAGAATTAATAATAATCATTAATTATGTAATATGATTGATTAGAATTAGATATATTATTTCTGTAGCATGCATCATGTTTTTGAGGAAATTAGGAAATAAAGGTAATTAAGAAATTTAAGAAACAATCAAATAATTTATAAATTTGATTTATTAATCAATCAACTATGGACAAACGTAAATTAAGGAAATCAGAAAATATTATGAAATAATCATTAATTACGTGTATTGATTGATTGGTGGATCTGATTCGACCTGTTTTTCATTAAGCTAAGGGTCAAGGATCTAGTTAATTGATTGATAGTTCATTGATAATAAGTAGTTCCATGTTATATTGTGAATTTACATCACATGCTAGCCCATGTTATTTGAGACTCTTGCAAGCTCATCAGACCATGTGCGCCTCAAGTTCTCATCACCAGGCTAGCTTGGCTTCTTGATGCCATTTATATTCTCTTTTCCTAAAAGGTATATAGATGGATAGATAGATACACTGTGAAAGCTTATGGTTCAGAGAGCCACAAACACAGAGAGAGAGGGAGGGAGGGAGGGAGGGAGAGAGGGAGATGAGAAGATGATGGAGCAGTACTTGAGGTGGGCTCAGGCTTTGGCTACTGCGTGGGGCTTCATGTTGTTGATTGGCCTCATATGCTGTTGCCTCACCACCAAACCTCAACACGATCACGACCTCGACTCAGGCAACGGCGGCTTCACCTGTGACGGCGGTGGCCATGGCTGTGTTTGATCCATCTTCCTCCATCGTCATTCCACACAAAACTAAATCACATTCATATTTCATCTTTGAGTTCAGGTCATAAGCTTGCTGTATATATAGAATCTTATTGAATTCAATTTTTGTTGGTTTATTTGTGAATATAGGAAGTATAGATGAGCGAGTAGAATCAATATCTTTGTGATTATATATATATAGTTTGATTCTAGATTTGAACTTTCAAGGCATTTTTGTTTATCAGTGTCCTTTAATGCTAGCTAGTTGTGGTTTGATCTTTTGTTGTTTGATTTCCCTTCGAAGTTTAACAAAAGAAACGAGCTGGAAAATTGCGATCTCTGCAATACGTTTGCTTTTGGAGCATGCCCTTCTCTTTCTCTGGCCGACCAGCTTTTGCAGAAAGTGAATGTTGGATTATTTTACAGCCAAACATAACTTTTCACCCAAACAGAATAATGTAATGGTAGGCTAAGTTGCCACTGAACTTTGCCTTTCCTTCTCTTCCGCTAACTATCTCTCTTTTTATTTTAAAGCGCATAATCATAGTTAGTCCCTTGTCAATGTAAACCAAAAAAAAAAAATCACTTAAAGTAACCATAAAAATTGGTCACATAGCAGCACAATTCCATTTCGCTTGGTTAGAAAATAATAAAAAAACAAAATACAAAAATATGAGCTATTTGGATACCATATGACATAAATAATATAACAAAAGACCCCTAATAGTAATAATTAAAAGTTAAATATGATATGTTGTTAATAGTTTATATATTAAAATTTAGGTTTTAATATTTATTTTTAAATAAAAGTTGAAGGAATAAAATACATATTTGAAGGAATTAGTAATCAATTGCGTTTTATTTTCCATGGACAATAAATATCCTTATATAAGTTCTCATAACACCATTCAAATGTGTACGTTCGAAAGAGTAAAAAAGAGGGGGAGAAAAAAGAATCGGTGAAGTTGAAGCATTCTATTTCGACAGCCAATTTTGAATATGAAAGTCTTTCAGTGGGCTAAACAATGCTTGGCGTAAAACGACCAGTCTTTGTCAGTTTCATTGAACCATCACAAAGCTGTTATCTCTATAAATTATAGGAATGTGAGATTTTTCAAAATTCAAAAACCGCTTAAAGCACAAGTTATGCATGGCCCATGGTCTTTGTCTTCATCGAAAGAAGATGAACGTGAGATTTTTCAAGATTCAAAAACCGCTTGAAGAACAAAACCGTGACTTTAAAAGTTATTTTTCTTAAATTAAAACAAAACACATCTTATATACTTATCTTATAAATTATAAAAACACTTTTAAAAAGCTATTAAAACAAGCAGGCACTAAAACCAAAGAAAACTAATAAAGTGTTTGTCTCCGTTTTCTGTTTTTTTTTCAAAATATTTATACAAAAAATTTTTTAAAACTAAATTTTGAAAATAAGAAAACAATTTGTTTGGATAGTTGGTTTTTAAATAAAAATCTGTTTTTAAAGTGACGTGAAAACGATGACTGTCGCTAATGGTGCCATGGCGTCGCCAATGACGGGGTGGTAGCTGTTGGAGATAGTGGTGTGTTGTTGATACTCAATAGTGAATAAATAAAGGCCTCAAAAATAAGAAATAAAAACACAAAAAGAAGAAAACACTTGAAAAGTATTTTTATTTTTAAGTTTTTAAAAACAACTTTCTGAAAACATTTTTCCAAACAAGTTTTACAATTTTTCGTTTTTAATCTTGATTTTTCATGATGCCACCAGCGGATCTGGAGGAGAGGACGGTGGAGACAGTGGTGGAGATGGTGGAGACTGATGGATTTATGCAATGAATATTATAAGAGTGAATGATATGGGTTCCTACAAGGAAAAAAAAACAGAAACTTATTACGTCACTCGTTTTCTAATACGATCAAAGCGATCAAGAATCATATCTCCAGACGTGACCATGTCAAGCTAACGGCATATTTATAAATGTTCCAATACTTCCACTTATGTTTGAAGATGAAAAAGATATACTTTACAGGAAAAAAAAAAAAAAGATTCTTGATACTTTACACTCTGTTGTGATCTCTGCAATTATTGGCAGCCTTTCCCAAACGGTTCAATCTCAGGTGAAACGCAGCCACACCTAGAACAATATTCATAACAGCAAAGATGCAAGGTTTTGTAATCAGCATCTAAATTACAGAAATGTAAAGTTGGCATATAGAAGCGAAAACGTTGCTATTTGTTAAACTTGAGTACTCCCTCCATCCTTAATATCATATCTAGTTTGAAGTAGATCTTACATTAAAAACGGGAAGGTTATGTAAGAAGCAAAAAGTCGCGCAATTATACCCATAAACATGCCAACAAAGGATCACGGGCCCACACTCCAATTTGAGATGCAGGAGCTTGTCAGTGGACTCGAATAAATGAAGTAAATTTCTATACCAATACTATCCTTCCTAAAAGGAATTCAAAACATTGACCACCATTCAATCAACTAAGCTTTGAAAATAAGAACACACTTGTAGCTATATATCACTGATAATATAAATTGTTGTCGCCATTTTACATGCTTAACATTTGTATAACTCGAAGTATTGTATCATCTATAAGGTTAAAAGAAAAAGGAAAATGACTGAAAAAGAACCTAGAAACAACAAAATCCCAAATCAGGTATTCTCATAAAATGAGTTGTGAATTGCTTGTTAAGAATAGTCATTACTGTATCAATTCTAACCAACAAACCGGATTTGGGATTTTTAAGTTCTTTTTCTGTCATTTTCTCGAAAATAAAAAAGTCTTGTATCATCTAAAAATATGATAATTTACAATATCTGAGACCAAACTTTCTAGATAATATACATCTTAAAATACAACATACCCGTTCTATAAATTAAAAGATACACTGTTTTTCAGTCATTTGTCATTTATGGATGAAGTTGTACTTCATATACTCAGCACCCGAAGCCAAAGCTACTATATCACGACTAAATGCAAATGTCAAGGCAGAAAGAACTCATCCAGAACATACCATTCAAGCTACAGCTCACTGTAATTGCGCCAAACTGCACGAAATTCTTCACGGAATGTGTTTAGGCGTGCTTTCAAGTTAGGTGTTCTAAAGCTTGCGTGCATGATGGTAGCTGAACAGAGAGAGTGAACAACCTTTAAAAAAAGAACATATATGCTAACAGGATAAGATTAAAGATTGAAATTTCAAGAATGTAATGTACCAAGAAGACCAATAGCAAGTGCCCATAGAACCATTAGGAGACCGCAAGAAAAAAACCATAGGATAAAGCTTGCTGTGAAAAGAAAGGGTTGGGGAAGAATTAGTAAAGCTGACATCAGACGGGTAAGTAAAGAGCAAAGATTGACAACAATTCCCAAAATAATCAATATGAGAAAATGGGTATTTGGTTCAAAAACTTCAATTACCAGAAGAAAATATCAAGACAAACACCCAACGAGGTTGACCGCATATATGTATTGCTCTCCTAGCAGACGGGCGTCCACGAATAACAGGCCTGCAGTTTGATCAACTATTGTAGACCAGCAATGGATGTTTTATAAAGATACTACAAACCAAACACACTCACGTATGAGAAGGTCTCATCTTGGCCGCCAAATGTGGCGAAAATTGCCGAACTGTCCGTGTTACTTTCTCACTGAAGGTGGCTGCAAAGCTGAAAGAAAAACCCAATTAGATCAAAGCACTGGAAATAGTAAAGACTAAAGACTAAAACAGTGGATAATGTACAACACATATTCATTATTGTTCATGTAACTGTAGTGCCTCTTCCCAGATAAAAGAATTAATTGTCTTATAGCACATGTCAATGCCCCAATGCAATAAGATATTTTAAAGATAAAATTGAAACACAATGCCAGAGTGGCTAAGACATAATTATTTAGGTGAGTTCCCCAGTGCTTTTCCAAGTTGTTTCCCAATGTTTTCAAGTGCTAAAAATTCTAGAATCAAATTCAGGAAAAAAACAAAAAAGTAATCATCATCCAATGTTTCATAATTTGATGCATGATCAGGTTTGGTCTTGCAAAGAGTTACCTACATAATACTTTTCCTGTGCCCATTGCATCAAGAAAGAGAAAAGGACGATTGCATTCATTAAAATATCATACAGACGATGTTTGTAAGAACAGTAAAATTCAACCAATGAAGTCATTTGATATAGAAAGGGAAGCGGATATATTGCGCACCTGTCATTTAGAAAAGCTAGACTTAGTGCTGTAAGTAATGCAGCTACTATAGCAATCGGTCTCCAAAGAAATCCCAATACTAAAAATCAAAATGTGAGTGTTGAGACAGGAAGTCATTTATCAATTGGGGAAATCAAAAAACAATATCAACATGTTTAACTTACCGAGAACAGAAACAATCAACATGAAGTAGTTGGTCCGGTAACTGCAAATGCAAGCAAAACCATATATACTATTTATTAGACAATTAATAAAAATATAAATTCGAATTATATGTTTGGACTGTATTGAAATCACATAACAAAACGATCCCTGAACGGTGGGTGGGGAATGCAGAGGAAGAAAAGCGTAACCCAGTTTGGCTCTGGCTAGTTATTCATCTCAAACAAAAAACATTTTTTCAGTATATGCATAATCCTAATCGAATATTTTGTTCATATATCCCCAAATACTACCCATAACTCACTCCAGCCAACCTAGGTGGCAAAATTAGAAGTGTCCAATATTAACTAGAAAAATAGGATAACAAAAAAAATCAAACCAAGAAGAAAATGATGCAAGCAGATATCACGTGATCAACTCCGTGGGAAACAATAACTCTATTTTCTAGCTGTACTAAGCTTATGCATCACTAAATCCATTAAAGCTAACAATCAAACTGGAATTACGAGATTTCATTTCTTCCATGGACTCATATCAAATTTCAAAAACACTTCCTTTAAACTTGTAAAGATAAATGAGCATGTCAGGAAAATCAACAACGTCAAAAAATATGTTGCATGATGACGCCAAATTGGGGATTCCGCTAAAACTTCGAAAAGAACAAAACTACAAGATTTCGGTAGCAGGAATGATAAATCGATTAATCATAGAATTACGTTACACACACACACACACACAAAGCACATACAAGGATTAACCGAAACTATTGTGAAGTGCAGAGTTATGGAAGAAGAGGATATTACTAGTAGAGATTGCATTTGAGGCGGCTGTTCCATCTAGAGTAGGATTTAGGTACGGTGAATCTCGAGAAGAATTCGGACAGAGGGCGAGGAGGGGACGACCAATCCACTTCACGAAGTGCGTCGATCAAATCTTCAGCTGTTACGTTTCCCCAATCCATGTCTGCAAAACCCTAGGAAGAAAATCCGAATGGAGAACGAAGGAAAATGGTATGGTAACTGAAATTTGAGGTAAAGAATGGAAGTTGACGAAGAATTGCGTCAGCAACCAAGTAATCGATTTAACGAAAATGATTGAATATTGGGGTCTGGGTGTAGTGTACGATAATTAATATATGGTTAGCAGGTAAAGGAAAGGAAGCCGCGTCAAGTATGGCTGTATGCCTTCGTTCTTAAGCACTTGATTGAGAATTGCCTTTTGTTTTGGGAAAATTTTAAAAAGTGATAAGAAAAATATAAGAAAAGTAGTTTTGGGTAAAATTAACAATAAAATAAATTTAAAATATAAATTGAGTAAAGATAAAAAATTTTGTGAAGGGTTAATATATATTTCACAATTTAAAAAATAAAAATAAATTAATTATGAGATATCTCAATAATTTGTACAAAGATCATACTTGCATCCAGTTCCTTATATCCATTATATTAAATTCTTCAATCACACATGATTATATGTCCTATTTTTTTACGGTTTTATAGTTAAATGATAATAATTAAAAAATAGAACACATATTCAGATATAATTAAAGAAATTGACGAAATAGATATAAGAAACTTGAAATAAATATTTTTCTTTTTATAATTGTTTTACAACTTTAACTTTGTAAGATATATATACATTTCATGCATATTTTCACTTATTATTTTCATGCTTATAATGTACAAGTATGCATAAGTTGACCAAAAAAAAAGAATGAATAAGATATAGTTTAGAAATATATACTAGTATTATTTAAGTGAAGGTGAACAAAGAAACAATATTTAACTTTTTAAAAGATAGAAATGAACCCATTGTTAGTTTTGATTAGTTTAAAAATGTGAAAGGATGAGCGTAGGGGTGAGCAAAACCAAACCAAAACCGAAGACCAAATCGAATCAAATCAATTTTGATCTTTTCAGTTTGATTTTTTCGGTGTTCGGTGCATGTTCGGTTTTTTTGTCCAATTTTATTCAGTTTTTCGGTTTGGTTCGGTTTTTTAAAAAAAAAAATTGGTTTAAACCGAAAATATTAAAATAGTATACCACCACCGAAAAACCGGATGCAAGACAAAGAATGATATATCATTTGATATTCATTTTTTTGAACTTTTGTTATGCTTTCTTTGGATTAAGTAATGTTGAATACAATTATTCTGCATCTCTAAAAAACCTTCCTATTTTTGGTTCCATTATTGGAGTATTGAGTACTCCAAACTATATTGATCATATATGTAATATGTTGTTTATACTTTATTTTATATAATCTTTCTTTGGATTTTGATGAGGTTATTCAATTTTATCATTTGTATTAATTTTTGCTGGTTGAAAATTCAGATATTTGAAGTAAAAAATGAAGGCTAAAAAAATTTCGGTTTTTTCTTACAAAACTGAAACCAAACCGAATAATTTTGGTTATTTCTGTTCGGTTATTTTGATTGTTCGGTTTCGGTTCAGTTTCAGAATTTCCTTCTTTCGGTAGTTCGGTTTTTACTGAAAACTGAACCGAAAAACCGATGCTCACCGCTACATGAGCGACCCATAAATTTGATGCTTCTCAAGCCAACAAGTGATATCATAGCCTAATTTTTTAAAGATTTTTGTAAGAAAATTGAGATAGATGATGAGCAAAGATATATACCTTTTTAAGTTTGGATAAAAGTCATAAAGTATATTGTAATTTATATTTGGATTGATTGACAAAAAAAATTATGTTTGGATTGGTTTTATATACAAAAGGTTATTAGGTCTTTCATAGTAATTTTATTTTTGGATTAATATAAATTTTAGTCCCTGAAGTTTGACTGAGTTTAGGTTTTGATCCCTGAAATTTCAAAGTGGTGGTTTTAGTCCCTATAATTTGGACCTTTAAAGGTGTTGGTCCTTGAAGATTTAAAATGATTTACTCATAGTTTTAACAGTGTTAAATCATCTTACGTGGCTCTAACACCGTCAAAAAAACTGATGTGTCATGCCTTATAGACAAATGATGTGGTAAATATAATATATAATAATATATTGTTGGGAAAATTCTAAAAAACTACACTCAAAATATAAAAAGGACAAATCAGTACATCGAAAATGAAAAAAGACGAATCAGGCGGGTGTTAGAAAAAATGAGGAATTTGTCTTTTTAAAATTTCGGCCAAATTACGAAAATGCCCTTCAGCCCTCAGTCGCAATAACAACATAGGAGTTGTTAATGGCGAGGTGAGTGTTGTTATTGGCCCTGAAACTTCTAAAGTGTGAAAGAAGAAATTGGAGTTGTTAATGTTGAATCCGGTGTTGTTAATTAAGAGATATGTGTTGTTATTGGTCCTGAAATTTGTTAATTGTAAAAGAAGAATTGCAGTTGTTAATACCGAATCCAAAGTTGTTAATTACGATGATCAAGGTGTTATTCTGAAGTGGGCATGAAGTGCTGAAGGGCATTTTCGTAATTTGGCCGAAATTTCAAAAGGCCAGATTCCTTCCTTTTTCTGATACCCGCCTGATTCATCTTTTCTCATTTTCGATGTACTGATTTATCCTTTTTATGTTTTGAGTGTAGTTTTTTAGAATTTTCCTATATTGTTTCCAAAAAAAAAAAAGGAACGGCAGGCACAAAACAAAACGAAACGCAGTAGCCATTGCGATAGATTTGCTAAACTGTCAATGTAAAAGCGAAAGGAAAAGGGGAAGTTTTAGGTCCAAGCGGACCCACAACCGACGAAGTCCGATGTGGCTGTCAACGATAGCGCAAACACGAGAATAAGATAAAGAACATAACAGATTTAAAAAAAATCCTGTTTTTACCGTATGTTTCTGCACTACGATCAATAAGACAAAACACCCTGTGGTTCGTTTATTAAAAAAAGACTCTTCACGTGAAATCCAGCAAAAGCGTGCACAAAATCCCTTGGTACTAGATCCTTCACTGGATCTAGCAGTATCATCATTCCTCCATAAATTCTCAGCACTAATTCTCCACTATTCCTAATGGCTAAAACACTTGATATGCCTCCATAACGTCTTGTATCACAATGAAATACTTCACTCCATGAATCTTTAATCATCACCCAGATGCTAATAAATTTCTTCATCAACCTCTGAACAATAAGTATGAACCACTGCAAGTGAATCCTCTGCAGCCAAAATTGACAATTTGTAAGGAGACTCTCTCAGAGCTTCGGGTAACATCAATTTTCCAAATTCTTCTTCAACCAGGTCGAATGTTAAGATGAAATTATGAATCCTACCATTTCTTCTTTGGCTTATAACCCAATAAATTACACCATCTATAACCATCTGATTCTTCCACAATACTTGCATACACAGAAGAATTGGAGGAGCTTTACTAGTTATGTTCCTCCATGAACCAGTTGCTAGAGAATAAACCTCAACTTGAGGAGTTTCTTCTCTGCTGTTAATTGTGGAAACCAGTCTAACTACCTTGAAATCCTTGGCCTCTGCATCAAAACCAAATCCAAAGAAAACCCTGTTCCTTCTATGGTCAGGGTCAGCAAATCTGAAACTTACACTGGGTTTTGGAAGCACCAAATATTTCCTAATACATGGGTTCCAAATAATGAGATCTGAAGTATCTAATACAGAATAATCAGCGAGCCATACCAGTCCATTGCAAGTTCCAACCACCTCCTTGTGCTCACTCGTAAACAGAGGAATAACAGAGGATTTTAAAACAGGTCATTATTCCTTACCTTTCAAACACGAGAATGACGACGGCACTCAACCTGTGATCTTCACTCCACCGTCGACGACAGCGCTCACCCGTCCGGCGACGGCCACATCGGACTTCGTCGGTTGTGGGTCCGCTTTGACGTAAAACTTCCCCCTTTCCTTTCGCTTTTACGTTGACAGTTTAGCAAATCTATCGCAATGGCTGCTGCGTTTCGGTTCGTTTTGTTTTGCGCCGACTGTTCTTTTTCTTTTTCCAAAATAATATATTATTATATATTATATTTACCACATCATCTGTCTATAAGGCATGACACATCAACTCTTTTGACGATATTAGAGTCACATAGGATGATTTAACGTCATTAAAACCATGAGTAAGTCATTTTAAATCTTCAGAGACCAACATCTTTAACTGTCCAAACTATAGGGACCAAAACCACCACTTTAAAACTTTAAGGACTAAAATCCAAACTCAGCAAAACTTCATTAACTAAAACTTACTTATATTAACCCTTTATTTTTTCTATTAAAGCAAGGTCTACGTGTCCTCTCTCCACCGTTGCACTAGTTTGTCATTTTTATTTTTTTGTCTTTCTTCATGTTTCCTCTCTTTCTCTCTCCATGATTGGACCAAAAGAACCTAAAAACCTATTTATGCCTTTATCCCATAATTATGGATGTGTTTGGATTGATAATTGGATAAATGACTTATTTTTATTTTGACTTATGGAATCTTAAAATTGGAAAAAAGTAAGATTGGGTAAAATGATAAGTGTTTGGATTGACGATTGGATAAATAACTTATGTAAAAGTGAATGATATTTGGTTTGGCTTTTGCATAAGTGAATTTTATATTATTTAAGAGAAAAAATTGTAAAAAGTATGAAAAATGAAAAAATGAAGGGATAATTGTGAAAAAAAGACCTCATTGACAACTTAATTGCCAGATTGGACCTGAGAAGGTATCTACATACGGAGAGACTTTTTCACAATTTTCTCAAAAATTAACTTTGAAAATTTGGTAATGGTACAATTTTAAATAAAATTATATCAAACTCTAATTTAAATTGGTACACTCCAAAAGTCTTTTCTATTGTGCACCTCAAGCTTAAATTTTATAAATTATATCAAACTCTAATTTAAATATTAAATCCTAACTCATATTTTCATATAGCTCAAAATTTAACGAGATAAATTGATTAAAACCTCAATAATACCTCCAATAATCCAAATAAATTATTTAAACTAAATTTAATCGGTAAAAACACCATATAGAAACTAATTTATGACATGTTTATAAAAAAAATTGATTATAAAATCATAAAACAACTAAATAATAAATCTAAACTAATTAAAATTAATTATTAATTATTCTCTACATTTCTACAGTTAATATTGACAAAACTCAAAACTTGCCTAAACTCTTATCCTAAAGTATTCTCTAATTAGTAGAAGATTACTTTCTAAAAAAAGAGAAAATTATTTAAAATATTTTTCATAAAAAAAATTTTGTGATTAGAAGTGATTTTGAATACCTTATTGATCCCCAAAGATATGAAAATACTCCTCAAAACAGAAGTCAACGCTTTCATAAGCTCCAATTCATAGCTTATTTGCATCGGAGCTTTTCCTGACTTTTTTCTACCAGTCTACCGTCGAACCAAACACCCACTTTATGTAAAATTACTATGTAAGGCCAATTGGCCCATTCAATCCTTGATTGAGCTATCAAACGGTAAAACAAACATACGCTATACCAAAAGCAAGATCACTCCAAAGCTGGCCTACGAGAAAAGATAGTTGCAGCTTAAAATGGTTTTTTGGACAAAATAGGTTAAATTGGGGTTATGAAAAGTGATGCCAAACACACACATACTTATTTCTTAAGTCAAATTTGAACATGTGATATGTGGGAGGTTTCCAGCCTCAACGCCAACATGATACTTGAATATTCACACACACATACTTGGATTTTCTTATAAAAAGCATAGTTTTTATTTTAGTCCTTAATTTTGTGTTTATATATGGTAGGGTTCAAATGTCAAATATTTGGAATCTATATATGATAGATGAAAGAGGGAATGATTGGGTAGACTCACAAAGCTATTTGTATCCTAATAAAACGCAAATAAAAAATAGCAAAAAGAGCAAACCTTTGACAAAATGGAGAACAAACATGCAGCAGCCTGATCATCAATTTTAAACAAACTTAAAGTCTTTTCTTCTAAATTTAGAATATGAATTCAAATATGATTCCTTTGAGACAACAACATTGTGAAAACTATGTTAACCTCCGTGGTTAAAATGTAAAGTCCTCGCTGTCAAACATATGAAAAACATGAATTAGAGGCTGATGCAACAAACCCTAACAATCAGGAAGAGGAGGAAGGTTGGGCACAAAGATTTGGAAGGAAGAAGACGAAGACGGGGAGGAATCATCAATGGCAAGTGAAAGCCATGATTCTTCAGCCCACCTTCCTCCTCCTTCCTCCTCCAACCAACTTGGAGGATGGAGGGCAGTCAAATACGTTCTTGGTGATGAAGTCAAACCCTACATTTGCCTTTTCATCACCATCATTCATGTTTCATCGTTATTCTAGTTTTTCATGTATTAATATATATGATGATCTTGTCATGAATTGGAATTGATAATTAAGGTTACAACAACGTTGGATGGAATTGAATGGAACAAGATTAATTAATTAATTTTTCTGTTATTGATTGTTATATATTGATATGAAGGGAACGAGACATTTGAGAAGTTAGCTGCGATGAGTTTGATAGCCAATTTGGTGGTATATCTGCATACACAATACAACTTAGACAACACATATTCTGCTGAAGTTTTCAGTATTTGGTCTGGTTTTAGCAATTTTCTCCCTCTTCTTGGTGCTTATCTTGCTGATGCTTATCTGGGCAAGTACCGTATGCTCTTCTATGGCCTTATTTCATCCTTTCTGGTAAGTTTTAATTTTTTCTTAATCAGAAATCTAAATGTTTTATTCAACCTTATCTTCATTCTGAATTGAACTGCTATTTTTAGTAATTTTTCAAACACTACAGCATTTTTTCATCAATAGTTTTACATGATATTTATAGCATATAAGAGCATAATTAGAGGCATGAATCCTCTCCATTGGTCTCCTAGATGAGTGCAGCCTCAATTTAGAAAAGAAAAAATATTTATAAAAACAATACTCCCTTCTGTCTTTATAATAAACACCCCGGACATGTTTCATAATATAACATGTTTTTTCTAAAGTATTAATTTTTTTCCACTCACTAACTCTAAGCAGTTATAAAATTTCCTCACTAAGAAACCAAACCCCTCTCTAATGATTTTCATTGAGGGTAATTTTGATATTTTACCAAAAACAAAACTAATTTTGATTAACTTGAATAATTTATGAAAAAGTAGTTATTAGGCACTTCTAAGAGGGATAAAAGAGTAATAAGTAAAGAATGCGTCACTACAGAGAATTACAAATAACTCTCTGCATATCCTTTAGTATGAATTAAAATGATCTTCTCAAGTTAGAAAGCTTGTAAATTTTATTTTTCTAAAAACAAATAAATACAAAGAAAAGAACTATGTCTTACAAATTTTCATTCAATTTGTCTCTTTCTCTTGCGAGAGCCAATTTAACTTTAAAGGGTCCAAATTACTCTTCATGTCATGTACAAACTTAGATACTCATGTTTCAAAATTGAAACTTAATGAACTGAAAATGACAGGGGTTGGCTTTAGTGTCACTGGGCGCAGGCATACCGTCCTTAAGACCTCCAAGCTGCACTAACCCCACTGACTGCATTCAGCCCACGGCCCTACAACTCGCTGTCCTTTTCATTGGGCTTGGGCTTCTGGCTGTGGGCTCTGGCGGGCTGAGGCCCTGCAACATTGCGTTCGGAGCAGACCAATTTGATGTGTCGACAGAGAAAGGACGGGCTCAACTAGAGAGTTTCTGCAACTGGTGGTACTTGTTGTTCACCCTCGCCCTCATCGTCGCCCTCACCCTCGTCGTTTATATTCAAACCAACGTAAGCTGGTTCTTAGGCTTCGCCATTCCCACCGCCTGCTTCGCCGTCGCCCTTGTTATTTTCCTTGTGGGTCGCAACACTTACATTCGATTGAAGCCCAGAGGCAGCGTCATTGTTGACCTACTAAAGGTAATGTTTCTTACTTCCATACCAACCACTTCCAACCTATTTCATATATATAAAGAAAAATCTTGAACTTATTAACTTTATCGTATCATTCAACAACTTTTAAATTTTATTCCTGTTTAATATACATTATGTCTCATAAAAAATAAAAGGTAAAATTATACTTTTATATGAAAGGTTTTTCTACATGTCTTATGAATAGAAAAAAAAAAAATTTCTTCTCTTCTTGCCTTATATATAAGATCAAAGGAGCATATAATAAGGACCGGAAGTACTATAAGGGAAAATCACTGAGGTCTCGGAAATAACGTATTTACCAACAAGTCATTATAACAAATGAAGAGCATGGACTATTAGTGATCATCAGCATCAAAACTTATGTTGCTCACTTGTTATAAGATTTTTTTATGATTATATTCCTTTTTTGATGTCCTAATGATTTTCTTTTCCCTTCTTATAACCATACATAATATGAAGAACTATTGGAAGTGGATTATATTAGTCCCTCTTAGTTCTAAATATATATAAGATATATTTGAAGTGTTAATCTTGATCCTATACGTATAAGATATATTTGTCATATTTATCAATATTTTCTTATAATGTACTCCCATTGATACTCCTCATAAATAATCAGTGAGGAGAGATAATGAGGAAATTAAAGAAGATAAATAAGGTGTTTTAAAAAAATGCATATCACATTAATTAATTTTATTAATTTTATCAAATTATATAAATACGTATTATATTAATATTAAGCTGGAGGGAGTAGATCATATTCATAGTCATGATGATTTTCTTTCAGGTGATAGTGGCAGCAATTAAAAAAAGGAAAGTGAACATAGGGACAGATTCTGAACTCTCCTATTACGACCCACCGCCGTCCGACGCAAACACGACCGTCGTTCGTACGGATAGGTTCTCATGTTTGGACAAAGCTTCTGTGATTGTAGAAGCTAATGAACTAAACGAAGAAGGAGAACCAAGAGATAGTTGGAGGCTATGTAGTGTAAAGCAAGTAGAAGAACTCAAAGCAATACTAAGAACCATGCCCGTTTGGGTCGCCGGAATATGCTGTTTCCTCTCTATGACTCAAACAGGTTCCTTTGGGATCCTTCAAGCCATTCAAATGCACAAATCAGTGGGACGTCATTTCAACATACCACCAGCTTGGTTAGGCTTAGTACCAATGATTGCACTTTCCATATGGATTTACATTTACGAGAAAATCTTCATCCCTTGGTCTCAAAAGGCCGTCGACGGAGGCAGAAGGTTGTCCATAGAATACAGGATTTTAATCGGAATTGTTTTCTCCATCATAGGCATGGTCGTTTCAGGGGTAGTAGAGGCAGAACGACGTGAAACGGCATTGAAAAACGCGTCGTTTGAGTCGCCGATGAGCATGTGGATGCTGGTCCCACAGTTTGCCCTGTCTGGTTTAACCGAAGCCTTCGCCGCCATCGCCATGATGGAGCTATTGACGTCGTATTGGCCGGAGAACATGAAGGCAATAGGTGGTGCAGTGTTCTTTTTGAGTTTGTCTATTTCGAATTATTTGACGACGATTCTTATTGAGGTGATCAAAGGAACGACGTCGTTTGAGGGAAAGACGCCATGGTTGGGTGGGAATGATTTGAACAAGAACAGGCTTGAGTATTATTACTATACCATTGCTGTTATTGGAGTGGTGAACATGTTTTATTATATTTTGTTTGCTCGTCATTTTCTGCAAAGTAAGGTGCTTCCGGTGAGGCCTGATGTTGCTGAACAATTAGACAATGAAGAGAGAGGAGCAAGATAAGAATCATCGGTTTGAAGCTAATTAATTAGGTCAGAAGATATTACAATAATGAAACATTTCAGTTCATCACAATTTGGCTCTCTTCATTCTTTCATGTCTTGTTAATTAGGGGCCACAAAAAGAAATCTTCTTCTTTTTTTTTTTTTGGGAGTGAAAGAAATCTCTTCTTGTTTTGTTCCTTGATGTTGTTATCTTTAAGCTCGTTTGGAATAGCTAATTTTTGGGTAATAAGTGCTTATAAATCGTTATTCACGGTATACGAGATAAGTAAGTGAGGGGAGTTTTATCTCGCTTTGCGTAATAAGCACTTATATTCAAAAAATAAGTGTTGCCAAACATATAGCATGTTTGGAAACACTTATATTTGAAAAACTCATCTCACATACTTACCTCGTATTCTGTGAATCACGATTTATAAGCACTTGTTGCCCAAAAATAAGTTATTCCAAACGAGCACATACACTTTGACGATCAGATCTCATGAGGAGGGATGAATTTATTTTTAAAAAAAAAATTCTGCTGTCATCTTGAGATTTGTGTATTAAATTATATTAAATTGAGGTGTAAAAATAACCATAAACTTTTATAAAATATGACTTCTGCCCCATACTACTTTAGTCCTATTTATAAATTCAAATTAACTAATTCTTATATATTAAGGAGAGTTAGTTAATTCATTAATTATAGGCTAAATTTTTATTTTTACCCTTATTTATTATTGATTAGAAGAGTCAACATGAACAAATTCTTTTTTTTATTATAATTAATATAAGTAAAATAGTAAAAAAAAAATGCATTTACTACCCTGAAACTATGACCAAATTTTTTTGTCAAAATTGATTTATAATAGAAACAAGAGTGGCATGATTTTATGATATATCAAAATACCTATAAGCATTTAATGTTAAAACAAAAATGTGATGACAGTTAAATATAACTTAGCTTTATTATATATGCATATATAAAAATAGCGTGAGTACCATTATAAAAAGTGACGTTGATACGTTTTAATGTAATGGTCCTGATATATTTTTGCTTTCGTGTTAACTGTTCATAGCTATTTTTACATTTTCAAACAACATATAATAAGGTGAAAAGCTGGTATTATTTTTCAACTGAACTCATTTATATTTTGCAAACTAATCATCCAAAAAGATGGGCAAAACGCGAAAAGTAGTTAATATATGAATTATCTGGAAGCCAGAGACAAATATGTGTCCAAAATTTGGAGGGAAATAAAGATAGTGGGAGAGAAATCAAAATGCTAACTAATAGTTGCATCGCGCCAATCTCTTCTAATGCATCTGACCTACTGACCCTGCCTTCGTCTCGATCCAAACCAGCAAAATCCTAACGGCTATATTACTTCCCTCCTCTATCATATATATATATATATATATATGCACGGACCGTACCTTCATCATCCCCAATAATCCTCGATCTTCACTCCCATTAATTCTTTCCACCAACTTCGTTACTTCAATGGCCATCGACGTCCTCCGTCGAATCCTCCACTGCTTCAACTCCGCCGACGCCTCTGCCGCCAACCCCGCCTCCTCCGCCGCACCCAAGAGACGCCTCAGCACATCTCTCCGCGATGACGTCGTTGCAGGCCACCAAATGATCAGCACCAGAGGAACTCATAATCAAGATCAAGATCAAGATTCCTGTTCAGACTCCCCTGGAATCCCCGCCACCGTCGCGACTTCGGCCGCACCTCCGCGTCCTTCGAAATCTATGGTCATCGGAACAATCTTCGGCTACCGCCGCGGCCACGTCTGGTTCTGCGTCCAGCACAATCGGTTGTCTAATAAACCCATTCTGCTTCTAGAACTTTCCATCTTCACGAACCAGCTGGTCCAAGAAATGCAGTTCGGGTTGGTCCGAATAGCCCTGGAGTGCGATAGAGCCGGACTCGAATCCTGCCCGCTGCGGTCCGTACCCGTTTGGAAGATGATTTGTAACGGCCGGAAAGTCGGGTTCGCGGCAAATCGGAAAGCCAGCGAACGGGTCAGGCTGATCTTGAAGACGATGCAGTGCGTATCGGTCGGAGCCGGAGTCATTCCGTACGGTTTTAAGAGGGATTCCGGTTCGGAGGAGCTCTTGTATATGAGGGCCAATTACGAGCACGTTGTGGGAAGTGCTGATTCTGAGTCGTTTCATCTCATTAACCCGGACGAGTCACCTGGTCAAGAACTCAGCGTCTTCTTGCTGCGATCTTGAAACTAAGTCATGTTCCCCGTCAAGGGCAGGGGTAATTTCGGGAAAATATCCCAAATTTATGTTCAGTTTGGAATTGGAACTTCTTGTGTACAGATTACAAAGCCTCCTGTTTTTTTTGTTATTAAGTAGAAATTTCAGTTGAAAATTGAAAACTAGGTGTTTTCTTTTCTTTTCTCTTTCTGTCTGGGTTGTACTTGACACTAATTAAGCTTTCTTTAGCTTGAATTCCTTAGCTTCAATTGATTGAAATTGAAAAAATCCTTATAAAGATTTTCAGTTTCTTGGGAAAAGGACAAATTGTAAATTTACCAGATCCAAGTTTCATAGAGTTGTTGACCATTTTTAAGATTTTCATGCTGGGGACAGGTCATTGTGGTCATGTGAGAGGCTGACTTGATTTTTGTGTTTTAATTTTCACAATATTTTATCCTTACACACGCCTTTGTCTATAGTAAAACAAACAGATCATTGAACACAACACGCTTACATGGAATCTTTGTCATCTCATTTGGGCCTCTCTCTCTCTCTCTCTCTCTCTCACACTCACACACACACACACGAACATATATGAATTGAATAAAATTTTCCAGTAAGCACAAAGCAAGTATTAATTAAATTGGCCATGTCTATATTTGGGGAGACATGTTGCATATGAATCTTTGTGGCCTAAGCCCTATCCTATGCTATATAAACTTTGTTTCGTAGGTGGTAGGTAGTCCGAATCTGCATCAGATAATTAATTCAATGTAGGGAACGTGAAATCACCAGCTGGAGAAGAACCATTTTCCTTTTGTCTTGTGTGTACGAATGGTCCAAAATAAATTAATTAATAGTTTAAGGTAATCGATTGCATGAATGGATGTGGCTGCTGCTTTATTCGAATCTTACTCTCGTTCTAAAAAATGGCCGTTATCATATTACGTAGGCTAGTTAGCCATGCAATTTTGGAATCGCCAGCCATTTTCAGGAATATAATATATCGACCAAAATAAAAGAGACATATCCTTTTTGCTTTTTGTGCAATCTTTTGGGAGAAATCTTGTAGCATTAATTAAGCAAGCTGTGCATGCAGTATCAGCAAATTAATTAAGGACCCAAGAAAAAAGGGATTCTTGAGGGTGTCTGTGGTTGATTTTTTTTAGATGTATAGAGCCCACTGTGTCTGGGGATTCTATCACCTCATTCATTATGAGTGTATTTAGAACATCGATTATTAATTGGGTTTGTTTTAATTGGGCTTGTTGTGATATTATTTTTGATAAAAGCTAAATTATGTAATGTGATTTGTGTTTGAATTGGCGATTGTCAATTGAGCTTTTACAAAAATAAAAATTTGTTTGGATTAGCAATTGTCAATTGGGCTTTTGTGATAATGATAAAAGAGAAATGTAATTAAAAATTATAAAAAATTTATAATAGTTTAAGTTGGGAAATTAGACAATTAAAAAATGCACAATCTGATTAAAATAATATTACGTAACCAATTGGATCACATATTCCGTACAATTTGATCTCTAATTGAGTCACGAGTTTGATTCATTTGAGAGGAAGATCGCCTGCCATAATTTGTCGTGGAAGATTGTTCAGCTACACTATTATTATCTACATCAACAAGATTCCCAGCTTCACCTTGGCAAAACACTACGTCTGCAATATCATTTCGCCTCATAAAATTATGTAGGGCCATTGTTGCACAAACAATGCGAACTTGTGTCTAATAGCTATACTTGCGCATGTTTTGCAACAATTGAAATCAATTCTTCCACACTCTAAAAGTCCTTTCAATAGTAGACCTTAAACTAGAATGATAAAAATTAAAGGTCTCATTAGCGTTTCTAAATCCGGGTTAGCGGCTAAATTCTGGAAGATGGTAACGCTCACGTCTATAAGGACCAAGGTACCCAAGTTGTGTCGGATAGCCAGCGTCAACCAAATAATATTTGCCTAATAAAAGTTTAAATCAATCCAAACTATTAGATTCATTAAAGTGTAAAATGAAAGTAATTGAATGGAAGGTGACGGAGCAATACCTGCAGGTGGATGAGGGAAGTTATAAGATGGATTAGAAACAGCAGATTCGAAGACACAAGCATCATGTGCAGTACCTTCTCAGCCCGCCATAACAAACGTAAAGCACATGTCCCAATCATATACAACCATTACATTCTATGTTGGATATCCCTTTCTGCTGATATATCTCTCACGGTTCGTACCAGTGATCACACACTTAATATGGGTTCCATCTATTGCTCCAATAGCATCTTGGAGGAATGGATAATAACGGGGATCATCTTTTATTTTGGGGTGGCATACACTGAATTCGGGATCGTACGGTCTGATATTTTCCCCTGCTAGACTAATGCAAGCATCTAATACATTGTGCAAATGCCTACTAACCGTTTCCCCTGAATGTTGAAAGAGCTCTTGAACCATCCTATTGCCTACTCCATGGCCGACGGTGAGCAAGAATATGGCAACCATTTCCTCGATCCCAATGTTCATTGAAATCTGTAAGCCATGTTCGACCAATTTATGACACAAGCTATAAAAGACATGTTTTTGCACTCTAAACATGTCATGACAGCGTGAACCATGTGTTGCCAATACCTCTTGCACCCAGTCATGACCGGTGCATGTACTTGTTTTTCACGGTTCTTTACACATAAAAGGCACCCAATATTGACAGATCAACATAGTTAATCGCTCATACTCATCTACTTCATTATTTATAAGAGATATAAGTCGAGACTGGTCATCTTCCTCCACCATGTCAGGTAAGTGTTGATTACTCGAACTTGCCATTGATTATGTACCCTGAGTGTGATTAAAAATTCAAGTATGAGTAATTGAATGAAAAAACTCCAAATAAGAACTCAATAGCATATAATAACTGGCCTAACGTAGTTTACACAAAGCATAATGTCATGAAGTCAAATAAAACATAGTTTAGGTACATCTAGGATTCATAAATCATAAACTCCAACCACGGAACCACGAACTCCATGTTTCGTTTACAGAGTGACATAAACGTCTCCCGATTAGTCTTATCCGTGATTAGCTTGATACAGCGATGATGAAAGCTCTTATCACGTACGACTTCCTCAATGCCAAGCAGTTCACTCATAGCAGAATCGACACTAACATCTTTAATAGAATCTAATGTTACTACTATGTCCTTGGATGCATTTGCCATCACACTAACTGCATCAGCGATTTTTCTTGAAGCTGGCATTTTCTGCTTCTTTCTCTGCCCAGACCCTTCACCCATCTTCCGCTTATCCCGACTTCCTGACTCAGTACCACTATTTGATTGAGTGCTTGTTGTTAAGCCAATGCTTGCTAGCTCATCCGTCACTCCGGTACTAGGCACGGGGTTAGCACCAAACATGTCATCTTCACTGTCCTCTAAGCCTTCCTCTTCATCCATAGTAGGTCGATACACATCCTCCTCATTATCCTCCTGCTGTGTCTGAGGCTGTGTGAAAGAGGGTACAAGTACATCTTCTCCGCTTGCCATTGCATCCTTGAAAATTATTCTTAATTCATTCTCAAACTTAAGTCTTGTGTGCCTAAACTTTCTATATGCTGGCTTCTCCTGTATGCAAACAAGAAACCAAAAAACAATTACTTCACCAAAACTAATCAGTTATGAGGGAAAAAAATGAAAGCTATAAGTTACAACAGTATTGTTTTACCTGTAGTTTTCGCTGCCTCCACTCATTTGTTGACACGACTTTTTTCGTCACATGGTCTATGCCCACCCCAGTCTCTTTGATTAAGGAATCCCAAGTCTTGAAATCCTTTTTCATGATATCTAACCTATTCTTCAATTTCTTTTTGTCATAATCTTTCCCAGTTTTCGCATTAAACGTAGAGACAATAATTCCCCACGCTTTTTTTTGAAAATGACTGCCCTCGACATTCTTTTTTATATACTTGCTCAACACAGCCGTTGACTAAAATCTCCGTTGTCTCATCATCCCAAACAGCTTTATCCATATTTTTATACCACTATTTCAACACTATTTCCACCGCAAACAAAAATTAGAATAGATAACAGAAGGTACCAAATGTGATGGCAAGAGCAAATAATGGGGATCACTGTCAATTAATAGTAAATTACACTAACTTAACTTGAGCTGCTAGTTTTAATAGTAAATTACACTAACTTGACTTGAGATTTGCTTAAGTTACACTTGGTACTTGTCTTGTTTGAAAAATTACACCCAGCTCCTATAAAATTTGTTTTTTGTCAATGAAGCTGACTTTCTATGCAATATGGTTTATTCTAAAACTAAAAAATTGCATATCTATTGATACTGTCCTACTAAAGTTTAAATTAGTCTTGTGTTAGAGCTTAACATCCGCTTAGCTTCCTTCACTGCCATATCAAATGGGAAAATCTGTATTAAGTTTTCAAAAAGGTTCAAATTTCTGGCAATCAATAAAGTAGAGGAAAAGGCTTGTGCAGTACATATATAAAAATATCACAGTTCATGTTGTGAACTTGCCCTTATTCTGCTACATTTTCATTTCTTGAGCTCTTGATATGTGTAATGCTCATTTGAGCTGAATAGTGAACAAAAACAAAAACAAAACATTTAAATTCGGATCAATCTCAAGAAATATGATTATATTATTCATAAAAATACCTTCATGCTTATATGATTTTTTCATCATAACTTCATGGCTCCTCTGTCGGTAATGTATGAACCATTGAGTTTGAGCTTTTTTTTTGTGTAATCTCCTAAGTACTTAGGAGGAGGACTGTTGTCATTCAATCAATCAATACATATACATATACATACATATATATATATATATATATATTACCTTCTTTTCAATACAACACGCACCTGGTTAAGAAGGTCTACACTTATACCAACAGTATCTCAGAGGGCAGTTAAAAAACTGGATATTCAACCACGCATGATCTCTACCACTAGACATAATCATGTTATAATACACAACCAAGCATTAGACAACTTATGGATTTGGTGGCTCCATTTATATTTTGTCAAAAAAGCTCTCTGCCCCTCTGTTCGCATCTCTTCTCTCATTCCCTCTGCAGCACCTCTTCTCTCATTCCCTCTGCTCGCATCTCTTCTCTTATTCCTTCTGTTCTCATCTCCTCTCCCATTCCCTCTGCAGTATCTCGGCAACCATTCCCTTTGTTCGCATCTCTCCTCGCATTCCCTCTGTTCCCATCTCTTCTCTCATTCCCTCTGTTTGCATCTCTCCTCTCATTCCCACTGCAGCATCTCTTCTCTCATTCCCTCTGTTCGCATCTCTTCTCTCTTTTAATCATGTCTATCTCTTGTACCTCATTCCCTCTGTTCATATTCTGCTATTTTACACAAAGTATATCGCATCTCTTCTATCTCATTCCCTCTGCAGCGATTGTTTTCTATTTCGCATCTCTTCTATCCCATTCCCTCTGTTCCTATTCTTCTCTATTTTCCTCTTTCTAAACAATTTACATACCCAAAACACAACCATTGATTTCATTGGTGTTCGAAGCACTGACCACATTTTGTTCTACTTAACACACGAAGCTAAACAAGGCATATAGTCACGCAGCAGATCACGTCGAAGGAACAGATCGATGAGAGGAACAAATAAAGAGAAATGAAACAAGATGAAGGTAAATGAAGTTTCAAACCTCAGTAGCCAAACAGATCCACGCCGACGGACAAGATCCACAGCCACAACACCTTCAACTGGAGATGACTTTAACGCCAGCCAAGCAGAAACATATCACCGCCACCAGATCGACCACCTCCAAAGCCAAGCCTACGAAAACCACCGAGAAACGAACTGACCGAATTCAATAGAAGATTGTTCGGAGCTTCTGGTGCTGCAGCCGAAAACCACTGAAAACCACCCAGAGGAAGACCCACACCCGACGACACGGCAGAACACCGATTTTAAGACCACGTCGGAAAATAGGACACCGCTATTCGGAGCTTCTTTCGCTGCAGACGCCACCGCGAGTTGAGTGCTGTGTCGAAATGAAGAAGGAGCCGCTGGTATATGGAATAACGAGGAGAAAGAGAAGGAGGGCGTCAGAGGGGGTAGGTTAAAAATTTAAAACGCATTAAATGATTAACGGTAATATTTTTTTATCGAGATTTTGATACAAGCTCTATTATTGAGTTTTTGACAAATGTGAAGGAACAGTGGGTAATTTCTCAAAAGCCCAATCTCTGATCTTATCGACCAAACATGAAAAAAAAAACCACTACTAGCAATTGGGCTTTTGAATGCCCAATTGGGCTTAAGGAGACCCAAAAGCTGCAACCAAACACACTATATAATTATGTTTTTTCGTGATGCTTGCTGGTTTGATAATGCAGTGTTTGAATAATATAACAGATATTACTTTCATGTAAAGGTGGGAAAAAAAGCCATTTTTGGCAGATTGTCATTCAATTCACAGGAATCCATGGCTCTATTTTTGTTTGCATATGGCTAGCGAATAATCTTTTTGGGATCCCTATGATAATAGATAATGCATTATTAGCGTAGCAAGTTGACTGATATTTGTGGCTCTCTCTCTCTCTCTATCTATTTCCAATAAGAAATGCATTAATCATGAAATCATAAATACAAGAGTCTTTATGCTAGACAAACACACTGGAACAATAAAACAGAACTAAAACTAAACCAAAATCTAGAACAGACATTAACACAAATAAAGCAACCAAATAAACAGAATAGTAACGAGATAGAACCAAGCAACAAAGCCAAAATAAAGTCTCCAAAGCATCCTTTAACATCAATTCCTGTAGCTGAAATGAGGGTCGCAACATCCCAATTGAAGGGTAAGACCCATTCGCAGAAGCTTTAACAGTCCCTAAGACTACTAAACCTGCTTCTATATGGGAATCCACTCACAAGAAGGGTTCCTGATAAATTTCCTTGAGTAGAAATAGTTCTCAAGGAGAGAAACACATCTTTGGCCTGATGATATCAAATGTTGATATGCAATATGAACAAATACTTATCTATCCAATTCGAGATATACAATCCCTGGGTGGCCGTCTAAGAGCCAACCAATGGAATCCTGAAGCAATAGACTCGTTTGTCTCCCAATAAACAGAACACAGGCACAACAAGATATGGTTTTTCTAAGTGTAAACAGACTATTCTCCACACCACCAACGTTATTAGAGCATATACCCTCAAACAGACAACAGAGAAAGGAAATACTACCCCGGCCCACAACTAAGCAGCAAATCCATACACACCGAACCGGCCCATGTATACCCTGACAATGAACAGTGTGGATCAACACACTGAACATGAACATGTTGAGCCAATGATGAATAGCGCATAAAGACAAATTGGACAACCTCATACGAATGTATCTCAATTGTCTATTGGGTGCACAATCCTTAGTCAGTTGATCAACAGCATAACATACCACCTAACCCCACACTGACAGCCTTGACCAAGCCCAATCAGTTTTTGAAGAATTTTCTAAATCCCTATTAATTGACCTTGGAGTAGACATTCAGTCACTCTCCCACCTAAAACCCTTCTAACCCATTTCTATTAGGACAGAGGCAGCTTGATTATAGGATTTTGATTTACAAAACATGCTACTCAGTGGGAAACTAAAACATAGCACCCACACATATAAAACTAACCCGATTAGCCACCAAATCCAAGCTTCATAACAATAGCCTAAATATAGCATTGATAAACCAACAGTGGGTAAATCAATTCTGCCATTCACGAATCTCAATCCCAAATGGCCAATAGTGGGGAAAGATGAAATCTTTAGCAAATCACTTACCTCTAGATCAAAGAGTCAACCGATTGTTACCTTTGAATGTATCTATGACGTTGCCTTTGGTTTACTCCGAACAGTTGCAAATCTCCAACTACTGGCCTCTATCGAGATCTGCTTTTCACCAGGGAGGGAAGAGATCCTCCGCTACACTCTGTTCCTTACCTTCTACGGCTATGGGGGGACCCAACGGTGATCCTCATCGGAAGATTTCACAGAGAGTTGAGGCCTAGCCGCCTTCACGCATCGATCGTTGTTACTTCCCTTCTTGTCGCCTCCAGAGAACCTGGACCTAATCAGCACAGGCGGAGGCCACACCACAGGGACACACTCGAAGACCTCCACCGGAAGGGAATGAGAGACCAGCCAAGGAGAAGAGGTTGACATCTTGAAGTCACCGAAATGAACCCAATAATTGGGATGGAAACCCTAGCAGAGGGAAAATGCGGCACCTCCAGCCCGTGTAATGTGTTCCGTATGTTTCTTTCACCAATGTATATACAATTTTGGGGTAAAATGAAAAAATAACCATAAGTTTTTATTAAAAATTTGTCCAGCACTATATACTTTTTAAAAGTGTAAAAATGCCTATAAACATTTAATATGATAACAAAAATGTTAGGACCATTAAATGTAAAAATAGTATCGGCTTTACCACAACAAATAATAACGTTAGATTATATTTAGAAATTTTGACCTTTTTACTCCTATTTTAAATGTTGATCGCTATTTTGAAAGCAATGTGAAAGATTCCATGGGTTTAGTTATATAACCTTGTCCACCCAACTTGTTGCTTTTGAAAGAAGTGTGGTTCTTCTATTTTACATTTTAAGTAATTTGAATGTCTTATCAATGATATGATATGCCCCACTAATGCTTTCAAGCGTTTGCACGTAAAGTGGGCAAAGTAAAAGCAAATCACAGACAGGAATATGAAACACTCACTACAAAAAAATGGAATTTTGTAGCGGTGACATTGTAGCGGTTACAATTAACCGCTACAAATATTAAAATTTGTAGTGGTTATAACCTAAACCGTTACAAATTTGTAGCGGCAAGCTATGCGCCAAGTGACGTGACAGATTGGTAACTTTTTTTGTAGCGGTTAAGTATAAAAAGCTGCTACAAATATGGCGTGCATTTCATGCCAAAACTTGTAACGGGACAATTGTAGTGGTTACAAAATAATAACCGCTACAAAGTTGCCGCCACTTGGCACTACCAAAATGCACCAACAGTGTAGCTGTTATTTGTAGCAGTTTTACCAATTAAACCGCTACAAAATTCAAAATGTCGCTTATTTGTAGCGGTTATAAAGTTATAACCGCCACAGAATTTCAGAGGTCTCAAAATTTGTAGCGGTTTTGTGCCATAACCGCTACAAAACTTCAAACATTTTTGTAATTTGTAACGGTTATTATAGAACTGCTACAAAGTTTGGCCACCCTAGCTTATTTGTAGCGGTTGGTGTAGCGGTTATTTCAAGAACCGCTACAAAAACCAACACTATATAACGCCGCCGCCCCCCCTTCACTTTTCCATTTGGCCATTTTGTTTCCTGAAGTTTCTCCGAGTGTTTTCTTTTAGATTTGAGCGTTCAGACGTCTGTGGAAGAGTTTTTACTGCAATATTTCTCATTATTTGTACTTGAGGTATGGAGACAATACGTATTTTATTTGTATTTTTATTTTTATTATATTTCTTCATAATAATGTGACTAAAATATTTTTTTTTGAATTTTTGTAGTTGATATGGCTTCAAGACAGGATAAGGGAAGGAGCCCAAGGTCCCTAGACCGATTTTGCGGGGTGGCAGCAGTAAAGCAAGGGGCTGCAGTTTAATTAAATTAATTCTATTTAATTAATATTTTTAATAGGATTTTTATAATTATTGATATTTAAATAACTTTTTTGTAGCTGCGGTTTGCCGTTCGGGCCAACCGGAAGAAGTACACCCTGGTGAAGATGGGTGACGGCTGGAGGAACAGGAGGAATCGTCTCTTCCACAGTATGGATAATAATGGGACGATGTCTTTGGAGCAGCTGATCGAGAGCATCCCGGATGATGTCCCGCCGAACGACTGGGCAAGTTTCGTCCAGTTCAGGAGGAGCGCTGAGGGGCAGGTAATGTATTTATTAGATTATTTATATATAATTTTGTAATTGCTAATTATTAAATTTTAATTTTAATTTAATTAAGTTTAATTTAAAATTTATTAATTTTAAATGTTTTATATTATTTTAATACATTTAATTTTTTTTTTTGTCCAGGCGCTTTCTCAGGGGAACACCAAGTGCCATGGGCAGCAGATGATCCACCACACAGCAGGATCGAAGACTTTTGCTGTCACTTACAGCGAGCTGGTAATTTTTCATAATATCATTGACTTTTAGCTGGTTATTTCATAATACTAATTGAATTTTGTAATTATTTTAGGAGAGGAAGGCACAGCAGGAGAACCGTCAGACGGACTATGAGGAGTTGTACGCTAACACACACAGACACCGTGACAGGACTCCGACCTCTCAACAGGCAGAGGTAGCCATTGTAAGTAAATTCATTATTATAATTTTTATAAAACCAACTCAATAATAAAAAATGCTAATAAGTAATTGTTTCATAAAATGGCAGGAGCGGATGCAACAGTGCAGGCTGAGCTGCGAGAGACCCAGGCTGAGGAGTCACAAGGGTCAGTAAACCCGATGACTCCTTTGAAGGCGGGTCTGGGTTAGGCTGAGCACCCCGGACACGTGCGGGGTATGGGGATAGGCACCAGACCTAGCATGGTCTACGGCAAAAGCGCTGCCTCTGAAGCTGGTAGCTCTAGAGGGATCAGACGTCCGAGGGAGAGTCTGTTGAGCAGCTGCGTGCAGATTTGGCCTGGACATAGGTTGCAGTGGCTCAGCAACAGCAGCAACTGCAGATGCAGCAGCTGCATCTGCTGCAAGTGTAACAGATGCAGCAGCAGGCTGATTTCATCTACGCTCAACAGAAGTAGTGGCGTGATATCACGAACAACATGCTCCAGCGGTCGTGAAGTCGCCTGTTTCCAAACGAGCAGCATCCACAGGTTCCCCCTATCCCTCGGTTCGTCGTCCAGCCTACTCCTCCTCCTCCTCCTGCTGATAATGATGGTTCTGTTAACTCTGCCCAGCACCTCGATCCAACAGCACCTGAGGGAGCCCCACCTGAGGGAGCACCAAATGATCAGCCCCAGCTACTTAGTTTAGGACATATTTATTTTTTTGTTGTTGAAACATTTGTAAATAAATATATATAATTTTTTATTTTAGAACTTAAATTCTTATTGTGTTTATCATAGTTATATTTATATTCTTAGACCGCATTGTTGAATTTGTGAATTAATTGTAACAGTATTATTTATATATTTCTAAAACTAAAAAAAAAGTTATATATATTTGTAGTGATTTTATTAGAAAACCGCTACAAATATAAATATATTAGTAGCGGTTAATACAATAAAACCGCTACAAATATATAATTTATTTTTTTTAGATTTAGAAATATAGTTCCATTTTATAGCGGTTAATACAATAACCGCTACAAATGTAAAGACATGTGCGCGGGAAATTCAAAATTGAAACGTTGACTAGTTGTAGCGGTTACATAAATAACCGCTACAAACACTCAACTTTTGAATTTTGAATTCCCCCTCTTTGTGCAAATTTGTAGCGGTTACTTATTTATAACCTCTACAAATGTATATTAGTAGTGGTTTTTATTATAACCGCTACAAGTGTAAAACTAAATCTTCAATTTGATTTCCAACGGCTCTTAAATTAGTAACAGTTTAATACATATAACCGCTATAAATGTGTAGTACCATAGTGGTTAATGTAATGGTTTTTAAACCGCTACAAAATATTAAACGTTGGAATTTTAGAATATAAGGTTTCAAGCATTCGTTATTCTCTATTCACTCATCTTCTTCACTATATTTTCTTCTCTCTCACTAATAGCTATGGATAAGTCATGGATCAGGTTGCCACGCAATTCTCCAGAATATTTGTAAGGATTAGATAATTTCTTAGAGTTCACATTTGTAATAGCCCGAATTTTGAGACTTGAGGCTAGAGAATAAGCTTGAGATTAGTGGATCGCTAAGCCCCAGTTTAGCGGGATTTCAAATTGTGATTAAGTGATAATAACTCCAAAAGTGGAAGTAATTAGTGATAAATAACCCTTTTGGAGATCATGATGTGGTATGAGATTCGTATGTGTTGTGAGTAGTGCCGAAACCCTGTATTTATGTTCAATTATGGATTAACATCTAAATTGACTTAAAATAGAGGGGAGGGCGCATTGTTGAAGAAAAGGAATGGGATGGTGATTCAATGTGAATTACTGTAATCAGGGGCAAAACGGTAAAGTTACCGACCAATTGATCGGTTACCAAAGAAGAAGCTCATTGGTAACTCAAAGATCAATGGTTGAAATTGATTATGATAGATCAAAAGGGGTAGAATCATGTGTGAGTGTGCCTATATGAACTCATGGTTAGTGGAGCAAGAGGGTGACACTTGGCACATTTTTGACCCTTGGATCTTGGGTCAAGATTTCAAACATTCACTCTCTCCTCTCCTCTATACTTGGTTGGTTTTAGCATCCCAAAAACTGATCCTCTACTTCATCATCTTCATCTTCATCTCTCTCTCTCTTTCTCTCTTTCTCCATTTTCGTTTATCTCAAAGTGGAAAGAGAAATAAGAAATTTAAGGTATGGTGCTCTAATTGGCCTCTAATGGCTAAATCCTCTTCATTAATCTTGATCATGTTGATAAGAGCCTCATCTCTATGATTTTAGATTTTTGAAAGGAGGTGCTTGATGGCTTGAGAAAATTTGGAAAGATGAAGAATCAAGGATTTGGCCTTGGGAAGAGGAAGAGGTGAGTATTTGAAGCCTTTTGATCTAAGTTTTGTGGTTATTGAATGAGTATTGTGAATTTTGGAATTTGCCCTGATTTGTGTGTGATTTTGGAAATGATGAATTGGATTGTGTATTGTGGTGGTTTTGATGCAATATTGTGTCTTGGTATCATTGGAATTGATTTGGAATGTGAAATGGAAAGTTTGGGAATTCTGTCCAGTGTGAATTCTGCCTAAGCAGTCTGTTTGTGTGGACATTTTGATTAGGCAATTGATGTCTGAAAATTATGAAACTTTTCAATATTAAATTTCACATCCAAAGCTTCAAAATGGATATATAATTTGTGCCATTTAGTTTTGGGAACTGGGAGATATGACTGTTCAAAGTTTGGGATTGAAACTGAACACTGTTTTGGGGCAGTAGTGGATTTTTGGGAATTCTATATTTTTGTGGTGATTTCAAGTAATGGTTCATATTTTTCCTGTGTATAGGACTTGAATAGATTTCATTTGGCTTTGGAATCACCTCATTTCGATTTTTGTGGAATTAGTTATGATTTTTGGAAGTTTAGCCAAGAAACAGGATTTTCTTGGCCGTGGCCCAAATGTTTGTGAGCTGTTTTTGGCCGCAGCCAGTGGATTTGTGGGCTATGGCCAACCCTTAAAAATCAGCATTTTGGAATTTTAAAAGGTGATCTTTGGTCGAGTGTTTCCTAAGCCTTTATGCATGTGTTTACGCTTATTATAGCCACCTAAAGGGTATGAATGGTAACCAACTTTAAGTGATATGAAAGTAAGGATTTGGAATTGAGATTGACCCTATGTCTTTGATTTGGTTATAGGGTTGGATATTTGCTCGGATCACGAGTAGCTGATGCTAGAGCATACATGGGAAGAATAAGTGTAGGGAACTTACCTCTCCTGCATGTATATGACATTTGTGTTGGTATTGATGCATGTATTGCTTTGATTGATTATGTGAAACATATATGAATGATTGCAGCTCTATTTCTATTTATGCTATGACTATGAGTATGTTGTTGAAACATTGAGCACGCATATATGTCATTGTGTGAGCATGAGTTATGTATTGCAAGCATGTCATGCATTAAACACTTATCTTGCATGCATACTGGTATTTGTTTCCTACTGAGATTTTCTAGAATCTCACCCTCCCTACCAACATTTTAGACAGGGTAAGTGGATCGAGGATGGAGCATGCAACCAAGGGCAGCAAGGACTCCTTCGGGTTGTAATCTTGTGATAGTTGGTTATCAATGCATGTTTAGGATTAAGTATATTTGGATATATGATTGTATATGTTGGAATGTATATTCGAGTATGTATTTGGTATGAGAATTTGTGTAATCCCCTAATTGGAAAATTGTAAAGGGCGAATGTACCTAGTAAAGCTTGGATTAATGTAAGAAATCTAGGATTGCCAGAAATTTATATTGTGCACTCTGATAGTTATACGAATGTGATTTATCTTCACAGAGTATTTATATTCGATATGTGAATATGAAACCAGGTCAATTAGATTTCGAAAAGTATTTGTGAAAACTTTATCTCAAGGATGGGATTGTGAATGAGTTTTAATAATTATTGGTCTCTAATTCACTTTAATTGCGTATTTCAGATATAATTACGGTGGGGGTTACAACATTCACTCACGCTAGCTGTAATGGCAAAATCGTCTGTCCGTGTCGGAGATGCAAGCTCAAGAAGTGGCATGTACGAAATGTTGTTAAGGAACATTTGCTTCTGAAGCCTTTCCCGGAGGACTATACGTTCTGGGCAGTTCATGGTGAGAAGGCTAGCGTTAGATATGATGATGCTCTTCCTCAAAGTTCACAAGTAAGAGTTCAACTAGATGAAGATGATCCTATGAATGATGTTGTGTGTGATGTATTTGGATTTCAAGGCGACAACTTCAACGAAGAAGTGCACGGTTCTGAGCCGGTGTTCATGAGGAATGAAGCAACTCAGGATTTTTTCAGCTTGATAGATGAAGCAGATCGTCCTTTATATCAAGGTTGTCGAAAATATTATAAATTATTTTTCTTGATCAAATTATATCATATCAAGTGCTTGTGTGGAATCACAGATAAGAAAATGTCGATGTTGCTCGAATTATTACAAGATGCATTCCCCGACGCTGAGATTCTCACAATATTCTATGAGGCCAAGAAGATTATCAACAGGTTAAGGTTGAACTATCAAAAGATTGATGCATGCCCCAACGATTGTATATTGTATTGGGGAGACGATTCCAGCAGGGAGACTTGTAAGAGATGCCACACATTGAGGACAAGACAATTCAGAAGGGGAAAAAGCAGAAGAAGAAACCTGTAAAGATTCTCAAGTACTTCTCTTTGAAACCTCATCTATAAAGATTATTTATGTCGTATAAAATTACGAAGCACATGAGGTGGCATGCCGTTGATAAGAATGAAGACGGTAAATTAAGACATCCTTGGCATGCAGACGCTTAGAAAATGTTTGACAATGACTTTCCAGATTTTGCGAATGACCCCAGAAATGTTCGGCTTGCTTTGGCAACCGACGGTTTCAATCCTTTCAGGAATCTTAGCACAAGTTACAGTATTTGGCCGATAGTCTTAATTCCCTGCAACTTACCCCCTTGATGTGTTGAAACAAAGCTCCTTTATTGTGTCTATGATCATTCCAAGCAAAAGGCACCAGGCAATGACATTGATGTGTATCTCCAACCGCTTATTGCGGAATTTCTTGACCTGTGGAATGTCAGCATGGAGACGTACGACGCTTATGGGAAGACTTTGTTCAACTTGCGTACAGCCTTGATGTGGTGATTAGTGACTTTCCTGGTCTTGGCACATTATCTGGTTGGAATGTGCATATTGGGTTGGTGTGTCTAGCTTACAATTTTAACTCTGACGTGGTGCGCCTTTCCCACAGCCGAAAATGGTGCTTCATAGGGCATCAGAGGTTTCTCAATGGAAGGCATAAGTTCATATTGCAATAGAATCGCTTCAATGGAAAACCAAAAAAAAGAGGACTACCTCATACTTTGTCCGGTACAGATATCTTACAGCAGCTTGAGCATGTTTACTTTGAGTTTGGAAAAAGCGACGATTCAGCACAAACTCGCCAAAAAACGCGCAGGACTTTAGCGCCTCAGCAGTGGAAGAAGATAAGTATTTTATTCACTCTTCCATATTGGAGATCTAATTTACTTCGCCACAGTCTTGATGTCATGTACATTGAAAAGAATGTTTGCGATAATGTGCTATATATGCTGCTTAACGAACCCGGCAAGACAAAAGATCACCTTCAAGCGAGGAAAGAATTACGCGCCATGGGAGTTCGTAAAGACGCTTGACCAGATGAGCATGACAAATTTCAGCCAACAAAGTTTACCCTCACAAAACTAAACAAGGAAGTCTTCCTCGCGATGTTGAAGAAATTAAAAGTTCCTGATGGTTATTCAAGTAACATTTCTCGATGTGTCAACTTACAGGCTCGAAAGGTTGCTGGTCTGAAGAATCATGACTTACATGTTCTTATACAATAGTTACTCCCTCTGGCTATAAAGAATGCACTTCCTTCCGATGTTTCCATTGTTTTAGTGGAACTTTGTTCTTTCTTTCGGAAGTTGTGTTATAAGGTTTTGATCGTTGAGGAGCTCGATCAGCTGTAGTCCATAATCATTCTTACACTTTGTCATTTAGAGATGATCTTTCCTCCGTCGTTTTTCACTTTGATGGTTCACCTTACAGTCCACCTCATTCATGAAATAAAGCTCGTTGGCCCAGTTCAATATCGATGGATATATCTGATTGAGAGGTACTCATTTTAAATATGTGCTTCATTGTTAGTTCTTATGTTTGCTAGTCGTCCTTTTCAGCATTTAGTATCAATTTTCTCTTCTTTACTTCATAGGTTCCTTGGGAAATTAAAATCTTATGTAAGGAAAAAGGCGTGGCCAGAAGGTTCTATAGCTGAAGGCTATATAGGGGATGAGGTGCTATATTTTTGTTCAAGGTACTTTGATGACCTTGAGATGGTTTTCAACCGCCCATCTCGTGTTGACGATTGTCTTGAACCTGTGCCAACATCAGGAGAATTTATCCCTCGTGTTGGTAAACCAGTTGGAGCAACTAAGAACTTCAAACTAACGACAACTGAGAAGTTGCAAGCACATATACATGTCTTGATCAATTACACTCAAGTTAAACCTTTCATACAGTAAGAATTGTACACTAACATGTTATTCTATATCTTTCGTGACATTTTTTACTCTCATTTCACTATCGCATTTCCATTATTAATTACAGGGAATTTAGAAATCATGTTAAGCGTCAACTCAGGATCCATATACAAACATCCTCGGAAGTTGACAAAAAGGTCCACAGAGAATTCCTGACCTAGTTTGCGCGCATAATACTAAATGACCACAACCCACACTCACCAGATTTCGGATCTCTCGCAATCGGCCCTCTTGATCATGGAAAAAGGTTTACAGCATACAATATCAATGGTTTTAAGTTTTTCACGGTTTCACGGGATCAAGGATTGCAAACTCAAAATTCAGGTGTTTATGGTACATTTGGGACAAGGAGTTACGCAAGCAGCAGTGACGCCAACATGCAGTTCGGAGGCGTCCCTTATTATGGAAAGCTTCTTGATGTGGTCGAATTTAATTATCAAAGCCGTTTCACCGTGACACTGTTCAAGTGTTTGTGGGCAAATACCAATACTTCTCGGGGATTGACAACTGACAACTTAGGGATCACATCAGTCAATTTCTCAAGGCCAATTCATACTGGTATTTCTCAAGATGATGAGCCGTATATTCTTGCTTTAGAGGCACATCAGGTTTATTATGTCGAGGACGAGAGGCCCAGGGATTGGCACATGGTCGTTCATTTAAAACCACGAGACCTTTACGACATGGGTGAAGGCGATAACATCGCCTACGATAGTGAGCCATTTCAGCCTGCCAATTTTGAAAACTACTTCCCTGAAGGTGATGACAATTTACCTTTACTGCGGTGTGTTTTTTCAAGTCCACATCATTTAAATTAAATTTTTTAAATTTAATAATACATCACTAACAATAATTTTTCTACATAATTTATGTAGGGATGGCGAGAATGAGTGATCAAATTCAAATTATGTTTTTGTCTTTAAAAAAAATAAAATAATATTTGTAGCGGTTCTTAAACTGCTACAAAAATAAAAATAACCGCTACTAATTAAAAACCGCTACAAAATGGATATATTAACCACTACAAATGCTACGCGGATCCCTATAAATACCCCTACCACATCTCATTTCAAACACTCCCCAATTTCTTCTCATCGTACTCTTCTTTCATTTTCTCTCATTTACAAATTTTTTTGTATGAGTTGAGGAGCTTAACAATACGATCAAATATGGTAATAAGTTTTTTAATTTTTTATTTGAATACTTCTTTCCTTCACATAAAATTTATTCTCACCATTTTTTTCCCAGATATTTCAGAGCGTTATCTCATTTTCATCTATTTTTCATACACAATTATTTAATAGTAGACAACATAATAGTTCCTTATTACCTACGTATCCTTAATAATATTATCAATACAATCTTTATACTTATCCAACTAAATTAAATTATTCCTTTTAATTTATAAATGAGCTAAACTATTGAATAATAAGCTAATTAAATTAGCTAAACTATTAAAAACTAAACTATTTAATTTAATATAAAAAAAATTGAAACAAATGATTGTATTTTTTTTTAAAATTTTTTTAATTTTTGTAGCGATTACTAAACCGCTACAAATTAACGCAACTTTTTCAAAATAAAATTAATTTTTTTACGCAAATTTTGAATTTTGATGAAATTAGTAGTGATTATATAACCACTACTAATTAAATTTTCTCATATTAGTAGCCGTTTATGAACCGCTACAAAATAGCTAAAAAAAATTCATTTTTCTTTTCCCGCCTTGAAATTTCTCTTTTTGATATTTTTAGCGGTTACAAATATCACAAAAAAATATTTTTGCTTATGGCGATGTTGTAATGGTGAGATTGAACCGCTACAAATAAAGTAGCGGTTATTTTGCTTGAGTAGCGGTTTTATATAACCGTTTGCAACATACGATTTAGTAGCGGTTTTATGAACAGCTACTAATATTGTTTGTAGCGGTTAAAACCACTACTAATAACAATTTTTAACCGCTACTAAATCACTTTTTTTTTTGTAGTGACTATATTTGTAATAATCGCTACAAAGACAAAAATATGCAAGTATAATTTAGAGTCTTGTGTTGTATTTACTACGACCATATATATATACACATAGGTCTCTCGAATCAGACAACATATGTCAGATTTTATGTAGATAGTCGGTGTTCAAGGAGCTGGTTTCCCAATCGATTGTATTGTGATTATTCCGTTGCCCGAAAGGTTATTTTCAAAAGAAAGCACAAAGGAATAATGATATGAAATATATATATATATATATATATAATCCATTTTTAGCTCCGAAAAGGGACATTGATAGGTTAAAAAATGAAGACCTTGGAACATTATGCAGATTCCTTTCTTTAACCTCCTAAAATATAAAATAAATGTGCATAAATATTCATGAATTTTTGCCCAAAGTGCATTTAACATCATATGCTTTTCAGAGGTGTAAAAATACCTATAAACTTTCACAATCAAAGCAAAAATATAATCACCGTTAAATGGTCTTAACAGATGTTACTAACAATATGAAAATAACAAAATGCCCCTAAACAGGGGAAAAAAAACACCCTCCCCTTCAACATCTCGATTCCCTCAGTTAAACAAATGGAGAATCGTTTTTTAGTGAAAAGGAAACAGAATAGGCTTAGGAACATGCAATTCCTTTCATTATGGACAATTTCAAACAAGTCGAAGTGGAATTTGATTCCAAGGTGCTGGGGGACAAAGGCGGAGGAGCAGATCTGTAATGAGAGCTGGTGGAGGATGAGTTTTTTATTGGGAAAATTGCAATGAGGTCCCAATTAGAAAATACAATACAAAGGTCCCTTGAAATATCAAATTTGCAATAATCTCCCATGAGACTTTTGGGTAATAAATTTGAAATGGGATAAGATCCAAGTACCCCTAGTGAATTAAAGAAAAATGTGGAAAAATTTTCAATCCCCAATTCTTCTTCCTCTCTCCCCGATAGCCCCCAAATTCATCGACCCAAGAAGCTCATCATCACCGTGGGTTGTGTTTGTCTGTCACCGTCAATTAAAGTGGTCATCGTCTAAGTAGTGAAGATCAAGAGAGCAGAAGCGACCTCCCCTCCCACCATCAACATCGTATGGTTTGTTCTCTTGGCCTTTTGTTTTTCCAGATTTCCTACCTTACCTTTTTCTTCTCATTTCTCCTATTCTTGCTTATGATTCTCTACCTCATTTACAAATTTGACCAGTAAGAGCACCAGAAGGAGGAAATACTCGCAAAGAGCTTCTGAGTGGAGTGGGTGCACACAGAATAGGAGGAACCAACTAAAGTGAAGATGCGGCCTCCACTCACACCGTCAATGTTCTACCTCATTGTTTTGCAACCATGGTACAAAAATTGCCTTATGACTCCTGTTTAGGTAAGGAATTAGAATTTGTGCTCTATTTTTCAGTTGAGTGTGCTCTGTTTCTGCATTATAAGTGGAAAGAAATCAACATGGGGTGAAAGTTTTGTGGTCACAACACCTAGTGTGCGAAGAAAAAATGTGTTGTTAATAGGTATAGCGATAGTTGTTAATATAGGTGATGAACTTGTTAATGAGAGTTGTAGGTCATATGTCACTTTAATCATTTTAGTTGTGGTTTTATTGCATTTGGGTAGGGTGTCAAATGCTTTCTATGTTTTTGGATACATTGTAATTTGTTTATGTAGTAAAAGTGGGAATGAATGAACATGGGGTAAAATTTTTGTGTTGGAACTGCTGGTGTACGAAGTTAGGATATGTTGTTAATACGGGCAGCAATAATTGTTAATATAGGTGATAAACTTTTTATTGACAACTATATTGTGGAGGTTGACAATGGTGGTGGCTAGTGCATCTGGGAAGAATTTACTATGTTACCTTCATATAGGGAATGATTTATAATTAATGGAGCAGGTGATATAACATACGCAGGGGGCATGGTGAGAACAAAAATCATTAAGGAATAACAAGTTATGAAGAATTCAAATGGGTTTATAATTATGGAAAATGCAATGAGGCTAGCCACACTGTCAAGACTTACAAGAATCATAATCCAAGCTTATCAATGTTGGGGGCTTATGTATTTTTTTTTGGAAAATGCATTTTTGGGTAAATGTCATTTGGCACACTTAAAGTTAAAGGTAATTGGATAGAGATGTAGTTCATAAGATTTTTTGGATGGGCTATGAATATGGAGTTACTACCTTGTAGATGCATTTGAAGATGTAAATGAAATTGGATATAATATGCTATTTATATAAAAATTTGTATTATGATGTATATGCAATTGTCAATGGATGGACAGGAACTTGTTAGTGGACGCCTACGAACTTGTCAGTACAATCCCTTATACTTATTAATATATCTTCATGTATGTTATATATGTTATATAATGTGGCCAAAGTGCAATCACTTTGATAAACAACCTTTGTTATTAAATTTTCATATTAATTATGTGGACATATTATTTTGACAAACCAAAGAGTTGTCATTGTAAACTCCCTGATTTGTCAACGCATGCATATAGACTTGTCAATGGATGCCCATGGACTTATTAATGTATTTTCATGTATGTTTACATTATCTGGACAAATTGAATGAGAACAGAAGTTTACAGATGCTGTTACAATAATAACCATTTAGATACAAAAATTTTGGATAATCTTAATTTACCATTGATATCATGTAAATACAAGGAGCCTCTAAGTTGATCATAAATTAAGTTACAAAATACATTTCATGAATATTCATGACTAATCTTGGCTACAATCAAATGCGGTCGAACGTTGATGGTGGGAGTGAGGTTGCATCTTCACTTCAGCTAATTCCTCCTACTCTGTGTACACTCACTCCACCTAGAAGATCTCTATGAGTGTTTCCTCCTTCTAGTGCTCTTACTGGTCAGATTTGTAAATAAGGTAGAGAATCGTGAGCAAGAAGAGAAATAAAGAGAAGAAAAAGGTAAGGTAGAGAATCTAGAACAAAAAAGGCCAAGAGAACAAATCATACAACATTGACGGTTGGAGGGGAGGTCGCTTCTACTCTCTCAATCTTCACTACTCATACGACGCCACTTTAATCGATGGCGATAGACAAACACAACCCATAGCGACTATTAGCTTCGTGGGTCGATGAATTTGGGGGCTGTCTGGGAGAGAGGAAGAAGAATTAGGGATTGAAAATTTGTCCACATTTTTCTCTAATTCACTAGGGGTACTTGGGACTTTTCGTATTTTGAATTTATTATCCAAAAGTCCCACGGGACATTATTGCAAATTTGAGATTTCAAGGGATTTTTTGTCGTATTTTCTCTTACTTGGGACCTCACTGGAATTTTTCCTTTATTATTTAAATCTTCAAAGAGGAAATGAAAAAAGGTAGTGGATGCTGGTAAAGAATCGCTACCTCCATTGGTGGAGGATGCCTCTCCGCCGCCGCCTCCTCGTACGTCACCAGCATCTGAGAAGGAAAAAGGAGAAAGGAGTGAGCGAGGGATCAGATCAGAGAGAGAACGGAAAGTAGTAAAGGAAACTAAAACTCCGAGGTGTTTTAATTTTCTTAAGGGACAATTATAATGAAGTCCCACACAAGAGAAAAAATGAAAAAATGGTCCCTGAAGTTGTTAATAACAAGTTGAGGAGCTTATACTGACAACTTCAGGGACTATTTCTTCATTTTTTTCTCTTGTATGAGATTTCATTGTAATTGCCCCTTTTCTTAATATTGTGGGCCCTGCCATATAAAAGTAACGGCAGTTAGGGTGATATAATGGTGACAATATATTTGCTCTGATTTTAAAAATTCATGGGTACTTTTGAATCTCCAAAAAATTTATGGTATTGGATGCATTTTGGATAAAAGTTCATAGGTATTTTTGCACCTTAACCTTAAAATATATGTAGTTTACTTCTAGGAACCCATTTATTTTCATAGTATCTAAGGATTTCGTATTATTTATTTTCTAATTAAAGATAAAGGAATGGATTTTATTCAATTCTTTGAGAGAGTGGGAACAGCAAATCTCTCTGTAAAGGTTTGCTTTGTTCGATCATGATGATATCAACTAACTTTAATGGATGCGATTCTGCTTTAATGCAGTGAAACAAGAAAGAGATTTTTTTTGTTTTACTTTTAAACATAGTAAATAATAATATATCTCAGCCAACAAAGGACGGTTCATTTTGGACTTTCTAGACTGTTATTGATTTGAGAATATTATTGGTGGGTGATATGTAAATATCTTTATAAGCACTCTCTAAACTTCTCTTAAGGCATATCATATCTCTGGTGAGCCCTTGCGACCCAACTTCTGAACATTTAGTAATTGGAAAAAAACAACATAACACCTACAGCTACTTGTTATAAACAGAAACATCATCATTTTTCTGTTCTAATTACAGGATTACAGTTCACGACTTATTGACGTTATGACTCCATTTTCACCAAGCTTATCACATATATGTGTGTGTGTGTGTGTGTGTAGGTAAAGGAGATATACTGAAGTTACATGACCTTTGAAGCAAAATCTTGATGAGGCATGAAGATCATTTGTGTGGAATTCCGGGGTAAAAAAGGACTGTGGATCCTGAAGCACATATTGCACGGCACGGTTATTATGCAGAAGACTTGAATTCTTCTGTTAGAAGGTGATGATGTTGTTTGATCTTTAGTGATGAGAATGATGCATATTGCGCAGCATGGTTATCTGTTTTTTTACCAATACAAAGTTGGTCTAATAGTATAAGACCCTATTAGATCCTGTTGGATCTTAGGTTCGAGTCCCAGGAAGGAAACACATGTGGTGAGAGGGACAGCCACGAACTCGAACCGGATATGGGAACATAATATCAAAAAAGATATATAGTAGTGAAAGTTATTGGGATCAATTATGAGTGAAGTGTGAGAGGGGAAAATAATTCACATAAGACAGAATTAAATTAGAGAATAAATATATGAATGAGAAGGTATAGTGATAAATAAATCTTTCCATGTATTTGAGGCTCTCTTGAGAGATAGAAACAGCGACTCGGTGAAAACTGCAGGGAAGGCGTTAATGGCATCTGAAGCTTGATATGAATACCGTGTACGTGCCTGTGTAGCATGTAAATGAGAATTCTCAATTTTTTGGCCTGCACTATGAGATTATTGTTATATAAACAACAAATTAAATACTTCAAAACCAGAAAGAAAGGATTAAGGTTGAGATAATGAAACGAAGTGAAATGAAGAAGAAAGATAAAGAAAGTGACATATAAGGAAGAGGTAATCTGCATCCGGAGGTCTAGAAAGAAACAAATGGAAGAATGGTTCTAAACCTCAGGATGCAGATTATCACATCCTCATCACCCTTAATAATAATAATGAAGGATTAATTCGTAAACAAGAACTAATCGTGCATTGTTTGATGAATACAATGTGAGAGGTGCTTAGGAATTTATAGTCAGCCATCAGGCATATGTAAATATTCTTTGATTTGATGGGTTTTGGGAGATGTAGGCTTCTCTTCTCTTTTCTTTTTCTATAATTTATGAGAAAATAGCAGTTAATTAAAAACGCTTAATTATATATTATTGACAATTTGTATATTAATTAAAAGAAAAGGAGCAGATCAATGCGACCGAAGAACCAATTTTGGTGCCTTCCAATTTCCAATTTTAGCTCAGATTTAATATTTTCAATTGATATTTTTAATTAAAAAAATCACTTTTTAAAAAAAATTATTAGTTAAGAGATTATCTTTATATTAGATTATCTACCAGTTAAAATAATTTTTTAAAAAATATTAAGTAACAAAATTAAATTTGGATCATCTAAATCAGATCTAGACAACTCAGATGAAATGAGCTCATCAACCTTTTTTAGCAATTATTTGTGAATTCTATGAATTAAACACTAATCTTCCTAAAGGTGAATGATTTTTGAGTCCCCCGTAAGGGAACTTAGTTTCTAATATTGATAAAATTATCAGTTTAATATTTATTCAATATTATTCGGACTTTTGGAAGGGAGTGATATCACCTCAATCAACAGAATAATCGCTTCAACTCTCAATGACTTTTTTATAAGAGACCGAAATATCATTCACAAAAAATAATTACAACTTACTTTTCTAGATAAAAAAATTGGAAATTAACTTATACAATTATTTGCTGCGAAAGTTCAAATAATAGTGTGAATTTTTTAAGGAAATATCAATGAATTTGTAGCTTTGAATTTTTCCGTTATAAAATAACGTCATGCCCATCATACGGAATGTGAGATCTCCAACTCCGCCAATATATATATATATTTTTTAAAAAAATTAAACTCATTTAAAAATTTTCTCAAATGGCATCACATAGGTGTAAAATATAGTTATATACAAGCGTTTTTCATAAGAATACTTGTTTCAACTTTCAAGAGATCCAAATGTCAATAATTTTTTATAAGAGACCCAAATATGATTCACCAAAAAAAATTGCAACTTACTTTCCAAGAATAAAAGTTGAAAATTAGCTTATAAAATTTACTACGAATATGATAGTTATCTTCATAAATTCACAATGTATTAAAGAATATTATCTTCGTTTCAATACATGTTACTTTAAAGTTTTGGCTTTTTTTTAAAAAAAATCGTCATTTCATAATCTTAACGAATATTAATTATTTTCTTATAATTTTTCTCTTTATTACTGACAATTATTATAAGTCAAGCTTTTCAAATGCTCTCTTTTTTAATCAGTTAAGGGTATTTTAGAAAACTAACATTAAATTTTATTATATACTCCATAATCTAAACTATTTAATAAATTTTTTAAATTGTACACATAATCTTAACTTAAATGACCGATATACTGAAACGGGTTGTAATTTACAACTAACTTTCAATGTTTGAGACGGAATATTAAACTAATTAGAAACTAAGGATATTTAAGTAACTTTATTTTTTTTAGGCACAAGTATCCTACTATTAGAGATAATCATATTTGAGGCATTATCGGGTATTAAATGTTGACTTAGATTTATATTCTCTCTCATCATCTTTCTCCGATACATTCTTTCATAATTTTTCTCATTATTACTCACTTTTTTACTCGTTCAAAAATAAGAGCTTCTTTGAGGGGGAAAATTTTTTCCACATACTTATTACTTTTAACTATTTTAAATTGTTTTCTTAAACTCCACAATTTGGTTACAATGACCTTATCTATAGGGACAGAGGGTGTAACAAATTGCATTGTTCTATGTTTGTGAATAATATGAATTACTCTTCCGGTCATTAATATAAGAAATATTTACTAATTTAATTAGATTAAAAAAATTAGTTAAGTTGGTTAATATGAAGTATATTTTCTAAAACTCTCTAATAATTTTTATTAATTAATTCATTCATTCTCCTCCCTGATTATTGCTAGGGGAGAATTAAAAGGGATAAATTAGAAAAAATTTGATAAATATGAAAACTATATATCATATTTAGGATAAAAATTAACTCCCTAAATATTCTTATATCAAAGATCAAAGGAGCATCTTAGATTTTTATAGTGTTGGGATTACATTAGGCGTAGATTTAGATATAGAATACACATTGTGATAAATATTATTAATCACAATGAAAGGCCCTAGCCACTAGGTTCGTTCAGGCCCTAAATCATAGAAGTCTAAGCCTCACTACGGAATCAATTTTATTTTATTTTTTGGCTTGGTGAGGGGGGATGCGGGTGGTTGGTTGGTTGAGATCAAGCCTTTATTTTACTTTACCACTTACAATTTGTATACCAGGTGGTAGGTACGAATATATGCCAGTCTATGGTAGGTCAGGGATCCTCCACAGTTTGTGCTTGTGCATGCGTTTATTCTTCATCACAAAACTACATGTTTGGCATGGTTCGAACCGTTTGGATGCTTGAGTTGAGACCGCCTTGAAAAGTTCTTTCTTTTTTATCAGATTTGATCAAAAGTTTTCTTTTCGAGACTTAATGAGTGTTTGGGAAGTCACGAAACCATAATTATAAAAACCTTTTTCTACAAGCGGAGACAAAACCACTCACATACTTACCTCATAAATCATAAAAACTATTCTCTAAAAACTAATTTCACCGTGCACTTGTAAAAAGTTTTTACCTCTGCCATGAAAAGTTGATTACCATATAAAGATCCTGATGCGCCATCAACAAACATCTCATTAACTATTACATCAGCCAAAGTATGGTAATTCCATATCCTCAGAAGAAAAGATCTACCTTCATATACAAACCCATTTGGTTCACTAAAAAATATAACTAGTTGAATACTTAATAACATTTGATAGCTGCAAAGGCACGTGACAAAATGGCTCTCCAAAAAAATTGCTTTGCTGATGGATATGATCATCAACTACTACTATTACTACTAAGAAAAAGGTTTCAACCTAAAATTCGAATAGAGTACAATTGTTGTTGCTCATAAATACCTACCTATACACCCAAAATTGCCAAATGGATACCACCCATTTTGTTTTCTTCTATCAACCTTGCCTCTAAGCCTCTGTCCAAGGCTTTGAATAGATAGGAAGAGCGCAAGAAATCATGGAAAATCGCGCTAGGGTTGTGGAATGCCCGACAATAGCATCTTCATCGTCTCGTACGTCATAAAGACAATGCCAACACTGGGAACAACCTTGTAGTACTCAGGCAGAATGCCTCTGTACAGACCCCGTAGGCCTTCGGTCCTATATATGTACCCAAATGTCCCAAACAAGCCAGTATTATAGACACGAGCCCGACCGGCAGCCCCCTCTAATTGCATCCTGCGCCTGACCAGATCCAAGGGAAAAGTTGCTGCACATTTCAATAAACCAGATATAAATTTAGAATCAAGATATAGAACACTTTATCTACAAGCATGAGGAAATATTATTAGTCACTTACATTAGAGTCTGTTAGAATATTAGGAAATAAATTAGGATCCCATAATTCTAGTATTCAATCATATCCCTTGATTATAATCACTCTAGTTTAGGAATGATTCTGAATTTAAGTGGATTAATTGTCATTGATTGCTCTTAATTCCTCTCTTTATGAGGGCTCTCATTTGGAGCCTATAAATTGTACCCTATTTCCATTGGAATAATATAACTGAGTCCATTTTGGTCTCTCAATTAAACATGGCATCAGAGCTTTATTTTCACAATCAGAGACTGCCATGGTGAGGCTGAGAGACTGAAACACGAGAGGCCGAGAGACCGAAACAATTAAACACGAGCAGCTGAGAGAGAGAGAACAGTGCAGCAGCGTCATGCACTCCCAGATCTGGTGAAGGGCAGCACGTGTGAGTACACCGCCGCCACAAGAAGAACCGCCAGGCACCAATCGGCGCATCCCAGAGAGACGGCGGCGATCGGACCGGCACGTGACCTCCACGCGCCGTCGTCCACGGTGGTTCCGACGACCATTTTCCCCAGAAACATGAATCCTACTGATTTTCCTCCTCTGTTCCCGAAAATCCAAGTAAAACTGGAATCTCTCCTACTGCATTCATGTCCGGTACAACTCCCACTAATTCCTCCTCATCTAGTAACTCTTTCATCATTGCCAACAGCACCTTAATGGCATCAGAATTTCCAGAACCTCAGAGTATGGTTATTAAACATAAGTTTAATGGAAGAAATTACCTCCAATGGTCCAAAAGCGTGCTAAGGTATATTCGTGGAAAACGAAAGGAGAAATACATCAATGGAGCAGCACCTCAACGAACCCCAGATGACCCAACCTTTGACACGTGGTTTGCTGAAAATAACCAAGTTATGACTTGACTCTGTAATTCTATGACTGTTGATATCAGTAAAGGCTATCTCCTGGCAAATACTACAAAAGAGATTTGGGATAAAGCTAGAAGAACTTATTCCTCTCTTGATAACACTACTGCCTTGATCCATTTGAAGCGCCAACTTCGAGATTTGAGATAAGGTACCCTGACAGTAACCGATTATTATAATGCGTTGATAAAACACTGGCAACAACAGAACTTGTTTGAAGTGCATCCACGGGAAAATGTGGAGGATGCTCAGTTATACAAGAAGATAGTAGAAGAAGAAAGAATCTATGACTTTCTTCTCGGACTCAATGATTCATTTGAGGAAATACGGGGGAGAATAATGGGAATAAAACCCCTACCACACCTCTTTGATGTTGTTAATCATGTGCAATTCGAAGAAAGTAGGAAACTCTTGAACCGCAGCCTTCCATGCCAAGTCGAGAGTTCTGCGCTTGCAGTACGCGAGCCACAGGAGGAACGGAAAAACAAATGGTGCAATTATTGCAAGAAGAAGGGTCACATCAAGGAGGAATGTTGGAAATTGCACGGAAAACCATCCACGAGCAAACCGTAGAGTCATCTCACCTCTCCTGAACAGAAGGCTGAGGACACTACTTCATTGAGTCAAGACGAACTGCAAATGCTCTATCGGATACTTGAAAAACAAAATAAGTCCAACTCTTTGCCGAGTATTAATCTTGTCCAATCAGGTAATTCTATCATAGCCCTCAATACTATACGGACTAGCGACGATGCATGGATAGTTGATTCCGGAGCAACGGATCATATGATGGGTAATCGAACCTTATTTACAACCCTTACACCGTGTCCGGAACACCTTCATGTCAAAGTTGCTAATAGGGTATTCACTAAAGTTGAAGGAATTGGCACCATCACACTATCCAATTCACTCAGCATTCATCATGTTCTATTTGTCCCAGCACTCGTAATTTAATATTTGTGAACAAGCTAACGAAGGAACATATATGTAGAGTGATATTTGATGCTGATCTGTGTCTATTTCAGGATTTACACTCAAGAAAGACGATTAGGACTTCTAAAGAGCGGGATGGACTTTTCTACCTAGAGTGATCGAATATGGCGAATAAAGTGATTTGGAATGCACAACATGCTCTAGTAAGTTCAAGTTCTCAAGACAAAGATGTACTTTTATGGCATTTTCGTTCCGGACATCCTAATTTTGATTATATGAGACATGTGTTTCCAAGTTTATTCAATAAAGATTCTGTTCCTATTCACTGTAAAACTTGTCAATTGGCTAAACAAACACGATCCTCCTACCCAAAACAATCTTACCGACCCACCACTCCTTTCCAACTCATTTATAGTGACATTTGGGGCCCAGCCAGAACAACCAACCAGAAAAATGAAAAATAGTTTGTTACTTTCATTGATGATCACACCAGACTCACGTGGGTTTACTTGATGAAAGAAAAGCCTGAGGTGGCACAAGTTTTCCAAAGCTTTCACAAATTTGTTCAGACCCAATTTCAATCCCCTATCAAAGTCCTTCAAAGTGATAATGGTCGGGAATACCTCAGTCATACCTTTACAAACTTCCTTGTTCAACAAGGAATTCACCACCAAACCTCTTGCACTTACACCCCTCCACAAAATGGGGTTGCCGAACGAAAGAATCGTCATCTGTTGGAGGTAACCCGAACACAGCTGATGGAAAGAAATGTACCCACGACCTTTTGGGGAGATGCAGTCCTAACTGCGGCCTACCTCATCAACCAAATGCCCTCCAAAGTCCTCAATTATGTCACCCCTATCTAGACACTTCTTACCACCTTTCCCAATTGTCCTCTCATCAACCCCTACCTCCGAAAGTGTTTGGGTGTGTTGTATTTGTCCATATCCCTAATGGAAGTAAGTTCGATGCCCGGTCCCAGAAATGCATATTCCTTGGCTACTCCTCCACCCAAAAAGGATACAAGTGTTACTGCCTGACTACCAAGAAGTGGCATGTCTCCAAAGATACTGTGTTCTATGAGGAGGACGCTTACTATCCCAAATTACCCATTCAGGGGAAGTACTCAGCTGTTGAATGGCTAATTTCACATGAGTCAACTTCTAAAGCCACTGATGCCCCACCTGTTAACCTAGAAATCCCTAATACCTTACCTAACTTTCTTGATACCTTGCCTCAAAACCCTAACACCCTACCTTCTACACCTCCTAATACCAACCCTAATGACTCAGAAACATAGGTTGAGATCATGACTGGGATTGATGCAGAAGATAGATAAGAGGGAGGTGCCAGGCAACAACCTCAAGAGGCAGAAAGAAACGTCAATCCCACTCTAAGGAACGACCATAAATCTGACTCGAGGATAGATCCTGAAGAGATGGGCTAGCTTATTGCACTAAGAAAAGGGGTAAGGTCTTGTACTCAGCATCCAATTCAACGGTTTGTTTTGTATGGTAACCTGTCTGTCAAGGTGTAGAGTTTTGTTGTAAACAGTGCACAGATTGAAATTTCTAACATCTTCCAACAAGCTACGGTTGACCCAAAGTGGAAATAGGCTGCAGAAGAGGAGTTGAAAGCACTTGAAGTAAGATGTGGGAAATCATATCCTGCCCTCCTGGAAAGAACCCTATCAAGTGTAAGTGGATCTTTACCCCGAAGTTCAATCTTGATGGCAGCATCAACAAGTACAAAGCAATACTAGTTGCGAAAGGATATCCACAAACCTATGGAATAGATTATCAGGAAACCTTCACCCCAGTAGCCAAATTCAACACAATCCAAATATTGTTGTCAATAGCAACTAACTTGGATTGGTCACTACATCAGTTAGACGTAAAGAACGCATTTTTGAATGGTGACTAGGAAGAAGAGGTTTATATGGAAGTTCCAGACGAAGTCCTAGCTCCAAACGGGTCAGTCTGCAAACTTAACAAGTCACTGTATGGACTAAAACAATCCCCAAGGGCATAGTTTGGCCGCTTCAACAAAGCAATAAAGAAACTTGGGTACAACCAAGGACAAGCAGACGACACATTGTTTATCAAGCATGATGAGGGAAGAATCAATGTCCTGATTGTCTACATGGATGATATAGTCATTACTGGAAATGATGAAAGTTCTATTGCTCAACTAAAGAGGGATTTGTCCATTGAATTCCAGGTTAAGGATCTCGGCCAAATGAGATACTTCTTGGGTATGGAAGTGGCAAGAACAAAGAAAAGCATCAATGTATCCCAGTGGAAGTATACCCTAAACCTGTTGCATGAGACAGGAATGTTAGAGGCACAACCCGAGGGAACACCGATGGAAGAAGGTTGTCGTCTAGAAATCAAAGAAAATGATGTCCCGATTGACTCTGAACAGTATAGAAGACTTGTACGAAAGCTGATATACCTGACCCACACATCCAGATATCAGCTATACTGTCGGAATAGTAAGTCAATTCATGCATCAACCACAGGAAGAACACATGACAGCTGTCTATAGAATCTTGAGTTATATGAAATTCAATCCAGGAAGAGGAATCGTTTTCAAGTACACGGCCAAAAACTTAAGAGATCTACACCCACGCAGACCATGCAAAAGAAAGAGAAACCAGAAGGTCAACAGGAGGATATTGTACATATGTGTGGGGAAATCAAGTGACATGAAGAAGCAAGAGGCAAACTGTTGTGTCAAAGAGCAGTGCGGAAGCAGAATTGAAAGCTGTGAATGACGGAACATGTGAAGGACTCTGAGTTATCCGGTTACTAAAGGAATTAGGAATTCCGTATGAGGGTCCCATGCAAGTTTGGTGTGACAACAAATCCAGTATTGAGATGACAAGAAATCCTATTTATCATGATCGAACAAAGCATGTTGAGGTGGACAGGCACTTTATCAAAGAGAAAGTTGAAGCAAGCCTTATGACATTGTCCTATATACGATCTGAAGAACAGATTGCAGATGTAATGACCAAGCCACTGGGCAGATCTAAATTTGAAGGGTTTCGATGCAAGCAGGAAATGATTGACATATATTCTCCAGCTTGAGGGGGAGTGTTAGAATATCAGGAAATAAATTAGGATACCATGATTCTAGTATTCAATCATATCCCTTGATTATAGTCACTCTAGTTTAGGAATGATTCTGAATTTAAGTGGATTAATTGTCATTGATTGCTCTTAATTCCTCTCTTTATGAGGGCTCTCATTTGGAGCCTATAAATTGTACCATATTTCCATTGGAATAATATAACTTTGAGTGCATTTTCGTCTCTGAATTAAACAGAGTCAAATGCTAATACAAGACTGTTGAGAAATATTATTAATGTATATATCAGAATCAATTAACATCACTATCAATCAGGGACTAAGGATTATGATTAGGGAATCAATTATCGTTATGAGCCATTAATACCGAGGCTCCCCTTTTGTGTATATATCTCTCTCCTTTGTACATGAATATACAAGAAATTCAGATTATTGCTCTATAAACTTGCAACAAAGCATAATTTTCACTATGCATGTAACAGTTCATCTAAGAATAAAAATGTGACATTTGGTGAACACCAACCTGTTGATGATGCAATGCCAGACAGACTGCCACAAGCAAGACTGACCATAACAGTTGAATTATTGGGCCTAATTCAAAAGAAAAGAACAATTATAATTTACAAACACATCAGCCACATTTTTGTCATCAATTATTAAACAGTACTCCTTCCAGTCCTTAATGCAAGACATATTTACTAAATTTGATTAGATTAAGTTAGTTAAGAGAATATGACGTGTTTTTCTAAAACACTCTAATCATCTTCTTTAATTCCCTCCATCTCTCACTTATTATTGTTGAAGGACCATCAACAGGAATAAATTAGGAAAATATTGACAACTATGTGAAATAAATCTTGTATTTAGGACCAAGATCAACTACCCAATTAGGTTTTACGTTAAGGACAGGAGGAAGTAACATTTAGTATAAACACTACTAAATTTTAAGTGAGTATTACATACTCAATTATTCACCTTTGGGACTGCCAAAAAGAGCGCAAAGTCTCATAAACAGAGAAACTTATAGCTATGCTAGGCCCAACACCCTGCATCACACAAAGTAATAGTTATGGCAATTGGAATAAAAAAGGCAAAATTAAAGTAAATTATTGAAAAAAACACATAAGCACACCATCAATGTTGCCCCAAGTCCCTTGTACAGGCCAAGAAAACCTTCCTCTCTACAAATGGTGCTAAAGGCATGAGAGATGCCCCTGTAGTACATGGTACTTCTCTGCAGAAAATCAAATAAAAAAATTTTTAAAAATCAGAACAGAATCATGATGCAGGGGAGCAAATTCAATCAACTATACAAACCATGCAACACATAGTAAAGTCGTTGCCCCATGCAATCAGAGACTTGAAAAGAATCTACAAAAATTCTTACCTGATACAATAATTTATAAGTACCTGAGCTGCGAGTCGTGTTCTCACGAGATCCAAAGGATAAGTGGCAGAGGCAGAAGTTATGCCTGCTAAGCCGCCACCTAAAAACTGCACAAAAGGTTCTGAACTCACATAGCCTCTACGATTTTCCCCCAGAAGTGAATATATTACCTGCGATATAAAGAAAATAAGTTAAATTTTATACAAGCTAAAAAATATGAGTGCTAACTACTCAGGCCACATACAGATCATATAAAGAACATCAGAGGTTACATTCTTGTAGCGTTCATAAGCATAGAAGCTGACTGCAGAATAAGGAAGACGGTGAGCAATTGTCACCAAATTGCCTTTCCAAAATGCTCTAAATCCTTCTTCACTGACAATGCGTGAAGCCTCCTTCCATATGCTAGACTTGCTCAATGCAGCCACTTCCGAATGCATACCTTGCACCTGAAATTAAGTCATGTGCATAGTCAGATAACTTTTCAAGGATGTTCCTTTGAATTAACAAAAGGAAAAATTTAAATCCACTCAAGTTACACTAGAGAATTAAATGTCATCAACATAGAGAAATAAAAAAACTCAACCATCCAATCGACACAATCACTTGCCTTATTGCATATGACTCATAAATAGTGTTGCCACTTATAATTTTCATACTATATAAAAATATTAGATTCTTTGGCTAAAGCATGGGAACTTGAAAAGTTTACAGGAATCCTGCAGCATGCCTCACCTCATAGTTGACTCTAGTTTCATAGTCATTTGAAGTAACCATAAAGGCAACAGTATAAGTTGCGGTTTCTGATAGTTATAACCTAAAAATTTAAAATGAGTTGGAAGTTAGCCTTCAACCTTGATGCAGAACGCAAGATTGAAACTTTAGTCCAAAAGAACGATGCATCTCAGAACTGAACTGGAAATCCCACATGGTATAACCAATTTAGACCAAAAAAAAGTATTATCCAAAAGCTGCAAATCATTGAAACAACTAACAAGAAATCTTAATCGGTCAATGTATCATCAGCTCTAACAATATGAAGGCTCAAATACCATGTATAACCAAAAGCAAAATAAAACCTGAAAGAGAATAGTAAGGCGAGCAAGCGGCGCAGTACAAGTCTTGCTAAAAGCACCGGCTACACCACCTGCCAGAAGTTGCTGCACCGTTCCCATCTGGGGTTGCTGATTTAGCGTCTGTTTCGTACAGCTGCTCTGATGCAAAAAATTTCTGGTACCCTCATCGGCGACGCTTCCATGGGCAGTATTCAAAGCTCTTTGTCCGCCTTCAACAACCATGCCAACTCGCGCTTCCATAATCGTAGGATTTCCTTTTGACTTTTTCCTCGAAATTTCCGCGTACCAGAAGTGGTGGAGCTGGATCTCACATGGGTATCGCTCTCAAAAACAAACGATTATCGAACGAATTGGAAACAGGGAATGATTGAAACAGGGAAGGAAGGACTGAAGAGCTTTTGATTTCAAAGAATAACTGAAAGTGAAAACCCCTACTCACGACAAGGGCTTAGGGTTTTTCTGTGGTTTGGACTTGTTTTCGGCAAGTGTGGCCGTGCTTCCATCTTGGACTATATTCGAAGTACACTAAACTTGCGGCTCTCTTTCCCCTTTTTTCCTATTATATATTTTCAGCTAAATTATAATCACTCATTCCACAATAAATAACGGGAAAAAATCAATACCTCAATCTGTGAAATTTCATTTAAATATTACAGCTTAATTTATAAATATAAAATTTGTCATATGACAGATATGGGCATTTCTTCAATTTTAATTCATCATATTGTTGTGATTGTGAGTAATTAATTTTTTCTGAAGTTATCGTTCAGTCTTTACATCAGTTTGTTGTGGGCCTAAAGGAGGGTTTTTTTTTTTTTTTTTGCTATGCACAGGTATCATTTGAACTAATTATGTTTGAGACACTAACAAATACTAAATATAAACACCTCTCTATATAAGATTTTTTTTTTCTTTTGACATGGTTCTCTACACAAGATTTCAAACTTTGATTCATTATCAAGGTATTAAAACTCGGACTGGGCATTGAACCGGTTGGGGTACTGGGTTAAGGGTCAGTGGGTCAAATCGAGGCCAAACCAGAGCTAAACCGGGATTAAATCGGTGAGAAATTGGAAATTTTAGATTTATAGTATAAAATTCTAAAGGAAAAATGTAAAAAAAATTTATTTATTTTTTTAAATGTGAACCTGGACCGGACCGGTTTACCGGCTGGTTCGCTGGTTTCCGGGCCGGTCCGGATTCAGCAACCTTGTTCATTATACAGTAACGGATTAACATCTTTTACTAAATGTAAGCCGTTAGTTGGGGCGACAGACCATGTTAGTTTCATGTCATGAACCATTTGATCAGAGGAGGCCTTGATATCCCACAAGCATGGATGAGAGCCCAATACGAATGGGCTTCATGTTCTAAATCCTTTAACTATGGGCCTACCAACTTTAATATTGGTCTCTTTTCATCAAAAAAAAAAAAAACTTTAATATTGGTCTCTAATCTTTTTTTTTTTTTTTTTGCGAGAATATTGGTCTCTCATCTATCCTTATTTTGCAAATGCAAATGGCCATGGGCAATTTCCAATTATTCTATGTTTTCATTTACAAAAAAAAAAAAAAACTAAATTCATTATCAACTTCAAAAAAGATTTTGATTACTTAAACACGATATCTCGAATTGAGTTCTTTGATAGTACTACACATGACTGGGTTTGAAAATTCTTGAAAATTGAAAAATAAAAATAAATAAATAAACTTACCTTTTTAACCATACCATTACCGTGACATAAATTTAAAATTAAAAATGGTTTAAATGATATACAAGTAATTGATCCCATATGGCAGTATGTTATGATTATTTTTTATTTAATTATTTGAATTTTTTTAAATTCCTACTAATAATTTAATTCGAAACTCATTATATATGTGGATGCAACTATATATATAATAAAAGAGAGCTAAAAGGTGGCACAGAATTGCAAAGAAAAATTAGACAATCACGTAACGTGTAGAATATGATCCTTGTGAAGCCAACAAGCATCAGAAAGAGCAGTCATAAAGTGCATTCATCCAAATGAAGAGCTTTTTTTCTGCCAAAAAAAGAACCAAATAAAATAAAGCAAAAGGATGTATGCGTCATTATAATACAATAAAATACCTGCTTCCTTTGTCCTTTTTCCCCCTTCACTTGCTTTTCCTTTGATTCCATGACTACTCCAACAAAACCATCTAATAATTTAATTACTTGACCTAACCTAAATTAATTTAAATTTCATTTGCTGAAACCCTTTTGTTGATCCTTTTTCGTTATTAATAATATATATACATATTAAAATTACGTTTTTCCCCCTTGGGATGATGAATATAATAGCATCATGGAAAATTTTTAACATAAAATATTCAAATTTAAATTCTCAAGAAGTAAAAAATATTTATATAAATAAAATCATAATATAACAAAAGAGAAAAAGAATTAGCAGATAAACCTAATTATATATTCATATAGCTTAAATGGCCTTTCTACAAATAAAAAGAATAATCAAGGCAAGTTCGGTGGAAACGACTGCCACCGGCCAAAAAGAGGAAATTGGAGGAACGCGCTTTTCTCTTTTCTTGTTTCAAATATACTTTAATCTTAAAGTTCAAACTAGAGATTGTATCCACTATTTATTCTGGCTTGTGAGCTAAATGTCCTGGCATTCTTAATCCTACACAAAAATATATTGCATATGATTTAATTGTTTTTTTATCATTCTATATCGTAAAATATATATAGAGTTCTCTAAAGTGAGTTTAATTTGTTCATGGTTTAATAATTAATGGTGTGCTGCAGAATCCATACAAATTATTATATACTGAACATGATTGTGTTCAATACCTAATTGATTTTTTTGGAGAGATTAAAGAGGCTAAATAAACTATTTAATCATACCATATGTTATATATCATTAAATTATATATCAATTTATAAGTTAAACTAATTAGTTTGGAAAAAAAACTATAAAAACACTAGTGGAAAAATCACTTTTAAGACCAGTTAAAAATGATATTTTAGACCAGTTTTAGATCCGATCTTGATACAATCGGTTTTAAAAGTTTACTATTTTTTAGACCGGTTAACGAAATCGGTCTTAAAAATCACTTTTTTAGTCCGGTTTCTCGAAGACCGGGTCTAAAAAGTCCATATTTTTTAGACCAGTTTTTTAAAAACTCGTCTAAAAACTTTTTTTAAGACTTTTAAGACCGGTTATTAAAATAATCGGTCTTAAAAGTGATATTTTTTTAAAAAAATAAATGGGGGCATTTTTTTTTGTAGTCAAACCTACAGATGAGTAGAAGGGATTACAGTGAAAAATTGATTGCGGATACTTCCAAGTAAATTACAGCCATCAGATTTCACAAAAACACCTTCCCTGTGAATCCCGCTGCTAAAATTTCTGAAAACCTGAATTTCTGTATCGTTCACTAAGAACATCAAACAACGTAGAAAGATAATGAACAGCTCTTGTAACAAAATTCAGGCACACCCATAAGTTTAACTTTGTATTCATATTCGGTTTCTTAGTTGAAACTATGAAACTATTTTGGCACAACCATAAGGAAGAAGAAAATAAGAGACGAAATTAAAAAAAGCAAATAGAGCAATTTCGCAAATAGGATCCCCCAGAGACCGACCACACACTCAACTCGGTATATATCAGTATGTATACAATTTACACCTACAATAAAACCCTAAAAAAACAAAAATCCAAATAGGATCTCTCTTCTCTTCGTGACCCTTGCTCCTCTGGTAAAAAAAGCAGACGATGAACTGTTTTAAGCGAGGCGCTTCGCTTTGCACCTTCTTCTTCCCCTTTCATCTATCACCACCTTGTAGTAGATACTCAAAAATTAGTTTACAAATTAATTAAGCATTTAAAAGGAAAGTTTATTCAAACCTCATAACATCAATTACATCTTCTTCACGCATTTCTGGGTTAAAGCAAAGAAGCAGCTCATGACAGCAAAGAAGTGAGGCTGCCAAGGTAAGTTGTGATGAAGGATGGATGTCACAGGGAAAGAGAAAAGTCGCGTCAAAGGAGATCAGAACAAGCGAGGTTGTGGCGGCGACAAACTCATTCAGTGCAAGGGTGAGAGCACCGCAGCAACAAACATGAGAATGAGATCGAGCGAAAATGACCGAGCTCACAGAGTAATCGCATAAGAAGAGAGGTTTCAGATTTAGAGAGCGAAATTTAGGCGCGACAAAGAGGAGATTCAAAAATTTATGGTCAATTTTTTAGACCAAGTATGTATAAAACCAGTCTTAAAATGGTGGGGAAAAAATAATTTTAAAATTTTTCATATTTAAGACCGGTTATTATTAATAACCGGTCTTAAAAATTTAAAATTTAAAATTTAAAATTTTTTAAATATTTTGATGTTTTTAAACCGGTTTTATTTATAACCGGTCTAAATAATTTTTTTAAGACCGGTTTTTTTGAGAACCGGTCTTAGAAGTTTTATATAATTACAAAACTACCACCGGTCAAATTTTTTAAACCTAATCCGTTATAACCAGTCTAAATATGGTGGTCTAAAAAGGAAATTTTATACTGGTAATATAAATACTTTAAGTAATTTATTTAGCTTCCTTAATCTCTAAAAAAAATTATATGAGTTTCATATTAAGGATAGGAGCTAGTATGTGTATGTTTTGTTTATTGATTTGATATATCAAAATCAAAAAGGTTATTTCTAACACTATCATCATGTTCTGATAATAGTGATGTAAAGGTTTCTTGCAAGTGAATTATTGGAGACAATCAAACGCACTCACGACTATTCCTTCTAAGAAAGGATTTTATGGGTCTTATTGGTGCCATAATAATGGCACCGAAGCCATTGGCAGATACTAGTTTGTTATTAAACTGTATTGGTTCGATATTTTTCAATAATAATGATAATTTTTTTACACTAAGTGACTGGTTTTCAATTACTAAAAAAGAAAAAAGTGTCCTATATCGTTGACTTTTTTGAGAAATTTATCTTTATGTATAAAAAAAAAAAAGTGGAAGGCCACATCCCACGCACACAAACATCATCCTTTACGAGTAAAAGTATGTTCTTTTCTGTCTTTCTTAGCTTTTTCTTTGTGACAAAAAGATGGATTTATATATGTACATCAAAGTCCAGCTAGTGAAAACAATATAATAGCATCTTTCTGTTGGTATAGAGCTTCACTTCTCTCGCCTTGGTGCGAGCTCCTCTCCCTCTCCTTCTCTAAAATTTCTTGAGTGGTGAGAGTCATTCCCTTGTTTGTGGGCAAGCTTGTGGTACGGTGTCTCCCTCCCCAACGATTTCCTTCGGCGGAGGGGATGATTGTCCTTTATTTTTCTTTCTTTGTTGTTGGTTTTTTGGTTGTGGTGTGTTATGTTTTTCTAGCAATAAGCAGATCTGTGGAGATCTTTTGCAGATCCTCTTGCTTTGTTGGTAAGTTGAAGATAGGAAGATCGGATCTTGATTTGGCAACTTGGATCTGCGTTTTTGGGGGAAGGGTGTTGTTGATGAGCCTCTCTGTGACCATATTTTCTATCTCTCAGAGGACCGTTTTTGGGTCTGCTCGATGGTGGTGAATCCAAAGCATTGATGAAAGGTATGTGTATAATCAAGTAATAGTACTCATTAGGTGGCAGTCTATAAGTTCTATTCATTTCACGGGGCTATTTTGTTGGTTGGTGTCTGCGGGTTTTTTCTGCATCTATGGGTTTCTCCATTCTTGCTTCTTCGACCATAAATGGTTGGTCTTTAGCCTACAAGAGGGATGGGTCCTTTGGGATAGGTTCTTCAAACCACCAACCCTTACTTTGGCATTGTTGCTGGCGAAGGCGACTTCCTCTCTGCAGACTCTGACAAAAAAGATGGTGACTGTGCTTGTGAACTTGTCAGCTATGACTTCCTTAGTACTACTACAAAAAGGGTAAAAGATGGCGCACATTTTGTAGCACTTCTTTAAACAAGTGCCACAGCTTCTCTTTTTTTTTTTTTTTTTTACGTCTATAATTTTTTTTTTAATTTTAGGTACCAGCTGTGGCGCCTAATAGATTAAGTGCTACAATTGAGGAGGCCTAGTGTGGCGCCTTCCTACGCAGGCGCCACACTTGGGGTCACGAAAGCAGCTGTGGCGCCTAACCCACCAAGCGCCACAGCTGCAACACTGATTTTTTTTTTTTTTTTTTAAATAGTGGGCATGTGTGGCGCCTAAATAAATAGGCGCCACACATGTTAATATGCTTCTCAGCTGTGGCGCCTAATGCATTAGGCGCCACAGCTGAGAAGAGCAATTGTAGCGCCTAATGCATTAGGCGCCACAATTGCTCACCTTTTTTAAAAAAAAAAAAAAAATTCAAATTGCCACAGCTGAGAAGAGCAATTGTGGCACCTAATGCATTAGGCGCCACAATTGCTCACTTTTTTTAAAAAAAAAAAAAAAAAATTCAAATTGATAGTGTAGCTCTTAATTATTTCATTTCCCGCGTAGTGGTCCTGTGTCCGCCCCCCATTCCTTCTCTTTTTGACTACTACTCCACTTTAATTATTTAACTACTCTCTCCTCCATTAAACTACTTTCCCTTTCTCATCTTCTTAGTGGATCCGTCGGCCCCCTCCCTCCATTTTCTATCATCTTCACACTAAAAAACACACCCACACGCTCACTCGCCACTCAAGCTAGCATCACCAACATGGTCTCCCACTCTCTGCGCTTGTCAATTAATAGATTTGTAAGAAGAAGACTATTTCATTCTAGCTTGCTTTGTTTAAATTTTTTTTTAGTCAAGATAAACCGTAATATAACGTTTGCCTTTTTGTTCCTAATTTAATAGAAAAGAATGAAAACCTACCTTGTTTCTTTTGCCTTTTTGCTTTGCTTAAATTTTTTTGCCGACAAGCTTGCGTTTTTTAGTAATCTTTTAATTTACTTAATTAGTTGTTGATGTACTGTGTTCACATATCAAGTTCTTGTATTGTGATATTTTTTATGTTAGTTTTGGAGAGTATTAATGTAAGAACATTATTGTTGGGGAACTTGAATTTTAAATGTGAAAATTATATATATATATATATATATATAATAGGTTGAAATATAAAATAGAAAGATTGATAATTTGTGGAGATGATAAACACGAAAGCCACTCATTTTATATAAAACTTCACAATCAGAAAGCATAAAAAAGGGCCACAGGAAAAAAAAGAAGAAGAAGAAGAAGAAAGAAAGAAAAAAAAAAAAAAAGGGACCCTTTTGTGGCGCTTGCTCAAGCAAGCGCCACAGGAGGGGGGCCTCGACGCAAGCGCCACAATAGGACCCCCCTACTGTGGCGCTTGCTCAAGAAAGCGCCACAGGAGGCCCCACTCCTGTAGCACTTCCTCAAACAAGCGCCACAGGAGGGTATTTTTTTTAAAAAAAAAATTGAAAATGTTGTGGCGCTTCCAAGCGCCACAGCTTTTTTTAGTGGCATATAGATATGTGGCACTTCTCTAGCGCCACAGTTAATGCAATTATAAGCGCCACAGCTTTACTTTTTTGTAGTAGTGACTGTTCTTTGGGTTTATGTTTTTGGATTGTTAGTTGTTTGGCTCTATTTTGATGATCCTTTTCTATTGTGCTTTGTATTTTCCTATCTTTATATTAATGAAAAATCATATTATCTGGCCAAAAAATATATATATATAATCGAATGGTTTTAATAATATCGTGGCCCTTGTTATTCAAAAGAAAAAAGTCATGCAAATATAAGAGGATCAATAAAAGTTAAATTAAAAAGAACATCAACATAGCCAATTGCCACATTTATTGGCCTCTTAGTAACCACGCTCAAAATGATAATGATGATAATAATAATAATAATAATAATAATAACAACAACAACAACAACAACAACAACAACAACAACAACAACAACAACAACAACAACAACAACAACAACAACGTTTCTCCCAGCACAACACTATCTAACATTATTATGAAAGTGAATTAATTAATTCATCCATATTTTCTCTTTAACTTCTCTCTGCATATTACTCTATACAGTCCTAAATATAAGATAAAATTAACTTTTTTAGAGAGATTAAGGAAGCTAATTAAATTACTTTGGAGTATTTTTATTTTTTCTTCCAAACTAATTAGTTTTGACTAATAAACTAATATATAATCCAAGAATACACAACATATATTATGATTAAGTAACCTATTTAGCTTCTTTAATCTTTTTTTTAAAAAAAGTTAACTCTATCTTATATTTAAGACCAGAACAAATAATAATTAATATCATCGCCGTCCACAATAAAATAATCAAGTGGAAGGTTGGATGGTGTCCTTTATTTGTTTCTCTTTGAAAATAAAAAGGAAGAGAATCAACACAATTTGTTAAGAGTTGATTATTGCAGATCAACCCAGCCGAAACTGGAGAAAGTTCCATTGCTCTTGAGTATTTTGGTTTCAAATATTCTTTAACTTCAAGCTCACACTTTTGATCATCAACATCTATCTAAAATGTCCTCCATACATGTGTATTATATTAGACTTGCTCGCGACCAAACTCTAATAGTAGATTTGATATCGACTAAATATATAATGCAACAGAAGGAAAAACAAGTAATTTTATAATTATTTAATAATATTAAAGATATAGTAAATACTGTATACTTCAGTCTTCAATTATATTCTTTATGTCAAAAAAAAAAAAAAAAGAAGCATTTTCATCGCTCCTGCACAAACCAAACGGAGTATACGGCTAGAGGCGTTCTAGAAGATATTTGGCCAAACATATGATTCATTTTATTTTTCTGAGTTTTAATTTCTTAATGCCGGAGTCAGGACATTTTTCTTAAAAATATAATGTTGAGTCCATAAGTTTTCTCGAAGATAATTATGGGAGGTTATGTGTATTGGGGTCTGATTTGGGTGTACCATGAATAATACATTTCAAAGATAAGGATCATTCTCGTTGAACAAAATCCTCATCATATTATTTATAAAAAATTCAAAGATGTGTACCTGTAATCTACAACATCAACTCATCTTCTGAACCTTCAAATTCAAACTAATAATTTGCTATCTGTTTCTAACTAATTAGATACAGTGAGTTAATTTTCCCAGACATCATATTTCCTTATTCACACATCATCAATCATCATTAATAAGAATAATTCGACTCTAAACACGGACTTAAGCCACTCCTTGCTATCTGCTTCTAACTAAATATACTGTGCTTAATTTTACCAGACATCATATTTCCTTATTCACACAATATCAATCATCATTAATAAGAATAATTCAACTCTAAACACGGACTTAAGCCACTACACTTTATCAACAATCAAATTGTATTATCAAGAAACTTATAACATCTCAGTGCCTCACTTTTAATATTGTTCACTTTGAAGCTCATCACCCATCACGGCTTTAAGACGCGTATATCAAAAGCGAAGTATTAAGATGTTATAAATGATATTAGATAAAAGTGATTGAACATCAACTGCATGATGTGCAAGGACTCTTCACAGCTCTCTAAGATTCGAACTTGTGTTTTCCTTTTTACGGGGTGAGGCCTCTTACCGTCTCAAATCATAAATTCATAAAAGTTGACTTTTATTAATAAATAGGTATTAACATTGTATAATTAAATAATTAAAATATAAAAAATAACAACAATTTGATTTAAATATATTTTAGAGAAAATCCCAAATAAAGATGGTTGAATTACCTAAATTCTAATTTGGGTCATTGAACTTAACAAATTATATATTAGATTATGTGTTATAATTAGGGATTTAAAATTTAGGTCAAACTACCTCCATATCCCTTAGCTATTAAAACAACAAAATTGAAAACATAATCATATTATTCGCTCTATCAATTAATTACTTAGAAAGTAAACGGAGCACAGTTGTTCTCCGACTTCTTTCCAAATATTAATTATGCACCATATTCTTTTTTTATAATAGTGCAATATTTGGTTTTATAAAATAATGTATTAGAATAAATTGGAATTTATTGTGAAGGTAGATCTACGTATTCATGGGAAATCTATTACCTTCTTTAGATATTTATATTTTTATTCAAAATTTTATGACTTGAGTTTAAATTTTGAATCCTATATATATATATATATTGAATATATAATCCATGATTATTTTTTTATATTGGAAAAATTTCATATAAAGACATTTTTAAAATATTGTAGTACACAAATTCGCTTCTTTGAATTATATATACTCTTACTTTCCTATAAAATTGAATATTGTATAAAAAAGAATTTTGTGTATAATTAATTAATGTTTGGAAAGAAGCCAACACTACTAGAAAAAAGGGTTTTAACGTCCCTTTTTTTGGCCTTTCAACGTCTGAAAACAGAGGGACGTCTATGTGAGGGTCGTAGAAAAAAACATCATTAACGTCTGTAAAATTGGGGACGTAGAAAGTGGACTTTAGACGTCCCCAGGTTCAACTGGGGACGTCTAAGGTCCACCTTAGACGTCTCCAGATTTGGAAGTACATTATCGTCTGGAAACATATCACACAACAGTTCAAGCAGCAATGTGAAACTACTATCGGTCCACCCACAAGTTGCTTTTAAGTTAACCAAATGTAATGTTCCTGTGAGCCGTGTGTACTTACTCCCAGGGTACAACGGTGTCTCTGCATCACTCCGCAGGCTGTCATATTCATGCGACTGCGCAAACGATTCTACCTCAACATCGTGAATCATTCTCTCCATTGTATCTTCATCTATGACATCCACAGCTTCCTTCTTGTGTGACGGACAATCAGTTACTTCCTCACCATGCCATATCCACCTTGTGTATCGAAGATTTATTCCATCACAAAGTAGGTGATCCCTTATAACTTCAACATCCCGTTTTCTCTCATTTAAACAATTAACACAGGGACAAAAATACATCCCATTTTTTGCTGGAACGTTTCTCCTAGCAAATTCAATAAAGTTTTCAACCCCATTCTCATATTCTTCACTTGTTCTCAGAGCATTCATCCAACTATGATCCATTTTATTACCACCTATGCCATTTCCATTTACATTCAAGTTTAGAATAATTGAAAACACGGGGAATTGCCTTTTACAAGCATGTTTTTCAAAATTTTGGCAGCATTTCCCCTTAAAATTGAGACATCCCAAAATCAAAATAACAAACCATCTCAGCTTAATTTAAATGAAACAAAACTTTAGCTTCTAGCACCAAGCACAAACATAATACACTTATATTTTAGCAACCAAATTATTAAATCAAGTACGCGAATTTAATGAAAAATTGAAAAAAAAAAATGCAAGTACGCGAATTTCTTATATTAATGTCTACGTACACTAAGTTACAATAAGATTGCCTAATTCTAGCACTAAATATATATATTAATGCGTGTGTCTTATGGAAAAAAAAAATATTGTGTGTCTACAAGATAATTTTTTTTTTAATTTTTTACTTTCTTTTTATTCTTTATTCTTTTCTCATTTCTTTTCCTTTCCCTACTAATTAAAAGCATTATCATGTGCCAAAACTAATAGTTACCATCATCAACCTAATCAAAATGCATAAACAGAGTAATAAAATAAACCTCTAACTAATACTAAAAATATACTATACTAAAAATATAAAAAATTAAACACTTATTCAATTCATCATACAAAACTAATAATAAAAAGAATAATAAAACGCCCTGCATTTCTTTTTCTTTCCCTACTAATTAAAAGCATTTATCATGTGCCAAAACTAATAGTTACCATCATCAACCTAATCAAAATGCATAAACAGAATAATAAAATAAACCTCTAACTAATACTAAAAATATAAAAAATTAAACACTTATTCAATTCATACAAAACTAATAATAAAACGCCCTGTCATCTTATTCAAAACGAAAATGCATGCTAACCTGAAAATTTCTCACAGCTTTGGAGGAGGCCGACGGTGGTGGAGAATCTGCAAACCAAGAATCTCAAAAACTGCAGCAGGGGAGCAAAGAAGATGGCCTGGTGACGGAACTGAGGAAGCTTTGGAGAAAGAAATTAAAAAACCAAGAAAGGGAGAGGAGACCGATCAATGGGGATGGAGTGATGAATTTGGGAGGAGATGCAGCAGGGGAGTGGAATGGGAAAGGAGAAACAATGAAAAAACTGCAGCAATGGGGACGCGCGGAGTCTAACGGAGATGGGAGTGAATGAGTAAAGTTGGGAGGGGGAGAGATAGATGGGAGGAAGAAGAGCTCTCTGACATAATCACATGCACCGGTCACTTCATAACAGGCGCATGTGATGGTCTACAACGTCCCCAGCTGGGCTGGGGACGTCTATACATACCTTTAGACGTCCCCAGCCCAGCTGGGGACGTCTAAAGGTAGTGTTTAGACGTCCCCAGCTGGTCTGGGGACGTCTAAAGGTTGTGTTTAGACGTCCCCAGCTGGGCTGGGGACGTCTAAAGGATTTCTTTTTTTATTTTTTTATTTTTTTATGACGTTTAATGGTAATCAGATGCGCTAAAAGATAAAATTTGAACCTGACCATATTTTGGGCGTCCCTTTTTCAAAAAGGGACGTCCTTTAGGGACTTTATAAGTATCTTCTGTAGTAGTGCAAAGACGCACACTACGGTACTTTCTAAGGAACAAATTGATCCTACTTTCCTATAAAAGCAAATATCGTATAAAAAATGAATATTGTGCATAATTAATGTTTGAAAAGAAGTTGGAGAACAAACGGTGCTCTATACACAATGGTACTTCCCAAAAAATTAATTGATAGAGCAAATAATAGGGTTATATTTTCAGTTTTAATTAATTGATAGAGCAAATGATAGGGTTATATTTTCAATTTTGTTGTTTTAATAATTAAGAGATATTAAGGTAATTTAACTCAAATTTTAAATCCCTAATTATAGCGCATAACCTGATATATAATTTGCCAAATTCATTTATCGAAATTAAAATTTGGGTAATTCAAATATCTTTATAAGAGATTTTTCCTATATTTTAAATCCCATTAGTTCAATGCAAATATTTAAAAAAATAAAAATTCATTGAAATTCTCAAAAATATAATACACACACATTTATATATATTCAAGATAGTTTTAGATATTAGAGAATTTAAGAAAAATATAATATATATATAGATATATATATATACACTTGGGAATTGGATGGAGAAATCCCATTTCCAAATCCTAAATATTAGGATAGGATTTTCCATCCCAATTTACTCGGGATCGGAATAGAAAAATAAGGACGGGAAAATTTTAAACACCCCCTAAAAATAAGACAACAAATATGTCAAACATCAAAAAAGATGTAGACGCACTAAATTATTGAAAGTCTCCGGTGAAGTTGTAAATTATTGAAAGTCTCTTGTGGTGGTTTGCTGTGACGTGCTTCTATGGGTTGCAAAATGTTATTCTGTGGCATGCAGCTCTACTTAATGGTGTGTTTGAATTGGTTTTTGAAAAATAACTTTTACAATTTATAAGGTAAGTATGTGAGAAGAATTTTATATCGATTTACGAAAAAGGCATTTGAAATCGTTGTTTGGGAGTTACCCAAACACATAGATTGTCCAATTTTCTTTAAGTTTGGGGTGGCTTCTCTCCTTTGCCCCTTTTGTGTGCTGTTATCTAGAGCTGGGAATCAGGGTCGGCCCTTGATGAGCCATGGCCTAACAGGGCCGGCCCTACAGGGCTCGAGGGTCAGGAAAATTGCATTTTTTTCAAGGCCCGGCCCGAGAGCATCAGGGACAGGGCCGGCCCGCAGGGCCGGAAAATCCTTTTCACAATATTTAACTATTTTTCCTGCGTATTTTCCTCAAAGAGATATAATTAGTAAATAACAACGATTAAAGTTCTAATTTAATACATAAATATTATCAACATTAAGGTTTAAATAACACGTCTCTTGCAACAAACAAACATAGTTACTAATGTATAATCAAAGGTAAAATCATGTCCATAAATAACTCACACAAAGGCCAAAGTATAAGAAGACAAGAAGCTAAATACTCTAACATCTAAACAACATGAGTATGACGACTATCATTTTCACCTTCTTCGCCACTATCATCAATTTCAAGGACATTTGATTGTGTTTCATTTTGAGCAGTAGGTTCAAGTAGTCAAATAATCACAACCTTCATCAAAAATCATACTCTATCAGGCAGAATAGTATATAATATGATTTTAGTCTAAATAGGTAGAATAATATACTCAAAAATCACAGTATGATTCAATTAGACAAAACAATATATTCAAAAATCATACTCTATATAATATGAGGACTGAATGACATATAGATTCAATAAGGTAATTCAAAAATGTAACATGGTTCCTTTCCAAGTAAAAAAAATAAAAAATAAACGGGCCTAAAGGGCCGGCCCGAGGCCTTCCAGGGTCGGCCCTTTTAAGCCCGAGGCCCTACAGGGCCGGCTCTTTTAGACCCGACTTCCTTTTGAGGCTCCAATTTACAAACCCGGCCTTTGAAGGGCCAATGCCTAAAAGGGCCGGCCCGACGGACTCGGCCTTTTTCTCGGCTCTACTGCTATCCACTGCCTTCTCTCCTTCCTTTTTCTTTGATAAGTTAGCCCTCTCTCCTCCTATTTCATGGTTACATTTATACTATAGCAAAGAGAACAAAACCAAGAAAATAAAACAAGAAAAGGCATTTTTTTGTGATAATTACTTTTATATTTTTTGAAAAAATAATAATTTACCAACATTTATTAGTTAATTACTCCATCATGTTCTTAATATAAGACATACTTAGAAAATTGATATTAATTGACAAAACGCACTTGATTAGTTTGGGGTGATGATGGTCCTTAAAATAGAATAGGCTTTATTCTACTTCTTTCTGGCTGGTAATCTATTTTTGGTGTTGGTGTATTTTTTTTTTTCAAGTCTACTTTAGCTGTTATGTATTTTAAGTTTACTTGTACAAGTACTACTTCAATCACTCTAATAAGACTACAAGTTCAATTTTTTTAATATAACGATTAAAACTTAAAAGTTCAAATTTTGTTGGATGTAAAATTGATCAAAGAATTGTATCAAAAAATAATAATAATAGCCCACGGAAATTTTTGGCCTAAATAGCCCCCACCCCTGAAAATTGTCAATATTCACTTTGTTTGTTTAGAATAATAATTGAAATCTTTAAAAATAATTTTTTAATTATGATTTATAATACATGGGGTAAGTATATAAGAGAAGATTTATCTCAATTTATTTAAATAAATACTTTTAGAGGTTGTTGGCAAAAAAATACTTTTAGAGGTTTAAAAATTATTCCAAACATGTTCAAAGTATCTTGCCACGTGGTATGTACCACATACTTATGTGTCCAAAATACCCCACGCTTTGTTCCAACTTCACCCTCTGACGTTACCCACCTTCTTCTTTTCCTTCCCCGTACTCAGCTTCGTCTTATGTCCTCTTCTTCCAACGTCCACATCCAACGGCCCACAGTTTTTCGATCTTTATCTTCTCATTAATTCTCGTTCACCTCCCCTTCCACCTCGTTGCTGCTATTTAAGCTTCATTTGAATCATCTCACTCCCTCACTTCACTCGCTCTCTCTGTGTCATGGATTCCTTATCCATTTTCTTCCTTCTTCTTTCTTTAACTGTACACGCCCGTGCTCAGCTTCCCGGCACGTGGGAGCTGTTGGTCCCCAATGCCGGCATTGCCTCCATGCACACCGTCGTCACACGCTTCAACACAGCCATCCTCCTCGACCGGACCAACATCGGGCCTTCTAACATATCACTCGGCAATGGTCGCTGCCGCTTGAACAAAAACGAACGCGTTCTGAAACGCGATTGCTACGCTCACTCTGTTCAATTAGACTTACAAACCAACCAAATTCGACCACTTATGATCCTCACTGATACTTGGTGCTCCTCGGGTCAGTTCTTACCCAATGGTACCCTTTTGCAAACGGGTGGGGATTTTGACGGGTTGAAGAAGATCCGAAAGTTCGAACCATGTGAACCGAATGGGTCGTGTGACTGGGTGGAGCTAAACGACGTCGAATTAACTGAGGGAAGGTGGTACTCCACTAACCAGATATTACCAGACGGTTCGATAATTATCGTCGGGGGGAGAGGAGCCCACACGGTGGAATATTACCCGCCGAGGAATGGCGCCGTTTCGTTCTCGTTCCTTGCTGACGTGGAGGACCGGCAGAAGGACAACTTGTACCCGTACGTTCACTTACTCCCCAACGGTCATCTTTTCATCTTCGCCAACACGAAATCTGTGTTGTACGATCATCAAACCAACAAAATCCTGAAAAATTTTCCACCGTTGCATGGAGGCCCGAGGAACTACCCGTCGGCGGGATCGTCGGCAATGTTGGCACTTCGCGGAAACTACTCCACGGCGGAGATTGTCGTCTGCGGCGGAGCCAAAGGCGGTGCTTTTCTCAATAAAAGCACTGATACCCCAACTCAGGGCAGCTGTGGCCGAATCGTCGCTACGGATCCGAACCCGGTTTGGCAAATGGAGTATATGCCGATGGGTCGGACCATGGGAGATATGGTGATGCTACCCACCGGCGACGTATTGATTATCAACGGCGCACTAAAGGGGACACAAGGGTTTAACAGGGCTTCAGATCCGTGTTTGCAACCGCTCCTCTATCGACCCGACCAACCCATCGGGTTACGTTTCATGACCCTCAACCCCGGTACGATACCCCGATTGTACCACTCAACGGCAAACTTGTTACCTGACGGGAGGGTGTTACTTGCAGGAAGCAATCCACACTATTCCTACATATTCAAGGCGAAATTTCCGACGGAGTTGCGGATCGAAGCGTTCTCGCCGGAGTATTTATCACCGGATAGGGCAAATATCCGACCCGCAATCGAGATGATACCGGAGACAGTACGCTACGGCGGAAAGTTTGATGTGGTTATATCGGTTTCGTTGCCAGTGGTGGGAGTAGTGGAAGTGAATTTGGGAAGCGCACCATTTGCTTCGCATTCTTTTTCTCAAGGTCAACGCCTGGTAAAACTAGCCGTTGCATCTGCCATGCCGGACGGTGACGGAAGGTACAAGATTGCGTGCACAGCACCGCCGAATGCAGCGGTTGCTCCGCCTGGTTACTACATGGCATTCGCGGTTAATCAAGGCGTGCCTAGCGTAGCTCGTTGGGTGCATCTCATTGCATAGCCCATGTTCCATCTGGCCTCTGGGAGCTTTGATTATGTTCTTAACATTATTCTATTAATTAATTAACTGCTCTGCAAAAAGGAATTATAACTTTTATCTATTTACTTTGGTTAATAATTCAGCAATTATTGATATGAAACATTCCTCGTTGCTGATTTCAAGATGATTAATAGATCAAAATGTTAATTAATATTTTTATGAGGAAAATTATTGAAAATTATTCTCTGTTTAAAACTTTTATTAGCCTGTTTTTATTTATTTTTGTATGGAGAAAGTACTGATACCTATAAGAATATCATAATTTTTTGGATCAAGAAGTCTTTCACTTATACCAATAGCAGAAAAGTAATCATAAATTATTTTTAGGGGTAAAAATAACTACAAAAATTATAAGAGGACAAAAGTAAGAATGTCATCAAGTTTACAATAAATGGTCTACATATATAATTTTGACTGCGTTGTGACTTTTGTCCCCTTTTATAATGTTTGTAGTTGCTTTTTGTTATTAAAAAAAGTCAATGGTTATTTTTACATTTTAATTTTAATTAATTTTTTTACTGATTTTTCTTGTTTTATGTGTATCCTAGAGGGAAAAATTTTAAAAACAGGAACGTAACAAGAACAATGTAAATAATGTGGTAACGAAATTCTAACAGCAACTTAATTAATACAATGGAAAATTGTAGGTTGTGCATTATTTTGGCCAGCATATTTGTTAGGGTACTTTTGGGCAATTGGGATGAGTTTGGGAGAGGGTCATAAAATGAAAAGCTTCCAAAATAACTGAAAGCTATCCATTGTGCTGAAAATTAGTGATTGGTTTTAAAGAAGGAAGAAAGGAACAGAGAAAGCCACACACGCTATCGAACATGATCCTTTGCTAATAAAAGCGACACATAATATTTGGGACCCAAAGCACTTTGCTTGCATGTATTTCATTTTCCATATGAAAAAGATGATTTCCTTATTATTTTTAATATATACATCAAAATCCAACTGGTGAAGTGAAATGATCCTCGCCCATATTACAAGGGCGCTCTAAAACTTATCTCCAACCACATCTCACATAACATAATACTACGTTAATTAGATTGGTCCTATATTTACCTCAATCATCAACTATTTTCAAAATGATCTTGTCTTAACAGGATGCCAGAGATAAGCTCCAATGAGGTGTGAGATCTACTTACACAATACTTTTACCAACGTCGCTGTTTTTGTTGGAAACACAGACGCGAATAGCAATGACAGAACTGACATCACATCGCAACAACGACGGAACCAACGCAAACAGTAACTGCAGAACCGACATCACATGGCAACTCAAAATCTTAAGGATCAAATGATCCTTTCTCTTTTATATATAATTTTGCATATCAAGGTAATCCATATTTGTACTTGACATCCTATTATTTTCTAAATTTAGAAGGAAATAATTTGAAAAAAAAGTATTTAAATACTACTTGAAGTTACAAAAAACCCTAAGAAAGTTTGATAACACATGGAAATAATAGAGAAGTGGTTGGGGAGGAATTTAGGTTTTTGAAGTTTGGAGGTTTTTGCCAAAACACCCCTTCTTTATCTCTCATTATCAAACCGCACATGCCAATTGTGCCTTCTCCTCCTCTCTCTCTCTCTATCTTGAATTGCCAGATCTCGTTCTCACCATTGGGGCTGAACGTGCCGACCAAGGTTGTGGAAGCCATCGCAGGAGAAGAAGCCCTCCAAAGAGAAGAAGTCGACGGTGGCTAAGAAAGCTCCTCCACCCATGGATCTGTCGTAGAGGAAACGAGGAAGGCTCTGAAAGTTCGGGTCTTGCTTGACGGATCCGAAGAAGGAGAGGTAGTCTTGGACGATGAGATTGATGTTGGGAACGAAGGCTTTGAGATTGGCTGTGGCCTAGACGACGCGATCAACGTTTGGGAACGACGTTGGTTTTTGTATGGCACCAGAGAGAAGATTTGCCTTGAGATTGAAGGCCACGTTGTAGAAGCACAAGGTTTTGCAGATGATTTTGCTTGTTCTAGCTTTGATCTGAAATTGCATGGTGATTGATGATGGCGTCCTGCTCTTTTTGGTGATTTTTTATTGACATATTTATGATTAAATTAGTTTGTGGTAGGAATTCATAAATCCTTCCGTCACTGATTTTGTTTGATAGTTGCTTGTAGTTCTCTATGGTTCTGAGTCTTGAGCTTTCTATGTCCAAGAAGAAGAGGAGGAACAAGAAAAGGATCGAGTCCCACAAGATTTATTGTTGTATTTGGGTTCTTATTTGTGTTTTACTAATTGCTATTATGCTGTTGTCATTGTCTATATTTAAATTGTCAACACCCTTATCAGGCGTCGTTGACAACTTGAATATAGGCAATGACAACTTAAGTATAGCGATTAACAATTATTCCATTTTGACGTGTTGACAACTTGAGTATATGAATTAACAACTTGAGTCTAGAGATTGACAACTTGAGGAGTTTAATCTATCAAATTCTATACCCAAGTTGTTAATTACCTATACTTAAGTTGTCAATGACACCTAATAGGGGTAGTTGCTAATTGCCTATACTCAAGTTGTCAACGACTATCAGGAGTCTTTGATAAATTTAGTATAAGTAATGATAACTTAAGAATAACAATTAATAACTTGGATATGTACATTAACAACTTGGGAGTTCAATAGTTATTAATCTTTATACCAAAGTAGTTAATCATATTATTGAAGTTATCATCGGAGCTCTGGCGGCCAGCCGGCGGAGGTGCTCTGGCGAGATGGCCCTTTTCTTTTTTCTTTTTTATTTAAAAAATTGAGGGACATTATAATAAAATCACTAACATTTTAAAATCTCAATTTCATCCCAAACCACCACTTTAGCATTTACAAGTATTAATAGACTTTTTGGGGTTTTAATAATTGAAATGTATTTATATGTCTTTTTTCCAAACATTTTTTTGTGGGATTGCATTATGGGGGTGTTTTGATTCAAGATGACTCAACTTGGAATAATGAGCCGGTTCTTTTTTTTTTTTTTTAAATGGAAGCGTTAAGCGCGGGCTTGCCATGAAGTTGTGCTTATTTTGCATTATTATTGCTTCCCCTGTTCTCTAATTTTAGGTGGGTGCACCTGATATAAATTATAATGATAATTAATAATATGCAAATTTGCGTAAAAAAAATAAAACAGAGAACTATACAAGAGTAAAGTACGTTGACAGATTGATGAAGCCTATGAAGGGCCCTACTTCCCCAATGATGAAGCCACTTCAGAGTGCGTTAGGCTCATCATCCACTCGACAAAAGAGAAACTAAGTTGCTATATCACAGATAATACTGTCTCACTTGCACCATCCAAAACATAGCGCATTATTACTTACTATTCTTTATAAATTATTGCCTACACTAAATTATTCCTTATAGAAATGAAAAAGATTATTATAATATTGTCTTAAAAAATAGCAATGGTTATTATAATCTTGTCTTAAAAAATAATAATTAAGAAATAGCATGTAAATATTATATAAGAATTATTATGCCTTATTTCACTCTGCAACCAGAACACGTTTTTGGTTATCCAACTGCGTGAAGTTTCTGCAACTAGATAGCTACCTTTTAATTGATCTTGAAGTGAAGAAACGTAACATCAAGTTTTATCTATCATCATGTCGATGCAAACTTTCGAGTACCAATTGCATACTTAATTAACCTCACTGTACCCACTAAGAAAAAAAAAATAACCGAGCAATTCAGATTATATTCATTATTTGAGGATTCAACAGTAGATTTTTAACTTTAAATCTCAACCGTTATAACTATGATGCAAATCTTAGGGTAAGAATGAATATTTGAAGTTTTTTTTTTTTAATACACGTCACTTTGAAGGATTATGAAATACTCCAGAAAACTAACTACATTCAAAATAATAACATAATTCACTCAATAGAATTAAAATACACTTCCTAATTGATTGCAATAAGCTTTGATTTACTTATTCCAAGAAACGAGAATACACAAACGCATCAAGGAAAGCCATATAGCTAGAATATGAGAAATTTGCAGCATCATCAGATGATGAATTTCTAATTTACCGTATTAATAAACTACACACCTCTAGCCCCCCCTCTATATAATATAATATTGTTGGGCCATAGGATATCACTCCTGTAAGGAACCAAAGTTTTAATTGTTTAGTTTTATTTATTTTTTATTTTGTGTGTCTCCTATTTTATGAAAAGAGGAAAAAGGGAAAGAAAAAGAAAAAGAAATAAATAAATAGCGAACTCTAATATGGATTATAAAGGCTGTCATATTTTTGTGTGCGTGAAAAATGAGATTTCTTGATAGCTTTTTGTGAAAGAGAATATTTTTTGCAGTTTTTAAACTTGAATAGTTTTGATCTAGGTAACGATCGGAAGGCTATTTCTTGTCGGATTGATTTGAAATTTTTTAGAGGTTTTAGACACATGGAATTTCATTTTAGATGGTCAGATCATCCATTCAGTCTTCTATTTTTCTCAGAATTTTTGTGAACATCCGTTCACATCTAGTGCAAATTTTTTTGAGTGACTTTGATCAAGTTGACGACCATACGGTGATTTTTAGTCTGATTGCTTTGATATTTGGTGGAGGTGTTCAAGACATAGAGGTCCTAGATCTAAATGGTGGAATCGTTGATTAGAGCTTCTTACCATCCCCAGATTTGGAGTGAACGTTGTCACTGTGAATGCAACTTTTATGTTTGGTGATTTCCAGCAAACGCATATTGTATCTTCGCCCAATGATACATATTTTATTGCTTTATTTGCTCTTCTATTTTATTAATATAATCATTTGGTGATTTTTGTGGATGAGGTGAATTTGTTGTCATCCTATAGTTAAGCTTATTATTAGAGCACTGAACATTGTATTCCGTTTTAAAGATAGTGAAATTTTTTGCTTTGGACCGTGGCCGGTTGCTCTCACTCACATTGAGGGGAAGATTTTTCCACATTAAATTTTTGTGTCTCCATTTATTATTTTATTGCTCATTTTATTTTCTACTTTTATTGATTCCATACAGTCATTTTTATTAGGAAGTTTTAATATTCGCTGCATCCTTCCTAATAGATCTAATATAATAAACTAATAGTTTCAAACCATGGTCCCACGAGCTGCATTATCATCATTTTTTCCTTCATAGGAATCGGCCACAGCAACCTACTGCTCATTCTTGTACCTACACCTATGAGCAAAGAACACATAAACAAATTCTTTGTCGTTATTGTCGCCAATGGCCAATAAAACTTGTCCAATCTACTACTATTCAAATCCATCTCAAGCCAACTTTTCCCACTCTTTTCTGTCACATTATCCACAACTAGTCCACAGTTCGTTATTGAATGGGCTATGCGATCTAATCTGGAATTATGTGCTTTGAATGATGTAACTGATATGAATGAGTCTATTTCTATAACTGACCCCGATAGTGTACATTGGTGCTTTCCTCCCCCAGGTATTCTCAAAATCAATTGTGATGGCGCTTACTCATTAGCAATGGGCACTGCACTATTGGAATTATTTGCCAAAATGAGTATGGAGACTTCGTTTGGGGTTTTGCTGATAAGATTAAATCCTTGTCGGCGTTCATGATTGAGGCCTTAGCTTTAAAAAGAGCATTAATGTTAGCGGTGGATTTGGGTCACGACAAAATTTTGTTTGAAACGGACAGTCAACTTCTGAAATCAAGTGTTGAAAGCCAACAGCCGGATCTGTATGACTGGAAATGCCGAAGTATCATTCAAGACATTATCAACCTTCTTGTTTCTCGAGTCGGGTTCTCTCTTACTTTTACTCCTCGTAGGGGTAATTTTGCAGTTGACCTTATTGCAGCTGATGCTTTTAAGGGAGTGGGCCCTATGGGGTGGGTGTCACAACCATCACTCTCTTTGTCTTCTATACTGACTTTGGATGCTCAGAAGGCGGGTCGTCATTTTGATGCTACTGCTTCTCCATGAACCAGATCAGCCTTTGGCCTATTTTTATGGGTTTTATGCTATTTTGTTGTATTGTTTACCTTATTACTTTCCTTCTGTTATTTGTGGGATTGGCTTTCTGTATTGTATTAGACATGTTTTTGCAATATTAATAGAAGTACCCTTTTGAACAAAAAAAAAACTGCTCAAAAAATTCGCAGCCCCAATAACAGTTAGGTACAGTGCTATCCCCAAACTTCTCATGAAATCAGGCACTTGATCATAGAGATACTCTTGTTACCCCACAAGTGTGAAGCAATCTCCGAAACCTATGACCAGAAACTGAGGAGCCAACCAGAACACACTCATCGAAATCGCACCTTTCACTGGGTTCCTATGAACAACTTGGAGTCTTCTTTGTTCTACCAATGCTGCTATTATCATTGTGCTCACAGAAAACACCATCCCATATCCCATCCTTTGAACGATGATGATTCCTCATTCGTTTCCGGTGAGTTTCCTAAAGGAATCATTTGTAATCAACAATTTCATGATATGACCTACTTCATTGCAATTCTTTACTGATGTTTTGATAAGTAATTTTATGAGTGAGACAGTTGTCTCCTAATAATTTGGCAAAAGAAGGATTAACCAATAAATTCAAACTACTTATATTTTATTATTGCATCTAAAAGTTAAACAAAAATAGTTATGTTCAGTATAGCGCGGTGCGGGCCTGTGCAGCCCGCACTTCTGCGGGCTGGCAAAATGCCAACCCTAACCTGCAGTGTGCGGGTTGTGGGACAGCCTGCGGGCCCGTATTTTTTAAAAAAAAAATTCATATTTTTTAAAGAGGATTAAAAATATGAGACACATATATATGAGTAATTAAATTTACCTTCTTAGTATCAATCATTTCTTTTATAAAAATTTAAAAACATAATCTAAAATTTAAGAGATAAAGTTATCAAATTTGTTAAAGTTTATAAACAAAACATAAACTCATCCTCAAGCAACTAAGATATAATAATTTTGTTTAAAGAAGAAGGGAAGAAGCTAAGATTTTTTTACTTTAGATTGAGATGTACCAAGATAAGAGTGGAAAACTTATAAGTTTTGTAAAATTATTATATGTAAATAAAAAATAAAAAAATTTTGTAGGCCAACCCGCCAACTCGCGGGCTGGCTTGCATTAACTCGCGGGTTATGCGGTGCAGGCCTATGCGGCCCGCATTTTTGCGGGTTGGGATTTTCCCAACCCTAACCCGTCAAAACCCGTGGGTTCCCGTGAGCCCGCGGGTTGAGCCCATATTACCGGCTCTAATGTTCAGCAAAAACATGTTGATATATTGGTACAAAAAATTAAGAGAGTACCTAGTAATAATCACGTGGTTCCAGCATGGGGCGAAACAAACTGCAGCATTGACTTTAGCAATCATACCCCTCTGCCTAATCTGGACTTGTCTCTAAAAGTAATTTCTTCTTCGTGTTTCTCTTTCACATATATGTGAATTAGCTTTGACTTTGGGTCAGTTGGAGGACCACTGTAAAGGCCTTCTGCATTACTCAATGAATCAAGAAGGTCAGCTTTCAATTCCAAAGCCAAAGGCTCAAATACACCAAATGGAACAGAAACATGATTTCATTGAGCTTTGCGTTATTTTATCCATTAAGCTTTACGTTGTTCTTTAAAAAAAGTTTAAATTGTCCCCAACGTAAGTCATTTTGAACTCGAGTCAAACATATCCACCCAAAATTATCTCTGATACCACCTCAAATAGAACTTAGCTCTAATTAGGGGTGAGCAAAACCAAACCGAAGACTGAATCGAACCGAACCTAATTTGGTTTTTTTAGTAAATCGGTTTTAAATTCAGTTATATCGGTGTGGTTTTTTTTTTTTGTGAAAAATTCAGTTATAACCGAATAACCGAATTTTATTGAAATGACGTCGTTTTATATTATTCCTAATTAAAATATATTAATTTTATTATTTTCTTCTTTTCTCAGAGTCACACTCATAGTGTAGCCTTATTGGGCTAAACCACTAAAGTCTAAAGGGTAAAGGCCTATAAGCCATTTATTTCCTCATTCAAACTCATTTCTGATACAGCTGTGCAAAGTGTGAGTGTGTTGTGTACCCATGTGTGTGTCATTCTCCTCTCCTCAGTCTCGAGTCTCGACTCTCCTGGGTCTCTTAACCCTAGCCTTTCGCTCCTCAACCTTAAGTCGCCATTCACGTCGTTTGCGTCGCCTCCTCCCACCTCCAAGTTCAATCTCCTGCTCCTCCCATCGACTGTCATCAAGCTTCATCCGCCTCCTCTCCTATTGTCTCTCAAAATGGGCCTCTCGCTCCCTTTACCCTAACCCTAAAGTCATCAACTTCACCTTAGTCCTCATTTGTCAGTCATCACCGACTCACTGTGCTATTGAAGCTTTGATGCGCCGTTCACACCATGTCTGTTCCGTTGATGATGGCACTATTCGTTGCAACCGTCTATGTCACCTCTCATATCCAAGTTTAATCTCCTGCTCCTCCCTTCGTCTTCAACTCTTCGATCTTGAGAGTTCATCAGTTTCTTCTTTCTGGTAAGCACCTATTTTTACAATGGCTCTCATTTTAATCTCAAGTTGCTGACCTTTGGAATGCTATTGCCTCATCTACTTGATCTTCTCTGAAGCATCTTTATATGTTCACTCCATTGCAGATGGAAATCAAATGAATGAAAAAAAATTTTTGAACAAAAAAGGAGCTTTCTTGTTGTTTGATATGGGAGATGAGCACATAGAGATTGGTTTCAAAGGTATATCAGATAGAGATTGTTGTGAGAGATAGGACTAGATTTCACCATTGTAAGGGGGTGTTTGTTCTTGTAACGATTATTGGTGACTTATTTTAGTAGTAAACTGAATGAATTAGTTCTTGAATTTAATAGTAAATGGCAACATGTTTTTCTTTAGAAATTCTTGTATTTCATCACATTTTTCTTATATATTTGTGGTTTAAAACTAAAATTGTGCATAAAATTTATATATATGAAGGAAAATGTGATGTGATAAAAGTACTTTGAAAAGTGCAAATTTTGAGCTAAATGTATATAGTCTTAGATTAAATTGAAGAAAATTAGAAAGGTCATAAAATCCTTCTCTTTGTAGGAGGATGAGGACAAGAAGTGGAAGCTTACATGGATCCTTGGAGTTGGAGAAAAGAAGAACAAAAGCCAAAAAAAAGAAGATCAAAGAAGTAGCTTGAAGGCGCTCTCAGTCGCTTTTGCTACTCCACAGTGAAGCAAAAGCGAAAACACATAAAAAATAGGCCCTTCTGACTACATACGCTGTGGGTTCACTATAGTGAAGCAAAAGCGAAAACACATAAAAAATAGGCCCTTCTGACCGATTCGCTATAGCGAAGCGAAAGCAAAGTTGCGATACTGCAACTGTGCATTTTGAAAAACTGAAGCTGTAGCTTGCTTTTTAACCTAATGGGGGCACCGAAATGGACACATTTTACACAAGGAAGAGCTCAAGAACCACAAGGAGGCTTCTTGGAGAGCTCTTAGGAGAAATTTGGTGTTTCTTGGAAGAGATCCTTGGAGAAATTCAAGATTTTTTTCTCTTTTTCTGGTTTTTCTCCTCTCTTCTTCCCATTTGTTGATATGGTTGAGTTTTGCGTTGAGTTGTTGGTTTGTATTGATTATGAGTAGTTAAAACTCTCATTTAGGATTATTTCTACTCATTGTATGGATTAAAACTACTATATTTTCTTGCTTTTGCTAGTTGTTGAGAATATATGCTGATTTTCTCTATGCTTAATTACTATCTTGTGCTTGATCACCGCATGATTAGTTTAGTTCAATTGAATGATGCTTGATAGAGCTATTTTGGTTGTAGAACTTGAGAAAAATCATGTTAGACTTAAAATTTATGGATTAAATGAATGGTTTGTTGTTAGAATAGAGATATATCTAACAACCTAGCATAGTCTAATGAATAATTGCTTTGGGAAAGATGATTTTCATTAATGATAGATAAGAGATTGAATATTGTTAATGAAGATTAAAAATCAATTTTGACTTGAGAGAGCTTGATTGATGATCTTAGAATCTTTGACTAGCATATGGACTCACACAACTAGTATAAGTGAATCAATTGCATAATTTCATGAAATATAATAAGGAAGAAGTAATCCTAAGCCTTTAAACCTTGAAGTAGAATCAATTTTACAATCACCTTTGCTTTCCCTTATTGTTTTTAGAAAAATTCCTTAATTCAATTTCAAATGATTTCATTCAACCTAGTTAAGAACATAGTTACAATAATTAACTCACTTTCATCATAGTCCTTGTGGATCGACACTCGTTTACTCATTAAATTATTACTTCTGACCCGTGCACTTGTGGAAGCTAAACGGCGAACAAGTTTTTGGCGCTGTTGCTGGGGACTATTGACTAAAGTCTCTTGAGTTAATTAGTGTAATTGTGTGCTTGATTACGCTTGAATCCTTTTCCTCTTCTTGTTTTACTTTCTTAATTTGCTTTGTTTTATAGTAATAGCTATAGTTGCTTTTCTTGTTTTTATTAGTTTAGACTTCTTAGTTGATAAGTTTGATACTCCTTTTGGGATTTTTTTTTGAATTGTAAGTACTATTGCTCCGTATACAAACTGATTTGGAGATCGTTCTTGACAGTGTTGTTGAAGAATATTTCTCTAAAGATTTTGAAACTGTACCAGAGACTCCACCTCAAGTGCAACCTATCCAAAGACCTGAACCTTTACCGGCACCAGAGCAACTGAGACCACCACCTCATTCTCATCCATTTTACAATATGGCCAATCTTAATGATGATAACTTGGAGCGCACTTTGGATGAGTACATGGAGCAAGAAAACTCCATCTATCAATTTAGCATCTAGTTCCTTGCTATTCAAGCTCGGAATTTTAAGTTGAAGCTAATCATGCTTCAAATGCTCCAAATGATTGGCTTGTTTTTGGGAACTCATAATGAAGACCCTACTAACCATTTGACACGCTTTGTATAAGTAGTGAGAACTTCAAGTTTTAAGGAGTAACTTCGGATATGCTTAGATTGCAACTCTTCCCCCTCTCACTTGACAAGAAGACAAGAGCTTGGCTAACCACTCTACCTCCTAACTCGATCACTACTTGGGATGAAATGACATCTAAATTCAAGACAAGGTTCATTCCAAGGGGTAGACAGGCAGTTCAAAGAGCTGAGCTCTTGGGTTTCCAACAACAACCAGGTGAACTTTTTCATGAAGCATGGGAGAGATTCAAGGAGCTGTGGCTTAGTTGTCCCAACCATGAACTGAAGACCTATATTTTGCTTAAAGCCTTTGCGGCTGGACTGGATGTGCCCACTTCCAATATGCTCAACAATGCCTCTAATGGTGGAATTGGCAAGATGAAAGTTTGTGATATCTCACAGTTGTACGAGGACATCGCTTCTAGTTCCTTGCAATAATCAGAAAAATCACGTTCTAGCTATCGAACCTCTAAGGAACTAAGTCTTTCGAGTAGTTCAAACGTGTCTAAGGAAATTGTTGCCCAACTTGGAGCAATGGCTAAGAGATTTGATCAACTTGAATTGAAGATAGAGAGAAATTCATCCAAGAATGTGAATGCTATCCAAGCTCCAAATCCTTCTTGTGAAATATGTGGAAAAGCCCACTCCTATGAAAAATGTTATCATACTATTCCGTAATTTGTTTCAAACAGTTCTTGTTTAGTTATGGAATTTGGAAGTCCGAGTCTAGCGGAAATCGTATTCCTCCTCCTCCTTCGCTAGTTTTCATTTAATTTCTCATCTCCAAAACCCACCGTCCGACTTGAATTCCAGCAAACGATGCACTCCAGATCGCGCTGAGGAACTACACTGACACCACCTCCGACTGGCCACAGCACAACCGACAAAAGGCACTCCTAAACCTCACCAAAACTTCCGTTAAGCCATGACTCGATGGCCGACCGAGAGAAGGAGATTCGCCGGTCTGGATGAGAAAGCACGAACATGAATCACAGAAGAAAAGAAAAGAGAGAAGAAAAAAACAGAGTTGGTGATTGATGAGTGCATTTGCAAATAATGGTCATAAAAAGCCAGAAGGTAAAAGCTACATGAGTGTTTGGGATAGCTTATTTCTGAAAAATAAGCACTTATTACATAAGTCGAGATAAAACTCTTCTCACATATTTATTTCGTATACTGTGAATTACGAATTATAAGCACTTATTACCCAAAAATAAGTTATCCCAAACAAATACTATGACTTCTGACTTTTTTAAAAAGTAGCTTATTTAAGCATAAACTCAATTGCATAAAAGTTCTCCCAAACACTAACAATTTCAGTTTCACGCCCGATATCTAGCTTATGCATGCCTAATCGGGTTTATGAGGCTGTGAAAAGCCCAATCAAACGCTAAGCCATTTTTCAACCATTCAATCCGGATGTGAATATTCAAGCGTACAAAAGTGTGTGTGTATTTATGTGTGTGTGTGTGTGTAAGTACGTATCATACAAAATGGAATTAGATTAAAATATCAGTGTATGCCTGAGTAACAATTTAATTTTTTTATAATACGTGATATTGAATCAACATATTATATAATTTCTTTCAAAATTAAGGATAGACATCCAATACATTTATTTGATGTATAAAATATTTCTCGAATTTGGCAAAAATAAATATTATATAAAAAATGGCAATAGATATATTTTTTTTGGTTATCATTCACCTAACTAAAAGAGCTCACGCACCCATCACAGCCACAGAAGGTTGAACACGTAACCTTATGTTTAAGATAGATTGAAGGAGGTGCTTAGTATTATTTTAGTCCAACGGCTATGATAAAATGATAATAGAAATTATCCATATTTATTGTCTGTAATTAATTGCCTGAAAAATCCGAATAATTGGTTCTCTTTTGTTTTTTTATACAAATAATTGGTTCTCTTTTATCTTGGCGGATCGTGCTGGGTACGTGAAATTATTTCCTGCACTATTTTTTGTTTGGGAGAATTGCTTAAAAATACCTTCGAGGCAAATTAATTGCTGATTGCTACCATGGAAGATCTGTTGCACAAAACGAGAGATATTTTACACATAACAGAAGATTGTTTGCACATTTATATGGAAGATTTTTACACACACGGAAGATGGTTTGCACAAAACGGAAGATAGCTTGTACATACGAAAGATCGCTTGCACGCTTGGTAGCAATCAACAATTAATTTGCTTCCAATGTATTTTTGGACAATTCTCCCTCTCTTTTTTTGTCAAAATTTCCTGCACTAATTGATGCCACAATGTTGTAGTGTTTTTTAGCATTGATTTGAAAGAACATATGTGATTTTTTCGAGGATAAAAATTAAATTGTCTTGCTGCTTTTGAGTGATTGCAAACCAAAAGCGAGCAAGCGAGATATTTCAGTATTTAGTTAATTATGATCCTACCGATTTAACTTTATCAAAGCCGTGAGGAGAAAAATATATTCTTAATATAGAATTGAACGAAGAACCAGAGATAAACATCTTGTAATTGGAATATACATCCATATAGATAAGATGATTAAAAACAGTATTCACTCACTATTGCGAAAAAAGGAAGCTGTAACAATTATTTTCTTAAGTTTTGCGGCGATTCAAAAACACTACATACTTGCACCAAAAACAAATTGTAGCGCTTAAATTGTCCTGTAATTAATTAATTGTAACCATTTTTTGTCTCAATAAGATGTAACCATTTAAACTTGCCTCCGAAACCATCTCATCGTGTGACATGTGCCTGTATTATATAAAGGTTTTAAATAAAAAAGGCCTTTACTCGGCCTCTTTATTTTCATGTTCAATTATATTTTAACCAATTTTTATAGACTAAATTATATAAAATTCCCCTCAACTTTGAGTCAGTTGTATATAACCTTCCTAATATTTTAATGTTTAAATTAAACCCTCCAACCTTTTATTTTGTCACCCTGAACCCTTTGCGGTTAATTCACTATTATTTTTTTAACGGAATCTGTCACGTCTGAATTAATGGCAATGGGTTAAGGGTAACAAAATAAAAGGTAAGGAGGGTTTAATTTAAATTTTGAAATGTCAGTAAAATTCTATATAATTGGCCAAATTTTTAGGGGGGTTTTGTCTAATTTAGCTATTTTATATAATATTAATGTTTTAATTTAAGTGAAAAGCAAAATCATAGTTCCATTATCATTTATTTTAAATTTTTTGAAACAAACAATTCCAATATTATTTTCAAAACTTGCTTTGAGAAATAGTTTGATAAAAACATGGGAACATATTGGAATAAAACTAAGAATAGTTTGTCAAAAACATGGGAACATATTGCAATAAAACAAAGGTACTGAAAATTAGATCAATCAATAAACCAATATCGACAATGATTAAAAGGTTAGTAGTTTAAATCAAAGTCAATTGGTGATAAAAAAGTATTAATTCATAGGTGTATAGAATATTTTTACGTGAACCACACATAATCCAATGAAACAAAATTACTAAGCAGTAGTCATTTTTGTCTTAATAAGGAAATAAAAAAGTATAAAATTCAAGATGCATGGTCAATCTGTAACTGTTGACAAAATCGGCCATTGGATTAGTTCACTAGTTATGATAAACATTAAAAATATGGCAAAAAAAAAAAAAAAGAAAAAGAAAAAAAAGTGTAAGGTGTAAAATTAAAATTATAAAAACTTCTGCTGTCCGAATCAATTAAGCTGATAATGGGCGTGGATTGATTGTCAATGTATCTGTTTATTTCTTTTAAGCAATTAAAAAATCTGTTTGACATTTTATTATTGATCCGTGTTGATATTGACAATTAAAGCCTCCTGTTACTTTTTATAGTTGCTTATTCTTCTCCATATATACGAAAAGAATTTAGTATATCAAAAAATACGAAAAGAATTTAACTTGCAATTTCCTGGTTCAGAGAATCTTTCGGTTTGGTTTGCCTTTAGACGATTTTTCTTCACCGGTTGTTTCATATATTCAGAATATTTTACTTTTTATATTCCCTATATATAGTTTTTTCACCAGATATATGACATATAAAATGCATCTGCTTCATTGTTCATTGAACCCAGAGAATTATGTTGATCACCAATATACATTTATATGATCTATCCAATATAATGAACTATTATATTTATGAATAGATTAAACAATTGCAAATATGTATTTATATAAAATCAATTGCAAATACATATTTATAGAAGCCATTGAATTTCTCTTATTGTTCCCGCTTCGTTTTAAGGACAAGTCATAGGAGTGCACCTTTAGTCCTTTAATTTTAGACAAGGTTTCTTTTTAATCTCTTAATTTTATATTTAATTATTTAACCCTAACACCATTAACAAAAAAAAAAAAAAAAAATCTGACATTGAAATTTTAAATGTTGAGAAAATATTACTTATTTATTAAGTTTAATTTTAAAAATAACAATGGTAATCATAAAAAAATTATTATTTGACATTATTGCCCCGTTTTTTAAACTTCTGGTGTACAGTTGTCCCCTTGAAAACTTCTTAGCACTTAGTGTCCATTCGTAGAAACTTTCAAAGCATTTTAGTCCTTTAACCATTGTTATTAAACCCGGACTGGACTGGCCCAGGAACCGGTGACCCTGTTAGAGAACCGGGTTTGGTCCTGAAATCTTCACTCTCCCACTGGTTTGGTCCTGGGTTAGTTCTGGTTTGACTCCGGTCTAACCCATTGACCTTTGACCCAATATCCCGATTGGTTCACTAACCAGTCCCGGTTTAATAACCTTGCCTATAACCCTAATATGAACTATAAATATGTCTCATTGTTCCCAGTTAATTTTAAGGACAAAAATGCACCTATAGTGCTTAACTTTACATAAGTTCATTTTAGTCTCTTAATTTTATAAAGCGTCTTGTTCAGTCACTTGAACCTAACAATATTAACAAAAAATGCAGATATTGAAATTCTAAATGTTAACAAAATATTACTAATTTATTAATTTTAATTTCAAAAATAACACCAATAGTTACAAAAAAAAATTAGTATTTGATTTTACAGTATTAGGGTTAAAAGATTGATTTTTTTAAAAAAAATTAAATGATCAAACCAGAACATCACCTTGAATAAAATTAATTAAGGGAAAATCCTTATAAAATACTTTTGAAATTAGAAAATCCCAAATCAGTGCCCCGAAATTGCAAAATCCCAGAAGTAGAAAGGGGAGTTGTTAATGGGGAATGTGGTATTGTTAATTAAGAGTGAGGTGTTGTTATTTCGTACTAGCACAGCATTGATATGAGATTTTATAGTTTCGAGGCGCTGATTTTGGATTTCCCTATTTCCAAGGTGGTTTTTTGGGATTCTCCCATTAATTAAAAGAGCAAAGGTACACTTTTGCCTTATTCTAAGGAGTTCCGGTGGCTTTAATTTAATGGATTTGCTTATTCTTTCCAATACTAAGAGCCTATTTGTTACGCGGAATATAGAGGAGGGAAAGGGAAGATTGCAATGTTCCTCAGTTTGAAACGCGTTTGGTTGCCCAAAGTGCCGGTAACCCACATTCCCGCCCAAGTGAATGTTTATTTAAATATGGAAAATTGAGTTCCCACAAAAAATGGGATGAACTTCAAAATGTTCCCAGCAGTGATAAAATATGGACAAAAATGCCCCTGAAAACATATAATAGAGATTAAAGACGGAGGCAGAACGCGCACAAAGATTGGGTGAACTAGCTTGGTATAGTGTCGAAAGCTTGTCTGGAAAAGGGAAGAGGTGAACTGCGTGCAAAATAGAACTCTGAATCAATGTGTGGGTTAATTTAGTATGAGCTTATAAATTGGTATGCTTGTGATGTGGGTTGTATTAGATGAACAGATGTGAAAGAAAAACAGAGTCGAAAGCTGAAATGATGAACAGTACCACGAGGAAGACGATGAACAGTGAAGACGAGGTCGAGTTTGAACTGGGGTTATTAAGTTTGATCTAGGTTGTAAGTTCGAACTGGAATGTTAAGTTCGAACTTGAACTTCTGGTGAGGAAGACGATGAATAGTTAAGACGAGGTCGAGTTCGAACAGGGGTTATTAAGTTTGAACTGGGTTTTTAAGTTCGAACTGGAACTTCTGGTGAAGTTAGGGGTATTTTAGGTTTTTCATATAATCTTCCCACTTAAACCACTCTCTTTTCTTCCAACCAAACATCTCATCTTCCCTCAACTTATGTTCCGTTCCTATATTTACCAAACAGCTCACTCTTTTAAGTTCCCTCTCAATCTTCCCTTCCTTTCTGTTCCCTCCTAAAATGTTCCTTGTACCAAACAAGCCCTAAATGAATTTAACATGCAACTTAGTTATTGGTTCAAACTTTAAAGAATATTTTCTGTATCCATGGGGAAAAACTTAAAAAAAAGGAATCCTTCTCTTTAATGACAAGTTGTTTCATATATATATATATATATTCAGAAGATTTGACTTCACATTGCCTTGCTTAAGTCTTGTACTTCTTCATTGTTTTGTCTTTGTTGCTGCCACTACTGTTTCTTCCACTTAAAAAGTGTGTGGCCTTAGTAAACAATAGTCACGTTATTCTTGAATTTGCTAATAACATTTTCACTAAATTTTATGACCAATTAGTCGCCAACAACAAAAAAAAAATCTACAATAATTTCCAAATGAGTTCTTAACAAAGTTACAACAACAAAATTGCTTTTATCTAGGGAACGTCATTGTTTGTTTGAAAATAAAGGAGTAAATACAAATAACAATGAAATTCAATTCATCTTGCTAAAACCTATACGTGACCGACATCATGGTCCCCAAATCAATATATATATAAATATTGTTCCACTAAGCCATTAGCTCATTCACGGCTCCCAAACGGCTCCTCTCACAAAGGTTACTGTTTATAAGGATTTAACGGTCCAGATCAATTCATGTTCCCCCTCGATTCTCATCCGACTCAATGTAAGCCGTGTGGACACGTCAATGTATATTCCATCATTTTTTTCTTCAACAATTATATTCCATTGATTTCAAAGTCAGCTTTATCAACATCTAGGTACTGCTCCCCTCAATTCTAGTTTGCACGCGCAAAGGCTCCATATACCTTTAAAGACTTCAATTTGAAAATCACCTTTTTCCATTCCCGCCCATAACACAATACTGATCCAATTAGTTCCGCTTGCTCATTCTCCTGATTCTTCAAAAACACAATACTGATTCAGTTAGTTCCACTTGCTCATTCTCTTGATTCTTCAAAAACATAATCCTGATTCAGTTAGTTCTACTACAATTCATTACAAACGCAAATGCTCCATATACATCCAATAACACAATAATATTCAACGTGGCTTCTCGCCACTCTACTTGCTTACTCTCCTTCAGTACTGAGGTCTGTAATGAGTACGATGAGCCATTTGATGATGCAAAACTTCTAAGACGTGTGCGGGCCATTGCTGTTTTTGCTTCACGTTATTTGAGTCTTGGCGTCAAGGTATTTTCTATAACCCATTTTTAAAGTTTGTTTATTTTGACTCATTAGTTCAGTATTACATTACGTTGTCCAGTCCAGTTAAAGTGCTTCTCTCTTTCCTATTAAATTCCTGCAGGTTGTTGTTGTGGTGTTAATTTCAGTCCTTAGGTTGGTCTCACCATAAATGCAAAACAACAGCATCATCATCTTATATATAACACACCTCATCCCTCTTTTGAATCGTACTTTCATGTAACCCAACTCATACTCTATTTTTTCCTTCTGCAAACAGGGTCTCTCTCTCATAGCAACATCCGGCAATGCTATTCCTCTTGCAGACTTGCATGAGGGAAATTGTGATGGTGTTGTTGTCGTTAAGGTCGATAGGATTATTAACAAAGAGATAGTCTGATATCCCCTCGGACACCCTCACCTAATGAGGGAGTCGACCACTGTACAACTTATCATCTTCTACCGATCAGTGAGGATGACGGACGGAACATGTTTTCTCATTTATGTTGTATTTGTGTTTTTGAAAGTTTACAACTTCTCTTGATTGACCCCTTCATTTTAGATGGCACGCAAGATAGTTGTGATGGACGAAGATGGTGTTATAGAACAAATCAGTCCAATCTTCGGCGAAGGCAAATGCTACTGAATATCCAATTTCTTAGTCTGTAGGAGTGATGAAGGTTGTCGAGTTAAGTTCTATATGAAGTTGCTTCCCACTATCCATGTTGAATTCACTTCGATTGACTTTCCAAAACATTGTTTTGTCCTACGAACTGTGTCTCACATTCTGAGTGGTGTTAACAATCCTTGGGGATTAGTAGGTATGATGTATAATCTTTTCCAGACCTTCAAAATATCTCATTATGGCCTAAAACCTTATTGGTGTTTTTTATATTACATGTGTAGATGTATGTGGGATTCTTAAGGCTTTAGTTGAGCCAGGACTGGGGCAATCCAATGGTATATACAGTAAGGAAGTGGTAGTGATTATTGTAATACCCCGAAATTTGGGATTGGAGGCTTTGGAATAAGCCTAAATTGAGTGGACTACTAAGCCTCGATTTAGTAGATATCCCAAATCTATTCTCTAATGTTCCTTATATCTTTGGGGCATTAAAGAAAATAAAATGGTTAATTTTGAAGAAAGTGATTATGTTTCGGTGAAATCGCCTATGAGGTAGTAAGCTTGTCATGCGATTTTAATTGATCAAATGATGAGAAAAAAATTATGAAATTTTACAGGATGAAATTAGACATCTTAAGCTTTAATTTCATAGGTCATATGACTCAATTAGAGCTATACACAAAAAGATATGAATTTTTGAAGTCAGCACAGAAAAACTGTGAAATTTCTGGAACAATATGCAAAGATTGAAATTCTGGGAATTTTGTGATTCTAGAAAGCAAAATTCTATATTTTTCCTTGGAACTAGACTCAACAAGGGTTCTATAGGCTTTGGAATCACTCTAATTCGATGTTCCTAGAATTAGTTATGATTTTTCAAAGTTAGGGTAGAAAATCTGCCATAATTTCTGATAAATCCGAAAATAAAGAAATAATGTGATGGCAACTTTGTAATTATAAGATAAATGGTGATCAGCCTATTTTGGCACTAATTTGGACTCATGGCACGTGTTTACGGAGCTGAAACCGAAAAGCCCCGATTTTCCCCTTAAAACCTATATATTTCGGCTAGCATTGTAAATGGGTCTTAGAGTTGGATTTTCAATGATTTAATGATTCCATTGGATTCAGTAGGCGAAAATAGGTGGGGTTACAGTTGGGCACTTTTTCGGAAAAAGCCTAGAAAGCATAATTACGGAAACGCCCCTAAAACCCTAAAAGTAGGGCCGCCAAGGGCAATTTCGTAATTTGACATTGAATTTGGTAATTCTGAGTCTGGAAATGGATTCCTTGGGCGAAAATATGTCAGGATAGCCCAGGTTAGAATTTCAAGAAAAGTATAGCCGGACCGGGTACGATGGGGCCGGGTCCTCGGGGGTATTTTAGTAATTTTTTAAGATAGACTCATATAACTCCCAGAAACACTATGAAAGTATCTAAACAGTACATTTGACATTGTAGGATTGAATATAGAGCCCCGAGCTGTTTGCACGTAGATCGAGGCACGCGTTTCGAGGCGGAAAAGGGTTAAGGTAGGGGACTTACCTTACTTGCATCTATTTGATATCTTTGCTTGTGTAATGATGTATGTGATTGCTTTTCTTTATTGTGTAAAACATATTTGAATAAATGAAGCTCTGTTTCTGTTTTCGCTGTGGCCATAGTCTTGTTGTATGAAACATTGAGCATGCAGAAATGTCATTATGGGGCATACATCTAGATAAAGCTAACATGTCATACACATAGCACCAATCATGCTTGCATTATGGTATCTGTTTCCTACTGAGATTCTCTCGAATCTCACCCTCCCCTACCAATAATTTAGACAGGAGACGACAGAAGATATGCAAACAACAATGCAGAGTACTGTACGAGGGGATTACAGTAGTGGAACGAAGTCAGGAATATGTCTCCGTTTCACTGAGACGAGTTTAGACACTCAAGTATCCCTGTGCGGCTACACTAATTGTAATTATCAGGTATGAACCCCTATGGGGAGTTTATATAATCATGCACATATTATCAGTATAGTTATGCTATTCCTGTGTTGCCCACCGAACCGCATATCGTTTTTCGCAAATACTCTGGTAAATGTGAAATTAAAATAAGGGCGTGACAATTATGGAAGACAATAGTGTATTGGTTGTTGGGTAAGAACCGTTAACATATCCATAATGAAATCAAGTTTCACAGTATCGTTTATTAACACATGATCTCTCGCAGGTCAGACAAGGTATTATGTTGTAGCCTTATGGGCGAATGTGCAGATACAACAATCAGAGCTTATGAATCACTTTCAAGAAATGAAAATGTATTTGTGGTGATTCAATATGCTATGATCACTGGCAAACCACATGGTGGACTAACATTGACCTTATTTCACAATGCCACAACGGTGTTCTTTAATCCTACATACCCAGAGGTGCATGAGTAAAGGATCTCCATGCTACATCGTCGTCTCCTAGATCCTAATTCTGCTTCACTCCCCCTTGTGTGAGGAGTTCTTGGTGCTGTTTAGTCTCTTTTTGTTTAGCCAATATATAGAACTTATTTGGGTGGATAATGTACTGTGGAAAGAATGGTAGATGTAACTTCATTACGTTTTTTGCCTTTAAGAGTTTTGGTCTATGTAGTGGGTCACTGTTTTTGACTCAAGTTAGCCCCTGTTGTTATCTTTGTCGTTTTAATATGTCATGTTAAATTGTGAAGTTTATATTTTGTTTTTTCTTAAGTCTTCATATTAGCTAAACCCATATAACAATATTCTATATTAGTTCATAAAAAACCCAAACCATGGTACGAAAATACAAGAGGGTATATTAGTTCCCACTGCAAAACAACAGGGGTTCACAATTTAAACACAATATAGAACATTGAAAAAATATGGGTTTGTATATTAGTTCAGAAAAAAGCCAAAACAATGGTACCAAAGACAAATGAAAAGCAAATATATTAGTTCAACCATATGGGACCCACTAACAAAGCATTAACTAAATGAAAACTTCAGCAAAACTTAAGCTAGGACAAATTAATGTCTTACAAAAAACACTCAAAATAAAGTGACACCCGTTTTAATGTGTGTCATCATTATCCTCACTAACAAAGCCAAGTTCTAACCCTAGTGAAGCACTTGTCGGCAAGTTCAAGCCATCTCCGATCCTTGGGACTTCAATTATTTCACACTGTCGATATATGGCGACAACGCAATGAGGACGACGTCTTAATGCTATAAGAGTTATCCTCATGTAAGCATGGTACCATAAGTTCAAAAATATTATGTGTTCGATGTCCCCCTTTTCAATCTGAACCCTCATGTATGGATTGTAGGATTCAATTATCCTCTGGTATTCCTTGTTTAAGCTAAAATGGTTGTCGTCCGCTGATTCCCACTGGCGATTAACGAGTCTGTGATTCCTAATAATACCATACAAGCAGCGGAAAAGTAAGTACTTTGAGTCATAAAATGATAAGTTCTTGCCCTTACCACACTTCTTTCTACTGTCACTAAATTAACTTCGTTTTCTTCAGTAGTGATTTCTTCAAACAACCTAAGGGGACCACATGTTATTCGCAGATAAGTAACCTCACCCTCCCTCTAACGACGAAGAGTCATATATAATATGGTGTTTGAGAATTCAATGAAGTCACTCATGTCTCTTAATGTTATACAACGTTTGGTGGCTATCGTGTCTTAAGACCCTTGAATATTAGATTAGTTGGTTTATATAATGCTTGGGGGTTACAGTGGGGCTGTTTTTTTGTTCATGGTTATATCGGTTTTTTTTTATTTTGGTGAACTTGGTTATATCAGTTTTACACCAATGCAGAAGTTACATACCAGTTATGCAAAAGTTATAGCAATAAGGAATGTGATTCACACACTTTTTAAGATTCTTTATTGTATGCATATTTTCATGAAAGTGTGAGACTATTGGATTTTTTGTTTGATACCTCACCAGCTGGGATTGCACACAAGGTGTCATTGGTTTTAGTTATATTGATTTGATATTTCAAGGTGCATTTTCCTACAATACTTTTCTTCTTTCATGTTTGAATGTCATCATTTCAAAAACATTGATAAGAGACTTTACCCATTTTATGTATCTTCAGATTTACCCAGGAAAAAAATTTGTCTGCATCTCTTTGCAATTCTTGACATGTGACGTATTATACTTTTCAAAATACACCTCCCCTGATTAAATTCTAAAAAAATGAATATCCTTGGATTGCACATCCTTTTACAATTAATAGTGACCTGACATCAATATGGTATTTTGTACACTTACTTTTCAAATTTCTTTAATTGTAAACCTTTTTTAATCAAAGCATTAGACCTTGGGATATTTGTTTTGATGCATCAACAAATCTTGCGTATCGTATGAAGTAAAAAGTTTCTAAACAGGAAAATAATCAAGTTGGGTTTTTCAACAATATTTTCCTTCTTTCGTGTTTCAAGTTTACCTGCTGCAAAAAAAAAAATTTGCCTTTGCCCATTTAAGGTTTCTTCAACTTTGGGCAGTTAAAAAGCTTGACTGCATATCACTTTCCCATTTAAGGTTTCTATATCCTTCAACTTTGGTTTTGTGAAGTTGCTGCCAACATCATAAGATGTGTGGGTCAATGTAGTAGGTCAATAAATTTTGACTCAGGTTAGCCCCTATTGTAATCTTTGTTGTTTTTATATGTCATGCTAAATTGTTAAGTTTATATTTTGCTTTTTCTGAAGTCTTGATATTAGCTAAACCCATATAACAAAGTTCTATATTAGTTCATAAAACAGCCGAAACTAAATCGCTTTATAGTGGGAACTTGGCTTTGTATATTAGTCCATGTGAAGGACGAAGATACAAGAGGGTATATTAGTTCCTACTACAAAACAACAGGGGTTCTACAAAACAACAGCAATTTTATTTGGCAAGCAAATTTTGAAAACACAAATCTTGCGTATCGTATGAAGTAAAAAGTTTCTAAACAGTCAAAAAGTTGGCATATGAATAGGAAAATAATCAAGTTGGGTTTTTCAACAATATTTTCCTTCTTTCGTGTTTCAAGTTTACCTGCTGCAAAAAACAATCTGACTTTGCCTATTTAAGGTTACTTCAGCTTTGGGTAGTTAAAAAGCTTGATTGCACATCACTTTCCTATTTAAGGTTTTTGTATCTTTCAGCTTTGGTTTTGTTCAGTTACTACCAACATCATAGGATGTGTGATGACAAATGCTGACTACAAATTTAACCCTTTTTGCATTTCCCTAAACCTTGTCTCGCCATTAGCCTGACACTATTCTGCCCACTATCTCTTGTGCCAACAACTTCTGCATTTGTGTATAAGTATTTCCCATTATCTTTTCTTATTATTTTGTTTACAGATGCCTTTTGCCTTCTAATATTTGACTATTAAATAGAATTATAAATGGTTCCCCTTAATTCTGTTGGCGGGAAGGAAATTGGAATTTTCTTGGAGGGAACTTATTTGCTAACATCATGAGCTTGTAATCGCCAATTTCAATATTTAAAATTACATTCCTCCTATAAGAATTCCACATCCATCTCCAACTTCACCCGCATTTCTTCATCTTATATATTTCCATCCAGTTGGCCCCTCATTTCCACCACAACAATGTCTCGTTGTTCACTCCTGAGAGAAGTCCACGATGGTACAGATCGGTGGTCGATTATTGTTCATGTTTAGAGGAAGTGGAATGTGTACCAGAAATCATCCCCTACTGAATTATTTTATAGTACCATGATATTAGTTGATGAGGAGGTATTTCTTCATTTCATTGTTGTTCCTACTCCAATAATAACCACATTATGCCTGTATCATATTGAAATACTTATGTCTGTTAAATTATTTTTTTTGTCCTTTATTCAATTTGTTGCAGGGTACTAAGATCCAAGCCACTATCATTCCTAGAAATCCTCATGATATATTCCACCAAAATTTGAGTGAAAGGAAGGTTCACTTTCTTGCTAACTTTGTTGTATCCCATAACTCAAATCAGTACAGGGCCACCATGCATCAATTCAAAATCATTTTTACTCAGCAGACTTTTCACGTGAGAAGATGCTAATATTCCACTAGATGCATACACTTTCTTGCCTATTCCAGATCTTATCAGGTCTTAAGAACAAAACTTCACTGACTACTTGATCAGTGACAACCTAATGATATGTTATATTTTAGTACATTCAATGTTGTCTTACTCAATCATGCATAATTTAACATTATCTGTGTTTTTCCAGATGTTGTTGCTTTTGTCAAAACTATGGGCACTCTCGAGGAATATCGCAGAGAAAATGAGACCAAAAACAAGCTTCAAATGATACTTACTGACTTAGAGTACCACCTTTCTTTCTTCTTTGGGATTCACATTCCATATACTTTTCTTTCAAACACTTTCAAAGTATTCTAATTATTTTTTTTCTGTCATCTTTTACATTTGCATAATGATAATGACATTGAATGTGTACTGTTCGATTAATGTTCCACCAATGCTTACATGGCTCAGTTGGAGAACATGGACTCACCGGTTGTTATTGTGTTAAACCTGGCCAGAATTGCATTTGCTGATGATGGTTACATTGTTTCTTTTATGCACCGAATCTATTTTTTGTCTATTCATTTGTTTCACTTTGACATACATTATTGACTGTCAATTATAGGTCGACCACAAGTCTGTAGTTAATTTAGTGCTACACGGGTTCTTTTCAATCCCCCTATTCAATAAGTGAAGGATTTAGTCGAAAGGTTGTATAAATAATGATTTCTTTTACTCACTCCAACAAATTTGACTTTCTTTTACTCTTCCAGTTACCAAATCCTATTAATGTTCAATGAATACTATGGCAGGGCAAAAGATCGAGCTTCCCCAATCACAACAGGTTTAAGCTAAATCATGCCATCACAATTAACCCAACAATCTTTATCCCGCATCTTACTTAATAATTATAGGATTTCTATTTCAGAGATCCCTTAACAGAAAATTGTAAACCCACTAACCATTTGTTCTCTTATGCATTCTTCTTTTGAAAAGTATATATTTACCATCACATGCTTCCACAGGGAGCAAATTTCGTTGTTAACTATCTGATGCAAAAACTTGAGAATCAACATGGCTGGACATACAATAGCTACGCTAAGTGTGCCACAAAGCCTAGGGATGAGGGTAACACATTGGTTTGCCCTACTTGTAAGAAAAAGCTTGAAATTATTGAACCAAAGTAAGGTTATACATGTTACAAATATCATTTTAACTTAGTGCTATTTACCAAGAAACCTACCTGACCACAGTCATTTTGTATCAGTTAATGTTTAACAAGGTTTTATCTTCCTGCAGGCTTAAGGTAAACTATACAGTTGGTGATGACACTGGGACTGCCTCTATCATTTTTTGGGATAAGCTTGCTTCCTAATTACTTAAAAAATCTACTGCCGAGCTTAAACAGATCCTCATAACTGTACAAGATCTAATATTTTTATTGCAGTACTTTAACCATAGTATTCCCGTTGTCACTCGTAATATTTACTTTACTTCATGCATTATTTACCAGACAGAATGTGAGTATGATTTTTTTGACGAGTGTGATTTAATTGTCGGCAAAAGGATGCTTCTTAAGCTCAAGCGTAATGAGTTTAATGTCAAGCATGCCAGTTCTAGCATTAGTGTCCAACAGTTCACACTCCGTGAGGACTTAAATGATCAGTTCAATGAAGCTTCTTGTAATGAGGTCACTAATCTCTTCTCATACTATTATTATCAATTAGTTTTTTTTCTGTGTTCTTTTACTCACTCCTTAAATAATTTTAGTCTGATGTAACGAACTTAACCTCCACTGCTGTCATGTCTGAGGTAAGCTACAAGAAATAATTCTTGCAATAGAAGGTTAATAATTGTGAATGCCATCTACTCATGATTTATATCTTCATATACAGCCTCCAGTTGAAGTTGAACCTACTGCAAGCGTTGTTCAAGTTAATTAGGGAAACTCTTCTAAGAGCCTCTAAGTGAACCTTGTGCTGCTTCTAATCATGTATTCAAATCCCTACCTCCCCAGCTTGCCATTGTTGCTCCAACCAAAGGGAAAAGGAAGGCTTACATGAACGAACTACTGAATCCAGCAATGCAGCTGTGCCACCTCCTACTGATCGCTTGCTGAAGCCTGTGAAGCAAGAGAAGAATTAGATTATCTTTATCGCATGTTTTTCTGAACTGGTCACTGTTTGGCCTGTTGCTTTAATGTTTAACTTGTGTGTTGTGAACACCTTCTTCACATCCACCAGTTATTTTCAGTTTCTTCTTAATTCTAGTTGTGTCATTCAAGTTTTAGGTTTATTTGTTGTTACAGTGGTTTTTGGATTTCCGTGTAATCTTCTCAATTGAATGAGCAAAGTTTATTTTGTTCAGATGTTTTATCATGTTTACAAAATGATTTCTAAAAACATATCTAAAATTTAGCTGCTTTTGCCTCTGGTGTAAAGTTATGAAATGGCCTTACGAAGATAACCATAAAAGCCAACCATAACCATGCACTCTCAAATCCAACTTCAAAGGTTTCAGCTTTTTCCATATCCCTCCACCTCCAACACTATCAGGAATCACAGTAAGAGTACAAGTTGTATGAACACATTGCAAATTAGAACCAAGAGAAGGGAACTGTCTTTGTCACGTCTTCAGAGTATAGTGCCCGAATCCAAAACATAAAATACAGTTGTTTGGTCATACATCTTCATTATTTATAATCCCCAGACCTTTCCATATAGTTGTAAGGGAAAAAGATGTAATTTCTAGTTGCATTATTCAGGTACCTTTTGGCTTCAATTTTTTTCTCCATACCAGACAGATGCTTGCCAACTCGCAAATTTTTAGCTATCTAGCCATCTTAAGCCAACAAATAATTGGATCATAAAAACAAAAATGAATCTTCATGTAGCTAACACGTGTTTCTCTATTACTTCTTCCCCTCTTCTACATCCTACTTTCATATTTGAATTGTCGACTTAGCGGGGTAGTGACATGGGACTGGGAGATACTGTAAATTTTTTTATTTTACCTTTATTTCAGTTTCTTAATACTTAAGTTCGGTTTCTCTGGTACCTGGCTAATGGCTTATCCTGCTATCTTATAAATATTTTAGCTTCAATGGCATGTTTTTCTGCTAATGACTTATCTTTGAAAGTGTATATTTTTGCTTCGTTATCAGATTCAATGGCATATTCCAGTGGCCATACGAAGATGACTATAAGAAGGCTACTTCTTTGGCAATTTTCAGCAAACTTCTTTCATCAGTATCTGCCTTTCCACAGCAGCATGCATACCTTACAGATTATGAGGATTTATGGCTTCCTCAACCAACATCATATAACATACTTAAGGCATGAGTATAATACAATACAGCTTGACCAAACAATAGATATAGTCCAAAGTACCTAAAGAATGAATAAGAATCTGAACTTAAAGGATCTTGGAACATGTATACTTAACGTCAAGCACCACATGTGAATTCCAAATCAATATGGTAAGTCAACATCCAAAAAAATTTAATGTAAACAATAACTTATGAGCATTCCAATAGTTGGCTTCTGATGAAATGCAACTGGAAGGCAAACGAATAATAATATGTTATCATAAAAAATTCCAGTCTTATACATTGGGATACGGGTCATTGGCATGCCGTTTGTCTTTTCTCAAAACCATCTTTATATCTGCATATTTCCCTGCTAGTCAACGGATATGGTAGAGGGAAACCCATAAAAAACAATATATCAATTTCATTAATTATTTATTTTCCATCATATTAGCTGGCACAAAGATACCTCCCCCTTAGACAACCTAACTTGAAATACCATGGCTGCCTGGTAATTTTTCTTTAAAAGAGACTTCCTCATAAAACGGATTGCCCTCCTTCATTGTATAACTACTGCCCACGTTGCAATCTCTACATCATCTTATATAAGTTTAACTCCCGCCCACACACTACACTCCAAATTGATAGTAATCATGCTTCTTATTCGGATAATTCATTATTGATTTACTTTCTGATGGAAGAAAACAACAAAAACAATAGTGAAGTTTCCATCTTTAAAAACAAATAATATGTTCCTCCTCCCACATCCATGAACCATGAACATTATCTTCTATCAGGTTTATCTCATACGCATATTGTTATCCATAATGTTTACTCTTAACTATTGACAACCATTATTAGTTTTTTGACCTTCTCATATTATAAATGTCTTCCATTTGTAGGCACAAACCAACATGCTTCATTGTTCAAATGTGGTCAGACCAAAGCTCCAAACATGGCTTTTTTCTCACCTACAACATACTTATCAAATGCTAATAGTCCTTCTGTTCAATTTGCAACTGAAATACATGTGGATGCCTTCACCCAACCTTTTGAAGTTGTTACTCCTGCTTAGACGAACATGAAAAGGAAACATCCAAGAAAAAGAATGATCTTGCAGGACTTAACAAATGTTGCTTCAGACTTATCAAACCGCTTTGGACATGACTCTTCTTCAGGTTATCTTGCATGCACTTTGTCAATATTTCTTTCTACAAGTATGTATATCTTAACCTTCTTACTATCATTTTATTATAGGTGTGACTATAAAACCTGGTTTAAAGGATGACCTTCATCCCATTGAGGAAGTATTCAAAAGAAAAAGTGCTAGGTTGAAGGCCATCCTTAATAACTCAGTAAATGTTAGCCTGGCAACCAATGTAACCATTAGACAAGATAGTAACTTGAACATTCATGGGTTGAAAGAAAACTACACATTCACAGGTTTACCCATTTTATAGCTAGAAAACTATTTGTACTCTTAGAACCCATATGTATTGATTGTAACTTCTTCTCCCTTGATTTATTTTAGCTCACACTCAACCACCTTTTGTGGAAAGAAACAATCCTACCCACCTTAACATTGCAAACAATCCATACTTTCCCAACAAGAAATCCAATAAATCAACTGGATATGCCTCTCAAGGAAAAACAACTTTAGGTTGGCAACAGAATAAAATATGGTCTACTTCATATCCAATAAGATTAGGTACTTATCTTAACATGTGACAATGTATTTTGCCCACCTTAATATTATTACAATTAATATCTTATCTTCAACACTGTTAGAAGCATAACCATATTTATTAATAGTAACATCTTCTCCTTGGTTTATTTCAGCTCATTCTCAATCACCTTTTGTAGAAAGAAACAATGCAATCTTTACAAATAACGAATTCAGTAATTCAACCTTACATACATCTCAAGAAACACCAGCTTCAGGTGGACAACAAACTAATATATGGTCTACTTCAGATCCAATGGGATCAGGTAATTTTTTTTACATCCAATGATGAATTTTGCCTACCTTAATATTACTACCATTTATATCTTATCTTCAACACTACTGGAGTTATTTCCAATATATCTCAAATGTGGACTCAGATAATGACTCTATATAGATTTTGTTATAGTAATCTTCTCTGAATTCTACTTGCCTTAAGGTCTACGTACATTATTATGACAATGTATTTTTTGTTACAATCATATTCTCATAATATTGTTAAATAAAGACCATTGCCATAATGTTTGTACAAACCACTAACAACATAAGCATATTGTTATTTTTCTTTTTGAGAAAATCTGTAGGATATGCAACGTTTGTATGAGTTATCAAGTAATAATTGGCTAAAGTCTATTTCCATGGTTTTCCCACGTATGAAGGATTATCACTGCTTGTAACAATTAGATTTGACATTTATTAGCATGCTTGCCATGTTAAGTTTATTGTTTAATCTCATGACAGTTGACGGAATTAACTACAATGACATCCATTTTAACTTGGACTACCACAATGGTAATTGTAATGATGGTTTGTCATCAAGCTCAGATGAGGACGAAGGTAATTCAATTCTGACTCCAATTACTCATTAGCTTTAAAAGTATTCCTCCTACTAGTTTTGAAAACTACAATGACATCAATTTCAGAGCAGTGCACACATGTTGCAAATTCCAATAAGAATACAGAGCAAAACGTTCTTGAATTCGCCCGACATAATGACACAAAAGTTGAAGGTATTTTTTATGTATGCAAATTTGAACTTAAATTGCATAAATGTTAGGTTAATTATCACTTGCATAAATTAATTCCATTATATTTTACAAACTATTAGATTATTTGGATGAAGGAGATCCAATACATGAATGTAAACATTGCGGTGCATTATTTTGGTACAATGAAAGAGCTCGAAAAGACAAAGAAAAGAAATGCAAATACATTCTTAATGTGCTGCCTCAAAGGGAAGGTCCAGTTGCCTTCTATGAAGACACCTCCATCACTTTTGCATTTATTATTCTTTGACAAGAATTCAATTGCTTCAAAGCACTTCCATGCAAACATACGACAATACAACAATATGTTTTCTTTCACTTCTATGAGCGGTAGCATTGATCACTCAAAGAATAATGGTGGAGGCCCATACTATTTTGTCCTTTCTGGTATGAACTACCATAGCATTGGTAGTTTATTACCACCTCAAGGTGCAAGACTAGTCTACTCTCAATTATATGTTTATGATACTGAAAATGAAGTCAAGAACAGAATAGAAGCTGTCAGGTAATTTTTTCATTGAGATTTACATGTTTTGAGTAGTTCCCTTATAGTTGACAAGTAATACTATGTTTACCTAATTATGTTTCTCCACTTTTATTTTTACTCAGTAAATATCAAAAAGAGTCCACGATTGACCCTAAAATCGTTGAAGAAATTAAACGATTGCTTGATGACATCAACCCTTTTGTTCAACAATACCGCTTCACCTAATCTCAAATAATGCACCAATATTCAAATAGCATGAAGTTATGCTTGATCAGCACTAGACACCATGATGGGAGTACACATAATCTAACAATTGCTTCAGAAGTTGCAGCTTTAATAGTTGGTGACATAGATATGACCTTCAATGTGAGAGACATCATTGTTGAGAAGCAATCTGGTACCCCTAAACGAATAAATGAATTACATGCTTCTTATTTACCACTACAATATCTGATTTTATTCCCTTTTGGTGAAGATGGTTATAGAGATGACATTAAACATAGACAAGAGACCCTTTCTTCAATGAAGAAAAGGAAGAAGATTATCATCAAGGAATGTTTTGCATACATATTGATGTCAAGGGATAATGAAGTCTCTATGTTGCTTCATGCCAATAGATTACTATAACAGTTTATTGTTGATGGTTACACAATGATGGAAGCCCAAAGACTTCATTAGATTCGAACACACCAGAAGGAACTAAGGGTTGATTTGTACCAAGGCTTATCTGATACACTAACAAGAGGTAAAACTAATGCTTCATCAACTGGAAAGAGGATAAAACTGCCAGCAACTTTTACCTGAGGGGCTAGGTATATGCTACAGAATTATCAAGATACAATGGCGATATGCCGATGGACAGGCTATCTAGATATCTTCTTAACTTTCACTTGTAATCCTGCATGGCCAGAAATCTCAAGGTACTACAAGAAACACTCTTTAAATCCTACAGACAGGCCAGACATTCTTTACTTTATAGGATATTCAAAATCAAATTGCAATCTCTTATGAGGATGCTAAGAAAGAAGAAAATTTTTGGGACTATACGCGCAGGTACTTAGCATATATAATTTTGAATTTATTTATAGCTGTCAATTATTGTATACTTTATTCGTCACACTTACAAATTAAATCCTATTAATGTAGATATGTATACCATAGAATTCCAAAAGCTAGGTCTTCCACATGCTCATATACTTTATTCCTTAAACTATATGAAAAGATAACAAGTCCAGAAGCTATTGATCAAGTAATCACTGCAGAAATTCCAGACAAGAGTTTATCACCAGAGCTATATGAATTAGTAAGAAAATTTATGGTTCATGGTCCTTACGGAACATACAATCCTAAAGCACAGTGCATGAAAGACAAAAAATGCAGCAAGTACTTTCCAAAAAAAATTAATGACTTCACAACCATGGATGATGATGGCTACCCTACATATCGAAAGAGAGATGATGGTAGAACGATTGAAGTTAAAGGTACACCATTGGACAATCATTTTGTTGTTCCATACAATCCATCACTGCTTTGTATGTTTCAGGCACATATTAATGTTGAGAAATGCAATCAATCCACGGCTATTAAGTACTTATTTAAGTATATTAGCAAAGGAAATGACTGAGTTGTGGCTGGACATTTTGATAGTACGAAGAAGAGAGATGGTCAGGGCTTGCTTGATGAGATACAATATTACTACAATTGCATGTGAAGGTTCATGGCCGATATTTGGCTTTGATATACATCATAGATCCCCTGCTGTTGAACGATTAAGCTTCTACTTGCCAAACCAACAATATGTGATCTATTCTAATACTGATGATGTTTCTGATTTGTTAGATAAACCTAGAGTATGTGAGTCCCAATTCTTGGCATCGATGAAAATGAATGTAGAGGATGATTTTGCTACAGGGCTAACCTATGTTGAGTTTCCACATCATTATGTTTATCAGAGGGATAAACGATTGTGGAAGAAGAGGCAGAGAGGATTCGCAGTGGGCAGGATAGCAAATGCTGCACCAAGATCTAGTGAATTATACTACTTGCATATATTACTAACGAAAGTTAGAGGTCCAAAATCATTTGAAGACATAAGAATAGTGCATGGAACCAAGTATGAATCATTTAGAGCTGTTTGTGATGCTCTAGGATTGTTAGATGATGATCAAGAATTTGTTAGTGCTATTAAGGAAGCTTCCTTTTGGGCAACCGGTGTTTCATTGCGTAAATTATTCATTAGCATGCTATTGTCAATTGCTTGCAATAGCTAGACTTGCTGTGGAACCAGTGTCACAAGATCTTATCCGAGGACTTACTATATATACCACACAATCACCCCCAATATTCATGTAAGTACATATATTATACTTTTCATTTATTGCTCCATTATGTTTTTTCAATATTGATACAATTGATAAGTTCATTGTAATTCTTACATGAGCAGGTGTCACCATCTTAGACAATGATAAAGAGAATGCTGCTTTGATAGAGATTAACAACTTAATAAATCAAAATGGTAAGTCCTTACATGATTACCCAATGTTACCATTTCCTACAACATCACCCACTTTTGATGTTACAAACAATCTCATCCTACGAGAGATGAGCTACAATCGAGATGCCCTCTATAAAGAAGTGACAAAGCTAATAAAGTCATTGAATACATAGCAAAAGGTGATCTTTGATAAGGTTATTTCCTCACTAAATTCAAATTCATCAGCGTTCTTCTTTGTTCATGGTTATGGAGGCACTGACAAAACTTTCTTGTGGAATGCACTGACATCGTCTATAAGAGCAAAAGGAGATATTGTCCTGACTGTAGCATCAAGTGGCATTGCAGCTACGTTACTACCTTCCAGTAGAACTACTCATTCACGCTTTGCAATTCCTATACAAATAAATGAGTATTCAGTATGTTCTATAAGATAAAATACAGCACTTACAGAGTTGATCATCAATACAAAGTTAATTATTTGGGATGAAGCTCCCATGGTTCAATGATATTGTATTGAAGCTTTTGATTGTAGTCTCAAAGACATCATGCATTCCAATAAGGTTTTCGAGAGGAAATGCATACTTATGGGTGGTGATTTCCGTCAAATTCTTTAAATTGTGTCTAAAGGTTCAAGAGCAACAATTGTCAATGCAGCAATAAGTTCCTCACGTATTTGGGACCACTGCAACATCTTTCACTTGACAAAAAACATGATACTAACTTTAGGAAGATCAACAGAGGAAATTCAAAAAATACAATGGTTTAGTTAATAGCTGCTAGATATTGGTGACGGTAAATTAGGTGAACCCCATGATGGTGTTGCTGATATTGAGATTCCACTTAAATTGTTAGTCCATGACAATGGAAATCCAATTGAATCTATTGTGGCAGAAACTTACAACAATTTGGAAGCTAATCTAGACAACAATCATTACTTCAATGATAGAGCAATACTAGCACCAACAATTGAAATGGTTAGTCAGATAAATAAATACATGTGCTCTAAGTTGCCTGGTGAATCATATGACTTCCTAAGTTGTGACTCTGTATGCAAGTCCACATATAATAGTGACTGTTTCTAGCATCTTTACACAACTGAATTCCCAAACACCATTACTAGCTTAGGGTTGCCACCTCATAAGCTGACATTAAAGGTTGGAACCCCAGTAATGTTGTTAAGGAATGTAGATCAATCAGGTGGGCTGTGCAATTGGACAAGATTACATATATCAAAGCTTGGAACGAATGTTATTGAGGCTATATCATTGAATAGTTCAAGTCCTAATAAGAAGGTATTGCTTCACAGGATGGATATGAATCCTTCAGAAAGTAGATGGTCATTTTATATGAGAAGACAATTCACAATCCAATTAAGCTTTGCAATGACCATCAACAAAAGTCAGAGGCAATCACTTCGTCATGTAGGGATATATCTCTCAAAGCCCGTATTCACACATAGACAATTATATGTTGCACTATCTCGAGTTCGAAGCATGGATGGGTTAAAATTATATGTTCCTTCCAATGGACAAGATGCTCAGAGGACAACAAAAAATATTGTTTACAAGGAGATCTTCCATAATTTGAATTGATGATTTTGTGGTTTCCCTTTGGAAATGTGTGTCGTCCATGTATGACATCTTTGTACGAATAAAAATTGTGTAAGCAACATGTTTATGTGTTTATTTATTGGAAAGAACATTTGAGTTTGGTGTTTTAAAAAAAGTTAGTTGTCAAGGAGGTGATGTTGTAAATTTTGCTCCCCGCACGTTGTTGCTCATTAAAGTTCAATGAACTACGTTAAAAAAGAGGGATTTGCTTTACAATCCATTGAATTCAGACAAATTAAATGTGCTTACTATGACAAAGGACATTTAATAATTTGTTGAATATATACTATATACTCCCTCCATCATTGTATATAAGAGTATATCAACCTAATCGCGATATTTTAAAAAACAGTTAAAAATAGCTAAATTTAATAATTATGTAGCAAATTTTTTTTTTCCAAAAATGTCCCTATTTATAAATGAGTGAGAGAGTATTAATGAGAAAATGATGAAAAATTGTGTGTAGTATAATAATTATTAATTGAGGGTAAAATGAAAAAAAAATGCATTTATTATTAAGACAAACTCAATAGGGATCTTACATTTAGGGACAAACCCATTAAAAAAAAGACTCTTATATATAGGGACAGAAGGAATATATATGAACAAATGTAGTCATTAATAAATTAATTATATGACCTTTTTATATATAGGTGTATTGTAATAAGAACTAGAGGGATTTGAGTGTATTTTTTATTATATACGCAATGCATATTTAGGCGATACATAAAGCCAAATTAACCAACTGAAACCTGGTAGTAAATTAAAACAGGTAATTAAATTGAATCTTTGTGTGTGTGTGTGTGTGTGTGTGTTTCTTCTTATATAATAAAGATTCGGATTTTATCTATCTTTTGGGTTGTTTGCCAGTATTGGTACATATTTTAATGGAGAGGGAATATCATTTACTAAAGCCAATTCAACTTGGTAATCAAGGAGTAATGATGTGAGTAAAGCCTAAACCCTAAGGCTATAGTATAGACTGATGATTAATTATTTACTGTAACTAATTAATTAGTAATATGGTAAAGGTCAACTCGTGATTAATTAAGCTCGTATTACATTTTAATTATGCCATTTTTGTGGCTGCAATTCATTAGCAAAACCCCATTTTTGTGGCCACCTCACTGCCATTTTCACCAATATCATTCGCACAACAATAATAATGCCACACAAGACACAACACACAAACTAATAGTAGCACTTAATAATGTGTTTGATTAATTATCATCAATTAATTAATTACTAACAAATTACAATGCAGAAAAATGATGAACGATTGAAGCCACTACTACTCTTTATAAACTAATAGGACTCAAGTTTTCAATGCACCACGTGATTTTCGTTCTCTTGTTTGAAAACTTTGAAATTGGAAGAACAACTACGATATTGAAAGTTGAAACGAATTCATCGATCGATGATGAGCAAAGAAGACACTTCAACACGAGAGGAATAAATAAATAAGTAAATAAATAAATAAATAAATATATATATATATATATATATATATAAATATAATTGGACCACATATATAACCGTCCATGTTAACAAACTAGCTAGTGATCGATGTAGTCTTCAACGACAAGTTTGGTAGAGAACGTGTTGATATACACCAAGGTTCATGATCCTGGACCGCATATTGAATCGATCAGAATACTGAGTTAAGGGTTAATGGGTCAGATCGGGACCAAACCAGTGAAAAATTGAAGATTTTAGACTTATTAATATAAAATTCTAAAAAAAATTAAAATAGGAATCCAGACCAATCTACTAGCCAGTTCACCGATTTTCGGGCCAGACTGGCCTGTCCAGTCTGAGTTCTTTAACCCTGATATACACATATCAATGAAGCATCAGCATCATCATATTACTCACAGTTTGATTATTAATTTTATCAGTTGTAATGGATCCATGGATTACAGTTGTTTCGCTTCTCAAGAATCTTTGTAAGAATTTTTTCACTTGGGGGAGTGGATTGAATAGCAAAACTTTTCTTCCCAAATTGAAATACAAGTGTGAATAAATCCATTTCTTTTTCCTGGAAAATTTTTTTTTAAGGATGGTGACCTGCATGCAGTCGGTGACTCACTGCACCCACTATATATATATATATATATATTATATTCAAAATTACACTCCCTCTGTCTCTATATATAAAATCATTTTTTTAATGGGTTTGTCTCTTTTTATAAGATTTCATTTGACTTTGTCTCAATAATTAATGCATTTTTACCCATTTTGGTGTCATTCTTTCACATCATTTATTTATCATAATTCTCTTTCTTCATTTTCTTATCATTACTCTTTCTCTCTTATACATTCATAAATAAGGGCATCTTTTAAAAAAAAATATATATTTCCTATATATTTATTACTTTTAACTAATTTTAACTGTTTTCTAGAATCTTGCGATTTGATTGAAATGATCTTATTATAGGGATTGAGGGAGTATTTATGTCAAAATTGAAGTATTTGGTTTAGTGTACTTTCATCTTATTTTCTTTTCTTTTCTTTTTTCTTTTTCTTTTTTTTACCAGGTCAAAAAAATTCTTCTTTTTTTTTTTTGGTAGAATATAGGTGATATTTCATAGCCGATAGCTAGAGACTAATTCTCTTCCCGAGGTGTAGGATGAACGAAGGGGGTTTTGTCTCTCCCAACAATGCATTTTTCATACACACGGCCTAGTTCGAATCCAAGATATCATATTTAAGGGACCCAACCATCTACCAACTGTGTCAAGTTTTTGTTGATTGGTGTACTTTCATCTTTTATGTCGCAATAAGATTGAATTATTTGAAATCATTTCAGAAAATACTTTTATTATATCTTATTAATTTTAGTTTACTCCAACCTCAAAATTTATTTTCATTCTTTGATTTCATTTGATTTTGATTTGGTCATGTAACCTATATATATCATTTATACACACACACATATCATTTTAAAGAAAGATGAAATTTAGTGCAATTAATTAAATTAAGCGACAAGATTTTTAATTCTTGACATACTGTGAGTTCAAAACTATACATCCTTCGCGGAGAAGAACAAGGGAAGTTATATATTAAAACACGAGAAAGAAGAGCAAGAAATCACAGTATGGTCGCCATCACCATTCAGATTAATTAGAATAAAGCTTTTGAATATGAAATTCTTGAGCAAAGAAAACAGAATATGAGAACTTGGAGTACGTGTTCTTTATTTTTTGGGCCTACGGATTTGAGAAACATCATTAATTTACAGTCACATATTCTGAGAGAACATTAAAATATAATGTAATTACGTAGGCATAGCAGCCATGATCTGAAACACAGAGAGAAAATAAATAAATACATATGAAGCACACAAAGCACATGTTATATAATATAAAGATGAACCATGAAAGCTACGTCTAACACCATAAAGTTGTTTAGAGGAGAATCTACAGAGTTGTGCTCCAATATCGGTCGATGATGAGCAAAGAAGAGACTTCAACACGAGAGGAATATATATATATATATATATATATAATTTGACCACATATATAACCGTCCATATCAACAAACTAGCTAGCGATCGATGTAGCAGTCTTCAACGACAAGTTTGGTAGAGAATGGGTTGATACATACATATGAATAAAACATCAACATCATCATATTTCTCAGTTTGATTATTAATTTTATCAGTTGTAATGGATCCATGGATGACAGTTGTTGCGGTTCTCAAGAATCTTTGTAGGAATTTTTCCACTATCGAATAGCAAAACTTTTCTTCCCAAATTGAAATACAAGTGTGAATAAATCCATTTTTTTCGTGGGAATTTTTTTTTTTGGATAGTGACCTGCATGCAGTCGGTGACCCACGGCACCCACTATATATATATATATATTATATTCAAAATTATACTCCTTCCGTCCCTATATATATAAGGTCTTTTTTTTTAATAGGCTTGTTCATTTTTATAAAATTTCATTTAACTTTGTCTCAATAATAAATATATTTTTCTTCATTTTGCCCTCATTTTCTCACATCATTTATTTACCATACATTCTCTTTCTTCTTTTTCTCATCATTACTCTTTCTCTCTTACTCATTCATAAATTAGAGCATCTTTGAAAAAAAAATTATATTTCCTACATATTTATTACTTTTAACTAATTTTAACTGTTTTCTAGAATCCTGCGATTCGGTTGAAAAAAGCTTATATATAGGGACTGAGGGAGTATTTATGTTAAAATTGAAGTATTTGGTTTGGTGTACTTTCATTTTTTTTCTTTCGGTAAAATCTAGGTGACATCTCATAGCCGATAGCTAGAGACTAATCCTCCCAAGGCTTAAAGATTACCGAAGTAGATTTTGCCTCTCCCAACAAAGTATTTTCCATGCACACGGCTTGTTTCGAACCTATGACATCATATTTAAGAAACCCAGCCATCTACCAATTATATTAGCCTTTTGTTGGTTGGTTTACTTTCATCTTTGATGTCGCAATACGATTGAATCATTTGAAATCATTTCAGAAAATACTTTTATTATATCTTATTAATTTTAGTTTACTCCAACCTCAAAATTTATTTTCATTCTTTGATTTCATTTGATTTTGATTTGGTCATTTAACCTATATGTATCATTTATATATATACACATATCATTTTAAAGAAAAATGAAATTTAGTGCAATTAATTAAATTAAATCAAGGGACAAGTTTTTTAATTCTTGACATACTTTGAGTTCAAAACTATATATCCTCCTCAGAGAAGAACAAGGGAAATTATATTAAAACAGGAGAAAGAAGAGCAAGAAATCACAGTATGGTCGCCATCACCATTCATATTAATTAGAATAAAGATTTTGAATATGAAATTCTTGAGCAAAGAAAACGGAATGTGAGAACTAGCTAGGAGTACGTGTTCTTTACTTTTTGGGGCCTACGAATTTGAGAAACATCATTAATTTACAGTCACATATCCTGAGAGAACATTAAAATATAATGTAATTACGTGGGCGCAGCAGCTATGATCTGAAACACAGAGAAATAAATAAATACATATGAAGCACACAAAGCACATGTCATATAATATAAAGATGAATCGTGAAAGCTACGTCTAACACCATAAAGTTGTTTATAGGAGAATCTACAGAGTTGTGCTCCAAGATTTTGTGGTCATCACTTTTCTTGACTTATTTAGTTGCATGCATTCGTTTATTTTGCTACGCTGATTCCACTATGTAAATCCTCAATTTTATTTAATTTATAAATAAATGATTGATTAATATCATTATTTTTCCCACAATAAATTCAAAGATAAATTCGGTTTCTAATTCAAAGAATTAAAATAAAGATACGGGCAAAAACATGCCATAAAAAAATAATATTTTATTACTACATGGAGTTCTCATATACATCATCATTTCTTATAAGAAGTCTAAAAACATATGCCTAAAGGAAACTAAACAGGATTCTTGTCTACTGTTCTGGCTCATCTTCATATCAGCATAATTTCCAATTTTTGGGATATTACGACAAGATATGAGTGATACTAAATAAATAACTTTTAACCAATAATGCCCAGTTGCTAATTTAGTAGAAAACAATTTAAATCCCTACAATATAATTATATGTGAATATGCATAAAAAAGTATTAAATTCACCAGCATCCACAATACTATAATTTTGTCACTTAGAAATACTAGGGCGTCCCCTAGGTGGATCCACGGTTATTCACACAGAAATCTTACCCCATAGGATAGTTCACATAGCAATCCTTCTTGGGGAGATCATAATATTTATGGATACAACAACATAGTCTTTCTTACATATTCTCATACTATTCCAAGAACTTCCAAATACAATAAGTATTTAAATGAATCACATAGAGAATCGTTATATAGTAAAACATTCGAAATAAGTTTGAGAAATAAAAGCAGAGTGTATCACTCAATAAGAAAACTCTTACATAATTTTATGAGTAGCAGCACCTTGTTCTCCTCCTTTTGCCTCCTACTTATTTTCATCACTTTTCTTTTTCTCTATTCTGCTTCATGCATTCCATTTGGAAACTAAGGGTGTGTATATATATAGAAGGTTTCTTGCAAAAGGAGTTAATCCTAGTAATTACCTTCTCATCTTTATTTTACTTCCTACCCAAGCCAAGTAACTTATCTCCTTTCTACTTGTTCTCCAAGCTTTCTAAATGCTTATCCTTTAATTTGTTTAATTTCCCTTCCCAGCCTTCTAGATGACATCATCTATCATCAACGCCTATTAGCTTATTATAAAAATATATATTTGCTTAAATATAACACACGCACGCACAGCTTCCTTTATATGTGGGTGTATATATATTTGTATTTTTCTTTCTAATTTTAGAATTGATCATTTATTAGAATAAAAGAGATTTAGAGATTTATTTTTTTATCAGGCCCTAAAATTCCCAACAACTCACTCATTCATAATTAGATTTATGATATTATATTATAAAATTTTGGGATGTTACAATTCTCCCTCCCTAAAATAAAATTTCATCCTCGAAATTTTTAAATACCTCATTGAAATAATTTAGGATGCTTCTGCCTCATGCCATCCTCCATTCTTATTTGCGTCCCAAAAGTTTTTCTTCTTTTGTTTCTCCTGCTCCACTTCCATTAGATATTTTTCAACTACACGACATTTATTTACTAAGGCTGAGAAATCTCAAATTTCTAGAGCAATTACTACTTTCCTTATATCAAATCGCAATTCTGCTTCAAACTTCCTAGCCTTTCAAGTCTTATCAGGGTTATTGAGTAGACAAGAGGGGTATTTGGATAGTGACTCAAATTTAGAAACATATTGGTCTATTGTCATCCTTCCTTGACGGAGACGCAAAAACTCAATTTCCTTCTCATGCTTAACATTTTCTGGGAAATACTTATCTAGAAAAGTTGTTCTAAACCCATTCCAAGTTATTTTTATTTGGTGAGTTTCATTTGTGTGCCTAACTTCTTTCCACCAATTGTAAGCATCCCCTACTAACATATAAATGGCTAGAGATACCTTTTGATCGTCCGTACATCATAATACCTCAAATATCTTTTCTATTTGTTCTAACCATTCATCAGCTATAGTTGGGTCATATTCTCCTTTGAAAGATGGTGGATTGGTTTTTCTAAATTGACTATAGGATTTCACACCCAAAGTTGGGTTTGGAATGTTTTGATTTCTCTCTTCTAGTATTTGCTCCTCTAATTCTACCTCCTAATTCTCATCATAGTTTTGGTGCTCAGATTCAAGTCCTTCAAGTAATTGTATTATACATGTAGCAGTGGCAGTTTATTCTCTTATAGACTTAATTGTTGCTTTAGTTTGCTCACAGAAAGCTGTTGTCATTTGCTCAATATCCCTTGATACCTCATTGCCTACATGGCCTTGACTACTACTAGATTGAATCTGCCTTCCTTGTGCCATTTTCTACATAACATGATAATTAGTATTAGAGTCATCAATCATATGATCCTTTATTTCTCCAATATCCACCACCTATGTGATTCAGGTATAAAAGGGAGAAGGTCTCATAAATCCTTAACAAAACAAATACTTTAGGATCATTTTGTTCTGATACCAAAAATGTAAACCCTCAATTTTATTTAATTTATAAATAAATGATTGCTTAATATCATTATTTTTCCCACAATAAATTCAAAGATAAATTCGGTTTCTAATTCAAAGAATTAAAATAAAGATACAGGCAAAAAACATGCCGTAAAAAAAATATTTTATTACTACATAGAGTTCTCGAATATATCATCATTTCTTATAAGAAGTCTAAAAACAAATGCCTAAAGGAAACTAAAGAGGCTTCTTGTATGTTGTCCTGGCTCATCTTCATATCAGCATGATTTCCAATTTCTAGGATATTACGACAAGATATGAGTGACACTAAATAAATAAGTTTTAACCAATAATGCCTAGCTGCTAATTTAGCATAAAACAATTTAAATCCCTGCAATATAATTATATGTGAATATGCATAGAAAAGTATTAAATTCACCAGCATTCACAATACTATAATTTTGTCACTTAGAAATACTAGGGCGTCCCCTAGGTGGATCCACGGTTATTCACACAGAAATCTTGCCCCATAGGATAGTTCACATAGCAATCCTTCTTGGGGAGATCATAATATTTATAGATACAACAACATAGTCTTCCTTGCATATTCTCAAACAATTCCAAGAACTTCCAAATACAATAAGTATTTAAATGAATCACATAGAGAATAGTTAGATAGTAAAACATTCGAAATAATTTTGAGAAATAAAAGCAGGGTGTATCACTCAATAAGAAAACTCTTATATAATTTTATGAGTAGCAGCACCTTGTTCTCCTCCTTTTGCCTCCTACTTATTTTCATCACTTTTCTTTTTCTCTATTCTACTTCATGCATTCCATTTGGAAACTAAGGGTGTGTATATATATAGAAGGTTTCTTGCAAAAGGAGTTAATCCTAGTAATTACCTTCTCATCTTTATTTTACTTCTTACCCAAGCCAAGTAACTTATCTCCTTCCTACTTGTTCTCCAAGCTTCCTAAATGTTTATCCTTTAATTTGTTTTAACTTCTCTTCCAAGCCTTCTAGATGACATCATCTATCATCAATGCCTATTAGCTTATTATTAAAATATATATTTGCTTAAATATAACACACGCACGAACAGCTTCCTTTATATGTGGGTGTATATATATTTGTATTTTTCTTTCTAATTTTAGAATTGATCATTTATTAGAACCAAAGAGATTTAGAGATTTATTTTTTTATCAGGCCCTAAAATTCCCAACAACTCACTCATTCATAATTAAATTTTTGATATTATAGTATAAAATTTTGGGATGTTACACACTAACTTAGTGGATATACTTATCAATTAATGTGGTTATCCATCCCAACCTATTCAAAAAGAGGAAAAATTCATTTTCGCTTATTTCTGATTGGCTTATCACTTGTAGTGATGTTAGTAGGTAAGATTTCTAAGTCATTATATTGTTGAAACCTTGACGTTTTTCTTTCTTTCTATTTAATATATTTCTCAAAGTACCAGTTGCCATTGTAGTAAAATTTACATATTCATGTGTCTACACACGTGATGAAAATCATAATGCTTGTATAGGATAATTATCTAAGCTCCTTTTGAATTTGATTCGTACTTGAAACTTTCATGATTCATGATTAAACCTTAGGTGGACCTTTACTTACAAAAATTTCTATGAAAAAATCATAATTAAGGATTTTTTTTTTCGGATGGAATCTTTTAGGACTTAGGTTCTGAGTTTTTTTCCTTTAATTGATTGGCGGCAGTGGTGGCAATAGTAGCAACAACAACAATAAAGCCTTATCCCACTAGGTGGGATCAACTACAAGGATTGTACGACGCCATTGTACTCTGTTGAAAATCATATCTTTAGATAGATTATTAACCAATAGATCCTGTTGTATAACCTCATTAAGTGATCTCTTCGATCTTCCTCTACCACTTTTTAGCGCACATTGTTTGATTGACTCTCGTCACTGGCATATCCAATAGTCTTCTTTGAATGTATCCAGACCATTTCAAACAATTTTTCACCATTTCCTTCTCAATGGATACCACTCCAACTCAATCATTATAAATTTAGTTTTTAAAGATTGTAAGAATTTTTTAAATTTAGTTTTTTATCAAATTTTCTGAAATTTATTATTAATTCTTGGAAAAAATATTACTCACGTAAATCTAAAAAAACAAGGGACGGTATTCGTGTAAACCTAGCTGGGGTAACAAATAAACAAAAACGTAAAGACTAGCAAAATATGGTTTCCAAAGGAGGCCAATGTTAATTAAACTTAAGTATTGAGGGTCCAAATTTAAATACGGATATAATCAGGAAAGAAAAAATTAAGGGCTTCTAAATATCAGTCCCCTTGAAGAAGTTGTCTTGGACAATGTTAAAAAAAAATGATCTTATCGTTACTGGGACTTGGGAAATTTATATGCTCTGTTAATTTATATGTGTATGTACGTAGATATTGTCACTTTTACTAGCTAGGATTGATACTCTTGAAGGTAAAAGCTCTTTTTTTTTTTTTTTTTATAAAATGGCCAAGTTAACTTGGATATTACATATTACAAAACATAAAAAGCATAAAAAGGATTGACTAAGATCTTCCTTGAGGATGGGGATACACCCTGAATGGGGAACTGGCCAAACTACCATACTTTGAACTAAGTGCTGTGCATCTTTAGCTAAATAATCTGCACACATGATCATCTCCCTTAGTGCATACCTTAGCTCAATGTCCCATTCTGAGTAAATCAAATCTCTTACCGCATTAATCACTTATTTGAATGGATGATTAAGGCTGCCATCTCGTATGACCAAATGATACGCCTCCAGTGAATCCATAGAAGCAATGACCTTTTGGAATCCATATTGCTTGCATAGTTGGAGACCTGTCTGTAAGGCAAGAAGTTCTACAGGTGTAAACAGAATAAATCCCAGCTTACGTTGAAAGCCGAGGACCCAGTTGCCCCTATTGTCTCGAAGCACTCCTCTACACACTGCCTCATGTTGACTGTTGACTAAACCATCTGTATCCAGACATACAAATCCTTCCGGCTATGGTTGCCATCTGGTGATGTCTTCATCTTTGAAGGAAAAAATTTGATGCCTCAAAGAGGCAGGAATATTGTATTCCATAAGTTGGTACATGACACCGTGAATGATTTCATTACCTTGAAGTTGAGATCCTTCCATGACGCCTTGACATATGTTGTTCCACAACAACCAACATATAAGACTGAAGATCCGAACCCATGGCCAATGATGAAAATAAGTCTTCACCATTGGAATTGATATATTATCTTTGAGCCATACCTGCAAATTAGAAAGAAAAAATCTAAACCAAGCGTTAGGAGTAAGAAAATGTAACCACACCTCTCTCGCAATCTCACAATCACAAAGAATATGAATGATGGTTTCTGGTTGATGGCACTCAAATGGACACTCCTCATTGGCTGAAAATACTCTCCTAACTCTAAGTGAGTTAGTAGGTAATCTCTCATGAATAACCTGCCATAAGAACATCTTTACTTTCTCCGGCACAGGTAACTTCCACACTTTCTTCCACAGATTTGGTCCATTCCTATCCCGTTGGGTAGATAGAAAAGTGTAAGCAACACGGACACTAAAGTTGCCATCTGAAGTATTCCTCCAACAGAAATGATCAGTCCCATTTCCACATGGTGGCCCAATCCAGGTTATAATCTTAATCACCCATTCTGGAAGAAACTCTCTCCACTTTGACATTTTCCACATACCATTTCCCAAAATAAATTCCCTAGTCTTGGCACATGGATTTAAGACATGGAAATTTTTCTCAACAAAGTGGATTAATGGTTCATCAAGAGGAGTTCACAAATCCCACCAAACATTGGTTGAATCTCCACTTTTCAAAGTTCTACCAATTCCTCGATAAAATGTGTCCCAAACAACAGAAATACTACACCACACACTCAAGGAATTTTAAGGTAAAAGCCCTTAAAATTGCCTTTTCTAATAAAGTTTATTATCCTGAGACTCCTCTTTTGTTAAACATTACGATCACGCAAGTATCGGATGCCTTTTCATGTGTTAATTATAATAACTTCTCGAATTACTGTGAATCTGTATCATTCCTAAACATCAAATTTAGCTATATGTATTACTTACAATTAATTCTTAGATCTTATAAGATCTTATACATAATATAATCGCCTAAATTCATGAACCTTGCCAAATTATCATAGAAAGCGGTGGAAAAGTATGTTCACGCAAATTGAGACAAAATTCCTTTAACAAATTTACCTTGTATATCTTACATCACGTTGGAAAAATAGCTTCTGCTACTAATCTAAATAAGTACTTATACAACGGAATAGTAGCCTAGGTACAATTCTCACAATGTAAGAACTTAAAAGCACAGGCCACAGAGAAACACCAGTGTGTTTGGATTAGCAGTTATAAAAGTGATTTTTTTAACCTGACTTTTACAAATTTAAGATATGATAAAGTCATATCGAGTAATGAGATTTATGTTTAGATTGACTTTCGTGAAAAAATTCATTTTTTGAAAAATTGAAACTTGTTTGAATGAGTAATAGAAAAACAAGTTTAATTTAGATGTAAAATAACTGAAAAGGATATGATGATTTTATAATACATATACACTATATATATATATAATAGAATAACTAAAAGAAATATTAAAATTAAAATTGTAAAATAAATAACTAATATATTATTGAAAATATTTTTGTGTAAGAAAATACTTAGTTATGTATACTTAATGATATGTATATGATATATGTATATGTGTGTGTGTATAATATAATTATAAATAATGAGGATACCTGGTGGAGGTTCATAGGACAATATACCCCATTATTTTCTGACCAAGTGAAACCTTTCTCACCTTCCTATGTATAGTAGCCACACCATGACGCACTGCACAGAGAAGCAACAAAAAATGACTTCGTTTTGATCGCACGATGGGAAGATGAGCTTTTTAAATACCGCTAACCCCAACAATAATTAAAATATTTAAAAGTAGTTTTTTAATTGTGATTTATGGTATATGAGGTAAGTATATGAAAAGAGTTGTGTCTTGATTTATATGAAAAGCAGCTTATAAACAATTTCAACGCCAAAACAAACATGTCCGAACTTTTTAAATACCGCTAACCCAAACAATACAAAATGACACCAACCAACTTAAAGCTACTTTTTTCTTTTTTTTTAATATATAAGGCCAAGGTAGCTTGGATGTTACAAATTACAACATATGATAAGCATCAAAATAGCTGACTAATGTCATCTCTGAGAAGAGGGATACAGCCCGGATGGGGAATTGGTAAAACTACCAGATCCTGAAGTAAATGCTGAGCATCAGTAGCTAGATAGTCCGCACACCGAATCGCTTCCCGAGGAGCATACCGAAGTTCAACGTCCCATGCTGAGTAAATGAACTCTCTAACTGTGTCAATCACTGTTCTGAGTGGATGACTAAAACCACTATCCCGCATGACCAGGTGATACGCCTCCAAAGAATCCGTATAGACAATGACTTTCTGAAATCCATACTGCTTGCATAATTGAAGACCCGTCATTAAGGCAAGAAGTTCGGTCGTTGTTGGCCTGCCAAATCCGAGCTTACGTTGAAAACCTAGGAGCCAATTACCCCTATCATCCCGAATCAGTCCGCCACAGGCTGCCTCCTGTCGATTGTTGACCGATCCATCTGTATCAAGGCGGACAAAGCCTTCCGTTGGCAAACGCCATCTGCTGTCCTCATCCTTCGTGAAAGCGAAGATCTGGTGCTTCAGAGAATTAGGAAGACTATATTCCATGAGTTGGTACATGACACCATGAACAAGTCCATGAGACTGGGCTCGGGCTCCTTCCATGACACCCTTGCATCGGTTTTTCCATAGCAACCAGCAAGTGAGACTGAAAAGTCTAGTCCACGGCCACCGACAAAAATAAGTCTTTCCCAATGGGATCGACATATTATCCTTGAGCCAAACCTGCAAATCAGAGGAAGAAAAAAATCTAAAACGAGAATTAGGCTTAACAAAATGTAACCACACTTCTTTGGCAACCTCACAATCACGAAGGATGTGTAAAATGGTCTCACTCTGGTGACACTCAAATGGACACTCCTCTCGAAATGATAAACCTCTCTTAGCTCTCAATGAGTTGGTAGGAAGTCTTTCATGAATAACATGCTATAAAAACATCTTTACTTTCTCCGGAACAGGTAACTTCCACAGTCTCTTCCACAGAGTCGGTCGAGATCTATGTTGCTGGGTAGATAAAAACTCATAAGCAGCCCGAACACTAAAATTGCCGTCCGAAGCCCTCCTCCAACAGAAAGGGTCGACTCCATTACCACATGGCGGCTGAATTCGACTGATAATGTTAATCACCCATGGGGGAAGGAACTCTCTCCACTTTGACATGTTCCACGTGCCGTTGTCCAAGACAAAGTCTCTGAGTTTAGCACTCGGATTTAATGTGTGGAAATTCTGGTCAACAAAATGGATTAATGGATCAGCAAGCGGAGTCCATAAATCCCACCAGATGTTGGTAGAGTTGCCACTTACCAGAGTTCTGCCAATTCCTTGATAAAAAATGTCCCAAACATTAGTGATACTATTCCACACCCGTGAGGAATTTTGCTTCTTGTAAACCATAGGGTACTCTTCATTTCCACACCCATATTTCCCTCTTACACATTGAACCCAGAGATGATCAGGCTTTGTAAGAAGACCCCAACACAACTTCATGATAAAAGCCATATTTTGGCGTCGAAGGTCTTTAATACCCAATCCCCCATCTTCTTTGGCTTGTTTAATTTGATCCCAAGAGATGAGATGCATCTTCTTTCCTTCTTGCCCTTGATTCCAGATGAACTTACGACTTACCTTCTCCAATTCCTGTAAAATGCCTTTAGGAAGAAGCATAACTTGCATATGATAGCTCGGTAAGGCGGATAAAACAGATTTAACCAAAACCGTCCTTCCGGCCATGGTAAGAAACTTACCCTTCCAATTGGTTAATCTCTTTTTTGCCTTCTGAATGATGGGAAAATAGGTAAAGCTACTTTTTTCTAGTTCACCTTGCGTTAAACCCCTCAAAACGATTACTCAAACACACAACAAGTCATTTAAGTGCATGTTAGCGAGCCTTGGTTGGGACAAAAAATATAATAGTTAGATGAGAAAAAGATGTTTGGAATGATTTTAGCGGTAACTGACTTTATGTTCAAAAGTTATTTCAAAATTAAAGCAACTTTTTTTTTACTTTCATCTTTTTACGTTTCTTCGTATTTATAACTCTTCTGAAAATGACTTTTCAATTTATCATTTAAATAAATTTATATAAATTTGATTTTTTTTATAAAATTAAAACATATCTAAACATAAATCACATTACATTAATAGACTTTTATGAGACTTAAAGGGTAAAGGGTTTTCACATCTCATAACAAGTATCCTTTATGAAATTTAAATTTGTGTTCTCTTCTTTACATAGTAAAACCCCTTATCACCTCAACCAACATATTATTGGTAATGTGGAATGATTTTAAATCTCAATAATTTAAGAGAAGCACTATAAATTACATGCACGGACAAAAACATTTTTAATTATATCTTGTTGGGGTCAAACAGCACTATGGCACTATATATTTCAGTCATATTTAACTATATCTTACTAGGAGTCAAACAGCACATAGCACTATAGCACTATCCCACTCATTCTAGCACTATCCCACTCACCAATTTGCGGGAATGGAAAATGAGATTTCTTAAGTCGATGTGTTGGGTTCATTCTTTAAAAAATTTCAAATTCTTTTTTTGACTTGAAAAAAAATTCAAATTCAAATTTAAATTCTTGGACACAACCAAAGTCTCAGGGTGTGTTTGGTTTGAGGGAGAGGGGGTAAATTACCTTTTTGGGAGGGAGGAACCCAAAATTTATCCCTTCCCCTCCCCCAAACCAAACACACCCTAAGCTGACCAAGATTGAGGACGCAATGGCGAACGTCAGGAACTAGAGGCTGATCCGATTGACATCGCAATGGGCTATGGTACTAAAGCTGGGCTTCATCATTCAAATTTTATATTTGGGCCTTTTAAAACAAAATCACTGCGATTCATATATTAGATTATTGTATTGAAAGGAAAAAAAAAAGCCAGCAAAAGTTAGACTTGTTGATAAGAAATTGGCTCATGATTGGTGTATCTTTATTAGCCATATCTCTAGAGAGCAGAACATTCAAGCTGATTGTTTAGCTAAATTAGCTCATAGTAGTACTCAGAGTTTTGTCATCCTTGATCAATCACCACCTGTTTTTTCAGCAGGCAGTGGTTGATGAGGGGTTCTTAGATGTGGCTCTTTTGAGTTTGTATTGTGTATTAATCTTCTGATGGATTAATGAAATCCAGATTGTATTCAAAAAAAAGAAAAAGAAATTGGCTTATAACCCACAAGAACTTGAGTTCAAATTCCATTGTTGTTGTAGGGATCTTATAGGTGGGTGATCTATGAGTATTTGTTTTTATTAATGCCTATATTGATCTTGTGAATTTCGAATTTGAACTTGTTAATTTCTAAACCTGAATTGCTATTGAGTTGCAAGATGTTGTTCTAGTGTGCAAGGTTTTGCCAAAAATTATCTTGTGCTACCAAGGTATTGTGAATTTTGAATTTGAACTTGTTAATTCCAAACTGATTAGTCATTGAGTCACAAGATGTCCTGTGAATGTCAGATTTGATCTTATAATTTCCAAACCTGAGTTGACTTTGAGTTACAAGTGGTTATTGAAGTGTGTAAGGTTTTTGTGAATACATATTTGGTATGGTGAATTTCGAAATTCAACTTTTAATTTCTAAACTTGGATTGTCTTTCAATTACAAGATGTTGCTGAAGTGTGGAAGGTTTCAGAAGAATTCAAACATCTTCCTAGATATGAAAGGTATGGTTTTATTATTCAACCTATTAGGATATGTCTCACATTGAATAGTTAAACATTGAATTAAAGGTATATAAAATGTAAGGTATGTTATATCAATTAAGTTATTCTGATAGAAATTCAATCTCAACCTACATATATCTAAAATTTCAGCACAACCGAACAAGAATAAAAAAAATCAATTATAAACAAAGGCACAAACAATTACCTCCAACCATACTTCTTCAACCGAACAAGATAAACAAAGACAAAAATAATTAACAAGAGTAGAAAATCAACTATAAATAGAGGCACAAACAATTCCTTCCATCCATACTTCCCTCATTTCAAATAGAGAATTTTCATTGATTTTTGCTATTATTTACTTTTTTAAAATAAATTATGTCAAATATATTTTTGTAAAAAAAATTTTATGCACACCAAACATGTAGATTGGTTAAGGTCATTTCCTTTTCTCATTACCCAGGTAAAAATTATTTATTTGGTAATTTAAATAATGTGTACAAAATATATCAAGATAAATAAAAATTTGCTGTACAAAATATATCTAGAATATTAAATTCAATATATATTTTGCAAGCAAAATTATCTTTAGGCATGCTTTTGACATTTGAAGATTCTTATTAAACTTCACTATTTAGTGAGCCATATGCATGGGCTATATAAAACTATATCTTAATATATGCATAATTTTTCTTTCATAAATTGTCAAACTAATAATATACAAAATTATTGTATCTGCCACAAAATCATATGTCCCTTCGTAATCATATTAGACTTTGTGAAAATCTTTATAGATTTTCACTTAAATACTTAAACATTCATATATCCAAAAATACTATCATATTTCCATTGTTTGGACTGTAGGTCCATAACTGTCACAATATAATCATATTTTCATTACATCTTTTTCTATAGTTTATTTTTCCTTTTGGCCAATCATTTTTATGTCTACTTCTCATGACATATCTTTATATCAGATCCCCATTTGATCACGTGATATCATTTTCAAAATTGTTATCAACAACTTTATTTTATCGATTCCATTTTTCCCTTTATGACATAACTTATTAATATCTATATTACTTTTTAGGTACCTAAATCTCTCTTGAGGTTTTTGAAATTTAGTTATGTATTGACACTCTTCTGGAGTACCTGCCTCCTTAATATAATCATCCTAATTATATGCTTCAATTTATCCATAATATTTATATTTGGAATCGAATAATTTCTCATACTTCAGGCATGTCTCTGTTTTATTCATACTTAAAGAGCATTTTTAGCTGGACTATGAGATTTATTAACTCTCATTTAGGTCAATAATTCCATCGAGCAGATATTTTATAATATTTGAATGCATAGTCTGATGAACTTTTGGTTCAAATTTCTATATTTGAGGGTCTATACTTAGGGTTTGTTTGGTTCAACGGAGGGGAGGAGAAGTGAGGGATTTTAATATTACCTTGTTTGGATTGATCGAATGGGAAGGGAGGGGAGGGAAAATCTTACAAAATTTTCCCTCCCCTCCTAAAAAATTTCTCATATCAAATGAGGGGAGGGGAGTAACCCCTCATTTCCCTCCCGTCCCCTTAAACCAAACAGACCCTTAATGATAAATTCTATGCGTTCTTTTTTCCATTTATATATTCAATTTCTTTTCCTTATATTAGAAAAATATTGTCAAATGACAATTGACTAATCATGCAGTATTAGTCTCCTAAATCCATTTGTTTCTTTTAGAAACATCATTTTGTTTCATTTAGAGACAAATAAGAAGAAGGAGATCCTTACCCAACATTTATTTCAACTTTCTTTCTATATCCATCTATGTGCAGTGTGGTGGATTAATAAGCATTATACATTTAAACCTTTTAAGATGGAATATGTTTAGCTCCTGACCAAAAACCAATTTAACTGGGAGAATTTTGTTGGCTTGTGTAAATACTGCAATATATAAGATCAAATATACCAATATTGAAATACAAAATTTTGTTCTCATAAAAATCGATCTAGCTATTTATGGAGGCTTTAATACGTGATTTCTAGATCGTATAATTTGGAAATTGCGCGCTTAATTTATTCAAACATTATTACAAACTTCAGGTTGCAAGCTAATAATAATCTCACATGTAATCATCTTATAGATGTATCTTTCAATTTTATCAAACTATTGTATGGTTTACATGCTATTTCAATGGGCCTATATAATTCTGTTTGTTATATTTCCAGAAATGCAGAGATCCATCGCTAATCATGACCAATGATATTCTCATAGTCAATTTTATTTGAGAACAAGCAGCATATAATAATTCTTGAATAATATATTGGCTATGATCATGCAGACTCTTCTAGTTCTTCAATGGATATCAATATGTAATCTTTTATAATTTGTTGCATCATATATATGACTTGGATGATTAAAAGAGTCATGCCAGCAATAAATTTATTCAGATCAGTAAACACTACAAAAAAATGGTATTTTGTAGCGGTAATATTGTAGTGGTTAAAACATAAACCACTACAAATTTGTAGCAACAAGCTACGCGCTAAGTGGCGTGACAGATTGGCAACATTTTTTGTAGCAGTTAAGTATAAAAAACTGCCACAAATATGGCGCACATTTCCAACCAAAACTTGTAACGGTAAAATTGTAGTGGTTACTAAATCATAACCGCTACAAAGTTGCCGCCACTTGGTGCGACCAAAATGCCCCAACAGTGAAGCTATTATTTGTAGCGGTTCAACCAATGAAACCGCTATGAAATTCGAAAGGTCACCTATTTGTAGCGGTTATAAAACCGCTACAAATGCCGCCACTCTATAAAGCCGCCACCCCCTTCATTTTTCCGTTTGGTCATTTTGTTTTCTGAAGTTTCTCTAAGTGTTTTCTTTTAAATTTGAGCGTTCAAACGTCTGTGAAAGAGTTTTTGCTGCAGTATTTCTCATTATTTGTACTTGAGGTACGGAGACAATACATATTTTATTTGTATTTTTATTTTTATTATATTTTTGCATAATAATGTGACTAAAATGTTTTTTTTTTAATTTTTGTAGTTGATATGGCTTCAAGACAAGATAGGGGGAAGGAGCCCAAGGTCCCCAGACTGATTTTGCGGAGTGGCAGCATTAGAGCATGGGGAAGAGGTAGGGGCAGCGCGGAGGGAGGGCGACCGCAGCATTTCAGCCCATCCCCCCATAGGAGTCAGCCCTACCACAGGCACCGCAGACGATCTCACAGGAGACGACCGCACCAGAGGTGCTTGATTTGGGGCCTGATTTGGGGGAGGGAGATATGAGCGTTGAGGACTATGACGCAAATGAGGACTTCGACATCTCGATTGGGATCAGAGAGATGGAGCAGTTCCTCGATGAGGAGGAGGCGCGGGAGCAGAACAACCCACAAGGGTTGTCTTCGCGGTCTACTAGGTTTGAGGTGCAGCTTCAAGGTAAATAAATTTTTTTATTAAATAAATTATTTATTTAAATTCAAAATGTTAAATTTGAATTACAATTTATCTAACGTGCGGTAAATTGTGCTGATGAGCAGGGGAACATGTAACACCCCAAAATTTATATTCACCAAAATTATTGTAAATATTTGAGAAATTCAATAAAATGGTGAATATTCATGAATTTGGAATTTATGAATTTATAAATATTCAATTTCATGGGAAATTGGGCAAAAATAATTATGGAATTAATTTGAGTAATTTAAAAAGCCCAATATCAAGGTCCAAAAATTAAGGAATATTAGAGAAAATATTTGGTCCAAAAATAGATGGAAATTGGCCAAAGAAAAATAAGAGAAGAAATTGGATTAGAAGGTAATGGCAAAATAGTAATTTTGCCAAAATAGCACAAAATAAATTATTTTCCAATTAATTGAAGTTAATTTCAATTAATTAAGGAAAATAAAGGTTAAAAATATATTTAGAATATTTTGGCCAATTTAATATGAATTTATGGAAAATTTGAGCAAAAAGTGCAATTTTGACTAAAATTGAGACTTTACGTGTATATGTAACCGAAACAAGTTGTGAAGCCAATTGAGACCATAGGGAGGGACCCCTAGGTGTCTCCTACATGTTGCAAGAGGAAGAAAATATTGGTTGGGATTAATGAGCTTGGTTACACATACATAGGGTTTATTTACATAAAAATGATTTTTGAAAGTTTTGGAAATTGTTAAATAATTAAAGTATAATGTTATATATATTATAAAACACATGTGCATCTTCATCCTCAGCTCATTTCTGTCGCACACAGCAGCTGAATGAAGAGTGAGAACGTTGAGGTTTGTAGAGAGAGAAAGGAGAAGAAAAATCACAAGGTAAGCCGATTTCTCTGACGATTTAGCTCCTAACGCGTATAACTCCGATCCTAAGCTACTCCTCTTTGTTCTTTAAGGTTTGGAAAGCTTAAATTTGGTGTTCTAAAAGTTAGGGTTTTCAGCCATTTTTGGGAAAAGCTTGTGGGAGCTTGAGGTAACTTCCAAACCTTCGTATATTAACTATTCTAGCTGCTGTGGGCAATTTAATCGGTGAAATTTCATCGGATTGCCATTGGTTTTAAATTTTGGAAAAGTGTGTGCCTAAGGATTATGCTGCCCAATTTTAGTTAAAATGGTTGTTATAACTCAATTAAATGGTTAATAAAGTGATTAGGAGTAAAAAGGAACGCGTTTACGGAGCCGAAAACACAAAACACCGATTTTGCCCGAAGGACTCCATAATTTCGGTCAGGGCCAGATCTAGGGGTAGGAGTTGGATTTTCAATGATTTGATGGTTCCATTGGATTCAGTGGCCAAAAATATGTGGGGTTACAGTTGGGCACTTTTACGGAAAAGGCCGAGAAAGCATAATTACGGAAACGCCCCTAAAACCCTAAAAGTAGGGCTGCCAAGGGCAATTTCGTAATTTGACATTGAATTTGGTAATTTTGAGCCTGGAAATGGATTCCTTAGACAAAAATACATCAGGATAGCCCTAGTCAAAAATTTGGGAAAACGTGCCATCGGGCCGGGTACGGTGGGGTCAGACCGGGGTCCCGGGGGCATTTTGGTAAATTTTCACCATAGGTTAATATAACCACAAGAAACACTATGGAAGTGTCTAAAATGATACTTGGATAGGTTATAACCTATTTCTTGTACAATTGATATTTTAGGACCGAATCAGGAGCCAAAAGTCAATACGATTTACGAGGCACACAGAAAGGGGTCGATAGAACTTCGAGGTAGGGATATTATCTTTCATACATCATGCCATAGTTTTATGATTGTGTGGATGCCATTGTTTGTAAATGCGCTTTATTAATCAACATGTTTTGCCCAAAGAGGGGCCAATAGTGCTAGAGGCACTTACACTGGAGTTGGCGGAAGACCAACCGGTGCAGATTAGTGGGGCTGGGCCCTACTCATGTATACATGCAGATGATATGTTTATATTGTTCATTAATTGGTGCATACATGGCATATATCATATTTACTTTTCACATTTTCTATGAACGATAGCATGTTTCTACTGGGATTCTTCAGAATCTCACCCCTTTTTCTAAACCAAACATCTCATCGGGCGCCAGTGGATCAAAAGGCAAGAATGTAGACCAAGGGAAGTGACTGGCATGTGCCTCAAGGCAAATACAAAGTTTGTGGTTATAGATAGTCTATGTCTAAAATACTTTTGGATATTTTGTAATAGTGGTGTATATTGTCGCATTCTGTAGGGTTGACTTTGGACTATAAACAAATACTTTTATCAGTATATATGTACTCTTCTGTATGCCTGTGGAACTTGGTCTCTATTACTCTGTGTATATCGAAATGGAAACGGGTGTTGACAGAACATGTCCACAAGGAGGCTGGACGTGGATGGTCTGAACAGCATGGACTGGACTTGGGAGGAAGTGGTGTAGGTAATTAATAGTATTTAATTAATATTTTTTGTAATTAATTCTATTTAATTAATATTTTTTTAATAGGATTTTTGTAATTATTGATATTTAAATAATTTTTCTGCAGCTGCGGTTTGCCATCCGTGCCAACCGAAAGAGCTACACCCTGATGAAGATGGGTGACAGCTGGAGGAATAGGAGGAACCGTCTCTTCCACAGTGTGGATAAGGATGGGACGATGCCTCTGGAGTAGCTGATCGAGAGCGTCCTGAAAGGCGTCCCGCCGAACGACTGGGCAAGTTTCGTCCAGTTTAGGAGGAGCGCTAAGGAGCATATAATGTATTTATTAGATTATTTATATATAATTTTGTAATTGTTAATTATTAAATTATAATTTAAATTCAATTAATCTTAATTTAAAATTATTAATTTTAAATGTTTTATATTGTTTTAATACATTTAATATTATTTTTTTTCCAGGCGCTTTCTCGGAGGAACACTAGGTGTCGTGGGCAGCAGACGATCCACCATACAGCAAGATCGAAGACCTTTGCTGTCACTTATAGCGAGCTAGTAACTTTTCATAATATCACTGACTTTTAGCTGGTTATTTCATAATACTAATTGAATTTTGTAATTGTTTTAAGAGAGGAAGGCACAACATGAGAACCGTCAGACGGACTATGGGGAGTTGTACGCTATCACACACAGACACCGTGACGGGACTCCGACCTCTCAGCAGGTAGAGCGACCATTGTAAGTAATCTCATTATTATAATTTTTATAAAACCAACTTAATAATTAAAAATTCTAATAAGTAATTATTTCATAAAATGGCATGAGAGGATGCAGCAGTTGCAGACTGAGCTGCGAGAGACTCAGGCCGAGGAGTCACAGGAGTCAGTGGACTCGATGGCTCCTTTAAAGGCGGGTCTGGGTCAGGTTGAGCACCTCGGACGCGTGCGAGGGATGAGGATAGGCGCCAGACCTAACATGGTTTACGGCAGGAGCGCTGCCTCTAAGACTGGCAGCTCTAGAGGGGTCAGACGTCTGAGGGACGAGTCTATTGAGTAGCTGTGGTCAGATTTGAAGCGAGCACAGGTTGCAGTGGCTCAGCAGCAACAACAGATACAGCAGCAGGCTGATTTGATCTACGTTCGGCAGACGTAGTGGCGTGATATCACGAACAACATGCTCGAATGGTCGTGGAGTAGCCTATTCCACGATGAGCAGTATCCATAGGTTCCACCTATCCCTCGGTTCGTCGTCCAGACTACTCATCCTCCTCCTCCTCCTACTGATTATGATGGTGCGGTTAACTCTGCCCAGAGCCCTGATCCAGCAGTACCTGAGGAAGCACCAGATGATCAGCCCCCAGCTACTTGTTTAGGACATATTTATTTTTTCTTGTTGAAACATTTGTAAATAAATATATATAATTTTTATTTCATAACTTAGATTCTTATTGCGTTTACTATAATTATATTTATATTCTTAGACTGCGTTGTTGAATTTGTGAATTAATAACAACAGTATTATTTATATTTCTAAAACTAAAAAAAATAAATTATATATATTTGTAGCGGTTATATCATAAAACCGCTACAAATATAATAAAATTATATTTATAGCCCTTAATATGAAAAATGGCTACAAATATATATTAGTAGCGGTTAATACAAGAACCGCTACAAATGTAATTTTATGATATTTGTAGCGGTTTTATAATATAACAGCTACAAATATATATATATTTTTAGTTTTTGAAATATAGTTTCATATTTGTAGCGGTGAATGTAAAAACGCTACAAATGTAAAGACATATGCGTGGCAAAATTTAAAATTGAATTGTTGACTATTTGTAGCGGTTATATAAATAACCGCTACAAATACTCAACTTTTCAATTTTGAATTTCCCTCCACCTTGTGCAAATTTGTAGCGATTACTTATGTATAACCGCTACAAATGTATATTAGTAGCGATTTTTCTTATAACCGCTATAAGTTTAAAACTAATTCCTCAATTTGATTTCCAACGGCTTGAAAATTAGTAGCGGTTTTATACATATAACCGCTACAAATGTTTAGCACCGTAGCGATTACTGTAACGTTCGAAATATTAAAAGTTGGAAATTCAGAATATAAGGTTCCAAGCACTTGTCATTCTCTATTCACTCATCTTCTTCACTATACTTTCTTCTCTCTCACTAGTAGCTATGGATAAGTCATGGATCAGGTTGCCACGCAATTCTCCGAAATATTTGTACGGATTAAACAATTTCATGGATTTCGCATTCACTCACGCCAGTTGTAACGGCAAGATCATCTGTTTGTGTCGGAGATGCAAGTTCAAGAAGTGGCATGCACGAAATATTGTTAAGGAACATTTGCTTCTAAAGCCTTTCCCGGAGGACTATATGTTCAGGGCAGTTCATGATGAGAAGGCCGACATTAGATATGATGATGCTCGTCCTCGAAGTTCTCAAGTAGGCATTCAACTAGATGAAGATGATCCTGTGAATGATGTAGTGCATGATGCATTTGGATTTCAAGGCGACAACTTCAATGAAGAAGTGTACGGTTCTGAGCCGGTGTTCATGAGGAATGAAGCAGCTCAGGATTTTTTCAGCTAGATGGATAAAGCAGATCGTCCTTTATATCAAGGTTGTCGAAAATATTCTAAATTATCTTTCTTGATCAAATTGTATTATATCAAATGCTCGTGTGGAATCACAAATAAGGGAATGTCGATGTTGCTCAAATTATTACAAGATGCATTCCCCGATGCTGAGATTTCCACAACATTCTACGAGGCCAGAAGATTATCAACAGATTGGGGTTGAACTATCAAAAGATTGATGCATGCCCCAACGATTGTATGTTGTATTGGGGAGACAATTCCAGTAGGGAGACTTGTAAGAGATGCCACACATCAATGTACAAGACGATTCGAAAGGGGAAAAAGTAGAAGAAGAAACTGCAAAGATTCTCAAGTACTTCCCTTTGAAACCTCGCCTACAAAGATTATTTATGTTGTCTAAAACTGCAGAGCACATGACGTGGCATACCATTGATAAGAATGAAAACAGTAAATTAAGACATTCCCGGGATGCAGATGCTTGGAAAACATTTTACCCTCACAAAACCGAACAAGGAAGTCTTCCTCACGACGTTGAAGAAATTAAAAGTTCCTGATAGGTATTCAAGCAACATTTCTCAATGTGTTGACTTGCAGGCTTGAAAGGTTGCTGGCCTGAAGAATCATGACTCACTTGTTCTTATGCAATAGTTACTCCCTCTGGCTATAAAAAACGCACTTCCTTACGATGTTTCCATCATTTTGGTGAAACTTTATTCTTTCTTTTGGAAGTTGTGTTCTAAGGTTTTGATCGTTGAGGAACTCAATCAGCTGCAATCCAAAATCATTCTTACGCTTTGTTACTTGGAGATGATCTTTTCTCCATCCTTTTTTACTGTAATCACCTTACAATCTACCTCGTTCATGAAACAAAGCTCGCTAGCCCAGTACAATATCGATGGATGTATCTGATTGAGAGGTACTAATTTTAAATATGTGCTTCATTGTTAGTTCTTATGTTTGATAGTCGTCTTTTTCAGCATTTAGTATTAATTTTCTCTTCTTTAGTTCCTTGGAAAATTAAAATCTTACGTAAGGAACAAGGCGTGGCCAGAAGGTTCTATAGCTGAAGGCTATATAGGGGATGAGGTGCTGTATTTTTGTTCAAAGTACTTTGATGACCTTGAGACGGCTTTCAACCGCCCACCTCGTGTTGACGATTGTCCTAAACCTGCTCCAATATCAGGAGAATTTATCCCTCGCGTTGGTAAATCAGTTAGAGGAACTGAGAACTTCAAACTAACGGCAACTGAGAAGTTGCAAGCACATAGACATGTCTTGATTAATTGCACTCAAGTTGAACCTTTCATACAGTAAGAATTGTACTCTTACATGTTATTTTATATCTTTTGTAATATTTGTCACTTTCATTTCACTATCGCCTTTCCATTATTAATTGCAGGGAATTCAGAAGTCATGTTAAGCGTTAACTCAGGATCCATATACAAACATCCTTGGAAGTTGAAAAAAGGTCCACAGAGAATTTTCGACCTGGTTTGGGCGCAGAATACTAAATGACCACAACCCACACTCACCAAATTTCAGAGCTCTCGCAATCGGCCTGCTTGATCATGCAAAAAGGTTTATAGCATACAATGTCAATGATTTTAATTTTTGCACGGTTTCACGGGATCAAGGATTGCAAACTCAAAATTCGGATGTTTATGGCACATTTGGGACAAGGAGTTATATGAGCAGCAGTGACGCCAACATGCAGTTCGGAGGCATCCCTTACTATAGAAAGCTTCTTGATATGGTTGAACTTAATTATCAAGGCCGTTTTACCGTGACTCTGTTCAAGTGTCTGTAGGCAAATACCACTATTTATCGGGGACTGACAACTGACGACTTAGGGATCACACCAGTCAATTTATCATAGCCAATTCATACTGGTATTTTTCAAGATGATGAGCCGTATATTCTTGCTTTAGAGGAACGTCAAGTTTATTATGTTAAGGACGAGAGGCATAGGGATTGGCACATGATCGTTCATTTAAAGCCATGAGACCTTTATGACATGGGTGAAGGTGATAATATCGCCTATAAGAGTGAGCTATTTCAGCTAGTCGATTTTAAAAACTACTTCCCTGAAGGCGATGACAATTTACCTCTACTGTGGTGCGTTTTTTTAAGTCCATATCATTTAAATTAAATTTTTTAAATTTAATAATACATCACTAACAATAATTTTTCTACATAATTTTTGTAGGGATGACGAGGATGAGTGATCAAATTCAAATTATGTTTTTGTCTTTAAAAAAACTAGAAAAATATTTAAAAATAAAATAAAATAATATTTGTAGCAGTTTTTAAACCGCTACTAATTAAAAACTGCTATAAAATGGATACATTAACCGCTACAAATGCTACGCGGATCTCTATAAATACCCCTACCACATCTCATTTCAAACACTCCCCCATTTCTTTTCACCTTACCCTTCTTTCATTTTCTCTCATTTATAAATTTTTTTGTATGAGTTGAGGAGCTTAACAATATGATCAAATATGGTAACAAGTTTTTTAATTTTTTATTTCAATACTTCTTTCCTTCGCATAAAATTTATTCTCACCATTTTTTTCCAGATATTTCAGAGCTTTATCTCATTTTCATCTATTTTTCATACAGAATTACATTGTAGTAGACAACATAATAGTTTCTTATTACCTACGTATCCTTAATAATATTATCAATACAATTTTTATACTTATCCAACTAAATTAAATTATTTCTTTTAATTTATAAATGAGCTAAACTATTGAATAATAAGCTAATTAAATTAGCTAAACTACTAAAAAATAAACTATTTAATTTAATATCAAAAAAACTGAAACAAATGATTGTATTTTTTTAAAAAAATTTCGTAATTTTTGTAGTAGTTATTAAACCACTACTAATTAACACGCCTTTTTCAAACTAAAATTAATTTTTTAGCGCGAATTTTAAATTTTGATGAAATTTTATAAAACAGCTAGTAATTATAAGAAATTCATATTAGTAGCGGTTCATAAACCGCTACAAAGGAGTAAAAAATTTTCATTTTTCTTTTCCCATCTTGAAAATTTTTTTTTTGATATTTGTAGCGGTTATATAACGGCTATAAATATCCCAGAAAAAGATTACGGTTTATGGCGATGTTGTAGCAATGTGATTGAACCACTACAAATAAAGTAGAGATTATTTTACTTGAGTAGCGGTTTTATATAACCTCTATAAATCCGCTTGCAATATATGATTTAGTATAAAACCGCTACTGATGTTTCTTGTAGCGATTAAAACTGCTACTAATAATCATTTTTAACAACTACTAAATCACGTTTTTTTTGTAGTGAAACTTCTGGTTTACTGTAATATGTTTCTTAACTAACAACAAACTTTTCAATTTTTATAAGATATTGATTGCAAATCTTAATATGACATCCATTTTAGGGAGATCAATAGGATATATGATGAAATATATGAGTTGTACTTTTTAATATTGACCCGCACTTATATTCTAATAATCTCCTTTTTAAATATGAGTCATATAAATATACTTTATTTTTGTATTTTAATTCCAGACTAGTATATAAAAGAATACCCACTTCGTTAATTTGCCAACAGAAGACACAGCACAAAAAGCTTCACCATTTTTTCATCAGAACCCGTGTCTACGTCTATGAATCAAGATTGGTTTTGATTTGGCTATCTATCTCTTACCCACACACACACACATGTAAGCAGCTGCCCTATGCATAGGGAGTCCTAACATCGTGCAGGTTGATGGAAATTTCCGACAGGTGGATTGATTCGTTAAGAAAAAAAGTGAATTTTCAAGTATTTTTTTTGCAAGGGGTTTCAATTTGTTGATGTTGAATTGTCGACTGAGAATACGAGGAATCAATGAAGGCACACGTGGAAGTGTTAAAATATTATCAGAAATACAGCTAAGAAACAACCAAGGGGAGCAAGAGTATCGCGTGGTTGTTTATATATGCAGATTTGTCAGATGCCAGCAGATTTCTTCGTTAATAAAAAAAAAAAAATCAAAGTCACTAAAGTAGTTTAATTTATAATAAAAGAAAGGTTAAGGTCACTGTTTATCTCGAAAGTTGTCAAAAAATCCAAATTTTGCTTTGAAGGTTTTTTTTTTGAGCAATATAAGTTTCTAAATAGTAGCAATTTCGTACCGACTATTATCTAGATTAAGTTTAACCGTTAGTTGATAAAACATGTTGAACTAGTAGATTTATATATTATCCACGTCATTTTTATTAACGTACAAATTTATTTTAGAAGTTTTCACTCGGGAGCAAAGTTACTCTAAAAATTTTTGGGACTTAATATTGCCGAGAAGTTTCTAAATTATAGCAATATCGCCCTGAGCAGTTAACTAAAGATAAAGTTTGACAGTTGGTTAACTAATTATGTTAAGCTAGCAGCGTGAGTGATATGAAAGAAGAAGTAGCAGATGGAGGAGAAGCTCACTTTTGCTAGAGTCTAATAAAGAAAAATATTCAATTACCGGATTCAAAACACACTGAGCAAGATTATTGAAAACAAGGTCATTAGTAACCCTCCGTTGCCGTACCACAGCGAAGTCGAGATACACAGATATCTCTTTGATTTTCTCTTCATCATACAAGATGTTTTTACCTATTTAATTTTCTCTAATCATTCATATTTGTGTGCATTTTTTTAAAAAATTCCTTATTTATAAATCGATCTAACTTGGAAAAAAATGAAATGAATATAACATATAGACTTGCCAGATAAGCATATTTGCTCAACTAATAGGTAAACTTACCTTGGATAACAGTCGAGGTGAAATTGTTACGATTTAGAAATTTTTGTGGCAACATAGCTCTTAAGTGAAAACTTTCAGAACAACTTTGCATCTAAACCCAAAACAAAAATGATATAGATGTTATGTTGACTGTCAGCTCAATATATTTGATCAACTAACAAATAAACTTAACATGGATAACGATTGAGCGAAATTGCTATAATTTGAAAACTTCTAATACGACATTGCTCTAAAAAAACTCCAAGACAAAATTGATATTTTTTAACAACCTTCAAGATAAAAATAGACTTTAAACCATAAAAGAACCAATTTTTTGCAACTTCAGTAGCGTTTTTTTCTCTGTCAAAGTGAGGGAAAAAACACTGATGAATTCTATGTCCAGATAGCTTAATTAATTTTTTTTTAAATTGAAATCGTTCGGGACATGTATCAGAATGTTAAGGATCAAATCATTTGAAGTGTGATCCTAGGTTACTGGTTCTTTTATTGTCTTGACAAGGATCTGTTAGTGTGCTTGTATGAATATAGAAACAGGCAAGGAAGCAGGGCGCTATCTGTGTTTTGATCCCTATCATTAAAGTGTATATGTTTATGGGATAACTTGAGTTGATTTCGCCGTTAATTATTCTTTTTGTTTTTCAGTTTGAAGAAACGGACATTAACATTATGAACTTACACCAACCAGCGTTGGTCCTAAGCTAATAAAAGGAACTTTGCATGCTTAAACAAAAGGTGGAGAGTTTAAGTTTGTGTAAATGTAGAAAATACTTATGGGAGAGTTATCCCTAATTGACCTCGACAATGCATAATTCAACCCAGTCAAATAATCATATGAAAAAAATATCATGAAGTTGCAAACTAACTTAATCCATTACCTCCTACTTAAAACCTGTTTAGGTTGACGGTGGTAGAAGTGATTTTTTTTAATATGACTTTTACGAACTTAAAATGGGATAAAATGTTATATTGTAAATATAGTTTGTGTTTGGATTGACGGCGACAAAAATGACTTTTTTTCAAAAATTAAGATTTTTGAGTTTCTTCTTATAAGTTACTAAAAAAAAAATCCAATTATTAAAATGCCAACACAAACACATGACAACACCGAACTTTTTTCGCAAAAAAGACACTTTTGAGATGGTTGAACAAGCTATTAATCATCCACAAGACCATTAACATTTGAAGATTAATTACGAAACATAAGAAAACACAAAAAGAAAAGTGTATTGATTCACACTCATGCTTTAGCTGAGAGGTTGTGAAAATTTGATGTGATTGTAGCTCTAAATTAAGAAATGATTATTGAAAATGTGTAAGAAGTACAAGAATAATAGTAATTCTGATAGTACGGAAATGCAGATGTGAATGATGAGATTGTGAAAAACAAAATATAGAGTTTCAGAGTATTGCCTCTGGGTGGAAGGGCCATAGCAATATTCTTTAAACTTGTGAAGCACCAAGGAAAGAGGAAAGCTTGTTCTCAAAAACGAGTGTTCCTTTTAATTTTACGATGAGGGAATAATCTAGGCTCATGTAGGTCTGTCAGTCTCTCCAGAAGGCACATGTCCTGATAATAAGCAAATTGAATCAGAGTTCGTGTCCTTAGAAACAGAAACAAGAGATACAATTTAATTAGTAGGAAAGGGGACGACAGATCGGCAAGGAAATAATATTCTATCCGATATTAAATATAAGATAAAATTAATTTTTTAGAAAGATCAAAAAAATTAATTAAATTACTTTATAATATTTTTATTTTTATTTTTTCTTCAAACTATTTAATTTGACTAATAAAATAATATATATATATATATATATGATATGATTAAATAATTTATTTAGCTATCTTAATACCTCAAAAAAATCAATTCTATCTTATATTTAAAAAAAGTAGTAAGTGCTACGTACAGCTATGTTGTGTTGTTTTGTGCTCTGCTGTCTATGAATGGTATACCTCGGGTACTAGGAGCCCACCACAGGTTCGATTTAATTTTTTTTTTGAGAGAATTACATTCAGTCCCGTCTAAGAGAAAATATAAAAAATTGATCTTATAGAGTTGTCAATCGAACCCCTGGAGTTGTCGATTCACGCTCAAAGAGTCGTCAACAGGATCATTTTTCATTTTTTCTCTTAGATGGGATTTGAAAGTAATTCTCCCTCTCTTTTTTTTGGGTGGCAGATGGTGTCTCTAAATGATGGAGCTGTGATTAGATTTGGTGATGAACAAGACAAACGACGCCGTGTGGGAAAATGAGTGTTTTCATTAATTCTTCTCTTCACTTCCTCTTCACTTAATTTCTTTCCTATTAGATTGGCATTCACAATTTTAAGTTATAAATGGTATTTAACTTACAACCTCTTAATTAAATGAAAGTTTGCATGTCTATAAAGTCATCAGCGATGAATGATTAGTTGTTACAAGAGAGACCTTATCAGTTGTTAGTATTTGGTCCCAGAACCAGCTCGTGTGTGTGTGTGTGTGTGTGTGTGTGTGTGTGTAGAGTATATATAATGTGTGGTTTTCAAACAAATTGATTCTAGCTATGTGATCATATGAGAAACATCTATAATACATTCCGAACTAATTAAGCTTTTGTTTTCTACTTCAATATATTGATGTATAAAGTATAATAGAAAATCAAATTTAAATAATCTAAAAATCAAATGCTGCTTGTTGGAAGCTACAAAGAAACTCCAGGGGAGAGATCCCCGCGTGCGCTTGGAGGTTTCTTGCATCATCCATGGCCATTGTGGTACACCTTAAGGCCATGTTTGGTACCCATAAAAAAAGAATAAAGAGAATTTTATTATGAATATTAATTATGTGAATGTCCATTAACTCATATCATAATCAACATTCATAAATACGTTATTGAGAAACTAAAAAACTATTTAATAATACGAAGGGTCATATAATATTAATTGTACCATGTATTGTATATTAATTGTAACTCTTGGGAGTGACTCTTAGAAGTTATAAATAGAGGCCTTTGTACATAGCATTGTAATCACAAGAAACACGAGTGAATGAGAATTACTCTCATTCTTTCTCTCATTGTCTTGCTCTTCTCTATTTCTTATCTCAGATCTCTTTTATTTTTACAACACGTTATCAGTAAGAAGCTTTAACAAAGTTATGTCTCTCTCATTTACTACAAAAAAAAAAGGTATTTTGTAGCGGTGCAATTGTAACGGTTATATTAAACCGCTACAAATTATAGTATTTGTAGCGGTTTTTACCTAAACCGCTACAAATTTGTAGCGGCAAGGTTTTTTGTAGCGGTTTCCTACAAAAAACCGCTACAAATTTAGCGCGAAATTCCCGCCAAAACTTGTAGTGGTGATTTTGTAGCGGTTAATGTACAGAAACCGCTACAATATTCCCGCCAGTTGGCGCGCCAACAGTATAGCGGTTATTTGTAGTGGTTACAACTACAGAACCGCTACAAAATACTAAAGGTCAGAATTTTGTAGCGGTTATGCCCCTATAACCACTACAGAATTTCAAGAGTCTCGACATTTGTAGCGGTTCTGGGCAATAACCGCTACAGAATTTCAAACGTTGTTATCTTTTGTAACAGTTATTGAAGAACCGCTACAAATTTAATTATTTGTAGCGGTTATTTTAATAACCGCTACTAATATCTGGCCTATTTAAACCCCCGCGTCCTTCATTTCTCCTTTTGCTCATTTTGTTTTCTGAGGTTTCTCTGAGTGATTTTTTCAAGATTTGAGCGTTCAGACGTCTCTATAGGAGTTTTTGCTCAGTATTTCTCAGTATTTGCACTTGAGGTACGTATATAACATGTATTTTATTTATATTTGTATTTTTATTATATTTTTGAATAATAATGTGACTAATTTTTTTTTTAAATTTTTACAGTTGATATGGCTTCAGGACAGGATAAGGGGAAGGCCCCTGAGGTCCCCAGACCGATTTTACGGGGTGGCAGCAGCCGGGCAGGGGGCAGAGGGAGGGGGCAGCGCGCAGGCAGGGCTACCGCGGCATCTCAGCCCATCCCCCCATAGGCACCGTAGACGATCCCACAGGCGACAACCGCACCAGAGGTGCCTGAGGTGGAGAGGCCAGATATTAGCGTTGAGGACTTCCTCAACGAGGAGGAGTTCGAGATCCCGATTGGGTTCAGGGAGATGGAGCAGTTCCTCGATGAGGAGGACGCTCGGGAGCAGAACAACCCACGAGGGTCGTCTTCGCGGTCCACTGGGTTTGAGGTGCAGGTCGAAGGTAAATTAATTTTTTAATTTAGTAAATTATTTATTTAAATTAGTAGCGGTGTTAAAATAATAATCGCTACAAATACTCATCATTTGAATTTTGAAATTTACCGCCTTTGTGCACATTTGTAGCGGTTATGTTATGTATAACCGCTACAAATTAAAAATTATTTTTAAATTTAATGTCCAACGGCTTTAATATTAGTAGCAGTTTTATATATATAACCGCTACTAATACGCAACAAGTAAATTTTGAATTTCCCACCAATGTGTAACGGCTTGAACATTAGTAGCGATTTTATTTATATAACCGCTACTAATACTTAACAAGTAAATTTTGAATTTCCCACCAATGTGTAACGGCTTGAATATTAGTAGCGGTTTTATATATATAACCGCTACTAATATTTTATAACTGTAGCGGTTAGTGTAGCGGTTTAAGAACCGCTACAAAATTATAAACGTTTGAATTTCTGAATATAAGGTTCTAGGCATTCGTCATTATCTTCTCACTCATCTTCTTCTCTATACTTTCTTCTCTCTCACTTATAGCTATGGATAAATCATGGATAAGGGTGCCGCGCAATTCTTCTGAATATTTGTACGGATTAAACAGTTTCTTAGATTTCGCATTCACTCACGCCAGCTGTAACGGCAAGATCGTCTGTCCGTGTCGGAAATGCAAGTTCAAGAAGTGGCATGCACGAAATGTTGTGAAGGAACATTTGCTTGTGAAGCCTTTCCCTGAGGACTATACGTTCTGGGCAGTTCATGGTGAGAAGGCCGGCATTAGATATGACGATGCTCTTCCTCGAAGTTCTCAAGTAGGCGTTCAAGTAGATGAAGATGATCCTGTGAATGATGCTGTGCGTAACGCGTTTGGATTTCAAGGCGACAACTTCAACGAAGAAGTGCACGGCTCTGAGCCGGCTTTTATGGGGAATGAAGCATCTCGGGATTTTTTTCAGCTTGATAGATGAGGCAGATCGTTCTTTATATCAAGGTTGTCGCAAATATTCTAAATTATCTTTCTTGATCAAATTGTATCATATCAAGTGCTTGTGTGGAATCACAGATAAGGGAATGTCGATGTTGCTCGACTTATTACAAGATGCATTCCCCGACGCCGAGATTCCCACAACCTTCTACAAGGCCAAGAAGATTATCAACAGGTTGGGGTTGAATTATCAAAAGATTGATGCGTGCCCAAATGATTGTATGCTATATTGGGGAGATGATTCCAGCAGGGAGACGTGTAAGAGATGTCACACATCGAGGTACAAGACAATTCAGAAGGGGAAAAAGCAGAAGAAGAAACCTGCAAAGATTCTCAGGTACTTCCCTTTGAAACCTCGTCTACAAAGATTATTTATGTCGTCTAAAACTGCTGAGCACATGAGGTGGCATGCCGTTGATAAAAATGAAGACGGTAAATTAAGACATCCGCAGGATGCAACTGCTTGGAAAACGTTTGACAACGACTTTCCAGATTTTGCGACTGACCCCAGAAATGTTTGGCTTGCGTTGGCGACCGACGGTTTCAATCCTTTCGGGAATCTTAGCACAAATTACAGTATTTGGCCGGTAGTCTTAGTTCCCTACAATTTACCCCCTGGATGTGTATGAAACAAAGCTCTTTCATTATGTCTATGATCATTCCAGGCAAAAAGGCACCGGGCAATGACATCGATGTGTATCTCCAACCGCTTATTGCGGAATTGCTTGACCTGTGGAATGTCGGCTTGGAGACGTACGACGCTTACAGCAAGACTTTGTTCAACATGCGTGCAGCCTTGATGTGGACGATTAGTGACTTTCCTGGCCTTGGCACATTATCTGGTTGGAATGTGCATACTGGGTCGGCGTGTCCAGCTTGCAATTTTGACTCTGACGCATTGCGCCTTCCCCACAGCCAAAAGTGGTGCTTTATGGGGCATCGGAGGTTTCTCGATGGAACGCATAAGTTCAGATTGCAATGGAATCGCTTCAATGGGAAACCAGAGAAAAGAGGACCACCTCAGACTTTGACCGGTACAGATATCTTACAGCAGCTTGAGCATGTTGACTTCGAGTTTGGAAAAAGCGACGATTCAGCACAAACTCACCAAAAGACGCGTAGGACTTCGGTGCCTCAGCAGTGGAAGAAGATAAGTATTTTCTTCATGCTTCCATATTGGAGATCTAATTTACTTCGCCACAGTCTTGATGTAATGCACATTGAAAAGAATGTTTGCGACAATGTGTTGTATACCCTGTTTAACGAACCCGGCAAGACAAAAGATCACCTTCAAGCGAGGAAAGATTTATGCGACATGGAGTTCGTGAAGACGCTTGGCCAGATGAGCATGACAGATTTACACCGGCAAAGTTTACCCTCAAAAAACCGAATAAGGATTTGTTCCTCGCGACGTTGAAGAAATTAAAAGTTCCTGATGGGTATTCAAGCAACATTGCTCGATGTGTTGACTTGCAGGCTCGAAAGGTTGCTGGCCTGAAGAGTCACGACTCACATGTTCTTATGCAGCAGTTACTCCCTCTGGCTATAAAGAATACACTTCCTCCCGATGTTTCCATCGTTTTGGTGGAACTTTGTTCTTTCTTTCGGAAGTTGTGTTCTAAGGTTTTGATAGTTGAGGAGCTCGATCAGCTGCAGTCGAAAATCATTCTTACGCTTTGTCATTTGGAGATGATCTTTCCTCCGTAATTTTTTACTGTGATGGTTCACCTCACAGTCCACCTCGTTCATGAAACAAAGCTCGCTGGACCAGTACAATATCGTTGGATGTATTCGATTGAGAGGTACTCATTTTAAATATGTGCTTTAATTTATTGTCCATATTTAATGTTTTCTAGTCGTCCTTTTCATCATTTTATATCAATTTTCTCTTCTGTACTTCGTAGGTTCCTTGGGAAATTAAAATCTTATGTGAGGAATAAGGCGTGGCCAGAAGGTTCTATAGCTGAAGGCTATATAGGGGATGGGGTGCTATATTTTTGCTCAAGGTATTTTGATGATCTTGAGACGGCTTTCAACCGCCCGCCTCATGTTGACGATTGTCCGGAACCTGCGCTGACATCAGGAGAATTTATCCCTCGTGTTGGTAAACAGTTGGAGCAACTGAGAACTTCAAACTAACGGCAACTGAGAAGTTCCAAGCACATAGACATGTCTTGATTAATTGCACTCAAGTTGAACCTTTCATACGGTAAGAATTGTACACTCACATGTTATTCGATCTATATCTTTCGCAACGTTTCTTTCTTTCATTTCACTAACGCCTTTCCATTATTAATTGCAGGGAATTTAGAAGTCATGTAAAGCGTCAACTCATGATTCGTACACAGACATCCTCGGAAGTTTATAGGAGGGTCCACAGAGAATTCCCGAGCTGGTTTGCGCGCAGAATACTAAATGACCACAACCCACACTCACCAGATTTCAGAGCTCTCGCAATCGGCCCTCTTGATCATACAAAACGGTTTACAGCATACAATGTCAATGATTTTAAGTTTTGCACGGTTTCACGGGATCAAAGATTGCAAACACAGAATTCGGGTGTTTATGGCACATTTGGGACAAGGAGTTATGCGAGCAGCAGTAACGCTAACATGCAGTTCGGAGGCGTCCCTTACTGTGGCAAGCTTCTTGATGTGGTCGAGCTTAATTATCAAGGCCGTTTCACCGTGACGCTGTTCAAGTGTTTGTGGGCAAATACCACTACTTCTCAGGGACTGACAACTGACGACCTAGGGATCACATCAGTCAATTTCTCACGGCCGATTCATACTGTTATTTCTCAAGATGATGAGCCGTATATTCTAGCTTCAGAGGCACATTAGGTTTATTATGTCGAGGACGAGAGGCATAGGGATTGGCACATGGTCGTTCATTTAAAGCCAAGAGACCTTTACGACATGGGTGAAGGCGATAACATCGTATGCGAGAATGAGCCATTTCAGCCAGCTGATTTTGAAAACTACTTCCCTGAAGGCGATGACAATTTACCTCTACTGCAGTGAGTTTTTTTAAGTCCACGTCATTTGAATTAAATTTTTTAAATTTAATAATACATCAATAACAATAATTTTTCTACAAAATTTCTGTAGGGATGGCGACGATGAGTGATCAAATTCAAATTATACTTTTGTCTTTACAAAAAATGAAAAAAAATTTTTAAAATAAAATGTAAAAAAAAATTTTAAAAAAAATTAAAATAATATTTGTAGCGGTTATTGAACCGCTACAAAAATATAAATAACCGCTACTAATTAATAACCGCTACAAATAGCACTATGAATATTAAACCGCTACAAAAATATAAATAACCGCTACTAATTAATAACCGCTACATTAACCGCAACAAATAGTACGTGAATCCCTATAAATACCCTTACCACAACTCATTTCAAACACTCCCCAATTTCTTTTCACCTTACCTTTCTTTCATTTCCTCTCATTTACAACTTCTTTCGTATGAGTAGAGGAGCTGAATAATACGATCAAATATGGTAACAAGATTTTTAATTTTTTTTAGAATACTTCTTTTCTTTCTATAAAATTTATTCTAATCATTTTTTTTCTAGATATATCATAACTGTATCTCATTTTCATCTATTTTTCATACACAATTACATTATATTAGAAAACATAATAATTCCTTATTACCTACCTATCCTTAATAATATTATTAATATAGATTTTATACTAATCCTATTCAATTACATTTTTCCTTTTTCTTTATTAATAAGTTAAACTATTGAATAATAAACTAATTGAAATAGATAAAATAATAACAAAATAAACTATTTAATATAATATTGAAAAAACAGAAAAAAAATCATTGTATATTTTAAAAAAAAAATTTAAATATTTGTAGCGGTTATTAAACCGCTACTAAATAACGCGCCTTTTTACGACTCAATTTAAATTTTTTGGTGCCAATTTTGAATTTCATGAAATTAGTAGCGGTTTTAAAAACCGCTACTAATTTCATGAAATTCAAAATTAGTAGCGGTTCGTTAACTGCTACAAAATAAAAAAATGTCATTTTTTTTTCGCCAACAAATTTTCAATTTTTTATATTTGTAACGGTTTATTAACCGCTACAAAATAGAAAATTCTTTTTTTTAGCTCTCAATATAATTTTTTATATTTGTAGCGGTTATATAACCGCTACAAATATCTCTGGGTGTTGTAGCGATTAAGCTGAACCGCTATAAAGTATGTAGCGGTTATTTTTGATTGAGTAGCAATTTCATAAAACCGCTATAAAACTGCTTGCAACGTACGATTTAGTAATGGTTTGAGTAACCGCTACTAACCTAGTTTGTAGCGGTTAGAACCGCTACTAATACCCATTTTTAACCGCTACTAAATCACGTTTTTTTTTGTAGTGATTATTTCTCTAACAATTTCATCTACCTTTGTTTACGGTATCTTGATTTGATCTATCTGAAATAATCTGAGTTACCATATGGAATAAAAGAGACGACCCTTCTTACCGATTGTTTTATACATTAGGTTCTATGGCTAAGATTGGATATTATTGTTACTTTTTTATTTTATCTTAATCTCATTCGCAAGTTTTTTTTTTATTGATCATTTTCAGGGAATCTCTTATTTATGCACCATATATATTTCCTTATTTTATATTCTCTTGTTATTTAAATTTTATGTTATTATATTATGTTATTTCATTTTGTTTATGTTTCTTCTGTTTATTTACTTATTTAACATTTTTATTTTTTATTTTATTTACATTTTATGTTATATTCTATTATTTATATTTATTTATTTTATGTTATTTATTTATTTATTTCATTTTATTTAGCAATATCAATTATTTATTGTTTATAATATTATATTATTCATTTTTGTTCTATACACACGCAAATGAATATATATATATATATATATATATAATCTCCCTTACAAGTTCTTTTATATTATTAATGTTGTTATTTTAATATGGCTAGGAATCATACACTTCTAAATTATATTTCGAAATTATATGATCAGAAGTTATATTATTTGGATTTCTTATTTTGTTATAATATGGCTCAAAGCTACATGCTTTTGATTTTTCATAATGAGATTATATGGTTAAAAGTCATATACCTTTTCACATTTTATCTTATTGTATGATCAAATGTCATACAACTTTTATTTATCCTGAAGATAAAATACTATAAACCATATAGACTTAATTTCTCTTTTTGAGATTTTTTTTTTTTTTTTGCCTTCCTCTTTTTGAGATTAACTAGTCCAAAGTCATGTGATGAGATTTATTGGCCTGAAACTATGAGAGTTAGATGGCCCAATGCCATAAATTAAAGTTTTAATTTTGTTATCTTTATGAATTATTTCTGAACTTTATGAATTCCCTTAATTATAATGGTTGGATCATTTGAGTTTTATGTTATTATGAAGTCATGAGAGTTAAATGGCCTGATACCACATTGCTCTTTATTTTGTGATTAAATGGCAAGAAACCTTGTTATTTTCTATTTGGTTACATCCTAAACGGTCACTTGATAGTGATCTTAACCAATGGCATACATTTGCAAAGAAGTAGAGTGAATTGAAATATATTATTAATAATTAATGCAATTCTTATTGTGATATAGTTCCTGAAAAACTAATACAGATTTTTCTACGAGCAGATTAAGAACAGATAATGAAAATTATGACTCGTAGATCTACATCAAAACATTGGTTGACCAGAGGGTTTGGAGGTCATAGCCCAGTTGGAATGAAATCCATGATTGTACGTGAGATATGAAGTATTTGAGCTTTAAAGTGAAAGATAGGTTATTGACCTACTATATACTAGTCTGTATTTGAAATATAGAAATAAGAGAAGTATACTTATATGACTCACATTCGAGGGGGAGATTGTTAGAATACAAGTGTGAATTAATATTAAAAAGTACAGCTCATATACATCATCACAGATCCTATTGATCTCCCTAAAATGGATGTTGTATTGAGATTTGAAATCAGTATCTTATAGAAATTGAAAAGTTTGTTGTTAGTTAAGAAACATATTACATAAGTTTACTGATCCAAATAAATTTATTGTTGGCATTACTCTTTTGGTCATCCAAGTCATATATATGATGTAACAAATTATAAAAGGGTTAACATCCATTAAAGAACTATAAGAACTGTAAGAGATAGATAGCAAAGTTTTCTTATAAAAGGGTTATTCCTATTTTTAATGAAAATGATACCTTAGTACCAGTAAGGTAACTTATGAGGTATGATATCACCCAAGCTTAGGCTGAAACCAAGTTGGCTCTAATACCACCCAAGTATTGGTCTGATGCTACCCCAGCTTAGGATTGATATCATTTGTAACATCCTAATACATCGCTCTTGATATTGTTCTCTTTGGGCTCCATTTCATTCCCCTTCCTAGCTGATATGGGACACTAAGTGGACAATTTCATTAGTAAGAAATTGGGATGTTACAAGTGGTCAGACTCAAGTCGATGTGCCAATAAGGACACTAGGACTACAAAAGTGAAGCATCATATCCCATATTGGCTAGGGAGGGAGTGCCTTATAAGGTTCTAGATATCTCTCATCTCAATGTGTTTGCGTGAGGAATAATAGGGCACAAAGTGAACAATATTAAGGGTGAACAAGTCATTTTCATTTTAAATTTTAGACCTGTGTGTCTATTTTTATCCACATCAAATATACATTACTCATTATCTCTGTAATAATTTTTCATCCATTATTAGCTCTCATCTACTCTATTTATAAATAAGGGTATAATTAAAAAGAAAAATATATATTACACATCTACTACTTTTAATTAATAATTTAAATCGCGTGATTTTAATAGTTCTTTCTAAATGAGGAGGGAGCAGTTAATGAAATGTGGTAAATAAAATTGATGAGGAATTCAAAAATACTCCCTGATATTTATTCTAAATCCTAATTAAAAGTTAGGTGTTGGGAAAAAAAAATTGGAAGGAGTGAGGATTTTTTTCTCAAAATTTCTTACATCCATGAAACCACCCTTCTATTTCTCCAGTGTTTAATATAAGAAATATTTATCAAAACACTAGTGCTGATGGAGCCACTTTGAAGGATTATAAAACAGAAAATAGCTACATTCAAAATAATATCATAAAATCACTCATCGGTAAAATTACAATACACATCCTAAGTGATTGCAATAGGCTTTACTTATTCCAACAAACGAGAAAAAGCAAACGCATCAAGGAAAGCCATATAGCTTAGAATCTGAGAAATTTTTGCAGCATCGTCTAATGATGAATTCTTACTACATTAATATATTACACATCTCTCTTTTTCCTCTATGTATATAATAAGATCTAACATAATAAACCAAGTTTCAAACCACAGTACCATGAGATGCATTTTCATCACTTTTTCCTTTATAGGAATCGGCCACGGCAACCTTCTGTGCATTCTTGTACGTATACCTACGAGCAAAGAACACATACACAAACAAGTTCACTGTCGTTATCGCCGCCAATAGCCAATAAAACTTGTCCAATCTGCTACTATTCAAATCCTTCCCAAACCAACTTTTTCCACTCTTTTCTGTCACATGATCCACCAGAGTAATCACCCAACTGCTCAGAAAATTGGCGGCTCCAATCACACTTAGGTACAGTGCTATCCCCAAACTTCTCATGGAATCAGGCACTTGATCATAGAAATACTCTTGTAACCCCACAAGTGTGAAGCCATCTCCGAAACCTATGACCAGAAACTGAGGAGCCAACCAGAAGACACTCATGGAAAGCGAACCTTCCCCCGGATTCCTATCAACAACTTGGAGTCTTCTGTGTTCCACCAATGCTGCTATTATCATTGTGCTCACAGAAAACATCATCCCAAATCCTATCCTCTGAAGGATGGTGATTCCTCGTTCGTTGCCGGTGAGTTTCCTGAAGAAGGGTACGAGGATTCTATCGTAGATGGTTACAGCGATTATCATTCCGATGGCGGAGAGGGTGTAGATTGAGGCTGCGGGTAGCTGGAAGGTGTTGTTGTTGTTGTTGAGTACTATGTTTCGGTTTAAGGTTGTTCCTTGTTTGATGAAGAATGTGGAGGTTTGAGCAACGCACAAACCGAAGGGGAGTGTGAATATCCATATAGGTATCATGTTGATGATCAGTTTCATTTCTTCCACTTTTGTCACTGTTGCTAGTTTCCATGGACTCTGCTTCTCTGCTGACGAGCTTCCATCGTTGTTTTCCAGAATTGCTGCCTTGTCCAGAAATCTGAAATACCATTCACAAATCCATAATCCATGTCATTTTGAGCCCTGGCCTTAGGCTTAGAACAATGAATAAGTGGAGGCCCAATTGCCTCAACAAAGAAACTACTGGGCCTTCAACCAAGAATGCTTTTGCCGAGCAAATGAGAAAGTAGCGCTTCTTGGGCCAAAAGTATAAATAGAATGGGAAAACTCATCTTTTTTATCCTTATAGTTTTTACTAAGCTACTTAGTCCCTATACTATATCTCATTGCAAAATATTAGTCCCTTTATTTTTAAAAATAAAATTGTATATTTCATGATACTTAAAATTTTAGGAGTTGAATTGCAATAAGTTAAAGTTCGTACACCAAGTTTCAACTGAGCCAACGGACCCAATTTTTCAGCTAAGCAAAGTGTTTAGCAGGGAGAGTTAATCATATCCAGATTGTTCTAATCTATTTTGACAGTCTAGATTTTTTTTTGAAAATTTTATTTTTTAAAAACTTATTTTAATGGGTATAAAATATAATTAAAGATAATCGTTTAACTATTATTTTTTTTAAAAAAACACTTAAATGTGGACTGTTCAAGATCAAATTTAGATGGTTAAAATCCGATTAGCTTTCCCTACTGAGCAAAGTCCCTAATGAGCAAAGTGCTTACCAATTCCCTGAGCCAACACTATAAAGACTTTTCATTGAGTCAAAAGTTTAAATATTGATTTACAACAATTCCAAACTATAAAGATAAAGAGATTGCAATTGGTTCTAGAGTTGGTGAAAGCATTGCTTACTTGAGTTTCTTGGTTTGACAGAGAAGTCTAGAGTTGGTGCTTTGAGACTTGGGAACTTCATAGAACTGGGAAGGATTAGAAGGGTAGGGAAGGTTCCTTTTGGAGATGGCAGCAACAAGGACCTGAAGCATGGGAGTGAAAGGGCTTCCAGTGGGAGCCCTATACCTATAAAAAGGCCCTCCCATTACGAAAATGACCAAAGACAAAGCCATGACCCCTGTGAGTATAAGATCAGCTGCTCCCCAGTTCACATGGTCTTGCACATACACAATTAAGGTCACCCCAAGAATTAGGCCACTGCACAGGCCACAGTTCCACCAGTTGAAAAATGACATTTTCTGCCGCCTTTCCCCGGCATGTTCGTCGTCGAATTGGTCGGCTCCAAAGCTCTCCAGGGAAGGCTTGTGCCCTCCAGTTCCTACGGATATTAAGTATATGGCAAGGAAGAACACCACCTCATGAACCTTTCTAGGTTTAGTGCAAATGGCTGCATCACAAGCCTTCAAACCAGGCAGGAACCAGGACATAGAGAGAAGAACCAAACCCTGTTTTTTTTCAGAGAGTTAAGTTTTGAAGAGGTAGAGAGATTATACATATATACTACCTCCATTCCTAATTAATATAAGAGTCAGTTGATTTTTATTTTAGAAATTAAAGAAGCTTAATAAGTTACATTAAAATATTTATATTTATCGTTTTTCTCCAAACTTATTTGTCTGACTTATAAATTAAATATATAATTTAATTATATACAACATATGTTATGATTTAGTACTTCATCAGGTCCATAATATATAAGGCACTTTAACTAATTTATAGGAAACAAGAAGTGGCAATTAACTCATTAAACATATCCTAAATCAAAAGAAATTTTCATTTTTACCTTTATTGAAAAATGTGTTTGAAAATTTAATGAGGAGGTAAATTGAAAATGATCATTAATTACAGAGACAAAAATGAAAAATGAACATTAATTATCTTACAAATGACTTATATTTTGGATCAAACTATTCTTTCATAAGCGCCCTATATTGTGAATCAGAGGAAGTAACTCATTTAGTTTATTTAATATCTCAAAAAAAAAAAAATCAATTAACTCTTATATTAAACATCGGAGAAGGTGGTATAATAAATAGAAGGAGGAGGAGGTGTGTGTGTACCAGGAGATAAACAATGCAAGAAACGAAGACGGTGAAGTAACGGCCCAAGTAAGCGTCGGCTAAGAAGCCGCCGATGAGAGGCATCAAGGTGGTGACGCCGGTCCAGTAGTTGACGTTCTTGGCGGCCGTCTTGAGGTCCTCATGCATGACCTTGGTGAGATAAATGACCAGGCTTGTCGCTATTCCAAAGTAACTCAACCTCTCGCTGAACTCAATCGCTGCAACACAAATGCACAATAATCATTTTTTTTAATTAATATGCAAAAGAATTTTCATGAGGAGAATCTATTAGACTATTAGTGATGTTTGAGAGGGTCATACATAGTTGAAAACCTCAAGGAACAGTCACAATTAATATGATTCTTTTGACAGATCAGGAGCTATTGATGGGTTCATAGATAAAGTCGGGAAATCGGGTTGAGCCCGTCAAGGGCCAGGCTTATAATTTAAGATAAAAAAAAGGAGGCGGGCCTAAAAGGGCCGGCTTTGTAGGGCCGGCTCTTTTAGGCCCGTTTAACTTTTTTATTTTTTAAATGGGCACAGGGCAGCAAGCAATGGTCAAGAGGCAGAGTTAACCTAACATAATCCTCAGATCAGAAACGCTCTCACACTTACTCATACCTTATTTGAAGCTTCTCTTCTTTGATTTTCTTTTTTCTTTTTTTGTATGTGTATGTCAAAATCCAAATCAGGTATTCTATTATTACTGACATTTGAAGCGTGTAGACTTGTTTGATTGTGGCTGTGAACTTGTTTAATTAGTTTTGGACGTTAATTATGGTTTGGACTTAAGTCTTAATGTTTGTGTTTTATTAAACTTAGATAATATTTATGTTTTAAATTAGTTTTGATAATATTTATATTTTAAATTAGGTCTTTTAGTCTTTAGGAGAATAAGAAAAAAAAGTCATGGAAAAAAAAAGGAAAACAGTTAAACGGGTCTAAAGCCCGCGGGCTTTACATAAATGGGTCGGGCTGCACATTTAGTGTGCTTTTTTACACTCAGGCCTAAACCGGCCCGTTATGGGCCGGCCCGTTTTCCCAGCTATGTTCGTAGTTGTCAAGGTCAGACTAGTTTACTCCACAAGGTCAACGAGTCCAAATTCTTTAATTTCAAACATTTATCACGTCCTAATTAGAGGTGAGCATCGGTTTTTCGGTTCGGTTTTCGGTAAAAACCGAACTACCGAACTAAAGGAAATTATGAAACCGATCTGAAACCGAACAATCGAAATAACCGAACCGAAATAACCGAAATTATTCGGTTTGGTTTCGGTTTTGTAAGAAAAAACCGAAATTTTTTTAGCCTTCATTTTTTACTTCAAATATCTGAATTTTCAATCAGCAAAAATTAATATAAATTATAAAAATGAATAACCTCATCAAGATCTAAAGAAAAATGATATAAAACAAAGTATAAATAACATATTATATATATGATCAATGTAGTTTGGAGTACCCAATATTCCAATAATGGAACCAAAAATAGGAAGGTTTTTTAGAGATGCAGAATAATTGTATTCAATATTACTTAATTCAAAGAAAGTATAACAAAAATTCAAAAAGATGAATATCCAATGATATATCATTCTTTGTCTTGCATCCAGTTTTTCAGTTGTGGTATAACATTTTAATAATTTCGGTTTTTCGGTTTAAACCGAATTTTTTTTTAAAAAACCGAACCGAACCGAAAAACCGAAGAAAACCGAACATGCACATAAAACCGAAAAAACCAAACCGAAAATACCGAAATTGATTCTATTCAATTCAGTCTTCGGTTTCGGTTCGGTTTTGCTCACCCCTAGTCCTAATTATCATGAATTGGTGGAAACACAAATATTAAATATTTTATAAAATTCAATATTCTATTTAAATGTTGAAAAAATTATTTCATGATTTTTATTGATGAATTCAAATAATAAACTGGGAAGATATGAGAAATTTTTAAAGTGCGTAGTGTCAACTTAGCATTAAGTGATGACACGCATAAAACCAAAAGGACAAAATGTTCACTTCACTTCTAATTCAAATAATGGAGGAAACAAAAGAAGAAAGTGGAGAAACTACTAAATCTGAATTAATTGGGAGTAATATCAAACATCGGATTGTTTGCCACAAAAAAAGTTACTAGTATTAAATAGTATATACATGAATTCTAATTTCGTTTTGTGAAGAACAGTAAAATAGCTATACATATTTTTCCTTACATAATACGAGTAATGAATACTACTTTTAACTTATAAATAACGCAATTTGCATACTTTTGGTCATTTTTAAATTTAGATAAAGCTTTATTTTAGTCTTTTAACTTAAAAAAAGTGTGTTTTTAGTTATTTTAAGCTAACACCATTAACTAACGGAAAATAATGAGTCAAAAAATTTAAAATGATGGCATATCATCACAAAAAAAAAAAAAAAATACTGGCATATCCAAATTTTAATTCTTCAATATAGCCAAATTTATATTTTATTTTTATTTTAAATATTATCAAAAAGAAGTATAAACATTTTAAATTTATTGAGTCGGCATTTTATATTTGCTAACTCAGCATTTTTTATTAGTGAAATTAATTGTGTTAGGTGTTAACTTAAAAGAATTAAAAATTAAACACATTTGTTAAAATTAAAGAACTAAAATGGAAACCCTTTTTAAATTTAAAAGACTAAAAGTATACGTAAACCTATTTGATATAAATAATATTGATGTACAGTAAATAATATTCTTAGGAGAAAGTATATATTTTATATATGCGGCTAAGACAAATTGATGGTTCCAGTATTAAAAACCAAAAAAAAAGGTTAAACGGATATTGCCACCACGAGACCACAGGGAACAAACGCCACTAACAATATTCAATCGTGTTGAACAAGCAACACATGCAAATCCTTCTTTCAGAAAGAACATTAATTTTGTATATTTACTGGGATTAGTTTTTGGACCACCATTAAAGGCTAGAGTACAAGAAAATAACAAACTTGAACGCCGTTGTTCGACCATGAGTGAAAACTTGCAGAAAAAAATAGAGATGACCGATGATGAAGAAGAAGAACAAGAACAAGAAGCATGAAGAAATTAATTAAGGAATTGATGAAGAATATATAATAGTTAGAAATGAAGAGAAAGATACCGATAATGAAGAAGGAAGCTTTCCAAGAGCCAGTGGAAGGTCGTGAGGGAATTCTTCCTTTATGATCAACTGAAGAATCATAAACCCATCTCATGTTGTCAACTTCATGACCACCACTTTCTACTTCCGCAACTGTTCTCTTCGCCATATCAGACCTTAATTGATGCGTAACAGAAAGAAGAAGAAGAAGAAGAAGAAGCTAGTGTGGATGCTTTTGAAATCTCAGAGAGAGAAGGGGAGGGGGGGAGAGGGAAGGAGGACCAGTGCGGAGACTAGCTTTACCTTGGGGTCCTTTAAATAGAGAATTTTGATGACCATCAACAGCATTATTTCAATCTCATGCATTTATTTTAGTTAGCACATTTAATATGTTTGACCATTGCACAATATTCAAATTATTAAATAAAGACAAAAATAAATTTCCTACCACTTTGGTCCTTACTATGAGTACTCCATAAGGTTCTTTTTTATAAGGAATAATTATTAAAATCATGTGATTCAAAATGTTAGTTAAAAACATTTATGTGTAACTTTCATATTTTTCTTTTTAATTATACCCTTATTTAGAAAGAGTGTATGGGAGATAATTGACACATATTTAATGATAGTAAAAATGAAAAAATTAGTTTAAAATTTTAGACAAAAAGGATTTATTCCTTTTTAAGAGAAAAATATTCCTTATAGATTGATGGGAGTAAGTTTTTTGCAGAAGAACATTGTTGTCCTAAAGATAGTCCAAAAGATAATGGAAGTGGAGGTGTTATTATGGAACGACTTGGTTATAGCACGTTGGAGATAGATGGTTCAGTCTTAGCTTCACGCCAGAGTGCGTGTGCAAGAGTTATTAAAGGAGAGGATGGAAGTTGGATCTGTGGCTACATGAGCAAGCTCACTCAAGTTCCCCCAGTGGTGGCTGAAATTATTACAATCATACAGGGCCTTCAGATTTGCTGGAGCAAGAATTTGAGGAGTATCCTGATTTATACAGATTGTCTGGAGGCTATCAGTTTACTATCAAGGGGTTAGAATACTATTCACCCGTTAAAGAAGTTATTGATGATGCCAGATTTTGGATGTCTAAAAAGTGGTAGGTCATTATCACTCATATTCCTAGAAATCATAACATTTTAGATGATCATCTAGCTAGTTTAACATATAGTATTAGAGGAAATTTTGTTATTCTTGATCACCCACCACCTTTCAATTGGGAGGCAGTTGTTGCTCAAGGATAGGCTTTTGAGTTTATTTGATTTAGGTTTTCATAAACCTACTCTTGTATTACTCCTTTATTAAGTTAATGTATTCCAGTATTCATTCAAAAAAAAGATAGTCCAAAAGATTATTAATAATTGTTTTTCGGCCAAATTCACTCTTATTTAAAACTAAGGGTGGGCATAATTCAAACAAAATAAATTATAGGGATCAACCTAATACTAATGAATTAATTTTCCCTCATATTTTTCGTCACACTTATTATATTACATTTATGTAATAAAATATAAAATTCTAGTCCAATATATTTAGCAGATAATTGGGTTTTTTTAAGTATATATGTTTTTAAAGTTTCAATCCTAACAAGGCTTATAAAAAGACTTTTGTTCAAGGAAACAAAACTCACTTCTATTTTGAACGGAATTTATCTTTAGTTGTTGATTTGGATACTCTTGCCACACGCACATATAAATTTTTGCAAATTCCAATAATAATTTTCCTTCTTGTGATTTTTTTGCCAACTCCTTGTGATTTATGAGACATAAATTGATACCGTTTATTATTACATGCATTACTATTCTAATTAAAATAATATCATCGACAAACATTATTTATGAACAGAATTCTTATATTTTATTTTACCATCCATATATCCTTACAAAAAAAAAAAAAAAAACTAGCTTAATTTATAATAAATTATAAATAACATGAATTATTTGATTTATATAAAGCTTGGGCTGATATTCTACATTTTGATAAAATTTCAGCCTTTGACCCAAGCTTTGTTGCTAGCTGCATTTAGGAGTTCCACAAAGTCGCTTTCTCTCTACCAATGGAAATTGGTGCAGATGGGTAGGCATCTGCGCCACACCAATCCGTTTCTGGGTTTGATCCCAGGAAACGGAAGGTGTAAAGAATTTCCATTGGGAGCTCTCTTCCCTGGGGCGCCTCAAAGAGGTGAATTCCTGTCAGGCCTATCAGATTGGGGGCGTCAGGACTAGTCGGTTGTCGGGGGCCCATGTCGGTAAATTCGGCGTTGGCCTTCAAGTTAACGCCGGATACCTAGAAAGTGGGTGCACCGAAGGCCAAAAATGGTACATTGCATAAACCATAAAAAAAAAAAAGTCGCTTTCTCTCTGTGGCTGTTCATGTAATAATGCGATTTGGGAGAGACAAAATTCTCTACCCAAAAACAAAAGTGATTATACTAATTAATTATCAAATTCCTTTCACTACTAAAGGTAACCCCTCGAAAATGACCTCTTCCACTGGTCTTATTGATCATATTATGTTGCCTAGTATATGTAGTGATGAATCAGCATCAACAAGTACCCACACACACACATATATAGACATACACGTACGACTTTTTACAAACATAATTTTGTGGAATCCTCTCATTTGTTAATTTTGATTAAATTAGTGATTGATAGAAGGGTTGTATCTGATCATTACCTAACTTTCAATCCATCCCTTATCTCATTTTTATTCAATTATCTGGGTTAGATCCACCATGCTGGGAGAGTAGTATTTTGTTTTTAAAGAAATGGTTAATATTCTGATAAAGATATATAACATATATAAAACACAAAAATATAAGAGTACAATTTATAGGATGACATGTAATGAAGATCTCAATAATTGAAAGAAAAAAAAATTGTCGTAGTTGGAAAGGAATAGAATCCAATCCGTGCTACGAGTTTCTCGCATCAAAGATTGTAATGTCTTTTTCGAAAGAACTGAAACTGATTAGATATTGGCCTATCATTATACTTTAAGGACGAAAAGAATATATTTTAATCAACAAAGTCACACATTATTCTCCTCTCATATAAAGTAAAGCGCACCAAGTAAAATTATTCCCTATTTTTTAATAAAATCTAATAATGATTATTAAATTGGATCTTTTTTTTTTTGGATAGTAAATGATATTCTACAAACACATCAGAAGCTATCCTCCTGAGTCAACATGCAATCTCATTCCGTTTACATCATTAATTAAAAAGTTGGTAATAGCATCAAGGGGCGATTCTGTGATATGAAGATCAATCGCCATCTTCCAAGCTTCTTTTGCCATAGCATCTGCAACTGTGTTAACATCCCGGGTGCAATGTGAAATTTCCACCTCCCAATCTCTATTCAGCAGATTGTGAATCTCCACCATAAGTTGTAAATCAGGGTGTTCCCTAGATATCGTACTCTGAACAAGATCCATTACTTCACTACAATCAGACTCAATCATAATTTGTCTGTATCCTCTATCTCATGCCAATTTAAGTCCCCACAAAACACCCCAAGCTTCTGCAGTTACTATCGTTCCTTGCCTAATCTGGTACATAAACCCCATCAAAAAGTCACCATTGTGATCTCTCAACACACCTCCACACGTGCAAGTCCCTAAGATGTCATTCTTAGATCCATCGGTATTAATCTTCACCCACCCAAGCGGTGGTGGCATCCATTGGTGTTGATTCCTTTCTGTACTCCTATTTTGAAGCAAGCTTGTATTACCCCATGTTAAGCAAACATGAGCACAAGCTAAAATAGCCTGTGTACTCCAAGTATTATTATTAAAACATCTGTCATTACGAGCCAACCATATATACCGGCATAGTACCGTAAACCAAAGACGAAACTCGAATCCCTGTATTACGTCTTTTCTCCTCGCACACCATGTAAGCCAGTCATTTCTCCCAAACATGCCAAAAAATCGATCACGCCAATCCGGCGGTAAGAATCCTTTCCATAATTCAGAAGTGAATGGACAATCCCGCAAAACGTGGAGTACTGACTTGCGTGAGTTATGGCAGATATCACAAATATCCGTCGGATGACTACCACGATGGTAACGCATCATATTTGTCATTAGTCGACCATGAAAGCACAGCCACAAGAAAATACGGTCCCTTTGAGGAACTTTCAATTTCCAAACACATCTCCTCCAGTTATTACTGAGAGGTTGTTGTGTTCCCACCAGGTATTTGTAAGCGGATTTGATGGTGAAAATTCCATTTGACGACCACCTCCATACCCAAAAATCCTCCCCATTTAGCTAATTGATATTAACGCGTGCAATAGCTGTACAAACTTGGCTTAGAAGTAGGTGATTAAAGTTTCTCATATCCCATTGTCCGGATGAAGTGATACAATCAGCTACTCTCCATTCAGTAACATCTCTCAGCAGTTCTCTGATTACCAAACTCTGAGCTTGTCAAAATGCGGTACCCATATATCATTCCAGAAAGAAGTGTTCTGACCATCGGTAACTCTCCATGATAAGCTATCTTTGATCTTGTCCCAACAGTTACAAATACCCCTCCACGTACTAGACTCTGACCGACGCTTCTCAACTTTAGGAATAATATCATTACCGGCTTTATATTTTTCTCGCAAAATCCTGACCCAGAGCGAATCTCTTCTATTAATCATATTCCATCCAAGTTTCATCATGAAAGCCTGGTTCTGTTGACGTGCCAACCTAAGACCTAGGCCTCCATCCTCCTTACGTGCACATACGAGGTCCCAGGATACTAGATGAGGTTTTCTGCTAGCTGAGCTACTACCCCAGAGGAAGTTACGACAACGTTTATCAATCATCACAAATTCCCAAAGGAAGAGGCACTGTCTGCATAGCATAAGTTGGCATAGCCGACATAACAGACGACACAAGAGTATGTCTGGCAGCCATCGATAACATGTTAGACTTCTAATTAGCCAGGCGAGCATCCATCTTATCCAGAAGAAAACTATACATAGCCTTTGATCTTCGTTCATGTAAAATAGGCATACCCAGATATTTCCCCATATTCGATGTTGAAAGTAAAATTTAAAAACTCGCTTATTTCTTTGCATTTTATATGATTTACATTCTTAGAGAAGTAAACTCCTGATTTTCCGGCATTTACTTTCTGTCCTGAAATGTCACAGAAGTCATCCAGGATAGCCTTAATAACCCTTGCGTTATCTAGATTTGCCTCTGCAAACAAAATGAGATCGTCAGCAAAAAAATATAAGAGACAGGAGTACCTCGTTTGGAGAGCCTAAACGGTTACCAAACACCCTCATCCACTGTTATTTGGATAAGATACCCCAATCTTTTCATCATGATAACAAAAAGATACGGTGATATTGGGTCACCTTGTCTAACCCCTCTAGATGGGCAAAACATGTTAGTAGCCTCTCCATTCCAAAGCAATTGCAAATGAGACGTCGATATACAAGCTTGAATAACTTTACTAAGATATTCAGGAATCTTGAGTTCTTTTAGACATTCGTAGACAAAATTCCATCTCACCCGATCATAAGCCTTCTCTAAATCAATCTTAATGGCCATGAAACCCTTTTTCCTTTTTAATGACTTCATAGAGTGAATGATCTCCTGCACAAGTATAACATTATCTGAACTCTGACGCCCTTTAACAAAACTGCACTGATTCAGGGCTATCACCAAAGGCATAATTGCCTTGAGTCTGTTTGATATAACCTTCGTAACAATCTTGTAAACAACATTGCAAAGACTTATAGGACGAAAATCACGAAACGTCTCTGGATGTTCCACCTTCGGAATGAGAACAATCTGAGTCCCATTGATTTGTCGTATCCATATCGGATCATTGAAAACTCTTTTCACTAATTCAATCACTGACGGTCTTACAGTTTCCCATTGGCTTTGGTAAAATAGCGGATTGAATCCGTCTGGCCCTGGTGCTTTCAACGGCCCCATATCAAACAAAGCACTTTTAATCTCTTGCTCTTCAACCGATCTCCCCAGAATATGCAAATTTACATCGTCAATCTCAGGATAAGTGCATCCGAATACCAAAGATCCATTATAATTATGGGTTTATGTATACAAAGTTTCAAAGAATTGGCTTCCCAATCTTATAATTTCCGCTGCATTATATGTCCATTCCCCAGATTCAAGCTTTAATGCTTCAATTTTATTCCTTTTTCTTCTGCCATTAGCCACAGAATGGAAGTATCTAGTATTACGATCTCCATCCACATACCAATTAGCCTGAGAGTATTGAAGCCACATGACTTCTTCCCGTGCCAAAAGCTTTTCAAGCTCTCCCCATAGCTCCCCTCGTAATTTTTCAAGGTGCTCTGAGATACCTACCGAAGCCATATTTGCATTAATCCTATGTAATCTTCGATATAATCTGTCTTTCATATAGGATATATTGCCGAAAACCTCTTTATTTCATAACCTCAGATCCTCAGTAAATTGGTTAACAGATGCGCACCAATCATCCTCCACCCCCCAGTGTGAATGAACAAAATTCTTGAAATCATCATGCATAACCCAAGGAGCAAAAAATCTAAAAGGCCTTCGATTCTTTGCTGTAAGAACATGAGATTCAATATCACCAATACCGGACAATGATCGGATTTATATTTTGGCAAATGTGTCACTGTGGCATTAGGATTATTTCTAAACCAGCAGTTATTAACCAAGGCTCTGTCTATTCTGCTCTGGCTATTCAGATTCCCCCAAGTAAATTGAGGTCCATTGAAACCAATATCAAGTAACTCACAACTCAGAAGCCAATTCTGAAAAGACATATCAATACCATTATTTTTCTTGTGATTCTTACTCCAACGTTCCTTGAGATGAGAAACAGCATTAAAATCACCAATCACAACCCAGCCTCCCATAGTCAATTGCCGTATACCCTCAAGAGTCTGCCACAGTTGACGTCTAATAACCATATTTGGGTGACCATACACCACAGTTAGAGACCACTCATCCCTGGTACCTTTATTAACCACCCCATGAACAAATTGATCCCCTGAAGAAGTAACAGAGAAATTTAAAGTAGAATCTCAAACAACCACATACCTCCACTAAAACCACAAGCTTCAACTACGTGCATATTCATCCATCCCAACTTCCTAGCAATGAGCTTAGCTTTTACCCCTAGCTGTCTAGGCTCCAACAACGCAAATAAATTAACTCTATGTCTGGCAACAACATCACTAAGTAACCTTCGAAAGGAGGCACCACCGGCACCTCGAGTATTCCAAGTCATAATAATCATTAAAAAATTAATAAAATAAGAGAAGAACACAAACAATCCAGGCATTATTGAGACAAATGTCCCTCCTGAACATCCTCAATCCCATGCATCACCACGTCATCAACACCTCCAAGAGGACTAAGTCGAGGTACAACGGTCTCTCCTCTTCTGCACCTGGGTCAATAGGATTGGAGGCTTATAGACGAATAGTAGGGGAATTGGAATCTAATTTCATAACATTCTTCTTTCTTTCTGACCCCACTTCCCCACTTAAATTACAAGACGTTCCAGCTTCTTGTGTTTTCTCCATACTCAATATTTCTTGGGAAGCTCCCTCCTCAATCCCTTTCTTCTTACCTACTTGGATCCCACGTGATTTATTCAACTTATTAAAATGTCCAACATTATGCACAGCATCACCACTAATCTCCTTTTTTCTTACATTTGAAATATCCGATCTATTATTACCCTTGCTTCCTTTATTTAGAACAGGTAGATGACCAGTTTTTTCTTTCGTATCCCGTGACCTATCTTATGGCTTTGAACTAACACGAATCTTCCCCTGATATGCGTTATCACCAGAACCACCATCAATAATTGTCATGTCTTCAATATTCAGAGCCTCAAACCGAGATCCTCCTCCCATATTTCTAGAAGGTAAATCACGCCTAGGCTCACGACTATAATTGCCATTCCTTGCATTTGAGTTCCATTGCCCCCTTTTCCGACTTGGCGCCACCATCCACTCCCCATACATTCCAGCAGTTGTTTCGGAGGATGTGGACGATGGTGTTATAGATGTAGAATTCGACGTGTTATCCGTGCATGCTGACTTTGACGTATTTGTTACTTGATTATTTGGGCAATGTTCAGTATCATGACCATACCGCCTACATGAGAAGCAAATCAAATGCACACCCTCATAAATAATCTTCTTTTCTTTCCCATTAATCATCATGGATGGAAGCAAATGTGCATTCAAATCAATCTCAACACATATACGGGCAAAACGCCCTTTGGTTTGCCTAAGGGTATTATTATCCACTTTTAGAACCCTTCCTATTTGGTTATCCACCACATATAAAATACCCTTATCATAAAAATCAACAGGGAATTTAGGAATTCTTACCCATACTGCAATTTTGGAAACCTCACAAGAATCGGGATCAAACTCTGGCTTCCATGGCTGAACTGCTAGGTAATGATCCATGTATAACCAAGGGCCTCCTGTTAACGCAAAAATCATAGTCCTCCTTATTACTCATACGAACCAGAAAATACCCGGAGCCCATCTCAATAGTTTCAACCTGCCCTCTACGTCCCCATAATTGTTGCAGTTTTCGACCCAATTGATCCTCCCGCACCATTCTGCCAAGTAATCTAACGAACAACGACGTTGACCATTTCCGTGCTAGCTTCATTCTAAACTCCGGAGACATAATGATATTTGGACCCTTCTTCGTTATCTCCACCTCAATTCTGGACTTCCATCCGTCCCCTTTCCACCATTCTTCTTCTTCATCTGAACATTCCTCCCTTGTCTGATCTTCGACACATGCCTCCTTGTATGATCTTTTTGGTGCTTCCGGTATAATTGTTTCCTCTTTAATCTCCTCATCCCTCATCCAGTCCTCAACCCGTAGGGCTAATGATTGCTTACCTGTGAAGTCTTCATTATCATCTCGAATTTTCTTTGAATTACGCTCCAAGGCATCACTTTTCTTCATCACCGGCACCTAAACCATTCTTTCATGACTACGTTCCCTCTCATGTTCAATCATGTCTAGCAGCTCCAAAGCCGTCCAGACGATAAAAAAGTAAAATCTTGCACAAAATTAAAAAAAACAAAACAAAACAAAACAAAACAAAACAGAAAACAAAAAACACAAAAAAAACCAACAAAAAACAAAAAACAAAACAAAACAAAACAAAAAAAAATCCAAAAACAAAACTCTCCTTTTCTTACCTCTATCCGACAGCCCTCAACAGAAACTGCTCAGCGGGAAAAGAAGCAGGTCGATTGGAATGAACAGATCCGTCGAAGTAAGGCAGAGGCTTGGGTTGTCGGTAACACAGCAACCACAACGCAGATCCGTCAAACAGAGAAGATCATATGAGAAACACGAACACTGAAGAAGCAGATCTGATAACCCACAGTAACCACAACCAGCGGCAACCCACTGTAATCGATCAATTTCACAATTAAGAGCCAAAGCGATCAAGTCGCGCACGTCGCGGAGCCTGGATCTGACAGCTTTTTTCCCTCGGATGTGCAAGTTGCGGAATCAATGTTGGACTCTTGACACCTGTACTTTTGCCACACACACTGGATCTGACAGCTTTTTTACGCAAAGGCACACACGCTCTAATCCGTCGAAGCTAACGGCTCAATCCTCCTCCGTAGACGAACGCTGGTCTGCAGAAGAAGAATTATTAAATTGGATCTATGATGAACCTACAATATGCCTGGAATTATGGAGTAATTAATAAGCTTAATGTTTCTTGAACTATAATTGTTGTAATTAAGTCATAGATATATGTTTTTTTATATGCCGGAAATGAAATTAAGTCATAGATATATAATATGACTCAAAATTCTAAGTCATATCTTACTTTCTTTCTTTCTTTCTTTCTTTTTTTTAAACAGAAAAGAGAAATCACACTGTACACTCTTCAATCTTCAGTGAAGATTTGAACTCGCAATCTTACTTATTCGAAGAGACATTTAATGTCTAAAAATGGAGGTTATTGTTGTCAAATTTGTGAGTTGACTCTCTAAATTTACCGTTTTTATATTTATAATTTCCAAAATTGTGTTGAATCACATGTAAACTCGTATTAGTTGTAAATTCGATTAAGCTCGCGAGTTTACACACCTCACGAATTTATCGTTTTTACGTTTATAACTTACAAAATCGTGTTGAATCGCAAGTAAACTCATGTTAGTTGTAAACTCGGTTAAGTTCGCGAGTTTACACACTATACAAGTTTACCGTTTTTATATTTCTAACTTACAAAATCGTGTTGAATCTCAGGTAAACTCGTATTAGTTGTAAACTCGGTTAAACTTGTGATTTTACACACCGCACAAGTTTACCATTTTTATTTTTCTATCTTACAAAATCTTATTAACTCACTATTAAACTCATGTTAATTTTTTCATTTTGATCATGCTAGCTTTATATATGAATTTTATAAAGTTTTTTAAATTAAGGATGATAATAACTCATGAATGTTGATGAATTTAATTTTAATTATTTGGATTTAAAATATATTTTAATCAAATTATTTTCATTATTTATAATTTAATTATTTAATTACACACTATTAATACCTAATTAATGATAAAAGTCAACTTTTATGACTTTACGATTTGAGTTTACTATACGCCACTGTTACGGCTTAGGAGTTTATTTAAACTCTCAAATTAGACAATCTTGTCAAAGGTCACCTCAATTTTATAAGCCATCAAGATTTTGACTTCTTATGTCACACCCTCATCTTATTTTCACCTATTTCCAAGTATTTACGGAAAACGATACACAATTTGGTGATATTATGTAGGAATAGCATAAATATACTGATATTATGTACACGATTACAGAAATTCCCCATAGGGGTTCGTACTTGATAATTACAACTATTGTAGCCTCGCAGCACTACCCGTCCCAGTAAAACAGAAACATCTTCTCGTCTTCATTCCATCACCGCAATCCCCTTCATACGGTTCTCTTTATTGCTCTCAGCATAGCTTCTGTCTTCGCCTGTCTAAATTGTTGGCAGTAGGAAATCAATACCAATATGCATGTCAGATAAGTGCTTAATGCATGACATGTTTGTATTACATAACTAATGCTCACACAATGACATATCTGTGTGCTCAATGTTTCAATCAACATACGTATAGCCACAGCATAACAGAAACAGAGCTTCAATTATTCATATATGTTTCACATAATCAAGCAAAGCAATAACATGCATCAATACACCAGCACAAATATCAAATACATGCAGGAGAGGTAAGTTCCCTACCTTAATCGCCTTTCTCTGATCTTCGAATAGTGTGCCTCGATTTGCGTGCCAATCCCTCGGGCTCTCTACTTGGTCCTAAAACGTCAAATGTACAGTTGAGACACTTCTATAGTGCTTCGGGTGGTTATATTACTCTATAATGAAAATTTATCAAAATGCCCCCGGGACCCCAGCCGTACTCGGCCCGATGGCACGTTTTTTCAAAAATTTAACTAGGGCTATTCTGACGTATTTTCACCCTTGAAATCTATTTCCGGGCTCATAAGTACCAAATTCACTGTCAAATTATGAAAATACCATTGACAACTCCTATTTCAAGTTTTAATGGTGTTTTCGTAATTATGATTTTTCGGCCTCTACTGAAAAAGTGACCAACTATAACCCTATCTATTTTTGCCCACTGAATCCAATGGAACCATTATTTTAATGAAAATCCTACTCCTAACCCCTTTCTGGTTCTGGCCGAAAGTTTCACGAAAATAGGAAAATGGAGTTTTGTGTTTTAGTTTCCAAAACTTGTACTTTTCCACTTCTAATCCTTTGTTAATTCATTTAAACACTTCTTAACCATGATTCAAGGAAGTTTGGGCAGCATAACCCCTTAGGGTTATGGCTTTTCAAACTCACAAACCAACCATGAAACTTGAAAAGATTTCAAGAAACGACACAACAACCACAAGAGAACAAATTCATGAAGTTACCCTCTTGCTTCCAATCTTGACTTGCTAAACACATGTATTCATGAAGAAGAGAACCTTAGAGGAAGTGTTATACAAGGATAGGAAGCCAAATCACTAAATCAACAACTATACTTTACCTTAATCTTCTTCCTCCTTCTCTCTAAATCTTCAAAATGCCTCAAGCTCTCTCTCTCTCTCTCTCTCTCTCTCTCTCTCTCTCTCTCTCTCTCTATTTTTTCTTTGGTTTGGCTGAATGTGCTCATGGAAAGGGGAGAGGTTGTGTTTTATTAATTTAAGTCTTCTTACCTCTTGACCATTGATCTCATCAAGGGTTGAGATGGTAACACATGTCTTCCATCATGCCTCCCTCCATGCTTCCACTGTACCTCTTCACTTTATACCATACTTCCTTATAATTTGACTTACTTACTCCCTTACCATCACCCTACCATGATCATCATGTCCATACTTCATGTCATACCCATCTTACCATTATAATCATTATTATTTTCTTGTAGCATTTTGGACATGTGCTGATGAAATTAATTTATTCCCCTTAATTTTATGTGTTGACCGAAATTATGGAGGAGAATGGAAGGAAAAATGTGTTTCACTAATTCCATAATTCCCCTTAATTGATTTATGCCTAAGTCCCTCTAATTCTACAATTCTTGATTTATTCCATTAAGAATATTCAATTTATACATTTTCCTTTATTTTCCTTGATTAATTGAAATTAGCTTCAATTAATTGAAAAATAATTAATCTTGGGTTAAATTGGCAAAATTATGATTTTGCTATCACTTTTGTAATTTAATTCCTTTCATGAATTAATTTGTCCATTTCCTTATGAATATGAATATTTCAAAATTCACAAGATCCAAGTTCATGAATATTCACCATTTTATTGAATTTCTCAATTAATTATAATATATTTTTGGTGAATATAAAATTTGGGGTGTTACATCTTAAATCAAATTTTGGAGCAATCTATTATCAGGAGTAATTATATAATTTAATCTGAATTTATAATACATAAATTAACCCACTTAAGGGCCTAAAACAGCCAATAATGGGGGAAAACACACACACTCACAGATATATTCAACTGATCCCAACATGAGCTTGTAATAAAGATTAATTACTTGAAAAGTAAAAAAAAAAAAAAGATTACTTGAAAGTGATATTCTGCCTCTGAAAGTACGCATATTTTTTAGGAACAAAAAATTATTATATTGTCTGAAAGTATGGCTGGAATTTAAAAGGTTATTAATCCTTTTTAGAACTGTCTATATTTCACTTTTGAAAACAATAGCAAAGCTGACAACGTACGACGACATAATCTCGGACGCCGGATTAAGCCATTTTTCTAGAGCCGGGAAAATGGGCCTAGCTCGTCGGGCCGGTCCTTTTAGGCTCTGGCCCTTCAAGGGCCGAGCTTGTAAATTGTAGCTTTAAAAGGAAGTCGGGCCTAAAAGGGCCGGCCCTGTAGGGCCTCGGGCTTAAAAGGGCCGGCCCTGAAGGGTTTCGGGCTGACTCTTTAGGCCCGTTTATTTTTTATTTTATTTTTACTTGGAAAGGAACCATGTTACATTTTTGAATTACCTTATTGAATCTACATGTCACTCTGTCCTCATATTGTATAGAGTATGATTTTTGAGTATATTGTTTTGTCTAATTGAATCATATTGTGATTTTTTAGTATGATTTTTAAGTATATTGTTTTGCCTATTTAGACTAAAATCATATTATATACTATTCTGCCTGATAGAGTATGATTTTTTATGAAGGTTGTAATTATTTGACTACTTGAACCTACTGCTCAAAGTGAAACACAATCAAATATCCTTGAAATTGATGATAGTGGCGAAGAAGGTGAAAATGATAATCATCATACTCATGTTGTTTAGAGGTTAGAGTATTTAGCTTCTTTCTTTTTTATACTTTGACATTTGTGTGAGTTATTTATGGACATGATTTTACCTTTGATTATACATTAGTAACTGTGTTTGTTTGTTGCAAGAGACGTGTTATTTAAACCTTAATGTTGACAACATTTATATATTAAATTAGAACTTTAATCGTTGTTATTTACTAATTATATCTTTCTAGGGAAAATACGTAGGAAAAATAGTTAAATATTGTGAAAAGGATTTTCCGGCCCTGCAGGCCAGCCTTGGCCCTGATGCTCTCGGGCCGAGCCTTAAAAAACTGCAATTTTTCTGACCCCGAACCCTTTAGGGCCGGCTCTATTAAGCCCTGACCCGTCAAAGGCCGACCTTGATTCCCAACTCTACATTTTTCAACCATTAAATCCGGATGTGAATATTCAAGCGTACAAAAGTGTGCGTCTCTGTGTGTATACAAGGTACGTCCTCGTCGTGAATGGTTTATTTGTAGGTAATAATTGTTTATAAATTATGATTTATTATATATAAAATAAGTATATGAGAGAAATTTTATCTTGACTTATGTAATAAATATTTATTTTTATAAAATAAATTAATCCAAACATATTTTACGTATCTTACAAAATGGAATTAGATTAAAATATCACTGAGTGTCTGAGTAACTTTTAAATTTTTTTATAATACGTAATATTGAATCAACATATTATATAATTTCTTTCAAAATTAAGGAAGACATCCAATAAATTTATTTGATGTATAAAATATTTCTCAAATTTCTTTATTATATAAGAGGTAATAATTTGGCAATATATTATAAAAAAAATGGCAAGAGATTTTTTTTTGGTTATCACCTATAACTGAAAGAAACTCACGCACGCATCATAGTCACAGAAGGTTGAACATGTAACCTTATGTTTAAGATAGATTGAAGGAGGTGCTCAGTATTAGTTTGGTCCAACGGCTATAATAAAATGATAATAGAAATTATCCATATTTATTGTCTGTAATTAATTGCCTGAAAAATCCGAATAATTGGTCCTCTTTTATTTTTTTTATACAAATAATTGGTTCTCTTTTATCTTGGCGGATAGTGCTGGGTGAAATTATTTCCTACACTAATTGATGCCACAATGTTGAAGTGTTTTCGAGCATTGATTTGAAAGAACATATGAGCTTTTTTCGTGGATAAAAATTAAATTGTCTTGCTGCTTTTGAGTGATTGCAAACCAAAAGCGAGCAAGCGAGATATTTCGGTATTTAATTAATTATGATCCTACCGACATAACTTTATTAAAGCCGTGAGGAGAAAAATATATTCTTAATATAGAATTGAATGAAGAAACAGATATAAAAATCTTGTATGGTGGATGGAACACGCTACTTTCGGGGGGCTGCTAGGGTTCCCCCTTTCCTCTATCTTGGGGGTTCCCATCATGGGATTACGTCGCCATGGTTGGCGTTCTTATTCCAGTTGGGGTCTGGTGCACAGTGGTGGTTGTGATGGGTGTGGATATTGGTGAGACAAGGTGGGTGGGGTCGATGGATGGGACAGGGAAGGGGAACACCGGTGGTGGGGCGAAGTCCAATGGGGGTCGAAATCGTGAAGGGATGTCAGTCAAGCAAAGATCTCTACATACAAAGGCCTGATGGTACTCTGATTAGAAGGATGGGGCTGATCTCCGTTGGGTCCCTCTAGGAGGTGCGGCGCCGGCGCCGGCGCCGACGATGGAGGAGAAGAGGCATTTGGATAAGAAGCATATGCAGACACCGCTATGCAATATAGACGATGAGGTTAGTGGATTTTTCAATCTTCTTAGCCTCTTACTTATATCGATTCAAGATTGAAATCATCAAAGGATGCTAATTTGGCTCTGAACGGAGTTGGTTTAAATCTGGTGAGTCATGCTCTCTGTGTACATGAGTTGATGAAAATTTTTGGGGCTTGGTTAATATGGAAGCTGTGGGAAGATATGTGCTTTGATAATGTTAGATTTAAGAATAGTCAGATTGCATTGGAAAAATCATATTTTGTTGTGCATGTGTTTTCATTGTTGGGGGAAGTATTAGTCTATTTTTTTGGGATTCTATTGGTTGGCTCTCAGATGGTCGCCCAGGAATTTTACATCTCAAGTTGGATAGACTAGTATTTGTTCATAATGCAAATCAATATTTGGTATCATAAGATAGAAGATGTGATTCTCTCCTTGAGAACTGTTTTATTTCAAGGAAATTTGTCAAGAACCCTTCTTGTGAGTGGATTCCCACTGAAGCAGATTTAGTAATCTCAGGTGCTGCTAAAACTTCAACGGATGGGTCTTGCCATTCAATTTGGCTATTGCGACCCTCATTTTAGTTGCAGAAATTGTTGTTAAATGATGCTTTGAAGTTTCTTTGTTGCCTGGATTTCTCTCGTTATTATTTTGTTCCTTTGATTGCTTTATCTGTACTGTTTGAGTCTGTTCTGGAGTATGTTTTAGTTTTTGTTGTGTTTTGTTGTTTCAGGTGGTTTGTTTAGTTCTATATTCTTAGGCTTAGCACAAAAACTTTGTACTTATGGTTTCCTATTTAATGCATTTCTTGTTGGAAAAAAAAAAGATATAAAAATCTTGTAATTGGAATATACATCCATATAGATAAGATGATTAAAAACAATATTCACTCACTATTACAAAAAAATGCGGCTGTAACAATTATTTTCTTAAGTTTTGTGGCGTTTCAAAAACTGTCAACATCCGTTTCCATTTCGATATACACAGAGTAATAGAGACCAAGTTCCACAGGCATACAGAAGAGTACATATATACTGATAAAAGTATTTGTTTACGGTCCAAAGTCAACCCTACAGAATGCGACAATATACACCACTATTACAAAATATCCAAAAGTATTTTAGACATAGACTATCTATAACCACTAACTTTGTATTTGCCTTGAGGCAGATGCCAGTCACTTCCCTTCATCTACATTCTTGCCTTTTGATCCACTGGCGCCCGCTGAGATGTTTGGTTTAGAAAAAGGGGTGAGATTCTTGTAAGAGGCAAGCTTCACACAAGAGGGGGGTGAATTGGGTGATGTTATAAATTTTTCGCTTGAAGTGGTGATATGTAAATATAGTAGATAGAGTAGAGTAGAGAAGATTTGAACACAGAGAGTTATACTGGTTCGGCCTAACAACAATGCCTACGTCCAGTCCTCAGAGATCAAGACCTACTGAGCTTTTCACTATATCTCTAAGATTCAATGGGCTCTCAGAACGCCACAAAACAACAATCGTCCTTAAACGGACTACGAGCAGAAATATTCTCTCAACAAGAAATTTCGCTCCCCCTTACGACAAGTCTTACGTGCAGAAAAACAACCTATGACTCTTCTCACTTGCTTATGTATACAAGACTTATGAGCAGCAACGTTCTCTCCTGCTTACACCACTGTAAGTCTTATGAGTAGCAACGTTCTCTTCTGCTTGTATCTTATAAGACTTAAGAGTGGAAGACACAACAAGGAATTCTCTCAACGGCTTCTCTCGTAAGGAAAAACAACCCTCTCAAGGTCCCAATACCTTGAGATCAAATACACATAGAATTTTGAATTGTATGAGGACTCTCTTACAGAGCAAATGAATGAACACTGAAGATCAATGTGTATACAAAGGAAAATGATGAATAACAGAGACTTGGTATAAGCTTGTGAATTCTTGTGCTACGTTGTTGTAGTTTCTCTTTGAGTCTCTGTACATATATAGTTGCTCCAGTTTTTGCCCGTTTGGAAATTCTTCATTTGTGGAGCGGGACATTTGAAAGTATTGGCAGACACGTGCTTGTTTGAATAATCTGAGTGCGGTAGGTGCCAGCGTGTTTATAATCATCTTGTCTGCCGTTGTATCACTTTCCTCATGTGGTTCAATTCAAACGTTCATATTCCTGTATCATACTTTTAAAACAATCAAAACAATGTTAAACAATGATAAAAAGTAATGATGATATGAATTAATAACAATAAACCATATTCGTAATGAACGTTGTGATACTTAGCATTTTCGGTGGTCAAACAGGGCATCACTCGAGCATGAAAGGCTCACTTCGAGTGATCTCCTATTTTCTTTCATTTGCCTCTGTTATCGGGTTGTGCTTGCATAAATTTCAGAGAGACAAAATCTTCACTCGCGGGTGAAGAGGTGTCTCACTCGAGCACAAAACCTCTGCTCGAGTGATCTTTGCAATTTACACAGGGAATGTCTTCTCGGGTCATCACTCGCACACCATTTTGACAAGAGTGAGAATTTGTACTCGCGAGTGATATGGACCCTCACTCGAGCACACTTACCTCTGCTCGAGTGAGACGCATATTCTCAAGGAATATGCTCTCAAAACCATCACTCGCATCAGGATTTCAGAGGGATAGAATTTTCACTCGCGAGTGATGTGGGCCCTCACTCGAGCACAAAGACTCCTGCTCGAGTGAGAAGAATATTCTCAAGAATTATACCTTTTGAACAAGCACTCGCAACAGATTTGGAGAGGGATAGAATTTTCACTCGCAAGCATTGATGTGTCACTCGAGCATAGATGGGTGTGCTCGAGCACGCTTGCACTTCTCTGAACTTCATGACTCTCGGCCAAGTACTCGCAGTACCTTGCTCGAGCACAGAATGCTCATGCTCGAGCATTGATGTCTCTGCTCGAGTGAGCAAAGGAAGCATGCCATTACTTGCTCTCGGCCAAACACTCGCATGCCCTCACTCACATGTGTGCTCGAGTGAGAATGACTTCTCTGCTCGAGTGCATACCTTCTGCTCGAGTGATCTAGTGAATACAAAGGGAGAATGCCTCTTGGGTACATACTTTCTAGCTTTCTCTCGCACATGATCGAGCACTGAGGTGATCTATGCTCGAGTGCAAACTTCATGCTCGAGCACTCAAGTGCAATTTCACAGCAGATATCAGCAAATCAATAAATATGCATTTGGTAACTTGGAAACTTTTCTTAACCTTCTAAAAACATGTTTTGCACATAATTGAATTATTGTTATCATCAAAACTTGGGATTTAACATTCTCCCCCTTTTTGATGATGACAAAACTCTTTGTGATGAAGATTTAAGAGAAATTGATTGAGATTGAAAATTTTTGAAATTTCTTCAATGTTTCCAAATGCATATCAAGTTTAAGTTTCAAATTCAAGTTTTCCTGCAATGTTTTCTCTGGACACTTAACAGCCAAGGTAAGTATAGTACGAGGTATATAACTTAATAAGAACTTAATAACTTGAAACATCATTGAAATTCTAAAACTTGAACCATATCATTAACTTTGGAAAAAACTTGAACAACATAACATAATAACTTGTAATTCAAAATGACATACACATCAAATCCTACCCAATACAGAAATCTACCCAAACACCCATATACACCCTACAGAAGCTCAGAAAACATCACACATCCTTCTCCCCCGTTTTGTCAACATCAGAAGGGGGTCTGGAGGTGGAACAAATGAAATCATAGCAGAGAGAGGGTCAATGGGCTGATCAGTAGGAGATGGTGGTTGTGGTACAGATGATGAGGGAGGTAGTGAAGGCGACCGATCAAATGTAACATCTACATTGGAATCTGGATCGGTGAAGAGCACATGAGTCTGTGGTACTGAGGGAGGAGTGGACTCAGGAGGCACCCCGGAAGATGAAGAGGGAAAATGGGAGTGCAAGAAAGTCTCCATATTGGTTATCCTCTGTGACATCTCATCCTGAGTTTTGAACATCAGTTCAAAATTAAGATTGGCCTTGTCTACCAGATTGATGACTTGTGCTTCCATCTTTTCCACAAGCTTCTCATATTCAGTGACTAACTCCTTCTTCAAACTTGATACAGCTTGATTAATTACCTCAGTCAGATGATTAGACAGAGAGGCATTGAGAAAGGAAGGAGGAGGAATAGGTCCTTGTGCAGATGATTGTGCCACATCTCCTCTGGATGGAGTGGCTTCCCTCTTTGATGTGGCTTTGGTCCGACTCACCGGAAGATTGATACCCATGTGAGTTAACTGAGTCTTACCAAACCGTGAGATGAGTACCCTTTCTTTTCCTTCCAAATACCAAATTTTGTTTTTCATCAAGATGAAGGAAACAAGTTGAGGATAAGGTATGGTTGTGGATCTTGTTGAAGAAAATCTAAACCTTCTCATCTCACTGAAAATGATCTCCCCTACATTCCTTTGTTGCCCAGCAACCAAAGAAGCCAAGAGATAGTAATCCTTTTGAGCAAAGTGGGTAAAGTTCTTGGATTTATTGACTATGCTCCGGGAATAAATGTAATGAAGGATTCTGTGATTATCAGGCATATCAATAGGCTTGAAAATGAGGGGGCCAATTGGGTCTTTTGGTCTCAAAATTTTAAAAGTTTCATTGGCAGAGAAAGAGGGTGGATCAGTAGGAGGTGCAACATAACCAAGTAAATCATTTATGATTTTGGCAGAAATCATAATGAATTTCCCTCTAATGGTTGTAGATACAGCTTCTTCAATCAACTCACCGAATCTAGACATAATATTGTGAGTTTTCATGTTGCAGTAGAAAGTTTTCACAACAGTGGGGGAATATGGCAAATGAATATTTAGCCAGGGAGCATAGTATTGAAGGTAAGGGTACAAGTCCAAATGACAGTTCTTTTTCAGATAATCCAGATCAACATATACTACTGGGCAGAAATGTCTATGTTTGAATTCATCATCATATACCTTCTGAGATAAAGCCTTAAGCTCTGCAATATTGAATCCCTCAGGAGGACTAGTGAGTTGATCATCCACTGGTGCTTGGGAGGCAGAAGGTGCTCCTGAAGCAGAAGCACTTGGTTGATGTGAACTTGAAACACCGGCTTGAGAAGAAATCTTCCCAACTATCTTGTCCAGTTTGGATTTCTCTATCGCTTCCCGGAGTTGTCTACTGAAGGTATCCCCAGAGGAAGAAGATGATTGGGGTTGTTCTGGATCCTTCTTCTTTCCCTTTCCTTGAACCTCTTTTTGGTTTTTGGTTTAGGAGGAGGTGAAGGTGAGGAAGAGATTTTAGGAGATGGAGGAGTAGGCTCAGGAGTTCCAGATTTACTGGCAGCAGAGTGAGTAGGAGAAGGTGAATGAGATCTTTGAGGGATAGAGGGTAGTTTTGTTCTTGCCATTGTTAAGAAAGTGGAAGTGAGGCAAAAACCTTAGTTTTTGGAAGAAAGACAAATGGAGATTAGGGCACAAGTGAGAAATGCAGAGGTTAAGAATCACTTCTTATAGAAGATTGAGAGGTTGTAACGGCGATTTGAAGCAGAAAGACGTGATTGATTGATGAGAAAACGGTTGAAGGTGAAGAGTTGTGTCTTTCGAGTGAGAAAACACTTCGAGTGAGAGGAGGAAGTGCGACGTTCTGAGCTCCCCAGTAACTGATATAAGTGACAGTGCTCGAGCATGAACCCTAGTGCTCGAGTGATGTTCATACTGTGCTCGAGTGTGTTCTATCTGTGCTCGAGTGATATTCTGGAAAAATAAAGAAACCAGTAAAACGTACCTGGATTGTGGATTCCTTGACATATTTTGCATCTTTGTACTCAAATCCTCCAAGATCATTTGAGTAACCATGAGTTTGATAATTTTTGCAAAGAAATTCCTTTTCTTCACTCGAGCAGGCATTCCTCACATCAAGCATGTTCTTATCATGCTCGAGTGAGAATTCCTCACTCGCGAGTGAGTTCAATTCTCACTGTTGTTTCTGATATATTCCCTTGGTATTCTTAACTTCTCTGTTAACCTCTGTTTTAACTACCAAAGAACAGAGTATCCTAAATAGTGCTGTGCTCGAGCAGAGCTTCTTGTGCTCGAGTGACACAGCTCATCACTCGAGCAGCACCCTCTGTGCTCGAGTGAGAATCCTGCAAAAACAAGTTTTGACCACTTCGATGCTAAAGTCAGTATGGTTATCATCAAAATAAATATTTAATTAAACTTTTTAACAAAAAAGCTTACAACTCATTGGGATTAACCATTCCCAATTCTCTTCGAATATAGAGAAATTGCTCTTTTGCAATTGGTTTTGTGAAAATATCCGCAAGTTGAAGATGAGTTGGTATAAATTCCACTTTGACATCTTTCTTTTGAACATGATCCTGAATGAAATGATGTCGAATGTCTATATGCTTGGTTCTTGAATGTTGTACTGGATTCTTTGCCAAGCTTATCGTGCTAGTATTATCACAATAGATTGGAATTTCTTTTAAATAAATTCCCAAATCTTGAAGTTGTTGTTTCAACCATAACACTTGAGAACAGCAGCTTGCCACAGCTATATATTCAGCTTCAGTCGAAGATAATGAAACTGTGTTCTGCTTCTTGCTGAACCATGACACTAGAGAGCCTCCGAGAAATTGACATTGTCCACTGGTACTCTTTCTGTCAGTTTTATATCCACCGTGATCTGAATCTGAATATGCCATTAAATACTCGTTCCCTCTTTTTGGATACCACAGTCCAAGCTCTGAAGTATCTCCTAGATATTTGAAAATTCTTTTTACTGTCTCTGCATGAGATACCTTAGGATTGGATTGATACCTTGCACACATTCCTACACTGAACTGAATATCTGGTCTGCTTGCTGTGAGATAGAGTAATGAACCAATCATTCCTCTATACTTTGTGATATTGAAGCTAGGTCCCTTTACATCAGCATCCAACAATGTTGTAGAACTCATTGGAGTATCAGCTCCGTTAGCATTATCTAGTCCATATCTCTTCAACAACTCTTTCAAATACTTTGTCTGAGATATAAATATACCATTCTTCTTTTATTTGATCTGAAGTCCAAGGAAGAAGTTCAATTCTCCCATCATGGACATTTCAAATTCTCCCTGCATAATCTTAGAGAATTCTTGACACATAGATTCGTTAGTAGCACCAAAAATAATATCATCAACATAAATTTGAACTATTAGAATATCATTTTTGTTATGTTTGATGAATAGAGTTGTATCAACTTTACCTCTGACAAAACCTTGATCAAGAAGAAATTTGCTTAGTCTTTCATACCAAGCTCTGGGTGCTTGTTTCAAACCATATAATGCTTTCTTAAGTTTGAAGACATAATCAGGTTTTGTTTCATCTTCAAAACCAGGAGGCTGTTCGACATATACTTCCTCCATAATATAACCATTTAGAAAAGCGCTTTTTACATCCATTTGATAAAGTTTAAAACTTTTGATGCAAGCAAAAGCTAAGAGTACTCGTATTGCTTCCAATCTTGCCACTGGAGCATATGTTTCCTCATAATCAATACCTTCTTCTTGATTCTAGCCTTTGGCAACCAATCTTGCTTTATTTCTCACAATGATTGCTGATTCATCAAGTTTGTTTTTGAAAACCCATTTGGTCCCTATAACCGTATGATCTTTAGGTCGAGGAACCAAATCCCAAACTTGATTTCTTTGAAATTGATTTAGTTCTTCTTGCATAGCAATCACCCAATCATTGTCAGATAAAGCTTCTTCCATATTAGAAGGCTCAATTTCAGAAATAAAAGCTGAAAATGTTACCTCATTGAGGATTCTATTTCTGGTTTTGACACCTTCATGAATATCTCCTATAACTTGATCAATTGGATGATCCTTCATATGTCTCCATGCTTTAGGTTGAGCATGATCATCAACATCTTCTAAATTTTGAAAATCATTTGTTTCAAAATCATCCTGCTTTGAAATAGATTTGTTTTTCTTTATTGAATCCATTTCTTCTTCATCATTAAGTTTTGTCTGAGATTCAATTTCATCAAACACAACATGAATAGATTCTTCAATAGTACATGTTCTTTTATTGAAAACTCTATAAGCTTTACTTCTATTAGAATATCCTAGAAAAATACCTTCATCAGACTTTGAATCAAATTTACCTAAATTTTCCTTACCATTGTTGTGAATGAAACACTTACACCCGAAGATATGAAGATGAGCAATATTTGGCTTTCTTCCTTTGTAAAGTTCATATGGTGTCTTTCCAAGAGATTTGCGAATATATGCTCTGTTTGAAATATAGCATGCAGTACTCATTGCATCTGCCCAGAATACTTGTGACATCTCTTTTTCATTAAGTAATGCTCTTGCCATTTCTGTAAGCACCCTGTTCTTCCTTTCCACTACTCCATTTTGTTGAGGTGTTCTAGGGGCTGAAAAGTTGTGATCTATACCTTCATTGTTGCAGTAATCTTCAAACAGTTGATTATCAAATTCTCCTCCATGATCTGTTCTAATAGAGACAATAGAAATACCTTTCTCATTTTGAACCTTTTTGGCAAACATAATAAATTCAGCAAAAGTTTCATCTTTTGAGGCAATAAATATAGTCCATGCAAACCTTGTAAAATCATCAACAATTACTAACGTATATAAATTTCCTCCAAAACTTTTAACTCTTGCAGGTCCTACCAAATCCATATGAAGTAATTGTAAAGGTTTTGAAGTAGAAATTTCATATTTTGTTTTAAAAGAGGATTTAGTTTGTTTGCCTTTTTGACATGCTTCACAAATCATGTCGTCTTTGAATTTGAGTTTAGGAAGGCCTACAACTAAATCTTTTCTGATCAATTTGTCAAGTTGATTCATATTGACATGAGCCAACCGCTTATGCCATAACCAACTTTCCTCGGATCGACTAAGAAAACAATTTTCAGAAGAATTTGAATTTAAATCAATAGTATAACAATTACCGTCCCTTTGAGCTCGGATCTTTGCCTTGATAGTTTCTTTGTTTAGGAGTAGATCTTTCTTGCTTACTATCAAGCATTCTTTCGAGTCGAAAATCACCCAGTTATCTTTGTCAGTGCTTTGGCTTACGCTTAAGAGATTGTGGCATAATCCTTCAACATAATATACTCCGTTGATTTGAATACCATCGGTTCTTCCCACTTCACCAATTCCAGCAATACGTCCGGATTGATTTCCTCCAAATGTCACCTTTCCTCCTTCTCTAGTTTCAAACATGGTGAACTTATTTTTGTCACCAGTCATGTGTCTCGAACATCCACTATCAATATACCATTTGTTCGCTCGAGATGCTTTGAGACATACCTAGAATAAGATGATCAAGTTTTAGGTACCCACACTTTCTTGGGTCCTTTGTGGTTAGTATTTGGAATATGTGTCCCTTTCGGAACCCATTTATATGTTCCAACAACCTTTCCCTTTTTGAAATAACACGATGAAGTATAATGTCCTTTCCTATTACAATAATTGCATGACACAAATGGATTTGATGTATGCACAGAATTCCTGAAGTATTTAAGATAGTCTCTACTACTCTTCTTATTCTTATCATGCATAGCATTATATCCAATTCCAGATTTATCAAAAGAAACTTTCTGAGAACTTAAGATAACCTTGAGAGTTTCACTTCCTTTAGTAAATTTTTCAACAATCTTTGTTAAGTCTTCTATTTTCTTATCTTTCTCTTTACACATTTCATATAATGATATGACATTACTTTCTAATTCCTTTACTTTCTTCTTATAACTAACCATTTCTTTAGCAACTTTAATGAACTCTGTATGCAATGCATTATATTCAGACAGCAATTCATTATAAGAGGGTTCAGAGTCACTTACCTCAGAGTCTGATTCTTTTTCCTTAGCTACCAAGCATAGATTTGCTACTTCGTCGTTGTCATTTTCTTTGTCTGACGAACTATCACCCCAAATAGATGATATATATGCTTTCTTTTTCTGCTTCTTTTTGTCTTTGTTTCTAAAGCATTCAGATTTGATGTGTCCTGGTTTCCCACATTCATAGCATACTATTTGTTGTTCTTTGTTTTCTTTCTTGCTTGGTCCACCTTGATAATTCTTGAAATTCCTTTGTCCTCTTCTGTAGAATTTCTTGAACTTTCTCACGATCATTCCCATTTCATCATCACTAGGAACATCTTCATTCTCTGAAGTTTCTTCTTCTTCTTTGATAGCTTTAAATGCAACTCCCTTTTTCTTTTTATCATCAAATTCTTCAAGTTCCTTTTTGAATTTCAACTTACCTTCATATTCAGAAAGACTTCCAAAGAGAGCAGCTACGGATCTCATAGACTCTCCTTTGGCTTCTTCGATAGCTGTCACCTTTGCTTCCCACTCTTTCGTAAGAATATTAAGAATCTTTCTTACTTGGGAATTTTGATCAAACGACTTTCCAAGAACAGATAATTGATTAACAAGATGAGTATACCTTAGTTCAAATTCTGATATACTCTCTCCAGATTTCATACGAAATAAATCATATTCTGTAATTAAAGTATTGATTCTATTCTCTTTGATTCCAGATGTACCTTCGTGAGCAATTTCAAGAGCATCCCACATATCTTTGGCAGTAGGTAGAGTACATATACGAAAATATTCTTTTTGACTAAGAGCACTCTGTATCATTAAAATGGCTTTACTATTTAATGTTACTAACCTTTTGTCATTCTCGTCAAACTCATCTGGGCTCTTTTTAACTGCTCTATCTTCGATTTTCTTCATTGGAACATAGAGACCATCTTGTATAACATTCCATAATCCGTACTCGTTAGCCATCACGAACACTCTGAATTTGGCTTTCCAGAACGAAAAATGTTCTCCAGCAAAACCAGGAGGTCTAGTGATTGAAGCACCGTCTGGAAGGATATTTTCACCCATTGTTGCCATTTGTCGGATCCTTCTCAAGCTGTTAGGCTCTTCGGAGAAGACTTGGCTCTGATACCAAATGTAAGAGGCAAGCTTCACACAAGAGGGGGGTGAATTGGGTGATGTTATAAATTTTTCGCTTGAAGTGGTGATATGTAAATATAGTAGATAGAGTAGAGTAGAGAAGATTTGAACACAGAGAGTTATACTGGTTCGGCCTAACAACAATGCCTACGTCCAGTCCTCAGAGATCAAGACCTACTGAGCTTTTCACTATATCTCTAAGATTCAATGGGCTCTCAGAACGCCACAAAACAACAATCGTCCTTAAACGGACTACGAGCAGAAATATTCTCTCAACAAGAAATTTCGCTCCCCCTTACGACAAGTCTTACGTGCAGAAAAACAACCTATGACTCTTCTCACTTGCTTATGTATACAAGACTTATGAGCAGCAACGTTCTCTCCTGCTTACACCACTGTAAGTCTTATGAGTAGCAACGTTCTCTTCTGCTTGTATCTTATAAGACTTAAGAGTGGAAGACACAACAAGGAATTCTCTCAACGGCTTCTCTCGTAAGGAAAAACAACCCTCTCAAGGTCCCAATACCTTGAGATCAAATACACATAGAATTTTGAATTGTATGAGGACTCTCTTACAGAGCAAATGAATGAACACTGAAGATCAATGTGTATACAAAGGAAAATGATGAATAACAGAGACTTGGTATAAGCTTGTGAATTCTTGTGCTACGTTGTTGTAGTTTCTCTTTGAGTCTCTGTACATATATAGTTGCTCCAGTTTTTGCCCGTTTGGAAATTCTTCATTTGTGGAGCGGGACATTTGAAAGTATTGGCAGACACGTGCTTGTTTGAATAATCTGAGTGCGGTAGGTGCCAGCGTGTTTATAATCATCTTGTCTGCCGTTGTATCACTTTCCTCATGTGGTTCAATTCAAACGTTCATATTCCTGTATCATACTTTTAAAACAATCAAAACAATGTTAAACAATGATAAAAAGTAATGATGATATGAATTAATAACAATAAACCATATTCGTAATGAACGTTGTGATACTTAGCATTTTCGGTGGTCAAACAGGGCATCACTCGAGCATGAAAGGCTCACTTCGAGTGATCTCCTATTTTCTTTCATTTGCCTCTGTTATCGGGTTGTGCTTGCATAAATTTCAGAGAGACAAAATCTTCACTCGCGGGTGAAGAGGTGTCTCACTCGAGCACAAAACCTCTGCTCGAGTGATCTTTGCAATTTACACAGGGAATGTCTTCTCGGGTCATCACTCGCACACCATTTTGACAAGAGTGAGAATTTGTACTCGCGAGTGATATGGACCCTCACTCGAGCACACTTACCTCTGCTCGAGTGAGACGCATATTCTCAAGGAATATGCTCTCAAAACCATCACTCGCATCAGGATTTCAGAGGGATAGAATTTTCACTCGCGAGTGATGTGGGCCCTCACTCGAGCACAAAGACTCCTGCTCGAGTGAGAAGAATATTCTCAAGAATTATACCTTTTGAACAAGCACTCGCAACAGATTTGGAGAGGGATAGAATTTTCACTCGCAAGCATTGATGTGTCACTCGAGCATAGATGGGTGTGCTCGAGCACGCTTGCACTTCTCTGAACTTCATGACTCTCGGCCAAGTACTCGCAGTACCTTGCTCGAGCACAGAATGCTCATGCTCGAGCATTGATGTCTCTGCTCGAGTGAGCAAAGGAAGCATGCCATTACTTGCTCTCGGCCAAACACTCCCATGCCCTCACTCGCATGTGTGCTCGAGTGAGAATGACTTCTCTGCTCGAGTGCATACCTTCTGCTCGAGTGATCTAGTGAATACAAAGGGAGAATGCCTCTCGGGTACATACTTTCTGGCTTTCTCTCGCACATGCTCGAGCACTGAGGTGATCTATGCTCGAGTGCAAACTTCATGCTCGAGCACTCAAGTGCAATTTCACAGCAGATATCAGCAAATCAATAAATATGCATTTGGTAACTTGGAAACTTTTCTTAACCTTCTAAAAACATGTTTTGCACATAATTGAATTATTGTTATCATCAAAACTTGGGATCTAACAATTCTGAAGAATCCCAGTAGAAACATGCTATCGTTCATAGAAAATGTGAAAAGTAAATATGATATATGCCATGTATGCACCAATTAATGAACAATATAAACATATCATCTACATGTATACATGAGTAGGGCCCAGCCCCACTAATCTGCACCGGTTGGTCTTCCGCCAACTCTAGTGTAAGTGCCTCTAGCACTACTAGCCCCTCTCTGGGCAAAACATGTTGATTAATAAAGCGCATTTACAAACATTGGCATTCACACAATCATATAACTATGGCATAATGTATGAAGGATAATGTCCCTACCTCAAAGTTCTATAGACCCCTTTTTGTGTGCCTCGTGAAACGTGTTGACTTTCGGTTCCCGATTCGGTCCTAAAATATTAAATGTACAAGAAATAGGTTATAACATATCCAAGTATCATTTTAGACACTTCCATAGTGTTTCTTGTGGTTATATTAGCCTATGGTGAAAATTTACCAAAATGCCCCTGGGACCCCGGCCCGGCCGTACCCGGCCCGATGGCACGTTTTCCCAAAATTTTGACTAGGGCTATCCTGACGTATTTTCGTCCAAGGAATCCATTTCTGGACTCAAAATTACCAAATTCAATGTCAAATTACGAAATTGCCCTTGGCAGCCCTACTTTTAGGGTTTTAGGGGCGTTTCCGTAATTATGCTTTCTCAGCCTTTTCTGAAAAAGTGCCCAACTGTAACCCCACCTATTTTTGCCCACTGAATCCAATGGAATCATCAAATCATTGAAAATCCAACTCTAAGGCCCTCAAACATCCCTGGCCGAAATAATTGTGTTCTCCAGGAAAAATCGGGGTTTTACGATTTCGGCTCCGTAAACACGTTTTTTTCTACTCCTAACCACTTTATTAACAATCTAATTGAGTTATAACAACCATTTGAACTAAAATTGGGCAGTATAACCCTTAGATACACACTTTTCCAAAATTTAAAACCAATGGCAATCTGGCGAAATTTCACCGATTAAATTGCCCACAACAGCCAGAATAGTTAATATACGAAGGTTTGGAAGTTACCTCAAGCTCTCACAAGCTTTTCCCAAAAATGGCAGAAAACCCTAACTTTTAGAACACCAAATTTGAGCTTTCCAAACCTTAAAGAATAAAGAGGAGTAGCTTAGAGTCGGAGTTATACGCGTTAGGAGCTAAATCGTCAGAGAAATCAGCTTACCTTATGATTTTTCTTCTCCTTTCTCTCTCTACAAACCTCAACATCTCACACCATGTTTCAGGTCTGTTTCTCGTGGAATAGCAGCTGAATGAGAAAGATGAACTTATATTCTAATATCTCATAATATTATAATAATTTGTTTAATTTTCCAAAATTGCTAAAATCCAATTTTATGTACATAACTTCCTACATTCACGTAACCATGTCATCATGTCCAACCAATATTTCCTTCTTTATGCCACATGTAGGAGACACCTAGGGGTCCCTCCCTATGGTCTCAATTGGCTTCACAACTTGTCCAGGTTACGTATACACGTAAAGTCTCAATTTTGACCAAAATTGCACTTTTTGCTCAAATTTTTCATAAATTCATATTAAATTGACCAAAATATTCTAAATATATTTTTAACCTTTATTTTCCTTAATTAATTGAAATTAACTTCAATTAATTGGAAAATAATTTATTTTGTGCTATTTTGGTAAAATTACGATTTTGCCATTACCTTTCTAATCCAATTTCTTTTCTTATTTTTCTTTGGCCAATTTCCATCTATTTTTGGACCAAATATTTTCTCTAATATTCCTTCATTTTTGGACCTTAATATTGGGCTTTTTAAATTACCCAAATTAATTCCATAATTAGTTTTGCCCAATTTCCATGAAATTGAACATTTATGAAATTCATAAATTCCAAATTCATGAATATTCACCATTTTATTGAATTTCTCAAATAATTACAATATATTTGGTGAATATAAAATTTGGGGTATTACAAAAACACTACATACTTGTACCAAAAACAAATTGTAGCACTTAAATTTTAGTCATGTGATTAATTAATTATAACCATTTTTTGTCTCAATAAGATATAACCATTTAAACTTTCCTCCGAAACCATCTCATGGTGTGACATTGTGCTTGTACTATATAAAAGTGTTTTTTTCATTGTTCTCAGGCTCAGACCGGACCGTCCGGTCTGACCATGAAACCGTCGGACTGGTGGTCAGATCGGTCCGATCTGGCTACTGACCCCGGTTTGACCAGTTTTCACGCGGTTTGATCGGTTTTCTTAATTTTTTTAATATTTTATTCAAAATTTCATATAAATAATTCTAAAATCTTCCCTTCCTCACCGGTTTAACCCCGGTTTGACTTCGATCTGACCCACTGACCCTTGACTCAGTACCTCGACCGGTTCAGTGACTGGTCCGAGTTTCAGAACCTTGGTTTTTTTTTTTGCCAGTGTTCTATATAAAGATGTTCAAGCCTTTACCTGGCCTCTTCATTTTCATATTTAATTATAGGGTTAATGAGCAAATTTATTAATTAAGTTTGTTTGAAGAGCGTCTGGCACAAATATATTTTAAAATGGGCAAAAATACCAATGAACAATTAAAAAGGGGCATCCAGCATAAAAACCATTAAATTCGTATTAACACCGTTAAGGGTTTTCTTCTCTTATAATTTAACACCGTTAGTACGGATTTAACAGTTTTTTTGCTGGACGCCCTTTTTTAATTGTTCATTGGTATTTTTTCCCCTTCTAAAATATATTTGTGCTAGACGCTCCTCAGACAAAACTTCATTGGTAAATTTGCTCATTAACCCTTAATTATATTTTAACAAATTTTTATAGGCTAAATTATATAAAATCCTTCTCAATATTAGGTCAGTTGTATAGAACATTCCTAACATTTTTATGTTTAAATTAAACCTTTCAACCTTTTATTTTGTTACCCTAAACCTTTTGCCGTTAATTCACCGTTATCTTTTTAATGAAATATGTCACGTCTGAATTAACGGCAAGGGATTCTAGGTAACAAAATAAAAAGTAAGGGGGATTTAATTTAAACTTGGAAATGTCAAGGAAGTTATATACAATTGGTCAAAATTTTAGAGGGGTTTTATATAATTTGACCATTTTTATATAATATTAATGTTTTAATTTAAGCGAAAAACAAAATTATGGTTCCATTATCTTTTATATTAAAATTTTTGAAACAAACAATTCCAATATTATTTTCAAAACTTGCTTTGAGAAATAGTTTGATAAAAACATGGGAACATATTGCAATGAAACTAAGGTACTGAAAATTAGACCAATCAATAAACCAATTTCGACAATGATTAAAAAGTCAATATTTTAAATCAAAGTCAATATGTGATCAAACCTGTTATACTTAAATACTAATTAAATAAAAAGAGTATTAATTCATAAGTATATAGAATAAACCACACATAATCCAATGAAACAAAATTACTAATCAATAGTCATTTTTGTCTTAATAAGGAAGTAAAAAAATATAAAATTTAAGATGCATGGTCAATCTGTCTCTTGACCAAACTGGCTATTGGATTAATTCACTAGTTTGACCTATCATGTAACAACCCGAATTTTATATTCACCGAATATATTGTAATTATTTAAGAAATTCAATAAAATAGTGAATATTCATGAGAAAATAAGCAAATTAATTAAAAAAATGAATTAGATTACAAAGGTAATAGCAAAATCATAATTTTGCCAATTTAGCCCAAGATTAATTATTTTTCAATTAATTAAGGAAAATAAATGAGAATGTATATTTAGAATAAATCAAGAGTTGTGAAATTAGAAAGAATTATGCATAATCCATTTAATTGAATTATGGAAATGTTGAGACAATTTTATTTCCCTTTTTCTTGCAATTTTGGCCTAGCACAAGAAAAATGGAGGGGAAAATGATTAATGAGATTAAATATGACAAGTGTCATTATCATATGATGAGAGGATTAGTTTATGATTTATGAAAATGAGCACATGTCTAATTGCATTAAAATAATGCTATATAGACATAGTAATCATGATTAGTGATGATAATTGTACACTACTTGAGTGCATGGTTGGATTAGTTGGAGAAAACCCATTTGGTTAGGAAGAGCATTAAGGGGGACGGTTTTATGCTAACCAAAAGGGGGACAAAATTAGTTCAAAGCCAATGGAAATCTAATGACACACTTAGAAGGAGATAAGACTCAATGCCAAGTGTCACAACAAGATTGCATCTTGAAAATCAAAGGATTAGAGGAAAGAAGAGATATTTTATAAAACACATTTCCCTTCCTCTTCCCTTCACATTTTCGGCCAGCCATAGAGGAAGGAGAGAGAGAGAGAGAGCTTGAAGAGTTCTTGAGATCTAGAGAGAATGAGGAAGAAGTTCAGGGTAAGATTGATCTCTTATGCTTTTTTCTTGCATTCTTTCATGGAAACCTTTTCTAAACCTTTCTTCTTCATAGAATCCATGGTTTTGAAGACACATTTTGAGCTCACGGAGAGAGAGGAGGACGCCTAGAGAGAGAAAACTCAAGATCTCAAGAGGTAACCTCACAAACCTTAAATCTATTATTGTATGATGTTATTGTTAAGGTTTGTGGTTGGTTTGGTTATTTTTATCAAGATTGTAAATTTAGAAAATTCCTAATCCTAAGGGGCTATACTGCCCAAATTTCTTTAACCCATGGTTAGTATGTGTTTAAATAACTTAATAAGGGATTAGAAGTGAAAAGGTACAAGTTTTGGAAGCTAAAACACAAAAGTTCAATTTTTCCTTTTTCTAGATCAAAGTTTTGGCCAAGACTAGATCTGGGAGATGGAGTGAGATTTCCAATGATTTGATGATTCCACTAGATTTAGGAGGCAAAAATAGGTAGGGTTACAATTGGTCACTTTTTCGGAAAAGTCTGAAAAAGCATAATTACAAGAAAACCCCAAAAAACCCTAAAATGGGGCTGTCAAGAGCAATTTCGTAATTGAACACTGAATTTTGTGATTTCGAACCCCAGAAATGGATTCCTTGGGAGAAAATATGACAGGATAGCCCTAGTCAAAGTTTTAGGAAAACGTGTCATCGAGTCGAGTATGGCAGGGCCGGGCGGGGGTCCCAGGGGTATTTTGGTAAATTTTCACCATAGACTAATATAACCACAAGAAATACTATAGAAGAGTCTAAAATGATACTTGAATATGTTATAACCTATTTCTTGTACATTTAATATTTTAGGACCGAGTTGGTAGCCGGAAACAACACGTTTTATGAAGCACGTCAAAAAGGGGTTAAAAGATCTTCGAGGTAGAGACATTGTCCTTCATATATCATGTCATAGTTATATGATTGTGTGGATGCTATTGTTATAAATGTACTTTATTAATTAACATGTTTTGCCTAGATATCGGCAAATAGTGCCAAAGGCACTTACATTAGGAGTTGATGAGAATCCAACCAGTGGGACTGGGCTCTACTCATGTATACATACAAATGATATGTTTGTATTATTCATTAATTGATGCATACATGACGCATATCATATTTATTTTTCGCATTTTCTATGAACGATAACATGTTTCATTGGGATTCCTTAGAATCTCACCCCTTTTTCTAAACAAACATTTCAGCGGGTCCTAGTGGATCAAAAGGCAAAAGCGTAGATGTTGAGAAGTGATTGGCACGTGTCTCAAGACAAGGTTAAAGTCATGGTTATAATTATTTTATGCTTAAGTTATTTTGGGGAGTCATGTATATATTGAAGTTTCCGCTGTATTCTGTATTTTGTCTACGAACGATTTTGGAATTGTAAATGAATACTATTATCAGTATATATGTACTTTTCTGTATGCCTATGAAATTCCGTTTTTATTATTCTTCGGTTATCGAAATAAAAACGGGTATTGACATATCAAATTAAGTTGGGTTTTAGTACCGTGCAACAACCTCATAGGCTCAAGGTTTTAAATAATCTTTTAACCGATATTACTGTATATTATAAGATACGAGGACAAATGGATAAATTCCTTGTATAATAACAAAAAGAAAAGGAAGAGAGAGAGAGAGTTATGATAAACATTAAAAATATGACAAAAAATAAAGTGTAAGGTGTAAAATTAAAATTCTAAAAACCTCTGCTGTAGTGCTGTCCGAATCAATTAAGCTGGTGGTAATGTGCGTGGATTGATTGACTGCCGCCACTAAAACGTCTTTTTTTTTTTTAATGAAACGTCATTTTCAAATTTAAATGTATCTGTTTGTTTCTTTTATGCAATTAAAAAATATGCTTGACATTTTATTATTGATCCGTATTGATATCGACAATTAAAGCCTCCAGTTACTTTTTATCAAGGTATTAAAATCTGGATTGAGTATTGAACCAATCCAGGTACTAGGTTAAGAGTCAATGGGTTAAATCGGAGTTAAACTGGGATAAAACTAGTGAAAAATTAAAAATTTTAAGCTTATAGTATAAAATTCTAAAAAATATATAAAAAAATTTTTAAATATTGGAACCCGGACCGGACCGGGAACCCTAGGGTCAGATCGGCCGGTCCAGACCGGTCCGGATTCCTGAGCTTGGCTTTTTATAGTTGTCTATTCTTCTCAATATATACGAAAAAAATTTAACTTGCAATTTCCTGGTTCAGAGAATCTTTCTGTTTGGTTTACTTTAGACGATTTTTCTTAACCGGTTGTTTCATATATTCAGAAGATTTTACTTTTTATATTCCCTATATATATTTTTTTCACCTTATATATGACATATAAAATGCATTTGCTTCATTGTTCATTGAATCCAGAGAATTATGTTGATCACCAATATACATTTATATGATCTATCCAATACAATGAATCATTATATTTATGAATAGATTAAACAATTACAAATATGTATTTATATAAAATCAATTGCAAATATATATTTATATAAGCCATTGAATGTCTCCTATTGTTCCCGCTTCATTTTAAGGACAAGTCATAAGAATGCACCTTTAGGGTGTGTATGGTTTGAGGGCAGAGGAAGGGTGACAAATTACAATTTTGGACGAGAGAAACCTAAAATTTACCTTTTTATTCTTTTAAATTTTGGATTCACGCCCAAAATTTACCCTTTCATTCCTTTTAAATTATGGTTTCCCGTCCAAAATTTAAATACCTTCAATCCAAAAAGGTAATTTAACCCCTATTTCCTTCCTTCCCCTCCCTCCTCTCCCCTCCTCTCAAACCAAACACACCCTAATCCTTTAACTTTACACAATGTTTCTTTTTAATCCCTTAATTTTATATTTAGTTATTTAACCCTAACACCATTAACAAAAAACATGCTAACATTGAAATTTTAAACGTTGACAAAATATTACTTATTTATTAAGTTTAATTTTAAAAATAACAATGGTAGTTATAAAAAAATTATTATTTGACATTATTGCCTTGTTTTTAAATTTTTGGGGCAAAGTTATCCCCTTGAAAACTTCTTAGTACTTATTGGATTAGCTTTTTTTAATAGCTTTTACAACTTACGAGGTAAGTATGTGAGAGGAGTTTTGTCTCGGGTTGCGCAAATCATGGTTTGAAACCATGGTTTTGAAGTTTACCAAACACACACTTAGTATCCATTTCTAGAAAATTTTTTGAGCATTTTAGTCCTTTAATCCTAATATGAACTATAAATATGTCTCATTGTTCCCAGTTAATTTCAAGGACAAAAACGTACCTATTGTGCTTAACTTTACATAAGTTCATTTTAGTCTTTTGAATTTATAAAACTTCTTATTCAGTCATTTGACCCTAACAACATTAACAAAAAATGCAGATATTGAAATTTTAAATGTTAACAAAACATTACTAGTTTATTAAGTTTAATTTCAAAAGTAACACCAATAGTTACAAAAAATCATTATTTGATTTTAGGGGTATTAGGGTTAAAAGGTTGATTTTTAAAAAAAAAAATTAAACGATCAAACCAAAACAAGCTGGATAAAATTAATTAAAAGAGTAAAGGTACACTTTTGCCTTATTTTAAGGAGTTCCGGTGGCTTTAATTTAATGGATTTGCTCATTCTTTCCAATACTAAAAGAATTTAACATGCAATTTAGTTATTGGTTCAAACTTTAAAGAATATTTTCTGTATCCACTGGAAAAAAAAAAAAAAGAATCCTTCTCTTTATAATGACCAGTTGGTTCGCATATATATATATTCAGAAGATTTGACTTCACATTGCCTTGCTTAAGTCTTGTCCTTCTTTGTTGCTGCCCCTACTGTTTCTTCCACTTAAAAGTGTGAGGCTTTAGTAAACAATAGTCACATTATTCTTGAATTTTCTAATAAAATTTTCGCTAAATTTTATGACCAATTAGTTGCCAACAACCAACAAAAAATCTATAGTAATTTCCAAATGATTTCCTAAGCAAAGTTACAACAACAAAATTGTTTTTAACCAGGGAACATCCGAACATCATTGTTTGTTTGAAAATAAAGGAGAAAATACAAATAACAATGAAATTCAATTCATCTTGCTAAAAGCTATACGTGACCGACATCATGGTCCCCAAATTAAGGTTCAATGAACTACGTTAAAAAAGAGGGATTTGCGTCACAATCCATTGAATTCAGACAAATTAAATGTGCTTCCTATGACAAATGACATTTAATTGTCAACACTCGTTTTCATTTTGATAATGAAATAATAATAAAAACGGAATTTAATGGGTATACAGAAAAGTATAATTATACTGATAAAAATATTCGTTTACAATTTCGATATCGTTCGTCGACGGAAATAAAAAATACAGCGAAAACTTAACATTTACAATTTCCTCAAAATGCCAAAACATAGGTTAAATTATAACCACGTTCTTGACCTCGCATCAAGACACGTGCCGCTCACTTTCCGACGTCAACGTCTTTGCCCTTTACCCATTGGTACCCACTAAGATATTTATTTAAAAATAGGGTGATATTTCGAAGAATCCCCGTAGAAACATGCTATCGTTCATAGAGAATGCAAAAAGTAAATATGATATATATCATGTATGCACCAATTAATAAACATTATAAATATATCATCTGCATATACACATGAGTAGGGCCCATCCTCACTATTCTGCACTGGTTGGGTTTTCACCAACTCTAGTGTAAGTGCCTTTGACACTTATGACCCCTCTCTGGGCAAATCGTATTGATTAATAAAGCGCATTTACAGACATTGGCATCCACACAATCATATAACTATGACATAATGTATGAAGGATAATGTCCCTACCTCAACGCTTTATAATCCTCTGTTTAACGTTGTCTCATAAAGTATGTCGTTCCGGCTCTCGACTCAGTCCTAAAATATTAAATGTACAAGAAATAGGTCATAACCTATCCAAGGATCATTTTAGACTATTCCATAGTGTTTCTTGTGGTTATATTAGTCTATGGTGAAAATTTACTAAAATACCCAGTTTAATGGCACGTTTTCCCAAAATTTTGACTAAGGCTATTCTGACTTATTTTCGGGCTCAAAATCACCAAATTCACTGTCAAATTACGAAAATACCCTTGGCATCCCCTATTTAGGGATTTCAGTGGCGTTTTTGTAATTATACTTTTTCGGCCTTTACCGAAAAACTGCCCAACTGTAACCCCACCTATTTTTGCCCACTGAATCTAATGGAACCATTTATTTCATGAAAATCTAACTCCTACTACCAATTCTGGTGCTGGCCAAAAATATTAGGGGAAAATGGAAAAATGAGGTTTTATGTTTTAGCTCCCAAAACTTATACTTTTCCACTTCTAATCCTTGATTAACTCACTTAAACACTTCTTAATCATGATTTAAAGGATTTTGGGTAGCATAACCCCTTAGGGTTATGGCTTTTCTAATTTTACAATTCAACCCAAAAATCATAAAATCCAAACAACAATTACCAACAACAACTTAAGAAGGCAAGTTCATGAAGTTACCCTCTTTGGCTTATTGGTTTCCTCTTACTCTAAGCTCCTCCTCCCTCTCTTCTTGATCTCAAAGTGTGTCTTCACCATCATATATTCATGAGAAACAAGAGTTTAGAGAAGGATTCTAAAGAAATGCCATAAGAATAATCAAAGAAACCATACTTACATTAGTTTCTTGCTTCCTCTTGCTCTCTAACTCTCCCAAGAACTCAAAAACTCACTCTCTCTCTTTTTGCTTGTGGTTGGCCGAAATGATGCTTGGAAGAGGAGGGAGTAAGTGTTTTATTATTTTGTCTCTTGTTGCCTCTTAGTCCTTGATTTAATCAATGGCTCCTAATGTGACACTTGTCACAATTCCCTTCTTCCTCATAATTTCTTCATTGACTTGCACTAATTGAATCATTGGTCTTTCCCTTTCTTGCTCTTCAAATTTCCGTCCCTCTCTCTTTCTTCTCTTCCACTAGCCTATGCTTCTTTCTCTATGTCCATACTCTTCCATGCAATCATGTCTTTCCTCTTCCAAGCACTCAAGTGTTTCACTTATTCACTCAAGCTTCTTCTCCCATTCTTACACTTAACATTTAATCTACCAAGTCACTCAACCATAGTCATCATTTCCTTCTTCTTGTGGCATGTGATCATGTATTTAATATTTTTCCCTTTTTCTTTCATGTATGGACGAGAAGAGGAGGAGGAATTTTTCATTTCATTAGTCTTATAATTCACATAATTGAATTATGTATAATCCCCCTTAATTTTCCAATTCTTGATTTATTCCACCAAGAATAATCTCATTATGCATTTTCCTTTATTTCCTTGATTAATTGAAATTAAATCCAATTAATTGAAAAATAATTAACCTTGGGCTAAATTGGCTAAATTCTTATTTTGCTATCACCTTTATAATTTAATTCATTTCTTGAATTAATTTGCCCATTTCCTTATGAATATGAATATTTCAAAATTCACAAGATCCAAATTCATGAATATTCACCATTTTATTGAATTACTCAAAATAATTACAATATATTTTTTGTGAATAAAATTTGGGGTGTTACATTAATAATCTATTGAATACATCCTCCCTTCGATCTTTTTTATAAGTAACTTTTATTTTTATTGCACAAAATGAACTGATAGTTAATATTAGTTAAAAATAATAAATGTGTCAAAAATATCATGTTTCTTCCAAATATGCCCCTATTTATGAAAAGAACATAGGAAAGAGAATGGGTAACAAATATGAGAGAGAATGTGTAATAAATGAGTAAATGAAAGAGAATTAGTGGCGAGTAGGAAATAATTAATATAAAGATGTGTATTTAATAGGGGTGAATAAGGAAGAAGTAGTTTAAATTTTGAAACACAAGGAGAAAGTTGCTTATAAAAAGGATCAACCCCAAGAAAGAGAAAGTTACTTATAAAAAGGACCGGAGGGAGTATATACCTTATATATAAGAGCATCTCAACCTAATCGCTAGATTTTAAAAAACAGTTAAAAGTAGTTAAATATAATAATTATGTAGGAAATTTAATTTTTTTTTTCCCCAAAAATGTCCCTATTTATGAATGAGTGAGAGTAATAATGAGAAGAGGATAAAAGAAAATGTATGTGATATAATAATTAATTGAGGACAAAATGAAAAAAAGTGTATTTATTATTAAAATAAATTTAATAAGGATCTTACATTTAAGGACAAACCCATTAAAAAAAATTCTTATATTTAAAGACGGAGGGAGTATATATGAACAATTGTAGTCATTAATAAACTAATTATATGACCTTTTTATATAAGTATATAACTATCTAGGACTAATGTGTACTATCCATACCTACTAGAGGTGTATTGTAGAGTAAGAACTATCTATAAAGACTATTAGAGGCGTATTGTAATAAGAATTAGGGGGATTTGAGTATATTTTTAATTATATACACAACGCATATTTAGGTGATACATGAAGCCAACTTAACCAACTGAAACCTGGTAGTAAATTAAAACAGGTAATTAAATTGAATCTTTGTGTTTGTGTTGTCAACACCCGTTTCCATTTTGATATGCGCAGGGTAATAATGAACAAATTTTATAGGCAAACAGAAAAGTACAGTTATACTGATAATAAGCATTTGTTTACAGACAGTCATTAACAGAGCAGAAATCAATAATAATGACAAATATGTACAGAATATCCCAAAACTATTTCACATACAAACTATATACAACCACTGTATTCATCTTAGGAAACGTGCCGGTCAGTTTCCCTTCTCTGCATCCTTAGCTTTCGAGCCATTGACACCCGCTGAGACATTTGGATTAGAAAAAGGGGTGAGATTCCAAAGAATCTCAGTAGAAACATACGATCAACACATAAAATGCGAAAATTTAATATGCAATGCACCGTATCAAGTAAAATGAAAACTCATATAATTCATGTGTGTACACAAAAGTCAAGACCAACTAACCCGTTGAAACCCCTTCATGTACCTCAGCTGAGTCCTTGACTATAGCTAGGTAAGACTAGTGTACCTCAGCTAGGTCCTATACCACAGCTAGGTAATGTGCCTCCAGCACGTGTTCAGATCCCAAAATACAGTAACACGCATCATACAAATAGTCACATAGTATATTAGAGATAATAGTCCCTACCTTAACCTCTTTCCTGTCTCAAAGGGTCTGCCTCATAAAATGTGTCAACTATAGGCGTCCAACTCGATCCTAAAACATCAAATGTACAAGAAATAGGTTATAACCTATCTAAGTATCATTTTAGACACTTCCATAGTGTTTCTTGTGGTTATATTAGCCTATGGTAAAAATTTACCAAAATGCCCCTGGGACCCTGGCCCGGCCCCGTCGTACCCAGCCCGATGGCACGTTTTTCCAAATTTTTGATTACGGTTATTCTGACGTATTTTGGTCCAAGGAATTCATTTCTGGACTCAAAATTATCAAATTCAATGTCAAATTATCAAATTGCCCTTGGCAGCCCTACTTTTAAGGTTTTAGGGGCGTTTCCGTAATTATGTTTTCTCGGCCTTTTTTGAAACAATGCCCAACTGTAACCCCACCTATTTTTGCCCAATGAATCCAATGGAATCATCAAATCATTGAAAATCTAACTCTAAGGCCCTCAAACATCCCTAGCTAAAATTATGGTGTTTTCCGAGAAAAATCGGGGTTTTACGATTTCAGCTTCGTAAACGCGTTCCTTTCTACTCCTAACCACTTTATTAACCATCTAATTGAGTTATAACAATCATTTGAACTAAAATTGGGCAGCATAACCCTTAGGCACGCACTTTTCCAAAATTTAAAACCAATGGCAACTCGACGAAATTTCACCGATTAAATTGTCCACAATATACGAAGGTTTGGAAGTTACCTCGAGCTCCCACTAGCTTTTCTTGCTCTTGGCTGAAAACCCTAACCTTAGAACACCAAATTTGAGCTTTCCAAACCTTGAATAACATAGTAGAGTAGCTTAGGAACGGAATTATACATATTAGGAACCGATTTACTGAAGAAATCACTTACCTTTGCAAGTTTTTCTTCTCTTTCTCTCTCTAGAATTTCACACTTTCTCTCACTATTTCAGATCTGGTTGGGCACGAAAATGAGCTGAGGAAGATGTTGGTAAAGCGTTTTTATTATATTATATGATTTTTTTAATGATTTATGGAATTTCCAAAAATTCCAAAATCAATTTTATGTACATAAACCCTATGTACATGTAACTAAGCTCATTAAGCACAACCAATATTTCCTTCCTCTTGAAATGTGTAGGTGACATCTAGGGGTCCCTCCCTATGGTCTCAATTGGCTTCACAACTTGTTCCGGTTATGTATACACGTAAAGTCTTAATTTTGGTCAAAATTACACTTTTTGCTTAAATTTTCCATAAATTCATATTAAATTGACCAAAATATTCTAAATATACTTTTAACCTTTATTTTCATTAATTAATTAAAATTAACTTCAATTAATTTGAAAATAATTTATTTTGTGTTATTTTGGCAAAATTACGATTTTGTCATTACCTTTCTAATCCAATTTCTTTTCTTATTTTTCTTTGGCCAATTTCCATATATTTTTGGACCAAATATTTTCTCTAATATTCCTTCATTTTTTGGACCTTAATATTGAGATTTTTAAATTACCCAAATTAATTTCTTAATTATTTTTGCCCAATTTCTCATGAAATTGAACATTTATAAATTCATAAATTCCAAATTTATGAATATTCACAATTTTATTGAATTTCTCAAACATTTACAATACAATATAAATTTTGGGGTGTTATATGTGTTTCTTCCTATATAATAAAGATTCGGATTTTATCTATCTTTTGGGTTGTTTGCCATTATAGGTACATATTTTAATGGAGAGGGGACATCATTTACTAAAAGCAATTCAACTTGGTAACCAAGGAGTAATGATGTGAGTAAAGCCTAAACACTAAGGCTATAGAATAGGCTGCTGATTAATTAATTACTGTAATTAATTAATTAATAATATGGTAAGGTCAACTCATGATTACTTAAGCTCGTATTACATTTTAATTATGCCATTTTTGTGGCTGCAATTCATTAGCAAAACCCATTATTGTGGCCACCTCACTTCCATTTTCACCAATATCATTCGCACAACAATAATAATGCCACACACCACACAAACTAGTAGTAGCACTTAATAATGTGGTTGATTAATTATCATCAATTAATTAACTACCAACAAATTAAAATGCAGAAAAATGATGAATGATTGAAGCCACCACTACTCTTTATAAACTAATATAATAGGACTCCAATTTTCAATGCAGCACGTGATTTTCGTTCTCTTAATTGAAAAATTTGAAATTGGAAGAACAACTACGATATTGAAAGTTGAAACGAATTCATCGATCGATGATGAGCAAAGAAGACACTTCAACACGAGAGGAATAAATAAATAAATAAATAAATAAATATATATATATATATATATATATATAATTGGACCACATATATAACCGTCCATGTTAACAAACTAGCTAGTGATCAATGTAGTCTTCACCGACAAGTTTGGTAGAGAACGTGTTGATATACACCAAGGTTCATGATCCCAGACCAGATACTGAATCGGTCGAGATACTGAGTTAAAGGTCAATGAGTCAGATCAGGGCCAAATTGGTGAAAAATTGAAGATTTTAAACTTATAAATATGAAATTCTAAAAAAAATTTAAAAAAATTAAAATAGGAATCCGGACCGATCTACTAGCCGGTTCACCGGTTTCCAGACCAGACCGGCCTGTCCGGTCCGAGTTCATTAACCCTGATATACACATATCAATGAAGCATCAACATCATCATATTACTCACAGTTTGATTATTAATTTTATCAGTTGTAATGGATCCATGGATGACAGTTGTTTCGCTTCTCAAGAATCTTTGTAAGAATTTTTTCACTTGGGGGAGTGGATTGAATAGCAAAACTTTTCTTCCCAAATTGAAATACAAGTGTGAATAAATCCATTTCTTTTTCCTGGAAAAAAATTTTTTTAGGATGGTGACCTGCATGCAGTCGGTGACTCACTGCACCCACTATATATGTATATATATATTATATTCAAAATTACACTCCTGTTGTCTCTATATATAAGATCATTTTTTTAATGGATTTATCTCTTTTTATAATATTTTATTTGATTTTGTCTCAATAATAAATGCACTTTTACCCATTTTGGTGTCATTCTTTCATATCATTTATTTATCATAATTCTCTTTCTTCATTTTCTCATCATTACTCTTTCTCTCTTACCCATTCATAAATAAGGACATCTTTTAAAAATATTAGATTTCCTATATATTTATTACTTTTAACTAATTTTAACTATTTTCTAGAATCTTGCAATTTGGTTGAAATGATCTTATTATAGGGATTGAGGGAGGATTTATGTCAAAATTGAAGTATTTGGTTTAGTGTACTTTCTTTTTTTTTTGGTAGAATATAGGTGATATTTCTTAGCCGATAGCTAGAGACTAATTCTTCTAACTCCCGAGATGTAGATATGACCGAAGGGGGTTTTGTCTCTCCCAACAAAGCATTTTTCATACACACGGCCTAGTTCGAATCCAATACATCATATTTAAGGGACTTAACCATCTACCAACTATGCAAGTTTTTGTTGGTTGGTGTACTTTCATCTTTTATGTCGCAATAAGATTGAATTATTTGAAATTATTTCAGAAAATACTTTTATTATATCTTATTAATTTTAGTTTACTCCAACCTCAAAATTTATTTTCATTCTTTGATTTCATTTGATTTTGATTTGGTCATGTAACCTATATATATCATTTATACACACACATATCATATTAAAGAAAGATGAAATTTAGTGCAATTAATTAAATTAAGTGACAAGATTTTTAATTCTTGACATACTGTGAGTTCAAAACTATACATCCTTCTATTTCGGCCCGTCGCGGCCTCAAGAGTTTTCTCTCTTGTCTTTGTAATCCAAAAAAAAAAACTATACATCCTTCACGGAGAAGAACAAGGGAAGTTATATATTAAAACACGAGAAAGAAGAGCAAGAAATCACAGTATGGTCGCCATCACCATTCAGATTAATTAGAATAAAGTTTTTGAATATGAAATTCTTGAGCAAAGAAAACAGAATATGAGAACTTGGAGTACGAGTTCTTTATTTTTTGGGCCTACGAATTTGAGAAACATCATTAATTTACAGTCACATATTCTGAGAGAACATTAAAATATAATGTAATTACGTAGGCACAGCAGCCATGATCTGAAACACAGAGAGAAAATAAATAAATACATATGAAGCACACAAAGCACATGTTATATAATATAAAGATGAACCATGAAAGCTACGTCTAACACCATAAAGTTGTTTATAGGAGAATCCACCGAGTTGTGCTCCAAGATTTTGTGGTCATCACTTTTCTTGACTTATCTAGTTGCATGCATTTGTTTACTTTGCTACGCTGATTCCACTAACTTAGTGGATATATGTATCAATTAATGTGGCTATCGATCCCAACCTATTCAAAAAGAGGAAAAAATCATTTTCGCTTATTTCTGATTGGCTTATCACTTGTAGTGATGTTAGTAGGTAAGATTTCTAAGTCATTATATTGTTGAAACCTTGACGTTTTTCTTTCTTTCTATTTAATATATTTCACAAAGTACCAGATGCCATTGTAGTATAATTTACATATTTATGTATACACACACGTGATGAAAATCATAATGCTTCTATAGGATAATTATCTAAGCTCCTTTTGAATTTGATTCGTACTTGAAACTTTCATGATTCATGATTAAACCTAAAGTGGACCTTTACTTACAAAAATTTCTATGAAAAAAACATAATTAAGGATTTTTTTTGGATGGAATCTTTTATGACTTAGGTTCTGAGTTTTTTTCCTTTAATTGATTGGTGGCGGCTGCAATAGCAGCAACATCAACCATAAAGCCTTATCCCTCTAGACGGAGTCAATTACATAGATTACATGACGTCATTGTACTCTATTGAAAATCATATATCTTTAGACAGATTATTAACCAATAGATCCGTCGTATAACCTCATTAAGTGATCGCTTCGATCTTCCTCTACCACTTTTTAGCACACATTGTTTGATCGACTCTCCTCGCTGGCGTATCCAATAGTCTTCTTTGAATATATCCAAACCACTTTAAACGATTTTCCATCATTTTCTCCTTAATGGATACCACTCCAACTCAATCATTATAAATTTAGTTTTTAAATATTGTAAGAATTTTTTAAATTTAGTTTTTTTATCAAATTTTCTGAAATTTATTATTAATTATTGGGAAAAGTATTACTCACGTAAATCTAAAAAACAAGGGACGGTATTCGTGTAAACCTAGCTGGGGTAACAAAGAAACAAAAACGTAAAGACTAGCAAACTTTGGTTTCCAAAGAAGGCCAATGTTAATTAAACTTAAGTATTGAGGGTCCAAATACGGTTATAATCAGGTAAGAAAAAATTAAGGGCTTCTAAATATCAGTCCCCTTGAAGAAGTTGTCTTGGACAATGTTAAAAAAAATGATCTTATCGTTTGTGGGACTTGGGAGATTTATATGCTCTGTTAATTTTTATGTACGTGGATATTGTCACTTTTACTAGCTAGGATTGATACTCTTGAAGGTAAAAGCCCTTAAAATTGCCTTTTCTAATAAAGTTTATTATCCTGAGACTCCTTTTTTGTTAAACATTGCAATCACGCAAGTATCGGATGCCTTTTCATGTGTTAATTATAATAACTTCTCGAATTACTGAGAACCTGTATCATACCTAAACATCAAATTTAGCTATATCTAAGTATTACTTACAGTTTATTATTAGATCTTATAAGATCTTGTACATAATATAATGGCCTAAATTCATGAACCTTGCCAAATTATCATAAAAAACAGTGGAAAAGCATGTTCACGCAAGTCGAGATAAAACTCCTCTTATAAACTTACCTCGTATACTGTAAATTATATTGGAAAAGCAGTTTCTACCGCTAATCCAAACAGACACTTATATGACGAAATAGTAGCCTAAGTAAAATTCTCAAAAAGTAAAAAACTTAAAAGCACATGCCATAGAGAAATACCATTAAGGGTGTGTTTGGATTAACGGTTGTAAAAGTGGCTTTTTTTAATCTGACTTTTGCAAACTTAAAATATGATAAATTCAGATTAAGTAATGTGATTTATGTTTAGATTGACTTTTGCGAAAAAGTCATTTTTTGAAAATTTGAAACTTGTTAATTTGGATGAGTAATAGAAAAGCAAGTTTAATTTATATGTAAAATGACTGAAAATGATATAATGATTTTATAACACATATGCCCTATATATATATATATATAATTTGATAACTTAAAAGAAATATTAAAATTAAAATTGTAAAATAAAAAAGGGAGAATGACATAAAAGTACTCTCAACAAATTGGGAAATGACAGATGATTTTTTTTACCAAAAGTTGATTAGGAAATGTCAAGACGTGATAAGGAATTCTCAACTTCTAGATTTGCGAAATCACCCATCTGTCATTTTTCAATTTTGAGAGCACTTTTCCATCATTTTCCCAATAAAAAACTAATATATTATTGAAAATATTTTTGTATAAAAAAAATACTTAGTTATGTCTACTTAATGATATGTGTGTGTGTGTGTGTGTGTGTGTGTGTGTGTAATATAATTATAAATAATAAGGATACCGGGTGGAGGTTCATAGGACAATATGCCCCATTATTTTCTAACCAAGTGAAAACTTTCTCAGTCTCATGCTCCCATGTATACAGTAGCCACACCATGACGCACTGCACAGAGAAGCAACAAAAAATGACTTCGGTTTCATCGCACGATAGGAAGGAGTTGAGCTTTTTAAGTACCGCTAACCCAAACAATACAAAATGACACCAACCAGCTTAAAGCTATTTTTTCCTCGCTCACCTCGCGTTAAACCCCTCAAAATGCTTACTCAAACACACAAATAAGTCTTTGCTCAAAAAAAAAACACACACAATAAGTCATTTGGGACAAAAAAAATTATAATAGTTGGATGAGAAAAAGATGTTTGCTTGGAATGATTTTAAGAGCAACTGACTTTATATCTAAAAGTCACTTTAAAATTAAAATAACTTTTTTTGACTTTCATCTTTTACTTTCTTTTGTAATTGTAACTTTTTTGAAATTGACTTTTCAATATATCATTTAACTAAATTTATATAAAGTTGATTTTTTTTTATAAAATTAAAACATATCTAAACATAAATCATATTACATTAATTGACTTTTATTTCAATTTATGAGGCTTAGAGGGTAAAGGGTTTTCACATCTCTCAACAAGTGTGTTTCCCGGGAATTGAACTTGTGTTCTCCTCTTTACAAAGGTGAGACCCCTTACCACCTTAACCAATAACTTGTTGGTAATGTGGAATGATTTTAAATCTCAATAATTTAAAAGAATCACTATAAGTTACATGCACCCATAAAAACATTTTTAATTATATCTTGTTGGGGTCAAACAGCACTAAAGCACTATCTCACTCATTCTTCAACGATGGACAAATGATGCCTCATTTGAAGTATGGGAACTGAATGATCTCACCACTTTGTGGGAATGGGAAATGAGATTTCTTAAGTCAATGTGTTTGGTTCATCCTTTAAAAAAATTCAAATTCTAATACTTCAATACAGCCGAAGTCTTGAGCTGACCAAGATTGAGGACGCTATGGCGAACGTCAGGAACTATGAGGCTGTTCCCATTGACGTCGCAATGGGCTATGGTACCAAAGCCGGGCTTAAATCATTCAAATTTTATATTTGGGCCTTTTAAAAAAATCAATACGATTCATATATTAGATTAAGTATTGTATCAAAAGAAGAGGGAAAAAAAAAAGGCAACAAAAGTTGGACCAATTGATAATAAACTGGCTCATAACCAACAAGAACATGAGTTCAAATTCCACTACTGTTGTAAAGACTTTATAGGTGGGTGATCTATAAGTATTTGTTCTTATTAATACCTATACAAATTTTGTGAATTACGAATTTGAACTTATTAATTTCTAAACCTGATTTGCTATTGAGTTACAAGATGTTGTCCTAGTGTACAAGGTTTTGTCAAAAGTTGTCTTGTGCTATCAAGGTATTGTTAATTTCCAAACCTGAATAGTCATTGAGTCACAAGATGATATTCAAGAGTTACAAGTGGTTATTGAAGTGTGTAAGGTTTTTGTGAATAGATATTTTGGTATGGTGAATTTTGAAATTCAACTTTTAATTTCTAAACTTGGATTGTCTTTCAATTACAAGTTGTTGCTGAAGTGTGGAAGGTTTCAGAAGAATTCAATCATCTTCCTGGATATGAAAGGTATGGTTTTATTATTCAAGCTATTAGGATATGCCTCATATTAAATAGTTAGGCATTGAATTGAAGGTATATAAAATGTGGGGTATGTTATATCAATTAACCTAAGTTTTCTGATAGAAAATATCAACCTACGTATATCCAAAATTTCAGCACAACCGAACAAGAATAAAAAAATTCAATTATAAACAAAGGCAGAAACAAGTACCTCCAACCATACTTCTTCAATCGAACAAGATAAACAAAGACAAAAATAATTAAAAGGAGGAGAAAATCAACTATAAAAAAAATTATGTCTAAAATTTTCAAATAGAGGCACAAACAATTCCTTCCATCCATACTTCCCTCATTTTCAAATAGAGAATTTTCATCAATTTTTCCTATTATTTACTTTTTAAAAAAAATTATGTCTAAAATTTATTTTAAAAAAAATTTATGCACACCAAACAGGTTTCTCATTCCCTATATGAGGGGGAAAAATTTTATTTGGTCGTTTAAATAATGTGTACAAAATATATCAAGATAGATTAAATTATCTTTATTCTTTTTTTTCCCAAGTCATCTTATGGGTACCAAACATGACCTTAAGGTGTACCACAATGGCCATGGATGATGCAGGAAACCTCCAAATGCACGTGGGGATCTCTCCCCTGGAGTTTCTTTGTAGCTTCCAACAAGCAGCATTTGATTTTTAGATTATTTAAATTTGATTTTCTATTATACTTTATACATCAATATATTGAAGTAGAAAACAAAAGCTTAATTAGTTCGAAATGTATTATAGATGTTTCTCATATGATCACATAGCTAGAATCAATTTGTTTAAAACCCACACATTATATATACTCTACACACACACACACACACACACACGAGCTGGCTCTGGAATCAAATACTAACAACTAATAAGGTCTCTCTTGTAACAATCTAATCACAGCCCCATCATTTTGAGACACCATCTGACATCCAAAAAAAAATATAATAAATCGAACCTGTGGTGGGCTCCTGGTGCCTACCGAGGTATAGAATTCATAGATAGCAGAGCACAAAACAACACAACATGGTTGTATGTAGAATAGTATTAAATATAAGATAGAATCAATTGTTTTTTTTAAAGAAATTAAGAAAGTTAAATAAGTTACATAATCATATCATATGTTATATATATATATATATGTATATCAGTTTATTAGTCAAACTAAATAGTCTGGAGAAAAAATAAAAATATAAATATTCTAAAGTAATTTAATTAACTTCCTAAATCTTTAATTTTATCTTATAGTTAAGGCCGGATAAAGTATTATTTTCTTACCCATCTGTCCCCTGTTTTCCTACTAATCAAATTGCATCTCTTGTCTCTGTTTCTAAGGACACAATCTCTGATTCAATTTGCTTATTATCAGGACATGTGCCTTCTGGAGAGACTGACAGAGTTACATGGGCCTAGATTATTCCCTCATCGTAAATTAAAAGGAACACTCGTTTTTGAGAACAAGCTTTCCTCTTTCCTTGATGCTTCATAAGTTTTAAGAATATTGCTATGGCCCTTCCACCCACAGGCAGTACTCTGAAACTCTATATTTTGTCTTTCACAATCTCATCATTCACACTTACATTTCCTTACTATAAGAATTACTATTATTCTTGTACTTCTTACACATTTTCAATAATCATTTCTTAATTTAGAGCTACAATCACATCAAATTTTCAGAACCTCTCAGCTAAAGCATGAGTGTAAATCGATACATTTTTCTTTTTGTGTTTTCTTCTGTTTCGTAATTAATCTTCAAATGTTAATGGTCTTGTGGTGTGTAGGTATGAAAGCTCTCTAATGATTAAGTAGGAGGTAATGGATTAAATTAGCTTGTAACTTCATGATTTTTTTTTTAATATGACTATTTGATTGGGTTGGATTCTGCATTATTGAGGCTAATTAGGGATAGCTCTTCTATAAGTATTTTTTACATTCACACGGACTTAAACTTTATACTTTTTGTTTAAGCAACTAAAATCCCTTTTATTAAGACCAACGCTTGTTGGAGTAGGCTCATAATGTTAATGTCCGTTTCTTCAAATTGAAAAACACAAAAGAAAAATTAGCGGCGAAATCAACTCAAGTTATCTCATAAACATATAACACGTTAATGACAGGGATCATAACAGAGATAGCGCCCTGTTTCCTTGCCTCTGTTTCTATATTCAAACAAACACACTTACAGATCCTTGTCAAGACAATAAAAGACCCAGTAACTTAGGATCACACTTCAGATGATTTAATCCTTAACATTGTGATATATGTCCCGAACGATTTCAATTAAAAAAAAATTTTAATTAAGCTATCTGGACATAGAATTCATCAGTGTTTTTTCCCTCACTTTGAGAGAGCAAAAAGCGCAATTGAAGTTGCAAAAAATTGGTTCTTTTATGATTTTAGATCTATTTTTATGCTGAAAGTTGTCAAAACATATCAATTTTGTCTTGGAGTTTTTTTTGGAGCAATGTCGTATTAGAAGTTTGAGTGTTTGGAAGGTGACAAACTTGATTACATGGGAAGGAGCTTGTTTGTCTTGTAAGAGGAGTTGAGTGTTTGGAAGATGACAAACTTGATTACATGGGAAGGAGCTTGCTTGTCTTGTAAGAGGAGAGGGGGGACGGATTTTAAGAGCAAGCAAAGGGAAACCATTGATTCAATTTAATGGAAATTAGGTGGAGAAATTATGAGAAAGAAGGGAGTGTGACAAATGTCACATTGGGAGCTCTTGATTAAATTTATGGCTAAGAAGGAAGAAGACATATTAATAAAAACAACCTCCTTCCTCTTTCATGCCACATTTCGTCCAAGACTTAGAAAAAAAGGGAGAAGAGAGAGCTTGAGAAATAGAGAGAAGATGAGAGCTCAAAGAAAAAGAAGTTAAGATAGGTATAGTTTTTCACACACGAATGGCAATTTAATGATAAAGAAATTAAATAAAGAGAAAGTGAAAAAAAGAATTTAGTAGAGACACTTATTTAATCACACGAGGTCGTTTGTCTTATTCATCACCAATTCTAATCACAGCCCCTTCATTTTGAGACACCATCTGACATCCAAAAAAAAATAGGGAGAATTACATTAAGGTCCTAAGGAAGAAGAGAAATGAAAAAATGGTCCCAATAGATTGTAAAATGAAAAAATGGTCCCATAGAGTTGTTAATACAAACTCATGGAGTTGTTAACGAGTTGTCAATACATGCTCCTAAAGTTGTTAATGGGACCATTTTTTCATTTTACAATCTATAGGGATCATTTTTTTATTTTTTTTCCTTCTTTGGGACCTCATTGTAATTCTCCCAAAAAAATATAAGAAGAATTACATTTAGGTCCCGTAAAAGAGAAAAAAATAAAAAAATGATCCTTGTAGAATACAAAATGAAAAAATGGTCTCATTAACAACTCCATGAGCCTGTATTGACAACTCATTAACAACTCCAGGAGCATGTATTGACAACTCCATAAGATCATTTTTTCATTTTGCAATCTATAGTTACCATTTCTTCATTTCTCCTCTTACTTGATATCTAAATGTAATTCTCCCAAAAAAAAAATAATAAATCGAACCTGCGATGGGCTCGTGGTACCGAGGTATAGAATTCATAGACAGCAGAGCACAAAACAACACAACATGGTTGTACGTAGAATAGTCTTTAAATATAAGATAGAATCAATTGTTTCTAAAGAAATTAAGAAAATTAAATAAGTTACTTAATCATATCATATGTTATGTGTATATATATCAGATTATTAATCAAACAAAATAGTTTGGAGAAAAAATAAAAATATAAATACTCTAAAGTAATTTAATTAACTTCCTAAATTTTTAACTCTATCTTATATTTAAGACGGGATAGAATATTATTTTCTTACCCATCTGTCTCCTGTTTTCCTACTAATAAAATTGCATCTCTTGTCTCTGTTTCTAAGGACACAAACTCTGATTCAGTTTGCTTATTATCAGGACATGTGCCTTCTGGAGAGACTGACAGAGTTACATGAGCCTAGATTATTCCCTCATCATAAATTAAAAGGGACACTCGTTTTTGAGAACAAGCTTTCCTCTTTCCTTGATGATTCATAAGTTTTAAGAATATTGCTATGGCCCTTCCACCCACAGGCAGTACTCTGAAACTCTATATTTTGTCTTTCACAGTCTCATCACATTTGCATTTCCTTACTATAAAAATTACTATGGGCCCCTTTGGTATGCTAGAATTGATTTTGATGAGTATAAAAACAGAAATGGATATAGAAATAGAAATGGATATGGAAATGAATATGAGGTTTAAAAGTATGTTTGGTATGTCATGGAAATAATATCTAATTTTTATATAAAAATACCAAAATACCCTTATAAATTTAAAAATAAAAAATCTTACCAGAATAGCAAATGCATTGTTATCTCCATCGAAAACCAGCAATAATCAAAATTTTTGAATTGCGAGAGCTTAGGAACTTTAATCCATGGCAGATCTGAAATCCTTCCCCCACATGTCTTCATTTTCATGCCTTTAATGTGTGTTTGGTGAGCATCCATAAGCTCAATTAACAGCCATAAGCTCAATTAGAAGCCACAAAAAATTTTTTGAGTGTTTGGGGAGGCTTGCAGGCAATTGAGCTTTTGCCAAAGCCCAATTGGTGAAAGCTCAATTGGGAGAAGCTGGAGAATGGAGCTTTTGTTAAAAGCTAATGGCATTTTATGCTAGATTAGGTTATCTGGAAATTAGTTATATGATATTGGTTTTTCCCATAAAATATTTTTTAAATAGTATGTAGTATCAAAAAATATTTTTTGAGTGTTTTTAACCCCTTAACATATTTTTCTAGTTGTACCCACTACCTAGTGTGCTATCAGACTGATTGCAATTTTACCTACTTTCTAGTTGTACCCACTCAAAAAATATTTTTTTAGTGTTTTTAACCCCTTAAAATATTTTTTTGGTGTTTTTAACCCCTTAAAATATTTTTTTCAGCTGTATTCAGTGTGTTATCAGAATAATTGCAATTTTATCTTTAATGTACTTTTTCAGCTCCAAAAATTACTTTAAATATTTTTTTGTGCTTTTAACTCTTTAAAATAATTTTTCAGTTGTACCCAGTCTTAGAAGACTGATTACAATTTTACCTTTAATGTATTTTTTTTAGTAGTAAAGAGCATCCAAAACTTATAATAGTGATTTATTGATTTCTATCCACTCTAAAATATTTTTCCAGTAGCACCTAATATTTTAAAGTAATTTTTAAATATTTACTTGATTTTTTAAAAATTTTTCGACCCACTCTCTCTTACCATTATCACAAAAGCCTTTAAGCTTAAGTAAATCCAAACAAATTTTATTTTTGCAAAAGCTTAATTGACAATCGTCGATCCAAACATAAATTACATTACACAATTTGCTTTTACCAAAAATAATATTACAACAAGCCTAATTGAAACAAGTCCAATTGTCGATCGCTGTTCCAATCTTGCACGACATATGACGATATGCAATCCATGGCAGATCTGAAATGAATGGCGATCTGCACTCTTGCACGACGATGATGATCTACTTGATTGGAATCAGAACGCCAGAGAAGTTACGGTGGTGAGTGGTCGCCAAAGGTACAATGTTGTTAATTTGTGGTAAGGTGACTGAGGTCGCCGTGGCATGAGAAGGAGGATTGTGAAGTTGCCTCAGTGGTGGGTGCCTTGGTTGGTGGTGGGTGATGACTAAGAAGGGGGAGAGGGTAACACGGGAAATGAGTAGATGGATTTGTAAATCTCAGGTTTTTTGATGGAAGCCATCAGGATGGAATTGGCTTGATTAAATTACACATGGAATTCAATTCCAAAACTAATTCCACTGTACCAAACATGCTATTAACATGGAATTCATTTCCAATTCAAATTTCATGCCTCTAATTCAACCATATCAAACGGGTCCTATTATTCTTGTACTTCTTACACATTTTCAATAATCATTTCTTAATTTAGAGCTACAATCACATCAAATTTTCAGAACTTCTCAGCTAAAGCATGAGTGTGAATCGATACATTTTTCTTTTTGTGTTTTCTTCTGTTTAGTAATTAATCTTCAAATGTTAATGGTCTTGTGGTGTGTAGGTATGAAAGCTCTATGATGACTAAGTAGGAGGTAATGGATTAAATTAGCTTGTAACTTCATGATATTTTTTTAATATGACTATTTGACTGGGTTGAATTCTACATTGTCGATACTAATTAGGGATAACTCTTCTATAAATATTTTTTTACATTCACACGGACTTAAACTTTATACCTTTTGTTTAAGTAACTAAAATCCCTTTTATTAAGGCCAACGCTTGTTGGTGTAGGTTCATAACGTTAATGTCCGTTTCTTCAAATTGAAAAACAAAAAGAATAATTAACGGCGAAATCAACTCAAGTTATCCCATAAACATATGTGCCTTGATGGTTCTAAAGCCATGCTTTATAACTTCAAGGTGCGGGTTCGAGAGCTGGCATTCCCAAAAAAAAACACGTTAATGACAGGGATCAAAACAGAGATAGCGCCCTGTTTCCTTGCCTCTGTTTCTATATTCATACAAACACACTTACAGATCCTTGTCAAGACAATAAAAGACCCAATAACTTAGGATCACACTGCAGAAGATTTAATCCTTAACATTCTGATACATGTCCCGAACGATTTCAATTAAAAAAGAAATTTAATTAAGCTATCTGGACATAGAATTCTTCAGTGTTTTTTCCCTCACTTTGAGAGAGCAAAAAGCGCAATTGAAGTTGCAGAAAATTGGTTCTTTTATCAATTTTGTCTTGGAGTTTTTTCTAAAGCAATGTCGTATTAGAAATTTTCAAATTGTAGCAATTTTGTCCGATAATTAGGGATGGAAATAGGCCAGGCCCCAAATAGGGGCCTACGGCCTAACCTACATAAAGCCTAGCCAAGCTTATTTAGTAAATAGGCTAGGCTCAGGCTCAGGCTCAGGCATATTACTAGGCCTATTTAGATAAACAGGTTAGGCCTATTTTTATAAGGCCTAGCCTACAAGCCTATAGGCCTGGCCGATTTAAATTTTTTTAAAAAAAATTATACTAATATATAAGTATATATAATATCATCTAAAAAATTTTATAAATTTACCAACTTAATCTTAATTCTAAATTTCATATTTCATCGTCATTATACTCAACTCTCGTTTTCGCATAAATCATTCGCCTCTACATCTCTTCTCTTCGATCGCTCGAGATAGCAATACTAACTCACTTTCTCTCCCCTAATTTGTGCCCTCCACTAAAGCATAAAAATTGTTATGAGTTTATTTTAGTGTCAAATGAAATATTATAATCTTAACAAGGAGCGTTTGTCCCAATTTACGTGCAAAGAGTAAAATAGGTAAAAGTCTAGTTTTACATGTAATTTGTTATGCTTAGTCGATTTTAAAAAATATATCTCATTAGTCAACAGACGATTAGTTTTTCTTATTCCTATTTGCTCGGACAAGTGTTGTCACTAGACATTATTTTCTTTTCCTTACTAAGCCTTAATATTACGATAAGAATAGATGTTAGGCTTTTAAGACATAATGTAGGATTGTATATAAGCATGAGGGGTTAGATATGAATTTGGCGGCATATGCTTTAAAGGTTATTTAAAGTCATACATTTTAAGTAGGCTTTAAAACAGATTTCAGGCCTTATCAGGTCTTTTGAAGGCCCAAGCTCAGGCCTAAAAAATAGTCTACATACAGGCCCAGGCCCAGGCCCAGGCTCAGGCTTTGAATATTTGTTACAGGCCCAGGCCTATTTAGGCAAAGCCTAGCCTATTTTCACCTCTACCGACAATTATCCATGTTAAGTTTAACTATTAATTGACTAAATATGCTGAGCTGACAGTCCATATGATATCTATATCATTTTTATTTTCGGTTTAGATGCAAAGTTGTTCTGAAAATTTTCACTCAAAACCTATATTGCCCCAAAATTTTTTAAATCATAACAATTTCACTTTGGCTATTATCCAAAGAAATTTTACTCATTAGTTGGCCAAATATACTTATCTAACAAGTTCGGATGTTATATTCATTTCATTTTTTCCCCAAGTTAGATCGATTTATAAATAAGGATTTTTTTTTTTTGAAAAAATGCACACAAATTTAAATGATGAAAGAAAATAAAAAAGGTAGAAACATCTTGTACGATAAAGAAAAAATCAAAAAGGCATCTGTGTATCTTGACTTTGTTGGGGTACAATGACGGACATGGGTGCCGTAGTTCTCGATCCACTCTCCAATTCCGGTTTTTTGCTCCATGGATTGCTCATGAGGATTTCCCCAACTGTGTAAGGAATTCATGGAGGACAACAAATAGCTGGGAGACGAATGTCAGGAAGTTTACACAGAATGTGTCCAGGTGGAACAGGGACGTCTTTGGCAATATCAGTAGGAGGAAAGCGGAAATTTTGTGAAGGCTGGAGTTCCTGAGTAACAACTGCGGGCGGTCGGATGATGGTTATCAGGAAGGCCAGCAAAGGAAGCTATGGGAGGACTTGGAGGAAATCTTGATGCAAGAGGAGGTAATGTGGCTGCAAAGGTCACGGAGCAGTTGGTATGTGGATGGCGATAGAAATACACTGTACTTTCACTCCGTAGCTTACTCACGAAGAAGGCGAAATACAATTGAGGCATTAAAGAGGGAGGATGGCACTTGGACATACAACATGGCGGAAATTATACAGGTGGGTACGAATTTTTTTAGGCAGCTTTTTAGAGAGGATAGTTATGAGGAGGTGAATATTGTGTTTGTGGGGACCTATCCGACAGTGGATGATAAGGCACTATCTAGAATAGGAAGGAATTTCAGTACTATTGAAATAAAGCAGGCTTTGTTTGTAATGGGCCCACTTAAAGCCCCTGGCCCTGATGGCTTAAATCCTTTATTCTATCAAAGCCAATGGGAGTTGGTGGGTCCAATGGTGATTGAGATGGTGTGTCGGCTGTTCCAAGAGTCGGAGGAGATTAAGAAGGTTAATGGTACAAATATAATTCTGATTCCGAAGGTGGATCACCCGGAGACGATTCGGGACTTCCGCCCGATTAGCCTGTGTAATGTCGTGTACAAGATCATGACAAAGGTGGTGGCAAATAGACTCCGGCCTATTATGCCTATTATCATATCACCAAACCAATGTAGTTTTGTTCCGGGGAGACAAGGGGTGGATAATATTGTATTGGCACAAGAGATCTTTCACTCTATGAGGACAAAAAAAGGGAGGAAAGGGTTTATGGCAATTAAAATTAATTTGGAAAAAGCCTATGATCGAGTCCGTTGGTCTTTTGTGGTGGATTGTTTACAGGAGATTAGGATACCAAAGAACGTCATTCGAGTAATTGCTTCTTGTATGAACTCGGCCTTAATGAAGTTAGTATGGAATGGTGAACATGGGGATGAGTTTACTCCATCAAGGGGTCTACGGCAGGGTGATCCTATCTCCCCGTATTTATTTGTCATTATCATGGAGAAATTAGCCCATTTGATTCAGGCAGAGGTGGAGGCAGAGAACTGGTTACCTTTTCGTCTAAAGCGCCATGGTACGCCGGTGTCACATCTATTTTTCGCGGATGATCTCCTCCTGTTTGCAGAGGCTTCTTTAGATCAAGCAGCGGTGTTAAAGGCCATTTTAGACGATTTCTGTGCAGCGTCTGGAGAGAAAGTTAATGATCAGAAGTCTCGGATTTTTTTCTCAAGGAATGTGCATCATACTAGAGCTACAGAAATCAGTGACTTTCTGGGTTTTGCACGCACACAGGATTTGGGGAAGTACTTAGGGTTCCCGCTTCATCATAAGAGGGTGACAAAGCATACCTACGACTATTTATTGGAGAAAATGGACAAGAGGTTAAGTGGGTGGAAGGCGTGGTCTCTCTCGTTAGCGGCGCGTCATACATTAGTAGCTTCTATTATGTCATCTATTCCGGTATATACTATGCAATCTGCCTAATTGCCTAGGTCTGTCTGTTCGGAAATTGATAAGCGTTGTCAGACGTTCCTATGGGGTGGTTCATCTGAGAACAGAAAGCTGCATCTCTTATCATGGGATAAGGTCTGCCGGAGGAAAGAAGAGGGTGGATTAAGTTTGAAGTGGGCCAAGGTGTAGAATGACTCGTTCATGATGAAGCTCGGGTGGGGTTTGATTAAGAAACCAAATGCGCTATGGGTGAGGATGTTGAAGGAAAAATACCGTTGTGGGGGCGATGTGTTACCAAAAGTTGGGAAATACCGAATAGAATCACAAGCCTGGAAGGGTATTAGAAGCTGCTGGTCTAAAGTAACTACAGGCTTAAGATGGGTGGTTGGGAATGGGAAGAGCATTAGATTTTGGTTGGATAATTGGTGCCCCGGGGCTAGACAGCTACGCGATTTTGCCCTCCTGGAGTTATCAGAGTCGGATTTGGATCAGAAGGTTGAAGAGTTTATGGACAGTTCAGGCGCATGGAAAACAGATATACTTGACGGTTTGCTCTTGAGGGAGGTGGTGTCGTCGATCATTAGGACACGGACGGATATATCTCGGGATGATGTCCCATTATGGAGTGAGACTGCGTTGGGTGATTTCTCTACGAAGTCTGCCTATGCTAGCATTGAGAAGAAGGGTGATTCCTCTAGTAATAATTTGTGGAAAATGATATGGAGATTACGGGTTCCTCTGCGATGTCGGATGTTTCTTTGGTTGGGAGTGCATTATTTTTGAGCACCGGCAGGAGAGTGCAGTAAGTATTAATCGAAGGCCGGTGCGTGTGTGAAATGGGGGTCGGGTTTGTTACTCGCTAGTGGGGAAGCAACGGAGGTGTCAGAGAGTTAGAGGCCACGTTCTATAGGATTTTTTAAGGTTAATGTTGACGGGGCAGCTTCACGATCCGAAGATCAATCGGCCTATGGTGGATTAGTGCGGGATCATGCAGGGAGGGTCATGGGTGGGTTTCTCATGAATATTGGACCTGGAAGGAGCTACGATGCTGAGGCGTGGGGTGCGTTATGTGGCTTGAAATATGCTTGGGATTGTGGGTGGCGACATTTGGTGCTAGAGTCCAATTGTTTGGACCTAGTGGAGAGGTTGAATAACAGGGGTATTTCTGATGTTGACCTTGATGGCGTGGAGAGACAGGTTTGCGAGCTGCTGGATCGGAACTGGGAAGTGTGCATCGTTTGGTGTACAAGAGAGGCGAACAGCGCGGCAGACCTTCTTGCAAAGGAGGCCTTGACGTCCATGAGCGGGTTTACAGCATTTACGGCGGTCCCCTCCTGTGTGCAGCAATGTGTCATGAAGGATTCGTCAAACCTTGCTTAGTGTAGGCTTGGTGTTTTTTTCCTTATCAAAAAAAAAAATGACGAAGGGTTACTAATGGCCTTGTCTCAATAATCTTGCTTTTTTTTTTTTTTGAATCCAGTAATTAAATCTTTTTTTTCATTAGTCTCTAACAAAAGTGAATTTCTCCTCCACCTGCAACTTCTTCTTCCACCTTCATTCTGCCAACTTAACATAGTTAGTTAATTAACAGTTAAACTTAACCTTTATAATGGTCAGGGCGACATGGCTACAATTTGAAAACTTTTCGACAATACTGAACCCAAAAAAATTTTGGTGTAACCTTGTTCTCGAATGAAAAATTCTAGGGCAAACTTGTACCTGAATTAATAAAAATGATGTGAATGACACATGGATCTGCTAAGTTAGCATATTTAGTTAACTAACGGTTAAACTAAACCTGAATAATGGACGGGACGAAATTGCTATAATTTAAAAACTTACATTGCTACCAAAACTTACATTGCTACAATATTTAGACAAAAAATTCCACGCTTTTTTTAATGTAAATTAAAAACTTTAGTGACTTTGATTTTGTTTTTTTGGTTTTTTTTTTTTTAATGAAGGAAGCTGCTTGGATCTGACAAATCTGCATATAAACAACCATGAGATACTCTTGCTCCCCTTGGTTGTTTCTTAGCTGTATTTCTGATAATATTTTAACACTTCCACGTGTGCCTTCATTGATTCCTCCTATTTCTCAGGCGACAATTCAACATTAACAAATTGAAACCCCCTACAAAAAAAAACTTGAAAATTCACTTTTTTTCTTAACGATTCCATCCACCTGTCGGAAATTTCCATCAACCTACACGATGTTAGGAATCCCTATGCACAGGGCAGCTGCTTATATATATGTGTGTGTGTGGACACACACACACACACACAGATAGATAGCCAACTCAAAACCAATCTTGATTCATAGACGTAAACAAAGGTTCTGAGGAAAAAATGGTGAAGCTTTTTGTGCTGTGTCTTCTGTTGGGAAATATTGCTGTGGATCTAGCCATGGCTAGTGATAATAAAACTGAAGCCGTGGTTGGTGAACGGTGTTCATCAGCATCATGTTCAAATCCATCACCAACAGAAGCACCATCAGTGGTACTTACAAGGAAGCTTGGTCCTCCGTCAATGGCGCCTGAGAGTGATAATTCTGGTGTTGAAGAGAAGAAGCATTCTCATTCTCACAACTCATCATTTGATAAGTCAATAGCTGGAGGAGGAGTGATTCTTGGAGGGCTAGCAACCACCTTCTTGGTCTCTGTTTTCTGCTATATCAGAGCCACCGCAAGATCCCATCATAATAATGCAGATTCTCCTTCTTCTTCCCCTTAAATCTTTTCTTGTTTCAACATTCATTCACTGTAAAGATAGTAATTGGTGAATAGATAGTTCGTTATTGCAGAGAAAATAAACTACTTTTAGCTATTGTACTTATGATTTGCAGTGAAAATGAGCAATCTTAGTTTCTATTACTCAACTTTTAATTTTCTATACTTTAACTGCTTAAGTCAAGCTGCGTCCAATAGAGATTTTGTATTATTCAATATTTAATCTCTTTTTACGCATTCCTTACTTCTCTATTTTGCTATTCCTCAACTTTAGGTTAATTCTATATAAAACGTCAATGATTTATTGAATTTTGACATTGTCATTATTATTATTTGTGGTAATTTTTTTGCAAAAATTATTTGGTAGTGAACTAATCATACTACCTACTAATATCGATTTGAGAATCATAAGTGTAATACCCCAAATTTTATTCATAAAAAATATATTGTAATTATTTTGAGTAATTCAATAAAATGGTGAATATTCATGAATTTGGATCTTGTGAATTTTGAAATATTCATATTCATAAGGAAATAAACAAATTAATTCAAGAAATTAATTAAATTACAAAGGTGATAGCAAAATTATAATTTGCCCATTTAGCCCAAGATTAATTATTTTCCAATTAATTGGAGTTAATTTCAATTAATCAAAGGAAATAAAGGAAAATGCATAATGAGATTATTCTTTGTGGAATAAATCAAGAATTGTGAAATTAAGAGGGGATTATACATAAACCAAATATGTGAATTATGGACTTATGAAAAACAATTTTCCTCCTCTTCCTCTCTTTAAATTTTCGTCCAAGCATGAAGGTAAAGGGAAAAATATTAAATTCATGATCACATGATACAAGAAGAAGGTTATGATAGCTATGCTATATGCACATATCAATTATGGCAAAGATGGAGTGTACACAACATGAATGATGATGTAATGCATGATAGGACAAGCTTGAGTGAAGGAGTGAAATACTTGAGTGCTTGGAAGAGGACAAACTTGATTACATGGGAAGGAGCTTGCTTGTCCTGTAAGATGAGGGGGGGATGGATTTTAAGGGCAAGCAAAAGGAGACCATTGATTCAATTTAATGGAAATTAGGTGGAGAAATTATGAGGAAGAAGGGAGTGTGACAAGAGTCACATTGGGAGCTCTTAATTAAATTTATGGCTAAGAAGGAAGAAGACAAATTAATAAAAACAACCTCCTTCCTCTTTCATGCCACATTTCGTCCAAGACTTAGAAAAAAAGGGAGAAGAGAGAGCTTGAGAAATAGAGAGAAGAGGAGAACTCAAGGAAGAAGAAGCTAAGGTAGGTATAGTTTCTTTGGTCTTTCTTATAGCATTTCCTTAGAATCCTTCTCTAAACTCTTGTTTCTCATGAATCCATGGTGGTGAAGTTGCACTTTGAGAGCAAGAAGAGAATGAGAAGGTGCCTAGAGTAAGATAATCCAAGAAGTTTAAGAGGTAATTATATCAATCTCAACTTTATGTTAGTATGAAGTTGTTGTTGGCAATTATTGTTTGGTTTTTGTGATTTTTAGTTGAGTTATGAAATTGGACAAAGCCCTAATCCTAAGGGGTTATGCTACCCAAAATCCTTTAAATCATGATTAAGAAGTGTTTAAGTGAGTTAATCAAGGATTAGAAGTGAAAAGGTACAAGTTTTGGAAGCTAAAATACAAAGCTTCATTTTTCATTTTTTTTTCTTGAATTTCGGCCAGAACCAGAACTGGTACTAGGAGTTGGATTTTCATAAAATAAATGGTTCCATTGGATTCAGTGGGCAAAAATAGGTGAGGTTACAGTTGGGCACTTTTTCGGCAGAGGCCGAAAAAGGCATAATTACGAAAACGCCACTGAAATCCCTAAATAAGAGCTGTCAAGGGTATTTTCATAATTTGACAGTGAATTTGGTGATTTAGATCTCGGAAATGAATTCCTTGGGCGAACATAAGTCAGAATAGCCTTATTCAAAATTTTGGGAAAACGTGCCATAGGGCCGGATACGGCGGGGCCAGGTCGGGGTCCCCTGAGGCATTTTAGTAAATTTTCACCATAGACTAATATAAATACAAGAAACACTATGGAAGAGTCTAAAATGATACTTGGATTGGTTATGACATATTTTTTGTACATTTAATATTTTAGGATCGAGTTGAAAGCCGGAACGACACGCTTTACGAGACACCGTTAAACAGATGATTATAAAGCGTTGAGCTAGGGACATTATCCTTCATACACTATGCCATAGTTATGTGATTGTGTGGTTGCCATTGTTTGTAAATACACTTTATTAATCAACATGTTTTGTCCAGAGAGGCTAATAGTGCCAAAGGCACTTACACTAGAGTTGGTGAAAATCCAACCGGTGCAGAATAGTGGGGCTGGGCCCTATTCATGTATACATGCAGATGATATGTTTATAATGTTCATTAAACATACATGGCATATATCATATCTACTTTTCGCATTCTCTATGAATGATAGCATGTCTCTACAGAGATTGTTCGGAATCTCACCCTATTTTTAAAAAAATACCTCAACGAGTACCAGTGGGGCAAAGGGCAAAGACATTGACGTCAGAAAGTGAGCCGCACGTGTCTCGAGGCGAGGTCAAGAACGTGGTTATAATTTAGCCTATGTTTTGTCATTTTGAGGAAATTGTAAATATTAAGTTTCCACTGTTATTTTTGTTTCCATCGACGAACGATATCGGAATTGTAAACGAATATTTTTATCAGTATAATTGTACTTTTCTGTAAGCCATTGAATTCCGTCTTTATTACTCTTCGATTATCGAAATGAAAACGGGTATTGACAATAAGCCTTAAAGAAGGGCAACTCTCTTGAATTGTGTTTTTTTGGCCATTTTCAAATGTTTAATCTTATTTAAAGGATATTGACTTTTCTTCGCTTAACACGATTATCATTAGTTTTAATTATTATTTTTAATAAATTGAATACATGTGAACGCTCAATCAACATATTTGATCGACTCAAGTTAAAAAGATATATTGGTGCTGTCAATTTATCAAATTTTAGGTCAGAATTGAAGTAGAAATCTGATATTTCTAATTCTGACCAAATGACTTTCCAAGTTAAAAAAGAAAACATTAACGACTTCACTTTCATGCTTTACAACTTTATATCCCAAAAATCAATACATGCCCAAGGATAATTTTAAAGGCATAAATTTCAATGGTCAATAAAAACATTTATATCTATATTAACAACATTAGATTTTTTCAGACAAAAAAAAAAACATTATATTTTATATTAATGACTTTACTTTCATATTTCACAACTTCATATCCCAAAAACTAACACATGACTAGAGATAATTTTGAGGGCACAAGTTTTAGGGGTCAATTAGTGTTAACCCCCATGCGTTGCTGAGAACATGAATTCTGATTAATGGTAGAATCCAATTGGGACACAAAGATGAAGAGATTTCTCAATTAATGTGATCCATCCCGGTTTCTTTTGTGAGAATTAAAATGGTGCAATAATGTTCCTTTATTATTCCTAATTATTCTAAATACAACCTCTAGCTTTCTTTCTTCCTAATTATTCCTTTTAGAGCAATTTTGTTCACAGGAATGTATGCCGCAATTTAGTCCTGCTAGAGTACAATTGTTAGAAATAGCGTTGACCTGTATTGATTGAATGATTTTAATTTAATTAGGATTGAAATGTTAAAGTTATTATTTCCTACAATCGTGGAAGATTACAGTTATTGTTTGAAATTTGAAATGATACATCCAATTATTACTTGCCAATCATCATAATTGTGTTTTAATTTAATTAGGATTTGAATGTTAAAGTTATTATTTCCTACAATCGTGAAAGATTACAATCATTATTTGAAATTTAAAAGGCTACATCCAACTGTTATTTGCCAATCATCATAAATGTGTTTTAGCATAATTAGGATTGTGATTATCCAACCCATGTCAAGCGTAATTGGGTTATGAAGCGGGTCACACTAGATTTAGTGAGTAAAAGTTGATAACAACATCTGTATCTATATTAACAACATTATATTTTATATTAACGATTTTACTTTCATGTTTCACAACTTCATATCCCAAAAACCAACACATGTCCAGAGATAATTTTGAGGGCATAAGTTTCAGGGGTCAATAACAACATCTGTATTTATATTAACAACATCAGATTTTATATTAATGACTTCACTTTCATGTTTCACAACTTTATATTCCAAAAACAAACACATGCTCAGGGATAATTTTGAGAGCACAAATTTCAGGGGTTAGTAACAACATCTGTATGTATATTAACAACATCATATTTTACATTAATGACTTCACTTTTATATTTCATAACTGCATATCTCAAAAACCAACACATGCCCAGAGATAATTTTAAGGACACAAGTTTCAAGGGTCAATAACAATATTTGTATCTATATTAACAATATCATATTTTACATTAATGACTTCACTTTTATATTTCACAACTTCATATGTTCATCATGTAGTGTTTAACAATAGTTTATATGATTATATTCACCAATAACCTGAAACCAAAAAATTTGTAACAATGACTCTTTTACCTATTCATATATTTAATGACAAGGGAACATTAACATTGCACAACCATATAATGTTTCCTTGTCATTAACATGATAGTACATAAGATATTGTGAATACATTAATTACAAAATGAATTAGGTGTATGACACCAACCCATCTCTCAAAAAATTATGAGCGGGTTGACAGTAAGTTCACAGCAACATGAAGATTATTTTCAAAATGGTAACTTCAAAAGATTACAGGTCCTTCCACTTTCAAAAGTAAAAACCAAAAGTCACAACAGCTGGATAATAAAGCCTATATGAATCATACAAAAGTGGGTAACAAAAGCCACAACATCTGGATATTAAAGCCTATATGAACCATACAAAAGTGGGCAACAAAAACCTATATGAAACACACAAAAGCTCTCAAATTTCTCGCGCTTTGATTTCTTGTAAAATTCAATTCTAAACAACAACATCCCATTCTTTAATTATATTCTCCCCATGTTGCACCACCTTTTGCCCTTCTTCAACCACCATCCTCAGCAAAACAAATGTCCTCATTGCCTATTCCATTATAGTCATTCTCTATTTAATTCTAGTCATTCATTCAGTACTGCAACACTGCTGCAATACCATCACTTGAATTAACACACAATATACAAGCAACACAAAATCTAACTAGCAATATAATAATTATTATACCCTGAAAATATATCAACATATGAAACTTCAAACCAAGAAAAACTTTGTGCAACTTTAAGTATAGCCAGAACAATTCGAACTTAGAATGGTTGAGCTATATCAACATATGAAACTACCTTCAAGGACTTCAGCAGATACAAACGTGTTAAGGGCTGAGCCAACATATTGCAGCATTGAATAAGGGATGAAAATATGGAAGCTTAGGACTAGCCCACATCTCATACATATTGTTACAGAACAGAATACTTCATAATACTTTAAGAATCATCTTTCTTCAAATATATTGCTGATATAGCTTCCAACAACTATGTTTACCAGAATAATCATTGACTGAATAGTTGGCACTTGATCTCTGTATATGAGTGGTTGAGCTATATGGTATAGTGAGCTCACCTGTATCATAATTAAATCCTTTTCCTTCACTATCATCTTTCTACCTATAATCCGATCCCCAACTAGAAACAGAGAAAGACTTGTCCTTTTTTTTTTGCTATTTTGAAATATCGCTCTAACTTATATGTTGGGCGCAGCTTTGACCAAAAAAGATTCAAAATTTCATTGGTGTTTCTGCTCCTTTTATTTCACGATGACAATGGCAATGACCAAATCTTATGTTGATGTTTTAAGGACTTGGTTGGTCTCAGAACAATTTAGAAAGGTCGTGAAGGAATTACCAGTTTCCTCAAATATTAGAAATTAGAAGCCCCTGACCAGAAAGAACCAGTTTTATATTGCAATATATATGAAGCGAAGCAAAACGGGGGCCGGGGGGCGTCGCGACTTGATGCTTGAAGCCACGGCCGTTCTCCTTTTCGTCTCTCGTGATAGAGAAATATGGGTTTTGATTTTTTTTAAATTTTATTTAGGGGCACTTTGGTTATTAGGAAGGACATAGAAATCCCATATTCCTAGGTTTGAATTGGAATTTCAGATATTGGCGCTCCTTGTTTGTTTTTTCTGTATTTTAACAGTTTTGTTTGGGATTTTCTCTTTTTCGAGCTGACATTTAACCAAAATAAACTTATTAGAGATACTCGAGTTAAAACTTGTGGTACATATTTGCATATTAAACCAAATGAAGTAAAATGGACCAATTGTATTTGGTCAACTAACCACGGCCATTGAAAACTTTTGGGCGAGACTGAACCCAAAAAAGAACTTCTAAATGGCCTGCTGTTAAGGGCCAATTTGATTGGAGGGAACTGGGAAGGAGATGGAAGGAAATAAAAAATAAGTCTTTATTTTTATTTGGAATGAAAAATTGAAGGAAATGGGTCTTAAAAAAAGGAATCTAAATCCCTTTTATCTTTTTATTATTGTTCCTTTTAAATTAGAGAGTTTTAGAGAAATAAAAAAATAAATCCCTCCCCATCTATCCCCTCCCTTCAAACCAAACAGTACATAAGATTTTGTAAATAATGTTAGAATTTCCTAGAATCAGGGTTTCTCAGTAGTATTCCACCGCCATTCCGGTTCATTATCGAATAAAGCTTTCTTGATTATGCTATTAAAAAAAAACAAGAAGAAGAAGCTTTCTTGACTTCTTCCCTCCCTTTGCTCTTTCTTTCCCTTCCCCCCTTCCCGTTCCATATTCAACGTTATTTGTTCTTCCTCCTCTCTGAAACTCGGAATCGACGATGGCCAGCGTTAAGTCGGTGATGGCGGTGATTAGGGCTGCGAGGCCAACATTTCGCAATAAATTCGACAGAATCGCTTTTGCAGTTCACGCTTCCTTCCTCGCCTCTGGTTATGCCCTCACTGCCACGGGTCCTCAAGCCGTTTCTGACTCCGCTCTTTCCAATCCCTCTACAGGTATTCACTTCTCCGACTGTTTTTACTTTTTCTTAAAATTCAACTTCACTTTTCCCTTCGCTGAATTATATGTGTGTGTAGATGAGGTGTCTGTTGATCACTGGAACGAACTGGACGATGAGTACGCATTCGTTTACGCGAATCCTGAAAAGGGTTCGAAGAAAGTTTTGGTCAAGTGCCTTGTGATGAATGATAAATTACTCGTTGATGCTTTGTCTGAAGGATCTTCTGAGCCTGTACATCTTCAGATTGAGTAAGGGATCAGTTTTTGTGGTTTGAACGACTAACTTTAAACTGCTGTTGAAGAATTTAACGGTTATGGTTCTGTGTTTTCTGATATCAGTGTTGGGGACTATGCTGGAGACAATGGAAGCATCAATTATTCGGACCAGTTCAAAAATTTGGATAAGTTAGTGAAGAGCCTGGATAAGGAAGTGTTCTCTAAACTGGAGGTCTCCTCTAAACCCATCTCATCAAGTAATCCTGGAAGGTAGCAAAGCTTCTTTTTCTTCTTCTTCTTCTTCTGGCAATATGAATGTTTTAACCGCTGCTGAAATTTGAGAATTGAAGTTTCACCAGCTTAGATTAGTTAGTATTTACATTTTGCACCATAGATAGTAAAAGTTTGGATTTTTCAAAATTGGAGTACAAATTGAAAGCTATTTCACATTATTGTGCTCTATTACATTATATTGGTGAATAACTTTGGCTAGTACTAGTTGTGCTCTGCAGAGATGAGTAAGTACTGATTTGAGGAAGTATTTTAAGGGTTTCATAATTGTGGCATTAGGGTCGTTTTGAAGTTTATCGTGTTTTCTAGTCTTTCTACTCATATTGTCTAGTGCGTGTGGTCTTTTACAAAGGACTTGATAGATGCACTGTTTAAGCAGATATAATTTACCACATACCAACGTCAAAGCAGCTTAGCTGTATTATTGTCTAAAGTAATATGAAACACCCAATCTTTAGGTCAACACTCAGCGCAAAGATAATTGCAGTCTTATTACCAAATAATACTAAATATAAAAGCAAAGGCTGAGCTGTTGTCTCCAAGTTAAATAATCATCGAGAAGCTAGAATTGCTTGAGCATCCTTACATTTGCAACTGTTCTACTGATATTTTCTCCTGGCACCACCCCAAAGGAAAAAGAACACTGAAATCCCGCCCATACATATGTCTGTATGAGAAAATTGGATGTTATACTTGTTTTGAATTTTTGGGTCTTTGAATTGAACCTCTGCTAATATATGAAGTTCACTGCCCATGAATGAGATCTGGTATCCTTATTATAAAATTGTTAAACAGCTCTTCTCAAAGCTCAGAAACAGGTGGTAGATCAAGGTCAGAAGTAAATCAGCCTGACACTCGGTTTTGTGAACCATCTGGTCCTCCAATTCATCCTTCAGGGTAAGTGTCTGTGTTGCTGTACTGATTTGAATTTTAATCAGTTCGACATATGTTTAGATGCTGCTTATGGATTGAATTGTGATTCTGTAGCACACAGGACCTCTCTCTATGCCTCCTGTGCGTTGCATATCCTGTAGGGAGGAGACACTATGAAAGCCTTATATTCAACAATACGCATGAATCAGAGTTTTCATTCTGCTTTCCTGCCAAGATTGTTTTTTGCTAAGATATATATTGTCTCTCACTCAATATGAAAGATGGGTTTGTTTTCTAGGATAAAAACATGTACTTGTTAAATTTTGGTAGCCCAAAAAAGGTACTGTCTGTGGCTAATGCAGCCATTGCCTTTTACAGACTGACTTTAAACTAATCGAGCCCACCTTGTAGAAAGAGATACTGAGCATGTTTGGTACAAAATGAAACCTTTTGGAACCATAATATGAATGGAATAGCTACTTAAATAGTCATATTCCAGTTCTTGGCATGTCCGTTTCATTTGTCCTTGTGATCTTTACATGGAATAATCATGAAATGACATCATAATTGTGACTAAGATTAGTTAATTGCCTGATCACTGGAATCAATATTCTCTTATAGCCAGTCCATCTTGCTCAGGTTAGAACGGTGACCACTATCTCTGATATAAACGCCTGGAATGAAATGTTCACTCCATGTCTGTTTTTCCCTACCAAGCTAAGAGTAAAGGCATGGGTAGTATAGAGGCAGTTGGTTTCAGGAATGGACGTGGAACAGAACCACAATTGCTATATTAAATGTTTACATTACTTCAGCTCTGATTTGAAAAGAGTTGAAAATAACTTGTGTATCATTATGTTATTCAAGGCTATTTAAGTCAATGCTCCTTTTATACATATATGCTTTGGAGCAGTTGATTGCCTGTGTGTCATTCTTTCTTACTCTCACTCTTTTCCTCTTCTTAATTTACATGGACATAATAATTATGTTCAACTCTCAGAATTTTAACAAGAACCCTTTGACAAGTGACTTGTAAATTTCCATTGATTATAAGTTTGCATTCTTGTTTTGTCATTTATTTTTCAGAGTTATATATCCTCCCATAAATCCCGGTGGTTTCGGTGATTTGTACCCTGGGCCTGGTGCTGGAGTTTATCCCATGAGGTATATCTCTGTTCTCTCCTTATATTATTTTCAGTCACTGTTCTGAGTTATATTGGTCGCTGTTCTGACAATTCCTTTCTCCACTGAAATTTCTCTACTGGTATATAGGGGCGAGCCTGGCACTGGTGGGGGTATGCTTGTAGGTACGTATGAGCCATGTTGTATCAATATAGTTGCAAGTAATTTGGTACTGATTGTTACTTAGATAATCATGATTATTGTTGTGTACAAATGCGGAACAGGGCCTAATGACCCTCGTTGGTTTGGAGGTGTTGGCGGAGAACCTGGTTTCCCTGGAGGACAACCGTAAGTCATGTTCTTTTCCCTTTTCCACTATTGCTCTCCTTCTTGCTTGAGGCATATTTTGTCGCTCATGCTTATGATTGCGTCTATCTAAACAGGGGTGTTCCTCCCGGTGCCCGATTTGATCCATATGGTCCTGCTGGCGTTCGTGGTTTTGAACCCTACAGGTTTACAAGGTATGGCAGAATGGATAAATTATAATTATTTGTTATATAACAGCAATGAAGTCATCTGTTGTTTAACTATAAAGGGCTCTTGATTGAGTACATTAATTTTTTTTCTTCTGTTTTATGGTGTTTCATTAACCTAGGATGTTAAAGGTGAAACAAGGGGTAGAGGAAAATTGAATTTGGAAAAAACAAACAAAAAAAACACAAAGAAAGAAAGAAAAGAAAAGGGTTGGTGAAAGAAGAGGAAATAGCTGGATCTTGAAAGTATTGATTTCAACCATTGATGTTCAAAGGCTATATTGTGTTTGGACTAAGTAGTACTTTTTGACAACTTGATATCACTTTCTTTTGGAAAGATCTAGATATGTATAGTTGAGTTGCTGTAGGAAGCTTGTACACGTGCTATCAAACAAGGAAAAGCATATACGAGTTTTGTTATTGCATTTAACGAGGTTAATAGGTTATAATGGTTAATATTATTGTTGGTCCAACTAGTTAGATCAAATTTTGGTTTTGACCCCTGTAGTTTCAAATTATTGGTTTTGATTCCTCTAATTTTTTAAGGATTTGGTTTGAGTTCAAATATATAGACCAAAACCAGGACTTGTTAAAAATATGGAGACTAATAGTTAAACTAGACGAAATGCTTATGAAATTATATGAACCAAAACTAACTTTTTGAAGAACCAAAACCAAAATTTCATTAAACTATAAGAACCAATTATGGTATTTACTGTATAATGCTGAATGCTCATAACTACTACACTCTTTCTTTTGTCCCCAATAATGCAGGAATCCTCGGAGGCCTGGGCGGGACACTCATCCAGACCTGCAACATTTTCGGAGTGATTCAGATTTCATTTAACGCTGTGTCGGACGTTAATATCTTCGCTATCAAAACACCTCTCTTCTCCCCTTCTTTTTTGATTACTTGTAATTAGCTAAGTGATTGGTATTGCCATAAGTTTGTGTTGTTTTAAGTTTTCACCATTTTCTGTAGTCATTTGCCAGCACTATGCCAAATTAGTTATAAATAAATATAACAGTTTTATGTATATATTCTGATCAATCATTGGTCTATACATGACATTTCATCCCTCTGGCTACCAGGAAAATATTCTAAAAGCCATCTTCAAAAGAAATTTTTTGATGGCGCTTGGTGGATCCTCTTCCATTTGTCTCTTCGGAATGTGAAAGCTAAACTTCGAAATTACTTGTTTTATGGGCGAACAACTTCAATATTATTCCAAAGACTATAAAGGGAGAATAATTTCCTCAAACATTTATGTTAAACTCGTCTGAAAATCAAATAATATTAATATCAATATTAAATGTGTAATCATCAATGAATGGTATACTTTTTTTAAAAGATTATATGATGATTGAAAAACGCATTGACAAGAACTTAGGGATCTTATACTTATATAGCGAAGCCCCACATAAATTACCAGGATGTAGCTCAGATGGTAGAGCGCTCGCTTAGCCCGTGAGAAGGACGCAGGATCAATACCTCGCATCTCCAAATTTTATTGTTCCTTGGGTTAAAGTATAAATTTATCAATGGAGTGATGAGCGTCTGGCACAAATGTCTTTTAGAAAGGGTAAAAATACCAATGAACAATTAAAAATGGTCATTCACCACAAAAACCGTTAATCGGTACTAACGACGTTAAATTATAGCTCATCGGTCAAAATTTCATTAGTAAATTTGCACTTTAACACTTATATGTGTTGTCATGGTTCGACTAAATTATTTTCTATAATAAAAGTTTTGAGGTATGATTCAATCATCTCGTGGGCGTGCCGGAGTGGTTATCGGGCATGACTAGAAATCATGTGGGCTCTGCCCGCGCAGGTTCGAATCCTGCCGCTCACGTTTCTCTGATTCATTTTTTTAATTCCCCACAGTATATGGCATTCAACTTTTCAACAAAAGTGATTTTTCCAAAATTATATTTGAATATTTTTTTGATCCTAGATATAAATAAAAAGAAGAAATATATGTAATACAGTGCACACAATAAGAAAATATTAGTTTAATATGACAATGATGGGGCCACTATCCCTACTAACTTCAACTCAATTATAAATACAAATAAAGAAAAAGGCTCCCAAAAGGGACAAAAGAAGGGAAAGTAGGACCCACCACTTCAGAGAGAGTCCTCACAGTAATGGAGACGTAAACAAGTGGTAAACGTGTTTGCTCATCATCCTCCCTCCTTCCTTCGCTCTCTCTTCCAGAAACCCTCTCTCCTTCATTATTTTACTATCCCTACCTTTTTTGGTTTTTTTCCTGCTCCTTCCCCCCCCCCGTTTTTTTTTTTTATAATAACCCAAAATTTAAATTGTCTACATTTTTTTTAAGATTTTAATGAGAATTGTCTAAATATTTAATATTTTTTTTTTATTTTTATCCCTAATTAATTATATGCGTTGTATTTAGTGATAGTTATATTTACCGTATTTCTCTTTCTTATTTATCCCTAATAAATAATAACATATTTTAAAAAAAACTTATTTCAAATATTTTAATTATTTTTAATTAATTTTAAAAATTTTATTAAACTGAATAATTCAGTCATCAAATTTTTCTAAAGCTCTTATAAATAGAAGGGAGCACTACAGGGTTTCTTCTAGATAAACCTGTCACTATTATTGTCCTCTCATTGGTTGGAACTACCAAAACCACAATCATTTATTGTTTGGGGACTTTCCGAGCAATTCCCTTCCCCTTTTTCCCCTAGACTCTAGTATAAGTCCACCCTCTCTTCTTCGTCTTAGACCCCTTTGAGGGTTTCTGAATAATCTGTGTACTTAACATGAGTATCATCAATAACAAGTGTCTTCCTCTTCTTCTTCCTCTTTTCCTTATCATCATGGCTTCTTCTATTTCTCAGAAACCCTCCTTTACAGAAGCAAGACCACTTTCCCTGCTCAAACCCCATGATCATCATCATCAAGGTAAACCTCTATTTTCTCTTTCTTTTTCTGTTTGCTTGTTTCTGGATATCAAGTTTACTTTGATATAAGCTTATTGTGTTCTTGGTTTGGGGTTCATTATTATTGTTATAGGAGGCTCCTCACAGAACTTGGCTTCGCTTGGAGTTGTGTGCAAGTGTTGTGATGGGATTGAAGGAGCCTGCACAAGCACATGGACAGATTCTTGCTCTAATTTACAGTGTTCTCCATGGAAATACCAGACTAGCTAGTTTAATTTATGATCTTCTGGTTTTTCACCGTCTTTTGTTTTGGAAGAATCAGGGATACTCTATATATATATATATATATATCTGAATACCCTCGTGTGTGTGTGTGTGTGTGTGTTTTCTGGGTAATTTTTGTGAATACTCGTCATCAGCAAGAAAATTTACAGTCCTCTTTTGAAAGGGGAAGGGAAGAAGAGTTTTCAGATCCTGTAGCTTTTAGAGCAAATGATTAATATGAATAATAATTCTATATACTGCTGCTCGGTTTTTTTTTTTTTTTTTTTTGCCAAATTATATACTGCTGCTCTTAAATCTTCCTTTCATTAGCTAAATTATTGCAAATTTAATCTCAGGAGTCGTCATTATTTTATATAAAAGGAATAAGAAGGGCAGTTTTACCCGAAATATTGAGTGTTAGTGAATGGAGTTATTGTATAGTTCATTGTTAGTGCGGTTTAGGATCTGATAAAATTTTATTATTTTCTTTCAATTTTAAATCGGTATTATTATTATTTAGCAATTTGAATAATAATAATAATAGTTATAACGAAAGAGACACGAAGCTGAGAACAACGGCAAAAATTGTAACAAATTTAATATTTAAAATCTAGAAACGCTATAAGAATAATCACTGTTTAGAGGACTGGCCGTATGTGACGGGTTACATATATGCGTAGGACGGTTGTTTTTAGATTTATCCGTTTTTTTGACCGTCAATCATTGTTAGATCGGAAATCAGATCGGTTTTTTCAAAAACCATTTGACCCAATAAAAATGTGAAAAAAAAAAAACTTTGCTACAAATTTTTTTTAAAAAAAAGTTTGATGCTGTAAGAAAATTTTTAAAATGACATAAATTTTAGACATGTTATTCTATTTTATTTATATTATATGTTACCAATTTTAATAATTTGATTTGTTACAAATTATTTTATAAAGATACTTTTAAAGAAAAAGGCAATGAGGTTCATCATCAAGCTAAGGATGAACTTGGAAGCACTAGGATTGGAGTTGAAGGTCTTGATTTTTGGTCGTTTTCTCAAAAAGATGATGATATTTACCACTCTGATCTTATTTATAAGTCCTTTTTTACTAAATCTTATGTAGCAAGGAGAGATAGTGAACTCAATGATTATAGGGTAAATTTACAACTATACTTTCATTTATGAATGAGTACTTTTCAACTCTTTTTTATTTATCTATCTTCAAATTATTTCTTCGATTGTACAATAAATAGGGGTAAAATTGTCATAATCTCATTTATTACATTGAAACTGGATTTATAAATAGGACCAAATTTTTTTATCAAAAAAGGCTTATAAATGATATCAGAGTGCTATGGTCCAAATGCCTTTCAAGAAACTCATGTTTGGATCAATAAAAAACAACCAATATTTGACAAGTCATGAAATCATTATTGTTAGTGTATTTTGTTAGGTTGATGATTGACTTAAGGGCTTGTTTGGTCTAAGGGGATGGGAGGGAAAGTAGGCGGAAGGAAAAAAATTTTTAGTTGAATTTAAAAAAATTAGAGAAGTGGGGTTAAAAATTTTTAATTAATTTTTCTTACTCTTTTATCTTATATATTCTCTTTATTAAAATTTTATTACCCCACTTCTTCAATCTTTTAAAATTTAACTCATAAAAAATTTCCCTCCCCTCCCCTCCCTTCCCCTTCAAATCTCTCACACCAAACAGACCCTTAATGTTTTTTCTTAAATGATATTTTGTGACTTTATTAACTTCCTATGAAATTATATTAAAGACTAATTGTAATATACATATATATATATATATATAATATTTTTAAATTTAATTATTACGTCACCAATCCGACCGAACGGCTCGATCGTTTCAACTGTTTGAATCATGATCAGTTAATCTTTCTGATTCGACGTCCAATCCGACTTTTAAAACATTATGAATAATAGTTATAACGAAAGTGACACTAAGCTGAAACAACGGCAAAAATTGTAACAAATTTAATATTTAAAATCTAGAAACGCTATAGGAATAATAGTTATAACGAAAGTGACACGAAGCTGAAACAACGGCAAAAATTGTAACAAATTTAATATTTAAAATCTGAAAACGCTATGATATCAGACATGATATCTATGGTAGGAAATAAAATAATCCATTATATGCAAGGGTCATGTTCTTTTTGTCTGGAGGGTCGGTTTTAATTTCTATATTTATATACAAAATTTTGACGCCTGATTAGCACAAAATTGCTACTCCATCCTATCTTAAATATAAAATAAAATTGATTTTTTAGAGATACTAAAAAATTAATTAAACTATCTTAAAATATTTATATTTATCATTTTTCTCTAAATTAGTTTATCTAACATATAAACTGATATATAATCTAAAGATACATAATATATAATATAATTAAATAATTTATTTAATTTATTTAATCTCTCTAAAAAAAATTCAACTCTATTTAATATTTAAAAATGGATGGAATACTATTTTTAACAACTCCCATAAAAGCTTCATATCTCAATAACAAGCATTTAATATAGAATCAACCTCCCAACAATTACTCAGTCGGATCAAAAAAATACACAATTTGCTCCTTCTTCCGTAGCAGAGCTACTAGTGCTATTGACTGGACTCCGAATCTGTAAACAACAGAACTTTTCCAGGGTCATTGCCTATACAGATTCTCTGGAGACCTATCATCTCATCATGCGACATGCTGGCCATACTCACCCGTTGAGATCAGAAATCGATGCGGTCAGGGATTTGCTATACTCTGATTGGGATATTGAGATTCGTTATGCTCCCAGAGATAACATTCATTGCGCCGACTTCCTGGCCAAGGACGCCCATCGATTACAGGACCATTTTGCTATTTTACACGCCCCACCCCCTCCATGTAGTATTTTTATGGCCCAGGATCTTAATCCGCTGGCCTGATTGCATCATCTGAACCTCTTTTGTAATCTCCAAGTTTTACTTGGCCGTCTTATTATATAAAAAAAAAATACACAATTTTCATCTGCAAGACTGAATTGTATCATTTAAACTCATGTCAAGGGAAATTAACCATTGTGTTGATTTCTTGGCTAGGTATGATTATCAATGAATGTTTAAATATGTGTTTAGATAACAGTAAAAAAACTTTTTTTTTTTGAGTCAAAACCATTGTTTGAAAAAAAAAATTACCCAAATACTTAAAAAAAAAAGGCAGAAGCATTTTTTTCTCCAAAATCATGGTTTGGATTAAGTTACCCAAACACTGTCAAATTATACAAAACCATGGTTTTAACTGAAAATCATGGTTTGAGGGATTCAAAATCATAGTTTTCCCAGAAGCTATTTTTTTTCACCCTTTTCAGAAGCTATTCTTTGAAATCACTTTTTTCACCTTTTCTTCATAAACTACTCTCTAAAAACTAATCCAAACACACCTTAAGTTTTCATCATATAGATATTCTTCAAGGGATATATAAAGCCACTATTTTTATAAATTTAGACCTAGGCTACAATTAGCTAAGTTAGTCTTGATGCATTTTATGTAACCTTTTATTTTTTTTAAAAAAAAAATAATCCTATGGTCCTTAATATAAGACATATTTACTTAATTTGATTAGATTAATTATGTTAGTTAAGTTAGTTAATATGACATGTATTTTCTTGAACACCTTAGTCATCTCCCTTAATTCCCTCTTTACCTCTCCTCTTTGATTATGGTTGAAGGAATATCAATAGGGATAAATTAAGAAAAGATTAACAAATATGAAAATTATGTTTTATATTTAAGATCAATACAACTTTATAAATATGTCTTATATTAAAGATTAAAGAAGCATACCATGTTGGGTGTGTATCTGGCTCACCTTCCATTGAGTTAACTTGGAAGGCCTTTGTTGAGCCCATTCGCTGAAAAGGTAAGGCCTAGGCCCAAGACTTGATGATAAACTATTTGGAATTATTCGACATGCAAATTAGATTACATACCATATTGTTGAAGTATTAGGATCAGACTTGATTAGAGCTGGAATCAGGGCGATCCGGTTTTTGACGGGTCAGGGCCTAATAGGGCCAGCCTTAAAGGGTTTGGGGTCAGGAAAATTACATTTTTTCAAAGCCCGGCCCGAGAGCATCATGGTCAGGGCCGGCCCGTAGGGCCAGGAAGTCTTTTTCACAATATTTAACTATTTTTCCTACGTATTTTCCCCAGAGAGATATAATTATTAATAAATAACAACGATTAAAGTTCTAATTTAATACATAAATATTGTCAACATTAAGGTTTAAATAACATGTCGCTTGCAACAAACAAACACAGTTACCAATGTATAATCAAAGGTAAAATCATGTCCATAAATAACTCACACAAAGATCAAAGTATAAGAAGGCAAGAAGCTCAATACTCTAAGCTCTAAACAATATGAGTATGACGACTATCATTTTCACCTTCTTCGCCACTATCATCAATTTCAAGGACATTTAATTGTGTTTCACTTTGAGCAGTAGGTTCAAGTAGTCAAATAATCAAAACCTCCATAAAAAATCATACTCTATCAGGCATAATAGTATATAATATGATTTTATTCTAAATAGGCAGAACAACATACTCAAAAATCATACTCAAAAATCACAATATGATTCTATTAGACAAAACAATATACTCAAAAATCATATTCTATATAATATGAGGATAGAGTGACATATAGATTCAATAAGACAATTCAAAAATGTAACATAGTTTATGTCCAAGCAGAAAAAATAAAAAATAAACGAGCTTAAAGGATCGGCCATTTTAAGCCCGAGGCCCTACAGGGCTGGCCCTTTTAGGCCCGACTTAATTTTGATGCTACAATTTACAAGTCCGGCCCTTGAAGAGCCAGGGCCTAAAAGAGCCGGGCCGACGGGCTCGGCCCGTTTTCCCGGCCCTAGACTTGATAGTTAAGCACCCCTAATTTATATAATCAATGAAAAATATTATAAAAATATTAAAATTAGGATGAGACTTGATAGTTAAGCATCCCTAATTTTTTTTATTTTTTTGGAACTATTAGTTTTTTTTTATAAGGGGAGCTATTTGTTTTTTATTCACTATATAATTCGTATTTTCATAAAGGTTTAACTCATTTATTTAAAGACAGGTAAAAAAACTCATTTGTTTAAAGGAGTATAACGCAGAAGCATTTGGATGGGGGAAAATATTAAAAAGTCATAAATAATTTTGTTTAGTGACAGATGGATAAATGTTTTTAAGAAAACAATAAATGGATAAAAATGCCATTATACAATTGGTAACACAATTCAATTATAAATTGTGGAAACTTAGTTGAAAGAATTCGAATATCATTAAACTTTTTTTTTTTTTTTGCCTAAAGAATATCATTAAACTAACTCCTACAGTGTTTTAAATTACTACTTCCGATCCTAAATATAGGATAAAATTTGTATTGTAAATTGCACTACAAACTTTGTCCTATATTTAGGACCGGAAGGAGTACTATATTGTATATCTTCGATGATTTTCAACAAAATTTCCATAATTAAGTGATTAACAATTGTAATTTCTCCTTTTTTTAGTTTTGCTTTTAGAATTGATAAATTTTCCACAATTTACAAACTTATGAATAGAATTAATATTTTAATATTCATAATTGAGTTTTTGATCAAGATTTATCGCCAATTAAGCTTTAGAACATACAGAACTTTCGCAATTTATACAAAGCTTTATACTAAATTTCAGATATTTACAGATATTTTTATTTAGGGTTAATATAACTTTTGGTCTCTGAAGTTTGATTCAATTTTGGTTTTAGTCCCTCAAGTTTGAAATCGGTGGTTTTGGTCCCTGAAGTTTCACCCAATTTTGGTTTTAGTTCCTCAAGTTTGAAATCGGTGGTTTTGGTCCTTAAAGTTTCACCCAATTTTAGTTTTGGTCCCTCAAGTTTGAAAAATGACTTGGTTTTTTCCGGGTCGGGTCGGGTTTCAAAAATGGATCACCAAGTCCTTTTCAAACTTGAAGGACTAAAACCAAAATAGGGTGAAATTTCAGGGACCAAAAATACCAATTTCAAACTTGAGGGACTAAAACCAAAATTGGGTGAAACTTCAGGGACCTAAACCACCAATTTCAAACTTGAGAGACTAAAACCAAAATTGGATCAAACTTCAGGAACCAAAAGTTATATTAACCCTTTTATTTATCCATTTGTTTTTTTAACCTTGATCCTTCTATTTTACTTCTACAAATTTAAACTTTTTTATCTATTAATTTGTTAAGTTTTTTTTCCGAATTAAGTTGTGGATGACGTTGGTCTTCTTAATTAATTGAGTCAAATGTACTTGTCCGGTTAGGGGTACCCTCGCGGATCACGTGACTTTTTAAGGTGAAGAGTCAATTTGACTCCAAAATGCTTTCCGACCATGTTGAAACCTGTAACATTATGTTTACTTGGGATCGTATAATTTTAGTTTATAAATATTTTTTATTCGTAATTTATAATATATAAAATAAGTATATAAAATAATTTTTATCTCGATTTACGTAAAAAATATTTATAAATGCTTGCATTGACTCTTAAATATTACTACTTTTGTAGTTTAGAAGTCATTAATTGTCAGGTCTTTATCTTAATTTCATCTTTATCAGAGTATTTACGGAAAACGATATGCGGTTCGGTGGGCAACACAAGAATAGCATAAAAATAGTAATAATATGAGCATAATTACAGAAATTCTTTATAGAGGTTCGCACATAATATTTATAAACCTTGTAGCCGCACAGAGCTCTAGGGTATTTAAACTCATCCCAGTGAAATGGAGATATCTTCTCGTCTCCGTTCCACCACTACAATCCCCTCGTACGGTTCTCTTCTTTATTCTCAGCATATCTTTCATCTCCTCCTGTTTAAATTGTTAGTATGGAAGGATGAGATTCGAGAAAATTTCAATAGGAAACATATATCATAATACATACATGATAGATGCTATGTGTATGACATGTTAGTTTTAACTAGAAGTATGTCCCATAATGACAATTCTGTATGCTCAATGTTTCATGCAACAAAACTATAGCCATAGCAAAAATAGAAACAGAGCTTCATTTATTCAAATATGCTCTACACAATCAAGTAAAGCAATCACATACATCACTACACAAGTAGAGATATCAAATACATGTAAATAAGGTAAGTCTCTTGCCTTAATTCTTTTCCGCCTCAAAACGTGTGGCTCGTAAAGCTTGCCAACAACTGAGCTCTCAACTTGGTCCTACAATTCCAAATGTACAATTTAGACACTTTCATAGTGTTTTTTGGGGTTATATAAGTCTATATTAAAAAATTACTAAAATGCCCCCGGGACTTGACCCGGCCCCGACGTACCCGATCTGACCGTACTTTTACCAAATTCTATCATGGGCTATCCTGACATATTTTCGCCTAAGGAATCCATTTCTAGATTCAGAATTACCAAATTCATTGTCAAATTACAAAAATATCCTTGATAGCCCCGCTTTAAGGGTTTCAGAGGCATTTTTGTAATTATATTTTGTTGGGCTTTTCTGAAAAAGTGTCTAACTGTAAACTCATCTAATTTTCCCTCCTAAACATAATGGAATTATCAGAACATCAAAAATCCAACCCTAACCCCTCCAAACAGCATTGGCTGAAATTCTCAATTCTTCAAAAAAAATTGGGGTTTTCCAATTCTTACTCCTCAAAATTACTCCTTTATACGCCTAACTACTTTATTAACTGTTTAATTACGTTATAACTACCATTTAGGCTCAATTTTGGCATCATAACTCCTAGAACACAATATTTCCAAATCTTTCATACAAAGCAAATCTAACAAAATTTTACCAATTAAACTACTCACAACAGTCAGAACAAGCAATATTTGAAGTTTAGGAAGTTACATGTTCTTCCTTCTGGCTTTTCCTTCCTATGACCAAAACCCTAACCCCTCAACAATGAAATTTAACTTCTCAAATACCTTGATGAAGCATAAGAGTAGCTTAGAGGAAAAATTATATGAGTTAGGAGCTAATTCACCGAATAAATCAAACTTACCTGATGAAATTTCTCCTCCTCCTCTCTAGAATTTCACACAACCCTCTCTACCTCTCTTGGCGCACAAAATCGACCGGAAATGATGGAAGAAGATGAAGATGTGTTTTATTATATGTTTATGTCATCTTACTTTAGGCTTATGTCATTTTTAGCTAATTTCCAAAAATACCAAAATGTTAATATTTATGTACATAAACTTTGTGTGTGTGTGTAATGTTGTCACAAGCTCATTAGCAAGTAAATCATATTTCCCTTCCTCAATCCATAAAAAAATGACGTTCTAAGGTGTTTTCAAACAGCCCAAACAACTTTTCCATTCATCTCATAATTTTAAAAATTGTCATCACATTTATATTCCATTTTTGGTTTATTCGGCAGATTTTCTGTCCAATCTTTGAAAAATCATAAATAATTTTGTAGAAATCTAATCAAGTGATTCCAAAGCCTATAAAACCCTTATTGAGTTTAGTTTCAAGGAAAAATATAAAATTTTGCTAGCTAGAATCACAAAATTCCCATATTTTCAATCTTTGCTTGTTGTTCTAGAAAATGATCAATTTCGCTAGGCAAATTTCAAATATTCATAACATTTTGTATATAGCTCTAATTGAGTCATATGACCTATCAAATTAAATCTTAGAATGTCTACTTTCACCCCGTAAAATTTCATAATTTTTTCTCATCATTGGTAATACAAAATCACTTGACAAGCTTACTGCCTCATAGGTGATTTCACTGAAAACATAATTATATTATCCAAAATTCACCATTTTATTTCATTGACTGTTTCCAATAATTACAATATATTTGGTGAATAAAATTTGGGGTGTTACACTAATGATCTTATATTAGCGGGCTTTTCAAAAGAATGAGAAGTTAATTAATGGTCGGTCCGATATTAATTATACAAACTATCAAGTTATAAAGTTTTTTTCTGGGAGAATTCCAGAAAAATATAATTAAAAATGGGAAAAGATAAATTGATGCTGTGAATTTATCAAATCACATGTCAGAATTGAAGTAAGAATCTGGGATTTTCAATACTAACCAAATTGCCCTGAGTTAAGTTGTGAAACATGAAAATGAAATCGTTAATATAAAATCCGATATTGTTAATATAGAGAAAGATATTGTTATTGATCCATGAAATGAAACTTGTGTCCTCAAAATTATCCAGGGTTCTTGGGATATGAAGTTGTAAAATATGAAAGTAAATTTGTTAATGTAAAATATCATATTATTGATATAGATACAAATATTGTTATTGACCCTTGAAACTTGTGCCCTCAAAATTATCTCTCGTTTTTTGGATATGAAGTTGTGAAACATAAAAGTAAAGCCGTTAATATAAAATATGATGTTGTTAATATAGATATAGATACTGTTATTGATCCCCAAAACTTGTCTTTTTTTTCCAAAATCACCCCTTGGTTTTGAGATATGAAGTTATCAAACATGAAAGTAAAGTTGTTAATGTAAAATATGATATTTTTAATATGATACAAATGTTGTTATTAACCTCTGAAACTTGTGCCTTCAAGTCAAGGCATTTTGGTTATTTAGTCAGAATTGGAAATTTCATATTCCTATTTCAATTTTGACTTGATATTTAATAAATTCACAGTGCCAATTTATTTTTCTCATTTTTAATTTTGACTCCAAAATGCTTTCCCACCTTGTTGAAACCTGTGACATTGCCTTTTGAATTTAGAAGTCACTAATGATCTTATATTAGCGTGCTTTACAAAACAATGAGACGTTAATTAATGGTCGGTTCGACATTAATTATACGAATTGTCATGTTATAAAGTTTTTTTCTTATTTGATAATATAATACCTCAAATTTTATATTTATCGAATACATTGTAATTATTCAAAAAATTCAATAAAATAGTAAATATTTATGAGAAAATTAGCAAATTAATTCAAGAAAAGAATTATATTTCAATAGTAATAGCAAAGTCATAATTTTGCCAATTTAGCCCAAGATTAATTATGTTCCAATTAATTGGAGTTAATTTCAATTAATCAAGGAAAATGTATAATTGCAATATTCTTGGAGGAATAAATTAAGAATTATGAAATTAGAAGAACTTGGGCATAATTTAATTAAGGGAATTATGGAAAATGTTGAAACAAATTCTATTTCCCTTTTTCCTTGATATTTTCACCTAGCTTAAGGAAATTGGAGGGGAAAATAGTTATTTAGATCATGTTATGCCAAGTGTCATTATCATTTAAAAAGGAGATTAATTTATAATTAATTTTCAAGAGCACATGTCTAATTGCTACATGAACATAGTCATGATGATAATGGTACACTACATGTATGTAAGGTTGAGTGTACACTACATGAAGGCATAGTTGAATGCATAATGGGAATAAGATGGAGTAAACTCAATTTACTAATTGAGTGCCTAGTTGAGTGTAAGGTTGGTTTAGTTGGAAGAAGCAATTGGTTTAGTTGAAGCAAGAGGGGGGACGGTTTTGAGAGGCCAACCAAAGGGAGGAAAATTGGTTCAAATCTAATGGGAAGCTAAATGGAGGCATTATGACATAAACATGAAGGAAGGGAGGATTGTGACAAATGTCACAATAAGATTGCATCTTGAAAATCAAGGGCTAAGAGGAGAGAAGAGGCATTTTAATTAAAACACATTTCCCTTCTCTTCCCATGCTTAACAGTGTCTCGTAATGCGTGTCATTCCAGCTTTCAAATTGGTCCTAAAATATTAAATGTATTAGAAATATGTCATAACCTATCCAAGTATCATTTTAGACTCTTCCATAGTATTTCTTGTGGTTATATTAGTCTATAGTAAAAATTTACCAAAATGCCCCCGAGACCCCGGCCCGATGGCATGTTTTCCCAAAATTTTGACTAAGACTATTCTGACATATTTTCGCCCAAAGAATCTACTTACATGATCGAAATTACCAAATTCAATGTCAAATTATGAAAATACCCTTGACAGCCCCTATTTAGGGATTTCAGTTGCGTTTTCGTAATTATGCTATTTCGGCCTCTACCGAAAAAGTGTCCAACTGTAACCCCATCTATTTTTTTCCATTGAGTCCAATCGAACCATTTATTTCATGAAAATCCAACTCCTAGTACCAGTTCTGGTGCTGGCCAAAAATATGAAGAAAAATAGAAAAAAATGGAGCTTTGTGTTTTATCTTCCAAAACTTGTACTTTTTCACTTCTAATCCTTGGTTAACTTATTTAAACACTTTATAATCATGATTTAAAGGATTTTGGGCAACATAACCTCTTAGGGTTATAGCTTTTCTAATTTTACAACTCATCCCAAAAATCACAAAACCAAATTACAATCACCAACAACAACTTCAATACACTAAGAAGTTGAGGTTTTGGAGATTATCTCTTGATCCTTGGTGCCTCTCTCTCTAGAATGCCCTCTCTCTCTCTCCCCCCAACCTTAAAAAATAGCTTGCTAAATCATGATTTTCATGAAGAACAAAAGATTAAAGATTAGGGGATGAACTACATAATATAGGAAGCTTATTCACTTGAAAACAAGCTCTTACCTTAGCTCTTACTTCCTCTTGCTCTCTAAATCACCAAGAACTCACACACACACACACACACACACACACACACACTCTCTCTCTCTCTCTCTCTCTCTCTCTCTCTCTCTCTCTCTCTCTCTTCCTTGCTTTGTGTGTGAAGTGTATGAAGGGAAGGGAAAAGAACATGTTTTATTAATTTCCTCATCTTTCCTCCTAGCCATTGAAATAATCAAGGGTCAAGATTATACCACCTTGCATGCACAACATTCCTCCTCCCATACCTCCCATCATACCCTCTTCTTTATGTCATACCTTCTCATTATGACCACACACACACACACACACACACTCTCTCTCTCTCTCTCTCTCTCTTCCTTGCTTTGTGTGTGAAGTGTATGAAGGGAAGGAAAAAGAACATGTTTTATTAATTTCCTCATCTTTCCTCCTAGCCATTGAAATAATCAAAGGTCAAGATTATACCACCTTGCATGCATACCATTCCTCCTCCCATACCTCCCATCATACCCTCTTCTTTATGTCATACCTTCTCATTATGACCACCATGCATATGTCTTCACTTAGAGTGCACTCCACCTTTGTCATTATTGAGAGATTCATGTATTAAACATTTTTTTTTCTTTTTCTTTCATGCATGGACGAAAATAATGAGAGGGAGGGAAGAGAAAAATTGTTTTGCTCAATTCCACAATTGACATAATTGATTTTATGTCTAATCCCACTTAATTTCCCAATTCTTTGTTTATTCCACCAAGAATAATCCCATTATGCATTTTCTTTTATTTTCCTTGATGAATTAAAATTAACTCCAATTAACTAGAAAATAATTAATCTTGGGCTAAATTGGCAAAATTATGATTTTGCTATCCCCTTTGTAATTTAATTCAATTTTTGAATTAATTTTCCCATTTCCTTATGAATATGAATATTTCAAAATTCACAAGATCCAAATTCATGAATATTCACCATTTTATTGAATTATTCAAATAATTACAATATATTTTTTGTGAATAAAATTTGGGGTGTTACATCATAAATCGTAATTTAAATCGTAATTTGCAACATTAAGATCTAAATAATTTGTAATAATAAAGTGAGAAGATAACCTGTGTAATTTTTATTATTTGAACAGCTATTTTTGCGATGCTAAGTGTTCATGGCAATAATGCTAAGAGTGTTCATGGCAATAATGCTAAGATTCCACCAAAAGGTCATCATTTGTTTGAAGACTTCACACTAATAATGTTAAAAGACTCCATTATGTAGGGCTAATATGAATCCACTTTAATTTCACTTTCTTTTCTTTTGGTTAGTGACAATATCACGTGAGAAAGACCAACTTCTCTTGATAGATACCAAACCCTGTCTCTACTCTTTTGTCCCATCATTCCATCTTATTTAGCCTTTTGCTCTTCATACAACATATTCAAGTTCTTTATAGCTATCATGAAATTTTGATTTGTTGTAATGATTGAATATCACCAGATTCCTCCGTACGCATTCCTTTTTTTCCCCAAAAAAAAGGTTTAAATATATGAAGTTTAAGGTTGGTCATGATAAGAAACGTGAATATGCATTATGCAACATATTGCTACACCGTATGTATAATTCTTTTTCATATCCTAAATATAAGATTCAATTGATTTTTTTTGGAGAGATTAAGGAAGTTAAATAAGTTACTTAATGATATCATATACAACATGACATCATTAAGTAATCAACATAGAACTGATCTGGTAGTGTAAAGTACTGCTAGATCTCTCTTGGTTTCGAACTCAAGTCCCAAAGGAGACACATGTGTTGAAAGACGCAGTTATGAACCCCTAACTAAATATTGGATAATAATATCAAAAAATCATATATTGTATATGATTAGATTATATATCAATTTATAAGTCAAATAAATTAATTTGGATAAAATGAAATAAAAATATAAATACTTTAAAATAATTTAACTAACTACTTAATCATTAAAAAAAAAAGTCAACTTAATCTTATATTTAAAAAAAAAGGTGGTAATATTTCTGTAGTCAGTAGTCAAATAGTAACTCGAGAGGAAAAGTTAATTCATGCAGCTTTCTGGAACCCCTTAAACACTGATCAAGATTTCATCATTGCAATATTATACTCATTAATTTCTTAACGCTTGTTTGGCAAACTGACTTACCAGCCATTAAAAAGAGACTTTGGCTCAACATTGATGTTTGGAATGTCTTCTAGGAAAATTAACTTTTGGGTTTAAAGCCAAATTGAAACTAAAACGATTTTCTTTTGCCTTTGAGCCTTAAAATTTAACTTTATTCTAAAATTGATTTTTCAATATATAATCTAAATAAATTTATATCAAATTGATTTTTTATAAGAGTCTATCCAAATATAAATAATACTTCTCTGGTTCTTAATATAAGATATATTTAGAGAATTGATCTTGATTCTAAATATAAGATAGCTTTTATATATAATTGACAATATTTTTCTAATTTACCCCTATTGATGCTCTCTCAACAATAATCAAGGAAGAGAGGGAATGATGGAATGAAGGAAGATGATTAGAATGTTTTAGAAAATACATGTTATATTAACCAACTTAACTAACTTCCTTAATATAATCAAATTAGGTAAATATATCTTATATTAAATATCGGATGAAATATTACACTAAATAGCTTTTACCCAATTTTAGTTTGCAAAAGTAAGTAAATATAATAAAAGCCATTTTTATCAATGCCAATTCAAACAGGTGATTAATCTTCTTACCAGAAAACGACATACTTATCTCCTGTAAATTACCTAGAGCTTAAAATGCGCGCAATTTCACACACACACGGGCGAGCTTACATGATTTCTATTTTTTTTTCCGAAATAGTTTTATTTAAAAACAAGTTTTGAAAATAAAAAAACTAAAAAAAAATATTTAGATAGTTATTTGAAAAATCTGTTTTTGAATGACGTAGTGGTAGTTGTCACCAACATTGATATGTCAGTGGTGGGGACTAGTGTTATGATATTGTTAGTGGGCAGGCAGCGGCTTAAAAAAAAGAAAATAATTAAAAATTATTTTTATATTTTAGAAACTGTTGTAAAATATGAGTGTTTGAGTGGGTGTGTTAAAGAAGTTAGTCCCACATTACTTGAAAGTAAAAGGTCACAAGCCTTTATATATTACTATACTAACTTAGGCTTGTAAAGAGACCTAGAGGAGTGGTGGGCTCCTGCGCACAACAACGGGCCACCGAAAAGCAAACGTAGTTGAAATCCAATGATTTCCCCCCTGCGCATGAATAAATACGTGGTACTGGTACTTTTTGTAAAATATTTTTGCTCACCGGAAATATTATTTTTTAGATAATAAAAATAATATTTATTTTGGCTTGTCGAAAAGTTGCTATATTTTGGGGTTTAAAATTCGTGACCCTCAGTGACTGGAAATTGCTGACAGTCCGACGCTTTATCAAGAGACCTTTCCGTTGGTAACTCACGGGCTTGTCTGTTTGGTGGTGGCTATCCGGTCTCAACGGACGTATTGTCCGGGTTCCTTCGTAACCTATGGCTCTTCATGAAAACGCCTATAAAAGAGACACAGGCGGGGTGCTCAGAATATCACATTCCCATCTCCTCTCCTATGTTCAATATTTTCTCACTGTCATTGTCATTACCTTTTGCCAGTTCTATTGCCTTGATTGTAACAAGAAGGGTCTGTTTAATCCTGGGGAGTACCGCTTCCTCTTTGCCGGTGATTGCGGAATAACTTTATAGGATAGTGTCTCCGGATACGACTCAGATCGTCTGTTTCAGGTTGCTCGTAATTTCTGCTGTTCGTCTATTTCTGTTCATGATCGTCTACAGAAACAACTTATTGAATGCAGTTTTTTAAATAAGTTTTATTTTATTTTATTTTTTGTTTTTTAAAAAAAATGACAAAAACAAACAGCCCCGTAATTCTTTCTGTTTTTGTGGGTTGGATCCTTTATTGTGTGGATGTAAATGATTCAGGGACTCAATCATCATTTCAAGAACATGGTTTCGTGCCTAATTTTGAGCACGCAACATGTACTTTGGCTCTTGGATGTCTGAGTTTGAGTTTCGACAAAATGCGTAGGAGGATCCCAAGTTTATGATTCCATATTCCTGAGTGTTCGATTCATACATTTCTTTTTGAACTACATATCCTAAATTTATTACTTACACCAACCAAACATGGGTAGGGTGGGGCAGGGTGAGACCCTTATCCAATGCCAAGTCCAAAGGATGAACGGACTGCATTTTGTAACCCGATGTCCTGCCCTGCCCAATAAAAGTTCTAACCATTTTGTGTTAGGTAAGGGTGGGCTCTACTGCCCAAGTGATGACGTCTTGCCCTGTCCACATGTGAAAAAAAATAATTCCATGTAAATTTCTTAAATATTCCTGTAATTACCAATACTATATGTCTTAAATTCACCCGAAATAATATAAATTTCAAGTATATTTGATAATTCCACATCTTTGGATATTTCAAAATAAGTCTACAACTTAAATCTTGAAATTTAAAAACTACCATATGTCTTAACAAATATTCATACTTCGAGAATTAAACAACATCCATAATCCATTATAAATAAGGAAACAAAACCATTATAATTAAAGCCGTGAAGTCCAAGTAGTTTGCATCAATTCAATGTTCCAAAAGTTGAGACAAGAGATAAGAGAGACGCTAAGCTGAGAAGTGAGAAAACTTGAAGGGTTAATACGTATTACTTAATAGTGTTTAGTGGCTAGGTCAAAAAAGAGAGGACCAGAAGAGCATTAGATAATATATTTTTTAAATAAGAAAAAATATATGGAATAATGTTTATTTGACATGAAATTATATATTTTAAATAAATAAAAATAAATTTTCGGGTAGAACAAAATGGGCAGGGCAGTACTCCTACTCGGTTATTAGTCCATCCAAAACTGCCTAAAATATTTTTGAGCTGGGCTGGGCAATTTTTTTTAGGCTCGGGTGAGCACACTGAACAACTAGGCACCACACTCACACCTACCAAGCACGCCAAAAGTTACATAAACAAAATGTCAAACTTGTTTCAATGCCCATGTGAATTAAATGACAAGAAAAGAAGATTCCATTCCCCCACCATACAACTCCAATTCCAATTGCTTCTTTGCCCAACAGGTATTACAATATTTGCCAATTATAGTACTAGTATATACCTTTCTATGAATAATATATACATTTATCTTGTTTGATTATAAGCAGAAGGATTCTCTCATTTGAGACAATCTTTTTTAAGACACCATTGACATTAAATGTGATCAGCATCTCTTAGTGAGAATTCCAACCTCAATTTCTTATATTATGAGGGGCTAACAACTTTCCATTAGACACAACATTTATTGGTATGCATTATTTATCTTATTGTTAGTTCTTAATAAATTTTTAATGCACATGTTATAACTTAATTCAAAAGTTTATAATAATCACTCCTCTGGTTCTAAATGTGGGAAATTGTTTGGAGTAGATTTTGATCCCAAATGTAAGGTTTTTTTTTTTTTTTTTTTTACATTTTTTCTCTTATATTCATTATTTGTCTTTAAATTAATTTGTATAACTTATAAACTGATGTATAATATAATGTTAAACAAAATATTCTTTTTGATAAAATGGAATACAAAAAAATATTTTAGAGAGATCATCTTACATATATTACAATTAAATAATTTATTTAACATCCTTGATCTCTCTAAATTAGATAAATAGGTCTCACATTAAGGATAAGAGAAGTATAAGTTTAAGTATTTTAGTTTTGTCTAGCCACAAAAAAAAGTATCCTAATTTTGTCCTAATAAGTAATTTGTCGTATTATTTATTTAAGAGTTATTATAAATAATATATACATCTTGTTACAGACTTTATAATATATATCTATATATATTAGTTTTAAAAAAACTTTTACTTTATTTCTTAAAAATTTTTAAATGGAGATCCATAATTTCACCTTACATTTTAGCTTTCAATTTATTCATTCAAGTTGCACATCCACTCAAAAAAAAAAAAAAAAAACTCCTAACACCATTAAATGAAAGTTACTTCGAGAAAATTTTTCGTAGTGAGAGTTCCACAATCAACTAATATAATTTACTCATTTGAAACAACGATTAGAATACTTAAAAGTAACTTTTTAATCGTGATTTATGGTATACAAGGTAAGTATCTGAGAGGAGTTTTATCCTGACTTATGTGAAAAACAAATTTTTAATCGTGATTTATGATATACGAAGTAAATATGTGAGAGAAGTTTTATCTCAATTTACATAAAAAACAGCTTATAAATAATATCAATGTCAAAACTCAAAACAATCATGCCCATTATAACATGAGGCAAAAATTTAATTAGGAATTTGACAGATGAAAATGAATTTTTTGTTGTGAAATTATTGATTTACATTTGATTGAAACGCTTATTTGAGGTGACAAGATTGATGGGCGGACTTTTGAGGGATTGAGGCGAACGATTAAAAAGCGGCGACACTTTTTTGTGGATGGAAGTTGGAAACCAAATACACGCGGCGACCCTCACATGCAAGTGGATGATCGGAGTATGTGGACTTCCCTTTGAATCATTTATTTTTTCAAATTTAATTTAAAAAAGAAAAAATTCCAAAAAAATATCTTGACGGTGAAATTCAGAAATCCCATATTAGTGTTGTGTCAGTATGGAGGAAGAATATGAGGTTATGAAATCTTGGCGAAAAGATGAATGTACATTTCAGGTGTCCCTCTCTCTCAGCTCGGAATAAAAAATATTTTAATTTTTATTACAAAGGATTTATTGAAAATATTATTATCTTGCATTAAACATTTTGCATAATAAAAAAATATTAAAGTACAAAATTTTAAATAATATGAATTAGAAGATAATTTAAATAACTATTATCAAACCAAACAACTTAAATTATCCAGATAATTAGAGACTGTTTTTCATAAATTAATGAATGATATATAAAAAAAATAAGTCCAATACATCATGACATAAATTGTATAATGAATACAAATTGGAAATTAAAATTTTTCCATAAATTTCTATTTGGAGAATTAACTGCAAAATGCCACATGATATGTTTTTATATATAGAAAGTAATCGTATTTTTAAGAATTTTACACATAGAAAATAGGGAAAATTGTGAAAAAATTCTTCACTGGTAACTTATTTGTTATATGGGATCTTCACGTGTAGATTATCTTTTCTGTGTGCAACATTCTTTCCTATATGTGTGCAAAATTCTTTCTTACGTGTACAAAAATCTTTCCTGCGTGTACAGAAATCTTCCCTCCATGTCCAGATATCTTCTCATGTTCCATTTGACAAATAAGTTTTTAATAAAGTCTTTTTTAAAAATTTTCCCTAAAAAATATTGGTACTCGAATTCAAGTAACATTAGGCAAATAATTCTCTAAACAAGTAAATGTTTATAGACAATATTTCCATATATATTTTCTATATATCAACTTAAGTTGGTAGAAGTGACAGAGGCTTTTATTTTTTAAGCAAATGAGTAGGAACATGATTCTCAACTTGTGAAACAAATTTAGATAGGTTTTGTCCTCCCTTCATACTTTGAGAAAGATTAATTTTTTTTGGAGCAAATTTTAGTGTCTTGATAATATGTGTGTGTATTGACCCCAAAAAAAAAATGTGTGTGTGTGTGTTGTCATATTGATTGAGAAGTGAAATGATCCAACATCTCAACCAACCACTCTATAACATGGTCAAAAAAATACCAACCACTATATATATATATATATTCACTCTACCCCAATCTAATTATCCACTTGCCTACCATTGTCATGTATATGTCGTTTACTTATTGTACTTATCTTAATTATGATGTGTCTGCCACGCCGTTTTTCTGATTATCTGAATTACACCACCAGCTTATCCTAATCACCACAATCAATCTATTTTGTTTAATAATGTTTAATTAACCTCATCCCTTCTCGTGTAATCCCATGATATGATTCTACCCTCTTTATCATCTTATCCACAAGTCATATATTACCACTCATTGTTTGACATATGTTACTTATTTTCCTCTCATCAGTGGAAATCAGATAATTTCATCGGTTGATATGATATTATTTGACCCTATCCCTTAATCATTGACATTTGAGACCAATGTGCTGATCTTGATCATCCCACTTGTATTTCAAATTTAAGAATCTCTTCACTTTGTTCTAGAATAATTACATTCATTCATATTACCTATATTTTTTTAATTTTAATTTTCGAAACAAAAAAATGTTTTTAATATTTATCAATCAATATGTCGTTTTTTTAAAAACAAAGATAATATGAATTTATATATTTATTTTCATCAAATTCTTTGATTGTAGAATAACAAAGATAATGGACATAACAAATAAAATAAATTCATGGAATATTAATTTTTTATTTTAAATCTGTGTGCTAAACTCTTGAAAGAAAATGAATGAAGTACACTTTTAATGTCATGTACTGAATAAATAACAAATTAGAAGTTTTTAAAATTTTAGGTATCTTTGAAGCATTCTTTTAGGTACAATATTTTTTTTGGCTGGGAAGCTACAATTTTTTTAAAAAAAATTTATACCTTCATAAGCTTAAACGTTCAAACTAGTAAAATGTGTGAAAAATATCCAAGGAATCAGGAGGAGCACAATATTTGGAGAGTGATTGGTAAAAAAAAAAAAAGAAATTAAGAACAACTAAATCAATAATAACTTATAAAAATATAATTAGTTTTTTATATGAGCCCCTTTGAATTTTGACATTCATTCATGAAAACGAGGGGTAAAAAATGGGACATACAAAAGATGATAGATAAATGTACCATATGTGCGGGGTCAAGGGTGTACCATGTTGGGTGAGCGTGAGTCCAAATGAACACATAACAAAGTTAAATTTTAATTATGATAGCAATGGAGATTAAATATTTTTAAATTTTGGAGGAAAGGTTGAAAATGTATTACACACATTTAAAAAATATTAAGAAAAAAATAAAACTTTTGAGGATTCATGATCCTATATGAACCGCACTCCCTCTACCATCTACCACTGAACGGAGACATAATTTTTAGGAAAAATCATTCCTAGATCCCAAGGAAGGAAGATATTATCAGAAAGGTCTGTTGAAGTTGTAAAATACACTCAACATGTTGTGAATACACGCTTTGAGGTTGTAACCAGAGACCTTTCTGATAATATCTTCCTTCTTTGAGACCTAAGAGTGATTCTTCCTAATTTTTATTCATAAATTAAATGTATCAGAAATTGCATGAATTAGAATTCCATTTCCTGCTAAAATAGTTGATTCAAGTGTTTGATTAGCAATTTCTAAAATAGAAATGGGATTACATTTTTACCTGCCAATTCCCTTAAAATATTGCATAATCCGAATCATATAGTTGAACCCAGCTCCTATGAATACGAATTACCACATAAAAAAGACAATTATCTTCTTAACACCCTCAATACAAAGTCAGATAGATAAGCTCATTATAATCATTATTGCATTACATTATATTCCCCATTATTCCATTCCATTGACTATATGGTTCAATGAACCAGAAACGTATTGGTTGGCTATATCTAAACCCATACAAATATTTCTCTCAATATGATAATTAGTGAGTGTTTGGAATAGCTTATTTTTGAGAAATAAGTACTTATTACATAAGTCAAGACAAAACCCCTCTCACATACTCATCTCGTATACCGTGAATCATGAATTATAAACACTTATTACTAAAAAATAAACTATTCCAAGCGAACACTTAATACCATTCTTCTCTCTCTCTTTTCTCCTTGTGCATGATTCAAAGCACCCAAATCTAAGCCCTTATTTTATTTCAACCACAAATCTTTCACTCACATCCCTTTGCCTCCGACAACATATCCACGTAGGATCCTTATTATATTTACCTCTCGCCCTCTACTCTTTTAACCCACTTCATGTATTTAATTATATTTGATTTTGTCATTCATTTCGATCCATCGGAGCATTGAACTTATCCGTTAAATATGATATCCCCATAATTCAATTCAATTCATGTGTGCGCATTGACCTATATATTTTCCTTTTCATGTCTCCAAAGGTACAAATAATGTGTCGTATTCAATAGTTATGCCTTATGGGTGAGTTAAATTATTTACAATTTAGGTCTATGAAGTAATATTCTAAATTCAACACATTTATGCACACACGTATGTATAATTATATATCCTATTAACCCATTTCATATAGGATTAACGGTTAATTTTGTCCTGTAAGTTTTAACTGAGAGGTAATTTTATCCCAAAAGTTTTAAAAAATGAGCAATTTTGCTCTAGCCGTTATCTTAGTTAATTTTGATTTTTAGTTGACTAAATATGTTAAACTGACAATCCACATGTCATCTACATCATTTTTATTAAGGTGTAAATTTTTCCTAAATGTTTTAAATCTAACTTTGAAAAAACATGAAGTAGATTACACATGAACTTCCGAGATAAATTTGCAACTTAATAAAAATGACGTGATAACATGTGGACTGCTAGTTTAGCATGTTTGGTCAACTAATAGTCAAAATTAACTGAGATAACGGCCAGAGCAAAATGCCCCCTAACCCTTTCATGTATTCAAATTTTTTTTTTACCAGCAATATATTCAAATTTAATCTTAACTAATTCATTCAAATCCATCTTAACATTGAATTTGACCCACTAAATTTGTTATATCCTTAATAATATAATTCAATTCATGTACTAGAACTGACCCACTTTACTTTTCACATCTCCAAGTATATAATGTTCAACGTTCTGTATTCAAAAACTAGTTTAATTAGTATGAGCGAGTAAAGTTATTTACTATTTAAGTATATGGTGTAAAACAGTCTTCTATAATTTCAACATTTATATATATCTACTCGATCTTTTAACCAATTTCACATATTCATATTTGATTTTATCTAATTCATTTCAATCCATATTAGCATTGAGGTAGACCATTAAATTTGTTATCCCTACCATTCAATTCATGTATAAGAATTGATCTACTTTACTTTTCACATCCCCGAACGTACAATATTATGTATAGATACCATGTGTTATTTTCAAAAACTAGTTTAGTAACTATATATGAGTGATTAAAATTATTTACGCTTTAGGTGCTTGGAGTAATCTTCTAAATTCAATATTTATAACTAAAACATACATGCAAGTATATATATCTTGGCAGGGTTGAAGTATCTTACCTAATAAAAGGACTGCAAATACTCCCCTTATTTCTTCTATCGGAAAGGAAGTACTTACTTCCCTTTCTTATCAATTTCACTTTTTTTATAAAAATTCTGAATTCAAGTCTATCCAATTTCTTGATTGTTTAAGTGTTTGTTTGGAATAGTTTATTTTTGAATAATAAGTACTTATAAATCGTGATTCGCGATATACGAGGTAAGTATGTGAGATAAGTTTTATCTCAGCTTGCGTAATAAGTATTTATATTCAAAAAATAAGTGTTCCCAAACATACACTAAATCTATTCAGCTTTAGCAATTAATTTGATTCATTGTTGATGATTTAAGCATCAGTGCATTGGATTAATTTATTATGACTTCTCACATTTTGTTTCTTTGGTTTTATTTAATTGTCTTTTTATATCATTATATGATTGGGTTGGATTGAGATATTCTTGAACCTAATTGAATGTAGTTCTCCCAAATATGTTTCTTGCTTTTAAAAGATTTAAACTCATGATGTCATATCTAAACAGTCAAAATTTCTTTCTTTAAAACCAACACTTATTAGTTTTTTGTTAGGACTATCTTTGTGTATTGAAATATTATTTACATGACTGCTTCAACCACCCACTCTGAAATTATTGAAATATATTGAAAATTTCATTTTTAGTCTTTTATAGTACTATTCTATAGGTTGGTGTCTAGTATGCAAGGTTGTCTTGTGTGTTTTTGTCCTTTTAGTCATTCTATGTTGTACTATCGTTTTATTAATTAATTTAATTATTTTATAAATAAGAAACATTGGGTCAAAAAAACGTTTACATATTAAAAAATTCATCATGAGGCTACTAATTAATTATATAGGATCATGGAACCCAAAAAAAACAAATTATATATGATAATTCAAAAGTCTAAACTGCCCCTGTGAGAAACATTGGGACAAAAGGACATGGTTGTTATTATCCACTAGGGTACTCGTGGCAGTAAATGGTTGGAGATTTGCTTGCGGGACCCATTCTGATGTTAGCAATCCACGTGGCGCCAATCTAATAACCTCTTGAACGACGAGAAACAAGAAAGGAAAATTAAAAAGGAGGAAGAGGAAGGGGAAGGGGAAGAGGAACAGGCTCTGCTTTTTAACTTTTCTGTTTCTGTTTCTGAAGAATAACGAGAAAGAAAAAAAAAAATACTGCAAATGGGAAAAAAAGATTGAACTTTTTTTACCTTAGAGGCCGTCTTTTCTGTCTTATAAATGGATTCATGAACTACGGTTTCATTTGAATCAATCGTGAGCGAAACTTTCACGTGTTTTCTCGTCTGTTTTCGTTTTCTTTTCTTCCTTCCTTCCTTCACTCTGTTTCCCAAGGAAAAAAGCTAATAACTTGTTGGGTTTTTCTCCTTGAAGATTCTATTAGCTAGACCGTGCTTGGTGTACTATCTTAGTGGGATTTTGAAATCCCATTTCTTTGAGTTGTCCAGTTGAAAGATTTGGGACGATAATGGAAGGAAAGAATCAAGTTGGGTCGTCTTCTTCCTTCACTTCTGAGCTCTTTGGCTCTAAGGATCCAGCCCCTTCTTCGTCTTCTGGGATTTTCGAGTCTATGTTTCCTCCATCATCTAAGGTGAGAAGTGCTTCTTTCTCTGTTTCTAATTTTTCATGCATTATTTTTAGTTTGATTCTGGAAAGTTCAATTCAATCTCTGCATTTCGTCCATCAATTTCCCTTCACCATTGCAATCCAAAATTGACTGGAAATGAGTATTTGCACATATGAATTAACCAAGAGATGAAGATTTAATTCATCAAGTTATGCAAGTTTTGGTTTGAATCTTGAAGTTGGGTTCACTCATATCTCTATATTCAGATAAAAAAAATGTCTCTGAGACTCTTCTTGGACCTTTTGATTTCAGGTGTTAGAGACTGATGCTCTGCCTTCTGGAGTGGGCGTCAAAACTGCCAATGAGACATGGAGCCCCAAAATTGGAACTACAGGTAGGTATACTCTATTTTAGACTCTTCTTACATAGCCTATTTACATTTGTTTCTTATAAATAGGTCTGGAGGAAGTATTTGAGTTACTTATTTCATATCTGATAATGTTTGAACTTTGAAGTTGTACTATTGGCTACTCCTATTTGCTTCTGCTTCTTTGATCATTGAAATTCAGGCCTTTGTCTTGGTGTCCTAGTTATATCTATATATTGCCCTGGCGGCTAGTAATTATTCTTGAAAGTCCTATCGTTAATTAAGAGTTTTGATTAGTCAAAGAAAGATCCCTATATCAAGTAGCTTGATTGAAGGTTTTTGTACCACTTTATTTCTTGAAAAATTGATGTCGGATCAATTTCATTTCCTCAAGTAGTAAAATAATACCAAGGTGTCAAGAAGACAAAGGATTCAATTGTTGAACAGGAGCCCAAAAAAGAAGTCATCCAAAAAATCTTTATGGGAGCCAGTTAGTGTTTGGGTCATCTTTTGTGAAACAAAATTTGGTTTGACTTATGCTCTAATTTCTAGTGTTTTTTCTGTTGATTAACCTAAAACTTACCTTGGCTATATCTTTGCTTGTATGAAGTATTATAATCTATAGGCGAGCATGTAACTCTATTAGCTGCGGATTAGTCAGTAAAAATTATTTTTACATCTTTTTGGTCATACCGGTAATCGAACTGGATCCTCCAGGCCAAATTCCAACCTCAAGCCATGAGGGCCAAATTTCCGGTATTATTTCTACATCTTTGCCTTATACCTGATGTCCGTACAGATGGTAACATCAAGGGAAATGAGAATGAAAATCAGAGTACATCAAATAAGGATATGAGTTCCATTTATCGGGAACAAAGGGTTCAACCTTGTCACCTTAGTTCGTCAATCTATTATGGCGGCCAGGACGTATATTCTACTCCTCAGAAGACAGATAATGCTGAATTAAACCCTTTGGTAAGTGCACTTGTTTGATGCTTAGTCACTTGATATTTTTCTGCTATGTGGAATCCCTGACGTGACTTTTTAATTTATCAGTACAAGAAAGATGGAGGAGAAGATGATTCAGGAAGTGCTTCTAGGGGCAACTGGTGGGAAGGTATGTTACTTTGTTGGGACATAACATTTTGAGCATGGTTTGTAGAATCATTTTCATTGATTTCAAATTCGGCTTCTTTCTTGTCGCTTACTTCATGCAGGGTCTCTTTATTATTGATAGCATACTTTCCATTCAATAAGCTCATCAAGGTAACTCCAGATTCTATGCTACTTAATTTGCTTTGGATTTGAGAGATCATTGTTTTTACTTCCTTCAAAATATTTCTGAAGTTGTACTGATTTGTTATTGCTGTATCGGTTTGTTTGTCGGTTTCTTGCTTTTCAGGTAAATAGGAAGTGTTAGTGCAGGATGATTCTTCTTGTATTATATTGAAGAGTTATACAGCAGCGAGAACGTTGTGGGCAAAGCTAGTTCATTTCTCCGGCCGGACAGCAGAATCGTGACATGAACCTCTGATTATAATTATGTATTTCCTTCTGTTTTTACTGTAAAGAATGTTTTCCATGCTCTTTCATATTGCAGAATGTAATAGTTATATTGCCTAGGGACCCCAATTTATCAATCAAACTACTCTTGATGTAGCTGAAACTTTCGAATTACAATATGGTTAAAAAAAAAAACTCTTCAAATGGTTTACTCTTATGTATTTTAGAATCATGAATATGCATCTTGTGTTAGCTACTCATATTGTGGCTGAAGCTAATTGATTTTGAGAAACCCTCTCTGCCAGTGAATTTCTTGCCTTTTAAGCTTTGTGGAGATGAAAATGGAGCATATGATGCTATCCCTAACCTCGTAAAAATATTCCCTATTGTGCTGTCTGCTTGCTCTGACCCATAAAAGCTTATAAGTGGGGATTTTCTTTTTAGTTGGTGTTGTCTGAACCACGCCATTTATGGCGTTGACTTAATTCATTCTTAGAGTGTGAGTAAACTATTAAAAGCAAGCAACTTTAGTATGATGAAGTCTGAGGGATTAAGTAATCTGATACCTGCAAGTTACTGATATTCTCTGTGTAGGTTATGAGACACAAGAAGATTATTGATTTGAGAGTTCAAAGTTAGTTTGTGTTGGTTATGAGACACAAGAATATTCTTGTGCTCTTATTCTACACATGGTATTCATACTTAACAAGATCAGGGGAATGATAGAGAATAAGTGAAGGCGTAATTTGATAGGATCAACTCGTTTTGACAATTGTTTAAAAATTAGTTTCTTGAATCGGTATGTGACAAGTGGAGTGATTGATCCCATGAGTGTTTATGCTATTTAAGTCTGGGGATGAACTTGGCCTTGAAAAGTAGATGCTCTAATCCAATTTCTCATTCACATACTGATGTATGTACTCTGTACATACATCTTTTTCAGAGAAACGGATACCATGGTCCATATATATTCTTTCGCCATTATTGCAGAAATGAACGTGGGCCAAAATGTAAATTTAAAGTGATAACATCTTTTTCTCCAAGAATATGAATGGAACAATATATGAAAACAATATAGGGTTGGGCTAGGGGTTCTAGGAAAATTTGCCTTTTTTTTTTTTTTGATTGTGTGGAGGCTATTAATCTGGTTATTCGAGGTTATGATAACAACCATCCTTTTAAAGATATTGTCGATGGAGTTAGATTACTCTTTTGCAGAGATTGACATATTGTATATAGTCATCTCTATAGGGAAAACAATGGTTTAGTTGATTATCTTGCTAGGATGTCTCATAGCCTGACAGGGAATTATTGCATCTTTGATCAACAACCACCTTCTACTCAGAAGGGGGTCATTGATAAAGGATCCCAGCCTTTTGATTGCTACGTTGTATGCTCTGTTATTGAGTTAGTGGACTCTGTATTATTCAAAAAAAAAAAAAAAAAAGCTATAAGGGTTCATGAACCATGTTCGAACATAAGAATAAATTTCAAGGATTGCCTAAAACTAAAAGAAAAACTTTCAAAGAGGTAACTCACGCATTCATAATACTCTCAACAAAAAGTTTAAACTCACAACTTCATATTTAATAAAGCTTTAAGGAAAGTGTTTAGTGCCATTTAGGTTAAAAGGTCCAACAATGTGATAATTTAGATCTTGTACATAAGTTGTGCGCGATATAAATGTTTATGGGATTTGATAAAATAAACAACATAAGAATGAGAAACAATAAGATACAAATACATGAAATCATCCATATTATGTTTGAATAGTTGAAGAGTAATATACAAAATTGTACAAAAGAACTGCACGCGTGGGGTGTTAACGTGGCACGACAAGAATAATTATTTTTTGAAAATATGTCCAAAAGAGTGGTAAAACGAGCAGATGGGGTCCATTCAAATTGTGTTACAACATGGGAAAAGAGATCTCTATAGTCTCATGTAATTTCTCTCATCCACAACTCCTCCAACCTTGTCCATGTCCATCAATGGTGGGAGAGGAACAACACCACCTATTTTATTTACCTCTCCTTTGTCTCCAAACGTGGTTTTTTAGAGTTCAAAGTCAAAAAGAAACTGTTTCACTTTCTTCCCAAACATGTCTTTACCATGTTAACGTATAGTATAGGAATTCATTCGTCACTTTTCTGTAAAAGGCTGCTGTAGCAAAAACCAGTTAATGATGAATTCCAGAGGTGTTATGAGCAATGAGAGAGAAGAGCAGAGATTCCATGTGCAGAGAACTTGAACCTTTTCCCTGCATCCTCAAACATGGAATCAAACCCTTCTTCATTGGAACCTCTGTTTCAAAAATTAAGTCTGCTTCAGCGTCACACATAATACAAACATTGCAGGCCTCTGGTTGGGGTTTTATCACATATGCACTGTCCCGTTAACAACACTATAATATCAGGCTTTCTCGTTTTGGCTTCTGTTGCAAAATTATTGAGTCAGATTGTTCGCGTTCGCGTTATAGGGATGTCTTGTGCGCTGTGTCGTTTCAGTCCTTTGTGCGCAGTACTCTTTGTCGTTTAGGTCCTTGTGCCGCTGTACTGCTGTAGCCAGGAGGTCAAAAAAAGACAAAAAATGGTCGCCGTTGCCGGGGATCGAACCCGGGTCGTCCGCGTGACAGGCGGAAATACTTACCACTATACTACAACGACTTTTTATTTGGATGATGAATCAAGATGACTCATCTTCTTCTTCACGTCTGAGCTTTTTGGCTCTAAGGATCCATCCCCTTCTTCGTCTTCTGGGATTTTCGAGTCCATGTTTCCTCCATCATCTAAGGTGAGAAGAGCTTCTTTCTCTGCTTTTAATTTTTCATGCATTATTTTTAGTTTGATTCAATTCAATCTCTGCATTTTGGCCATCAATTTCCCTTCACCATTGCAATCCAAAATTGACAGGAAATTAGTATTTGCACATATGAATTAACTAAGAGATGAAGATTTAATTCATCTAGTTATGCAAGTTTTGGTTTGAATACTGAAGTTGGGTTCACTCATGTCTCTATATTCAGATAAAAAAAATGTCTCTGAGACTCTTCTTGGACCTTTTGATTTCAGGCGTTAGAGACTGATGCTCTGCCTTCTGGAGTGGGCGTCAAAACTGCCAATGAGACATGGAGCCCCAAAATTGGGACTTCAGGTAGGTATACTCTATTTTAGCCTCTTCTTACATAGCCTATTTACATTTGTTTCTTATAAATAGGTCTGGAGGGAGTATTTGAGTTACTTATTTCATATCTGATAATGTTTGAACTTTGAAGTTGTACTATTGGCTACTTCTATTTGCTTCTGCTTCTTTGATCATTAAAATTCAGGGCTGTTTCTTGGTGTCCTAGTTATATCTATATAGTGCCCTGGCGGCCAGTAATTATTCTTGAAAGTCCAATCGTTAATTAAGAGTTTTGATTAGTCAAAGAAAGATCCCTATATCAAGTAGCTTGATTAAAGATTTTTGTACCACTTTATTTCTTGAAAAATTGATGTCGGATCAATTTCATTTCCTCAAGTAGTAAAATAATACCAAGGTGTCAAGAAGACAAGGGATTCAATTGTTGAACAGGAGCTCAAAAAAGAAGTCATCCAAAAAATCTTTATGGGAGCCAGTTAGTGTTTGGGTCATCTTTGGTGAAATAAAACTTGGTTTGACTTATGCTCTAATTTGTAGTGTTTTTTCTGTTGATTAACCTAAAACTTACCTTGGCTATATCTTTGCTTGTATGAAGTATTATAATCTATGGGCGAGCATGTAACTCTTTATTAGCTGCGGATTAGTCAGTAAAAATTATTTTTACATCTTTTTGGTCATACGGGTAATTGAACTGGATCCTCCAGGCCAAATTCCAGCCTCAAGCCATGAGGGCCAAATTTCCGGTATTATTTCTACATCTTTGCCTTATACCTGATGTCCGTACAGATGGTAACATCAAGGGAGATGAGAATGAAAATCAGAGTACATCAAATAAGGATATGAGTTCCATTTATCAGGAACAAAGGGTTCAACCTTGTCACCTTAGTTCATCAATCTATTATGGCGTCCAGGACGTATATTCTGCTCCTCAGAAGACAGATAATGCTGAATTAAACCCTTTGGTAAGTGCACTTGTTTAATGCTTAGTCAATTGATATTTTTCTGCTATGTGGAATCCCTGACGTGAGTTTTTAATTTATCAGTACAAGAAAGATGGAGGAGAAGATGATTCAGGAAGTGCTTCTAGGGGCAATTGGTGGGAAGGTATGTTACTTTGTTGGGAGATAACATTTTGAGCATGGTTTGTAGAATCATTTTCATTGTTTTCAAATTCGGCTTCTTTCTTGTCGCTTACTTCATGCAGGGTCTCTTCATTATTGATGGCATACTTTCCATTGAATAAGCTCATCAAGGTTACTCCAGATTCTATGATACTTAATTTGCCTTGGATTTGAGAGATCATTGTTTTTACTTCCTTCAAAATATTTCAGAAGTTGTACTGATTTGTTATTGCTGTATCGGTTTGTTTGTCGATATCTTGCGTTTCAGGTAAATAGGAAGTGTTAGTGCAGGATGATTCTTCTTGTATTATATGGAAGAGTTATACAGCAGTGAGAACGTTGTTGGCAAAGCTAGTTCATTTCTCCGGCCAAACAGCAGAATCGTAACACGAACCTCTGATTATAATTATGTATTTGCTTCTGTTTTTACTGTAAAGAATGTTTTCCTTGCTCGTTCATATTGCAGAATGTAATAGTTATATTGCCTAGGAACCCCAATTTATCAATCAAACTACTCTTGATGTAGCCGAAACTTTGGGATTACAATATGGTTAAAAAAAAAAAAACTCTTCAAATGGTTTACTCGTGTATTTTAGAATCATGACTATGCATCTTTTGTTAGCTACTCCATATTGTGGCTGAAACTAATCGATTTTGAGGAACCCTCTCTGCAGGTGAATTTCTTGCCTTTTAAGCTTTTTGGGGATGAAAATGGAGCATTTGATGCTATTCCTAACCACGTAAAAATATTCCCTGTTGAACTGTCTTCTTGCTCTGACCCATGAAAGCTCATAAGTGGGGATTTTCTTTTTATTGGTTTGGTCTGGACCACGCCATTTATGGAGTTGGCTTAATTCATTCTTAGAGTGTGAGTAAACTATTAAAAGCAAGCAACTTTAGTATGATGAAGTCTGAGGGATTAAGTAATCTGATACCTGCAAGTTACTGATAATATCTGTGTAGGTTATGAGACACAACAAGATTATTGATGTGAGAGTTCAAAGATAGTAGATAGTTTGTGTTGGTTCTGAGACACAAGAATATTCTTGTGCATCGTATTCTACACATGGTATTGATACTTGACAAGATCAGGGGAATGATAGAGAATAAGTGAAGGCATAATTTGATAGGATCAACCTGTTTTGACAATTGTTAAAAAAAGTTTCTTGAATCGGTATGTGACAAGTAGAGTGATTGATCCCATGAGTGTTTATGCTTTTTAAGTCTGGGGATGAACTTGGTCTTGAAAAGTAGATGCTCTAATCCAATTCCTCACTCATATACTGACGCACGTACTGTGTACATGCATACATCTTTTTCAGAGAAACTGATACCCTTGTCCGTCGTATAGATTCTTTCCCCATTATTGCAGAAATGAGCTTGGGCCAAAATGTCAATTTAAAGTGATAAACACCTTTTTCTCCAAGAATATGAATGGAACAATATATGAAAACAATATAGGCTATAAGGGCTCATGAACCAAGTTCGAACATAAGAATAAAGTTTAAGGATTGCCTTGTACCGTTAAAACTAAAAGAAAGCCTTTAAAAAAAGTAACTCACGCATTCATAAGACTCTCAACAAAAGGTTTAAACTTATAACCTCACGTTTAATAAAACCTTAAGAAAAGTGTTTAGTGTTATTTGGGTTACAAGGCCCAATAATATGGTAATTTGGATCTTCTACATAAGTTACGTGTGATATAAATGTTCATAAGAATGAGAAACAATAAGATACAAATACATGAAATCATCCATATTATGTTTGAATAATTGAAGAGTAATATACAAAATTGTACAAAAGAATTAAAGAACTGCACGCGTGGGATGTTAACGTGGCACGACAAGAATAATTATTTTTTGAAAATGTCCAAAAGTGTGGTATAACGAACAGATGGGGTCCATTCAAATTGTGTTACAACATGGAAAGGAGATCTCTATAGTCTCATGTAATTTCTCTCATCCACAACTCCTCCAACCTTGTCCATGTCCATCAATGGTGGGAGAGGAACAACACCACCTATTTTATTTACCTCTCCTTTGTCTCCAAACGTGGGTTTTTAGAGTTCAATGTCAAAAAGAAACTGTTTCGCTTTCTTCCCAAACATGTCTTGTTAAGGTATAGTATAGGAATTCATTCGTCACTTTTCTGTAAAAGGCTGCTGTAGCAAAAACCAGTTAATGATGAATTCCAGAGGTGTTACGAGCAATGAGAGAGAAGAGCAGAGATTCCATGTGCAGAGAACTTGAACCTTTTCCCTGCACCCTCAAACATGGAATCAAACCCTTCTTCATAGGAACCTCTGTTTCTAAAATTACGTCTGCTTCAGCGTCACTCATAATACAAACATTGCAGGCCTCTGGTTGGGGTTTTATCACACATATGCACTGCCCCGTTAACAACACTATAATATCAGGCTTTCTCGTTTTGGTTTCTGTTGCAAAATTATTGAGTCAGATTGTTCGCGTTCGCGTTATAGGGATGCCTTGTGCGCTATACTCTGTGTCGTTTCAGTCCTTTGTGCGCAGTATTTTTTGTCGTTTCAGTCCTTGTGTCGCTGTAGCCAGGAGGTCAAAAAAAGACAAAAACAGTCGCCGTTGCCGGGGATCGAACCCGGGTCGTCCGCGTGACAGGCGGAAATACTTACCACTATACTACAACGACTTTGTTGATTTTGGCTGCTTTCACTTACTTATTAACGTATAAACAAGGCAGGTGGCACCGAAGAAAATAGCGTTGAAAATTTTTGTTGCCCTAGGTGGCTAGGTTGCACGGTTTTACAGAATTTTAAAATCAAATCAGGAAATTTGTAATTGAACATCACGAACGACAATTTTACCCCAAGAATTTTTTCTTTAAATAAAGAAAAAAACCGGAAAACAGCCTGAAAACGATCCTCCTGGGTCCTGGCCAGTTCGTTAACAGCTAGCAACAAGATCCAAAAGTTTCCATCGTTTACTTTTTGGACAGAAAGGTTTCCGTTGTTTAAGATGCGTTCGAAAACCTGAACATCGCATTAGTTGGGGCTATCACGGGAACGAAGAGTTGGACATGTGTAAAATACCTACAGATCGCTTTCAACTTCGGGCATTTGGTCTAGTGGTATGATTCTCGCTTAGGGTGCGAGAGGTCCCGAGTTCAATTCTCGGAATGCCCCACTTAATGCTACTTTTTTCCCATACATTTTGCAAAGTATTATGCAAATATCATCTTCCGATGTCAGGCTGGAGGGTGTTGGGAATCAACTATAAAGTACAAGCCTTATCAGACGCACTAAATTATAACCACATGAAGATAACAAAAATAATATATAAACAACAAAGGAAAGATGCTATTATCCACTCTTGACATGTGAATTCTTCTATGCATTACATATACATCTAATAAAGAAACAAAAGGGCCGGTACGAGGGGTCTCAGAAATGAGTTCAAAGCAGCTTTTTTACTCTTCCCATGCTTGCTCCTTTATCTTCTCCGGGCTGTTAGATGATTCTTCTTCTTCTGTGCACTCACTAGAATCCACATCTGTTTCAGATGCTGCCTTTTCTTTAGACCTCTCTGGTGTTTGAACTAGTTTCTCAATTGGGTTGGTCCTGCTATTATAGCCCTTCCCTTTCGTATCAATGCTAAGAAAATCAGTCAAAACTTTCTTGACACCTACCCCGCCACGATGGGGAAGGTTTCTGCTGCTGCCATTCATAAATTGGGATTTCTCTCCCTTCACGGGTCTGATGCCATGTGCCGGTGACAAGCTCGGTGTGGCAAAAGCTGTTTTATATGGACTGCTTGGGACGGTAATGGTGTATGGAACTGTAATAGTCTTGCGTGCAACTACTCCAACCTTTGATAGCGGTGAGAAGTGATCAGAATGCTTGGTCAGCTCATCCACATAAAACACATCGTCTATCCGTGCTATGATGTTAAAAGCCAAACTCTCTAGCACCCGAGAGTAGCTCTCTAGAATTGATTTCCCAACATCCTAGACAAAATAATTTGAAGGACTTTAAGCAAATGACAAATCATTTTACCAAGGAAAAAGTAAAATTTAAGTAAGGTTACTTAGGTGTTTACTATTAGGTTTCCAATCTAAACATAAGATGTGGGAAAAGCTTTTGAAAGGGAGAGATAATCATGTGATCTCAAACTGTAGAAGATATTTACTTGTGATTTGTTTTTTAAAAATAATCCTCCGGTCCTTAATATAAGACAAATTTACTAAATTTGATTAGACTAAGAAAATTAGTTAAATCAGTTAATATGACATATATTTTTTAAAACATTTTAATCATCTTCCTTAATTCTCTCATTTCCTCTCCTCATTAATGAGGGAGCATCAATACGGGTAAATTAGTAAAAGATTGGCAAATATGAAAACTATGTCTTATATCTAGGATTAAGATCAACTCTTCAAACATATCTTATACCAAGGACAGGAGGTAGTACTTCATTACAGAAAATGTAAATACTGCACATCAGGAAATGAAGGAGTTCAGCCTGGAACATAAATGAATACCAACCTTGTTGTATTGGATTTTGCTCATGTCTAAGGTTGTTTGAGGAAGGCCAGGGAAGCGTTGCCTCAAAGATAGCAGAAGGCTTTCTGCTCTATCAGCAAGCAGTTCCCTTTTCTCAGCATCACCCACCAGATCTTTGACCATACCCCAAGATGATCTTGAGCTGGATCTGGAGGCAGGTTTGGAATTGGTCCTTTTACGCCATATATAGATAGAAGCCTCCACTCGGTTGGCGATCTCTATAGCTTGATGTTCGGAGGATAAATCAAGGCAGGCAAGAAGACACTCTGGAGAGAATTGCTCTGATGAAATATACCGATGAATCAGGTCCCCCAAGCTGGCTCTTCCATTCTGAAAGACAGCCAGATCAGTTGTTTTAACAAATTAAGTAATTTAGTCATCTTATAGTGAGAAGAATATGGCTCTTTTATACCTTGGGAAGGGATTCCAAATATGCCTCAGGAATTTCCATATCAGCTAAAGTGATACTGTTGATGGCCATTGCAGCTTTTAATATTTGGTTGGTACAATCACGCTTGTGCTGCAACTGCTTTCTTGAATTTTCATGGAGGCCACATGGGGGGACTCGGGGTACTGGGAGCCACCATTTTTCCTCTTGGCGCTGAACCGCCCTCCGAAAAGAAGAAGAACCATCATCTGCATCTGAGGCTAGAAGCCCCTGGTCAACATACCAAAATTCTGTGTCGACAAAACCATCCAATATTTCCTGCACAAAAGACCTGAGTTTAGAATGATACTCGATGGCTTTCTTCTGGAAACAGAATTACTATGCTCTGAAGCTGCAAAATCTTACAAGAAGCATGTTATCTAATTTACGTAGAGCTGGCAGATTGACATAAAGATCCGACCGGGGTCTACAAGTCATGACCTGATTCATATTCAAGAGTAAACAAAATTAACCCCAAATGACAGATGTAATGATAGGTAAAATATGGACAAACATGGTAGCAACCAATTGCTTAAGAAAAACTCCAAGCATCACAGTTGAAGCAACAAAATCAACATATGCAATGCAGCCAGAACGTTGCAAGAGAAACAAAATAAAATTTACATGAATAATGAAATTAAATCAACTTAGTCACACGACACAGACCTTGGCCATACCATGGTGCTACATTCTAGATTATGCAAAGGCACAACAAACCTAAATTATGTACATAACCAGCCTAAGGGGGGCCAATATACACAAGCAAACAATTCTGAAAATAGCATCAGTACTCTAACCAGTAAACTATCTTCATCGCCAATTTTACCAGCAAAATTTACAGATTCATATATCCATTCTGAAGATATGTGCACAATTATACCTCAAGCTTGCTACCATCTGGAAAAGTCTGCCAAGTAGGTGTCAACTCAACAATATGATCGCTGACACAAAGAAGCCACTCAATCTCTCTTCTCCACATTGCTTTTTTCCCTGGAGGCAATGGTTCTAATCTCCACACTTGCCCAAAGAGGGTGGCTGCAAAAGCAGTAAATCTATGTTTAATAATTAAGAAACATAATAACAACATTTAATTGATAGAGAAAGCATACCAACAACACAATAACATAGGAATTTTCATACCACATAAATTAGTTATGGCGTTTGATATAGCCAAGGCTGTCGTTACTCCATTTCCACACCCAGACATATCTTCTCCCAGTAACAATTTTGCAAACCTCTCTTTCATCATCTCAATCTCTAGTGGCGTGAATCAGAATCAAATTAGTACCAACATTTTGTTCAGCGAGAGTAATTAACATAGTCACAGATACTTATAGCAGTGTGGACATACCTGATAACACTGAAACTTGCTTCTCCATTTTCTTATTATCCAAGTTCTTTTTCTCTCCACCATCAATTTCCTTCACAGGCCATCCCATTGTTGAAGCCGGAGAAGGTGATTCCTCAGTACTGCTCTGATTTTGTTCTTCAAGCCCTGTCGTCTCAGATGATAGAAATTCAGAACTGGAACAGCTCTGGCGACTATTTTCCTCCACGAAGTCAGTATCAATTTTTCCGCCATTTCCCCCATCCTTCTTTGCTTCCATAGCTTCATTCTTCTCTGTGAAACCCTCCATTGTAACTATTTCTTCTTCAAGAAAACATTATACTGAAGTCCTCTCGAGCTCAACCCATGTGAGAATCGACCTCTGTGAAGCAAAAAATCGAAGACATTGAGACACCCAGAATCCCCAAAAGTTCAAAATGGGCTATTATTGGTTTGGGGTTTTGTTGCTTAAAAGCCTCACCGATGGGTGAAAGCATTGTCAGCACTCAACAGTGAAGGGTAGGAGAAGGAGATTGGACAATGTAGAGAAAACTATGGACCATTTTGCAAAGAGTCCCCTCTGATTCTTACTTATATGCAAAGGACGAAGAAGTGGTGATGATTACTGAAGCTGGCGAAAGTTTATTGTGCGATAGCCATTTCATGAAAAAGGAATGAGAGAAAATTCACTTTCTTACCCTCAGATTCGCTTACGCCTGGTTAGGTTGCTATGTACTGTTCACCTTTTTTTTTTTTTTTTTTAACTTCTTTTTTTGCTAGCATTTTTTCTTCATTTTTTTAAGAGAAATTTCTTCATTATTACCCATTCCGGTTCTAAATATAAATATAAAACTAGAGTTAATAGTTTTAGATATATTAATAAAATTAATTAAATGATTTTAAAATATTTATATTTATCATTTTTTCTTTAAATTATTTTACTTAACGTATAAACTGATATATAATTTAAGAATACACAGCATATGATATGATTAAATAATCTATTTTATTTCTTTAATATCTTAAAAAAAAATTTAACTCTATCTTATATTTAAAACAGATATGTAAAATATGAGGGAGTATAATTTATAAGTACTCCTTAAAACTTACTCCCTCTAATATTTACTTTTTCTGTTTTTTTTTTTTCTTAAGCAAAACGATAAGGGTATTGATCAATGTGAGATTTGTTTAAATTATAATAAAGAAATGTCATGGGAATCGTGTAAACTACGGATCTGTCCCATAATGGATGCCAAATTTCCGGTCAAGTTGTATTTACATTTTTCTATGTTATAAAGAAATATCGGATTCTCTCTGTTCTCTTTTATGGACAACAGCAGAAGACAATTACACTAATGGATATCATAATCATTTTATCGTAAAAAATGTTAACAAGTAAGTATATATAATACTTTTCAATTATTTTTGTTAAATATATAACTTAATAAAATATATAGTTCTTACAATTTTAAAATATATAATTTTTTTTATATTTAATTTTCAAAAAGAATTAATTATTTTTATAATTAATTAAATTTAATGTATTTTTTTTAAATAATAAAGAATAAAAGTTTAATTTTCCTAAAAAATTATAAGTATAATCATAGTTGTTGGGAAAAAACATGCTTATAATATAATTAATAAAATTATTTAAATCCACTAATCAAACTAAAAATTTATGTATATTATAAAAACTAAATCCTATGTTATTGTTATTCACTACTGTGTTGAAATACGTGTAGCTGATTGAATTTGTCTGGCCACGAGTGTTTTAAATTTATCCATACACATGCAAATAATTGTTTGTGATTCTGCTACAATTGATAACAAATTAGTTGGGTTAAAAAAATTTATATTTAAATTTTTCTTGTAAACTAAAATTTTGATATGTTGGTTATAAATTTAGGATAATTAATAGATTTTTTCCAACTCATTTCACGAAGGTTTATTGCAAAATATTTCAATCCAAATATTTTTATAATTTTAAATGTTTATTTGCATTCACTTTTTATTTTCTTAAAACATACGTTAATTTTAATTTAGTAATGGTTAGACCGGTAAACTATGAACTGTTTTTATTTCAATTTAAGGAAAAATATAATGTTCAAAATATTGATTATAAACTATTTTTCTTACAAAAATTAGTGTATACTTTTTTATTTAATGAGATAAGAGTATACTTTTCAAAACCAATATTATAAATAGTTTTTAAGGGAACAGAATGAAATTTAACATTATATTTGTTAAAAAAATTTAACTTGATGATTTGACATAGCCTTAGTTCTTATTACTAATCTTTCGTTTTGCCTCCGCTCCCATATGTCCTTCTTATTTTTCTTTGTTCCCTTTCTTGAGGAAATCCAACATGAAGCTCTGGTATGTCCTGAACTGACAAAAGTCGCTTCTAAATTTTTCTCATCCAAAAATGTTATTTTATATACTCTTTTCGGTCCTAATTATAAAATAAAGTTGACATTTTTAGAGAAATTAAGGAAGTCAATTAAATTACTTTAAAGTATTTATATTTTTAGTATCATTATATTATATATTAGTTTATTAGTCAAATTAATTAGTTTTGAGAAAAAAATAAAAATAAAAATATTCTAAAGTAATTTAATTGGCTTCCTTAATTTCTCAAAAAAAAAAACAATTTTACCTTATAATTAGGACCGGAAGGAGTACTTACAAGGCTTAGCATACTCCAAACCAAAACTAACACTCACTTTCTATTTGATCATGTCAAAGATAATAATGAAGAAAGTTGTTCCAACAGAATTTGCAAATGGAAAAACAAAAAGAGAGGAGTTATATGAAAGGTTCATTCTACCAACGGCAATAGCTCCTAACAGCTAAAGTTGGTGTCCCCTTCTTCTTTGGTTTTTTACATAATGACTTATGCTTCAAGATATTAGTATTTAATTTCTACTTTCATTTAATTATCCAAAGCTACTTTTGCATCCCACCCTATCTACCTCTCCTCTCCTCTCTCCTTTTTCCTCTTTTTCTAAGGAGTTATAAATATTAGCACATTCCTTGTTTGAATTCAATCTTTTTAAACTTAATATTGTTATATTTTGATTGAATCATTTAATAGCAAACATAATAAAAATACAATATAAGTTTTTGAGCAACTACAATGATATCTCCTATATTTATTTTGATTATGGAAATCCTCTTTCTATTCAAAAGGCTAACATGTATATCATACACATGAGTATGTGATATTGTTTGAAGTACTATCAGATACTTTTAAAAGTGGATACTTTTCTTAATAAGAATTTGAAAATCGATAATCTATATTGTGAGTAGGTAACTCATTCCGTCTTATCTAAACACTGTTGGTTATTAGATTTGTTAAATTACACTAAAAAGTGCAACAGCCAATGCTAATGACCCAAACACAATGCTCAATACTGGCAATGGAAGATAGGCTACTAGTTGGGATAGTCTTCTGAAAGAAAAATGTCAAAACAGTTGAGCCCATTTGACGGAATTTTAACTTTAATAATTTGGAAGAGTAGGCTTCAGATGTGTTAGGCTTTTTTTTTTTTTAAAAAAAAGCCCACATTTTCATATTGGAAACCCCATATCCAATAGCAATATTACATCTAATCCTTAATATAAGAATTAGTTTGAGGGTTGAATTTTGTTCAAAATATATCCAATCAGTCCCGATCACGTGGTTGAGTTGCCTTGCGGTATCGATATGGAGCTACCGCATATATGACTAGGCTGCCCACATATAGAAGTTGTGCATGGATCATGGGCTATTTATCATCTAATTGCAAGTTTGTAGTTTTGATTGTTTACTTAGTTATTTGCACTTATTTATGCATTTTGTTTAAATTAACGAATATATCTTATTTCTATAATCTATCCAAATTAGTTAAGTAACTCTTGTATTAGGGATTGAAAGATGTAATATATAAGAAATGACCTCACATAATAAAAATTTGAACATGACACAATAGTCCAAGCACATAACCATCAAGAAATCCCGAGGATGATTTTTTTCTTAGTTACATTAGAAGCCTCTAGACTTTTTCAATTATGGACACCTCATACTACTCTTTCACACCTGAATTAACACTGGTTGTGCATGTTTTACTTTGACATGAAACTACAACGTAACACTACTCATCAAAGATCCATAACTGACAAAAAAAAAAGGGTACACGCATGCTTGATTCAACTAGTTGGTAGAAGCAAGGCTGTGGATGAGATTTTTGTAGTAGGCAAGAGGCTTTTCTCTGGGAGGCAAAGTTGGTTTCACATAAGGCAGATTCAGAAATTCACGAGTCCACTTCTCAAGCTTTGGGAATTTTTCAGCAGTGAAGACATGAAGTCCACCAGCTTCTTGGATTATTGGAAGCCAGAAAGCAACGTACACAGCAGCAATGTCCACAATCCCAATTGAATCTCCATTGAAGAACTTGCCACTCACCTCATTTTCCAATATTTGCAGTGCCTCTATTACTTCTTCCTTCCCTTTTTCCCTCTCCTTCTCGTTAGGGTTCAATGCTGCTTTGAATATTGCAGGTATCACCTGTATATAATGCTCAAACAATTCAACACTGCTGCTTTCAAAAATTTAACACAAAATGCTCTGTTTTTTTTTAAGACAAAATAATAAAAGAATTTGAGTCCAAGTTAATTCAATCTAAACACATTCACGCACACTAACATGTTAATACTGGGCTCGAACATGAGACCTCATCAAAACATAATGAGTGGTGTTGCTACTGAAACAACTAGCCGTTGGTATTTAATCATATATTGATATACAAACAATTTGAAATATTTTCTGAGTTACTTCAGAGACAATGACTTTTTCCTAAGCAAAAAGATTATGTATAACTGGTGTACGGTTGGTCGAGACAATAAGTACCTTAACCCTTTAATAAGAGGTATCAGGTTTGATCCCTAGGTAGGGGAAAAAAACCCTCTTTGGGATGAGAGATCCTTACCCCTTTAAAGGATACCCAGCAGGCTGAGTATGATTAGTCGACTTTCTAATACTTATTCGATCCTTAATATAAAATATATTTATTTAATTTGATTAGTTTAAGGAAATTACTTGAATTAGTTAATATGACATGTATTTTCTAAAACATCATATCATCTTTCTTAATTCCCTCATTTCCTCTCCTCTTTGATTATTGCTAAGAGAACATCAATCAGGCTAAAATAGGAAAAGATTGACAAATATAAAAATTATGTCTTATATTTAGGATCAATATCAACTCTCCAAATATATTTTATATTAAGGATAGGAAGAGTAATAAAAACCAAATACCAGAGGTTCCATTGCAACTAAGAAAAAAAGAGAGCTTTTTTATAAGCTAAATAATCATAAAAAAGCTTAAGTTCAGTTCAATGACGGTGGATTTCAGAAGTCAACGAAAATTACAACAAATTGAAAAACACAGAAAAGATACAAGTTGATGAGTTTGCTAACCTTGTCGTCGATGAACTTGGACCAGAAACGAGCCAAGGCTCTGTGGTGAGGATCAGAAGGCAAGATGGGACAAGTTTTCCAAGTCTCATCAACATACTCAAGAATCACAAGAGAGTCACAAACAGGGTTTTCATGGTGAACAAGAACAGGAACCTTGTTGTAAACAGGGTTATACTTGCGAAGAAGATCACTTTTGTTGGTGGGCGACTCATGAACGTACTCATATGACACTCCCTTGAGTTTGAGAGCAATCTCTACTCTCGTCGTCTCTGGGCTTCCCACAATTCCAAAAAGCCTCACCTCTTGCTTTTGATCAGCCATGGCTATGTACCTACTTGATGTTCGATCTTGTTTCGCTGCAGAGACTTGAGGTTGAAGATCTGTTCTGCGTGTGATGGGTTGTTCATTTCCTTGTATACATATATAGAGAGATAGTAAGGGTGAATAAAGTTGATTGACTAATAATGTGGTGTTACTGTTAGATACAATAGTGAGAAGAGTAGTTGAAGAAGGTTAGTTTAGGAGCATCCGAGGTTAGACGGACAACGTTGATGCTACTGGAAAAGACTCGTTAGTAGTGGAGATTGGCAGGTGGATTCATGGGCATGCTGCTTTATGGAATCTTTGTTGTGTTGCTTTGCAATATCCCTTTCGTTATCACAAAATTAAATCCAAAAAAAAAAAAAACAAACAAAACAAAAGGTTGATCATTTCCTCAACTTGGTAGTTGACTTTTCAAAAATCACATGTTTACCTTACTTCAACAATCTCGTAATAAGTAGTTAAGCGCATGCAATTTAGATATTAAGTTTTCCAAATGTATATGACTCTCATTTTCCGAGAGATGATCAAATCATGTGTGGTCCTTTTCAAATTATGAACTACAACTAAGTTCATTTTTATTTTCATTTATGTGAATTAATATGCATTGAATGTGCATTTGACCAGATAAAAAATTTTATTAGTTTTTTTCCAAAAAAATCATATTAGTTATTACTGCTGAAGCCAAAAAAAAAAAAAAAAAAAATCAAAAGAACAGTCCTAAGAAAGAAAAGTAGAAAACCAAAACAAAATTCTACTTGCAACCAGAAAACTGTAAATCATAACAAAACCATGGAAGCAAAATTCTACTAGCAACATGATAGAAGCCGCTACTATCAAAAAAAAAAAAAAAACATGATAGAAGCTGCTTTTTTAATATGATTTACGATATATGAGGTAAATATGTAAGAAGAGTTTTATATCGATTTGTGTGAACGTTCTTTTTAAATACTAACTCAAACAAGTACAAAATGCACTTGCCCATGGCAACAATTGAGCCGGTATAGTATATTGTGAAAACAGTGCCCTTGTACAACCCATGTCCTCAGAATGTGAAAGACCAAGCCCAATAGCAAGAGGAATCCAAATCCTCATGACGATTGATTGATTATTTGATTTTGTGAAGTGTGGCAAGTTCAACTGAAAGTATCAATATTTTGCATAATTACTGGTTTAGCAGCAATCCATGTTTTGATGTCTTATCATTGGATATGTTTTAAGAAGTAACTTTGGATATGATTTTAAAAACTGGCAAGTGACTGGTAAGCATCAGGAGGCAAGATGGGATGGCATTTCCAACTCTCAAAGGACACGTTTAATTCTGCAATCATCATAACTTCATGAGTCACTCACATATGGGTTTCTCATTGTGAAGAAGCACAGAAATCTTCCTATGAATTGGATCTGTGTTGGAGTCTGTATCAGAAGATCAATTTTGTTATTCAATCATTCATAAATATATGTCCTCATATATTCCACTTCAGGATCAGAGCAATTTCTTCTCTTGTCACAAATGGGTCTCCTAAAATTCGATAAAAGATATGTTTTTGATAGTTTTATGGGCTCTGGGTTTGTGGTTCAGTTTCTTATCTGCTTTCTTTTGGTCCTTTATGTAGAGCACATTATAGAATCATAATGTCATTCACTCTGCATATGCATCTGATATTTTTATTTCATGCCAATGTATCATTTTGGTCTCAAGTATCTGGTATTTTTATTTTAAAATAAAAAAAAAAAATCTTATTAAATTTTAAGACCCTTCTTAATTCACATATTTAGCAATTCTAAGGCAAGATGGGACAATGCATGAATTTAAACTAATAGCTGTATCAAAATCAAGGTAATTAAACCTGGACTGGTCAGTGAACCGGTTGAGGTACTGGGTTAAGAGTTAGTGGGTCAAATCGGAGCTAAATTGGTACCAAATCGGTGACAAATGGAAGATTTTAGGTTTATTATATGAAATTCTAAAAGAAAAATTAAAAAAAAATTTGATTTTTTTTTAAAAAAATAGAAACTTGACCCGGACCTGGTCACCGGACCAATCTACAGGCCGGTTGGCTGGTTTCCAATTCGGTTCGGGCGAGATAACCATGATCAAAATTAAATGGTGAAGGGGGGAGGGACCGGCGGTTGAGGCATGTGTACTCGTTTGGTCTTATCCTAAGCCTGCTATACCTGTGTACCTGTGTAGGTGCCCTGTCCTTAGATTGTGGGTGAACCACCCTCTCCTAAAATTTTTTTTACCAAAAAAATTAAATGAATGATTGAATTCAAAAGTGAAAAAGTTGGCCCAGTTTTGAATCTTTTCAAAACAGGGGATGGACAAACTAAGTCACACGAGTAAGAAAAATCTAGCATACTACAGCAGTAAAACGACAAACAGACAATAAAACTTCATTAAAAAATGATGATGATCCAAAACGAAAGTGACAGTCAGGTTTCCTTTCAACTCTGAATCACAGCAACACTGGATAATTAAACAACTCAAACATGGATCATTACAGGTAATTCTTGTGATCATCTACTTTGAAGCAGAGATGCTCTGAAATCGAGTTTTGAAGAAGGCAAGGAGAAGATCTCTGGGAGGCAAAGCTCCTTTCACAACAGGATCATTCAGAATCTCCTGACCCCACTTCTCTAGCTTTGGATATTTTTCACCACTGTACAGATCAAGCCCACCAGCTTCTTGAACTACCGGCAGCCAAAAAGCTAAGAACAAAGCAGCTATGTCCACTAACCCAATTGAATCCCCATTAAAGAACTTCCCTTTCAGCTCGTTTTCCAAAATTTTCAGGGCGTCTCTTGCTTCTTCAGCGCCATTTTCCCTCTCCTTCTCGTTTGGATTCCACGATGCTTTATTTAATGCAGGAGACAGCTGAAATCAAGCAACAAAACACTTGTTTTTAGTGACTGATTATTCAAATTCCTACTGAGAAAAAAACAGAGCTTGAAGTTTTGACTTTTGAATTACCTTGTCATCGATGAACTTTGACCAGAAACGAGCTTGGGCTTTGTGATAAGGATCAGAAGGCAAGATGGGGTAGCCAGTCCAAGCCTCATCCACGTATTCAACAATCACGAGAGACTCACATACAGGCTTGTCGTTGTGAAGAAGAACAGGGACCTTCTTGTGAACAGGGTTGTACTTGAGAAGAAGATCACTTTTGTTGGATACCGATTCATGAACGTACTCATATTCCACTCCCTTGAGTTTTAGAGCAATCTCTGCTCTCGTAACAACTGGGCTTCCTACGATTCCGAAAAGCTTAACTTGTTGATTTGAAGCCATGGCTGTGTACTTGTTTCTCACTTTGAGAATTGAGGATATGATATGAGGGTGATGGGTTTTTATAGTCAACAAAGGAAGCACTAATGAAGACTTGAAAGGTCAGTAACTTGATGGAGAATAAGTGATGCAAGGGATTACATCACTAAAGTAAAATAAATTATAAATGTGAGGATTGCCGATTGGAGGCTGGGCGGTGAGTTAACCAGTTATCCTCTTTTGTGTGGAGAAAAAAATTTTATATAAGTTAGTAATATAATAAAAATTTTAATTTTTAACATGATTATATAATTTTGTTTTTTACATCACTTATTTTATTTATAAGTTATTTTCAATATGTTTCAAACATACCAATAAAAATTTTAAGCTTTTTTAACTCTATTTTAAAATTTAACAACTTTTCAATTTTATCCTTATTATACATCACACTCTCTGAAAATAAAGTCGACAAAATAATAAATGAAATGTTAAATAAAACGTTCATATGAAAACTTTAATAATGTAACTTATGAATAGAACAAAAAAATTTCTTATCTCTACCATATAAATAAGACTATAGGAAAAGTTATTAAATTGTAAGACAATGATAATAAATATTAAGAACTGTAAAGTATTTTTGGTAACATACTTAATGATTTTAGGTTAATATTGTGGTTGATTAGACAATTAACAGTAGACACCAATACATTAAAAAAATTGTCAAATACATAACGGTTATTAAGAATTAGCCGTCATCATTTTTAAAATATAATGATCTTTAATATTAAAAGATGCAACGGCTCGATAATCCATAGAACCCTCTCTATATAAACATCTGAAAACTGAACTCCACTTCTCTATACTTCCATTTAACTTCTCAAAACCAACTTCTGATTCAACAAAGCATTATGGATAAACGTAAGAGAACTTCTGATTCATCATCTGCCAAAACCGAAAGATGAACTCCCTTTGCCAACAAACACTAAAGGTCTCGTCCACGTAACCTACAAGCTCTATCATATGGTCCAGATTTACTTGAGAAAGCAAGGATGCATGGACCAGACTTTGAAGAAACTAATCTCTCTTGTTCGGTCTTTGAACGAGAAGGTAGACAAGTTACTAGATAATGAAGAATCTAATAATGCATAAGATTCTTAAAACATCTTTATAACTTTTTATTTTTAGTTTATATATTTACTTAGAGCCCGTTTGGTTCGACCGCATTGCATGCCTGCAATGGCAATCATGATTGCATTACCTACAGAAGAGTGTTTGGTTGCTCTTTAGCATGGTAATAGGGTTTACCATAGTAATGATGATTACCAAAAAATTGGTAATCCTCATTCATACCTCCCCCCTATGAATCCTCATTATCATCCTATTGCATGGTCTAAAAAGTCTAATTTACCCTTTAGTTTTCCTTATCTTTATTTCACTTATCTTATTTCATTTGCCGTATCACGTCACAACTGCCACCGCCACAACTTCTTCCTCTTCCACCGCCGTCACCTCCACCTTCTGCCGCCACCACTACCTCTTCCACCGCCGTCACCTCCACCCGCCGCCACCCCCGGCCCAGCCACCGGCCCACCACTTCCTCCTTCACGGCCACCGGCCCACCGCCTACCACCACCTCTTCCACCGCCGCCACCTCCTCCTCCATTGCCACCCTCACCCCCGCTGTCGCCACCGCCACCGCCACAGCCATCACCACCTCCTCCGCCGCCACCGGCCCACTGCCCACCCCCACCACCGCCACCACCTCCTCCACCACCCTCGCTACCACCACCTCTTCAGCCGCCATCGGTGGTGGCCCACCACCCATTGCCACCACCACCACCTCCTCCTCCACCCCCGCCGCCCACTGTCACCACCACCACCTCCTCCTCCCCCGCCACCCCCATCATTGACACCACCACTACCTCCTCCTCCTCCATCATCGGCTTGTAACTATTTTTTCTATAAAGATTATATTAAGGGGTAAAATGGACGTTGTGTAATATATTAATTTTAAATAATTGTTAAAATATTAACTCATTGCATGTTGCTTAAAAATCAAACCAAACACTACCCTTATAATTAATATTACATTGCATTACCATTGCATCGCATTGCACTGCATCGCAGGGTGTAATGGAATCGAACCAAACGGGCCCTTAGTCTTTTTTTTTTTTTATAAAATGGTGATTGCATAATCAATCACTAAAATTACAAAAAAAAAACAAGGATATATATATTACAGCTATTAAGTAATAATTGTCACTTATTAGAATATCATGTAAATATATAACAGCTGTACCTTTTATCCGTCACACTTATTAACAAATATTGTCACTCATTTCTGATTTACATGAAAGTCACACTAATTGTTTCTTATCTGTTATTTATCTATAAAGTTGGCCCAATTTTGAATCTTTTCAAAACAGGGGATGGACAAGCTTAAGTTACACAAATAAGAAAGTCTAGTATACTAAAACATTAAAACGACTTTGTCCAAAAAAAAAACATTAAAACGACAAAAATAAGTTCGACCAAAAAAAAAAAAAAACGACAAAAATAAGATTTAAGAAAGGAAAAACAAACAATAAAACTTTATTAATGATAATGATGATCCAAAACGAAAGGATAGTCAGGTTTCCTTGCAAGAGAAAACCCAACTTGTACATATTTTATTTCAACTCTAAATCACAACAACACTAGATAATTAAACAACTCAAACACATGGATCATTACATGTAATTCTTGTGATGATTTAATTTGAATAATAGATGCTCTGAAATCGAGTTTTGAAGAAGGCAAGGACATGATCTCTGGGAGGCAAAACTCCTTTCACAATAGGATGACTCAAAATCTCATGACCCCACTTCTCTAACTTTGGATATTTTTCACCGCTATACAGATCAAGCCCACCGGCTTCTTGAAGTAACGGCAGCCAGAAAGCTATGAACAGAGCAGCTATGTCCACTAACCCAACTGAATCTCCATTAAAGAACTTCCCTTTCAGCTCGTTTTCCAGAATGTTTAGAGCCTCTCTTGCTTCTTCAGCACCTTTTTCCCTCTCCTTCTCGTTTGGATTCCATGCTGCTTTAAATATTGCAGGCAGCACCTGATATTAAGCAACAAAACACTTGTTTTTAGTGACTGATCATTCAAATTCCTACAGAGAAAAAAACAGAGCTTGAAGTTTTGACTTTTGAAGTACCTTGTCATCGATGAACTTAGACCAGAAACGAGCTTGGGCTCTGTGATAAGGATCAGAAGGCAAGATGGGGTAGCCAGTCCAAGCCTCATCCACGTATTCAACAATCACAAGAGACTCACATACAGACTTGTCGTTGTGAAGAAGAACAGGGACCTTCTTGTGAACAGGGTTGTACTTGAGAAGAAGATCACTTTTGTTGGAAAACGATTCATGAACGTACTCATATTCCACTCCCTTGAGTTTCAGAGCAATCTCTGCTCTCGTAACAACTGGGCTTCCTACTATTCCAAAAAGCTTAACTTGTTGATTTGAAGCCATGGCTGTACTTATTTCTCTCTTTGAGAATTGAAGATATGATCTGAGGGTGATGGGTTTTTATAGTCACTGAAATGGAGATGACTTGGTCAACAAAGGAAGCCCTAATGAAGACTTTAAAAGTCAATAACTTGATGGAGAAGAAGCGATGCCTTAAAGTAAAATAAATTATAAATGTGAGGATTGTAGTTTCGGGGCAGGTAGGTGTATTAGTTAACCAGCTATCCTTGGAGAAAAAGTTTTCCTATAAGTTAGTAATATCATTAAAATTTTAATTTTTTAACATTATTATACAATTTTTTTTTTTTACGCCTCTCATTCTATTTATGTGTTGTTCTCAACATGTTTCACATATGTCAATAAAAATTTTAAGCTTTTTTAACTTTACTTTAAAATTCAACCAATTTTTAACTTTATCCCTATTATTCATTACACTTTATGAGAATAAAATCGACAAAATAATAAGTAAAATGTTAAATAAAACTTTCATATAAAAATTTTAATGATATAACTTATGAAAACAACAAAAATATTTCTTATCTCTCTACCTTATAAATAAAGCCATAAGAAAAGTTATTAAATTTTAAGACTATTTAAATAAATGTTAAGAACTGTAAAGTATTTTTGTCAGCATACTTTACGATTCTAAGTTAATATTTGGTTGACTATACAATTAATAGTAGACATCAATAAATTAAAAAAAATTATCAAATTCATAATGGTTATTAAGAATTGACTGTCGCCATTTTTAAAATATAAAAATCTGTAATACTGAAAGACGTGACGGTTCGATAATCCACGAAACCCTCTTTATATAAACGTCAGAAAACTAATCTCCACTTCTCTATACTTCCATTTCAACTTCTTAAAACCAACTTTTGATTCAACAAAACATCATGAACAAACGTAAAAGAACTTTTGATTCATCATCTGACAAAAAACTGAAAGATGGACTCTTTTCACCAACAAGCATTGAAGATCTCCTCCACGTAACCTACAAGTTTCAACATATGGCCCAAATTTACCTGTGAGAAAGCAAGGACACATGGACTAGTCCTTAAAAGAACTAACCTATTTTGTTTGCTCTTTAAACTAGAAGGTGGATAAGTTATTAGATAATGAAGAATCTAATGATTCATTATATTTTTAAAACATCTCCGTAATTTTTTATTTTTAATTTGTTTATTTACTTTATCTTTTTTTTTTTTTTTGGTCGTTGTAAAATGTGGTTGTATAATCGACCACTAAATTTTTTTAAAAAAAGTATACACATTATGATTATTAAGTAATAACCGTTATTTATTAGAACCATACAAATACATAACCATTGTACACTTATTAAGTAATATTGCCACCCATTTCTTTGATGTACATGAAAATCACACTAATTGTATATTATCTGCTTCAGTCATAATTATAAGCAACTTTTTCTTTCATCTGGTTGGTTTCTTTTATAAGCAACTTTCACTTTTTGTCTGAAAATATAAGTTTCTTTTTCCTATTTTAACCTTATTAAATACCCATTCTCTCTCATATTTTATATCCATTATCTCTCATATTTTTTATCTATTCTCTCTCTTATACTCTTTTCATAAATAGGGGCATATATAAAAAAAAACATGATATTTTTTACACACTTATTATTTTTAACTACCAGTTCATTTTACACAATCAAATCTAGAAAAAAAAATACTTATAAATAAAAATAGAGGGAGTATAAAGTTGGCCCTGTTTTGAATCCTTCAAAACATTTGATTAGAAAAATACGAATCTTTCAAAACGGGGGATGGACAAGCCGAGGTAACACAGCTAAGAACAATCTAGTATACTAAAACATTAAAACGACAAAAATAAGATTTAAGAAAGGAAAAACAAACAATAAAACTTTATGAATGATAATGATGATCCAAAACGAAAGGGATAGGTAGGTTTCCTTGCAAGAGAAAACCCAACTTGTACATATGTTATTTCAACTCTAAATCACAACAACGCTGGATAATTAAACAAGTCAAACACATGGATCATTACAGGTAATTCTTGTGATCATCTACTTTGAAGCAAAGATGCTCTGAAATCGAGTTTTTAAGACGGGAAGGATTTGTTCTTTGGGAGGCAAAACTCCTTTCACAACAGGATGATTCAAAATCTCATGACCCCACTTCTCTAACTTTGGATATTTTTCACTGCTAAACAGATCAAGCCCACCAGCTTCTTGAATTAACTGTAGCCAGAAAGCAATGAACAGAGCAGTTATGTCCACTAACCCAATTGAATCTCCATTAAAGAACTTCCCTTTCAGCTCGTTTTCCAGAATGTTTAGAGCCTCTCTTGCTTCTTTAGCACCATTTTCCCTCTCCTTCTCGTCTGGATTCCATGCCGCTTTAGATACTGAAGGCAAAACCTGAAATCAAGCAACAAAACACTTGGTTTTAGTGACTGATCATTCAAATTCCTACAGAGGAAAAAACAGAGAGAAAATCAGAGCTTGAAGTTTTGACTTTTAAATAACCTTCTCAGCGATGAACTTAGACCAGAAACGAGCTTGGGCTCTGTGATAAGGATCAGAAGGCAAGATAGGGTAGCCAGTCCAAGCCTCATCCACGTATTCAACAATCACAAGAGACTCACATACAGACTTGTCGTTGTGAAGAAGAACAGGGACTTTCTTGTGAACAGGGTTGTACTTGAGAAGAAGATCACTTTTGTTGGATATGGATTCATGAACGTACTCATATTCCACTCCCTTGAGTTTCAGAGCAACCTCTACTCTCGCCACATATGGGCTTCCTACGACTCCAAAAAGCTTAACTTGTTGATTTGAAGCCATGGCTGTGCACTTGTTTCTCTCTTTGAGAATTGAGGATGTGATCTGAGGGTTTTATGGTCAATGCGATGGCGGATCAGTTCCTGATATAGCGAAAGAAGGTTTTATAGAATTCTCTGCGATGACTTTTGAGTTGAGTCGGTCAAAAAAGAAGGCACTAATGAAGAGTTTGAAAGTCAATAACTTAATGGGGCAGAAGTGATGCATGCGATTACATCACTTAAATTGCAATGAATGTGAGGGTTGCGGATTGGGTGCAGGGAAGGACTAATATAAGATATATTTCCCTATAAGTTGGTTAGTATACCATTAAATTTTTTAATTCTAACATGATTATACGGTTTTACGTTTACTTCTCTACTTATATTTATAAGTCATTTCTAATATATTTTACATAAATAAAAAGCATTAAACTCTATTAACTCTACTCCTCTAGTCCTATATATAACGTTGAGAGATGAGTTTTTTTTATCCTATTTATAAGGTATTGTATTACAGTTGTAAGGTGAATGTATAATTTAACTCTTCGTTTATTATTATGTTAATTTTGCTTCATTTAGTATTTTGTATATTAAATAGAGGTAGAGTTAGAAAGTTGATGAATTTTATGACATAATTAATGAGATTTAAAGTTTTTTTTGGTATATGTGAAAAATGTGAAAAAGGTTTTTATTTCTTATTTTAATAAACTTTAATATTAAATTAACTCTATATTATGATCCTCAAGTCTCAACTACTGATTTCGATGTAAAACCAGGGGTTTCTCCTTGTGCGATACACAGGTCGGTGTATATTGTGTGATATAAACTTCAAGATACGATATTACGGAAGGATTTCTTTATTTATCAATTATGTGAACGGTTGGCATTGTTTTTGGGATTTCTATATTTTATACTAACCCGATGACAACAATTTGGTTTGTTTTTTCATTCTTCATATCATATATGTATATCACTCTGGTATTATTTATAAGTCTTTTTTTTAACTAAATTTTATATATCAAAGAGAGGTAGATAACTCAATGATTATGGGATAAATTTTTAACTATACCCTCATTTATAAATATGTACTTTTCAACTTTTTTTTCTCTATCTATCTTTAAATTATTTCTTCATTGATACAATAAATAGAGGTAAAATTGTCATAATCTCATTTACTATACTAAAACTGAATTTATAAATAGGATCAATTTTTTTAATAAAAAAGAACTTAAAAATAAGACCAAAATAATAGTTATAAGTACATTGGAACACATCCATCATGTGGCAATAGGCTGCTCATAAAATGATATTTTTGTCCATGAATTTTGAATGAATAAGGGCCTCTTCTGTTCTTTTCTTTCTTTTTTTTTTTAATTTAACGACAGTGAGACATGACTTGGGAATGGGACATCACTCTTTTTTTACAAGAGTCAGATTCAGCCATTTAAAAGTTTAAGATTCTTTTTGTTGATCTTCCAAATCTCTAAAAACTTAAAGGAACTCTATGACATCAAAAAATTGGTTCGACTATAATTTTAACTCGATAGCTCGAAAATGAAGACAATTACCTTTCAGAGATATGAATTATACAAAATATCTTATTGAGAAGACTGAACCAATTAGTTCTTCATTCGTTGTTGTATAATTTATAATGTTTTTAATGGGGATAAAGTTGAATGTTGCAACATTAATCTATGTGTATTTATATGTTGCAACATTCCTAAGGTGAAACCAATAAAGCAACGTAATTATTATAGCCCCAATTAATTATTATGGCATTTTCGATAATTAGAGAGGGCCTCTAATTATGTGTACTTATATTGTCATAAATATATGGAATTATATCATTTATTAAATAATATTATTTTTATTAGTTAGAGATTACTTTTCTACTCCTATTCATAAGACAATTTCAGTATATTTCATAACCCAAAAAAACCTTAAACTTTATTAATCCTTGTTACGAAAGTGTTTGAATACTGAATGAATTGTCTTTCTCTATTCACAGGAAGGTACTATATATATATAAAAGTGAGGAGCCTAAATATTAATTGCTCCTAAATGAGGGGATCGTAATGGTCAATCAATCCCGCTAATTATGCTAATTAATCTAATAATAATGATAGAATATTTCATTAACACTCCCCTTCAAATTGGAGCATATATGTTAATCATGCCCAACTTGTTACAAAGATACTCAACCCGTATCCCAGTCAATGATTTTGTCAGAAGGTCTGCTAGCTGGTCGTCAGATCGCACATGTCCTGTAGATACAACATTTTCTTTGATCTTGTCCCGAATGAAATGACAATCGATTTCAATGTGCTTCGTTCGCTCATGAAACACAGAATTCGATGCTATATGAAGCTTTGCTTTATTGTCACATCAAAGCTTCGCAGGTAATGTCGTGACAATGCCAATTTCCTTCATGAGCTGAAGTATCCATACAATTTCTTGTACGGATTGAGACATAGCTCTGTATTCTGCCTCTACGCTTGATTTAGATGCAACCCCCTGTTTCTTACTTCTCCAAGATATCAGGTTGCCACCAACAAACACACAGTAACCCGTAGTAGATCGTCTCGTGGCCTTTGATCCTGCATGATCCGCATCACAAAAACACTCAACTTTAGTGTGTCCAAAATCCGAATAGAGAATGCCCCGACCTGGGGAGCCTTTTAGATAGTGCAAGATATGTTCTAAGGCTTCCCACTGTGCCACTGTCGGAGATGCCATGAACTGACTAAGTACACTAACAGAGAATATTATATCAGGATGAGTCACTGTCAGATAATTCAGCTTTCCAACCAATCTCCTATATCTCTCAGGATATGCAAATGGCTTTAATTTCTCTGGATCAATCTTCTTTTTCAAGTCATCAGAAAGTTCATCAAACATACTATCATTCAAGTCCAGGAATAGGTTTGGAATCATGGGAAGGCTACTTGGTGCAGCTCCAAGCTTCCCAGTTTTCTTCAGGAGGTTGAGAACATACTTCCTCTGAGTCAACAGAATGCCTTTCTTGTTTCTCATAACTTCAATACCTAGAAAGTACTTCAATGGTCCTAAGTCTTTTGTTTGGAAGTGAAGGTTGAGAAAGACTTTAAGCGCGGAAATTCCAGAAGTGTTACTCCCTGTAATCACAATGTCGTCAACATATACAACCAGAAGAATCAGACCTGCATCGGTCTGCTGATAGAACACAGAATGATCACTTTTGCTTTGGCGCAATCCGAACTTCTGAACCACGTTACAAAATCTATCAAACCAGGCACGTGGACTTTGTTTCAAACCATACAATGACTTTCTGAGATAGCACACTTTCCCATACTCCCCCTGAGCAACAAAACTAGGAGGTTGCTCCATATAAACTTCCTCAAGAAGGTCACCATTCAAAAAGGCATTCTTAACATCCAACTGATGTAAATCCCAACGATAGGTGGCAGCTAAAGAAATAAGAAGACGGACGGAAGTGAGCTTAGCGACCGGAGAGAAAGTCTCAGAGTAATCAATGCCATAAATTTAAGCATACCCTTTAGCAACAAGCCGAGATTTTAGCTGTTCCAAGGAACCATCAGCCTTAGTCTTAACTACAAATACCCATTTACACACAATGACCTTCTTCCCAGAAGGCAGATCAACAAGAGTCCAAGTACCAGCCTTTTCAAGGGCCATCATTTCTTCTTCCATCGCAGCACGCCAACCAAGATGGGCTAAGACTTGGTGAAGGGTGGTAGGGGTGGTGATGGACTCAAGGGTGGCCATAAGGGAAAAGGAAACAGGAGACAAGTGTTGGTAAGAAACAAAGTTTGATATAGGATACGTGCAATCAGCATAGCGTTTAGGAGGACAATGGGGGCGGATACCTTTTCTGAGGGCAATAGGGAGGTCATTGGGCGGGTCAATGGCAGAATCAGGCACAACTGTATCAAGGGCAGGAGTAGTAGGGTTTGGGGTCGCAGGGACAGAATCCGACGGTGAAGCATCTACTGACAGAGGCGCAGAGTTGGCTGGAGCAGTCTCAGTGATAATAGCAGGAACCGGAACATCAGCCTGAACTGGTGGGACACGATAAACTAAGAAATCATCCGTCGTGTCAATGACCGAGGGAGATGCAGAGAACACTGGAGACCTGAAGAAAGAAGAGGGCTCATGGAAGGTGACATCAGTGGACATAAGATAACGACAAAGATCAGGAGAGTAACATCGATAACCTTTTTGGACGCGAGAATAACCAAGGAATACACACTTTAAAGATTTAGGATCGAGCTTACTGACACTCGGACGAACATCCCGAACAAAACAAACACAACCAAAGATTTTCGGATCAACAGGGAAGAGCTTAGTGGTGGGGAACAAAACAAAATAGGGAATGTCACCACTAAGAACAGCCGAAGGCATGCGATTGATAAGAAAATATGCAGTAGACACGGCATCAGCCCAAAACGGTGTAAGAACACTAGAATGAAACATAAGAGCTCGAGCAGTTTCTAAAAGGTGGCGATTTTTCCTTTCGGCAACACCATTTTGAGTAGGGGTATCGAGTATCGACACAGGAAGAGTGGTGAAGAATATCATGACTGTGCATATAATCAGTAAAAGGGGTGGAAAAATATTCTTTCGCATTGTCACTTCAAGGATTTTGACAGGAGTATTGAACTGAGTTTGAATTTCAGCACAGAAGTTTTGAAAATGAGTAAACAATTCAGAAAGTTGTTTCATTAAATAAAGCCAAGTCGTTCGGGAAAAATCATCAACAAAAGTGACAAAATAACGATAACCAGTCTGAGATAAAACTGAACAAGGACCCCAAACATCAGAAGGTACTAACTCAAAGGGGGACGTAGCCCGTTTATTGACTCGATGTGCCAAATGAACACGATGGTGTTTGGCAAACTGACACGACTCACAATCCAAAGTAGACACAGAAGAAAACTGAGGATATAACCTCTTTAGAGACGAAATTGACACATAACCGAGACGACAATGAACTTCAAAAGGAGACGATCCACCAGAGCAGGCAATGGAACACGGCACTTGATCATCCAGAATGTAATGCCCACCAGATTTATAACCTCTACCAATAATACGCTTCATCGACAGATCCTGGATCAAACAATAGTCAGGGAATAGTGAAATGAAGCAATTCAAATGACGAGTGAGTTTACTTGGTGACAGAAGATTAAATGTGAGATCAGGAATATTAAGGACAGAGGATAATGTAATGGAGGGAGTGGGATTAATAATGCCTGATCCAACGACACGGACGGGGGAACCATTGGCAACATAGATGGAGGATAGGTTAGCATAAGGGGCATACGATGAAAATAAGCGATGGTTACCTGTCATGTGGTCTGTAGCACCAGAATCAATGACCCACTTCGAGGAAGTGGTAGCAAGACCAGAGGGCAGAGTACCTGTAGATAAGGCCGCGGCAGAGGGTGAACCAGGGTCAGGCTGATCAGAGGTCTGGACAACATGAGCAAAGCCACGCTGCTGAACACGCTGCTGTTTATTTTGCAATTTTCGACAATTTTTCTTGATATGGCCAGGTTCCTTGCAATAATTACAGATAATACTGCCAGAAGTTGTGTGCGGGGTGCTTGAACCCTGTTTGGAGCCATAGGTCTTGAGGTCAAAGGGACCCCGACCTGCCAAAGCACTTGCATTTGGATCCACAGACGGACGGGTCATACCATCAGCACGAAGAACACGTGCGAACACATCGTCAAGAGATGGGAGTTCTTGACTAGACAGAATCTGAGAGCGAATGGTCTCATAAGATGGATCAAGAGCTTCGAGAAAACCAATAATGGCCTGTAGTTCTAGATTCTTAATACGAGTTGCAAGATTTGCTTGAGGAGACATAAGGACTTTCATTTCCTCATACAACCGCTTATAGTCCAAAAAGAAGTCCCTTAATGGACGACCCTGCTGCTGAGAGCGATAAAAACTTTTACAAAATTCGTGAATCCGGGTGAGCCTCCCTTTACCAGAGAACATAAATTCCAGATAACTCGTTATTTCCTTAACCGTAGTACAATGACTCACTGAAGACAAGATCCGGGGTTCAATGGAATTTCTAATTTGAAACAAGATTCTAGCATCAGCCCTTTTCCAAGCAACCAGTTTGTCTTTATCACTAGGGGTTCATCGGTTAAATGTTCTTCTTTCTCAATACCCATAATATAGATTTAAACAGTGGTGCTCCAATCACTATAATTAGTCCAGTTCAATTGGGAGAAAGTAATCTTAGCAGACATGGGTAACATTTCAGGAGTCTTAGAGTCAGCCATGGAATCCATAAGCAAAGAACAATAATAAAGAAGTCTAATCCAACGAGAGAAATCTCCAAATTTGGGAACAAAATCGAGCACAAAATAAGAGACTATAGATAATACCTGAACAGTGTGAAAATAGCACCAAACAACACCCCAAAAAAGTGCAAAACAGTGTCGCACAGTACCGATGAACAGTGACCGAATAGTGTCGGCGAACAGTGACAAAACATGACTGAACAGTACCGAGAACAGTGACGCATAGTGCTATGAACAGTGGCCGAACAGTACCTAAAACAGTGACGCTACAGTCCTATGAACAGTGACGCTACAGTCGATGAACAGCGCCGCTACAGTCAAGGAACAGTATTCACTACAGTGCCGCCGAAAACAGTGCCGTCGATGAACAGTGCCCAAAAAAAAATAAAAAACCCTACGCTCTGATACCATGTTACGAAAGTGTTTGAATACTGAATGAATTGTTTTTCTCTATTTACAGGAAGGTACTATATATATACAAAAGTGAGGAGCCTAAATATTAATTGCTCCTAAATGAGAGGATCGTAACGGTCAATCAATCCAGCTAATTATGTTAATTAATCTAATAATAATGATAGAATATTTCCTTAATAATCCTGAAGTGAGCCGCTTTCTAATTTTATCCCTATTAACAATATACAAAATAATAAAGTTATATCTCCATGTGCGTTGTCCGACAAGATGCACTGTATGGTATTATTCGGGAATTTGTTTTGATCTAGTGTCTATGTTCTTCGGGAGCCAGCAAAAATCTTGTATTTAACTATTTATGCATGGTTTCTTTTTTATGCAAATAAGAATGTATTCCAATCAAATTCCAATTCCAATTAAATAAAAATAGGTTTCAGTTTATTTCATTTAAGGCATATGGTTTCATTTTGTTTCCTTATATACGTACATTAATAAATAAATAATGGTATTATAACTTATTATTTTTTTGAACAATGTATTATAACTTATTATTAAGGACTTACAGTTACTTTCATAATCAATGCACAGTTGCACACACAGTATGTCGTCTTTTTAAATGCCTCACCCCTTAAATTAATAAATTCTCAATTTCAATTTAAATTGCGTTTTTTCCTGAAATTCAATGCCTGTTTGGTTGGAAGGGAGGGGATGAAAAATGACCCCCTCCCCTTATTTGATATGAAAAATAGAAGGGGAGGGGCCCAAAAAAGGGGCTCCAAATCCCTCTCACTCCCTCAAATTGATTCTCTCCAATTTGGGGGGTTTTGGAGGGAGCCCAAAATTTGGGACTATTTTACCCCCATAGTCTTTTCATATTTCTAATTATATCCTATGAGTCTTTAATAAAAATATAACTTCTTCCTCACTAACGGAAATATACATACTCAGATTTTCCTGGTGATAGGTGATTTATCTGCTGCAGAAAAAATATTTTTTTTCTCTTGGGCTGTTATGTTGTTTTAGAATGTTTATTCTTGTTTAATGCATGCTTCTCTAGTGCAGGTTAGAGACACATGCTCATTTTTTTCGTAGTCATTTTACACCTAATTAAACATTGTCACTTAGAAACAGTTTTTTTAAGTTTTTCTACCAATTTTTTTTCAAGTCCTCTACATTTTTTTTTTCAATAGAAGGAATTTTTCATTTAATTTGACATGATAATTGCTGAAATATTCATATAATGAGAAATTAAGTTGGGGGGAATTGAAAACTATTTCCATTTTATATCTTCATATTTTTTTATAAATTATATAATTTATATCAAGGTGTAAATTAATTTAAATCATTTATAACAAAGAACAATATATAAACTAAGTCTAAGGATAAAATGGTAAATTAGATATTATCTCCCCTCCCCTCCCCCCTTAAACCAAACAAATGATCATTAAAAAACATTTCCCTTCCTCCCTCTCCAACCAAACTAAATAAGATGATCCTCCATCCTCCCCTTCCATCCCCTCCCATCCATCCCCTCCCTCAAAGAAATAATTAGTTAGATAAAGATGAATAAGAAGATGGAGAGAGAGAAGTGAGCATTGCAGAAATAATTGGGTGGAGTAATTGGGTTTTACTCATGTTATTTTTTTTTTCATTATTTAAAGTTGTTTTTAGTTCAAATTCATATTCCTTTTTTAATTTTAAGATCCGATTATCTATAAGTTAAAGCAAGTCCTGTATCCTATCCATATTATCTGTTATTATTCTAAATTCCTATTCCATATTTAATTTTAAAACCCTAATATTTTTAACCTGAAGCCGCTCCGTTCTAAATCCTATTATATTTAAGCTGAAGCTTATCCATCTTTGAAGGTGGCGTCTTAATTAGGAGTGTCCACTAATGGAATATTAAAAACCTTCTATTAATTAATTTAATTGAGTCCTTTTTTTCACGCAAAAGCCGTTATCAGTTTTAAATCCTAATATTAATTAAAGTAACCTTTTATGGGATTATGATGGGAATCAGTTTTAAACCCTAATATTAATTAATTTAATTGGGTCTATTTTTTATAAAGCTTTTTTCATGCACTCGCCTTTTTTGAGATTATGACGGGAATCAGTTTTAAATACCAATATTACTAGAAGTCGCCTTTTATGAGATTTTGTTGGGAATCAATTTTATGTTCTTCAGTGCGTATTAAAGTCAGTTTCCAGCGGCCGTTTTAATGGTAGACGACAATTAAGCGTTAAGGAAAATGGTTTGATGCATTTGGAGCTGGGTTATCTACTTATCTCACACCATGAAATGAATTTAAGCAGCAAAATGAGATAAGTGGGTGCGGTTAACAGAATTGGCTGAAAGCAGTGAGTACACACTTTCTAAAGATATAATATTCCTTTGGTATTTATTATAAGGCACCATCTAATAAGTGTATTTGATCCTTTTTACAAGGTACTTATTTGTTTGCAAAGGACATTAAATGTTTTTTTTTCTATATATGCCTATAATTAATAAGGGTAGTGGGTGAGAGTGATAATTAATATGATATTAGAATTTAGTGGAATTAGTAGGTGTAATATTGAAAATTATTTAAATTTTAAAATAAATTTAATAATTTTAACTGTTTTTATTGATTTGTAAAAATTATTAGTTGGCATCTTATTATAAGAATTAAAGTGAGTAAATAGATTGAGTTTTTTCAACCAAGAAAGTCTCTATTGGATCCTCGGATCCTGTCTTGGTAAACAATTTTGCGGCCCCACAAAATAGTGAAAGATAAATATAAACGCATCGTCTTTTAGTATATTAACAATTTAGCATTCAAGTTCAACAAACATTTGGCATCGCCCTTCTCCGTCGTTCTGGACCATTCTCAAAAAAATATTGATTTTTCTTTTAGATCATTCAGCCACCCCTTATCATACAAAACTACATTTTTTAAGTCAGAATTATTGTCTTGTTGGTTGTTACAAACTACTTATATTGTCTTTTGTTTTAAATATATGAGTTAATTGATTTTTTTTCCCGAAAAGACTAATGAGGTTAATTAAGTTATATTAAAATAGTTATGCTTATTTTTCTTCTCCAAATTAATTTGTTTAACTTATAAACTGATATAGTATAATCTAATGATACATACTATATGTTATGATCAAATACAGTACTTAATTTATTAAGCTTCTTTAATCTTAAAAAAAAAAAACTCAACTAATTTTTATATTAAGGATAAAGTATTAGTTTTTACTCAAAATGTAACATCCCAAATTTTATTCACCAAGAATATATTGTAATTATTATATATATTTAATGAAATGGCGAATATTTAATGCCAAAGGAATTAAATATTGAAAATTGAAAGTTGAATAGTGTTTTCAGTGAAATAGCATGTGAGGTAGTGAGTTTGTCATGTGGTTTTGGAAGAACAAATGATGAGCAAAAGTTATGAAATTTTACAAAATGGAAGTAGACATCCTAAGCTTTAATTGGATAGGTCATATGACTCAATTAAAGCTATGTACAAAAATATATGAATTTTTGAAGTTAATCCAGAAAATCTGGAAAGTTTCTGGAGCAGCGGTCAAAGATTGAAAATTTGGGAATGATATGATTCCAGTCAGTAAAATTCCATATTTTTCCTTGAAACTAGACTCAATAAGGGTTCCATAGGCTTTAGAATCGCATTAAAATGATGTCTACAAAATTAATTATGATTTTTCAAAGTTAAGGCAGAAAATCTGCCAGAATTGGCATTATTCTGAAAATTTAAGAAATAAAGTAATCTTCCTTTTTCTCTTAATTATTTTAGAAATTAAGGAATGAAGGAGGAGAAGACAAGTGTCAAAATCTAATGAGACCAAGTGTCAACACCACATGAAAGATGATGGAAATAATTGTTGTGTCATAAGTCCTTACTTATGTCATAAGGTTAGGTAGCCAACTCTTGTACCAATTGACTTGAGTAAATGGAAGTAACACTTGATTTAGTTGGAGCATAAGAGGGAGCACGTTTTTTGCCAACCAAGGAAGAAGGAAATGATAATCAAGGTTGAGTGTACACAAAAGGGAAGTATGGCAAGGTTGAGTGCACACAAAAGGGAAGTATGGTGCAAGCATGGAGGAAAGTATGGTGGTTGGTATGTGTCACTATAACAACCTTAGATGAGATCAATGGTTGGGAATCAAGGGAGCATTTTTATGAAGGCTTTCTCTTCCCTTCCCTTCATGCATTTTCATTCAACATAGAGAGGGAGAGAGTTTGGAGAAACTTTGAAGAGTTAGAGGGAATAGGAAGAAGAAATCTTAAGGTAAGAGTTGATTCTTAAGCTTTCCTTGTAACATTTCCCCTAGATCCTTCTCTAAACCATGCTTCTTCATGAATCTATGATCTTGAAAACTCATTCTTAGTTCAAGGAGAAGAGAGAGAGGACGTCCTAGAGAGAGAAACACCAAGGATCAAGAGGTAATCTCCAAAATCTCAACTTCTTTGTGTATTGAAATTGTTGTTGGTGATTATTGTTTGGTTGATGTGATTTTTGGTTAAGTTGTAAAATTGGAAAAGCCATAATCCTAAGGGGTTATGCTGCCCAAACGGCCTGATGGAGTTATATTTTCATGAAATAAATGGTTCCATTGGATTCAGTGGGCAAAAATAGGTGAGGTTACAGTTGGACACTTTTTTGATAGAGGCCGGAAAAACATAATTACGAAAATGCCATTGAAATCACTAAATAGGGGCTGTCAGGGGTATTTTCGTAATTTGACAGTGAATTTAGTAATTTCGAGCCTGGAAATAGATTCCTTGGGCGAAAATAAGTCAGAATAGCCTTAGTCAAAATTTTGGAAAAACGTGCCATCAGGCCGGTTACAGCGGGGCAAGGCCGGGTTCCCGGGGGCATTTTTGTAAATTTTCACCATAGACTAATATAACTACAATAAACACTATGGAAGAGTCTAAAACGATACTTGGATAGGTTATGACCTATTTCTAGTACATTTAATATTTTAGGACCGATTTGGAGGCCGGATACGACATGTTCTTCGAGGCACATTTACAAAGGGGATATTAAAGTTTTGAGGTAGGGACTTTATCCTTCATACATTATGCCATAAGTTATGTGATTGTGTGGATGCCAATGTTTGTAAATGTGCTTTATTAATCAACATGATTTGCCCAGAGAGGGGCCAGAAGTGTCAGAGGCACTTACACCGGAGTTGGTGAAAATCCAACCGGTGCAGAATAGTGGGGCTGGGCCCTACTCATGTATACATGTAGATGATATGTTTATAATGTTCATTAATTGGTGCATACATGGCATATATCATATTTACTTTTCACATTTTCTATGAACGATAGCATGTTTCTACTGGGGTTTTCTCCTGAATCTCACCCTATTTTCAAATAAACACCTCAGCGGGTACCAGTGGGGCAAAGGGAAAAGACATAGACGTCGGAAAGTGAACGGCACGTGTTTTGAGGTAAGGACAAGAACGTGGTCATAATTAATCTATTTTGTGATATTTTGGTGAAATTTGTAAATATTAAAACTTTCGTTGTATTTTCTATTTTCGTCAACGAACGATATCAGAATTGTAAATGAATATTATTATCAGTATAATTGTACTTTTTTGTATGCCCATTGAATTCCATCTTTATTACTCTTCAATTATCGAAATGGAAACGGGTGTTAACACAAAATATATTTTACTCCTAATTATGCTTATAAATCAATTTCATTCATCCTTTTCATTATGACACCATCTTATTTAAATAATTATTTAAATAATAAAATGTGGGGTCTGCAAATAAAAGAAAGGTTAACTATTTAACGGAAGTGACATTTTTATCCCATTTTAAGAATTTTAAAGGTATTTTTACATTCATGTAAAGTTTATGGTGTAAGACGCACATTTAAAAAAAAAAAAAATTTGTAGATATTTTTGCCCCTTAACCCTAAATCTAATCTAACATAGAAACTTGGAGCCATTATTACTTTCTTACCAAGCCTTGCGTCAAGAGACCGTCCAAAACTGAAACAATTGGCTCTTCAGCATTTCATTCAAAAGGTTTTCTTTAGAGACTATTTTCTCAAAGCAATCTATTGTAGATCAACTTGTTGGTGTGCCTCTTCCTCAGCTTGATTTGGATCACATATATCAATTGTTAAAACCTTTGATCATAGATGAGGTTGATTGGCCTATTAAATCTATGAAGGCAGATGGGGTTTCGGGTGTTATACTCTCATTTTATTTTCACCTATTTTAGAGTATTTGCGAAAAACGATACATAGTTCGGTGAGCAACACAGGAATAACATAAATACACTGATATTATGTGCACGATTTCTGAAATTTCCCATAGGGGTTCGTACTTGATAATTACAATTAACGTAGCCTCGCAACGCTAAGTGGGTGTCTAAATCCATCCCAGTGAAATGAAGACATCTTCCCGTCTTTGTTTCACCACTACAAATCCCCTCGTACGGTTCTCTTTTTTGTTCTTAGTATACGTTCTGTCTTTTCCTGTCTAAATTGTTGGTAGGGGGTGAGATTCTAGGGAATCTCAGTAGGAAAGCAATACTAATATGCATGCAAGATAAGTGCTTAATGCATGACATGCTTGCATTACATAACTCATGCTCACATAATGACATATTTACATGCTCAATGTTTCAATACGTATGACCATAGCATAAAAAGAAATAGAGCTTCAATTATTCATATATGTTTCACAAAATCAAGCAAAGCAATAACATGCATCAATACACTAGCACAAATATCAAATACATGCAGGAGAGGTAAGTTCCCTACCTTAATCGCCCTTCCCTGATCTTCAAATGCATGCCTCGATTTGCGTGTCAATCCCTCAGGCTCTCTTCTCGGTCCTAGAATGTCAAATGTACAGTTTAGACACTTCCATAGTGTTTCTGGTGATTATATTAGTCTATAGTAAAATTTTACTAAAATTCCCCCGGGACCCCAACCCGACCCCGTCATACCCGGCCTGATAGTACGTTTTTCCAAAATTTTGACTAAGGCTATTCTATCATATTTTCACCCAAGGAATCCATTTCCTGGCTCAAAATCACCAAATTCAGTGTCAAATTATGAAAATACCCTTGATAGCCCCGGTTTAGGGATTTCATGGGCGTTTTCGTAATTATGCTTTTTCGGCCTCTACCGAAAAAGTGACCAACTATAACCTCACCTATTCTTGCCCACTTAATCCAATGGAACCATTTATTTTATGAAAATCCAACTCCTTCCCCCAGATCTGTGCTGGTCGAAATATTGGTCAAAAATTGGAAAAATGGAGTTTTGTGTTTTAGCTTCTAAAACTTATACTTTTCCACTTCTAATCCCTTATTAACTTATTTAATCACATTCTAATCATGATTTAAAGAAATTTGAGCAGCATAACCCCTTAAGATTAGGACTTTCGAAATTTACAAACTTGACAAAAATCATCAAAATCAAACACAAACCTCAACAACAACACCATACTAGTTTAGATCTAAGGTTTGTGAGGTTACCTCTTGAGATCTTGAATCCTCTCTCTCTTCTTGAGCTCAACATGGTGTCTTCAAGATCATGGATGTATGAAGAATCAAGGTTTAGTGAAGGATCTAGGATAAAATTACAAGAAACCTTAAGAAATCATTCTTACCTTAAACTTCTTCTTCCTTCTCTCTAGAACTTGAGAGCTCTTCAAGGTTTTCTCCAAGCTCTCTCTCTCTCTCTCTCTATTTTTCTTTGGTGTTGGATGAAATATGGCTTGCATCTCTCTCTCTATTTTTCTTTGGTGTTGGATGAAATATGGCTTGCAAGAGGAAGGAGAATGTTTTTATTAATTTTGGTCATCTTTATTCCTAGCCATAGATCTAATCAAGGGTTGAGATTTCAACACTTGTCAAAGACACCATCCCTCTTCCCATACCTCCAACCATGCATTCTACTTTATGTCCTTACTCTTACACCCTTTTTTGTAATCATGTTTGTCTCTTCCTTCACTCAAGCTTACCATCATGCAATCAAGTATCTCCCTTCCTTTACTCAAGCTATCCCTCAATCATGCACTCAACATTAAATCTAACACATCACTAAACCATTATCATCATTGCAATGTTTATGTAGCATTTGACTTGTGCTTCTTGGAAATTAATCATCATTATCTCTTCATGTAGCCTTTTGGACATGTGTCCATGAAATTAAATTTTCTCCTCATTCTTAGGTGTTTGGACGAAATTTCAAGAGGGAAGGAAAGGGAAAAAAATGATTTTAACAATTCCACAATTTACTCAATTGCTAACACATTTTATTTTAAATTTTCAATATTTAATTCCTTTGACTTTAAATATTCACCATTTCATTGAATATATAAAATAATATAATATATTCTTTGTGAATAAAATTTGGGGTGTTACATCGGGGCCAGGGAGTTTTAATCCCAGATTTTATCAGTATTATTGGAAACACTTGAGACATGATGTTTTTGGAGTTGTTCAGCAATTTTTCCAATCTCGTTCTTTACCTCCCATGCTGAACTCGACCTTTATTACTTTGGTGCAAAAGGGACAGCATGCGCAATCTTTTAATGATTTTCGCCCTATTAGTCTTTGTAATGAGTTATATAAAATTATTACTGAAGTTATGTGTGGGCGACTTCAACCTATTTTGCAACATCTTATTTCACCTTTTCAGAATGCTTTTATCAAAGGAAGACTTGTTACTGATAATGTTATGGTGGTCAGTGAAGTGATGGAGAAGTTGAAACATATACGTACTCAAAAGCAGGGTTGTTGTGTTATGAAAATTGATATTGAAAAGGCATATGATAAGCTTTCTTGGTCCTTCTTGGAGGCAGTGTTGGAATTAATGGGTTTTCCTGAAAATTGGATTGACATGATTATGGTTTGTGTTTCTTCTGCATCCTATCAGGTGTTGGTTAATGGTGTTCCCTCTATACATTTTTTCCTAAATGTGGTCTTAGACAAGGTGATCCACTTTCCCCTTATCTTTACATTTTATGTGCTAATGTGTTATCCTCTTGGATTTTTCAGGCACAAAATCAGGGGACTTGGAAAGGTTTTAAAATTGCCAGAAACTCTATGCCTTTAACTCATCTGCTTTATGCAGATGATACTTTATTGTTTGTTCCAGCCGAAGATAGATTTCTTTAGGTGGTTAAAAATATTTTGGAACAATATGGTTCACTTGCAGGTCAAAAAGTCAATCAGTCAAAGTCTCTTATTGTGTTTAGTCCCAATGTGACACATTCTTCTAAGTTGCATTTGTCTGCTTTGATGGGGTTCAACTTTACTTCTAAATTGGGAAAATACTTGGGTACCTATGTGGATCTCGGAAAGGATCGTTCTATACTTTATAAAGAGGTCCTAGAAAAAATTGATTCAAAGTTGCATATGTGGAAATCCAAGTTGTTATCACAGGCAGGTAGAGTTACGTTGATTAAATCAGTCATTTCTTCAGTATTGGTATATCCTATGTCTTTTTCCAAATTATCTGCTTATTTAGTTCATGACATTGATATGAGGATTGTGAATTTTTTCTGGGGTTTTAATGGTGACAAAAAGAGAATGCACTTACTTGCTTGGGACACTATTTGTAAACCTTTGTTTGAAGGTGGTCTGGGTATTAGGAAGATTATGTTTAATGATGCTCTTTTGACAGAGAATATTTGGAGACTAATTTGTGTTCAGGAGAATTCTCTTCTTGCTTCTGCTTTGAAACCTAAATATGTTTCCACTATAGATGATGGATCCTTACTTTCTCCAGTAATGCAATCCAGACTTTGGAAAGACAATCTTGGGTTAGACATTTTATTCTTGATCGCCTATGTTGGGAAGTTGGTGATGGCTCTCACTTCAATCTCATTAGCCGCTTATGGTGGCCTTTGCAGTGTGTTCGCCAACCTTCATTAATGACAGTTGGTGACTTGTTACTGCATGATCAGGGAAGTTGGAATGAGAGATTACTAAAATTATTATACCCTCCTCAAGTGGTTTCTCAGATACTTTCTACCACATTTTCTCTTTTTGTCTCTAATGATAGTATTGCTTGAAGAGGAACTGGTTTGGGTCAATATACGGTTGCTGATGGATCTGGCCAGCTGATCAATAATTTTCAAAAGCTGAGTACTCACTTTAATACCTTTTGGAACCAAGTTCAGCATGTACAACTTATTCCTCGACTTAGTTTGTTTATGTGGCGATTTCTCTGGAACTCTGCCTACTGGAGCTACTCTGCATTCTCATCATTTACAAATCACTACTTCCTATTTATTCTGTCCAGCAGTTGCTGAATCTAGATATCATCTATTTTCTGTGTCACTGGGCTAGAAACAGTTGGTTTTCATTTCCATTTGGTCTACTTTCATATCAAATACCAGGAAGTTGACTTTCTGATTGACTAATTCATACTTTGAAACAGAGTAATGAGGAGGTGGTGCACTGGTGCTCATCGCCATTTGTTGGGTTTTATATTTCATTTGGTTTTTTCATAATAAAAAGCTGGTCTCAAATGAGGATATTTCCCCATAAGTGGTTATTAATAGAATATTTTCAGAGGTTCAATATTCTCGGAGGGTACTTCATTGGGTTTTGAACAAGCCTTCAATACATGATTCTTTATCATTTGCAACAAGTGTTCAACAGGAAAATTGCTCCTCTTATGCTTGGTTACTTCGTTTATCTAGGCTATCAAGATCCAGGGATTTGAAGCTTCGATCATTACAAAGTAAGATTTTTTTCCAAGGATCCTCTGTGGTACAATTTTTATAACAAGGAATTAATTAATGGGAATATTTCATTTTAATACTATTTGAACCTGGAAAACTCTAAAAAGTCTATTAACACATGGAAATGGCACATACATCCTTAGGAAGAAGTTTGAGATATTGAAGTGTTGTACTTTTACCAAAATGACCCTCACTTTTTTTCAAAAAAAAAGTAGATCCCCCTCACTGCCCGACGGACCTCCGCTGCCCGCGGGCCGGAGCTTTGGTAACAACTTGAATAATGCGATTAATTACTTGAGTATAGATATTGACAACTTGAGCGCCCTAAGTTATCACTCTCTATACCATAGTTGCGAATTGTTAGATACAAGTTGTCATTGTCATTATTCAACTTGTCACCCCAAGTAATCACTCTCTGTATCATTGTTGCTAATTGCTATATGCAAGTTGTTATTGCCATTATTTAACTTGTCAATGACACTTGATGGGGTTTAGGGAGCTAAAGTTGTCAATCTCTATGCTCAAGTAGTTAATCGCATTACTCAAGTTGTTACCGGAGCTCCGGCACTCGGCCCTCCTGTGTGGCGCCCGGAGAGGGGACCTTTCCTTTTTTAAAAAATAAAAAGTGAGGGGCATTTTGGTAAAAGCACAACATTTCAAAATCTCAAATTTCTCCCTAAGGATCTATGTGTCATTTCCATATATTAATTAACAGACCTTTTGGGTTTTGTAAAAAGTTCAAATAGTATTTATCTGGAATTTTTTCTTAATTAATTTTAATAATTTTGAGGCTCTAAAAAAGTGCTAATATCATCCGGAATGAATGATATGGTTTTATAGGAAATAAGAAGGGAAAATGTCAGTTAAGTCCCAAGCTAGAGAAAAAATACCACAAAAGTCCTTTTGAAAAGTCAACTGTCATGGACTTTTCTGACATGAATTCCCAATGACCATTTACCAAAATACCCCCAAACCAATTTAACTACTGTCATTGGTTACAACATGTTATGCTATGTTTACAACATCGTAAGTTATATTAACAACATAGTCAGTTACGTTTACAACATGTTACGTTATATTTAATGAGTTGTAAACGCAACACAATCACGCATTTTATATACTTGTTGTTAACGTAACTTACTATGTTGTTAATATGACTTACGAAGTTGTAAACATAGCATAACATGTTGTAACTAATGACAGTGGTTAAATTGCTTGGGAGATATTTTGGTAAATGGTCATTGGGAATTCATGTCAGAAAAGTCCCTAGGGACTTTTCTGACAGTTGACTTTTCAAAGAGACTTTTGTAGTATTGTTTCCCTAGCTTGGGACCTAGCTGACATTTTTCCAAATAAGAATTCTTGGTACAGTTGTTTTAGGTACATGCCTAAACATCCATAGGAATTATCATTACCTTCATGGGCCAAGTGGCCAGGACAACAAATGGTATCCCTGTAGGTGTGGTGTAAAGTAATTCCACATTCCAATTTTCATAAAGCATTTCTCTAATCTCATTAATGACATACTTGGATAAATGATCTAGATCACAATCCCTCATCACCACCAGAAAATTTAAAATAAAAAAGAACAACTTTTATATCTTTTCTCCTTTTTTATCTTTTTGTTTTTTTTCTGATTACATAAACAAGAAAGCATTAAAACTACAACTCTGTACCAGGTTTAATAAAATCTGCTGGGAATGTCGGAACAGCGCTGAACAGTTGAAGACCTTCCGCAAGAACTTGTGCTTCCTTGGCTAAACGATCAGATGTCACTCTTTAGTTCCTCTTCAGCTTCCCATTAGTAATCCCATTTTTAAATCTTTTTTCTTATTTTTCCTTTTTATTGTATAAAATTAGGTAACAATCAAAGTGCATTAACTTTTTCAGTAGTTAACAGTTTGAGCTCTAGCCTTTTACAAAATAATTTGCCACTCTTCAGTTAATTTACTTGGTGCTCCCTGGAATTAAGATTTTATTCATTTTAAGAACAAATATTTCAAACAAAATTTTATATAATTTTTTTTCTCACATATGATTTTTTAGAACAATCATCCAAACAAAATTTTTTATTTTCTTCTTCTCAAAACTTATAACCGTCACATTTGTTAAGTAATATTGTCACTCATTTCTTTGATTTACATGAAAGTCCAATCATTATTTATCTTTAAAGTTGGCCCAGTTTTGAATATTTTCAAAACAAGGGATGGACAAGTTTAAGCTACATAAGAAAGAAAAATCTTGTATACTACAACATTGAAACGACAAAAATAAGATTTAAGAATGGAAAAACATACCATAAAACTCTATTAAAGATAATGATGATCCAAAACGAAAGGAATAGTCAGGTTTCCTTGCAAGAGAAAACCCAACGTGTACATATTTTTATTTCAACTATAAATCACAACAACACTGGATAATTAAAAAACTCAAACACATGGATCATTACAGGTAATTCTTGTGATCATCTACTTTGAAGCAGAGATGCTCTGAAATCGAGTTTTGAAGATGGCAAGGAGATGATCTCTGGGAGGCAAAACTCCTTTCACAACAGGATGATTCAAAATCTCATGACCCCACTTCTCTAATTTCGGATATTTTTCACCGCTATACAGATCAAGCCCACCAGCTTCTTGAACTAACGGCAGCCAGAAAGCTATGAACAGAGCAGCTATGTCCACTAACCCAATTGAATCTCCATTAAAGAACGTCCCTTTCAGCTCGTTTTCCAGAATGTTTAGAGCCTCTCTTACTTCTTCAGCACCTTTTTCCCTCTCCTTCTCGTTTGGATTCCATGCTGCTTTAAATACTGCAGGCGGCACCTGAAATCAAGCAACAAAACACTTGTTTTGAGCGACTGATCATTCAAATTCCTACTGAGAGACAAACAAAGCTTGAAGTTTTCACTTTTGAATTACCTTGTCATCGATGAACTTAGACCAGAAACGAGCTTGGGCTCTGTGATAAGGATCAGAAGGCAAGATGGGGTAGCCAGTCCAAGACTCATCCACGTATTCAAGAATGACAAGAGACTCACATATAGGCTTGTCGTTGTGAAGAAGAACAGGGACCTTCTTGTGAACAGGGTTGTACTTGAGAAGAAGATCACTTTTGTTGGACAACGATTCATGAACGTACTCATATTCTACTCCCTTGAGTTTCAGAGCAATCTCTACTCTCGTAACAAATGAGCTTCCTACAATTACGAAAAGCTTAACTTGTTGATTTGAAGCCATGGCTGTACTTATTTCTCTCTTTGAGAATTGAGGATATGATCTGAGGGTGATGGGTTTTTATAGTCACTGAAATGGAGATGAGTTGATCAACAAAGGAAGCACTGATGAGGAGTTTAAACGTCAATAACTTGATGGAGAATAAGTGATGCAAGGGATTACATCACTTAAAGTAAAATAAATTATAAATGTGAGGATTGCTGATTGGGGTCAAGAAGGTGTATTAGTTAACCAGTTATCCTCGGGAAAAAGTTTTCGTGCAAGTTAGTAATATCATTAAAATTTTAATTTTTAACATGATTATACAATTTTGTTTTTTTACTTTTCTTATTCTATATATAAATTGTTTTCAACATATTTCATACAAGCCAGTAAGCATTTTAAGCTTCTTTAACTCTGTTTTAAAATTCAACCACTTTCAGTTTTATCCCTATTATACATTACACTCCAGGAGAATAAAGTAGACGAAATAATAAAAGAAATGTTAAGTAGAACATTCATACAAAAATTTTAATGATATAACTAATGAATAGAACAAAAAAATTTCTTATTTCTCTACCTTATAAATAAAACCATAGGAAAAGTTATTAAATTGTAAGACTATATTAATAAATATTAAGAACCGTTGAGTATTTTTGCCAGCATACTTAACAATTCTAACTTAATATTGTGGTTGATTATACAATTAACGATAGACATCAATGGATTAAAAAAAATGGTCTAATACATAACGGTTATTAAGAATTAACCGTCATCATTTTTTAAATATAATGATCTTTAATACCAAAAGGCGTGACGGCTGGATAGTCCACGGAATCCTCTCTATATAAATGTCCGGAAACTGAACTCCACTTCTCTATAATTCCATTTCAACTTCTCAAAGCCAACTTCTGATCCAACAAAATGTCAAGGACAAAAGCAAGAGAACTTTTGATTCATCATCTGGCAAAAAACTAAAACATGAACTTCCTCCGCCAACAAACATTGAAGGTTTCATCCACGTAACCTACAAGTTTCATCATGTGGTCTAGATTTACTTGTGAGAGCAAGAACGCATGGACCAGTCCTTGAAAGAACTAACCTTTTTTGTTCGCTCTTTGAACGAGAAGGTGAACAAGTTACTGGAGAATGAAGAATCTGATTATGCATAAAATTCTTGAAACATCTCCGTAACTTTTTATTTTTAGTTTCTTTATTTACTTAGTCTTTTTTTTTTTGGTAAAATGGTGATTGCATAATCAACAACCAAAATTTCAGAAAAAAAAAGTGTGTATATATATATATATATATATTATGGTTATTCATTAACAATTGTCACTTATTAGAATACCATATAAATACATAGTGATTATACTTTTTAGGCATACTTATTAAGTAATATTGTCAATCATTTCTTTGATTTACATGAAAATCACACTAATTGTTTATTATATGTTATTTATCTATAAAGTTGGCCTAGTTTTGAACCTTTTCAAAACGGGGGATGGACAAGCTTAAGCTAAACAAGTAAGAAAAATCTAGTACACTACAACATTATAAATGTGATGCAAAGGATCACATCACTTAAAGTAAAATAAATTATAAATGTGACGATTGCCAATTGGGGGCAGGAAGGTGTAGTAGTTAACCAGCTATCCTCCTTTGTATGGAGAAAAAGTTTTCCTATAAGTTAGTAATAAAATTAAAATTTTAATTTTTAACATGATTATACAATTTTGTTTTTTATGTGTCTCATTCTATTTATACGTTGTTTTCAACATGTTTCATATAGGTCAATAAAAATTTTAAGTTTCTTTAACTCTATTTTAAAATTCAATAACTTTTCAGTTTTATTCCTATTATACATTACACTCTATGAGAATAAAGTTGACAAAATAATAAATGAAAGGGCAAAGGAGCAAAAATGCCCATGTACATTTACACCAGGAGCACCTAGCACCATGTACAAATTTAAGATTCAAAAATGCCTATTGGATCAGAAATTTGTAGCAAAAATACTACAGTTGTTGAAAGAAGCTAACGTCCGTCTAATAGTTGATAAAGCTTGCTACAATTGGTGAGTCAGAGCTTCACGTGGCAGGTGAGATTGATTAATGGTGTAGGTGATGGAGTTAAAGGCAACGCCTCCGTCTGTGTTTTGACATCCGTCTGTGTTTTGAGCTCCATTAAAGGCAAGATCCAGGTGCGACAGGAAGAATTAAAGGCATAGAAGAAGGAGAGGAGAGAATCGAGACTTAAGGAGAGGAAGGAAATGGCTTCATCATCATCTTCAACATCTGGAGGAAGCAGAAGACGGGTGGTGTTAGTGAGGCAACCAAGTTACGAAGACGAATACGAGGGGCCACGGCGGTATTGCCGTCACGAATTTGTGGCCCCCCATTGGACGGCATGGACATGAGGGAACCCTGGGAGAAGGTTTTATGGCTGTCCGAACTATAACCAGGTAACATGATTGAGGCATGGGTTGATTATCGGTGCGACAAGCAAGCCTTTATCCGCTATTCTGTTTTTTTTTTCTGCAAATGAACATGAAAACAGTATTTTTCTGCAAATGAGCACGATAGCAGTGACAACAAGCATTTATCCGCTGTTATGTTTTTTTTTCTGCAATGAACACGATGACAGTATTTTTCTGCAAATGAGCATGATAAAAGTGAGAGAAAGCCTTTATCTGCTGTTCTATTTTTTTCTGTAATGAACACGATGACAGTATTTTTCTGCAAATGAAGATGATAACAGTGACAGCAAGCCTTGCCCAAAATGCTGAATTCTGAAATTTAAATTTTGACAGGATGGTTGTTGTGGCTTCTTTGCTTGGCACGATGTTGAATTTGGTGAGAGGGCCAATGTTGTGATAAAGCAGCTTCTTGACGATATTGACAAGTTGTATGATGAGAATAAACGAATTCGAGGAGGCGACATTACTGGATTTGTTAAAGAACTTGAATCCATCCATGGTGAATTAAGGAGGTTGAGGCAGAATTACGGGTTAAGGGAAAGGGAAGTGATAAAAGGGAAAAGGAAGTTCAAAATTGTTATGGTCATATTGATGATGACTTGGGTGTGGATAATGTTTTTTACTTAGAATGGATGAAATGAGAGAATGGAGTCAATATATATATATATATATATATATATGTACTTGAATGGAAGCGACAAATGTAATTATTGTATTTTGTTTGCATTTGAATGGAAATGGAAGCAACATAGTTTTCCAGTATTGTCTGTGCCTTTTAATTATATCTGATGGAAGAAACCAGACAGATAGTTTTATAGCTCGTGCTATAAGCAACAATAACTGAACCTGCTTCTATAATAAAGCAACAGATTATAATAGGAAATTTGAAATAAAGTATGAATGAAGAGATTACAATTTGTCATACACATCAAAAGCATCCTAACCAAAAATTTCTATCAAAGTAGACAGAATTACATCTGGGTTGGCATCTTAGCTGTTTGATTTACATCAAATTGGACAATATATATAATATATCATATCAACCTAATTACAAAATGAAGCCAAAAAGGAACAAAAATACAAAATACAGAAGTGCCCATTATGGCATACAAAAGACACTTGGAGTTTTGTGGTTATATTGTCATGTGAGATTCCTTTGAATTGGCCCTTGATTTGGTAATTCAGATGTGAATTCGATCCGTTGAGATCCCTCAGCACCTATTGAACTTACACCCCTGGACTTTCGCATTTGTCTCTCATTAGGGATTGGGAACTTGGTCTGTGGGTCGATATAATGTATGAAATATTCCTCAGCAGTCCCATGGTCAATAACAATCTCTGACCTTAATCCAGGCTGCAAAAATTAAAATAATCAATTTCATAATCTCTAAACTTGTTTTTTTTTATATATTGCAGAGGTAATGCTACAAATATAGAACCCATGTTGTAGAGGTTATGCTACAAATGTAGGCATGGGTAAGAGTGTGGAACAAAATAATTTTGGTAAGAGTATGGAACAGAAGTATAATACAAAAATCAGTATGGCAGAATGCATAGGTAATTTCAAAATGCAGAAGAGGTGTCATTCACAGTATCGGATCAGTATGGCAGATAGACAAGTAATTTCAATATGCTCTTATGCTGCATCGGATCAGTATTTCAATATGCTCTTATGCTACAATCTCTTCTTCACGGCCTGAGAAATTATGCATGTACTTGTCAAAAACTAGACAGAATCTTAACTGGTATTTTCCCAAAGACAGTATGAGACAAATTCCCTCAAGAATGCAAAATTAATGGTTCTAGAATTTTTGAGCCAACTAAATTATACGATGAAGAAGTTCCAGCTAACAGGAGAATAACTGGTTGGTTATATATACTAATGCTATATATACTAAATTATACGATGAAGAAGTTCCAGCTAACAGGGAAAGGCTTCTTCTATATATCAAACACTAAGGGACAAATTCATAACAGTGAAGAAGTTGCAGAACAGTGAATAAGTTCCATCTTTCTAGCATTTTACAGAACAGTGAATAAGTTCCATCTTTCTATATATCAAACACTAAGGGACAAATTCATAACAGAGACAGGATAGACATATGTGCACACAACATAACAGAAAATCATCTACATGAAGTATCACCATAAAAACTTCTGAATTCAGATTATGAAGCAAAATAAATATTGTGAGATGATTATAGTCAACCGAAAAAAAGAAGAAGCTAAAAGTCTCAATTCTTTTGTTCCTTAACAAAATTACCAGCGATTGGAATTGACAGATACACAGTGGCACAGTTTAAATTGTCCTAATTACAGATACTCACATTGAACACACATCTCCCAGTTTGCTCATTAAACCGTATCCCCATGCCACATTCATTTCTTGCCTTGTACACGGGTGTAACCCTTGGGGTAGATTGGGATGGTTGTGAGGGAGTGGGTGGCTGGGCACTCATAATAGTTTGATGTTGACTGTGTGAAATAGGAGGTTGTGCACTTTTCTTACGTATTCATTCACTTTGGGTTGATGAAGGTGCCTAAAAAACAAAATATTAGTGAACAGAAAAACAGGCTAGAAATATAAAGAAAGCAAAAGGATAAATTACCTCTTTGCATATGGATCTATAGTGGCCCTCTTTTCTGCAGTAATTGCACCTCAGTATGCGACCTCATTTGCTTAATTTTTCTGGTTCATGGCACTCTTCCTGTGTTTGGACAAACACTGCTCTCTTCTTCCTTCTTTCAGCTTCTTCAATCCGCTTTCTCTCCTTCGGGGGTCTCTTAGGTAGGGTAACAACATGTGGAGGCAGTATTGGAAGGAATGTTGGTGTGTCCCAAAATTGCTTACCAGTTACTGGTTCAAGCTTCATCATGTAACTAGCTAAATAAGTTTCCTTATGGTAGTAGTGAGAGATGTGTGTGGTGAGATCTATTTTTGCATGGTACATTGCGCGTATTGCATGTGGGCAAGGGATACCAGTTAAATCCCATGCCCGACACGTACACATGCCCCTACTAATGCATACAGTATGTCTATCCTGTCTCTTACTGACCTCATAACCCTCATCACCATTGAAAATCACTCTACATTGAACTGCTAAGAACCTATTTGACTCAAACAACTCCATACACCTCGGGCTGTAATCACTCTTCCACTTAGAAACATGATTTGCACTTTCAGCCCATTTACCCAGCATCTTTGCCCTAATGCCATCAAGCATCCTAATGACAGGTAGGAATTTATACTCATGAATCCATGAGTTTAAACTCTCACTAATGTTATTATCTACCATCCAACACTTACATCTAGGTGTAAAGAACGCTCTTACCCACTTCGTTGGATTGTAAGTCAATGCCGCAGTGGCCGCATCTTTACTGATTCCCTCAAGAGGCTTTAGGTTGTCAGTAAACTCTTCCTTAAATGTGCTCCATGCACAAGAAAAAAATTTCTTCTTCAACTCATTTCCCCTCTATTTTTTACTCCAGTTCGCGTAAATATGTCTTGCACAGAGTCTATGCTCAACCTCAGGCAACACATCAGACACGACCTGAGCTAATCCCTGACAATAATCCAAAAATACAACAAGCCAAAAATGAACTACATGATTTAATCATGAACAATAACTAACACATCAATTAATCATGAACTGCATGATTTATCACCTTCTGCATATCTGACATGATGGTAACAGTAGATCCATCTCGTAGGTCCAAAGAGATCCGCAACCATTGAAGAAACCACCCCCAGTTAAGACCATTTTCCTTTCCAACTAAAGCAAATGCCAATGGATACAAACAATCATTGGCATCTACACCCACGGCGGTAAGCAATATGCCTCTTGTCTTGCCTTTAAGAAATGTGCCATCAACTCCAATCAATGGCCTGCACCCTTCTTTCCACCCAACATGTGTCAATGAGAACAACACAATGGTAGTAAGCACAATATATACATTGAACAGTGAACTTTAAATTGAAAATGATGCAACTTGTAATTTAAAGTACCTTCGAAGCATGGTAACAAACATACATCCTTCTAAAGACCCTTACGCCTTGCTCAAGTGCCTCATTGCTGACCTCCACGCTCACATCTGAGCCAGGATTTGAGATCCTTAGTTCATTGCAATAAGCCTCCAACTTTGCAAACTCGTCTTTAAAACCCCCTTCCATCTCTTGCATTATCTTCATCTTTGCTCTCTTGCACTTGTATATACTCACATTGACATTTAGTTCACGTTGCACCTCTGTCTTCATCTCACTAACCTTATACTTAGGATTTTCTTGAACCTTATCCTTAAATTTTTCAGCTAGCCAGCGAACCGATGCCCTTGGGTTTTTATACACCCTAGCACATCTATGCCTTAAATCCAATGTCTTTATCATATACCCCACTTGTTGTCCATCCCTTGAAGCATATAAAACAAAAGGGCAACCCTCTTCACACAATGTTTTTATCAATCTTTTATCACTCTTTGCTATTTTTAGCTTAACCCCTTTACTTATTGCATATTTTTCCAAGGCCCTTTTTAGCTCTAATTTTTCTACATAAGTCATGCCCACCATGAAGAAGGGCCTTTTACTCCACTCCTCCACATCACCATCCCCTCTTACTTCTTCTAAAGCCTGATCATCATTATTTGGGCCCAAATCATCCTTATCATCCTCACTCTCACTACTATAGTATAATATAAAATCTGATTCAACACTCTCCACAGTGTCAAAGCTATCACTATCACCCATGTAGCTCTCATCCTCACTATCACAATACTGTGATCCATGCTCCCCCTCATACACTAACTTTTTTAGGTTTCCATGCTCAGTAACACAAACACCTATTGGGTTCCCAGTTTCAACATTCAAGTCATTGTCTACATCTATGTCATCTAACCCATATAACACTTCTATGTCCTCTATTACTTCTTGTCCCTCACCTATAAAATTTGTTTCAGTTTGCACTCTCTCTTGTAACATTAACTCACTTTGATGTTCACTTTCCCCTCTGCATCCGACGGCATTGGCATTCTTAACTATAGAGTTGTGACCAACGTCCACATTTTCATTCGTATTTTTCCATCTCTCAAGTGAGAACAGCGGAATTTCTCTTACCTTCATCTGTGCTGTCAATTTCTTCTCTTCCGCTATTTGCTGTTTCACATCACCGTAACTCTTTCCATTTGATGCCATGCTCTGTGACAAAATAGACAGAAAATTAACTGAGGGCTTTGATGCCATTTCACTATACAAATTTAAGAAAAAACGGAATCTTTCCAAGCTTACCTATTCGAGTGGTCCCTCTGTTCCTTGTCCCCACGAGATTCCCTTCACATGGCGTTGTCCACTTTTGTATTTTTAGCTTATTGTCACTTTCTCGATTTCCCACTCTCTCACACTATATTCCCTCAATTCTGTACTTGTTTCATTTTCCCTTCCTCCCTGTTGCGATTCGCCCTTGCTCGACGGCCCACGATTTCGTTCCCTCACTTTCGACCATAATTCTGTTTCAGGACTCTATTTTCCTATTCCCAATTTGTATGCTTAAGTGTTTGTTCCACAGTGTTCATATACAACCATACCCACACAGCCTTTGCCAACTCAGTGGCCACGTCAGCATCTTTAATCCTTTTTTTCAAAACCCAGTCAATGTTCGCTTCTTTCAACGGCTGTAGTATTTTTGCAACAAATTTCTGATCCAATAGGCATTTTTGAACCTTAAATTTGTACATGGTGCTAGGTGCTCCTGGTGTAAATGTACATGGGCATTTTTTCTCCTTTGCCCTAAATGAAATGTTAAATAAAACATTCATATGAAAATTTTAATGATATAACTTAGAATAGAACAAAAAAATTTCTTATCTCTCTATCTTATAAATAAAACCATAGGAAAAGTTATTAAATTGTAAGACCATGTTAATAAATATTAAGAACTGTAAAGTATTTTTGCCAGCATACTTATCAATTTTAAGTTAATATTGTGGTTGATTATGCAATTAACGGTAGACACCAATGGATTAAAAAAAATTGTCCAATACATAACAGTTATTACGAATTAACTATCGCCATTTTAAATATATAATGGTCTTTGATACTAAAAGGCTCGATAATCTACGAAACCCTCTATATATAAACGTTCGAAACTAAACTCCACTTTTCTATAATTCCATTTCAACTTCTCAAAGCCAACTTCTAATTCAATAAAATATCATGGACAAACGCAAGAAAACTTATGATTCATCATCTAAAATTGAAAGATGAACTCCTTCCGCAAAACAAGCATTGAAGGTCTCCTCCACGCAACCTACGAGTTTCATCATATGACTTATATTTACTTGTGAAAGTAAGGATACATGGACCAGTTCTTGAAGGAATAAACCTCTCTCGTTCACTCTTTGAACTAGAAGGTGAACAAGTTATTAGAGATTGAAGAATCTAATGATGCATCAAATTTTTAAAATATTTCCATAACTTTTTATTTGTTTATTTACTTTGTCTTTTTTTTTTTTGTCTTTGTAAAATAGTGGTTGCATAATCAACCACTAAAATGTTTTTAAAAAAATAGGTATATACATTATAGTTATCAAGTAATAGCCATCATTTATTAGAATCATATAAATACATAACGGTTTCTACACTTATTAAGTAATATTGTCACTCATTTCTCTGATTTACATGAAAGTCACACTAATTGTTTATTATCTGTTATTTATGTATAAAGTTGGCCCTGTTTTGAATCTTTTCAAAATCTAGTATACTACAACATTAAAACGACAAAAGTAAGATTTAAGAAAGAAAAACAAACAATAAAACTTTATTAATGATAATGGTGATGCAAAACGAAAGGGATAGTCAGGTTTCCTCGCAAGAGAAAACCCAACTTGTACATATTACTTTTCAACTCTAAATCACAACAACGCTGGATAATTAAACAACTCAAACACTTGGATCATTACACGTAATTCTTGTGATCATCTACTTTGAAGCAGAGATGCTCTGAAATCGAGTTTTGAAGATGGCAAGGACATGATCGCTGGGAGGCAAAACTCCTTTCACAACAGGATGGTTCAAAATCTCATAACCCCACTTCTCTAACTTTGGATATTTTTCACCGCTATACAGATCAAGCCCACCAGCTTCTTGAATTAACGGCAGCCAGAAAGCTATGAACAGAGCAGCTATGTCCACTAATCCAACTGAATCTCCATTAAAGAACTTCCCTTTCAGCTCGTTTTCCAGAATGTTTAGAGCCTCTCTAGCTTCTTCAGCACCTTTTTCCCTCTCCTTCTCGTCTGGATCCCATGCTTCTTTAAATACTGCAGGCAGCACCTGAAATCAAGGAACAAAACACTTGTTTTTAGTGACTGATCATTCAAATTCCTACAGAGAAAAAAACAGAGCTTGAAGTTTTGAATTTTGAATTACCTTGTCATCGATTAACTTAGACCAGAAACGAGCTTGGGCTCTGTGATAAGGATCAGAAGGCAAGATGGGGTAGCCAGTCCAAGCCTCATCCACGTATTCAACAATCACAAGAGACTCACATACAGGCTTGTCGTTGTGAAGAAGAACAGGGACGTTCTTGTGAACAGGGTTGTACTTGAGAAGAAGATCACTTTTGTTGGAAAACGATTCATGAACGTACTCATATTCCACTCCCTTGAGTTTGAGAGCAATCTCTGCTCTCGTAACAACTGGGCTTCCTACGATTCCAAAAAGCTTAACTTGTTGATTTGAAGCCTTGGCTGTACTTATTTCTCTCTTTGAGAATTGAGGAATTGAGGATATGATCTGACGGTGATGGGTTTTTAACTTTTTATAGTCACTGAAATGGAGATGGCTTGGTCAACAAAGGAAGCACTAATGAAGACTTTAAAAGTCAATAACTTGATGGAGAAGAAGCGATGCCAGGGATTACATCACTTAAAGTAAAATAAATTATAAATGTGAGGATTGTAGATCCGGGGCAGGAAGGTGTATTAGCTAACCAATAATTCTCCTTTGTGTGTGGAGAAAAAGTTTTCGTGGAAGTTAGTAATATCATTAAAATTTTAATTTTTAAATGATTATACAATTTTGTTTTTTACTTTTCTTATTCTATTTATAAATTGTTTTCAACATATTTCACAAAAAGCCAATAAACATTTTAAGCTTCTTTAACTCTGCTTTAAAATTCAACAACTTTCAATTTTATCCCTATTATACATTATACTCTATGACAATAAAGTAGACAAAATAATAAATGAAATGTTAAGTAAAATATTCATATACAAATTTTAATGATATAACTTATGAATAGAACAAAAAAAAAATTCTTATCTCTCTACCTTATAAATAAAACCATAGGAAAAATTATTAAATTGTAAGACCATGCTAATAAATATTAAGAATCATAAAGTATTTTTGTCAGCATACTTAACGATTCTAAATTAATATTATAGTTGATTATGCAATTAACAGTAGATACCAATGGATTAAAAAAATATTCTAATACATAATGGTTATTAAGAATTAATCGTCACCATTTTTAAAATATAATGATCTTTAATACTAAAAAGCGTGATGACTCGATAGTCCACAGAACCTTCTCTATATAAACGTCCGAAAACTGAACTCCACTTTTCTATAATTCCATTTCAACTTCTCGAAGCCAACTTCTGATTCAACAAAACATCATGGACAAACGTAAGAGAACTTTTGATTCATCATCTGGAAAAAACCAACAGATGAACTCCCTCTGCCAAGAAACATTGAAGGTCTCATCCACGTAACCTATAAGTTCCATCAAGTGGTCCAAATTTACTTGCGAGAGCAAGAACGCATGGATCAGTCATTGAGGGAACAAACCTCTCTTGTTCGCTCTATGAACGAAAAGGTTGACAAGTTACTGAAGAATGAAGAATCTAAACATATATAATATTCTTAAAACATCTCCGCAACATTTTATTTTTAGTTTCTTTATTTACTTAGTCTTTTTTTTTTTTGGTAAAATGGTGGTTGCATAATCAACCACTAAAATTTCAAGAAAAAAAAGTATATATATTACGGTTGTTAAATAATAATTATCACTTATTAAAATATCATGTAAATACATTACGGTTGTATTTTTTATCCGCCGTACTTATTAAGTAATATTGTCACTCATTTCTTTGATTTACATGTAAGTCACACTAATTATTTATTATCTGTTATTTATCTATAAAGTTGGCCCTGTTTTGAATCTTTTCAAAACACGCGTTGGACAAGCTTAAGCTCAACAAGTAAGAAAAATCTAGTATACTACAACATTATAAATGTGATGCAAGGGATTACATCACTTAAAGAAAAATAAATTGTAAATGTGAGGATTGCTGATGGGGGGCAGGAAGGTGTGTTAGTTAACCAGTTATCTTCCTTTGTGTGGAGAAAAAGTTTTCTATAAGTTTGTAATATCATTAAAATTTTAATTTTTAACATGATTATACAAGTTTGGTTTTTACATCTCTCATTCTATTTATACGTTGTTTTCAACATGTTTCACACAAGTCAATAAAAATTTTAAGCTTTTTTAATTCTGTTTTAAAATTCAACAACTTTTCAACTTTATCCCTATTATACATTATCTTCCATGAAAATAAAGTCGACAAAATAATAAATAAAATGTTAAATAAAACATTCATATGAAAATTTTAATGATATAACTTATGAATAGAACAAAAAAATTTCTTATCTCTCTACCTTATAAATAAAACCATAGGAAAAGTTATTAATTTGTAAGACCATGTTAATAAATATTAAGAACCATAAAATATTTTTGCCAACATACTTAACGATTCTAAGTTAATATTGTGGTTGATTATGCAATTAACAGTAGCACCAATGAATTTAAAAAAAATTCAAATACATAACGGTTATTAAGAATTAACCATCGCCATTTATAAAATATAATGATCTTTAACACTAAAAGACGCGGCAGCTCGATAGTCCACGAAACCCTCTTTATATAAACGTCCGAAAACTGAACTTCACTTTTTCTATTATCCCATTTCAACTTCTCAAAACCAATTTCTGATTCAATAAAACATCATGGACAAACACAAGAGAACTTTTTATTCATAATCTGGCATAAAACCGAAAGATGAACTCCTTCAACCAATAAGTATTGAAGGTCTCCTCCATGCAACTTACGAATTCCATCATATAACCTAGATTTATTTGTGAAAGCAAAGACAAATGGACCAGTCCTTGAAGGAAGAAACCCCTCTCGTTCACTCTTTGAAATAGAAGATGGATAAGTATTGAAGAATAAAGAATCCAATGATGCATTAGATTTTCAAAATATCACCATAACTTTTTATTTGTTTATTTACTTTGTTTTTTTTTCTTTGTAAAATGGTGATTGCATAATCAACCAATAAATTTTTTTTTAAAAAAAATAGTTATATACATTATGGTTTTCAAGTAATAACTCATTTATTAGAATCATACAAATATATATCGGTCTGTACACTTATTAAGAAATATTGTCACTCATTTCTTTAATTTACATGAAAGTCACACTAATTGTTTATTATCTGTTGTTTATCTATAAAATTGGCCATTCAAAACAAGGGATGGACAAGCTTAAGTTACACAAATAAGAAAAATTTAGTACACTACAACATGAAAACGACGAAAGTAAGATTTAAGAAAGAAAAACAAACAACAAAACTTTATTAAGGATAATGATGATCCAAAACGAAAGGGATAGTCAGGTTTCCTTGCAAGAGAAAACCCAACTTGTACATATTTTATTTCAACTCTAAATCACATCAACACTGGATAATTAAGCAACTCAAACACATGGATCATTACAGGTAATTCTTGTGATAATCTACTTTGAAGCAGAGATGCTCTGAAATCGATTTTTGAAGACGGCAAGGAGATGATCTCTGGGAGGCAAAACTCCTTTCACAATAGGATGATTCAAAATCTCATGACCCCACTTCTCTAACTTTGGATATTTTTCACCGCTATACAGATCAAGCCCACCAGCTTCTTGAATTAACGGCAGCCAGAAAGCTATGAACAGAGCAGCTATGTCTACTAACCCAATTGAATCTCCATTAAAGAACTTCCCTTTCAGCTCGTTTTCCAGAATGTTTAGAGCCTCTCTTGCTTCTTCAGCACCTTTTTCCCTCTCCTTCTCGTTTGGATTCCATGCCGCTTTAAATACTGCAGGCAACACCTGAAATCAAGCAACAAAGCACTTGTTTTTAGTGACTGATCATTCAAATTCCAATTGAGAGTAAAACAAAGCTTGAAGTTTTGACTTTTGAATTACCTTGTCATCGATGAACTTAGACCAGAAATGTGGAAGAAGTGTGATGCAAGGGATTACATCACTTGAAGTAAAATGGATGTGAGGATAGCCGATTGGGTGCACGGATGTACTCGCAGTAGTAGAAGATATTTTTATTTAATGGGTTAAGATGTAAAAATACCATGAATTTTTTTTAAAAGTGCATCTAATATTATAAATTTTTTTTTGTGTATAAATATCTATGAACTTCTCAAAATGGGGCAAAAATATCAAACCGTTAATTGGTACAAAAGTTCGTTTTGTGGGACCCACAATTTTATTTTTTGAGGTGCAAAAATACCTGTGAACTTTTCTAAAAAGTGCACCCAACACCATAAACTTTTAAAAAGTTTATGGGCATTTTTGCACCCAGAAAAAATTTTATGGTGTTTGGTGCACTTTTTAGAAAAGTTCATGGGTATTTTTCCACCTCAAAAAATAAAATTGTGGGTCCCACAAAACGGACGTTTGTACCAATTAACGGTTTGACATTTTTGCCCCATTTTGAGAAGTTCATGGGTATTTTTGCACCTAAAAAAAGTTTATGGGTTGGATGCACTTTTGAGAAAAGTTCATGGGTATTTTTGCACCTTAACCCTATTTAATTTGATTAGATTAAGAAAGTTAGTTGAGTTAGTTAATATTATATGTATTTTTTAAAATATTCTAGTCATCTTTTTTAATTTCTTCATTCCCTCTCCTCCTTGATTATTGTTGAGAGATTATCAATAGGGATAATTGGATAAATTATAAAAATATTGACAAATATGAAAATTTTATTTTATATTTAAGATAAAGATCAACCTTTTAAATATATCTTATATTTAGAACATAAGAAAGTATTAGCTAACAAGATATCCTCCTTTGTGTGGAGAAAAAGTTTTCCTATATAAGTTGGTTAGTATACCATTAAAATTTTAAATTTTAACATGAATTATACGGTTTTACGTTGTACTTTTCTACTTATATTTATAAGTTATTTCCAGCATATTTTACATAGATAAAAAAAAAAACTTAAACTCTATTAATTCTAGTCCTCTAGTCCTATATATAAGGTAGAGAAAGATAAGCTTTTTTTTATCCTACTTATAAGGCATTTCATTAAACTTTTAAGATGAATGTATAGTTTAACCCTTTTTTTTTTTTGGTAAAAGTATAATTTAACTCTTTATTTATTATTGTATTGATTTTGCTTTATTTGGTATTTTGTATATATATTAAATAGAGATAGAGTTAGAAAGTTATTAAATTTTATGGTATAGTTTATGAGATTTAAAGTTTTCCTTGATCTATGTAAAAAATGTGAAAAAGACTTTTATTTTTTATTTTAATAAATTTTAATGTTAAATTAATTCTATATTATGACCCTCAAGTCTCAATTACTGATTTTTTCGACCAAAAAAAAAAGAAGAAGAAGAATCCCTAAAAAAGAATTTAAAATTTCAAAAATGATAAATGAGTTTTTTACTAAGATTTGATTAGAAAATGTTGAAACGTCCCAACTTTTTTCTTAGGAAATGACTGATTTATCATTTCCCAATTTCTAGATTTTTTTTCAAGAATTCTCCCAAAAAAAACTGATTTTGATGTAAAATTGAGTTTTTTTTTTTAAAAAAAAGAAAGTCTCTATTGGACCCTCGGATCCTATCTTGGGATGTGTTTGGTTCAGCTTATTGAGTAGAAATAAGTTCGTTTTGGGACAATAAGCCCAAATAAAACGTGTTGCGTTTTTGCAGTGTTTGGTTCAGTTTATTTTAATTGCATCACCGGTAGAATAAGCTGCTTATTAAATAAACTCCTCACTACGTGTGTGTTTGGTTGGGCTTATTTTTGGATAATAAGTCCTTATCACGTAAATCGAGATAAAACTCATCTCACATTACTTACCTCATATATCGTAAATTACGATTTATAAGCACTTATTGTCCAAAAATAAATCGCTTATCCAAACATAAATCACATTACAAAAACTGACTTTTCTATTGAGTCATTTTTAATAAATCAGAATCATAATAATCCATTTTTCCTACCGCTATCCCAATCACACACTTGATAAACAAATTGAGGCCCCACCAAATAATGAAAAATAAATATAGACGCATCGGGACCATTTGATGATTTTCGTCTTTTAGTATATTTTTTTTTTGTTCAAAAGTCTGTGCATTAACAATTTAACATTCAACGAACATTTGGCGTCGCCCTTCTTCGTCGTTCTCGACCATTCTTTTTTTTTTTTTGGAATAAAAACTGGATTTTATTATAAATTCAAAAAGCTTAACTTGTGATTTGAAGCCATGGATGTGCACTTGTTTCTCTCTTTGAGAATTGAGTCGGTCATCAAAGGAAGCCCTAATGAAGACTTGAAAGGTCAGTAACTTGATGACGAAAAAGTGATGCAAGGGACTACATCACTTAAAGTAAAATAAATTATAAATGTGAGGATTGCCGATTGGGGGCAGGGAGGTGTATTAGTTAACCAGTTATCCTCCTTTGAGCGGAGAAAAAGTTTTCATATCAGTTAGTAACATAATTAAAATTTTAATTTTTAACATGATGATATAATTTTGTTTTTTGCATCTCTTATTCTATTTATAAGTTGTTTTCAACATGTTTCACATAGGTCAATAAACATTTTAAGTTTCTTTAACTCTGATTTAAAATTTAACAAGTTTTCAGCTTTATCCCTATTATACATTACACTCCACAAGAATAACGTTGACAAAATAATAAATGAAATGTTACATGGAACATTCATATGAAAATTTTAATGATATAACTTATGAATAGAACAAAAAAAATTTCTTATCTCTCTACCTTATAAATAAAACCATACAAGAAGTTATTAAATTGTAAGACCATGTTATTTTTACCAATATGCAATTAATAGTAAACACCAATGGATTAAAAAAATTGTCAAATCATAACAGTTATTAAGAATTAATCTTCGCCATTTTTAAAATATAATGATCTTTAATACTAAAAGACGTGAAGGCTCAATAGTCCACATAACCCTCTCTATACAAGCATTGGAAAATTGAACTCTTCTTCTTTGTAATTCCATTTTAACTTCTCAAAACCAACTTCTGATTCTACAAAATATCATGGACAAACGCAAGAAAACCTATGATTCATCATCCAGCAAAAAAACTAAAAGATGAACTCCCTCCATCAACAAACATTGAAAGTCTCCTCCACGTAACCTATGAGCTCCATCATATGATCCAAATTTACTTGCATGAGCAATGAAGCATGGACCAGTCCTTGAAGGAACTAACCTCTCTTGTTCGCTCTTTGAACGAGAAGGTGGACAAATTATTAGAGAATGAAGAATCTGATGAAGCATAAGATTCTTACAACATCTCCGTGACTTTTTATTTTTAATTTCTTTATTTACTTGGTCTTTTTTTTTTTTTTTTTGTAAAATGGTGATTGCATAATCGACCACCAAAATTTTAAGAAAAAAGGTATATGCATTACGGTTATTAAGTAACAACTGTCACTTATTAGAATACCATAAAAATACATAACATTTGTACATTTTTCCTGTCACACTTAGTAAGTAATATTGTCACTTATTTCTTTGATTTACATGAAAGTCACATTAATTGTTTATTATCTGTTATTTATCTATAAGTTAGTAATATCATTAAAATTTTAATTTTTTTACATGATTATACAATTTTGTTTTATAAGTCTCTCATTCTATTTATACATTGTTTTTAACATGTTTCACACAAGCCAATAAAAGTTGTAAGCTTTTTTAACTCTATTTTAAAATTCAACAACTTTTTAATTTTTTTCTTATTATACATTATACTCCATGAGAATAAAGTCGACAAAATAGTAAATGAAATGTTAAATAGAACATTAATATGAAAATTTTAATGATATAACTTATGAATAGAACAAAAAAATTTCTTATTTCTTTACCTTATAAATAAAACCATAGGAAAAGTTATTAAACTATAAGAGCATGTTAATTATATTAAGAACCGTAAAGTATTTTTGCCAGCATACTTAACAATTCTAAGTTAATATTGTGGCTAATTATGCAATTAACAGTAGACATCAATGAATTAACAAAAATTGTCAAATACAAAATGGTCATTAAGAATTAACCGTCATCATTTTTAAAATATAATGATATTTAATTCTAAAAAATACGATGGCTCGATAATCTACGAAATCCTTTCTATATAAACGTTGGAAAACTGATCTCCGCTTCTCTATACTTCAATTTCTACTTCTCAAAGCCAACTTCTGATTCAACAAAACATCATGAACAAACGCAAAAGAACTTCTGATTCATCATCTAGCAAAAAGCCGAAAGATGAACTCCTTCCTCAAACAAGCATTGAATATCTCCTCCACGCAACCTACGAGTTTTATCATATGGCCTAGATTTACTTGTGAGAGTAAGGACACATGGATCATTCCTTAAAGGAACTAACCTCTCTCGTTTGCTCTTTAAACTACAAGGTGGACCAGTTATTAAAGAATGAAGAATCTAATGATGCATCAGATTTTTAAAACATCTCCGTTTTTTTTTAGTTGGTTTATTTATTTTATCTTTTTTTTTTGTCATTGTAAAATGGTGATTGCATGGTGAATCACTAAAATTTCAACAACAAAAAAAGAGTATATACATTATAGTTATTAAGTAATAACTATAATTTATTAGGACGATACAAATATATAACTGTTGTACACTTATTAAGTAATATTGTCACTCAATTCTTTGATTTGCATGAAAGTGACACTAATTGTTTATCTGTTATTTATCTATAAAGTTGGTCCAGTTTTGAATCTTTTCAAAACAGGGGATGGACAAGCTTATGTTACAACATTGTTAAAATCTCAAAACGACAAAAATAAGATTTAAGAAATAAAAACAAACAGTAAAACTTTATTAATGATAATGATGGTCCAAAACAAAAGGGATAATCAGGTTTCCTTGCAAGAGAAAACCCAACTTGTTCATATTTTATTTAAACTATAAATCACAACAACAAGGGATAATTAAACAACTCAAACACTTGGATTATTACAGGTAATTCTTGTGATAATCTACTTTGAAGCAGAGATGCTCAGAAATCGAGTTTTGAAGGAGGCAAGGAGATGATCTCTGGGAGGCAAAACTCCTATCACAACAGGATGATTCAAAATCTCATGACCCCATTTCTCTAGCTTTGGATATTTTTCACCGCTATACATATCAAGTCCACCAGCTTCTTGAATTAACTGCAGCCAGAAAGCTATGAACAGAGCAGCTATGTCCACTAACCCAACTGAATCTCCATCAAAGAACTTCCCTTTCAGCTCGTTTTCCAGAATGTTTAGAGCCTCTCTTGCTTCATCAGCACCTTTTTCCCTCTCCTTCTCGTGTGGATTCCATGCTGCTTTAAATACTGTAGGCAGCACCTGAAATCAAGCAACAAAACACTTGTTTTTAGTGTCAACTTGAATAATACAATTAACTACTTGAGTATAGAGTATGACAACTTTAGCTCCCCCAAAGTTCTATTAGACATTGCTCACAAGTTGAATTAGAAAAATGACAACTTATGTATAGATATTGACAAATTGAGCTTCCCAAATTGTCACTCTCTATACCATAGTTGTAAATTGTTACACATAAGTTATCATTGTCATTATTCAATTTGTCATCCCAAATTGTCACTCTCTATACCATAGTTATGAATTGTCATATGTAAGTTGTTATTATCATTATTCAATTTGTCAATGACGCTTGATAGAGTTTATGAGCCTAAATTTGTCAATCTCTATATTTAAGTAGGTAATCGTATTATTCAAATTGTCACCAAAACTCCGACAGCCGACCCGCCAGCGTAGCGGCCGGCGATGGAACCTTACCTTTTTTGAAAATAAAAACTGAGGGGCATTCTTGTAAAAGTACAACATTTCAAAATCTCATATTCCTCCAAAAAAAAAAAAAAAAAAAAAAGCCTTATCTATAATTTTCCCTTAGTTAACTTTAATAATTTTGAGGCTCTTGAAAAAAGTACTGATATCATCCAGAATGAATGATATGGCTTTATGGAAAATAAGAATTCTCGGTACAGTTGTTTCAGGAGCATGCCTAAGCATCCATAGGAATGAATTATCATTACCTTCATGGGCCAAGTGGCCAGGACAACAAATGGCATCCCTGTAGGTGGGGTGTAATTCCACGTTCCAATTTTCATAAAGCATTTTTCTAATCTCATTAATTACATACTTGGATAAATGATCTATATCACAATCCCTCATCACCACCAGAAAATAAGATTTAAGAATGGAAAAACATACCATAAAACTTTATTAAAGATAATGATGATCCAAAACGAAAGGGATAGTCAGGTTTCCTTGCAAGAGAAAACCCAACGTGCACATATTTTTATTTCAACTATAAATCACAACAACACTGGATAATTAGAAAACTCAAACACATGGATCATTACAGGTAATTCTTGTGATCATCTACTTTGAAGCTGAGATGCTCTGAAATCGAGTTTTGAAGACGGCAAGGAGAAGATCTCTGGGAGGCAAAACTCCTTTCACAACAGGATGATTCAAAATCTCATAACCCCACTTCTCTAACTTTGGATATTTTTCACCGCTATACAGATCAAGCCCACCAGCTTCTTGCATTAACGGCAGCCAGAAAGCTATGAACAGAGCAGCTATGTCCACTAACCCAACTGAATCTCCATGAAAGAACTTCCCTTTCAGCTCGTTTTCCAGAATGTTTAGAGCCTCTCTTACTTCTTCAGCACCTTTTTCCCTCTCCTTCTCTTCTGGATCCCATGCTGCTTTAAATACTGCAGGCAGCACCTGAAATCAAGCAACAAAACACTTGTTTTTAGTGACTGATCATTCAAATTCCTACTGAGAAAAAAAAAGAGCTTGAAGTTTTGACTTTTGAATTACCTTGTCATCGATGAACTTCGACCAGAAATGAGCTTGGGCTCTATGATAAGGATCAGAAGGCAAGATGGGGTAGCCAGTCCATGCCTCATCCACGTATTCAACAATGACAAGAGACTCACATACAGGCTTGTCGTTGTGAAGAAGAACAGGGACCTTTTTGTGAACAGGATTGTACTTAAGAAGAAGATCACTTTTGTTGGATAATGATTCATGAACGTACTCATATTCCACTCCCTTGAGTTTGAGAGCAATCTCTGCTCTCGTAACAACTGGGCTTCCTACGATTCCAAAAAGCTTAACTGGTTGATTTGAAGCCATGGCTGTACTTATTTCTCTCTTTGAGAATTGAGGATATGATCTGAGGGTGATGGGTTTTTATAGTCACTGAAATGGAGATGACTTGGTCAACAAAGGAAGCACTAATGAAAACTTTAAAAGTCAATAACTTGATGGAGAAGAAGCGATGCCAAGGATTACATCACTTAAAGTCAAATAAATTATAAATGCGAGGATTGTAGATCCGGGGCAGGAACGTGTATTAGTTAACCAATTATCCTTCTTTGTGTGTGGAGAAAAAGTTTTCGTAGAAGTTAGTGATGTCATTAAAATTTTAATTTTTAACATGCTTATACAATTTTGTTTTTTACTTTTCTTATTCTATTTATAAATTGTTTTCAACATATTTCACACAAGCCCATAAATATTTTAAGTTTCTTTAACTCTACTTTAAAATTCAACAACTTTCAATTTTATCCCTATTATACATTATACTCTATGACAATAAAGTAGACAAAATAATAAATGAAATGTTAAGTAAAACATTCATATAAAAAATTTAATGATATAACTTATGAATAGAACAAAAAAAAATTCTTATCTCTCTACCTTATAAATAAAACCATAGGAAAAATTATTAAATTGTAAGACCATGCTAATAAATATTAAGAATCATAAAGTATTTTTGTCAGCATATTTAACGATTTTAAATTAATATTGTGGTTGATTATGCAATTAACAGTAGATACCAATGGATTAAAAAAATATTTTAATACATAATGGTTATTAAGAATTAATCGTCACCATTTTTAAAATATAATGATCTTTAATACTAAAAAGCGCAATGACTCGATAGTCCACAGAACCTTCTCTATATAAACATCCGAAAACTGAACTCCACTTTTCTATAATTCCATTTTAACTTCTCGAAACCAACTTCTAATTCAACAAAACATCATGGACAAACGTAAGAGAACTTTTGATTCATTATCTGGAAAAAACCAACAGATGAACTCCTTCTACCAAGAAACATTGAAGGTCTCATCCACATAACCTACAAGTTCCATCATGTGGTCCAAATTTACTTGCGAGAGCAAGAACGCATGGATCTGTCATTGAGGGAACAAACCTCTCTTGTTCGCTATATGAACAAGAACGTTGACAAGTTACTGAAGAATGAAGAATCTGAACATATATAATATTCTTAAAACATCTCCGCAACGTTTTATTTTTAGTTTCTTTATTTACTTGGTCTTTTATTTTTATTTTTATTTTTGGTAAAATGGTGGTTACATAATCAACCACCAAAATTTCAAGAAAAAAAAGTATATATATTACGGTTGTTAAATAACAATTATCACTTATTAAAATATCATGTAAATACATTACGGTTGTATTTTTTATCCGCCGTACTTATTAAGTAATATTGTCACTCATTTCTTTGATTTACATGTAAGTCACACTAATTATTTATTATCTGTTATTTATCTATAAAGTTGTTGGCCCTGTTTTGAATCTTTTCAAAACACGCGTTGGACAAGCTTAAGCTCAACAAGTAAGAAAAATCTAGTATACTACAACATTATAAATGTGATGCAAGGGATTACATCACTTAAAGAAAAATAAATTGTAAATGTGAGGATTGCCGATGAGGGGCAGGAAGGTGTGTTAGTTAACCAGTTATCTTCCTTTGTGTGGAGAAAAAGTTTTCTATAAGTTTGTAATATCCTTAAAATTTTAATTTTTAACATGATTATACAAGTTTGGTTTTTACGTCCCTCGTTCTATTTATAAGTTGTTTTCAACATGTTTCACACAAGTCAATAAAAATTTTAAGATTCTTTAACTCTGTTTTAAAATTCAACAACTTTTCAACTTTATCCCTATTATACATTATATTCCATGAAAATAAAGTCAACAAAATAATAAATAAAATGTTAAATAAAACATTCATATGAAAATTTTAATGATATAACTTATGAATAGAACAAAAAAATTTCTTATCTCTCTACCTTATAAATAAAACCATAGGAAAAGTTATTAAATTGTAAGACCATGTTAATAAATATTAAGAACCATAAAATATTTTTGCTAGCATACTTAACGATTCTAAGTTAATATTGTGGTTGATTATGCAATTAACAGTAGCACCAATGAAATAAAAAAAAATTCAAATACATAACAGTTATTAAGAATTAACCATCGCCATTTATAAAATATAATGATCTTTAACACTAAAAGACGCAACAGCTCGATAGTCTACGGAACCCTCTTTATATAAATGTCCGAAAATTGAACTCCACTTTTCTATAATCCCATTTCAACTTCTCAAAACCAATTTCTGATTCAACAAAATATCATGGACAAACACAAGAGAACCTTTTATTCATAATCTAGCATAAAACCGAAAGATGAACTCCTTCAACCAACAAGTATTGAAGGTCTCCTCCGTGCAACTTACGAATTCCATCATATAGCCCAGATTTATTTGTGAAAGCAAGGACAAATGAACCAGTCCTTGAAGGAATAAACCCCTCTCGTCCACTCTTTGAAACAGAAGATGGATAAGTATTGAAGAATAAAGAATCCAATGATGCATCATATTTTCAAAACATCACCATAACTTTTTATTTGTTTATTTACTTTTTTTTTTTGTCTTTGTAAAATGGTGATTGCATAATCAACAAATAATTTTTTTTTTAAAAAAATAGTTATATACATTATGGTTATCAAGTAATAACTCATTTATTAGAATCATACAAATACATATCGGTCTGTACACTTATTAAGTAATATTGTCACTCATTTCTTTAATTTACATGAAAGTCACACTAATTGTTTATTATCTGTTGTTTATCTATAAAATTGGCCATTCAAAACAGGGGATGGACAAGCTTAAGTTACACAAATAAGAAAAATTTAGTACACTACAACATGAAAACGACGAAAGTAAGATTTAAGAAAGAAAAACAAACAACAAAACTTTATTAAGCATAATGATGATCCAAAACGAAAGGGATAGTCAGGTTTCCTTGTAAGAGAAAACCCAACTTGTACATATTTTATTTCAACTCTAAATCACATCAACACTGGATAATTAAGCAACTCAAACACATGGATTGTAATATCCCGAATTTTGGGATTAGAGGCATGGGAATAAGCCTAAATTAAGTGGACTGCTAAGCCCCGGTTTAGTAGATGTCCCAAATCTATTCTCTAATGTTTCTTATATCTTTGGGGTATTAAGAAAGTAAAATGGTGAATTTTGGAGAATATAATTATGTTTTCGGTGAAATCGCTTATGAGGTAGTAATCTTGTCATGTTCATTTGAATAACCAAATGATAATACAAAATTATGAGATTTTACAGGATGAAAGTAGACATCCTAAGCTTTAATTTTATAGGTCATATGAATCAATTAGAGCTATACACAAAAAGATATGAATTTTTGAAGTCAGCACAGAAAAACTGTGAAATTTCTGGAACAGCATGTAAAGATTAAAATTCTGGGAATTTTTTGATTCTATAAAGAAAAAGTCTATATTTTTCCTTGAAACTAGACTCAATAAGGGTTCTATAGGCTTTGAAATCACCTCATTTCTATATTTCTAGAATTAATTATAATTTTTCAAAGTTTGAGCAGAAATCTGCCAAAAGTTTGTAAAATCCGAAATTGGGAAAATTAGTTAATTAAATGGGGTCATATTATTAAAATCATCTTCTTCTTCCCTCAGCACCAAAACTGACGTGCTTTATGCAGAAAATAGAGAGAGGAGTTGAGAGAAAAATAGAGAGGAGGAAGGAGAAATCTCACAAGATAGGTCGATTTCTTCGGTGAATTCGTACCTAACGTGTATAATCCTTCTCCTAAGCTTCTCTTCTATGTTGTTTGAGGTATTTGAAGCAAGATTCATAGTGTTTTGAAGTTAGGGTTTTCAGCCACAAGAAGGAAAAGCTAGTGGGAGCTTGAGGTAACTTCCAAACTCTTGCATATTGACTATTCTGGCTGCTATAGACAATTTAATCGGTGAAATTTCGCCGGATTGTCTTTGTGTGTAAAAATGGAAAATGGGTTTCCCTAGGGGTTATGCTGCCCAAATTGATACTAAATGGTAGTTTTAACCTAATGGGATAATCAATAAAGTGGTTATGAGTAGAAAGGAACGCGTTTACGGAGCCGAAACCGAAAAACCCCGATTTTCCCCTTAAAACCTATATATTTCGGCCAGCATTGTAAATGGGTCTTAGAGTTGGATTTTCAATGATTTGATGATTTCATTGGATTCAGTGGGCGAAAATAGGTGGGGTTACAGTTGGGCATTTTTTCAGAAAAGACTGAGAAAGTATAATTACGGAAACACCCCTAAAACCCTAAAAGTAGGGCTGCCAAGGGCAATTTCGTAATTTGACATTGAATTTGATAATTACGAGTCCGGAAATGGATTCCTTGGGTGAAAATATGTAAGAATAGCCTATGTCAAAATTTCAGGAAAAGTACAGCCGGACCGGGTACAGCGAGGCCGGGTCGGGTGCCCGGGGGTATTTTAGTAATTTTTCAAGATAGACTCATATAACCCCCAGAAACACTATGGAAGTGTCTAAATAGTATACTTGACATTGTAGGATCGAATGTGGAGCCCCGAGCTGTTTGCACGTAGACCGAGGCACGCGTTTCGAGACGGAAAAAGGTTAAGGTAGGGGACTTACCTTATTTGCATGTATTTGATATCTTTGCTTGTGTAATGATGTATGTGTTTGCTTTACTTGATTGTGTAGAGCATATTTGAATAAATGAAGCTCTGTTTCTGTTTTCGCTGTGACCATAGTCTTGTTGTATGAAACGTTGAGCATGCAGAAATGTCATTATGGGGCATACATCTAGAGAAAGCTAACATGTCATACATATAGCATCTATCATGCATGCATTATGGTATCTGTTTCCTACTGAGATTCTCTCTAATCTCACCCTCCCCTACCAACAATTTAGACAGGAGACAACAGAAGATATGCAAACAACAATGCAGAGTACCGTATGAAGGGATTACAATAGTGGAACGAAGACGGGAAGAAGTCTCCGTTTCACTGGGACGAGTTTAGAAACCCTAGTAGTCTTGTGCGGCTACCTTAATCGTAAGTATCATGTACAAACCCCTATGGGGAATTTATGTAATCATGCACATATTATCAGCATAGTTATGTTATTCCTGTGTTGTCTACCGAACCGCATATCATTTTCCGTGAATACTCTGGTAAATGTGAAATTAAAATAAGGGCGTGACATGGATCATTACAGGTAATTCTTGTGATAATCTACTTTGAAGCAGAGATTCTCTGAAATCCTGTTTTGAAGACGGCAAGGAGAAGATCTCTGGGAGGCAAAACTCCTTTCACAATAGGATGATTCAAAATCTCATGACCCCACTTCTCTAACTTTGGATATTTTTCACCGCTATACAGATCAAGCCCACCAGCTTCTTGAATTAACGGCAGCCAGAAAGCTATGAACAGAGCAGCTATGTCTACTAACCCAACTGAATCTCCATTAAAGAACTTCCCTTTCAGCTCGTTTTCCAGAATGTTTAGAGCCTCTCTTGCTTCTTCAGCACCTTTTTCCCTCTCCTTCTCGTCTGGATTCCATGCCGCTTTAAATACTGCAGGCAACACCTGAAATCAAGCAACAAAACACTTGTTTTTAGTGACTGATCATTCAAATTCCAATTGAGAGAAAAACAAAGCTTGAAGTTTTGACTTTTGAATTACCTTGTCATCGATGAACTTAGACCAGAAATGAGCTTGGGCTCTGTGATAAGGATCAGAAGGCAAGTTGGGGTAGCCAGTCCAAGCCTCATCCACGTATTCAACAATGACAAGAGACCCACATACAGGCTTGTCGTTGTGAAGAAGAACAGGGACCTTCTTATGAACAGGGTTGTACTTGAGAAGAGGATCACTTTTGTTGGATAATGATTCATGAACGTACTCATATTCCACTCCCTTGAGTTTCAGAGCAATCTCTGCTCTCATAATAAATGGGCTTCCTACAATTACGAAAAGCTTAACTTGTTGATTTGAAGCCATGGCTGTACGTGTATCACTCTTTGAGAATTGAGAATACGATCCGAGTGTTTTATGGTCACTGGTATGGCGGATCAGTTCCTTATATAGCGAAAGGAGGCACTAATGAAGAGTTTAAAAGTCAATAACTTGATGGGGGAAGAAGTGTGATGCAAGGGATTACTTCACTTAAAGTAAAATGAATGTGAGGATTGCCAATTGGATGTACGGATGTACTCGTAGTAGTAGAAGAAATTTTTATTTAATTTGATTAGATTAAGGAAGTTTATTGAGTTAGTTAATATTATATGTATATGTTAAAATATTCTAGTCATCTTTCTTAATTTATTCATTCCCTCTCCTCTTTGATTATTGTTGAGAGAGTATCAATAGGGAAAAATTAGAAAAATGTTGACAAATATGAAAATTTTATCTTATATTTAGGATAAAGATCAACTTTCCAAATATATCTTATATTTAGAACATGAGAAAGTATTAGCTAACAAGATATCCTCCTTTATGTGGAGAAAAAGTTTTCCTATAAGTTGGTTAGTATACCATTAAATTTTTAAATTTTAGGGAAAATTTCAAAAAACTAAACTCAAAATATAAAAAGGATAAATCAGTACATCGAAATTTAGAAAAGACGAATCAGGCGGGTGTCAGAAAAAGGAGGAATCTGTCCTTTTGAAATTTCGGCCAAATTACGAAAATGCCCTTCAGTCCTCAGTCGCAATAACAACATAAGAGTTGTTAATGGCGAATCATGAGTTGTTAATGGCGAGGTGAGTGTTGTTATTGGCCCTGAAACTTGTTAAGTGTTGAAAGAAGAAATTGGAGTTGTTAATATCGAATCCGGAGTTGTTAATGGCGAGATATGTGTTGTTATTGGTCCTGAAATTTGTTAATTGTAAAAGAAGAATTGCAGTTGTTAATACCGAATCCGAAGTTGTTAATTCCGATGATCATGTTGTTATTCTGAAGTGTGCATGAAGGGCATTTTCGTAATTTGGCAGAAATTTTAAAAGGACAGATTCCTCCTTTTTTTGACACCCGCCTGATTTGTCTTTTCTGAATTTCGATGTACTGATTTATCCTTTCTATATTTTGAGTGTAGCTTTTTGGAATTTTCCCTAAATTTTAACATGATTATACGGTTTTACGTTGTACTTCTCTACTTACTTATATTTATAAGTCATTTCCAGCATATTTTACATAAATAAAAAAAACTTAAACTCCATTAACTCTACTCTTCTAGTCCTTTTTTTTTTTTTTTTTGCCTTTCTACTCTTCTAGTCCTAAATATAAGGCAGAGCGAGATAAGTTTTTTTTTTTTTTGTCATACTTGTAAGGCATTTCATTAAAATTTTAAGATGAATGTACAATTTAACCATTTATTTATTATTGTGTTGATTTTGCTTCATTTGGTATTTTGTATATTAAATAGAGGTAGAGTTGGAAAGTTATTAAATTGTATGGCATAGTTTATGAGATTTAAAGTTTTCCTTGGTCTATGTGAAAAATGTGAAAAAGACTTTTATTTTTTATTTTAATAAATTTTAATGTTAAATTAATTCTATATTATGACCCTCAAGTCTCAATTACTGATTTTTTGGACCAAAAAAAAAAAGAAGAATCCCTAAAAAAGAACTTAAAATTTGAGAAATAATAAATGGATTTTTTTTTACCAAAAATTGATTAAAAAATGTCGAAACGTTCCAACTTTTTTTTTTGGAAAATGATCGATTTATCATTTCCCAATTTCTAGATTCTTTTTTAAGAATTCCCCCAAAAAAAACTGATTTTGATGTAAAATTGAGTTTTTTTTTTTTTAAAAAAGAAAGTCTCTATTGGATCCTCGGATCCTGTCTTGTTAAACAAATTGAGGCCCCAAATAATGAAAAATAAATATAAACGCATCGTGACCATTTGATTATTTTCGTCTTTTAGTATTTTTTTTTTTTTTGTTCAAAAGTCTTTTAGCATATTAACAATTTAGCATTCAACGAACATTCGGCGTCGCCCTTCTTCGTCGTTCTCGACCATTCTTTTTTTGAATAAAAACTGGATTCTATTATAAATTCAAAAAGCTTAGCTTGTGATTTGAAGACATGGCTGTGCACTTGTTTCTCTCTTTGAGAATTGAGTCGGTCATCAAAGGAAGCACTAAAGAAAACTTGAAAGGTCAGTAACTTGATGGAGAATAAGTGATGCAAGGGACTACATCACTTAAAGTAAAATAAATTATAAATGTGAGTATTGCCGATTGGATAATTTAGTAATATAATAAAAATTTTAATTTTTAACATGATTATATAATTTTGTTTTTTACATCTCTTATTCTATTTATAAGTTGTTTTCAACATGTTTCACATAGGCCAATAAACATTTTAAGTTTCTTTAACTCTAATTTAAAATGTAACAATTTTTCAACTTTATCCCTATTATATATTACACTCCACAAGAATAACGTCGACAAAAGAATAAATGAAATGTTACATAGAACATTCATATGAAAATTTTAATGATATAACTTATGAATAGAACAAAAAAAGTTTCGTACCTCTCTACCTTATAAATAAAATCATACAAGAAGTTATTAAATTGTAAGATGTTAATAAATATTAAGAACCGTAAAGTATTTTTACTAGCATACTTAACGATTTTAAATTAATATTGTGGTTGATTATGTAATTAACAGTAAACACCAATGGATTAAAAAAATTGTCAAATCATAACAATTATTAAGAATTAACCTTCACTATTTTTAAAATATAATGATTTTTAATATTAAAAGACGTGAAGGCACAATAATCCACATAACCCTCTTTATATAAGCGTTGGAAAACTGAACTCTACTTCTCAAAACCAACTTCTGATTTAACAATCCAAATACCTAGTTAACACCACCAAGCTTTTTTTTTTTTTTTCTTTTTTCTAAACAAAGCCACGTTTGGGAATTGGGATGCCATTCAAACAGGCTCCACGTCCTTCTGGACCATTCTCCAATCTTCAGTTGAAGTTAAAAATAAGTGACTGTTTTCATTGATTTTAGAATAATTATTACGAACAAAATACTGATTTTTTTTCTTTTAGATCATTCAACCCCCCAAATTACACAAAAATATATTTTTTAAGTCAGAATTATTGTCTTGTTTGTTACAAACTACTTATACTATCTCTTATCTTAAATATAAGAGCATATTGACTCTTTTTGCAGAAAGATTAATAAGGTTAATTAAGTTATATAAAAATATTTATATTTATCAGTTTTTCCCTAAATTAATTTACTTAATTTATAAACTGATATAGTATAATCTAATGATACACATTATATACTATGATCAAGTACAATGCTTAATTTATTAAACTTCCTTAATCTCTTGAAAAAAAATCAACTAACTCTTATATTAAGTATATATTATTAGTTTTTACTCAAAATCTTTTTACTCGTAATTATGCTTATAAATCAATTTCATCCATCCTTTTTATTATGGCACAGTTTCGTCATCGTTTAACTAATCATTTAAATAATAAAATATGTGGCCGACAACAAAAGGTTAACCCATTTAATAAAAGTGGCATTTTTATCCAATTTTTAAAAAATTTTGAACGTTTTTACACCTATATAAAATTTATGATATGAGGCGCACATTAAAAAACAGTTCATGGTATATTTACCGTTATCTCTAAATCTAATGTATAAACTTGTCATTTTCACTTTCTTACCAAGCTATGCGTCAAGAGACCGGCCAAAAAAATTATTTCAATACTTTTCTTTTGACAGAAATGTGTGTCAGTCAAGATATTAAAATCTGGACAGGATACTAAATTGGTAGGGGTATTAGATTAAGGGTCAGTGGGTCAAACTGAATCTAAATCAGGACCAAATCGATAAGAAATTGAATATTTTAGGTTATTAATATGAAATTCTATAAAAAAAATTTTTAAAATTTGTTTAAAAATAAATAGTGATCAGGACCGTACCAACCGGTCCGTTTTGGGTTCACGAACCAGGGTGTCAGTACTAAGATCTAAATCTAACACAGTCAACAAGTTTTTGTGGCATTAATAGGACCAGCGTGTTCATGCGTCCACATTTCCGGCTCATAAGAGTGATGAGAAAAAAATTTCTCACCATCAAAACGACACAGTTTTGTTTATGGGAGAGATCTGAGCTGTTGATATAAAAATAATCAGGGTCGTCTGTGACATATCTAATATTTTAAAATATTTTTTAAGTCTCTCTTCTCATCCTAAAATATTTTTTACTACACTTAACCCCTTAAAATATTTTTTTAATTGTACCCAATATGTTAACAGACTGACTGCAATTTTACTCTTAATGTATTTTTTCAGCTCTAAAAAGTTCTTTTAACCTTTTAAAATATTTTTTCAGTTATACCTAGTGATTTAGGATATTGACTACAATTTTACCGTTAATGTATTTTTCTTAGTAGTAACGAGCACCCAAAACTTAGGATACTGATTTATTGATTTCCACCTACTCTAAAATATTTTTTTAGTAGCATATAATATTTTAAAGTAATTTTTAGATCTGAAAAAATACATTAAGGGTAAAATTGCAGTCAATCTGCTAACACACTAAGTACAACTGAAAAAATATTTTAAGGGGTTAAAGGTAATAGAAATTATTTTAGGATGAGAAGGGAGACTTAAAAAATATTTTAAGATACTGGATATATCATAGACGATCTTGATTATTTTTGTATCAACGACTCATATCTCTCCCATAAACAAAACCGTATCGTTTTGATGATGAGAAGTTTTTTTCTCATCACACTGATGAGCCGAAAATGCGGACCCACGTGTTCATAGGATCTAACAAACTAGAAAAGTCACTTTTTTTTGGCCCCCAAAACAAATGTCATTGTTTTGAATTTTGATCTTCCGCTGTAGATGGGCCTATTTAATATTTTTCAGTTGACAAAGGTTATATATCTAGATTGATTAAAAAAGTTTATTTTAGTTAATATATTAAAAGAGAACTTGATGTATTTTAAAAATGGATATGGGATTTACTTTTTAAAAAAAAATAAAGAGAAGATTTATGTAATTTTATTGAAGTTTAAAATAAAACAGATAAAATTTTTATAAAAATGAATTAATTAATGGAAAAATGTTATTTAAATACCAATATGAGATTTTGAAACACCGTACTTTTACTAAAATGGCCCTCACTTTTATTTAAAAAAGAAAAAAGCAAATCCCCCTCACCGATCAGAGCTCCATTAGCTGCCGGCGCCGGACATCCGCCGCCCAACCCCAACCCCCACCAATGGGCCTACGGTCAAAGCTCTAGTGTCAACTTGAATAATATAATTAACTACTTGAGTATAAAGTTTGACAACTTTAGCTCCCAAAGTTCTATTAGACATTGCTGACAAGTTGAATTAGAAAAATGACAACTTATGTATAGAGATTGGCAAATTGAGCTTCCCAAATTGTCACTCTCTATACCATAGTTGCAAATTGTTACACGTAAGTTATCATTGTCATTATTTAATTTGTCACCCCAAATTGTCACTCTCTATACCATAGTTGTGAATTGTCATATGTAAGTTGTCATTATCATTATTCAATTTGTCAACTACGCTTGACAGAGTTTAGGAGTCTAAATTTGTCAATCTCTATATTTAAGTAGTTAATCGCATAGAGGCCGGCAATGGAACCTTACCTTTTTTGAAAATAAAAACTGAGGGGTATTCTTATAAAAGTACAACATTTCAAAATCTCATATTGCTCTAAAAAAGACCTTATATATAATTTTCCCTTAGTTAACTTTAATAATTTTGAGGCTCTTGAAAAAAGTACTGATATCACGCATAATGAATGATATGGCTGTATGGAAAATAAGAATTATCGGTAGTTTCAGGAACATGCCTAAGCATCCGTAGGAATTATTATAACCTTCATGGGCCAAGTGGCCAGGACAACAAATGGTATCCCTGAAGGTGTGGTACAACTCTTCACTCCAATTTTCATAAAAGCATTTCTCTAATCTCATTAATGACAAACTTGGATAAATGATCTACATCACAATCCCTCATCACCACCAGAAAATTTAAAATAAAAAAGAACAACTTTTATATCTTTTCCCCTTTTTTATCTTTTTTTTTTTCCGATTACAAAAACAAGAAAGCATTAAAACTACAACTCTGCATCATCAGGTCTAATAAAATCTGCCGGGAATGTTGGAACAGCGCTGAACAGTTGAAGACCTTCCGCGAGAACTTGTGCTTCCTTGGCTAAACGATCAGATGTCACTCTTTAGTTCCTCTTCAGCCTCCCATTAGTAATCCCATTTTTAAATCTTTTTTCTTATTTTCCCTTTTTATTGTATAAAATTAGGTAACAATCAAAGGGCATTAACTTTTTCAGTAATTAACAGTTTGAGCTCTAGCCTTTTAAAAAAGAATTTGCCACTCTTCAGTTTCAATTTACCCCAATTTACTTGGTGCTCACTGGAATTAAGATTTTATTCATTTTAAGAACAAATATTTCAAACAAAATTTTATATAATTTTTTTTCTCACATATGATTTTTTAGAACAATCATCCAAACAAAATTTTTTATTTTCTTCTTCTCAAAACTTATAACCGTCACATTTGTTAAGTAATATTGTGACTCATTTCTTTGATTTACATGAAAGTCCAATCATTATTTATTATCTGTTATTTATCTTTAAAGTTGGCCCAGTTTTGAATATTCTCAAAACAAGGGAAATACAAGTTTAAGCTACATAAGAAAGAAAAATCTTGTATACTACAACATTAAAACGACAAAAATAAGATTTAAGAATGGAAAAACATACCATAAAACTTTATTAAAGATAATGATGATCCAAAACGAAAGGGATAGTCAGGTTTCCTTGCAAGAGAAAACCCAACGTGCACATATTTTTATTTCAACTATAAATCACAACAACACTGGATAATTAAAAAACTCAAACACATGGATCATTACAGGTAATTCTTGTGATCATCTACTTTGAAGCAGAGATGCTCTGAAATCGAGTTTTGAAGACGGCAAGGAGAAGATCTCTGGGAGGCAAAACTCCTTTCACAACAGGATGATTCAAAATCTCATAACACCACTTCTCTAACTTTGGATATTTTTCACCACCATACAGATCAAGCCCACCAGCTTCTTGAAGTAACGGCTGGCAGAAAGCTATAAACAGAGCAGCTATGTCCACTAATCCAACTGAATCTCCATTAAAGAACTTCCCTTTCAGCTCGTTTTCCAGAATGTTTAGAGCCTCTCTTACTTCTTCAGCACCTTTTCCCCTCTCCTTCTCTTCTGGATCCCATGCTGCTTTAAATACTGCAGGCCGCACCTGAAATCAAGCAACAAAACACTTGTTTTTAGTGACTGATCATTCAAATTCCTACTGAGAAAAAAACAGAGCTTGAAGTTTTGACTTTTGAATTACCTTGTCATCGATGAACTTCGACCAGAAATGAGCTTGGGCTCTGTGATAAGGATCAGAAGGCAAGATGGGGTAGCCAGTCCAAGCCTCATCCACGTATTCAACAATGACAAGAGACTCACATACAGGCTTGTCGTTGTGAAGAAGAACAGGGACCTTTTTGTGAACAGGATTGTACTTAAGAAGAAGATCACTTTTGTTGGATAACGATTCTTGAACGTACTCATATTCCACTCCCTTGAGTTTGAGAGCAACCTCTACTCTCGTAACAACTGGGCTTCCTACGATTCCAAAAAGCTTAACTTGTTGATTTGAAGCCATGGCTGTGTACTTGTTTCTCACTCTGAGAATTGAGGATATGATATGAGGGTGATGGGTTTTTATAGTCACTGAAATGGAGATGAGTCGGTCAACAAAGGAAGCACTAATGAAGACTTGAAAGGTCAGTTACTTGATGGAGAAGAAGTGATGCAAGGGATTACATCACTTACTATGTAATCAAAAAAAAGGGATTACATCACTTAAAGTAAAATAAATTATAAATGTGAGGATTGTGGATCCGGGGCAGGAACGTGTATTAGTTAACCAATTATCCTCCTTTGTGTGAGGAGAAAAAGTTTTCGTAAAAGTTAATGATATCATTAAAATTTTAATTTTTAACATGATTATACAATTTTGTTTTTTTACTTTTCTTATTCTATTTATAAATTGTTTTCAATATATTTCACACAAGCCCATAAATATTTTAAGCTTCTTTAACTCTACTTTAAAATTCAACAACTTTCAATTTTATCCCTATTATACATTATACTCTATGAGAATAAAGTAGACAAAAATAATAAATGAAATGTTAAGTAAAACATTCATATAAAAATTTTAATGATATAACTTATGAATAGAACAAAAAAAAATTATTATCTCTCTACCTTATAAATAAAACCATAGGAAAAATTATTAAATTGTAAGACCATGCTAATAAATATTAAGAATCATAAAGTATTTTTGTTAGCATACTTAACGATTCTAAATTAATATTGTCGTTGATTATGCAATTAACAGTAGATAGCAATGGATTAAAAAAATTGTCTAATACATAATGGTTATTAAGAATTAATCGTCACCATTTTTAAAATATAATGATATTTAATACTAAAAAGCGCGATGACTCGATAGTCCACAGAACATTCTCTATATAAACGTCCGAAAACTGAACTCCACTTTTCTATAATTCCATTTCAACTTCTCAAAGCCAACTTCTGATTCAACAAAACTTCATGGACAAACGTAAGAGAACTTTTGATTCATCATCTGGCAAAAAACCAACAGATGAACTCCCTCTGCCAAGAAACATTGAAGGTCTCATCCACGTAACCTACAAGTTCCATCATGTGGTCCAAATTTACTTACAAGAGCAAGAACGCATGGATAAGTCATTGAGGGAACAAACCTCTCTTGTTCGCTCTATGAATGAGAAGGTTGACAAGTTACTGAAGAATAAAGAATCTGAACATATATAATATTCTTAAAACATCTCCACAACATTTTATTTTTAGTTTCTTTATTTACTTAGTCTTTTATTTTATTTTTATTTTTTTTGGTAAAACAGTGGTTGCATAATCAACCACCAAAATTTCAAGAAAATATATATATATATATATATATTACGGTTGTTAAGTAACAATTATCACTTATTAAAATATCATGTAAATACATTACCGTTGTATTTTTTATCCGCCGTACTTATTAAGTAATATTGTCACTCATTTCTTTGATTTACATGTAAGTCACACTAATTATTTATTATCTGTTATTTATCTATAAAGTTGTCCCTGTTTTGAATCTTTTCAAAACACGGGTTGGACAAGCTTAAGCTCAACAAGTAAGAAAAATCTAAGTATACTACAACATTATAAATGTGATGCAAGAGATTACATCACTTAAAGAAAAATAAATTGTAAATGTGAGGATTGCCGATGGAGGTAGAGGTGGTAATATGGTCCGACCCGGTGGGTTCGGGCTAATCCACCACGGGTTGGGACCATATGGGTTCGGTCCCAAAAGACAGCATCAATATGGGTTGGCATTTAGCCAACCCAACCCATAACCGCTGGGTTGGCGGGTTGGGCGGGCCAACCCATATTTTTTTTTCAATTTTTTTTAACATTATACTAATATTATTTTTTTTTATATACAATAAGATTGTTTTCTCTACACATTTAAACATAACAAAATTAAAATACATTATAAATTAAATATTCATCACAGGTCCATACACAACAAAATAAATATAAATCCATAAGTCATCAGTATAACTTAACAATAATCAATAATTAGTTAATATTAAAGGTGTTTCAATTTGAAGCACGCTGAGGAGAGTAGGGATTGAGGAGAAATGGGTTGGACTTTGGACTTTGGAGTTACGGTTTTGGAGATTTGAACTATTGGCTAATGTTTCTTCCTTTTCCCTCTTAGTTAAAAAACAATATAGGTCAACCCGCAAACCCGGTGGTCCAACCCGTGACGGGTTGGGACCATATGGGTTCGGGCAAAAAAGGACCACATCAATATGGTCCCAGTTTTGTAGAACCCAAACCGCCCAGTTTGTCGGATTGGGCGGACTCGGCCCATGGTCCCAACCCATATTACCACCTCTAGATGGAGGGCAGGAAGGTGTGTTACTTAACCAGTTATCTTCTTTGTGTGGAGAAAAAGTTTTCTATAAGTTTGTAATATCATTAAAATTTTAATTTTTAACATGATTATACAAGTTTGGTTTTTACGTCTCTCATTATTCTATTTATATGTTGTTTTCAACATGTTTCACACAAGTCAATAAAAATTTTAAGTTTCTTTAGCTCTCTTTTAAAATTTAACAACTTTTCAACTTTATCTCTATTATACATTATATTCCATGAAAGTAAAGTCGACAAAATAATAAATAAAACATTCATATGAAAATTTTAATGATATAACTTATGAATAGAACAAAAAAATTTCTTATCTCTCTACCTTATAAATAAAACCATAGGAAAAGTTATTAAATTGTAAGACCATGTTAATAAATATTAAGAACCATAAAATATTTTTGCCAGCATACTTAACGATTCTAAGTTAATATTGTGGTTGATTATGCAATTAACAGTAGCACCAATGAATTTAAAAAAAAATTCAAATACATAACGGTTATTAAGAATTAACCATCGCCATTTATAAAATATAATGATCTTTAACACTAAAAGACGTGACAGCTCGATAGTCCACGAAACCCTCTTTATATAAACGTCCGAAAACTGAACTTCACTTTTTCTATAATCCCATTTCAACTTCTCAAAACCAATTTCTGATTCAATAAAACATTATGGACAAACACAAGAGAACTTTTTATTCATAATCTGGCATAAAACCGAAAGATGAACTCCTTCAACCAACAAGTATTGAAGGTCTCCTGCATGCAACCTACGAATTCCATCATATAACCTAGATTTATTTGTGAAAGCAAAGACAAATGGACCAGTCCTTGAAGGAAGAAACCCCTCTCGTTCACTCTTTGAAATAGAAGATGGATAAGTATTGAAGAATAAAGAATCCAATGATGTATTAGATTTTCAAAATATCACCATAACTTTTTATTTGTTTCTTTACTTTGTTTTTTTTCCTTTGTAAAATGGTGATTGCATAATCAACCAATAATTTTTTTTTTAAAAAAAATAGTTATATACATTATGGTTATCAAGTAATAACTCATTTATTAGAATCATACAAATATATATCGGTCTGTACACTTATTAAGAAATATTGTCACTCATTTCTTTAATTTACATGATAGTCACACTAATTGTTTATTATCTGTTGTTTATCTATAAAATTGGCCATTCAAAACAAGGGATGGACAAGCTTAAGTTACACAAATAAGAAAAATTTAGTACACTACAACATGAAAACGACGAAAGTAAGATTTAAGAAAGAAAAACAAACAACAAAACTTTATTAAGGATAATGATGATCCAAAACGAAAGGGATAGTCAGGTTTCCTTGCAAGAGAAAACCCAACTTGTACATATTTTATTTCAACTCTAAATCACATCAACACTGGATAATTAAGCAACTCAAACACATGGATCATTACAGGTAATTCTTGTGATAATCTACTTTGAAGCAGAGATGCTCTGAAATCGATTTTTGAAGACGGCAAGGAGATGATCTCTGGGAGGCAAAACTCCTTTCACAATAGGATGATTCAAAATCTCATGACCCCACTTCTCTAACTTTGGATATTTTTCACCGCTATACAGATCAAGCCCACCAGCTTCTTGAATTAACGGCAGCCAGAAAGCTATGAACAGAGCAGCTATGTCTACTAACCCAACTGAATCTCCATTAAAGAACTTCCCTTTCAGCTCGTTTTCCAGAATGTTTAGAGTCTCTCTTGCTTCTTCAGCACTTTTTTCCCTCTCCTTCTCGTCTGGATTCCATGCCGCTTTAAATACTGCAGGCAACACCTGAAATCAAGCAACAAAACACTTGTTTTTAGTGACTGATCATTCAAATTCCAATTGAGAGTAAAACAAAGCTTGAACTTTTGACTTTTGAATTACCTTGTCATCGATGAACTTAGACCAGAAATGAGCTTGGGCTCTGTGATAAGGATCAGAAGGCAAGATGGGGTAGCCAGTCCAAGTCTCATCCACGTATTCAACAATCACGAGAGACTCACATATAGGCTTGTCGTTGTGAAGCAGAACAGGGACCTTCTTGTGAACAGGGTTGTACTTGAGAAGAAGATCACTTTTGTTGGATAATGATTCATGAACGTACTCATATTCCACTCCCTTGAGTTTCAGAGCAATCTCTGCTCTCGTTATAAATGGGCTTCCTACAATTACGAAAAGCTTAACTTGTTGATTTGAAGCCATGGCTGTACTTGTTTCACTCTTTGAGAATTGAGAATACGATCTGAGTGTTTTATGGTCACTGGGATGGCGGATCAGTTCCTTATATAGCGAAAGGAGGTACTAATGAAGAGTTTAAAAGTCAATAACTTGATGGGGAAGAAGTGTGATGCAAGGGATTACATCACTTGAAGTAAAATGGATGTGAGGATTGCCCATTGGGTGCACGGATGTACTCGCAGTTAAAATATTCTAACCATGTTTTTTAATTTTTTTATTTATTTATTTTTTATTATTGTTAAGAGATTATCAATAGAGATGATTAAATAAATTATAAAAATGTTGACAAATATGAAAATTTTATTTTATATTTAAGATAAAGATCAACTTTCTAAATATATCTTATATTTAAAACATGAGAAAGTATTAGCTAACAAGATATCCTCCTTTGTGTGGAGAAAAAGTTTTCTTATAAGTTGGTTAGTATATCATTAAAATTTTAAATTTTAACATGATTATATGGTTTTATGTTGTACTTCTTTACATATATTTATAAATCATTTCTAGCATATTTTATGCAGATAAAAAAAAACTTATACGCCATTAACTCTATTCCTCTAATCCTATATATAAGGTAGAGAGAGATAAGCTTTTTTTTGTCCTACTTATAAAGGCATTTCATTAAAATTTTAAGATGAATATATAATTTAACTTTTTTTTGGATAAAAGTATAATTTAACCCTTTATTTATTATTGTGTTGATTTTGCTCCATTTGGTATTTTGTATATTAAATAGAGATAGAGTTAGAAAGTTATTAAATTTTATGGTATAATTTATGAGATTTAAAGTTTTCCTTTATCAATGTAAAAAATGTGAAAAAGACTTTTATTTTTTATTTTAATAAATTTTAATGTTAAATTAATTCTATATTATGACCCTCAAGTCTCAATTACTGATTTTTTCGACAAAAAAAAAAGAAGAAGAAGAATCCCTAAAAAAGAATTTAAAATTTCAAAAATGATAAATGAGTTTTTTTACTAAGATTTGATTAGAAAATATTGAAACGTCCCAACTTTTTTCTTAGAAAATGACTGATTTATCATTTCCTAATTTCTAGATTTTTTTTTAAGAATTCTCCCAAAAAAAACTGATTTTGATGTAAAATTGAGTTTTTTTTTTTTTTTAAAAAGAAAGTCTCTATTGGACCCTCGGATCCTGTCTTGGGGTGTGTTTGGTTCAGCTTATTGAGTGGAAATAAGTTCGTTTTGGGACAATAAGCCCAAATAAAAACGTGTTGCGTTTTTGCAGTGTTTGGTTCAGTTTATTTTAATTGCATCACGGGTAGAATAAGCTACTTATTAAATAAACTCCTCACTACCTGTGTGCTTGGTTGGGCTTATTTTTGGACAATAAGTCCTTATCACGTAAGTCGAGATAAAACTCCTCTCACATACTTAGCTCATATATCGTAAATCACGATTTATAAGCACTTATTGTCCAAAAATAAATCGCTTATCCAAACATAAATCACATTACAAAAACTGAATTTTCTATTGAGTCATTTTTAATAAATCAGAATCATAATAATTCATTTTTCCTACCGCTATCCCAAACACACACTTGATAAACAAATTGAGGCCCCACCAAATAATGAAAAATAAATATAGACGCATCGGGACCATTTGATGATTTTCGTCTTTTAGTATTTTTTTTTTTTTTTGGTTCAAAAGTCTTTTAGCATATTAACAATTTAACAATTTAACATTCAACGAACATTTGGCGTCGCCCTTCTTCGTCGTTCTCGACCATTCTTTTTTTTTTTTGTTTGAATAAAAACTGGATTCTATTATAAATTCAAAAAGCTTAACCTGTGATTTGAAGACATGGCTGTGCACTTGTTTCTCTCTTTGAGAATTGAGTCGGTCATCAAAGGAAACACTGATGAAGACTTGAAAGGTCAGTAACTTGATGGAGAATAAGTGATGCAAGGGATTACATCACTTAAAGAAAAATAAATTGTAAATGTGAGGATTGCCGATTGGGGGCAGGGAGGTGTATTAGTTAACCAGTTATCCTCCTTTGAGTGGAGAAAAAGTTTTCATATAAGTTAGTAATATAATTAAAATTTTAATTTTTAACATGATGATATAATTTTGTTTTTTATATCTCTTATTCTATTTATAAGTTGTTTTCAACATGTTTCACATAGGCCAATAAACATTTTAAGTTTCTTTAACTCTGATTTAAAATTTAACAATTTTTCAGCTTTATCCCTATTATACATTACACTCCACAAGAGTAACGTTGACAAAATAATAAATGAAATGTTACATAGAACATTCATATGAAAATTTTAATGATATAACTTATGAATAGAACAAAAAAAATTTCTTAGTTCTCTACCTTATAAATAAAACCATACAAGAAGTTATTAAATTGTAAGACCATGTTATTTTTACCAGTATACTTAACGATTCTAAGTTAATATTGTGGTTGATTATGCAATTAATAGTAAACATCAATGGATTCAAAAAATTGTCAAATCATAACAGTTATTAAGAATTAACCTACGTCATTTTTAAAATATAATGATCTTTAATACTAAAAGACGTGAAGGCTCAACAGTCCACAAAACCCTCTCTATATAAGCGTTGGAAAACTGAACTCTTCTTCAATTCTCTGTAATTCCATTTCAACTTCTCAAAACCAACTTCTGATTCAACAAAATATCATGGACAAATGCAAGAAAACCTATGATTCATCATCCAGCAAAAAAAACTAAAAGATGAACCCCCTCCATCAACAAAAATTGAAGGTCTCCTCCACGTAACCTACGAGCTCCATCATATGATCCAAATTTACTTGCATGAGCAATGAAACATGGACCAATCCTTGAAAGAACTAACCTCTCTTGTTCGCTCCTTGAATGAGAAGGTGGACAAATTATTAGAAAATGAAGAATCTGATGAAGCATAAGATTCTTAAAACATCTCCGTGACTTTTTATTTTTAGTTTCTTTATTTACTTGGTCTTTTTTTTTTTTTTGTAAAATGGTGATTGCATAATCAACCACCAAAATTTCAAGAAAAAAGGTATATACATTACGGTTATTAAGTAACAACTGTCACTTATTAGAATACCATAGAAATACATAACATTTGTACATTTTTCCTGTCACACTTAGTAAGTAATAGTGTCGCTTATTTCTTTGATTTACATGAAAGTCACATTAATTGTTTATTATATGTTATTTATCTATAAGTTAGTAATATCATTAAAATTTTAATTTTTTAACATGATTATACAATTTTGTTTTTTAAGTCTCTTGATAAGTATATATTTTATAATTAAATAGGTATATATTTTAGATATATTCACTGGATTTATAAATATTTTATACTTATTTAATTATCTTTTATATATTTTTTATCTTTCAATTAAATTATAGGATAAGAATAAATTTTGATATAAAATCTAATCAAATCCTATATTATTTTGTAGGAAATATTATCTTATTGGACAAAAAAAAAATCAAATAGAATAGACGAAATATATAACAGATATAGTGCCCGTTTGGATTAGCGGTGGAGAAGTGACTTTTTCTTTCATCTGACTTTTGAAAAAGTAAGGTAGGATTAAAAGTGAAAATGTAAATGTGATTTGTGTTTGGATTAGCGGTGGTAGAAGTGACTTTTTTTTCTAACATTGAACCTGTTTGGATTAGAGTTTGAAAAGCCCGTTTAGATGCAAAATGACTGAAAAGGGCATGGATGCTATTGAATATTACATACATATGATGTAAGAATATTTTGATTTTTGTAAGTGTGTCTGTGTCTTTTTAAATTATTGTTTGCAAGAAAATTATTGAAAATCATTCTGGTTTTCTTCATTCTGTTTTAGTAAATATTTTGATTTTTGCAAGTGTGTCTGTGTCTTTTTAAATTATTGTTTGCAAGAAAATTAGTGAAAATCATTCTGGTTTTCTTCAATCTTTTATAGTAAATATTTTGATTTTTGCAAGTGTGTCTGTGTCTTTTTAAATTATTGTTTGCAAAAAAATTATTGAAAATCATTATGGTTTTCTTCAATCTTTTTTAGTAAATATTTTGATTTTTGCAAGTGTGTCTGTGTCTTTTAAAATTATAGTCTGTAAAAAAATTACTTGCTGCTCAGGTCTGTATATATATACTTGAAGTGAGAAAACATAAACAAAATTTGATTAAAATAACTGAAATTATAATTTAAAAAATATACCCCAAAGTAGTTTGGTGAGCCATTGATATTAATTGGAAGCCAACAGTTTCTGCAAAAGTTTCAAAATCTGTTAGCGTTTTCTCTCTGTTTTTTATGACCGTTGCAGAGCAACGGTCATCTTCTCCGTCGTTGCTTTTCCGTTTCCGACGTTGATCTGTGGCGGTGCGGCTCTTTCAACGCTGCTTCTCCTGCTTCAACGTTGCTCTTTCGTCGCTGTTTCTCATGTCTCATCGTTTGCTGACTTTGCTTTCCTGCTTCATCATTTCTGTTGCTGAGTTTTCTGTTATGAAGTCCATCTGATTCTGGGCGGCTGTTTTAGGCGTTGCTTTCCCTGTTTCGTCTGTGAAGTCGTGTATCTCTGATGGCATAGATATGCACCAGGTCTGGTTTGGACGTTTGAGAGACATCCTGTGTAACCATTGATCTGTTTCGTTTTAAAAGAAGAAGAAAAAAAAACAGAGTGGCTTGCTGCTTCATCGGAACGCTTTTGCCGTCATTGTAGGCACCGTCTTTCGCCGCAGCCTCCGGCAGGACGGCTTGGGGCAGCGGCTGTTTTCCTTGTCCGAAATTGTAAGCAAGTTAGTTTTCATTAAAGCCAAGCTAGTTTTCTGGTGTAATTCAGAGTATAAGAGATGAGTGAAAGAGAGAGAGATCGTAGCCTTGAGAGACTGAACTCTGTACCGATGCTGGAGCAGAATGATGCTTGGGAGCGAAGTAGAAAGAAAGTTCGTGATGATGATGTAAGGTTCACAGATAAACAATCCTTAGCCCCACGGGTTGAGGACTGGATGACTGACGAGGATATTGGAAAGGAAAACACCACACCTGAAGATCCTAAATGGTCATATAAGGATGCATGCATTGAGAATTAGATGCGAAATGATTGTTCAGATGAAGAAGAAGAATGGTGGAAAGGGGACGGATGGAAGTCTAGGATTGAGGTGGAGATAACACAAAAGGGACCGAATATAATTGTGTCTCCAGAGTTTAGAAAGAAGCTAGCACAGAAATGGTCGACATCTCTGTTCGTTAGACTCCTTGGCAGGATGGTGCACGAGGATCAACTGGGTCGAAAATTGTAGCAACTGTGGGGACGTAGAGGGGAAGTCGAAACTATTGAGATAAGATCTGGGTATTTTCTGGTACGTATGAGCAATGAGGAGGATTATGATTTCGCGTTAACAGGTGGCCCTTGGTTATACATGGATCACTACCTAGCAGTGCAACCATGGAAGTTAGAGTTCGATCCCGACACTAGTGAGGTTTCCAAAATCGCAGCATGGGTAAGAATTCCTAAATTCCCAGTTGATTTCTATGATAAGGGTATTTTATATGTGGTGGGTAACCAAATTGGAAGAGTTTTGAAAGTAGATACAAACACCCTTCGACAAACCAAAGGGCGGTTTGCCCGCATATGTGTTGAGGTTGATTTGAGTGCGCCCTTGCTCCCATCATTGATGATTAATGGTAAAGAGAAGAAGATCGTTTATGAGGGGTTGCATTTGATCTGTTTTTCATGTGGACGGTATGGCCACGATACGGAGCATTGTCCTAATAATCAAGCAACAAATATGTCAAAGTCTATCATAGCGAATCCGTCAGATCCTATAACTACCAAGAAGTCGCCTAATTGCTCCGAGACCGACAACTTAATGTATGGGGAGTGGATGGTGGCTCCGCGTAGGAGAAGGGGTTAATAGATCTCGAACACAGGGAATGGCAGTTATGGGCGTGAATCTAGACATGATTTAAATTCTCAAAATATGGGAGGAGGATCATGATTTGATGCTCTTAATTCTGAAGATATAGGAATTAATGATGGAGGTTATGGTGACAGCGCAAAGCAGGGAAAATTTAGTGGTAGTTCAAAGCCAACAGAAAGATCGCAGGAATCAAGGGGGAAATCTGGTCATCTACTTGATTTAAATAAAGGGAGCAAGGGGAATAATGGATCAGATACTTTGACTGTAGGGAAAAAGGAGAGAAATTGTGATACTGTGAATAGTGTTGGGCAGCTAACTAAGTTGAATAAAACTCGAGGGAACCAAGAAGCAAAGAAGAAGGGGATTGAGGAGGGAAGTTCCAAAGGAAGCTTGAGTATGGGCCAGAAAAAGCAACAAACGAAGACACAAGGGGAATATTATATGTTGAATTCTCAGCTATCAACTAAAGAAGCTGGACCGTCGTGCAATTCAAGTGGGGATGTGGGGTTAGGAATTAATAATAATGTTATTAAAATAGATCCTAATCCTTCCACTATCCGCCAACAAGCCTCCAACCCTCTTGACCCAGGTGCAGAAGGAAAGGAGACTTTTGAAACCCGAATTAATCTACTCAGAGCGGATGATGATGTGGTGATGCATGGTGTTGGTAAGGTGCAGGAGGGACAGATGTCTCAATAATGCCCGGTTTGGTTGTGCTGTTTTTCTTTTCTATTAATTTTTTAATGATTATTATGAATTGGAATACTCGGAATGCCGGTGGTGCCTCTTTTTGCAGATTACTCAGGGATGTTGTTGTCAAACATGGTGTTAATCTCTTTGCTCTGTTAGAGCCCAGGCAGGCAGGGATGAAAGCCAACCTCATTGCTAGGAAACTGGGATGGACGAATACGTACGTGGTAGAAGCTCAGGGCTTTAGTGGAGGTATTTGGTTATTTTGGGATTCTGCATTTAATTTTTCTGTGACTTGTTCTGGTGATCAATTTGTTCATGGAATGGTCAACAAAGGCACAAGTGAAGAGTGGGCGCTTACTGTGGTGTATGGCCATCCTAATATAGTTATTAGACGCCAGTTATGGCCCACTCTTGAGGGTTTTCAACAATCGATTGTTGGAGGTTGGGTTGTGATTGGAGATTTCAATGCTGTTTCATGTTCTGAAGAGCGCTGGAGTAAGAAACTCAGGGAGAATACTGGGATTGATGGGTCATTCCGAAATTGGCTATTAGGTAGCGAATTACTTGATATTGGTTTTAGTGGACCTCGATTTACATGGGGCAATTTGACTAGCCAGAGCAGAATTGACAGGGCCTTGGTGAATAATTGCTGGTTTACAGAAAATCATAATGCCACAGTGACTCATTTGCCAAAATATAAATCTGATCATTGTCTGGTGCTTCTTGATACTGAATCTCATGTTCTTACTACAAAGAATCGAAGGCCTTTTAGATTTTTTGCACCCTGGGTCATGCATGATGATTTTAAGATTTTTGTACAGTCTCAATGGGGGGTAGGAAGCGACTGGTGCAGTTCCGTAAAACAGTTTACTGAGGATTTGAGGTTATGGAATAAGGAGGTTTTTGGTAACATCTCCTATATGAAAGAAAGTTTATATCGACGGTTAGATGGGATTAATGCAAAGATAGCTTCAGTAGGTATCTTGGAGTATCTTGAAAAATTACGAGCGGAGCTATGGGCCAAGCTTGAAAAGCTATTGGCACGGGAAGAAGTTATGTGGCTACAGTACTCTCGAACTAACTGGTATGTTGATGGGGATCGTAATACCAAATATTTCCATTCAGTGGCTAACGGCAGACGAAGAAGGAATAGAATAGAGGCCTTGAAGCTAGACTCTGGGGAATGGACATATGATGCGGCAGTTATTATGAGAATGGGAAGCCAGTTTTTTGAAAGTTTATACACTGAGAACCAAATATATAATGGATCCTTGGTATTCGGATGCACTTATCCTGAAATTGACGATGTGAATATGCGAATTCTGGGGAGAATGGTTGAAGATCACGAGATTAGAAGAGCTTTGTTTGATATGGGGCCTTTGAAAGCGCCAGGACCAGACGGTTTCAATCCGTTATTTTATCAGAGCCAATAGGAGACGGTAGGACTGTCAGTGCTTGACTTAGTTAAACGAGTCTTTAATGATCCTATGTGGGTACAACAAATCAATGCTACTCATATAGTACTCATACCGAAAGTGGAACATCCTGAGACGTTTAGAGATTTCCGCCCCATAAGTCTTTGCAATGTTGTGTACAAAATTGTTACGAAGGTTATATCAAATAGACTCAAGGCAGTCATGCCTTTAGTGATAGCCCTGAATCAATGCAGTTTTGTGAAAGGACGCCAGAGCTCGGACAATATTATCCTAGTACAGGAGATCATTCACTCTATGAAGTCATTAAAGAGGAAAAAGGGTTTCATGGCCATTAAGATCGATTTGGAGAAAGCTTATGATCGTGTCAGATGGAGTTTTATATCTGACTGCTTAAGGGAACTCAAGATTCCTGACTATCTTCTTAAAGTTATTCAAGCTTGCATGTCAACGTCACAAATGCAACTGCTTTGGAATGGTGAAGCTACTAATATATTTTGCCCTTCACGTGGGGTTCGACAGGGTGACCCAATATCACCGTATCTTTTTGTTATCATGATGGAAATGTTGGGGCATCTCATACAAACAGCTGTAGGAGAGGGTGAATGGCAACCATTTAGGCTCTCCAAACAAGGTACTCCCGTCTCTCATATCTTTTTTGCTGATGATCTCATTTTGTTTGTAGAAGCAGATCTAGACCACGCGGGGGTTGTGAAGGCCATCCTGGATGACTTCTGTGACATTTCAGGCCAGAAAGTGAATTCTGGAAAGTCAAGAATTTACTTCTCAAGAAACGTGAATCATGTCAAGTGCAAAGAAATAAGCGAGTTCTTGAATTTTACTCCGACGTTGAATCTAGGGAAATATCTAGGAATGCCTTTATTACATGATCGAAGTTCTAAGGCAACATATAATTTTCTCCTGAATAAGATGGATACTCGTTTGGCCAACTGGAAGTCAAACATGTTATCGATGGCGGCCAGGAATACTCTAGTGTCTTCTGTAATGTCAGCTATGCCTTATTATGCTATGCAGACAGTGCCTCTTCCTTTGGGAACCTGTGATGAAATTGACAAATGATGTCGGAATTTTCTCTGGGGTAGTAGCTTAACCAGCAGAAAACCTCATCTAGTATCTTGGGATTTGGTGTGTGCACGTAAGGAAGATGGAGAACTAGGTCTTAGGAAGTCTCGTTACCAGAATCAAGCATTTATGATGAAGCTTCGATGGAGTATGATTAATAGACGAGATTCGCTCTGGGTTAGGTTCTTGCGAGAAAAATATAAAGCTGGCAATGATATTATTCCTAAAGTTGAGAAGCGCAGGTCAGAGTCAAGGACGTGGAGGGGTATCCGTAATAGTTGGGAGAAGGTCACAGATAGTATAACATGGAGAGTTACTAATGACGAGAATATTTCTTTCTGGAATGACATGTGGGTGCTACACTTGGACAAGCTTCAGGGTTTGGCAATCCGAGCATTACCTAGAGATGTTACTGAATGGAGAGTAGCTGACTGCATCACTCCATCCGGACAGTGGGATATGAGTAAGTTTGATTACCTACTTCCAAGACATGTATGTACAGCTATCAGCTGCGTCAATATACGTCAGCGAATTGGAGAGGATTTCCCAGCATGGAGATGGTCTTCTGATGGAATTTTCTCTCTCAGCTCTGCCTATAAATACATCGTGGGTACCCCACGCCCCCTTAATAAATACAGGTGGAGATGTGTTTAGAAAATGAAGGTCCCTCAAAGGTATCGTACTTTCTTGTGGCTGTGCCTTCATGGTCGCTTAATGACAAATATGGTGCGGTTCCATCGTGGTAGTCACCCCTCGGGGACATGTGAAATATGTCATATTTCACGTGAGTCAATACTACATGTTCTACGAGATTGCCCGGTCACTTCTAAATTATGGAATAGTTTTTTACCGGAGGATTGGCGTGATCTATTTTTTGGTATGTTTGACAGGAATGATTGGCTTGCATGGTGTATGGAGAGAAAGGACGTAATTCAGGGATTTAAGTTTCGTCTTTGATTTACGGTCTTATGTAGGAATATCTGGTTGGCTCGTAATGACCGCTGCTTTAACAACAATACTTGGAGTACAAAGGCCATTTTAGCTCGTGCTCGGGCATGATTAGCATGGGGTAATACAGGCCTGTTTAAAAACCATAACGAGGAAGGAAGTCACCCCCATTGGAAGCCACCTCCGTCTGGGTGGGTGAAGATTAATACTGATGGATCCAGGAGTGACATACTAGGGACGTGCACTTGTGGAGGTATAATGCGAGATCATAATGGTGAGTTTTTACTAGGGTTTATGTATCGGATTGGCCAAGGGACGGTGGTATCTGCTGAAGCTTAGGGTGTATTATGGGGTCTTAAGGTTGCATGGGATAGAGGATACAGACAAATTCTGATTGAGAGTGATTGTACTGAAGTCATGGAACTGATTCATACCTTGGTGCCTCAAGAACACCCAGATTTTCATCTTATTGAGGAGGCTCGCACGTTGATAGATCGAGACTGGGAAGTGGAAATGTTACATTGTACTTGAGATGTTAATACAGTTGCAGATGCTATGGCAAAGGAAGCTTGGAAGATGGTGATGGATCTCCATATAACTAATTCGCTGCCCGAGGTTATTAAGAGCTTATTACTTAATGATGAAAATAGGTTGAGACAGCATGTTGACTCAGGAGGATAGCTTTTGAGATTTTTTGTAGTTTTTCATGTACTATAAAAAAACAGTTTCTGCAGATACATCGATGGGAAGAGAGAGAATTGCAGTAAAAGTAAATGCAAAAGCTACTCAAATTAGCTTCAAGAAAAAGCAACGTTGGTGATAAAAGCCCAATGAATATAGAAGCCTTGCCAAACGGTGTCAAATTGGTCAATGGGCTTTTTTAAAGTTAAACGTACGGTTGAGGGGCTGTATCGCTTTGGCAAACAGACCCATAATATATATCTATATTTATATATGTAGATACATGTGATATCTAATTAATGGACGTAGCAGAAGCAACATCTCAAGCAAATCAAGCCAAAATGTGGACCCCACGTGATAAAACCATATGAGAGATATTGGAAGATAGAAAAGCAATTTGAAGGCCTAACAAAACGTGGGTCCCATAAGGAAAAGTCAAAACGAATATATGAGATGCAGATTATTTGAGCAACAAATATTATATATCACATCTTTAAGAAATTGGGATAGCACCGTTGACCCCATATGAATTATGATACTCCCTCCGGTCCTAAATATAGGACAAAGTTTGTAGTGCAAATTGCACTACAAACTTTGTCCTATATTTAGGACCGAGGTAGTAGAAGATATCAAGAAAAAAGGAAATCACGAACAGCACGCAAGGAAGCCTATATATATACGAGAGGAGGAGGCATCCGAAAAAAACACGAGAAAAACAAAAGGACGGCAAGGACGCACAGAAACACAGCAGAACGCTGAGACGCAGAGTTGAGAACGAGGAGAGCTGAGAACCGAGCGGAGCGAGAAGCAGAGTTTTGGGGAGTTAGGGCTTGAAGATTCAAAGAGATTTGGAGCTTTAAAATTTGGTTTTCCATTAATTTTTCTTCTCTCTTTTTCTTAGTTTCTGATATGAACCGAATTATTATTTATGGTTTTAATTTGTTGATGAACATGAGTAGCTAATTTTCTCGTTCTAAGATTTTATTAAACCTATTTATGGATTGAATTATTTATTAACTCTCTTTTTGTATCGAATGAAGTTTTTGTATTGATTTTATCTTACTCGTAATGCTTCTAAATGCCTGATCACCATTTAGTTATCTTGTTCATTTAAAATTAATCTTGAGAAAGATAATTTAAGTGTAGAACTTGGGTAAAATCATGTTAGACTTGAAGTTTAGATATATTAAACGGATGGTTTGTTAGTATCATAGAGATATAGTTACAAACCTAGCATTGTCAGGTTAAGATTGATGTTTAAAGTTAGTCCTTATAAATTAATACAAGAGATTGATTAGTTTATTAGGATAAATATTTGGTTTTGACTCGAGAGAGCGTTATCGAATACTTTTGAATCTTAGACAAATACATATCTTCGTTTGATTGTTTATTGAGGGTAAATTAATTAGTTCATGAAATAAATAGGGGATAGATAATCCTAGGTTCCTCCTGTCTTGAAGTTCTCGATTTAATCAATTAATTCTTAAGTATAAAATCTCTTTCAAAATATTCTCACTTAACCTGATTGATAATTTAATTAAGATAATTAATTCATTTTTTTCATAGTCCTCATGGGAACGATCTTTTTATATTACTTGCGACCTGTACGCTTGCGGTAAAGCTAGACGGCTAACAAGTTTTTGGCGCCGTTGCCGAGGACTTTGGCAAAAAGCTCATTAAACTAGTCATCTTAATTGTGTTATTAATCACGTTTGAGTATTTTCTTTCTTTTCTTGATTTTTTTTATAAGTTTGATATTCCTCGGTTGTTGTTTGGATTTACAGGTACCTCTCGACATATGAGTGACGCATTGGTAGTCCACCCTAACAACCTAGACGACGAGCATCATTCTGAAGAAAAGGAACTTAAGTCTAAATCAGAATCATCAGAAGAACCGACATCACCTAATCCAAAGATCATGGCACACCCTAATGACGAGGATATGGATCGTACTTTGGATGAATATATGGAACAGGAGAGCACCACCTATCAATCTAGCATTCAATTCCCAGCTATTACTGCTAGAAATTTTGAGGTGAGACCAATTATGCTGCAAATGCTCCAGATGATTGGTATATTCACAGGAAATCAGAATGAAGACCCAATTGAGCATTTGACAAAATTTGTTCAAATGTGTGAAAATTTCAAACAGCAAGGAGTGTCTTCTGATGCACTAAGATTGAGACTCTTCCCCATGTCATTAGATAAAAATGCAACAGCTTGGCTCACAGCTCTACCTCCCAATTCTATTTCTACATGGGACACCCTAGCTTCTCTATTCAAAGTAAGATTCATTCCAAGGGGTAAACAAGCAGTGCAAAAAGCTGAGTATTGGGCTTTGCACAAGAACCAGGTGAACTCTTTCATGAGGCATGGGAGAGATTCAAAGAAATGTGGCGCAACTATCCTAATCATGAGCAGAAAACTTATGTGTTATTGGATGCATTTTGGGCTGGATTGGATGGTCCTACCGTTTCTGTGGTCGAGAATGCTTGCAACGGTGGGATTGGCAAGAAGAAAGTGTCTGAATTATTAAAGTTATATGATGAAATTGCTTTTAACACTCTGTAACAATCCGATAAAGCACGCTCTAGGTATAGGACTTATAAATAGCCAAATACTTCCAATGCTTCTAATGTATCTAAAGATATTGTCACTCAACTTGCAGCTATGGCCAAGAGGTTTGATCAACTTGAAATGAAGATAAAGAAGACATCTTCCAAGGGTATTCACGCTATCCAGGCCTCACGCCTCTCTTGTGAAACTTGTGGAGAAGCACATTCTTATGAAGATTGCCCACATACTATGGAGACAGTCCATTACTTGAACAACAATCAAAGATATCCTCGTGGCAATATCTATTCTAACACCTACAACCAAGGTATGAGGGATCATCCAAATTTCTCTTGGAAGAATGGACCAAGTGAGAATCCACCTAATTACTATGCTAGCAAGCCAATGGTACCACCAGGTTTTGAGCAACAACAAAAATCTAGAGAAAGTGATTCAGAGACAAACCAGCTCTTGAGGCAGATTCTTAAGAGCCAAGAAGGTATAATAAACAAGGTTAATCTTCATGATACTTCCATCAGAAATCTTGAGATACAAGTGGGCCAAATAGCATCTCAAATAAACACATTCAACAAAAATAGTCTACCTAATGACACCATTCCTAATCCTAGAAGGGATGGTAAGGAAGATTGCAAAGCAGTAACCTTGAGAAGTGGAAAGCAACTAGCTGACATTCCTAACCAAAGTGGGAAGAAAGATAGCGCAAGTAATAAGGTTATTACTAGGCAAGAAGATGAAATACAGACAGATATTGACGAGGTAGTTAAAGAGCAATCTGTTGCTCTTGAGAAAATAGATGAAAATAAGGAGAAGACATGTACTTTCCCTTTAAAATATATGCCTCAACCACCATTCCCTCAACGACTTAAAAAACATCAAGAAGAGTCGCAATTCAAGAAGTTCATTCAGATATTCAAGCAACTCCACATCAACATACCATTCGCTGAAGCTTTGGAACATATGCTTAAATATGCCAAATTTATGAAGGATATTCTAGCTAAGAAGCGACGATTTAGTGAGTTTGAGACAGTTGCTGTGACTAAGAGCTTCACTGATATCATTAAGCAGATGCCTCCAAAATTAAAAGATCCGGGGAGCTTTTCTGTTCCTTGCCATATTGGAAACAAATTCTTGGGAAAAGGAATGTGTGACCTTAGAGCTAGCATTAACCTCATGCCTTTTTCTGTCTTCAACCAGTTAGGACTGGGTGAAGCTCGACCAACAACAGTTACTCTTCAATTTGCTGATAGAAGTCTATCTCAACCTCGTGGAATAATTGAAGATGTATTAGTGAAAATTGACAAGTTTATCTTTCCAGCAGACTTCATTGTACTTGACTTTGAGGCAGATAAAGAATTACCTTTGTTGTTAGGGATACCATTTCTGGCAACCGCTAGAACACTGATTGATGTAGAGAAAGGTGAGTTAACTCTGAGAGTAGCTAATGAGTACCTCACCTTCACTATGAATCAGTTGATTAAATCTCCTAATATTCCAGAGGACTGTTTCTTCATTGACATGCTTGATCCTATGGTACAAAAAGAATATGAAAAAGGTATGACTAATGACCTACTTAAAGCTGTAATACTTGGGATTGATTCAGAAAATGTTATAATAGAGGAATGCAAAGCTATCATGAATGCATCAATTCCTTATCCTCAAGGACGAATGCAATTTGAATCACTTGATTTGGGTTTTATTGACAGACCAAAGTTGAAACCTTCCCTAGAGGAACCACCTTCACTTGAGCTAAAAGCTTTGCCATCTCACTTGCAGTATGTCTACTTAGGATAAAATAATACCCTTCCTGTTATCATTGCTTCTGATCTCACTGTTCAACAGGAGGAGCAACTAGTTGACGTCTTGAAGGCTCATAAAAGAGCCATTGGTTGGACTATTGCTGATATCAAGGGTATTAGTCCCTCTACTTGTATGCATAAAATCCTCCTTAAAGACAAGCATAAACCATCCATTGAGCATCAAAGGAGGTTGAATCCAATCATGAGGGAAGTTGTGAAAAAGGAAATTCTTAAATGGCTTGTTGCAGGCATAGTATATCCTATCTCAGACAGCTCTTGGGTGAGCCCAGTCCAATGTGTCCCTAAAAAGGGCGGTATGACTATAGTGGCTAACACCCACAATGAGCTGATTCCTACTCGCACCGTTACTGGTTGGAGGGTTTGCATGGATTATCGTAAGTTGAATGCAGCAACTTGAAAGGAACACTTTCCTCTTCCATTCATTGATCAGATGCTGGATAAACTTGCTGGCAAGGAATTCTTCTATTTTTTGGATGGATATTCTGGGTATAATCAGATTGCTATTGCTCCTGAAGATTAAGAAAAGACCACTTTTACTTGTCCATATGGGACCTTCGCTTTTAAGCGTATGCCATTTGGATTATGCAATGCACCAGCTACCTTTCAACGATGCATGATGGCCATTTTTGCTAATATGATTGAGCAAACTATGGAAGTTTTTATGGTTAACTTCACAGTCTTTGGAGATTCCTATGATGAATGCTTATTTAATTTGGCCAATGTGTTGAGACGTTGTGAAGAAACCAACTTAGTGCTTACCTGGGGAAAAATGTCACTTTATGGTGAAAGAAAGAATTGTGCTAGACCATAAAGTCTCAAAGAATGGCTTAGAAGTAGATAGAGCGAAAATTGCAGTAATTGAACAACTTCCTCCACCGGTGAATGTTAAGGGGGTGCGAAGCTTTCTTGGCCATGCTAGTTTCTACCGTCGCTTCATTAAAAACTTCTCCAACATTACGAAGCCTCTATGTGCTCTACTTGAGAAAGACGTAGAATTCAAGTTTGATGAAGCCTGCCTTCAAGCATTTGAAGAACTAAAGAAGAAACTTGTGACTGCGCCTTTAATGATGGCCCCAGATTGGAGTTTGCCCTTCATAATGATGTGTGATGCTAGTGACTTTGCTGTGGGAGCAGTTCTTGGCCAAAAGAGAGATAAAGCCTTTCACCCAATCTATTATGCCAGTCGTACACTTGATGATGACCAAGAAAACTATTCAACCACTGAGAAAGAGCTTCTTACTGTGGTATTTGCTTTTGGAAAGTTTCGTTCTTATCTGGTAGGAGCCAAAGTCATTGTACACACAGATCATGCAGCTCTTAAATATTTGTTCAATAAGAAAGATTCAAAGGCAAGATTAATTCGATGGGTGCTTCTCTTACAGGAATTTGATCTTGATATTGTGGATATGAAAGGTACAGAAAATCAAGTTGCTGATCATTTATCGAGGTTAGGTAATGATGCTCAAATAGAAGCTGACAAAGCCATTCATGAGACATTCCCGGATGAGCAACTATTTGCTGTGAGCCACTTTGATACTCCCTGGTATGCTGACCTTGTTAACTATTTAGTTTGCGACATTATTCCTCCTGATTTGAATTATCATCAACGAAGAAAGTTCTTGCATGATGTTAAACTATATTATTGGGAAGAACCATTCTTGTTTCATCATTGTGCTGATCAATTAATGAGAAGATGTGTACCAGAAAATGAGCAACAAGAAATATTAAAGTGCTGTAATTCTTCTGAGTATGGAGGTCACTTTGGAGGTAATAAAACTGCAGCAAAAGTCTTACAATGTGGCTTCTTCTGGCCCACCTTGTTTAAAGATTCTTATGAGTTTGCCTTGACATGTGATCGGTCCCAAAGATTGGGAAACATCTCTAAACGAAATGAGATGCCACTTAATAACATGCTTGAAGTGGAATTGTTTGATGTTTGGGGAATAGACTTCATGGGACCCTTCCTTAAATCCTTCAATAATCAATATATTCTTGTGGCTGTAGATTATGTGTCAAAATGGGTTGAAGCGGCTAGTTTTCCAACCAATGATGGTAAGGTGGTGGTCAAATTCTTGAAGAAGCATATTTTCACTCGATTTGGTGCGCCACGAGCCATTATAAGCGATAGAGGTACTCATTTTTGTAACAACCAGTTCAAAACGCTCTTGAAGAAATACGGTGTTACGCACAAGGTAGCCCTATCATACCATCCTCAAACTAATGGGCAAGCTAAGATTTCTAATCGGGAGATTAAGAAGATTCTTCAAAAAATAGTGGGGGTCACAAGAAAAGATTGGTCCATAAAACTTGATAATGCATTGTGGGCCTATCGTACTGCTTACAAGACACCAATTGGTATGTCTCCTTATCGATTGGTATTTGGGAAAGCTTGTCATCTCCCGGTGGAATTAGAACACAATGCTTATTGGGCTATTAAAAAGCTCAACTTTGATGCTACGGTTGTGGGAGAAAAGAGACTCTTACAATTGAATGAGCTAGAGGAGTTTCGATTTCATGCCTATGAAAGCTCTAAATTGTATAAAGAGAAGACTAAGAAGTGGCATGATAAGAAGATCGTACTCAAGACCTTTGAACCAGGACAACAGGTGCTCTTGCATAATTCCAAGCTGAGGTTTTTTCCAGGAAAGCTAAAATCTCTTTGGTCAGGACCATTCACTGTGGTTCAAGTATTTGATCATGGTGCAGTAGAGTTAGAAGGCAAAAGTCGAGAGAAATTCAAAGTCAATAGGCAAAGATTGAAGCACTATTGGGGTGGTGAAGTGGACCGTCAAACCACTACATTACCTCTAACAGTTGATTCTTGAGATGTTGCCATAGTCTGGCTAAAGACTATAAATTTAGCGCTTGTTGGGAGGCAACCTAATTATTTGATTTGCATTTACTATTTTTTTTTTCTTTTCTTTTTCTCATTGTTATTCAGGCTTTAGTGTGATCGCTCCTCTCGCAGCTCCAAGTTCTAGCTCGTGCACTCTTTTCTCCTTCAATTTTGAAATATCAGAGGAATAACTCCACATCAAAATCTGAGACCTAAACCAGGGGAGTACTAGTTTCTTTCTCCTTTCTTAATTTTTGCAACATTGAAGACAATGCTTGATTTAAGTGTGGGGGAGAGAATTAGGACTCTCATAATTTAATTGAATTTTTTTTTTCAAAAAAAAAATATAATGAAGGGAACAGAGGTACTTTGTCTTGATTTTGAGATTGTTGAATTGGAATAGATATAGCTTAGTTACTAGTTGCATGAAGGGAAGTTGATTACATATATTGTAATTTATATGATGATATATTGTTTAACTTGATTAAATTGGGTGAGATAGTATAGCCCTGTTGGAAGGAAATTTGAGCCTAAAACATTTGATTCTAGTGTGATATTTCACTTGTCTCAACTTACTCTTCAGAACTTGTCTTATTTCTTTTCACTGCTACCTAATACATGTGCAATTCTTTAATAGGATAGAGGCATTCATTTTTATACCCTTGAATCCTAAACACAAGCTACAAACACTTCATCCATTGCTACCCCTTTGAGCCCATCATTTTTTTCTTTACATCTATCATATCTATATTAAGTTAATATGATGCACAATCATTATTGCAGTAGTTTGATCATGTATCAAATCACAAGATGTGGTATTGTTGCTATTAATGCTTTACGTTGGAGGGTATTTAAAAAAAAAGAGAGAAAAAAATACAACTCCGATGGCCTCTCTCAACCTCACTTAGTAACCGGGGGCACTTCATCACCAATGTTGGCACTCGCGTCAAACGGTGAAGCCAAAGAAGGCTATGAGTTGGGCTAAAGGCCTTTTGAGGCACTTGTTGGAGTAACTGAGTAACCGGTGCTGCATCACCCATGTGTAAGGTCGCGTCAAAAGGGAACCTACAACAAGCTCAAGATGAAAAAAAAATTTGAAAAAAAAACAGAGAGAGAAAAAATATATATATATATATATATATATAATACCCTTCTTGAATCTTGAAGAATAGCATACATATTACTATTACATTAAATTCTCTATATAACATGATTTACATGCATATTGCTTAGTATCCATCATCCACTCCACATAGCCTATATTCCAACATTACAAGCCATAAAGTCCTCTTGATTTTTGAATACACATGTAACTGGTGGTGGAAAATTAGAACTATTACAAGCCTATGGTAGGGTGATTGAACAAGTGAACTGAGTGAAAAATAACCCATATGCTAGTGAGTTGAGTGATACACTTTATATCCTTGTGTGACTATTTTACCTGGATTTAATCTTGTTAAACTTCGTATCTGAATATGAGTTTATCTATATGTGATTGACAACCCATATTGTATATTTAGTTCCTAGGGTATATTTACTTGAGTTCTCAAGGTTTCTTAGTTAATTCAATTTGTCTCTCTTCTTTCTTCAACCTATTTTCAAGATTGACTTTTCTTTGCCCAGGAGTGCAAAAGATTTAGTGTGGAGGAGTTTGATAAGTATATATTTTATAATTAAATAGGTATATATTTTAGATATATTTGCTGGATTTATAAATATTTTATACCTATTTAATTATCTTTTATATATTTTTTATCTTTCAATTAAATTATAGCATAAGAATAAATTTTGATATAAAATCTAATCAAATCCTATATTATTTTGTAGGAAATATTATCTTATTGGACAAAAAAAAAATCAAACAGAATAGGCGAATGATATAACAGATATAATATATATCTATATTTATATATGTAGATATATGTAATATCTGTTATAAAAGTACGTGTTATAAGAAAGAAGATTGATAGAATTCAAAGAGAATTGACAGAATTTCTAGAGAGAAGTTAGAGAGATGTTCTCATTCAGTTCAATTGAAACAATCGATTACAGCCCTTTATATAGAGGCAGAAATCTAACCCTGGTTGTATTACCATGGTTATATTTAAATGACCATGGTTACTTTATATCGTCTTTATGTCCTTGTCTTCTTTTCTTTATATCCTTGTCTTCTTTTGCTTTTGCTTTGTGTCATGTCTTCTTTTCTTCTTTATGTCAAGTTGACTGGAAGATTAATATGAGTCAATGGACATCCACATATTTAATATTCATAACACTCCCCCTTGGATGTCCATTATGAATGTGCCTCATTAAAAACTTTAACTAGGAAAAACCCAGTGGGATAAAAACCTAGCTAAAGAAAAGAGTACATCATTCATTGATACACCGTCGAGTACTGCCTCATTAAAAACCTTTCTAGGAAAACCCAGTGGGACAAAACCTAGATAAGGGAAAAAGAGTACAGCGTGTATCGACTCCCCCTCTTAATAATATCAGTTGAAATCTTTGAATCTCCGAAGACCAATATCATGAACAAGTTTTTCAAAGATTGTACCTGGAAGTGACTTGGTGAATAAATCTGCTAGATTTTCACTTGACCTGATTTGCTGGATATCTATTTCACCATCCTTTTGAAGATCGCGAGTGAAGAAGAATTTTGGTGAAATATGCTTCGTTCTATCGCCCTTGATATAGCCTTCTTTAAGTTGAGCGATACATGCAGCATTGTCCTCATAAAGGATTGTTGGGATCATTTTGCCAGAAGATAAATGACAAGTTGTACGTATATGATGTATTACTGACCTCAACCACATACATTCTCGACTTGCTTCATGTATTGCTAGAATTTCTGCATGATTAGATGATGTGGCTGATATAGTCTGTTTCATAGATCGCCATGAAATAGCTGCACCTCCACATGTAAATAGATAGCCCGTTTGTGATTTACCATTATGTGGATCAGATAAAAATCCAGCATCTGCATAACCAATTAGTTCATGCTTGGATACATTTGAATAGTATAACCCCATGTCTGTTGTACCTCTGAGATAACGAAAAATATGCTTTATTCCATTCCAATGCCTTCGTGTTGGTGAAGAACTATATCTTGCTAGTAAATTAACAGCAAATGATATATCAGGACGTGTATGATTAGCAAGATACATTAGTGCTCCAATAGCACTAAGATATGGTACTTCTGGACCAAGTAGTTCTTCATCACCTTCTTCACTAATTTCTCGAGGTCTGAATGGGTCTTTATCCACCATCAAAGATCTTACAATCATTGGGGTACATAATGGATAAGATTTATCCATGTAAAATCGCTCTAGGACTTTCTTTGTATAAGTTTCTTGATATACAAAGATCCCTTTCTTGAAGTACAAGACCTGTAATCCAAGACAGAATTTTGTTCTTCCCAAGTCCTTCATCTCAAATTCTTTCTTCAAACAATTAATTGCCTTTTGGAGCTCTTCAGGAGTTCCAATGATGTTGATATCATCAACATAAACAGCAATTATAGCAAACTCACTATTAGATCTTTTCATAAAAATGCATGGGCATATCGGATCATTTTTGTATCCTTCTTTCAACAAATATTCATTAAGGCGATTATACCACATGCGCCCTGATTGCTTCAGGCCATACAGGGACTTATTTAACTTAACTGAGTATTGTTCTTGAGAACTTGAATTAGATGCTTCTGGCATCTTAAGTCCTTCAGGGACTTTCATATAAATATCACTATCAAGTGATCCATATAAATAGGCAGTCACAACATCCATTAGATGTAAATCAAGTCCTGCATCTACTGCTAGACTGATTAAATAACGAAAAGTAGTCGCATCCACTACTGGTGAATACGTTTCTTCAAAATCAATGCCAGGTCTTTGTGTAAAACCTTGGGCTACTAGACGTGCCTTATATCTAGTTATTTTGCCCTTTTCATTTCTTTTTCGTACAAAGACCCATTTGCATCCAACTGGTTTTACATCTTCAGGTGTAAGGACTACAGGTCCAAATACTTTTCGTTTTGCCAATGATTTTAATTCTGCATTAATGGCATCTTTCCATAGGGGCCAGTCTTTTTTTTGTTGGCTCTCACTAATGGATTTTGGCTCATGATCCTCATTATCATTCATTACATCATATGCTATATGATAAGCAAAGATGTCATCAACGTTGACTTCATTTCTATCCCATCGGATTCCATTCATAACATAATTTATTGAGATCTCATTATTTTCATATATATCAGGTACCTGGGTCTCTTCTGGGACTACAATGTTCTCTTCTGGAGATAATATCTCTTCAGGATATGGCTCTTCTGGAGCTACTAATTTTTCTTCATTATCCTCGACTTGACCATCTATATTCTTTGCTCCTTTTCTTTTTCGAGGATTTTTATCTTTGGAACCGATGGGCCTGCCACGCTTCAGGCGTGCTTTGGATTCATTCATAGCAGGTTGTCCTTCAGGGACATCAATTTTAATAGGAGCATTAGCAGCTGGGATATGTGACTTTGTCACTTTCTTTGGGTCAGTAAATGCTTCTGGCATTTGATTAGCTAAATTCTGTAAATGAATTATCTTTTGAACTTCAAGTTCACATTGTTTTGTACGAGGATCAAAATGAGCCAATGATAATTCATTCCAACTAATTTCTTTACCCAGCTGCTTGTTTTCTCCCCCTAATGTTGGGAAAAATGATTCATCAAAATGACAATCGGCAAATCGTGCCGTAAATAAATCTCCTGTGGATGGTTCCAACCATTTTATAATTGATGGAGATTCATACCCAATATATATTCCCATCTTTCTTTATGGGCCCATCTTGGTGCGTTGTGGCAGTGCTACAGGCACATATACCGCACACCCAAAAGTTCTTATATGGGAAATATTAGGTTCCTGACCAAAAACCATTTGTAAGGGGGAAACCTTTAAATAACTTGTTGGCCTGATGCGAATTAACATTGCTGCATGCAAAATGGCATGGCCCCAAGCAGAAATTGGTAAATTAGATTTCATAAGTAAAGGTCTTGCAATCAGTTGCAACCTTTTAACCAATGATTCTGCAAGTCCATTTTGCGTGTGAACATAAGCTACAGGATGTTCAACATCAATTCCAAGGGACATACAATATTCATTAAAAGCTTGTGATGTAAATTCACCAGCATTATCAAGACGTATTTTCTTGATAGGATAATCAGGGTAATGTGCTCTTAATCTAATCAATTGAGCAAGTAATCTCGCAAACGCCAGGTTACGAGAAGATAATAAGCAAACATGCGACCATTTAGTTGATGCATCAATTAAAACCATATAGTACCTAAATGGTCCGCATGGTGGGTGTATTGGCCCACAAATATCTCCCTGTATCCGTTCTAGAAATGTGAGAGACTCACTTTCTACTTTGCTTGGTGAGGGGCGAATAATTAACTTTCCCTTGGAACATGCAACACATGAAAAATCATGGGATTGTGGTATTTGTTTACACTTCAGGGTATGTCCACATGAATTCCCAATTATTTGTCGCATCATTATTGAACCGGGATGGCCTAACCGGTCATGCCAAACATTAAATTCATTAGTAAACTTCTGGTTCACATTATCAAACTGCTGGTTTGTATTGACAAACTTCTGGTTTGCATTATTGAACTTCTGGTTCTCAATAGTATGTGTTTCAATTGTGCTTATGCATGTGTAATACAAACCAGAAGAAAAAATAGGAAAACTTTCTAATATGCATTTTCTACCAGCAACTATATTTGTAATTACAAGATATTCCTTATTATCTTTAGTTGTTGTTTCTAAATGATATCCATTTCTGCGGATATCTTTGAAACTCAGTAAGTTTCTTTTAGACTTGGTAGAATAAAATGCATTATCAATGCATAATTTTGTTCCTTCAGGTAACAAAATATTAGCTCTTCCAGAGCCTTCAATTAAATTTATACTACCAGATATAGTCTGAACATTGGCTTCTCGTATTACCAGGGAAGAAAAATATTTATCATGTCTGAGTATGGTGTGGGTTGTTGCACTATCAACGAGACATAAATCTTCAGGATTGATGCCAATAGAATTCATTCTTCATAAAAACATAAATAAAATTAATACATATGATAGAAACAACTGTAAATAAAATATAACAATTTAATTTATATTAAGAAATCTGCAACATCCAAATAGTTATTATCTATATCGGCATACTCAAAATTCTCGCCTTGATCAACATGATTAACTTCAACATTTGATCTTTTACCAGTATTTTTTATTGATTCTTGGTAAAGATCAACTAGGTGCCTTGGTGTACGACAGGTACGAGACCAATGGCCCTTTCCACCACATCGATAGCATGGATTATCAGCATATTTGTTATGCCTATTGCTTTCCCCTTTTTGGTTCTTATCATTCTTTTCCCACTTCTGGTAGGAATTTGAACCTCCATGATATCGACCACGACCACGCCCACGGCTGTAGCCACGCCCACGTCCACGTCCATGTCCACGTCCACGGCCACAATAAGATTCATTAGTGACTACATTCACTTCAGGGAATGGAGTTGAGCCTGTTGGACGGGATTCATGATTTTTCAATAAAAGCTCATTATTTTGTTCAGCCACAAGGAGACAAGAAATTAACTCAGAATATTTCTTGAAACCTTTTTCACGATATTGCTGCTGCAGGAGCAAATTGGATGCATGAAATGTAGAGAATGTCTTTTCTAACATATCATCATCAGTAACATTTTCTCCACATAATTTCAATTTAGAAGTAATTCTGAACATAGCTGAATTATATTCGCTTATAGATTTAAAATCTTGCAAGCGTAAATGCATCCAATCAAAATGAGCTTTTGGAAGAATGACCAACTTCTGGTGATCATATCTTTCTTTCAAATTGTTCCAAAGGACAAGTGGGTCCATAACTGTCAAATATTCAGTTTTTAAATCTTCATGTAAGTGGTGGCGAAGAAAAATCATTGATCTGGCTTTATCTTTGTTGGATGCCTTATTCCCTTCTTTAATCGTGTCTTCCAGACTTTTGGCATTCAAGTGTATTTCCGCATCCAATTTCCAAGATAAATAGTTTTTCCCGGTAATGTCAAGAGCCACAATTTCAAGTTTTGCCAGGTTTGCCATTGTTCAAACTAATTAAAGAAATAAATGAACATAATTAAAATATGAAATGTAAATGTGCCATATAATAACTGTAAATTCATAAAGACAAGATAAGAAAATTAAAACATGTATAGCTTCGGGCCATTTAATCTCATGACTTCAGGCCATGTATGGCTTCAGGCCATTTAATCTCAAGATGAGGAATTAACTATTATCTTCAGGATAAAAAAAAAATTGTACATGACTTCTGGCCGTACAATAAGATAAAAGATAAAAATATATATAGCTTCTGGCCATATAATAAGATAAAAGATAAAATATATATAGCTTCTGGCCATATAATAAGATGAAAAATGTATATAGCTTCTGGCTATATAATAAGAATGGATATGGCTTCTGGCCATATTATTAAAACATTACGACTTCTGGTCATAATTTCAAGAATCAGATATGTATGGCTTCTGGCCATAATAACAATAATAAAAGAACTTGTATATAAAAACAATAACGATCTCCAATCTTTAGCCATGGAACCCGATGTTATATAACAATCGGTAAAAGTATCTCTCTAATTCCATATAGTGGCTCAGATTATCCCAGATCTATAAAATAAAACAACGTATATATAATTACTAAAGAAATCATAAGAAGATCATACCTTCTTTTAGAGCTTCGTGCTGATAACGTGTTATAAAAGTACGTGTTATAAGAAAGAAGATTGATAGAATTCAAAGAGAATTGACAGAATTTCTAGAGAGAAGTTAGAGAGATGTTCTCATTCAGTTCAATTGAAACAATCGATTACAGCCCTTTATATAGAGGCAGAAATCTAACCCTGGTTGTATTACCATGGTTATATTTAAATGACCATGGTTACTTTATATCGTCTTTATGTCCTTGTCTTCTTTTCTTTATATCCTTGTCTTCTTTTGCTTTTGCTTTGTGTCATGTCTTCTTTTCTTCTTTATGTCAAGTTGACGGGAAAATTAATATGAGTCAATGGACATCCACATATTTAATATTCATAACAATATCTAATTAATGGACGTAGCAGAAGCAACATCTCAAGCAAATCAAGCCAAAATGTGGACCCCACGTGATAAAACCATATGAGAGATATTGGAAGATAGAAAAGCAATTTGAAGGCCTAACAAAACGTGGGTCCCATAAGGAAAAGTCAAAACGAATATATGAGATGCAGATTATTTCAGCAACAAATCTTATATATCACATCTTTAAGAAATTGGGATAGCACCGTGGACCCCATATGAATTATGATAGTAGAAGATATCAAGAAAAAAAGGAAATCACGAACAGCGCGCAAGGAAGCCTATATATATGCGGGAGGAGGAGGCATCCGAAAAAAACACGGGAAAAACAAAAGGACGGCAGGGACGCACAGAAACACAACTGAACACTGAGACGCAGAGCTGAGAACGAGGAGAGCTGAGAACCGAGCGGAGCGAGAAGCAGAGTTTTGAGGAGTTGGGGCTTAAAGATTAGATTTAGAGCTTTAAAATTTGGTTTTCCATTAATTTTTCTTCTCTCTTTTTCTTAGTTTCTAATATGAACCGAATTATTATTTATGGTTTTAATTTATTAATGAACATGAGTAGCTAATTTTCTCGTTCTAGGATTTTTTTGAACCTATTTATGGATTAAATTATTTATTTACTCTCTTTTTGCATCGAATGAAGTTTTTGTATTGATTTTATCTTACTCGTAATGCTTCTAAATGCCTGATCACCATTTAGTTGTCTTGTTCATTTAAAATTAATCTTGAGAAAGATAATTTAAGTGTAGAACTTGGGTAAAATCATGTTAGACTTGAAGTTTAGATATATTAAACGGATGGTTTATTAGTATCATAGAGATATAGTTACTAACCTAGCATTGTCAGGTTAAGATTGATGTTTAAAGTTAGTCCTTATAAATTAATACAAGAGATTGATTAGTTTATTAGGATAAATATTTGGTTTTGACTCGAGAGAGCGTTATTGAATACTTTTGAATCTTAAACAAATACATATCTTCGTTTGATTGTTTATTGAGGGTATTGAATACTTTTGAATCTTAGACAAATACATATCTTCGTTTGATTGTTTATTGAGGGTAAATTAATTAGTTCATGAAATAAATAGGGGATAGATAATCCTAGGTTCCTCCTGTCTTGAAGTTCTCGATTTAATCAATTAATTCTTAAGTATAAAATCTCTTTCAAAATATTCTCACTTAACCTGATTGATAATTTAATTAAGATAATTAATTCATTTTTTTCATAGTCCTCGTGGGAATGATATTTTTATATTACTTGCGACCTGTACGCTTGCGGTAAAACTAGACGGCTAACATCTCTCATTCTATTTATACATTGTTTTTAACATGTTTCACACAAGCCAATAAAAGTTTTAAGCTTTTTTAACTCTATTTTAAAATTCAACAACTTTTCAATTTTTTTTTATTATACATTATACTCCATGAGAATAAAGTCGACAAAATAATAAATGAAATGTTAAATAGAACATTCATATGAAAATTTTAATGATATAACTTATGAATAGAACAAAAAAATTTCTTATCTCTGTACCTTATAAATAAAACCATAGGAAAAGTTATTAAACTATAAGAGCATGTTAATTATATTAAGAACCGTAAAGTATTTTTGCCAGCATATTTAACAATTCTAAGTTAATATTGTGGCTAATTATGCAATTAACAATAGACATCAATGAATTAACAAAAATTGTCAAATACATAATGGTCATTAAGAATTAACCGTCGTCATTTTTAAAATATAATGATCTTAAATACTAAAAAACACAATGACTCGATAATCTACAAAACCCTTTCTATATAAACGTTGGAAAACTGATCTCCGCTTCTCTATACTTCAATTTCAACTTCTCAAAGCCAACTTCTGATTTAACAAAACATCATGAACAAACGTAAAAGAACTTCTGATTCATCATCTAGCAAAAAGCCGAAAGATGAACTCCTTCCTCAAACAAGCATTGAATATCTCCTCCACGCAACCTACTAGTTTCATCATATGGCCTAGATTTACTTGTGAGAGTAAGGACACATGGACCATTCCTTAAAGGAACTAACCTCTCTCATTTACTCTTTAAACTACAAGGTGGACCAGTTATTAAAGAATGAAGAATCTAATGATGCATCAGCTTTTTAAAACATCTCCGTAGCTCTTTATTTTTAGTTGATTTATTTATTTTATATTTTTTTTTCATTGTAAAATGGTGATTGCATAGTGAATCACTAAAATTTCAAAAAATATATATATATACATTATAGTTATTAAGTAATAACTATAATTTATTAGAACGATACAAATATATAACTGTTGTACACTTACTAAGTAATATTGTCACTCAATTCTTTGATTTGCATGAAAGTCACACTAATTGTTTATTATCTGTTATTTTTCTATAAAGTTGGTCCAGTTTTGAATCTTTTCAAAACAGGGGATGGACAAGCTTAAGTTACAACATTGTTAAAATCTCAAAACGACAAAAATAAGATTTAAGAAATAAAAACAAACAATAAAACTTTATTAATGATAATGATGGTCCAAGACGAAAGGGATAGTCAGGTTTCCTTGCAAGAGAAAACCCAACTTGTTCATATTTTATTTAAACTATAAATCACAACAACAAGGGATAATTAAACAACTCAAACACTTGGATTATTACAGGTAATTCTTGTGATAATCTACTTTGAAGCAGAGATGCTCTGAAATCGAGTTTTGAAGAAGGCAAGGAGATGATCTCTGGGAGGCAAAACTCCTATCACAACAGGATGATTCAAAATCTCATGACCCCATTTCTCTAGCTTTGGATATTTTTCACCGCTAAACAGATCAAGCCCACCAGCTTCTTGAATTAACAGCAGCCAGAAAGCTATGAACAGAGCAGCTATGTCTACTAACCCAACTGAATCTCCATTAAAGAACTTCCCTTTCAGCTCGTTTTCCAGAATGTTTAGAGCCTCTCTTGCTTCATCAGCACCTTTTTCCCTCTCCTTTTCGTCTGGATTCCACGCTGCTTTAAATACTGCAGGCAGCACCTGAAATCAAGCAACAAAACACTTGTTTTTAGTGACTGATCATTCAAATTCCTACTAAGAGACAAACAGAGCTTGAAGTTTTCACTTTTGAATTACCTTGTCATCAATGAACTTAGACCAGAAACGAGCTTGGGCTTTGTGATAAGGATCAGAAGGCAAGATGGGGTAGCCAGTCCAAACCTCATCCACGTATTCAACAATCACGAGAGACTCACATACAGGCTTGTCGTTGTGAAGCAAAACAGGGACCTTCTTGTGAACAGGGTTGTATTTGAGAAGAAGATCACTTTTGTTTTTGTTGGAAAGCGATTCATGAACGTACTCATATTCCACTCCCTTGAGTTTCAGAGCAATCTCTGCTCTCGTCACATATGGGCTTCCTACGATTCCGAAAAGCTTGACATGTTGATTTGAAGCCATGGCTGGAGTTGTTTCTATCTTTGAGAATTGAGGATATGATCTGAGGGTTTTATGGTCACTGAGATGGCGGATCAGTTCCTTATATAGCGAAAGAAGGGGTAGAAGCGGAGATGAGTCGCTCAAAGAAGGAAGCACTGATGATGCTACTATTAAGCAAAACTTGTAGGAGAAGCCTGGTTAGGAGAGAAAGTTCTTTTTGGTTGTGAGTCAATGTCCATCATATTATTAATATTGATAATAATTTTGTTGTGAAACAATTGAGTGTTTTTAAAAAAGAAAATCTCTTTTGGATCCTCGGATTCTTTATACTTCGCCAGTTTTTGGTAAACAACTTGAGGGCCCACAAAATAATGAAAAATAAATATAAACGCAAAGTTGATTTTCGTCTTTTAAGTTCACTAACAATTTACACATTTCGGAAACATTTGGCATCGCCTTTTTTATAAGTAATTATTTTTTAATCTAAAATAAAAATTATATTATAAATATAATTTATGTTTAGATTAACGGTGATAAAAATTATTTTTTTTAAAAAAAACCAAATTTTTAAGTTTCTTCTTATAAATTACTTTTATAAAAAAGAAAAAAAACCAGTTAGTAAAATCCAACCTAAACTCCTAGTTAAACACCACCAGGCCTTTTTTTCTATTTTTTTTTTAACTTTTTTCTAAACAAAGCCACGTTTGAGATGCCGTTCAAACAGGCTCCACGTCCTTCTGGACCATTCTCAAATCTTCTGTTGAAGTTAAAAACACTGTTTTCATTGATTTTAGAATAATTATTACGAACAAAATATTGATTTTTTCTTTTAGATCATTCAACCCCCCATATTATACAAAAATATATTTTTTAAGTAAGAATTACTGTCTTGTTTGTTACAAACTACTTATACTATCTCTTATTTTAAATATAAGAGCATATTGACTTTTTTCCAGAAAGATTAATAAGGTTAATTAAGTTATATAAAAATATTTATATTTATCAATTTTTCTCTAAATTAATTTACTTAACTTATAAACTGATATAGTATAATCTAATGATACACACTATATACTATAATCAAGTACAATGCTTAATTTATTAAACTTTCTTAATCTCTTAAAAAAAATCAACTAACTCTTATATTAAGTACATAATACTCAAAATCTTTTTACTCGTAATTATGCTTATAAATCAATTTCATCCATCCTTTTTATTATGACACAGTTTCGTCATCGTTTAACTAATCATTTAAATAATAAAATATGGGTCGACAACAAAAGGTTAACCCATTTAATAGAAGTGACATTTTTGTCCTATTTTAAAAAATTTATGAATATTTTTACAACTATATAAAATTTATGATATCAGGGGCACATTAAAAAACAGTTCATGGTATTTTTACCGTTATCTCTAAATCTAATGTAGAAACTTGTTATTTTAACTTTCTTACCCAGCTTTGCGTAAAGAGACCGGCCAAAAAAATTATTTCAATACTTTTCTTTTGGCAAAAATGTGTGTTAGTCTAGGTATTAAAATCTGGACCGGTTATTAAATTGGTCGGGATATTAGGTTAAGGGTCAGTGGGTTAAATCGGGACTAAATCGATGAAAAATTAAATATTGTAGGCTTATTAATATAAAATTCTAAAAAAATTAATTTTTTTTAAAAATAAATAGTGATCAAGATCGGACCGGTTTTTCGGGCCGAACCAGCCGGTCCATTTTGGGTTCATGAACCTGGGTGTCAGTACTAGGATCTAAATCTAACACAGTAAACAAGTTTTTGTGGCATTAATAGGACCAGCGTGTTATAGGATCTAACAAACGAGAAAAGTCAACTTTTTTGGCCCCCCAAACAAATGTCATTGTTTTGAATTTTAATCTTCCGCAGTGGATGGGCCTATTTAATATTTTTCAGTTGACAAAGGTTATATATCTAGATTAATTAAAAAAATTTATTTTAGTTAATATATTAAAAGAGAACTTGATGTATTTTAAAAATGGATATGGTTCTAACTTTTTTAAAAAAAATAAAGAGAAGATTTATGTAATTTTATTGAAGTTTAAAACAGATACAATTGATGCATGCTTCTGTCGCTGAAGCAATCAATTAAACTAAGTCCTAAATTATTATGCAGTTTAGAGGCAACCTAGTTCATTCTTTCAAGGATCAATCTGTGGGTTTTCTCTAAAATTGAATTTAGGTGATAAAAAATGCAATGCAATAGACTTAAACTAAATGCAAGACTCTATTATCTAAATGCGATTAAACTAACTAAATACAATATGCAAATAATTCTAAAATCTATATATGAGAATGAAACTATCCTAAATGAATGCAAATGGAATTTTTGGGGGTTTTATGAAAGGAGAATTAAAATCCTAAGTAAAAGATTGATTAAAAACAAGACAAATAATAAATATTTGATTCAGTTATGATGGTAAAGGGGATAACTTATGATTCACATGGATTTAAATTTCTTGGTCATTCAATTTATTAGACCAAAGGGAGGTTAATGAAAAATTGGAATTAATAAACCTAATCACCTAGTTGGAACATGGGAAACCCTCAAACTCAATAACACATATTCCACTAGAAAACTCGTAATGAAATAAGTGGTGGCTAATTAAATTCATTAAAAAACCAGTCACAATAGTTTAAAATAGTTTTGGAAATTATGTTCACAATTTCCTAATTAAACAATTCGACAATTAATCGCCTTAATTAAAAAATCAAGATATTAAACCCAAATTGACAATTAAATTAATAATAAAAATTCAATTAATAATCCAATTGACAATCAAAGAGTTTGTAAACAAAAATCCCAAAAATTATTTAAGAACAAATCAAATCTAAAATATCAATTCAATTTAAATCAATGATAAGTCTACAATTTAAAACTAGATTGTTCTCAATTAATACAATCTAAAATCATTTAAAACTAAACAATCTCAAATCTTAAATCAAAAAGATAAAAAGAAAAATACTCCCTTATAATCTTTAAATATAAAATCCTAAATTTTAATTTCTTCCATACTCCTCCCAAATTACCTCTCCAAAGAGTTTAAGCGATCATGATAATCCTTTCTCCATCAGGCCACAAGCAGCACATCACAGCCATGAAAATTGCTTTGTGAAATAATAATTGATGTTGATTGGTGCCGTGGGACCCGCCTGGATTGTGTGCGTGAATTGAATAATAGATGAAGAAGGTGTTATGCGTGAGAGTAGGAATGGCTGGATCGAGTGTGATGAGAAAGGATGAAACAGTGACTCCGTGGTCCTCCTTTTTTTTTTTTGCCAGCAACTCCGTGGTCCTTCTTCTTTTTTTTTGCCAGCAACTCCGTGGTCCTTCTTCTTTTTGGCCAGCAACTCCGTGGTCCTTCTGGTCCAGCGTCTGTGAGTATGTGATTTCCAGCGGCTGTCTCCGCCTCTCCTTCCACCTCTCCTTACACACTGACTCAACCGAAGTACTTCATTTATTATTTCAGATAGGTGGTCCCTGTCATCCTCTACACAATGAATTAGAGAAAATTAGGGGTTTAATCTACCGTAATTGAGATTTAGAGATTCATCACTTGCACAGAGAAGTTATTGCATGTGTAGATCTTTTGGCGAAAGTGGCTCTAGATTCAAGCAATGACCTATCCTTATTGCACCACCCTCCAGGTTTTTGTTTGATCCAAATGTTAGCTGATTTAAGCTAAGATTTGGTTTTTCTCATTTTACTGATTTATGTTGATTCCTGTTTGAGTACGTCGAGACTCTCAAGAGAATGTTTCTCTTGTCATTGTAATTCAAAAAAAAAAAAAGGAAGAGGAGAGAGTTTTTTGGTCTCAATCTGGGTCCATTAAAATTTAAAAAACCTAAATAAAATTCAATAATTGGATATTCTTTTAGCTTATAAGAAAAGTTCTGCACTGAAGGATCTTCTAATATGCTTTTCCTTATCCTACAAGAATTAAATAAAATCATGATTTATCATATAATTGAAAATATTATCTAATCACAAGATAGCAATCAGAATATTAACAATTTAAGCTCAATAGTATCATAATGAATTTAGATTTATATTATTTCCCAAAATTGGTTAATTATCCAAATATTATCTAATAAATCCAATTTAGCCTAAAATAATCCCAAAAATAAATGAATAATGTGAGATAAAATATATTAAATTTGGGATTTATCATTTTTATAAAAATGAATTAATTAATGAAAAAATGTCATTTAAATACCATTTGAACTTGAAAAACTTAAAAAGGTATACTAATACATGGAAAGAACACATAGGTCCTTAAGAAGGAATATGAGATTTTGAAATACTGTACTTTTATTAAAATGACCCTCACTTTTATTTAAAAAAGAAAAAAGCAAATCCCCCTCACAGACCGGAGTTCCATTGGTTGCCAGTGCCGGACATCCGCTGCCCAGCCCCAGCCCCCACCAACGGGCCTGCGGCCGGAGCTCTAGTGTCAACTTAAATAATACGATTAACTACTTGAGTATAGAGCTTGACAACTTTAGCTCCCAAAGCTCTATTAGACATTGCTGACAAGTTGAATTAGAAAAATGACAACTTGAGCTTCCCAAATTGTCACTCTCTATACCATATTTGCAAATTGTTACACGCAAGTTGTCATTATCATTATTCAATTTGTCACTCCAAGTTGTCACTCTCTATACCATAGTCGTGAATTGCCATAAGTTGTTATTATCATTATTCAATTTGTCAATGATGCTTGCCAAAGTTTAAGAGCCTAAAGTTGTCAATCTCTATATTTAAGTAGCTAATCGTATTATTCAAATTGTCACCAAAACTCCGACAGCCAACCCGCCAGCGTAGCGGCCTGCAATGAAACCCTACCTTTTTGAAAAATAAAAATTGAGGGACATTTTAGTAAAAATATAACATTTCAAACTCCCATATTCCTCCAAAAGACCTTATCTATAATTTTTCCTTAGTTAACTTTAATAATTTTGAGGCTCTTGAAAAAAGCACTGATATCATGCATAATGAATGATATGGCTGTATGGAAAATAAGAGTTCTCGGTAGGGTTGTTTCAGGAACATGCCTAAGCATCCGTAGGAATTATTATAACCTTCAGGGGCCAAGTGGCCAGGACAACAAATGGTATCCCTGAAGGTGTGGTACAACTCTTCACTCCAATTTTCATAAAAGCATGTCTCTAATCTCATTAATGACGTACTTGGATAAATGATCTACATCACAATCCCTCGTCACCACCATTCATCCTCTTAACCTCTTAGTTGAATGAATCAAAGTGGACCATAAATCAGAGTCTATAAAGTCGGCAAGGGCGTGGTCAATAGGCCTAAACCTCTTAGCTGTGTTTGAAAATACGTTTTGGGGTAAATAAGTCCTTATTACACAAGCTGAGATAAAACTCCTTTCACATACTTACCTCGTATACCGTGAATCACGATTTATAAGCACTTATTACCCAAAAATAAACTATTCGAAACGAGCACTTAATTGAATGGGGCCAACCTTTGTTGAATGCGTACCTGTGAACCAAATCCAAACATTTTACATCTTAGTATTTAGAATACAAAAATGGCATTATTTTTTATACCGTTTTAAAGACGGAAGAAATGAAAACTCCAGTTATAATTAATTGAATAAAAAACATTGACGAGGTCGGAGGAGAAAAATATAATAGTGATTCTGTGCTTGTCACCAAAGCAAAGGGGGCCCCAGTAATTAATTGGGCCTAGCTTTCTCCGCACTTTGGGAAATGAGAAAAACATTAGCAATAGACCCCAGAAACCGACGCCGAAGGGGAAAAATATAATTAATTGGGTTAATATAACTTTTAGTCTCTGAAGTTTGATCTAATTTTGTTTTTGGTCCCTCAAGTTTGAAATTGGTGGTTTACCTGTAGTTTCAACCAATTTTGGTTTTAGTCCCTCAAATTTGAAATCGGTGGTTTTGGTCTCTCAAGTTTCATCTGATTTTGGTTTTAGTCCCTCAAGTTTGAAAAGGACTTGGTGACCCGTTTTTGAAACCCGACCTGACCCGGAAAAAAAACTAAGTCATTTTCAAACTTGAGAGACCAAAACCAAAATCGGGTGAAACTTCAGGAACCAAAACTACTGATTTCAAACTTAAGGGACCAAAACCAAAATTGGGTGAAACTTCAGGGACCAAAACCATTGATTTCAAACTTGAAGGACCAAAACCAAAATTGGCTCAAACTTTAAGGACCAAAAATTATATTAACCCTAATTAATTCAACTAAAAGAAAACGACGGTGGAAAAAGAAAAAGTTAGAAAAGAAAATGAGCAAATATGTTAGTGATTAAGATACACTTATAATACATCAAAATATATCAATGTATCAAAAAATGCATAATGTTTAAAATCAAATTAAATATCATAATGAAAAAACACATTAATAATCATCAAATAATTTAAAATTATGTTTTTGGTAAAAAAATATATTTTAATGTTATTACATTTTTAAATCAAATAATTCAGAGAAAAATATGATTTTTTTGGTAAACAAAATAAAAAGCGGACAGTTTTTTGAAATCAAGTATAGTGAGGGGGAATAAATAGTTACACATTATCTGACATTAATAATAAATACTAAAAGTCTAGTATAAAAATGAGCATATAATAAGTATAGTGTGGCCTAATGTTAAGAGAATATTGGAGGTCATGTGGGCTTGATAGTAGTATTATAGGAGGCTGGGTTCATGAGTTTGTATTTATAGAGGAGAAAGAGGAATCTTTACTCAATGAGGTTTGACACAGTTGGTTAAGGTCTTGCCACCCCGATCACAAGGGAGTGTGTTCGAACCCTCTGACCGATGGGGAGATCTCATTGGTAGGCGATCTCGTAAGTCCCTTGTAAGCGCTCGAAGAGCCCTGGGGCTGTGCCCTGGCCTTGGTAGGGGACTGGTGCCGAACCTACCTAAACTTTTTTCTATAAAAAAAAAAAAAAAAAGAGGAATCTTTAAAAGTCTGTGATATGCATGCGATTGACAACTTATTTTATATTAACAAAATGCATACACTATTTAAATTAGTTACTCTCCATTCCTTTCTAAACAATTGTCTCGCCTCAGAATTTTTGTGATTTTTCAAAGTACTCGTCAATAATAATTTTAAGGAAGAATTAATTGTTTTCTTACCGTTTTGCCCTTTATTAATATCTCAACTTACTCAAACAATGTTTTTTTTTTTTTTGGATTAATCCACCACTGGTATTCAGTAACTACTAGCAAGCGAATGTAGGCCTGCAATAGGGAGCACCTTGTTACCACTAAATAATTATTGCTCAAGACCACTGGTTAAGTGGGTTAAACTTACAACCAGTTGATTCAAACGTCTGGTGGTTTAAATAATGTATTTAAGGGAATATTTAAGTTATGATTATTTTAATAAAAAATATTGAATTTTACTGCACATATTATTTTTTTATGAAAAGATTGATCAAAATGCCGTTAATAAAGAAATTCAAAAGATACATAATAGTTTGTATAAGTGTGTGTTTGGGAATTACCTAAACTTAGGTTTTAAACCTAAGTTTGGGCAAGCTGAGATAAAATTTTTCTCACATACTTACTTCGTAAATCGTAAAAACTATTTTTAAAAACTGATCCAAACATACATTAAATGATACATTAAATGAGACATAAACTTGGAGGATAAAGAAGTGTTACTAAGTAGGACATAAACTTGGAAGATAAAGAAGTGTTGCAGGTAAAGCTCTAAAAGTGCGGTAACCTAGGTGAAAACTATTAAAATATTGCATTTATAACTTCTATTTATATAACTGATGGATGAGTCTATCACGAATTATCTTTGGGTAAGATCAACTATTACTGTCCTAACAAGCATATATGTACTACTTTCATCCGTATGTTCAACAAGTAATGGTGGTAGCTAGAATAATTCGTTCGGGAGATAATTATCTCACAATTTTGTCGACATCATTATTTAGGATGGCACCAGACACAAATTAATTACATGTAGTTATCATCACATATATATATATATAGTACCTGGATTAGCAGTGGGTAAATGATTTTGCATTGTACAAGGTCAAGACAAATATACAAGCTAGAGAAGTTTTATCAATACCTATTGATGTAATGCAGAAGATGTATGTTCTAACTTAATAAAATAAAATAAACATAAAATTCAATTTGGACGCATGCATAGCCTACTTCTCGGGGAAATTTTCTTAATTCTAATTTTTAAGTAGCCTAAGTTATATTATTCTTCTTCTCAAATAAGCAAAGAAATATAAAATTCAATTCAATTCAATTTCGAGACCCATATGCTTCAAACTATGAAGTAAAAAGTTGGCCTTATATATCTATTATATTTCTTTTCTCGATTGAGAAAATCCAAATCAACATTTGGTCATGATATATGATTTAGATTTTAGTGTTTTTTCATGTTAATTTTTTTTTTACTTTAAATAAAAAGAGTAAAATAATATCTCATTTTATATTTTCTTCTTTTTTTATAAATGAAGAAAATAGATGTTGAAAGTATTTTCAAACTATCTAAGAAATTTAAACCCTATCAATCCTATATTGACAGATCAATTTCGCTTATATACTGACAGTACAGTTCAGATCTATTACAGTTCTAATTGCAACCGCTCAAGTTCTTATTTATTACCGAAATAGTTAGAATCATCCTCAGTAATCTTGAATATAATATAAAATATATAAATTGTAGAAATAGCTAAATTATTTATTACAGAAATGGTTAGAACCATGCATCTTGAAGAGTCTATACATTACACGTACTCAATCCACTCCTAATTAATTAACTTTCATCTCGATGTCCATCTTCGTTTTCTTGGAATATCATAGCGAGCTGATGACAGCTTTCAAATCTTGGTCATTGACACTACAGTTTTGTGAGTTTGTGCGCGCTCTTACACATGAAGGCATGTCCATTATATTGGTCTTTTATTTTTGTTTGGTGAGAGACAAGTGATATACCCTATTCATAGTAGAGATTAGACTCCTGCGGAATATAAACAACAAATAATAAACTCACTCACATCAACAAGTCATATTGATTCGTTGGTCTTTCTTCACAGAGTAAATATATATATATATATATATGCGCAAATGAGACAATGTGCGAGCTGAGTCTGACGTCCCAATTAAAAAGGACACGATCACTCCAATCAAAAGCTGTTTGATCAAACTAAATATAAACACCCCAATAGATCTTTAATGCAATTATATGCTACAATCTCCGAGCATGAAAAGGTTGCGTATACACCAACAAATCTGCACGTAGTACTTTTTTCTCTCGGTCTTAAATATAAAATCTAATTAATTTTTTTCAGAGAGATTAAGGAAGTTAATTAAACCATTTTAAAGTATTTTTATTTTTTTTCCTTCAAACTAATTTTTCTAACTTATAAACTGATATATAATCTAATGATACATAACATATAATGTGATTAAGTAACTTATTTAACTTTCTTAATCTTTCATAACAAAAAAAAAGGTTAATTGGATTTAATATTTAAGACGGAGCGAGTATGTAGTCGAAGTGCTGAAACTAAAGGAGGGTGTTCGTACGTACGTACCTTATTAGTGCGGGTGTAATAGGATTATCCACGGGGGAAAAGAGTAAACCAAGTTTGGATAAAAGTGAGAAGGAGAGCTACAAAAGCAGCAAGGAAGGCAGTGATGGACCAAGGGTTGCTGAAATGGTTACTATAACCAACATAGAGCCAGGTCTTGATTTTGTCCTGGAAATGTTCTTCGATTTTCACTCTAAGAGCTCCATATATTTTGGGGTTGGGCACCACGTCAGTGCTTATGTCGTTAAACAGTTCGGCCACTTTGTCGTCACTGCCTAGCGCGTTGACCAGAACCCCGGCCCTCCTCAGCTCCTTCACGTCGTCCGGGTGGTCGATGAGTGAGTCCAGGAAACACACGTACGAGCTTATCTCGTACTTGTTCTGGAAATCTGGGCACGCCTCGTACGCCATCAGGTTCAGGTATTTTGCAGCACTGTTGTCGTCCACTATTATGCGAGGAAATTTCAGTTCTCCACATAACCAACAGGGGGAGAAAGTGATGTCGATGGGAGTCGTAGCTGACTGGTTTCTTTTCACTTTAATCCCTGATTCTTTCAGCTCTTTCAAATTCCTGTGTGTTATCTCGTGACCTGTCCGTGTCTGCCTCTGGTTGCCTTGGGCAGGTTGAAATTCAGCCGCCACGTTCCTCCACAGTCTATCTAGAAGATGAGCAGGGCGGGTGGTCTCGATTACATGTTGACGATCACCTCCTCGGTCGGCTCGATCCTGACGAGGTCTTCTTGGTGCAAGATGATGAAAATTAAGGAAGTTGTCCATGACATTGAGGAGCCCATGTACCGAGTCAGTTAGGACACGGCTGCTCAAGAGCTGGAGCACTCGGAAGGGAAGTTGGTTCTCTAACAAAAGCGCATCATGGTGAACAAGAGCGAGGAGGTCATCCTTGGCTTCGAGTGTTTCTGATACCTCCGATATGTCTGGACTCCTTATGATTTGAAGCAGAGCACAACCATCCAGAAACAACATCCTCGCCAGTATGCAGTCTTCAAACTGTCCAATGGCATCGTCAGTGTATAGAGCCTTTAATTCCTTAATATTTGCGACAATCTCTCCATACAGACGTTGGGCTTCGTTTCGGTCACCATTCACATACATGGATGTCCAGTTAAGTTTGTAGTGCTCTCCTAACTCAAGATGGCGTTTCCCGTGGTGAATGGGACCCAATGACACCACTTTAGGAGAGTAATACTTTTTTTCATAATCTGGTCGGTTTCTCAAGTAATGCGCCACCCTTTGTATCCGGGGCGATTCCCTTCGCGTTATTTGGCGTCGGCGTTCTAGCTCATCCAACAGATCTCCCTCCATGCTACTCAACATTGAGAATGTGGGCGTCTCACTACTCTCAATAGGTCGTTATAATAATTTGCATGAGATATAAAGAGTAAGGGCAATTTAATCAGTTTATATACACTTACATTACAATCTTAGCTTCTCTGGATAAAAAGGATATGAATAAGTGGCTGGCTTTGCGGTTATTTCAAGTTTGGCATATATACTACGTTGCTTTATTTTTTTTGCCAAGAATATATACTACGTTGCTACTTTATTAATGGACCCATCATGTCTAACGTTCTTTAGGCCCTGTTTGGTAAGAAGTATTGGAGGTAGGGACTGGGATTGAGTCAGAATATATCGTTTGATATGAGAAACTATGAATAACTAGGGATTAGGAGTACCACGAAAGTGGGATTGCTGTAAAATCATCTCCCCCTGGTATTGTGTTTTCAATCCTGGGACTACAAAATTATAGAGATAAAAATATCCTTAATTAAAATATTTTTCAGTCAAAAATTAACTCTGATTTTAACCTAGAATCAATCCGTCTGATATAATCACCCTCTCTCTGTTTTTTTTCTCCACTCCCCAATTTTGTATTTCCCACTCTTTAAAGTTTCAAATCCATCGCCAACACACACAAACGAAACGAAATTCAAAACAAATGAAAATTCAAAGGAAGAAAATTCCGTCTCTCTCCGTTTTCTCTGACTCTTTCTCTGCGGTCCCCTCCGCCTAGCGCCACCACCCTCAAGCTCTCCCCGGTTCGTCTTCTGCCTCAAGCACGCTCCAATAGCACAATTGAAAAAAAATGAAACAATGATATTCTTCCCTGTTGCCGATCAACGCCTGCACGACAGCGGCAAGACATAGTTCCACTTGAAGCACAGCAACGAAAGCTCAGTTCACCTTAGAAGATGATCTGTTTTGAGAGGGAAACCATAGGGAGTTGAAAGAGAAAAAAGAAGTGATTTAGGCCATGAATATTTCCGTCATTTTATAATTAGTGGCTATTTATTAAATAAGATAAATGAAATTATTCCCCCAACTATTATTTCGTACTAAACATATTTTTAAAGCATTAATCACAGTCGCAATCTCAGTCCCAATCCCAATCCCAATCCATCAAAATTCAGTGTCACGTACCACACTGGGCCTTAATGTTTGTTTAAAGACTGTAATGCTGAAGCTAGCATCAGGAGAGGCCGAAAGGGGTGTCTCTATTGATTTCACTCTTCATTGAGTGCATCTATCATTAGATCAACTTTCAATTATTGAGATTTAATAATATGTAAAAAATATCATTATGATAAAAATCTATCATGATAAATTTTAACCATTAAAAGTTGATTTGATGGTAGATACATTCAATAAAAAATAAATGAAGAGAGAAATCAATAACATATGCTCTTATTTACAGATAAGTGAAGTAATGAACGGAGAAATAATGATGTTTCAGTTTCCGGGGTATACCCAGATTAGTGGACCCATCATGTCCAACGTTACGTTCTTCAATGTCTTGAGTTTATTTTTTTTTAGTATTAATTAGTACTTTGTTGATGCAAAAGGAAACGAACACAGATTGTGGGCCTCCTGCTTAATATTCATCAGCGTCCAGCAGCTGCGACGATTGATATCACTATGATTCTATACCGTTTGGTATATATGGTGAAAGAATTTACGATAAAATATATCTGAGCAAGAAAACGTGAAAATGATGATACTGCCTCATGTTTCATTTCAGAAGCCACTCCCGGTGTTTTTTCATTATAAAAAAAGAAAATCTAAAAACTCAAATTAAACACATTCTTAAAAAATTTCCTACTTCCCAACATGAATCTAGAATAGGGGTGAAAGAAATATATATATATATATATATATGCTCCCTCTGATTCTAATTATAAACTCAATTAAATTACTTTAGAGTATTTATATTTATATTTTTTTCTCTAAACTAATTAATTTGACTAATAAACTGATATATAATATTAAGATACTAAAAATATAAATACTCTAAAGTAATTTAATTAATTTTTTTAATTTTTTAAAAAAAATCAACCTTATCTTATAATTGGATCGGAGGAAGTAATAAATAATCTATATTGTTTTGACTAAAAGTAAATAATCAATAAGTTTGGTATGTATGTACCCCTTCTGGTACTGCCCTTCTATGTGCTCGTTTGGAATAGCTTATTTTTGGGCAATAAATGCTTATAAATCGTGATTCACGGTGTACGAGGTAAATATGTGAGAAGAGTTTTATCTCGGCTTGCGTAATAAGGACTTATTATCCAAATATAAGCCCAACCAAACACACTGTCAGCTCAAAGCGACGCATAAATGACGGGGATAGGCACCAGATCGGAGCTTATGACGTTGTGCAGAACGTGGGCCCTCCTCCTCAAATTCCTAATTCACCTTGTCGGGTGGGGAATTGGTCTCATGTTGAAGCAAATTTGATGAGTATGGAGAATTAAGAGATTTTGATTCATCGAATCTGATCTGAACGGGTTAAATTTGTTTTATTAAAACATTATAAAAAATATAAATTTTTTAATAAAATAGATCTAGGCCGTCCAGATCAGATCCGACAACCCAAAATATTTTAACTCTTCATACTTATCAAATATGTTGAGCATTGAAACCGGGTCCTGCCCAGGTAGTAGGTAGATCTATCAGCGAGTCCAGGAATTCTACTTACGAGCTTATAATCTCGTACTTGTTCTCAAAATCTGGACACACTCGTCCTCCATCAAGTTAATTAGGTCTCCGAATTTATAGTGAGAAGATCCCTCTGCGCTTATATTAAAATAATGCTAATCTAGATAAAGTGGCTAGCTTTGCAAATTATTCAAGTTTCGCATAATCAGACATTGATATGCTGTAATCTATTGTGATGGACCCCTGCAAAATATTATTTAATGTCTTTGGTATATTATATCATTGTTTCTTTTTTGCCAACATATTATATTATTGTTTCAAAACTGTGTTATGTTGAAGCTATAGCTAGTGTCTGCTCCGAATTATAGATCATCTTGGCTAGAATACAGAATAAAGCGAAGGGACCGCTGATTATCTTGGAACTAAATAAATGGGATGCTTGACTTGACCTGAGCTTTCATTTCCTTACTTGCTAATCAAGATAAGTATATGATGCAAAGAATAAAGATGCGTTATGTATAAAAAAAGAAAGAAAGAAAGAACAAATATGCGTCATTTTTATTCGAGCCGTACCAGCGTATGCTATAAAAAAGCCTTTTGCTTTATTTGTAGGAAGGATTCGATTCATTATTTTAGGATGCTATATATATATATCAATGTCTTTATATGTTGGTTAAGAGATCTTGTTTTATCCTCCTTTAGTAAAGTAACCGGGTAGGTTGCAGAAGCCCACTCTTGGTATATCTTAAAGTGTCCAGGGCATGAAATAATCAAGGAACGAAAAACTGGAGCGGGCAATGAACTGGTCACAGCACAGGTTCAAGGGTTAATGGGTCAACCGGGGTCTAACCGGTAGTTGAACCGGTCATATTAAAATATTATAATTTATTAGTGATAATATATATTAATATATTTTTTAACTTCTATAGATAAAAATAAAGATTTTTAGAAAAAAAATGTTTAAAATCTATTAGTATTAGTTATAATACCTATACTTATGTAAAGATATCTCATTTCCTATAATTATTATATCTTTTTAAATAATTTTTTTCATTATTTTCTTCATTTTTTTTAGATTTGTTCTTTCTTTATCTATTTTTCTCTTCATTTTAGTCTTCAACTTTCCATTTTGTCCTCAAAAAACATAAAATAAAAATTTAAAAAATTTAAAAAAAAAAAGAAGAAACCGGGTCAACCGGTTGGACCACCGGTTTTGACCGGTCCAATCGGTCTGACCGGTTTCTTCTTCAACCGGACCGGACCAGGGACCGGTTCCTGGTTCGACCGGTCGAACCGGCAGGTTCGGTCCGGTTTTTTGTTCATGGGAAATAATAAATAATAATATAAAGTAAGTCGCATGCATGGAATAAATAGTTGACATAGACAACACAAGACCGTCCAATTTTTTGATTTCATGTTTTGATTTGAAACTAAACATACATAATCCCGCAAAGGCATTATTTCTAGCCACCATGGCACCATAGATCATGTATCATCAAGTGACTTATTAAAATCAAAAGAAATATTATATAAAGATGTCAGTCAATAATATATAACATTAATAATTATATAAAAATGCATATAGAAGGGGAAAAAACATATTCCTTATTGCCTTAACGATTGGTGCTTTGCTTGATCATCCATAATCAAATCTGTTAATGGTTTGTGTTTTTTTAGTGCTAAATATTTTTCTAAATACGTCCCGTATTTAAATGTATTTTATGATTCATGCCGCACCTTTGATTTATTATATGCAATAGTACAAGTGGTGAAAGTAGGGCGTGGGTCCCTTTTATTGCCACGTGGGGGTCTAATAGGATCAAGTAGCTTTGCGGATATTACAAGTTTTGGCATATATATATATATATACACACATTTGCATATATGAGGAATACTTATAAATTCTAGGAGTACTATCTCATCCGTACTCTGATTAATTAAGATATAATAAATCATCTCATTTTAATCTCACATGACTGATGAGTCATATATAGAAATTCAAGTTTTATGATTTTGAAAAATGATAACTCAAAGGAAGGAATTGCGTTTTTTGCTTTTCTAAATTATAAAGTTTATATTTTTTAAAATTAAAAAATTTGAATTTTTCCAGATAACTCATCAACTATGTGGGATTAAAATGAGATGATTTATTATATTTTAATTAATCAGAGTACATATGAGATGTCACTCTTAGAATATGTAAGTATTTCTCTATATGTAGTTAAAGGTGCTACTATTGTATTAATATGATGGAGCCATGTCAAGCGTTCTTTAATGCTTGTTTAAAAACTTTAACGCTGAAGCTAGCTAGCACCCGCTCGGATTAACTGATTTAACCAATGAACCTCAGATTGGACACGAAGGAAATTAAATATCGATAAGCAAATGAAAGGAGGAATGATGCATCAGTTTCCGCGGCATATTATATTTTACTCAGGCAAAATGAACTAAATAAGTTTTCTAGTTCGTCCATATTAAATACATCCTTAGTTAAAGAAGTCTCCTAATTTCCTGCATGAATATCAAATTGGAATAAAAATAAAAAGAATATAATAAATAATCAATATGATACCTTATAAGATGGACTACTAAATTCAATTAGTTCCTTATAATTAAATAGGATGGGAGGGAGTAAAATAGAATAGGTTTTAAAAGTATGTTCGGTATGTTAAAAAAATTATTATATGTGAGATTTCTTTTACATTCTTATATTAAAATAAGAGTAAAATACTCTAATCACCATTATTTTACCTTAATTATACAAACATCCTCTCTATTTCAAAAATATATACTTAATAAAGTTCAAACTGTTAACTCTATTAGTATTAGTTATAATGCCTATACTTATGCAATGATATCTCCTTTCCTATAATTATTATATCTTTTTAAATAATTTTTTTAATTATCTTCTTCATTTTTTTTTAGATTTGTTCTTTCTTTACTTACTTTTCTTTTCATTTTGGTCTCCAACTTTCCATTTTCCCCTAAAAATTAAAAAAAGAAAAAAAAAAATGAAACCAGTCCAACCAGTTGAACCACCGGTTTCAGACCGGTCTAACCGGTCTCATGGTTTAATGATCAAACCAGACCGAATCACTGACCGGTTCCTGGTTCAACCGGTTGAACCGGCCGGTCTTGTCTGATTTTTTTGTTCTCTGCAAAAACCTATGTAGTTTATTATATTTGATAGAAAAATGCGTTTGATATATATAGTAATTTAAGAAACTAAAAATAAATAAATTTCAATAATTTTTTAATATCAAAATTAATAAATTTTTAAATATTAGAAAGTTAAAAAATCTATTAGAATTAAAATTTTTATATTAGGTATAAATTTTTTTTGGCCCATATATGTGTATGTTTAAATCATTCTGATGTTAAAGAAGGGCATTTTTGTAAGAATAAAAGTCCAAATGTCAAATTTAATGGTCAATTAACATTTTGGATGGATGGAAATCGAATCTCAAAATATAAGAGAGGTTTGTGTGACATACAATTTAATTTTAAGGGAGATCTATATGAATTTTCAAAATAAAAGGGAGATCTGTGTAATTAAGGTAAAACATAGATGTGATTAAAGTATTTTACTCTAAAAATAATGATAGAACTGATGATGATGAGTAACATGAGGTATATTAATCAGTAGGGGGCAAACGCTTTGAAAAATCATAAGTAGATTGTCAAACTTAATTACTAGAACGTTAATGAAAATTTCTTGTTTAAAAATTGGTTTAGTTTATTAAAAAACTCAATCTTAACAAAATCATTATTTTGCATGATAGTTTTTTTCCTTCCAAGGAAAGACTTCATTAACCATTTTGATTTGTATCCATATATTGTATCATTGAGCAAGATGTCCTCTTTATTTTTTGTTAAAAAAGGAAAAATTATTATTAATAATTTCTCAATATCGGAGGCTAATGGAGTTTTTCTTTGGAAACTGAGATATATACTTTATGTGTGTGCTCTTGATAATTTCATTTATAAGTAATTATATAGTTTTTCAAGTAATATTTAGATAATTTTAGTGGAGTAATTATAAATTCGGTAAATATTGAAGGTAAAAATGGATGGATTTTTGAAAAGGCAATTACCATTGAATCGGTAACCTGTTCCTTTTAATAAGACACTCCCCTTCTTGTTATAAGAGACTAAAATTTAAATTATCTTGATCTTATTTATAAGAGTCAGACAAGAATTATCTGAACTGATGTTTTTTCTTTTCTGCCCCTCATTAATTTTATGTATTTTATTAATTAAAATATTAATTATTGATACTTATATTTACTATATTTTTCTGTTTTACTTGACTCTTATAAATATAGGCATGCTTAGTAAAAAAAAATTATATTGTAGTCATGGACCCATGCCAAACATTCTTCATCATCCTGATCGGTGCTTATGACGTTGTGCAAAACGTGGGCCCGCCTTCTCAAATTCCTAATTCACCTCGTCCGGGTGGAATTTGGGCTGTGAGATGAGAGGTGGATCCCACAAAAAGAAAAAAAGTGGCTGTCCGTTTTGGGGGAGTAACCGATGTGTTAATTTTGCTCCATTTTGAAAAGCGTTGCGTGTATTTTTGCACCTAAATAAAACCCTTTTGTTAAAATTTGATTGTCAAATTTCCAACTTAACTCAAAAGAATTAATTTTCCTTCATATTATAGAGGAGATTAATCTCTACTCTCAATATAGAGTATATTGGACCTTGAGTCGAGTACAATATTATTTAACTTGGGCTAAAATTCGAAACAGTTCCATGAACTTTAAGCGTGTTACATATAATTTCCCTCACTAGTGGCTTAAAACTAAGACCTTGAAGTTGTATCTTGACCATCAACACCTTATCATTATAGTTGTCATTAAACTTAATGGTTTACGTCATCTCATTTTTATTACTCCTCTTAGTCCTAAACATAATAAATAGTTGAATTTTTTTATATATATTAAGGAAACTAAATAAGTTACTTAATCATATCATATGTTGTGCATTATTAGATTAGATATTAGTTTATATGCTAGACAAAATATTTTAAAGAAAAAACAATGAATATAAATATTTTAAAGTAACTTAACTAGTTTTCTTAATATATTCAAAAAATTAATTTTGTCTTATATTAAGGATTTGAGAGAGTATTTTAATTGAACCATATACCATTTCGCTCTAATAAATAACACTTGGCATTGACATATAGAATTTTGGGTGTTTTAAATATTTTACTGATTTTTAAAAGAAAAACATAGGTTGGTCAGGAGACTTCTTTAGCCATGTATAATTCAATCAGATTAAGCCCGTTCATTATATTTCACACCCCTTAAAAATTCAGCTTGTCCCCAGCGACAAAATATGGAGAAGTCGCATTTAAAGCAGTCACATAGAGAATAAAGTGTCTCATGTAGGCGGATCCAAACCATTCTAAGAAACTAAAATATAACAGACCCCACAAAGTCGGTGCTGAGTGCATAAGAGCTTTGACAAGTCCAATAGATTATTCTTTGCAACAACACACATTTCGATCTAAGAAATATTATAAATTCTAAGATTTTAGCTCCTTAATTCATTCCTCTGGACATACTTCACTTCTTTTAGACTCACTACCAAATGATGTATTTGATATATAGCTAAAGCAGAAGGATGTGTGTATGTGTGTTTACCAAGTTTTTCTCTTAATTTTGAATAAATAATAGAAAGTCAAATAGTTATAATAGGTACACTACAAAAAAAAAAAGTATTTTGTAGCGGTGCAATTGTAGCGGTTATATTAAACCGCTACAAATTATAGTATTTGTAGCGGTTTTCACCTAAACCGTTACAAATTTGTAGCGGCAAGGTTTTTTGGTAGCGGTTGGTTACACAAAACCGCTAGAAATTTGGCGCAAAATTCCCGCCAAAACTTGTAGCGGTTATTTTGTAGCGGTTAATGCACAGAAACCGCTACAATATTCCCGCCAGTTGGCGCGCCAACAGTGTAGCGATTATTTGTAGCGGTTACAGCAATAGAACCGCTACAAAATACCAAAGGTCAGAAGTTTATAGCGGTTATTCCCCTATAACCGCTACAGAATTTCAAGAGTCTCGCCATTTGTAGCGGTTCTGGGCAATAACTGCTACAGAATTTCAAACGTTGTGAACTTTTGTAGCGGTTATTGTAGAACCGCTACAAATTTAATTATTTGTAGCAGTTAGAGTAGCGGTTATTTGAATAACCGCTACTAAAATCTGGCCTATTTAAACCACCGCCTCCTTCATTTCTCCTTTTGCTCATTTTGTTTCCTGAGGTTTCTCTGAGTGATTTCTTCGAGATTTGAGCGTTCAGACGTCTATATAGGAGTTTTTGCTCAGTATTTCTCAGTATTTGCACTTGAGATACGTATATAACACGTATTTTTATTTATATTTGTATTTTTATTATATTTTTGCTTAATAATGTGACTAATTTTTTTTTTAATTTTTACAGTTGATATGGCTTCAGGACAGGATAAGGAGAAGGCCCCTGAGGTCCCCAGACCGATTTTACAAGGTGGCAGCAGCCGGGCAGGGGGCAGCGCGGAGGCAGGGCTACCGCGGCATCTCAGCCCATCCCTGATCCCCCCACTGTCACACCCTTATTTTAATTTCACATTTATCAGAGTATTCGCGGAAAACGATATGCGGTTCGGTAGGCAACACAGGAATAGCATAACTATACTGATAATATGTGCATGATTATATAAATTCCCCATAGGGGTTCGTACCTGATAAATTCAAATAATGTAGCCGCACAAGGCTACCAGGGTGCCTAAACTCATCCCAGTGAAACGGAGACTTCTTCCCATCTTCATTCCACTACGGTAATCCCCTCGTACGATACTCTGCATTGTTGTTTGCATATCTTTTGTCGTCTCCTGTCTAAATTGTTGGTAGGGGAGGGTGAGATTCGAGAGAATCTCAGTAGGAAACAGATACCATAATGCATGCATGATTGATGCTATGTGTATGACATGTTAGCTTTATCTAGATGTATGCCCCATAATGACATTTCTGCATGCTCAATGTTTCATACAACAAGACTATGGCCACAACGAAAACAGAAACAGAACTTCATTTATTCAAATATGCTCTACATAATCAAGTAAAGCAATCACATACATCATTACACAAGCAAAGATATCAAACACATGCAAGTAAGGTAAGTCCCCTACCTTAACCCGTTTTCACCTCGAAACGCGTGCCTCGATCTACGTGCAAACAGCTCGGGGCTCCATATTCGATCCTACAATGTCAAATGTACTATTTAGATACTTCCATAGTGTTTCTGGGGTTTATATGAGCTTATTATGAATTTTTACTAAAATACCCCCGGGGACCCGGCCCCATCATACCCGGTCCGGCTATACTTTTCTCAAAATTGTAACCTAGGCTATCCTGACATATTTTCACCCAAGGAATCCATTTACGGACTCGGAATTACCAAATTCACTGCCAAAAGACGAAATTGCCCTTGGCAGCCCTACTTTTAGGGTTTTATGGGTGTTTCCGTAATTATGCTTTCTTGGCCTTTTCTGAAAAAGTGCCCAACTGTAACCCCACCTAAATTTCCCTCCTGAATCCAATGGAACCATCAAATCATTGAAAATCCAACTCTAAGACCCATTTAGACCCTTGACCGAAATATATGGGTTTTCCAGGGAAAATCGGGGTTTTTCGGTTTCGGCTCCGTAAACGCGTTCCTTTCTACTCCTATCCACTTTAATGACTATTCCATTAGGTTACAACTACCATTTAGTACCAATTTGGGCAGCATAACCCCTAGGGAAACCCATTTTCCACTTTTACAACCAATGACAATCCGGCGAAATTTCACCGATTAAATTGTCCACAACAGCCAGAATAGTTAATATACAAGAGTTTGGAAGTTACCTCAAGCTCCCACTGGCTTTTCTCAAAGTGGCTGAACCCTAGACCCTTGATACACCAAAAGATGAGCTTCCAAACCTTAAATCATATGCAAAGGAAGCTTAGGAACGGAGTTATACGCATTAGGAACCGATTTATCGAAGAAATCACTTACCTTTGTAAGTTTTTCCTCCTCCTTTTCTCTCTCTACAATTTTTCTCTTCCTCTCTCTAAAACTGAAAATGGCGTCAGATGCAGGGCTGAAGAAGAAATAAAGAGCTTATATCATATTATATATTCTATTATATTCATTTACCAATTTTCCAAAAATTTCGGATTTTACAAAATTCTGGCAGATTTCTGCCCAAACTTTGAAAAATCATAACTAATTCTAGAAAAATCGAAATGAGGTGATTCCAAAGCCTATAGAACCCTTATTGAGTCTAGTTTTAAGGAAAAATATAGACTTTTGCTGAATGGAATCACAAAATTCCCAGAATTTCAATCTTTACATATTGTTCCAGAAATTTCACAGTTTATCTGTGCTGACTTCAAAAATTCATATCTTTTTGTATGTAGCTCTAATTGATTTATATGACCTATCAAATTAAAGCTTAAGATGTGTACTTTCATCCTGTAAAATCTCATAATTTTTTATTATCATTTGGTCATTCAAAATCACATGACAAGCTTACTACCTCATAGGCGATTTCACCAAAAACATAATTACTTTCTCCAAAATTCATCATTTTACTTTCTTAATACCCCAAAGATATTAGAATCATTAGGGGATAAATTTGGGCTCCTGCTAAATTGGGGCTTAGCAGTCCACTTAATTTAGGCTTATTCCCAAGCCTCCAATCCCAAATTTCGGGGTATTACACCCACAGGAGTCAGCCCTACCACAGGCACAGTAGAAGATCCCACAGGCGACGACCGCACCAGAGGTGCCTGAGGTTGGGGGTCCAGATATTAGCGTTGAGGACTTCCTCAATGAGGAGGAGTTCGAGATCCCGATTGGGTTCAGGGAGATGGAGCAGTTCCTCGATGAGGAGAACGCTCGGGAGCAGAACAACCCACGAGGGTTATCTTCGCGGTCCACTGGGTTTGAGGTGCAGGTCGAAGGTAAATTAATTTTTTAATTTAATTAATTAATTATTTAAATTAGAAATGTTAACTTTGAATTACAATTTATCTAACGTGCGGTAAACTGTGCAGACGAGCAGGGGAACATTTCGACGAGGAGGCTAGACGTGGCTAGTGTGAACAGCTTGGACTGGAGCCTCCAAGTTATAGTGCCGTGGAATGAGGGCACTGACCAGCCGATCCACAATGAGGGTCACCTGCTCAACCGCTTCCTGAACGACCTGGGCGCGAATTGGATGCGGTTCCCCCTCCACTTCAAGACGTGGAGGCACGTTCCGAGGGAGGAGCAAACAATAGCCCGTTATATCCAAGAGAGGTAGGAGCAAACAATAGCTCGTTATATCGGAGGATTAAATACCAACATTGCTCATCCGATACAGCTCCAACAATACTGGACTCTGGATGACGTCATTCGTCTAGCCATCCGTATTGAGAAATAGTTGCCCAAAAGGTTTCCGTTTCAACCGTCTTCCTCCAACGAAATCACTTTTGATGGACATGAAGCACACATGCATCAGCCTACACAAATACATCAGCATAACTCTTCAAATAAGCATACACAAGAATATCAGTCTAACTCTTCAAGCAAGCCTCCTACAAAGGCTACCAAGGAATTTAGCTCCAAAGCACCTAAGTGCTTTAAATGCCAAGGGTTCAGTCATATCGCTTCAGAATGTCCTACCCGCAGAGTTGTTACTATTATTGAAGGGGAAACTTCTGCAGTATTTGAAGAAGAGGAGGAGGAGCTTATACTCGACAAAGAACCAGTCTTTGATGAAGAGCCAAATTTTGATGAAGAAGTCATTCCTCCTGATTATGGTGAAACACTTGTGATTAGACGAAGCTTGCATACAGCCAAAGTGAAAGAAGAGCCTTGGCTACGTCACAACATTTTTTATACTCGTTGCACTACTCAAGGTAAAATCTGTGACGTCATTATTGATAACGGAAGCTGTGAAAATGTAGTCTCTAACTACATGGTAGAAAAGTTGCAACTACCAACTCACAACCATCCGTACCTATACAAGCTCTAATGGTTTAACAAAGGAAGTGCAGTAAAAGTGTCAAAACGATGCCTTGTTACTTTTTCTATCGGTAAAAGGTATCACGATGAAGTTTGGTGTGATGTTGTTACGATGGACGCTTGTCATCTTCTTCTGGGAAGACCTTGGCAATATGATCGACGCGCTCTATATGATGGTTATACAAACACATATTCCTTCCAGAAGGATGACGTGAAGATTCAGCTCGAACCTTTGCCACCCGATAAACACATCAAAGTAAAAAAATAAGTCCAAGCCATTTTTACTCAAGCATAAGGTTGCGGAATTATCTCCGTATCTTGATGATGATGTTGTTTCTGATTCGAGGACGAGTCCTGTCCAATCCCGGGAAAATGAAACAGAAAAAAAGAGAGCATGAATGACGTAGGACATGACAGCAACAATAGTGAACGACGGCTGAAGGGAGTTGGTGGTTGTGGGAGTAGGTGGGAGAAGAGTTGGTGAAGCCCAACGTTTCTGATTCTTGTAATATTTTAATAGGTATTTTAATAGTATAAATAGGTGAATGAGATTCATTGTAAGACATCTGAGTATTGAATAATTACATTTGAGATTGGTTCCTATACCAGTTATTAAGTAATAACTATAATTTATTAGAATGATACAAATATATAACTGTTGTACACTTTTTTTTTTTTTTTTTTGCCAATAACTGTTGTACACTTATTAAGTAATATTGTCACTCAATTCTTTGATTTGCATGAAAGTCACACTAATTGTTTATTATCTGTTATTTATCTATAAAGTTGGTCCAGTTTTGAATCTTTTCAAAACAGGGGATGGACAAGCTTAAGTTACAACATTGTTAAAATCTCAAAACGACAAAAATAAGATTTAAGAAATAAAAACAAACAATAAAACTTTATTAATGATAATGATGGTCCAAGACGAAAGGGATAGTCAGGTTTCCTTGCAAGAGAAAACCCAACTTGTTCAGATTTTATTTAAACTATAAATCACAACAACAAGGGATAATTAAACAACTCAAACACTTGGATTATTACAGGTAATTCTTGTGATAATCTACTTTGAAGCAGAGATGCTCTGAAATCGAGTTTTGAAGAAGGCAAGGAGAAGATCTCTGGGAGGCAAAACTCCTATCACAACAGGATGATTCAAAATCTCATGACCCCATTTCTCTAGCTTTGGATATTTTTCACCGCTATACAGATCAAGTCCACCAGCTTCTTGGATTAACAGCAGCCAGAAAGCTATGAACAGAGCAGCTATGTCCACTAACCCAACTGAATCTCCATCAAAGAACTTCCCTTTCAGCTCGTTTTCCAGAATGTTTAGAGCCTCTCTTGCTTCATCAGCACCTTTTTCCCTCTCCTTCTCGTCTGAATTCCATGCTGCTTTAAATACTGCAGGCAGCACCTGAAATCAAGCAACAAAACACTTGTTTTTAGTGACTGATCATTCAAATTCCTATTGAGAGACAAACAGAGCTTGAAGTTTTCACTTTTGAATTACCTTGTCATCTATGAACTTAGACCAAAAACGAGCTTGGGCTTTGTGATAAGGATCAGAAGGCAAGATGGGGTAGCCAGTCCAAACCTCATCCACATATTCAACAATCACGAGAGACTCACATATAGGCTTGTCGTTGTGAAGCAGAACAGGGACCTTCTTGTGAACAGGGTTGTATTTGAGAAGAAGATCACTTTTGTTTTTGTTGGAAAACGATTCATGAACGTACTCATATTCCACTCCCTTGAGTTTCAGAGCAATCTCTGCTCTCGTCACATATGGGCTTCCTACGATTCCGAAAAGCTTGACATGTTGATTTGAAGCCATTGCTGGAGTTGTTTCTATCTTTGAGAATTGAGGATATGATCTGAGGGTTTTATGGTCACTGAGATGGCGGATCAGTTCCTTATATAGCGAAAGAAGGGGTAGAAGCGGAGATGAGTCGCTCAAAGAAGGAAGCACTGATGATGCTACCATTAAGCAAAACTTGTAGCAGAAGCCCCTGCATAGCTTGGAGAGGAAGTTCTTTTTGGTTATGAGTCAATGTCCATCATATTATTAATATTGATAATAATTTTGATGTGAAACAATTGAGTGTTTTTAAAAAAGAAAATCTCTTTTGAATCCTCGGATTCTGTATACTTTGCCAGTTTTTGGTAAACAACTTGAGGGCCCACAAAATAATGAAAAATAAATATAAACGCATAGTTGATTTTCGTCTTTTAAGTTCACTAACAATTTACACATTTCGGAAACATTTTGGCATCGCCTTTTTATAAGCGAGTTTGTGTTTGTGGCAGTAGAAGTAATTTTTTTTAATCTAATTTTTATAAAATTAAGATAAGATAAAAATCAGATTATAAATATGATTTGTGTTTGGATTAACAGTGATAAAAGTGACTTTTTAAAAAAAAAAACTAAACTTTTAAACTTCTTCTTATAATCTACTTTTGAAAAAAGAAAAAAAAAACTAATTAGCAATACGCCAACCCAAATGCCTAGTTAAACACCACCAATCTTTTTTTTATTTATTTACTTTTTTCTAAACAAAGCCACGTTTGGGATGCCATTCAAACAGGCTCCACGTCCTTCTAGACCATTCTCAAATCTTCAGTTGAAGTTAAAAATAAGTGACTGTTTTCATTGATTTTAGAATAATTATTACGAACAAAATATTGATTTTTTCTTTTAGATCATTCAACTCCCCATATTATACAAAAATATATTTTTTAAGTCAGAATTATTGTCTTGTTTGTTACAAACTACTTATATTATCTCTTATCTTAAATATAAGAGCATGTTGACTTTTTTTTCAGAAAGATTAATAAGGTTAATTAAGTTATATAAAAATATTTATATTTATCAGTTTTTCTCTAAATTAATTTACTTAACTTATAAACTGATATAGTATAATCTAATGATACACACTATATACTATGATCAAGTACAATACTTAATTTATTAAACTTCCTTAGTATAATCTAATTATACACATTATATACTATGATCAAGTACAATACTTAATTTATTAAATTTCTTTAATCTCTTAGAAAAAAGTCAACTAACTCTTATATTAAGTACATAGTATTAGTTTTTGCTCAAAATCTTTTTACTCGTAATTATGCTTATAAATCAATTTCATCCATCCTTTTTATTATGACACAGTTTCGTCATCATTTAACTAATCATTTAAATAATAAAATATGGGTCGACAACAAAAGGTTAACTCATTTAATAGAAGTGACATTTTTGTCCAATTTTAAAAAATTTATGAATATTTTTACAACTATATAAAATTTATGATATCAGCCGCATATTAAAAAACAGTTCATGGTATTTTTACCGTTATCTCTAAATCTAATGTAGAAACTTGTTATTTTTACTTTCTTACCAAGCTTTGCGTAAAGAGACCGGCCAAAAAAATTATTTCAATACTTTTCTTTTGGCAAAAATGTGTGTTAGTCAAGGTATTAAAATCTGGATCGGTTATTAAATTGGTCGGGATATTAGGTTAAGGGTCAGTGGATCAAATCGGGGCTAAATCGATGAGAAATTAAATATTTTAGGCTTATTAATATAAAATTCTAAAAAAATTAATTTTTTTTAAAAAATAAATAGTGATCAAGATCGGACCGGTTTTTCGGGCCGACCAGCCAGTCCGTTTTGGGTTAATGAACCTGGGTGTCAGTAGTGACATCTAAATCTAACACAGTAAACAAGTTTTTGTGGCATTAATAGGACCAGCGTGTTCATAGGATCTAACAAACGAGAAAAGTCAACTTTTTTGGCCCACCAAACAAATGTCATTGTTTTGAATTTTGATCTTCCGCAGTGGATGGGCCTATTTAATATTTTTCAGTTGACAAAGGTTATATATCTAGATTAATTAAAAAATTTTATTTTAGTTAATATATTAAAAGAGAACTTGATGTATTTTAAAAATGGATATGGTTCTACTTTTTTTAAAAAAATAAAGAGAAGATTTATGTAATTTTATTAAAGTTTAAAACAGATACAATTGATGCATGCTTCTGTAGCTGAAGCAATCAATTAAACTAAGTCCTAAATTATTATGCAGTTTAGGGGTAACCTAGTTCATTCTTTCAAGGATCAATCTGTGGGTTTTCTCTAAAATTGAATTTAGGTGATAAAAAATGTAAGGCAATAGACTTAAACTAAATGCAAGACTCTATTATCTAAATGCGATTAAACTAACTAAATACAATATGCAAATAATTCTAAAATCTATATGAGAATGAAGCTAGCCTAAATGAATGCAAATGGAATTTTTGGGGGTTTTATGAAAGGAGAATTAAAATCCTAAGCATAAGATTGATTAAAAACAAGATAAATAATAAAGATTTGATTCAGTTATGATGGTGAAGGGGACAACTTATGATTCACATGGATTTAACTTTCTTAGTCATTCAATTTATTAGACCAAAGGGAGGTTAATGAAAAATTGGAATTAATAAACCTAATCACCTAATTGGAACATGGGAAACCCTCAAGCTCAATAACACATATTCCACTAGAAAACTCGTAATGAAATAAGTGGTGGCTAATTAAATTCATTAAAAACCAGTCACAATAGTTTAAAATAGTTTTGGAAATTATGTTCACAATTTCCTAATTAAACAATTCGACAATTAATCGCCTTAATTAAAAAAATCAAGATATTAAACCCAAATTGACAATTAAATTAATAATGAAAATTCAATTAATAATCCAATTGACAATCAAAGAGTTTGTAAACAAAAATCCCAAAAATTATTTAAGAACAAATTAAATCTAAAATATCAATTCAATTTAAATCAATGATAAGTCTATAATTTAAAACTAGATTGTTCTCAATTAATACAACCTAAAATCATTTAAAACTAAACAATATCAAATCTTAAATCAAAAAGATAAAAAGAAAAATACTCCCTTATGATCTTTAAATATAAACTCCTAAATTTTAATTTCTTCCATACTCCTCCCAAATTACCTCTCCAAAGAGTTTAAGCTATCATGATAATCCTTTCTCCATCAGGCCACAAGCAGCACATCACAGCCATGAAAATTGCTTTGTGAAATATTAATTGATGTTGATTGGTGCCGTGGGACCCGCCTGGATTGTGTGCGTGAATTGAATAATAGATGAAGAAGGTGTTATGCGTGAGAGTAGAAATGGCTGGATCGAGTGTGATAAGAAAGGATGAAACAGTGACTCCGTGGTCCTCCTTTTTTTTTTGCCAGCAAGTCCGTGGTCCTTCTTCTTTTTGGCCAGCAACTCCGTGGTCCAGCGTCTGTGAGTATGTGATTTCCAGCGGCTGTATCTCCGCCTCTCCTTCCACCTCTCCCTTCCACCTCTCCTTACACACTGACTCAACCGAAGTACTTCATTTATTATTTTAGGTAGGTGGTCCCTGTCATCCTCTACACAATGAATTAGAGGAAATTAGGGGTTTAATCTACCATAATTGAGATTTAGAGATTCATTACTTGCACAGAGAAGTTATTGCATGTGTAGATCTTTTGACGAAAGTGGCTCTAGATTCAAGCAATGACCTATCCTTATTGCACCACCCTTCAGGTTTTTGTTTGATCCAAATGTTAGCTGATTTAAGCTAAGATTTAGTTTTTCTCATTTTACTGATTTATGTTGATTCCTGTTTGAGTACGTCGAGACTCTCAAGAGAATGTTTCTCTTGTCATTGTAATTCAAAAAAAAAAAAAAGGAAGAGGAGAGAGTTTTTTGGTCTCAATCTGGGTCCATTAAAATTTAAAAAACCTAAATAAAATTCAATAATTGGATATTCTTTTAGCTTATAAGAAAAGTTCTGCACCGAAGGATTTTCTAATATGTTTTTCCTTATCCTACAAGAATTAAATAAAATCATGATTTATCATATAATTGAAAATATTATCCAATCACAAGATAGCAATCAGAATATTAACAATTTAAGCTCAATATTATCATAATGAATTTAGATTTATATTATTTCCCAAAATTGGCTAATTATCCAAATATTATCTAATAAATCCAATTTAGCCTAAAATAATCCCCAAAATAAATGAATAATGTGGGATAAAATATATTAAATTTGGGATTTATCATTTTTATAAAAATAAATTAATTAATGAAAAAATGTCATTTAAATACCATTTGAACTTGAAAAATTTAAAAAGGTATATTAATACATGGAAAGAACACATAGGTCCTTAAGAAGGAATATGAGATTTTGAAATACTGTACTTTTATTAAAATGACCCTCACTTTTATTTAAAAAAGAAAAAAGCAAATCCCCCTCACAGACCGAAGTTCCATTGGCTGCTAGTGCCAGACATCTGCTGCCCAGCCCCAGCCCCCACCAACGGGCCTGCGGCCGGAGCTCTAGTGTCAACTTGAATAATACGATTAACTACTTGAGTATAGAGCTTGACAACTTTAGCTCCCAAAGCTCTATTAGACATTGCTGACAAGTTGAATTAGAAAAATGACAACTTGAGTATAGAGATTGACAACTTGAGCTTCCCAAATTGTCACTCTCTATACCATATTTGCAAATTGTTACACGCAAGTTGTCATTGTCATTATTCAATTTGTCACTCCAAGTTGTCACTCTCTATACCATAGTCGTGAATTGCCATAAGTTGTTATTATCATTATTCAATTTGTCAATGATGCTTGCCAAAGTTTAGGAGCCTAAAGTTGTCAATCTCTATATTTAAGTAGCTAATCGTATTATTCAAATTGTCACCAAAACTCCGACAGCCAACCCGCCAGCGTAGCGGCCTGCAATGAAACCCTACCTTTTTGAAAAATAAAAATTGAGGGACATTTTAGTAAAAATATAACATTTCAAACTCTCATATTCCTCCAAAAGGACCTTATCTATAATTTTTCCTTAGTTAACTTTAATAATTTTGAGGCTCTTGAAAAAAGCACTGATATCATGCATAATGAATGATATGGCTGTATGGAAAATAAGAATTCTCGGTAGGGTTGTTTCAGGAACATGCCTAAGCATCCGTAGGAATTATTATAACCTTCAGGGGCCCAGTGGCCAGGACAACAAATGGTATCCCTGAAGGTGTGGTACAACTCTTCACTCCAATTTTCATAAAAGCATGTCTCTAATCTCATTAATGACGTACTTGGATAAATGATCTACATCACAATCCCTCGTCACCACCATTCATCCTCTTAACCTCTTAGTTGAATGAATCAAAGTGGACCATAAATCAGAGTCTATAAAGTCGGCAAGGGCGTGGTCAATAGGTCTAAACCTCTTAGCTGTGTTTGGAAACACGTTTTGGGGTAAATAAGTCCTTATTACACAAGCTGAGATAAAACTCCTTTCACATACTTACCTCGTATACCGTGAATCACGATTTATAAACACTTATTGCCCAAAAATAAGCTATTCGAAACGAGCACTTAATTGAATGGGGCCAACCTTTGTTGAATGCGTACCTGTGAACCAAATCCAAACATTTTACATCTTAGTATTTAGAATACAAAAATGGCATTATTTTTTATACCGTTTCAAAGACGGAAGAAATGAAAACTCCAGTTATAATTAATTGAATAAAAAACATTGACGAGGTCGGAGGAGAAAAATATAATTGTGATTCTGTGCTTGTCACCAAAGCAAAGGGGGGCCCAGTAATTAATTGGGCCTAGCTTTCTCCGCACTTTGGAAAATGAGAAAAACATTAGCAATAGACCCCAGAAACCGATGCCGAGGGGGAAAAACCAAAGACTTATAATTAATTCAACTAAAAGAAAACGACGGTGGAAAAAAAAAAGTTAGAAAAGAAAATGAGCAAATATGTTAGTGATTAAGATACACTTATAATACATCAAAATATATCAATGTATCAAAAAATGTATCATGTTTAAAATCAAATTAAATATCATAATGAAAAAATCACATTAATAATCATCAAATAATTTAAAATTATGTTTTCGGTAAAAATATATTTTATTGTTATTACATTTTAAAATCAAATAATTCAGAGAAAAATATTATTTTCTTGAAAATAAAAAGTGGACAGTTTTTTGAAATTAAGTATAGTGAGGGGGAATAAATAGTTATACATTATCTGACATTAATAATAAATACTAAAAGTCTAGTATAAAAATGAGCATATAATAACCTGAAAAATTGAGAACATTAAAAAAAGAGTGCGCAAGGCAAGCATCCTACTACCTCCGGTTCTAAATATAGGATAAAATTTGTAGTACAAATTACACTATAAATTTTGTCCTATATTTAGGACCGGAGGGAGTATTAGAAAATGAGCTTTCTCTTTACCACACCTCATTTCTGTTAAAAATTGGGTGTCCATTTGTGAAAAGAAAACAGTTACATAACTACAATTCCATAAAGATCTGTTTTTGATAGTTTAATGGTCTCTGGGTTTGTGGTTCAGTTCCTTATCTGCTCTCTTTTGGTCCTTTATGTAGAGCACATTATAGAATGGCATTCACTCTGCATAAGATTTTAAACTATCTACTAATTTTTATCAGAATAAAAAACTTGTTTACTTTTAAGACCCTTCCTTCGCAATCGACATATTCAGCAAATTTTAGGCAAGAAGGGAAAATTCCTGAATTTAAATTGATAGCTGCATCAAAATGAAACAAATGATTGAATTTGAAAGTACATTAGTTGGTCCAGTTTTGAATCCTTTCAAAACAGGGGATGCACAATGTGAACCACACAAGGAAAAGCTAGCATACTAGCTAAAACAACACAAATAAGCTTTAACGGGGGGGAAACAAACAAACAACGAAACTTGTTTATAAGATAATCCCAACCAAACGGACAGAAAATCCCACTTAAACATATTTTATTTCCCATCTCAATCACAGCACTGGATAATTAACTTAAACTCAAACATGGATTATAGGTAATTCTTGTGATTATCCATCTACTTTGAAGAAGTGTTGTTGCCAAAGCGAGCTTTGAAGAAGGCAAGCAGAGGATCTCTGCGAGGCAAAATTTCTTTCACAATAGGATGATTCATAATCTCTTGACCCCACTTGTCTAGCCTTGGAAAGTTTTCACTATTGTACAGATCAAGGTCCATAGCTTCTAGAAATATGGGCATCCAGAAAGCTATGAACAGAGCAGCTATGTCCAATAACCCAATTGAATCTCCGTTAAAGAACTGCCCTTTCAGCTCGTTTTCCAGAAGTTTCAGAGCTTTTTTTAATTCTTCAGCACCTTGTTCCCTCTCCTTCTCGTTTGGGCTTGTGACTGCTTTTACCGCATCCATCAACTAAAATCAAGCAAAAAAAAAAAAAAAAAGAAACTTGTTTAATGACTCGTCATTCAAATTCCTTCTGGGAAAACAGAGGAAACAGAGCTTGAAGAGTTGAATCACCTTGTCATCGATGAACCTAGACCAGAAACGAGCTTGGGCTCTGAGATAAGGATCAGAAGGCAAGATGGGGTAGCCAGTGTAAGCCTCGTCGAGGTATTCAATAATCACAAGAGACTCACAGATTGGCTTGTCATTGATAAGAAGAACAGGGACCTTCTTGTGAACAGGGTTGTTCTTGAGAAGACGATCACTTTTGTTGGATAGCGATTCATTGATGTACTCATATTCCACTCCCTTGAGTTTCAGGGCAACCTCTGCTCTCGCCACATATGGGCTTCCTATAGCTCCCAGAAGCTTCAGTTGTTGATTTGAAGCCATGGTTGAGAATTGAAGATCTGATCTTTTGGGGGTATAGGGGTAATGGTGCCTGAGATTGCGGATCAGTTCCTTATATAGCAAAAGGGGGCAGAAACTCGCAGAACTTTGGAGATGACTCGGTCAACAATATTTGTTTTTGTGCGCTGGTCAAAAAAAAAAAATATTTGTTTTTGTGCGGTAAATGAAGACCTTAAAAAGTCAATTCTGGTTGGAGAAAGTGATGCAAGAGATTACGTGACCAATGTAAATGCTGAATTAATAAAGGGAAAATCATACTTGGTTGCCAAGCAAGAGAGAGAACCAATGTGATGCAAGATCTCTAGTTCTTATTTTTAATATTTTATGTTTTAAATTTTAATATTAAATCAACCCTATATTTCACGGGCCAAAAAAAATTAACTATATATTTTTTTTTTATAAATAAATTTTAGGAAAGGGGTTAAATTCACCAACGATAAAGAATCAGGTGAAATCTCCATTTTCCTTAAATCATATCAATATTATATGGACCCGATTTAATATGTGTTTGTATTAACTTTTGAAAATAACTTTTACGATTTATTAGATATTTATGTGAAAAAAGTTTTATCTCAAATTACGTAAAACTAAATTTAAAAACTCTTCAAACACCCACTTACTGAAAGTCAAATCTCATTTAATGATAACGGTAAAAAAAAAAAATCTCATTTAATGATTTGGATGAGAAACAATTATTTCTCTATTTGATCCTCGAAACCGATCCACTATGGCCAAAGGCCCACACAAGATTACTAAGTCGTAACTACAAATAAATAAATACAGATCCATCACAGTTCGTGACAGCTGGTTATTTTTGTCTCGTCAACAACGACATCTTGCACCGACTATCTACACCCTTCTGGAGCATTCTCCAATGACTGATGATCTACGGTTGAAATTGAGAAAAAGTGAATGTTTAGATTGATTTTTAAATAATTACTATTACTAACAAAATCTTGATATTTAATTTCTTTTAAATAATTCAAAAGCACCCCTTATCATACAAAAATATGTTTTTACCTCATAATTACTCCCTTCGATCTTATTTATAAATAATTTTCTTTCTCATAAACTTGATTTTTTTATAAGTAGCTTTCACTTTGTGTTTGAAAATGTAATATTCTTTTTTCTATTTTACCTTTATTAAATACATATATTTATAATTAATTATCACACGTACCAAGAGTTATCTCTCATACTTTTTATTCATTCTCTCTCTTATACTCTTTTCATAAATAATGACATATATAAAAAAATATATGATATTTTTGACACACTTACTATTTTTAACTATCAATTTGTTTTATATAAATAAGAATAAAATTGTTTATAAATAAAACTGGAAGGAGTATTGTTTTTTTCGAGGGAAAACAGAATTATTGTTTTGTTACAAGCCATTCATACCAGTCTTTCCTCAAAATCTATTTTACCCGGAACTCCTAATTATGTTTATAAATCAATTTTATCCATCATTAATCCAAACCGACCATGAATACATCTAATGTAGAAATTATAAGTGTTTTCTTGCCAAGTTTTACGTCAAGGAATAGTCCAAATAATTTATGTCAGAAACTTTCTTTTGACAGAAATGTAAATTTCAGTAATAAGATTTACTATATGTATGGATTAGTTTTTAAAAAATATTTTTTCTGTCATTAAAATAAGATACTATTAAAAAGTTCATTTAAAAAGTCAGAATGTAACCCTATGCTTCTATGCAATTTAGAGCCTATTTTTATTTGGGTTCATATTTAAAAAATCCGTTCATATAAATTGAGATAAAATTTCTCTCACATAATACCTCGTACAACGTAAATCACGTTGACAAAACAGTTTTTACCACTAATCCAAACAATATAGAACTTACATGGCTGTTAGCTTAATGTAGTGTGCGTTTAGATCAGCGATTGGTAATTGAGCTTGTTTCAATTGAACTTTTGGTAATATTACTTTTGGTAAAAGATAGATTGTGTATTTTGATATATGTTTGGATTGACGGTTGTATAAATGAGTTTTGCAAAAGTGAAACTTATTTGGATTGACTTAAGCACAAGTGACTCTTATGATAATAGTAAAAGAGAGTGTGTGGAAAAATATTTAAAAAATCAAGTAACTATTTAAAAATTATTTTAAAATATTAGATGTTACTGGAAAAATATTTTAGAATAGGTGGAAATCAATAAATCAGTATTCTAAGTTTTGGATGCTCTTCACTACTAAAAAAAATACATTAAAGGTAAAATTATAGTCAGTCTCCTAAGACTAGGTACAACTGAAAAATTATTTTAAAGAGTTAAAAGCACAAAAAATATTTTAAAGTAATTTTTGGAGCTGCAAAAGTACATTAAGGGTAAAATTGCAATAAGTCTGATAACATACTAGGTACAACTGGAAAAAAATTTTAAGGAGTTAAAAATACCAAAAAAATAATTTAAAGTAATTTTTGGAGCTGAAAAAGTACATTAAAGTAAAATTACAATCAATCTAATAATACACTGGGTACAGCTGAAAAAATATTTTAAGGGGTTAAAAACACTTAATTTTTTTTTTTGAGTGGGTACAACTAGAAAGTGAGTAAAATTGCAATCAGTCTGATAACATACTAAGTAGTGGGTACAATTAAAAAAATATTTTAAGGGGTTAAAAACACTCAAAAAAATATTTTTTGATACTGCATACTATTTTAAAAAACATTTTATGGGAAAAACCAATATTATATAATTAATTTCTAGACAACCCAATCTAATATAAAATATCATGAGCTTTTAACAAAAGCTCCATTCTCTAACTTCTCCTAGTTGACCTTTCACCAATTGGGATTTGACAAAAGTTCAATTGTCAATTGATCTCTCCAAACACTCAAAATTTGAGTTTTCAATTGACAATTGAGCTTATGATATTCAATTGGATTTAAAGGGGATCTCTAAACACACATATAAACTGGTATTGCTTGTAGTTGGCCTATTTTCCAGCGCAATTTCTTGTCAACGTTCTATAGCACATTCCTCAAAAGCACAAGAAGCATAGCTTAATTTGGTCAGTTGCTATATGCTGCTTTACAAAAATGTACTTTGTACTGATGCTGCGATATAAAAGACAGGAAATGGAGCTTCCATGCGCCTTCCTTGCCACGTTTTAGTGTTTTATAATTTGGTTAAGGTGCAAAAATATATTTAAACTTTTTATCAAAAGTGCATCAAATACTAAATACTTTTTTTAGGTGTAAAAGTAACTATGTGGTTATAAATAAAGTGCAAAAGTCACAGTAGGTGTTAAATGGGAAACACTAACCGTTAAAAACAACTTATCTGACTAACTTTGCTGACGTGACTGCTGACTGGGCTGCTGATTGGAATTAATGAGAAAATTCAATGAAAATGTCACAAAAATGCAGTGCAAATGAGGGGGGAAAATGCATAATATAGGTTTTGTGAAAGAAATCAGAAACAGCTCCTGTTGACCTTGAAGGGAAAGGGTTCTGATTAAAGAAATCTTGGGCAAAAATATTGAAGCACACCTGGGGCGAAAATCTCCAACGGTGCCAAAATACCAAGCGCGAGCAACAACCGTGAACGAATCGGAGGGAGAGGGTTCCGATTAAAGAAATCCTTGGCATACAAGACGACCGAGTTGGATCAGCGACGACAGCGAGATCGGAGGCGAGTTTAGGGCTTCGTTTTGGGGCAAATAATTTAGTAAAGAAATCCTTGGTAAGTCTCATTCGGGAGCCCTAATCTTTTGTTTTGATGTGTGTAAAGCGAAATGGCAGTGTGTGTAGTGACGATTGCATTGTATTGTGTGCAGTAACTGATGGAATCGAACAAGAAGGAAAAAGTGAGAATAGAAGAAGAGAGCATCGAAGGAAATCGTGACAAGTCAGTAACAAAAGCTTGTGAGGTTTATGAGTTGGAAAAGAAGGGTTGGGAAGAGAGTAAGGCAAGTTTAAGGGGTGGGCATAGCTCAGTGGTTGAGCAAGATGTGATTGACGATCTTGAAGTATTAGATGATTTTGATGACATTGAATACTTGGGTAAGGATGGGGAAGATGGTTATGATAGTGGAATTTACAAAGGGAACAAAATTTGACAAGTATAGACTATAGAGGGAGATGACAGAGATGATAGTGATGACAGTGATGCTAGTGTTGGAGAGGATAATAGGTTAGATGATGATAATGCTAGTGATGATGCGGCCTATTTGGGGCGAAGTTTGAGTTGCGATATAGATGAGAGTGTGTTTGATGATTTTGAAATTGGGGAGTTGAGTGTGGATAGTGGGATTAGTGATGATGATGAGGAATTAGGCCCCGAATTAGACCATGAGCCTCCACAAGAGGCGACAGCCCTTCAAGAGGCTGAACCCTCCAATAGTATGCCTTTTTTTACAGTGGGAATGACATACAAGGACAAAAAAGAGTTAAAGAGGGCTGTAGATAAGTATGCAATAAGTCGTGGAGTAAACCTAAAAATAGTGAGAAGTGATAAGAAGACCATGAAAGTGATATGTGAAGATGGATGCCCATTTTCACTATATGCATCAACGTATGGGTTAAGTGTAGGATTTCAGGTTAAGTCTTTGTATGATGAGCATAATTGTGCTCGTGTGTATGACAACCCAAGAGCTTCAAGCATGTGGTTGGCAGAGCACTTCAAGGAGAAAGTGCAAGAAGCACCTAAATTTAAGACAACTGATATGAAGAAGGAGGTGCAGAGGGAATTAAAAGTGAATGTTAGTATACATAAATGTAAGAGAGCGAAGAGGAAGATCAAGAAAGAGATGGAGGGCAGTTTCAAAGATGAATTTGCCAAGTTAGAAGCCTATTGCAATGAATTGAAAATATCAAACCCTGGTTCAGATGTAAGTGTTGAGTTGAGCAAAGAGGCTTTAGAACATGGAAGAAGGGTTTTCAAGAGAATGTACTTAAGTTTTAATACTTCGAAGGTAAATTGAACTTGAACTTCTGTTTAAAGATTTCAGTTGACAATTAACTTGGAAGTTTAATCTATTTTTTGCTAACAACCATGTACATTCTAATGTTTTTATAGGTTGGGTGGAAATAAAGATGTAGGCCTTTTATTGTGGTGAATGGCACATTCTTGAAAGGGGAATTTTACTTACAGCCGTGAGTTTTGATGGAAATGATGCATTGTACCCTCCTGCTTTTGGGTTGGTTGAAAAGGAAAATGAACTTCATTAGACTTGGTTCTTGGAAAGGATTCGTAGCTCTCTAGATCTACGTAATGGGGAGTCTGTAACCCTCATGTCCGATATGCAAAAGGTTAATATATATCCGTCATATCAAATGCAAAGTTTTATAGTTTTTGTTAGTTTTACTTCTGTTAGGTTTTTATTACTTCTGCTGTGTTACTTCTGTTATATAATAGAAAGCATATTTCATCATGTTAAATTTAGTTAGTTTTACTTCTGTTGTCTTTTACTAGTTTTTCATGTTGTATAAATCAGTTAGTTTCACCCTATAGATTCCTTATTAGGCTTAGCTTCCAGGAATATTTAATTTCACTCGTTTTTCATGTCTTTGATGTTTATATATCAGCAATTATTCTTTTTCATGTCTTTGCTATTTCAATTGTTGTTTCATTTTTGTTTGTTTGTGTTAGGGCTTGGTTAATGCAGTTAGTGAGGTACTTCCAAGAGCTGAGCATAGACTTTGTGCGCGGCATATAAACAGAAAATATGTTTTTAACTGAAAAATTATTTTAAAGAGTTAAAAGCACAAAAAACTATTTTAAAGTAATTTTTGGAGCTGCAAGAGTACATTAAGGGTAAAATTGTAATAAGTCTGATAACACATTAGGTACAACTGGAAAAATATTTTAAGGAGTTAAAACACCAAAAAAATATTTTAAAGTAATTTTTGGAGCTGAAAAAGTACATTAAAGTAAAATTACAATCAATCTAATAATACACTAGGTACAGCTAAAAAAATATTTTAAGGGGTTAAAAACACTTAATTTTTTTTTTTTTGAGTGGGTACAACTAGAAAGTGAGTAAAATTGCAATCAGTCTGATAACACACTAGGTAGTGGGTACAACTAAAAAAATATTTTAAAGGATTAAAAACACTCAAAAAATATTTTTTGATACTGCATACTATTTAAAAAACATTTTATGGGAAAAATCAATATCATATAATTAATTTCTAGACAACCCAATCTAATATAAAATGCCATAAGCTTTTAACAAAAGCTCCATTCTCTAACTTCTCCCAGTTGAGTTTTCACCAATTGGGATTTGACAAAAGCTCAATTGTCAATTGATCTCTCCAAACACTCAAAATTTGAGTTCTCAATTAACAATTGAGCTTATGATATTCAATTGGACTTAAAGGAGATCCCTAAACACACATATAAACTGGTATTGCTTGTAGTAGGCCTATTTTCCAGCGCAATTTCTTGTCAACGTTCTATAGCACATTCCTCAAAAGCACAAGAAGCATAACTTAATTTGGTCAGTTGCTATATGCTGCTTTACAAAAGTGTACTTTGTGCTGATGCTGCGATATAAAAGACAGGAAATGGAGCTTCCATGCGCCTTCCTTGCCACGTTTTAGTGTTTTACAATTTGATCGTCCTTTTCTGGGTTCTTTCCCTCTAAATGATTAGAAAGGTTAATGTTTTTTCTCTCTCTATTTTTTTTAACCGTCATAGTGTTTTCTCTTTCACTTCATGTGAAAAAGATAAACATGAAAATAATGAGCTTCGGAGATAACTAATTTTTTTATGCACAAACCCAAAGCCATTAACCTTATTTTCCCAAATTAATCTCACAAAGATTGAGAGACATATTAAACAAATGTACGATAATTTGTTAATTATCGCCTTGTCATGGATGACCTGGCAGGTGTCTGGCTTGATGCAAATCCTAGCCTTTAATTATTTCATTATGATTTTTTTTTTGCCGCTAGTTTTCACGTTGGTATGCGGATAACGATCATAGAACAAAAAATCGGATCAGACTGGCCAGTTTGACCGGTTGAACCGGGAACTGGTCAGTGGTCCGGTCTAATTTGATAATTAAACCGTGAAACCGATTAGAACAAGTCAAAACCGGTAAAACCGGTGCTCTAACCGGTTGAATTGATTTCATTTTTTTTTTTCAAATTTTTATTTTGGGAATTTTTAGGGAAAAATGGAAGATTGAAGACCAAAATGAAGAGAAAAGTAGGTAAAGAAAGAACAAATCTAAAAAATATGAAGAAGATAATGAAAAAAATTATTTAAAAAGATATAATAATTATAGGAAAGGAGATATCATTGCATAAGTATAGACATTATAAGTAATACTAATAGATTTTAAGCATTTTTTTCTAAAAATATTCATTTTTATCTATAGAAGTTTAAAAATATATTAATATATATTGCCACTAATAAATTATAATATTTTAATATGATCGGTTCTATTATCGGTTAGACCCCGGTTGACCCATTAACCCTTGAACCTGTGCTGTGACCTGTTCATTACCCGGTCCGGTTTTTCGTTCCTTGGTAACGACAGTTATATTTTGTTTTTTATTTTTTATTTTTTTGCAACAGGCAATTAGCCATTAGGATGCGATTTATGCTTAATAATAAATCAGGAGTCGCAAAAATTGTAAGTGAAAAACGATTCTGTTCGGGTTAGCAATGGAAGTTGTTTTTCCAACATAATTTACGATATACGAGGTAAGTATATGACAGAGATTTTGTCTCGACTTATATGAACGTATTTCTTAAACACATGCACTAAATGTTGGAAGAGAAATATAATATTAAAAAACATAAGACATGGTTGACTTTTCTAGAAAAATTAAGAAAGTTAAATAAATTACTTTAAAGTATTGATATTTATCTTTTTTATACTAAATTAATTTTTCTGATTTATGAACTGATATATGACAAATGATATGATTCGCTAACTTATTTAGCTTCTGTCACACCCTTACCATGTTTTAACCTTTTTTTCAGAGTATTCACAAAAAATGATATGCGGTTCGGTGGACAACATAGGATTAGCATGAAAATACTGATAATATGTACATAATTACATAATTTCCCCCGAGGGGTTCGTGCCTGATAAATTCAAATAATGTAGCCGCACAAGGCTACCAAGGTATCTAAACCCATCCCAGTAAAACGAAGACATCTTCTCGTCTTCCTTCCACCATTGCAATCCTCTCTTATGGCTCTCTGCATTATTTTCAGCATATTTTCTGTCTTCTTTTGTCTAAATTGTTGGTAAGGGAGGATGAGATTCGAGAGAATCTCAGTAGGAAAATAATACCAATATGCATGTACAATAAATGTTTAATACATGACATGCTTGCATCACATAACTCATGCTCACACAATGACAAATCTGTAAACTCAATGCTTCGAACAATATACTTATGGCCATAGCATAAATTGAAACATAACTTCAAATCATTCATACATGTTTCACATAATCAAGCAAAGCAATCACATGCATCAACACATTAACACAAATATCAAATATATGTAGGAGAGGTAAATTCCCTACCTTAACTCTTTTTCACCTCGAGACATGTGCCTCGTAAAGCGTGCCAACAGCTCGGGTTCCATATTCGATCCTACAATGCCAAAGTACCGTTCAGACACTTCCACGGTGTTTCTGGGCATTATATGAGCCTATTATGAAAATTTACTAAAATGTCCCTAGGGACCCGGCTGGCCCCGTTGTACCCGGTCCGGCTGTACTTTTTCCTGAAATTCTTTCATGAGCTATCCTGACATATTTTCGTTCAAGAAATCCATTTCCGAACTCGGAATTACCAAATTCACTGTCAAAAAGACGAAATTTCCCTTGGCGGTCCTTATTTTAGTGTTTTATGGGCTTTTTTGTAATTATGCTTTCTTGACCTTTTTTAAAAAAGTGCATAACTGTAACCCCATCTAATTTTTCCTCCTGAATCCAATGGAATTATCAAATCATTGAAAATCCAACTCTAAGGCCCTCTAACAGCCCTGGCTGAAATGTATAGGTTCTCAGGAAAAAATTGGGGTTTTTCGGTTTCGGCTGCGTAAACGTGTTTCTTTCTACTCTTAACCACCTTATTGACTATTCCATTATGTTACAACTACCATTTAGTACCAATTTGGGTAGCATAACACTTAGGCCTATTCAATTTCCAAATTTCAAATCAAAGACAATCTGGCGAAATTTCACCGATTAAATTGCCCACAACAACCAGAATAGTCAATATACGAATGTTTGAAAGTTACCTCAAGCTCCCACTAGCTTTTCCTCTTCTTGGCTGAAAACCCTAAGCTCCCAAGACTGAAATTTGAGCTTCAAAACCTTAATTCACATAGAAAAATAGTTTAGGAGCGGAGTTATACACGTTAGGTAGAGATTTACCGAAGGAATCAACTTACCGTAGAAGTTTCTCTTATCCTTCTATCTCTACAAAATTCTACACTTCCTCTCTCTTGTTGCAGCAAAAATGACGAAAATGGGAGGAGGAAGATGATAAAATATGATTTTATAAGATATTATAATTATCCAATAATTATTTTTCCATTTTCAGATTTTTACAAAATTCTGGCAGATTTCTGCCTAAACTTTAAAAAATCATAACTAATTCTAGAAAAATCGAATTAGAGTGAATCCAAAGCCTATAGAATTATTATTGAGTCTAGTTTCAAGGAAAAATATAGAATTTTGCTAGATGGAATCAAAAAATTCTCGGAATTTCAATATTTGCATACTGTTCCAGAAATTTTACAGTTTTCTGTGCTGAATTCAAAAATTCATATCTTTTTGTATATAGCTCTAATTGAGTCTTATCATCTATCAAATTAAAGTTTAGGATGTCTAATTTCATCCTGTAAAATTTCATAATTTTTGATCATCATTTGGTTGTTCAAAATCACATGACAAGCTCACTATCTCAGAAGCGATTTCACCAAAAACATAATTATATTCTCCAAAGTTCATCATTTTACTTTCTTAATACCTCAAAGATAATAGAATCATTAGAGGATAAATTTGAGTTCCTACTAAATTGGGGCTTAGCAGTCCACTTAATTTAGGCTTATTCCCAAGCATCAAATCCCAAGTTTCGGGGTATTACAGCTTCCTTAGTTTCTCTAAAAAAAAAGTCAATTATATTTTATATTAAAGATTGAATGAGTATTTTTTACTATTTACAAAATAAGTATATTAAAAGAGTTTTGTTTCAATCTACTGAGGAAAAAAAAACTTAGAGAATAGCCGGATATAAAACCAGTTTTTGTCCTATTAGTCTTAACATACCTCTTATGAGATGACCAGCGTGTTTGTAGGATCTAGCAAAATACAAATGTTTGGCCGCAAAAAACCATTGTATGGAAAATCGGACCGGACCGGCCGGTTCAGACCGGAAACCGGTGAACCGGTCACTGGTCCGGTCCGGGTGAGGGGAGAAATCGGTGAACCGGTGAACCGGTCAACCCGGTGTGAACCGGTCAGAACCGGGGTGAACCAGCCTGACCCGGACTAGTCACGGTTTGCTCCTTTTTTTTTTTTTATTACTTTTTTACACTCCAAATGAAGTCATTTTGGCTTTTTTTTTTCAAAAAAAAAATATTCCTAACAGTTTTTTTATTTATAAGGAGCTTTAAAAGGATTATGGAATACTTTTAACATTGGTTAGGGAAAAATCCTTATATATTTAATGATATTTTTGTAGGTATTAGGTTCAGGAGGTTATATTAGACTATTAGTTGAAAAATAACTCTCATATAGTTTTTTGAAAGGTATGTATGAACATTTAAATTATATATATTTTTTAAATTGACCCTGGTCTGACCCCCGGTTTGACCCCCGGGTTGACCCCGGTTTGAACCACTGACCCTTAACCCAGTGCCTCGACCGGTTCAATGTCCGGTCCGGTTTTCAGTACCTTGCAAAAAACACTACAAATGTCACTTTTGGTTGGCCCAAAAAACAAATGTCATAGTTTTTATCTTTTAGAACATCAAGTTTGTAGCCCATGAGAGTTGGCATTAAGTTATTAAAATCTGGATCGGATATTGAATCAGTCGGGGTATTGGGTTAAGCATCAGATCGAGGTTAAACCGAAGCTAAATCGGGACCAAACTGATGAGAAATTGAAGATTTTAGACTTATAGTATGAAATTATAAAGAAAAAATTAAAAAAAATTGTTATATAGGAACCCGGACCGGACCGGTCTACCGGCTGGTTCGCCAGATTTTCGGGCCTGACCGCCCGGTTCGGTCCGGGTTCCTTAACATTGGTTGGCACAGATGGTAAGGAACGGGCTTGAAATCCCAAAAGGATGTAAGTTTGATTCCATCTGCCATTGTGAGGATTTTTTTGGTAGGCGATCTCGTAAGTCCCTTGTAAGTTCTCGAAAAACCCTAGGGCCACGCCCTGGCCTAGGAGGGGGACCGGTGCCGAACCTACATAAACTTTTTGATATATAAAAAAAAACATCAAGTTCGTTATTTGGGCTTTTTTTTTTCTGTTAACCAGAGCTATAATTTTAGATTTAACAAAATTTATTCTAGTTAACATATTAAAAGGGCGATTGTAGTTAGGCTTATTCTTGATAGAGATTCTAATACGGACCATACTTTTAGAGATATAATAGATGAAGTTTGGTTCATTCTTTATAGAGATTGGCAAGTTGCTCGGCCAAAAAAAAACAGTGTATAAGATGGTTTTTTTTTTTTTTTTGCCAGAAGTGTATAAGATGGTTAAAAAATAGAGATTGGCAAGTTATAGTTACTCATATTTACAGGAAGACCATAATTATAGTTGACTAAATAGCAAAATATTCATATAGGATTAATGAAAATTTTTGCCTCCTTCACTCTCTTCTTTTTACTCAAAAGGAAGAGGGTTTAGTGTTGATGTAATGCCTCTTTTAATTTGATATAATAGATTCCAGATTATACTAAAAAAGATAGCAAGAATATTTTATTTTAAAAAAATAGAGAGAAGATGTATGTCACTTTTTTTTTTTTTTTTTTGATAGAAAAAAGTTTAGGTAGGTTCGGCACCAGTCCCCTACCAAGGCCAGGGCACGGCCCCAGGGCTCTTCGAGCGCTTACAAGGGACTTACGAGATCGCCTATCAATGAGGTCTCCCCATTGGTCAGAGGGTTCGAACACACTCCCTTATGATCGGGGTGGCAAGACCTTAATCAACTGTGCCAAACCTCATTGGTTTTGTCACTTTTTTTTTTGATAGTAAGATGTATGTCACTTTACTGAAGTTTAAAATAGATGCATATTTTTGGGCCATATGCGGATTTATACCACGTCTTCATCTTCTTTTCCCTATATTTTCCTCCACCCAGCATTATTTTTCTTGCAAATTCAATTATTGAAATTTATTAACTTATATGCTGGCAAAAAAAATTTATTAACTTATAAAAATAAATTATAATATTGCATAAAAATAAAAATAAAGCTCTAATATCCACAACTCATCTTTCAAAACAAGCTATATCTTCCCGTGCGTTGCACGAGAAGTGTTTTCCTACACTTGTGATAATAGTATACATGGTAATGTTACCTATGAATTATGTGTATAAGGATAAAATTTAGATGGCATGTGTTATTCTGTAGAAATGCTTGTATTTCATTAGATTTTTCTTATATATTTGTTAGTTTTAAACTTAAATTGTGCATAAAGTTTATACATATAAAGAAAAATGTGATGAATATACTTTGGAAGTTTTCAAATTTTGTGCTAAGTGTATAGAAGTTTTAATTAAATTGAAGAAATTAGAAAACTCATAAACTCCTTCTCTTTGCAGGAGAATGAGGACAAGATATAGAAACCTGCATAGATTATTGGAAGTGGAGAAAAGAAGAACAAAGGTACAAAAGGAAAATCAAAGAAGTAGCTTGAAGATACTCTCAGTTGCTTTTGCTTCGTCACAGCAACGCAAAAACAAAAACACCCCAAAAATAGGCTTTTCTGATCACGTTAGTTGTGGCTTCGCTAGAACGAAGCAAAAGTGAAGTTGTGATACTGATGCTGTACGTTTTGAAAAAGTGACAATTCTGGGAGCCTTTTAACCTAAGAGGAGAGCTGAAACTGAGGCATTCTGCACAGAGGAAAGGCAGGGAATAAAAGGAGGCTACTTGGGAAAGAGCTCTCGGAGGTTTTCGGGATTCTTGGAGGAGATTTTCGGAGAAATTCAAGAGTTCTCCATACTTTTTCTGGTTTTCCATTTTTTCTTCCCATTTTCCTGATATGGATATGAGTTTTAAGTTTAGTTGTTGGTTTGTATTGATCATGAGTAGCTAGAACTCTCAATTATGATTACTTTTACCCATTGTATGGATTGAAACTACTAGATTTTCTTGCTTTTGCTAGTTATTGAGAATATATGTTGATTTTTCTTTATACTTAATGACTATTTTGTGATTGATTACCACATAATTAGCTTAGTTCAATTGAATGATGCTTGAGAGAGTTATTTTTGTTGTAGAACTTGAGAAAAATCATGTTAGACTTAAAATTTAATAATTAAATGAATGGTTTATTATTAGAATAGAGATATATCTAACAACCTAATATAGTCTATTGAAGAACTATATTGGAAAGATGGTTTTCATTAATTATAAACAAGAGCTTGAATATTTTTAATGAAGATTAAAAATCAATCTTGATTTGAGAGAACTTGGTTGATGATTTTAGAATCTTTGACTAGCATATAAACTCATTTAATTAGTATAAGTGATTTAATTGCATAGTTGCATGAAATATAATGGGGAAGAAGTAATCCTAAGCCTTTAATATCTTGAAGTAGAATCAATTTTACAATTACCATTGTTTTACCTTATTGTTTTCAGCAAAATTTCTTAATTGAACAACTCAATTTCAAATGATTTCATTTAACCTAATTAAGAATATGGTTATAATAATTAACTCACTTTCGTTATAGTCATTGTGGATCGATACTCTATTTCTCACTATACTATTACTTGCGACCCGTGCGCTTGTGATACGCTAAACGACGTACAACATGATCAATGAAAATATGTTGAGAAGATAATCAACATGTGGCGTTAAAGTTTAAAATTAGCTAATAAAATAGATCTTATACTAAGGATTAGATGAAAGCGCATAATCTCAACTTGGACAACTTAAATATCAAATTGGACCCTGCCCCACAAAAAAAAAAAGCTTCAAAACTTAGTTTAAATCTAGATTTGGATACTCTCCTCATGTTTTTCTTCTCATCCTATCTTCTCCTTTGGTTTAAAATTGAACTATTGATATTTAAGATCTTTTAAAATTATATTACAATATTACATAAAATTTAAAAATAACGGGATATTTTACAACCATAGCTATCCATATTTCTAAACTCATCTTGTATAACTCCTACTCTCATCTTCAATCCGTCCAATTCAGTTTTGTGTTACTTATTCTTGCCATGTAAAAGAATTTATTGGATCTAAAGCCCTCTGTTGAATGTTCAGTTGTATAAAAATCTGTTTTGGAATTCTGACACAAATGGGAACTAAGTGAACATTGCAACTGGTGCAAATATAACCAACCCCATTAAGTAATTGTACCCTCTTGCTGGCATTCTCATCGACAACCATATTTTAATGCTCTTCACCATAGGCCTACATGCTTCTGCTATTTGCTTATGCAACCAACTCATTTTCAATAATATAGTGATTTTTCAATACTGTTTAATTAAATTAACTAAAGCTTTTATTTATGTACACACACATGAAAAGAGATAAATGGATAAATGCCACATAACGAGTGCCCCCTGAATGGGAATATTTTTTCATCTTTAGGTTGAAGTAATGCTGAGTACTATACTAATCCAAATACCAAAGAAGAAAATTACCTGAAACCACCATTTGTTCACTTCCTATTCTTCCCCAGCTGGTTTTGCTTTCTTCATTTCAACCAAGCGTGAAATCTTCACTGAATGATCTTTTTCACCACTATTTTCTGCCACTCTAAAGCGTGAAGGATTTAATAAGGAATAGCTGAACGACCAATAACACACCATGAACCACATTGAGCCTAGCATAAGGATACTTGCTGTCGAACCTCAACAAAATAACTCTTGAGAAAAATAGAAGGGAACTTACTATCACTATCACTATTGACATAAAAGGGGATTATTCATGATTGTGGCTATAAATAAAGGAAATAAGAGAATAATGATATTTAATGACATTGAAAGCATTTTGGAAATAAAATTTCTGTCCATATTGCATATTATCATTAATCAATTAAAGATCATTAAACACAGTATTAAAAATATTTATATCAATCCATTAATTATTATTAAAATTATAATGAATTTCTAAAATATCTCTACAAATTTTTAGCAATTCATTAGCTATCATTAAAAGTTTGATAATTGTCCTTCATAATCTAATTTTTCGGCTAGAAATTTGGAATTTTATAATTATGTATTACGAATCATTATGGTTAGAAAATGTCTGATTATTATAAAGAGCTGAAATATAAGGCTATTGGGAAAAAACGAAATCACCATTTCTAAATCAAATCATTATAATTAAGGGATGAGAAAAACATAATCATCATTATTTATGGAATGTAATGACGTTGATGGAGAGATAATTTTCGTACCTATATTACTATTTTTTACAAATTTTTTATTTTGTTCAAATGGGGGAAGCTAAGTTATAAAATAAAGAAAATTAGGGAATATAAAAATTATCAAATTTTTTCCAAATATAATTGATTAACCAATTATATATGAAAAGCATAATAAATAGAATTAGGAAATATTATGAAATAATAATTAAGATGGTGTATTTAATGACGGATGGATTCGACCCGTCTCTTATGGAATCAGGAATTACAAGTTTTCAAGAATATAGTTGATGATTGAGTCATAGTTGATATAAAAATACCATATTAAAATATTAAATTTTAAGCATGTTGGATCAATATTTAATAACAGAGTTATCATTTGGATTTGTTGAATCAACATTTTCTTTTAATAAGACTAACCATGTTAATATTAAGGAACTAAAATTATGTAACACCCCAAATTTTATATTCACAAAAAATATATTGTAATTATTTGATTAATTCAATAAAATGGCGAATATTCATGAATTTGGATCTTATGAATTTTGAAATATTCATATTTATAAGTAAATGGGTAAATTAATTCAAGAAATGAATTAAATTACAAAGGTGATAGCAAAATCATAATTTTTTCAATTTATCAGAAGATTAATTATTTTTCTAATTAATTTCAATTAATCAAGGAAAATAAAGGAAAATGTATAATTGGATTATTCTTGATAGAATAAATCAAGAATTGTGAAATTAGAGGGAATTATACATAATTCACTTAAGTGAATTATGAAATTAATAAAATACATATTATTTCTTTTTCTCCCTAAATTTCGGCCAACACATGCAAATAAGGGAGAAGAAATGGGTTTGGTTAAAGTAAAGAGAAGGGGGGAATGGTTGGTATAACTAGAAGGGAATCTAGTCCAAATCCAATTGAAGCTAAATGATGAAAGAGTATGGCATAAATTAGAATGCATGATGAAGGAGTATGGCATAAAGTAAGAGGGCATGGTTGGATGTATGGGAGGAGGAATGATACATGATAGGTAGTGCAATCTTAACCCTTGATGAGATCAAGGGCTAAGAAGAAATAAGACCAAATGAATAAATATATTCTTCTTCCTCTTTCATGCATCATTTCGGCCAAAGCAAGGAGACAAGAGAGAGAGAGAGTGAGCTTGAGAGTTCTTGAAGATTAGAGAGAAGAAAGAAGAAGAGGTTAAGGTAAGAGTGGTTTCTTTGGTTTCTCTCATAGCATTTCCTTAGAATCTTTCTCTAAACTCTTGTTTCTCATGAATCCATGGTGGTGAAGACATACTTTGAGAATAAGAAGAGAGGGGGGAGGAGCCTAGAGTAAGAGGAAACCAAGAAGCCAAAGAAGGTAACTTCATGAACTTGCTTTCTTGTGGTGTTGTTGTTGTTGTTTCTTAACTTTTCAAGTTTCTTTGTTGAGTTGAAAAGTTGGAAAATCTATAACCCTAAGGGGTTGTGCTGCCCAAATTCCGTTGAATCATGGTTAATAAGTGTTTAAATAAGTTAACAAAGGATTAGAAGTGGAAAAGTATAAGTTTTGGAAGCTAAGACACAAAACTATATTTTCTATTTTTCTTCAATATTTCGGCCAGCACTGTTCCAAGGGGTAGGAGTTGGATTTTCATGAAATAGATGGTTCCATTGGATTCAGTGGACAAAAAATAGGTGGGATTACAGTTGGTCACTTTTTCAGAAAGGGCTGAAAAAGTATAATTACAAAAAACCCCTTAAAACTCTAATTCGGGGCTGTCAATGGTATTTTCGTAATTTGACACTAAATTTGGTGATTTCGAGCCTGGAAATGGATTTCTTGGGCGAAAATATGTCAGAATAGATCTAGTCAAAATTTTGGAAAAATGTGCCATCAGGCCGGGCACGGCGAGGCCGGGGTCCGGGGGCATTTTGGTAAATTTTCACCATAGAGTAATATAACCACCAGAAATACTATGGAATGTCTCAACTGTACATTTGACGTTTTAGGACCAAGTAGAGAGTTCGAGGGATTGGCACGCAAATCGAGGCACGTTATTCGAGGTAGGGAACTTACCTCTCCTGCATGTATTTGATATTTCTGCTGATGTATTGATGCATGTTATTGCTTTATTTGATTATGTATAACATATATGAATAATTGAAGCTCTGTTTCTGTTATTGCTTTGCTTGATTGAATCATTGAGCATGCATATATGTCATTGTGTGAGCATAAGTTATGTAATGCAAACATGTCATGCATTAAGCACTTATGTTGCATACATATTGATATTGCTTTTCTACTGAGATTCCCCAGAATCTCACTCTCCCCTACCAACAATTTAGACAGGAGAAGACAGAACGTATGCTGAGAACAAAGAAGAGAACCGTACGAGGGGATTACAATTGTAGAATGAAGGCGAGAAGATATCTCCGTTTCATTGGGATGGATTTAGACACCCACGTAGCGTTGTGAGGCTACATTAAATTGTAATTATCAAGTACAAACTCCTATGGGGAATTTCCGTAATCGTGCATATAATATCAATGTATTTATGTTATTCCTGTGTTGCCCACTGAACTGCATATCGTTTTATGTAAATACTATGGAATAGATAAAAATAAGATGAGGGTGTGACAAATTACACTATACATACACTTAAGTAATTAAACTAAAACATGATGTAAGCTTAAATGACCAAAAATGTGTTTTAGTCTTTCTTGATTTAATAGTTGGGATTGGAGGAGGAGGAGAAAATGATAAAAAGGGAAACTGATTTTTTAAATAAAAAGTTATTGTTTGAGCTCTAAATCCCCCACAAACATTAGTGAAAGAAATCAATAGAGACATTCATTTTCACACACCTATACTCCTTAAGAATGCGAAGCCGGATAGCAAGAGTCCCTCGTGCTTTCATAAACCAGACAGGGACAAAATTTCTAGCCAAGACTAAAATGATAAAAATAAGATTCAATTAAACAACAACACACGATACAACTTTATTTATGATATGATGATCCAAACCAAACGGATACTCAGGTTTCCATGCAAGAGGAATCCCTGCTTATACATATTTTATTTCCACTACTCATTAATCACAACACTCGATATAATTAAGAAACTCAAAACACATGGATTATTACAGGTAACTTCTGTGATCATGTACTTTGAAGCAAAGCAGCGATGCTCTGAAAGCGAGTTTTGTAGGACGCAAGAACAGTATCTCTAGGAGGCAAAACTCCTTTCACAATAGGATGATTCAAAATCTCATGACCCCACTTCTCTAGCTTTGGATATTTTTCACCACTGTACAGATCAAGCCCACCAGCTTCTTGAAGTATGGGCAGCCAGAAAGCTATGTACAGAGCAGCGATGTCCACTAACCCAATTGAACCTCCATTGAAGAACTTCCCTTTCAGATCCTTGTCCAGAATTTTGAGAGCCTCTCTTGCTTCTTCAGCACCATTTTCCCCCTCTTTCTTGTCTGGGTTCCATGCTGCTTTGTATACTGCAGGCAACAACTAAAACCAAGCAACAAAACACTTGTTTAGTGACTGATCATTCATTGCCCTATTGTTGCATCCCCTGCTGCACCTCAAATTTAGGGCCCTTCCTAAATATGTTGTTTTGTGTGTTTCTTTTGATCTCTGGATTCTATATAAAATAATCGATATTTTGATATTTTATAGGTAAAAAAACGCAGTTGTTTACAATTTTTTTAAAAAATTTAAGACTTTGAATTTTTTTTTAAAACAAAAGCTACATAATTTTCAAGTCTTAAATCTTTAAAAAATTATAAAGAAAAATTAAAACCAATCCCTTTTTTGATATATAAGATATCAAAATATTAATTATTTTATGTAGAATATAATAATTAAAAAACCAAAAAAAATTGGTAAGGGCTCCAAATTTAAGGCGCAGCAGGGGCTGAGCTGACACCCCAACTGCATATTCCTACAGAGAAAACAAAGAGAAGACAAAGCTGAAAGTGTTGAATCACCTTGTCTTCGATGAACTTGGACCTGAAACGAGCTTGGGCTCTGTGATAAGGATCAATAGGCAAGATGGGGTAGCCAGTCCAAGCCTCGTCCACGTATTCAACGATCACAAGAGACTCACAGACGGGCTTGTCTTTGTGAAGAAGCACAGGGACCTTCTTGTGAACAGGGTTGTATTTGAGAAGAAGATCACTTTTATTGGTCAGTGATTCGTTAATGTACTCATATTGCACTCTCTTGAGTTTCAGAGCAATCTCTGCTCTCGCCACAAATGGGCTTCCTACGAATCCGAAAAGCTTCACTTGCTGATTTGTGGCCATGACTGTACTTGCTTTTCCTTGAAAATGAGGTTGACGATTAGTTTCTTATAGAGTGCAGGCGTGGATAACTGTACGTGAGCGGGTTAACAAAGCAGTATTTTTTTTAAGTGAATGAGGACTATAAGGTCAATATCTTGAGGGGGAATGAAGAGGTGATGCAAGTGATTACGTGTGTGTTTGGATTAGCTTTTTTTATAGCTTTTACGACTTACAAGATAAATATGTGAGATAAGTTTTATCTCGGGTTTCGCAAACTATGGTTTGGAGGTTTGCCAAACACACAATAACATCACCGATGTAAAAGTTATATATAAATGAATGGAATAATGAAAATTTTTCTAACTCACTCGTTGATTTGGTAAGGTCTCTCATGTTTTATTAACTCAGTCATCCTCAGGCAGTCTTTTTTGAAGTAACTGAGGATTTTAAAGTTAATATTTTCATGGGGAAGGAGTGATGCAAAAAAAGACCAAATGTCTTCTAGTGATGTACGCCAAATAAATAATGAATTTAATAGCTCTAAGATTGCAAATAAAGGAATACAAGTATCAAATCATTAAAGTCATGATATCCATGACACGTTAAATACTTAAATTGTTTAATAATTAGATATTTTATTAATATCTTTATAAGATGTTACATCTCAACCATTTAAATTTCAATCTAAAAGTTAAGATGTGTATTAGAGGAAAAAAAGGATCATAAGAATAGAGGAGGATCACCAAATCCGTTAAGGGTGAAGCATGAAATTACTCTATCTTTAATGTGTTAGGGACAAAATTGCATCAATAAAACTTTAGTGGGTTGAATGATGCAACTTAACCAAAAAGTATTTTAAAGCAAATTAAGAAAAAGATTATGGATTTCAAAATCTGTTCACTATCACATAATTTCTTTTCAAATTAAATCAAATCAAATTTAAATGAATAAGATAATAAATTTAAGTGTATGTTTGAATTAGGGATTTTGAGTAAGTTTGCTGATAGATTAGCCAATTTAAGTGTATGTTTGAATTAGCGGTATACACTACTTTTCTAACGTGATTTACGGTATAGAAAGTAGAATATGAAAGGCGTTTTGTTTTAACTTGCGTGGACGTAATTTTACGCGGCCAATTCAAACATGTATAATTAAGTCTGGTGAGGCATTTTGAGTAAGTCCACATGTATAATCCTTCACATGAGGTACATGATTTGTTACTGAGGAATCAATTGGGGTTTTTTATCCCTAGAGAAGTTTTCATCGAATAACGAATTTGGGGTTTTTCTGATTTACCAAAAGAAATTGCATATTTTCAAGCAAACTTTGAAACAGATTTCAAGTAACAATCACAGACTATATATATATATATATATATATATAAACAAGAGGCAAACACAAACAAGATAGATTGAACATAAAAGGATTTGAAGAATACTGAGAATGGAGACCCAAGTGAGGACAAAGGGCCTAAAACACTGAGAAGAAGCTAGCGTGTAAGAAAGAAGATGTGGAAATTGTGTGAGTTGGACGAACAAATGTAGTATAATATTACATATTCTGTTGAGAGAAGGGTGTGAATGATTTGGGGCTGTGTGATTTTTTTTTTTTTAAAAAAACTGTTTTCCTGTTTTTAAAAATCTGTTTGGTAAACTATTTTCAAAAAATTGTTTTAAAAACAAAAAGTTGTTGTTTTTTTGTTTTTAAAAACTAAAAAACAAATATAATTTTAGTTGTTTTCTTGTTTTATTTTCCTATTTTTTATTTTTTGAGGCTGTCAATTATCCACTATCGACACTATACTATCAATAACGATCATTGTTATGTCACCACAGGCTACCGCACCGTCACACCACTTTAAAAACAGATTTTTCAAAATAACTATCTAAACAATTTTTTTTTGTTTTTATTTTTAAAACTTGTTTCTAAAAACTGTCTTATAAAACTATTTTTAAGAACCAAAAACAGAGAATAAAATTAAACAAGTCCTTAATTGTCCTCTCTCTTCTAGCTTTGTATTCTCCTTCTCCCTCAACATTTTCTGGATTGTTTCTTTTCTGTGATTTTCTTGCCTCTGGGTATTACATTGTAGCTCTGTAATCGAAATTTGGTTTTAATAGTATCAATATACTCCCTCCTGTTCTAATTATAGGACAATATTTAAGAGTTGATCTTGGTCCTAATTATAGGATAAAGTTTTAATTTTTTTCAATTTCTTCTCAAAATACCCCCCATTGATACTTTCTCAGTAATAATGAAACACAATAACAATTTTATAATACACCTATGTATTCTATAAAGTGAGTAATACTTGCAACTCATTAATGTCACATACACCTCAATTCTATTGTTTCTTTTATTTTTTTTAATAAAATAATTTTGAAACCCTGAGAAACTTTAAGTTAACGCCTTTTGATAGTCTTTTAAAATAGAGAGTAATACACGTTGTTTGTGGTTTTTTCTTGGCTCTCAGGCGCACTAGCTAGAGAAATTAATTCTCAATCTTTGTAATGAATGGATCAAATCTGACTTTGTTAATCAAACAATGAGTTCTGAGGTCCTTAACTACAATTTCCTTAGATACAAGAAGTGTTCCAATTAATACTCCAAAGTTAGGGCATTTTTGGAAAATAAATAAGATTAACTAACTAATTTAACTACTATTCTTAATTTCCCCAAAGTTAGGTAAATATGTCCTATAATTAGGAGAGAGTAATATATTATGAGATTTATTATATTTAATATTTGTTAGTGAGTGTTACATTTTGGTGCTCTCATTCTTCGATAAGTAAAATTGAAACTTGAAGGGAATGTTGTGAATCGATCGGTTCAATCTAATGGATTACAAAGTGGTAGGAAATTAATGGACCAGTGTCTGATATAACTCAGACATCAAACCCATGAACAAATCATTGACTATTGTGCAGAATCTTAGTTTAAGTAATTTAGTTGCACATCTGCTGTTAGTTTAAGTTTTTTTTTCACGATGATTAGCAATTTATTCTTAAGGTTTGGAATCAGAACCACCATAGGTTTGATATCAAATACGTATACACTAATTTTGTATGACTTTGTGGTAGATACTGTCTAAGCTTTATCAAGCTTATTTTGATTATAAACTACATGAGATGGAAATTTTGATTGCCATGTAATTTATCTTTACAGACTGTGTCTTAGAACTGCCTATGGACATATGTGCCAAGGCACAGAAGTCGATTAGGTGTTTTTAATTTTTTCTAAAATATTCATAAAATAAGAATAAAAAAAAGAATTAAATAATAAGTTACTAAATTTGAATTTAATTAAGTTTAATAAATGAATTGAATGAGTAAATTAAAATATTTCAAAAAATTAAAATGTAATGATGAAGCCGTTGCTCACTGCATGATTGGAATTTTCAAAAGTAACTTTTCAATCGTGATTTATAATATATGAGGTAAGTATGTGAGAGGAGTTTTATTTCGATTTACATAAATAAACATTTTTAGAGATCCAATCATGATCCCCGAAAAAGCACTGAATAAATTGATCATGTTGTCAAGAACATGGGATGAAAAAACATACTGATATTACTTTTATTTTTAATATTTATTATTTACATTTAAATATTAATATTATTTAGGACGTTGAATACACCATAACCCAAAATTATTTTTAAATCAAATTAAAAATAAAATGATTATGAATTTTGATCATCTTTGCATTTCTTATTATTATATTATATTCCATTATATATGATTGGATAAATAGAATAGGCCCTCACAATCTAAGTGATATAATTAAGATCATTAACTTACCCTTGATAAAGATTAAACTATAATATTATATATTCATCCAAAACTTAATAAGGACATTTAACTTCCTCTACGTCATACGAGTTTTTTTGATCGAATCTACGCCATACGAGTTTGATGGTGTGTGTGTATTAATTTATGTTTTACTAACATAATTGTACGTCATTAATGAAAATAAATCTCATCAGTTTTATTTGTAAGTGAAAAATACATCTTGAAAAACATAAAATAGTTTGCTTAATTTACAATAATATTGTCGTGAACAAAAAGTAACAACATATAAAAATTTGGGAAAATTCTAGATAAATACCATTTAAACTTAGAAAACCATAAAAAATCTGTTAATATATGGAAATGACAAATAGGTCTTTAGAGATTATTATGACATTTTAAAATGTTGTATTTTTATCAAAATATCCCTCAATTTTTTTTTTTTAAAGAAAGAACCCTTGCTGGCGGGACTTCGGCGGTCGGCTGTCGGAGCTCCAGCAAGTAGTGGCTAGAGCTCCAATGACAACTTAAATGATGAGATTGACTACTTTAGTATAGAGATTAACTACTTAAGCTCCATAAAACATATCCAGTGTCGTTAAGAAGTTAAATAAAAACAATGATAACTTGAGTATAACCATTGACAAATTGGGCTTTCGAGGTTATTAATGGCTACACTCAAGTTGTCATTACTTTTATTCAACTTTTCAACAACATTTGATAGAGTTTAGGGAGCTCAAGTAGTCAATTTCTATACTCAAGTAGTTAATTTCATTATTCAAGTTGTCACCGAAGCTCTGACAGTTGGTGCCGAAGGCTCGTTGGAGGGGTGGTGCTGGCCGCTGGAGCTCCTCCGAGGCCGGCAAGGGTTTTTTCTTTTGTTTTTCTTTTTAGAAAAACCTTGAAATACAATTTGATAAAAACACAACATTTCAAAATTCTATATTAATCTTTTAAGACCTATTTATCATTTTCTTATATTAACAGATTTTTTTAGGTTTTTAAATTTAAATGATATTTATTTAAAATTTTCCCTAACAATTTTGAAAATATGTTTTATTTGAAAATGTGACTGAGGTGTACGTCTTTTCGCAGAGTATGGGACTTCACCGAATCTCTGATGTATAGGTGGCGTGTAGCAGCGTCAATTCAACAAGCCTGTGGTATTGCGTGGTTGGTGCCTAAGGGGACATTATCTTACGTCATTTATGTTCTTAAACAATCAACTGCCAATAGCAATGACTACCCCACTTAGTCTGCAGATTTGTGGAAAAATTATATTCAGGTTCACCAAAAAAAAAAAAAAAAAAATGGTTCCTATAGATTATAAAATGAAAAAATGGTTCTAAAGAGTTGTCAATATAGGCTCATAGAGTTGTTAACGAGTTGTCAATACAGGCTTCTGGAGTTGTTAATGGGACCATTTTTTCATTTTACGATCTACAGGGACCATTTCTTCATTTTTTCCTTCCTTGGGACTTAAATGAAATTCTCCCCAAATGTTTTGAGAGGGTTTTAGTGCTAGTCACGAAACTTTCTCTATACACGATATCAACATCAACGATTGAACTTGTGAGTAGATGCTTAAGAAATCTAATTAAGTGCCAATTATCTTAGACCTCAGGGTTTACCTAATTTATGTTTTTAACAAGGATTAAGGGGCAAAATTACCTTTAAACTTTTCTCAAAAGTGCACCCATTACCATAAATTTGATTTTTGTGTAAAAGTAGCCATGAATTTTTAAAAATGGTTCAAAAGTAACCATGAACTTTTAAAAAATGGGCAAAAGTGATACTACCGTTAATGGTCATTTATTTAAAAGTTTTTAAGGGACAAAAATACCTATAAATTTTTCTCAAAAGTGCACTCATCACCATAAACGTTTTTTTTCGGGTGCAAAATAGCCATAAATTTTCAAAAATAGGGTAAAAGTGACGGTTATCTTACTGGATTTAAATGTAATCTTTTGATTTTTCTAAATCCAGGAAAAAAACACATCGACTTGCCCACCATAATTTTTTCAAGCCAAAAATTAAAAACCCCATCTTCAATGAAGATGACATAGCTATCCTGCTCTCACCGATGTACATTAAATGGAATTGTTGAGATCCTTCCCCATCAACAATTTTAACAACTGCGTTTACGACACCATTAATATCAACAATTCCATTTTTCATGTTCATTGAAGATCAATTTTTCAATTTTTGATTTGGAAAAATCATGATGGACAAGTCGATATGTTTTTTTTTTTTTTGGACTTGAAACAATAGAAAATATTACATTTAAACTTAGTAAAATAACTGTCACTTTTACCCCATTTTTGGAAGTTTATGGTTATTTTTACACCCAAAAAAAAGTTTACGGTGGTGAGTGCACTCTTAAGAAAAGTTTATGGGTATTTTGCCCCTTAAAACCTTTTGAGTAAACGGCTATTAACGGTAGTGTCACTTTTGCCCATTTTTTGAGAGTTCATGGTTAATTTTGCACCATTTTTAAAAATTTATAGTTACTTTTGCACCAAAACAAAAGTTTGAAGTGGTGGGTGCACTTTTAAGAAAAGTTTAAGATTAGTTTTGCCCCTTAACCCTTTTAACAAAACAAATCTTGTAACCTATGACGGGCTTGTGTTAGAGCTGGAAATTCTTGAGCTTATCCTTGGAAGCCTTGGTAGATACAAGATTTTTTATGCTTATCCTTGGAAGCCTTGGTAGATACAAGATTTTTTATGTAACTCGTTTTATCATTTAATAAATTGTCCTTTAATCAACAAAAAGATATTTTTCTAACTTTTGTTTTTAAAAATGAAAATTGTTTTGAAAACACCAGATTGACCCTAAGTTTCTTTTAAGTGATTTGAATTTGATTGCATATATATTACTCTGTCTTATCTTTGATATAAAAACACTGTTTGATTAATTTGAATATATGTATTAAAGAATAGAAATAATTTGATGAATTTGAACAAATGTGACATTATGATCTCCTTAAAACATTCACGTGCAACATTAAATTATATATTAATTTATAAGGAGATATATTTTGAACTAAATCAAATCCCAACTAATTCTTTTATACATGGAATGATAAAAGGTATAAGAGGTCACGAGATTCTCCCAAGGTCATTGACCTGGATTTTATAGATAAAAAAAAACTAGCATATTATCATTCTGGTCTTATTTATAAGTCTAATTTAGAAAACAAATTAATCCTTATTATAAGTCATCTTTTAGAGTAATAAATGAATGTATTACAATTTTAGTGCTAGTAAAGATAGAGGAAGAAGAAAGAGGTGAAAAATATATATTTATAAATAAAGGTAAAATTAAAAAAATTTATCAATTTAGTCCACATTTATTAAGTTAACTAATTTTCTTTAAAAATGTAAGAATTATGTAATTTAGACTTATAAATAAGATAAAAATGATACAACCTAACAAAATAATAAAGATCTAAGAAACTACACATACTTTAGCTTTACAACTTTATTTATGATATGATAATTAATGATCCAAACGAAAGCAATAGTCAGATTCCCTCCCAAGAGGGATCCCCACCACTACCCACTACATATATTATTCCCACTCTAATGCACAACACTGAATAATTATTATACATATTTTATTTCCATCATCACTCTTGCAACACTGGATAATTAACTTTACTCAAAGAAGGATTGTAGGTAGTTGTTGTGATCATCTACTTTGAAGCAACGTTGCTCAGAGAGCGAGCTTTGAAGTGCGAAAGGACAACGTCTCTAGGGAGCAAAACTCCTTTCACAACAGGATCATTCAAAATCTCACGACCCCACTTCTCTAGCTTTGGATATTTTTCTCCACTGTACACATCAAACTCACTAGCTTCTTGAATTATGGGCACCCAGAAAAAGATTACCAGAGCAGCTATGTCCAAGAACCCAACTGAATCTCCAATGAAGAACTTGCCATTCATTTTGAGCTCCTTGTCCAGAATTTCCAGAGCCTCTCTTGCTTCTTCAACACCCTTTTCCCTCTCCTGCTTGTTTGGGTTCCATGCTGCTTTGGATACCGCAGGCAACACCTGAAATCAAGCAACAAAACACTTGTTTAGTGACTCCTCATTCAAATTCCTTCTGAGAAAACAGACGAGACAGAGCTTGAAGTATTGAATCACCTTATCATCGATGAACTTAGACCAGAAACGAGACAGGGCTCTGTGATAAGAATCCGAAGGCAAGATGGGATGGCCAGTCCAGGCCTCATCGACGTATTCAACAATCACGAGAGACTCGCATACAGGCTTGTCGTTGTGAAGAAGCACAGGGACCTTCTTGTGAACAGGGTTGTTCTTGAGAAGAAGATCACTTTTGTTCGGCAGCGATTCTTGAATATACTCATATTGCACTCCCTTGAGTTTCAAAGCAAGTTCAGCTCTTACCACAAATGGGCTTACTGTGGATCCTAACAGCTTCACTTGTTGGTTTGTAGCCATGGCTCTACTTGTTTCTCTCTTTGAATCTGATATAGTGATGAGTTTTATGGTCCCTTATATTGTGAATCAGTTTCTTATACAGGGAAAGGGTGGTGGAGAACTGTGGATAAATCAGTTTCTATGTGTTAGGTGTTAATAGACTTTTTGAGTTTTTTTAAATTTAAATAGTATTTATTTAAAATTTTTCCTAAAAGTTTTGAAGACGTGTTTTATTTAAAAATGTGAGTGTCGTGTACGTCATTTCGTAGACTAAGCTACTTTACCGAATTTCTGATATATAGTTGGTGAAGCAGCGTCAATTCAACAAGCCAGTGGCATTGCGTGGTTGGTGCCTAAGGGGACATTATCTTACGTAATTTATGCAGGGGAAAAAAAAATATCTTACTTAATTTATGTTTTTTTTAGGTTCAAGTATCAACGGTTAATAGTAGTGACTAATTCCCTCACACTATAGATTTTCTAAAAGAGCAATCATGCTAGCCACGAAAGCGTCTGCATTTCCAACTCATCAGAGTGATGAGAAAAAAATTTCTCATCACCAAAACGACGAAGTTTCGCTTAAGGGAGAGTTTTGAGCCGTTGATATAAAAATAATTAAGGTCGTTTGTGACGTATCTAATATCTTAAAATATTTTTTAAATCTCTCTTCTCATCCTAAAATAATTTTTACTACCTTTAAACCCTTAAAATATTTTTTTAATTATAGCCAGTGTGTTAGTAGACTGACTACGATTTTACTCTTAATGTATTTTTTCAGCCCCAAAAGTTACTTTAAAATATTTTTTTTGTTCTTTTAATCTTTTAAAATATTTTTTTAGTTATACCTAGTGATTTAGGATATTGACTACAATTTTACCGTTAATATATTTTTCTTTATAGTAACGAGCACCCAAAACTTAGGATACTGATTTATTGATTTCCACCTACTCTAAAATATTTTTTAGTAGAATATAATATTTTAAAGAAATTTTTGGATCTGAAAAAATACATTAAGGGTAAAATTACAGTCAGTCTGCTAACACACTGAGTACAATTGAAAAAATATTTTAAGGGGTTAAAAGTAGTAAAAATTATTTTAAGATGAGAAAAGAGGCTTAAAAAATAAGATACTAGATACATCACAGACAGCCTTGATTATTTTTATATCAACGGCTCAGATCTCTCCATTAAATAAAATTGTGTCATTTTGATGATGAGAAATTTTTTTCTCATCACACTAATGAGTTGGGAATGCCCACCCAACCACGAAATCCTCTCTATACACATTATTTTAGGAGTTAAACTTGTGACTGGATACTTAAAAAACCTAATTAAATGTCAACGGTTCTATACCTTGTGGTTTACTTAATTTATATTTTTAACAAAACAAATCTTATAACCTATGGCGGGCTTGCGTTAGAGCTGGAAATTCTTGAGCTTATCCTTGGAAGCCCTAGTAGATACATGCCTGTTTATGTAACCCGTCTTATCATTTAATAAATTGTCCTTTAATCATCAAAAAGATATTTTTCTACCTTTTGTTTTTAAAAACAAAATATTGTTTTGAAAACACCCGATAGACCCTAAGTTTCTTTAAGTGATTTGAATATATATTACTCTGTCTTATCTTTGATATAAAAATTGCTTAATTAATTTGAATATATGTATTATAGAATAGCAATAATTTGATTAATTTGAACAAATGTGGCATTATGATCTTCCTAAAATATTCATGTGAAACATTATATTATATATTAATGTATAAGTTAGGTATATTTTGAATCAAATTGAATTCCAACTAACTCTTTTATATGCATTGTTTAGAGAACCGGACCGGCCGGTCGGATTGTTGGACGGTCATTGAAGCGGACCGGATATATGTGTTGGACCGTTTTCCTGAGTGAGCCATTTTGAGCTATCGTTTAGCCGGTTTTATTCCGTCAATAGTCATTGAGTCGAAAATCCAACCGATTTTTTTAAAACCGTCTGGCCCAATAAAGAAGTAGGGAATTTTTTTTTTCAATTTTGTTTAATATTTGATGCTGAAAGAAAAATAAAAAAAAATGGCATATAAATTTTAGACATGTTACTTTATTTTATTTATATTATATGTTATTGATTTTAATAATTTGGTTTGTTACAAACTATTTTATAAAAATGCCATTGAATAAAAGGCAATGACGTTTTTTTTTTGACGTTTATCCTCAAGCTAAAGATGAAATTAGAAGCACTAAAATTGGATTGAAGGTCTTAATTTTGAGTCATTTCCTCAAGAAGTTCATGACATTTACCACTATAGTTGTATTTAAAAGTTTATTTTAACTAAATTTCACATACCAAGGAGAAGTAGTTAACTCAATGATTATCGGGTAAATTTACAACTATGCCCTCATCTATGAATGGATACTTTTCAACTCTTTCTTCTCTATTTATCTTTAAATTATTTCTTCATTTGTACAATAAATAGGGGTAAAATTGTCACAATCTCATTTATTACACTGCAATTGGACTTATAAATAAGATCAATTTTTTTTTTGTAAAAAAAAACTTATAAATAGAACCAGAGTGGTATGGTCTAAATGTCTTTTAAAAAACCCATACTTGGATTAATCAAAAGTCACTATTATTTAATAAGTCATGAAATCATTATTATTAATACATTTTGTTAGGTTGATGATTGATTTAATGTTCTTCTTTAAATGGTATTTCGTGACTTTATTAACTTCATATGAATTAGACTGAAGATTAATTGTAATATATAATATATAATATTTTTAAATTTAATTATTACGTCACCAGTCCAACCAAACGGCTCAACTGTTCCAACTGGTTGAACTATGACCTGCTAACCATTTCGGCTCGTCATTCAATCCAGCTTTTAAAACACAGTTTATATGTCATGATTGAACATATGTGGAATGATAAAAGTTACAAGTGATCATGAGATTCTCCCAAAGTCATTGATCATAACCCTCCTAATAAGAAAAATATAGCGCACTACCATTCTGAGCCTATTTATAAATCTAATTAAAGAAAAAAATAGGCTTTATTATAACTCATCTTTTAGAGTAATAAATGAATGTATTACAATTTTAGCCTTATTAAAGATAGAGAAGGAAGAAAGAGGTGAAAAATATATATTTATAAATGAAGGTGAAATCAAAAAAATTTATCAATTTAGTCTACGATTATTAAGTTAACTAACTTTCTTTAATAGGTAAGAATTACATAATTTAGACTTATAAATTAGATAAAAGTGGTACAACATAGCAAAATAATAAAGATTTAAGAAACCACAACAAACTATAAAACTTTATTTTTGATATGATAATTGATGATCCAAACCAAAGCAACAGTCAGGTTCCCTCGCAATGCACAACACTAAATAATTATTATACATATTTTATTCCCATCATCACTCTTGCAACACTGGATAATTAACTTCCCTCAAAGAAGGATTGTAGGTAGCTGTTGTGATCATCAACTATGAAGCAACGATGCTCTGAAAGCGAGCTTTGAAGAAGGAAAGGATAACGTCTCTGGGAGGCAAAACTCCTTTCACAACAGGATCATTCAAAATCTCATGACCCCACTTCTCTAGCTTGGGATATTTTTCTCCACTGTAAACATCAAACTCACTAGCTTCTTGAATTATGGGCACCCAGAAAAAGATGAACAGAGCAGCTATGTCCAAGAACCCAACTGAATCTCCAATGAAGAACTTACCATTCACTTTGAGCTCCTTGTCCAGAATTCTGAGAGCCTCTCTTGCTTCTTCAGCAGCTTTTTCCCTCTCCTGCTTGTTCGGGTTCCATGCTGCTTTGATTACCGCAGGCCACACCTGAAATCAAGCAACAAAACACTTGTTTAGTGACTCCTCATTCATATTCCTTCTGAGAAAACAGACGAGACAGTGCTTGAAGTATTTAATCACCTTGTCATCGATGAACTTAGACCAGAAACGAGACAGGGCTCTGTGATAAGGATCAGAAGGCAAGATGGGGTGGCCAGTCCAGGACTCATCGATGTATTCAACAATCACGAGAGACTCACATACGGGCTTGTCGTTGTGAAGAAGCACAGGGACCTTCTTGTGAGCAGGGTTGTTCTTGAGAAGAAGATCACTTTTGTTCGGCAGCAATTCTTGAATATACTCATATTGCACTCCCTTGAGTTTCAAAGCAAGTTCAGCTCTCACCACAAATGGACTTACCGTGAATCCTAAGAGCTTCACTTGTTGGTTTGTAGCCATGGCTGTACTTGTTTCTCTCTTTGAATCTGATATAGTGATGAGTTTTATGGTCCATTATATTGTGAATCAGTTTCTTATATAGGGAAAGGGTGGTGGAGAACTGTGGATGACTCGGGGAACCTAGCAGTATTTTTTTAAAGAAAACGACCAATGAGAATTGTAGATTGTTATGTCAATATGTTGACGGGGAAGAAGTGATGCAAGGGAATACATCACAGAGGTCAAAGAATAGGTAACAGGTGTGATGCAAGAGATTACATCACCGATGTAAGAATTATACTCCTTCTCATCTTAAATATAAGATAAGATAGGATTGTTTTTTTAACGAGATTAAGAAAATCAAATAAATTATTTAATCATATTTTATGTTGTGTGTTCATAGATTATATATCAATTTATTAATCAAATTAATTAATTTATAGAGTATTAAACAAATGGAATAATTTGTCTTTTAGCTCTCTTTTTTATTAAATAAAGTCTTTTAGCTCATTAACCCCATCCTAACGCTGAATTCCGTCTCGAGCATTCTAATCCGTCAAAATTTGGGAGAGAAAAAAAGTGACTGATTGAATTGATTTTAAAATAATTATTACCAGCAAGACCTTAGTTTTTCCTTTTTTTATAAATAATGTGTAACTTGAGTATAATTATTGACAAATTACGCTTCCGAAGTTATTTATAACTACACTCAAGTTGTTATTTCCTCTTATTAACGATATTTGATAGAGTTTAAGGAGTTCAATTAGTCAATTTTTACACTCAAGTAGTCAATCTTATTACTCAAATTGTCACTGAAACTCTGACTGCCGGTGTTGGAGGCTTGTTGGAGGGTTGGTGCTAGTTGCTAGAGCTCCTTCGGCGCTGACAAGGATTTTTTCTTTTTCCTTTTTTAAAAAAAACTTGAAAGAAATTTTAGTAAAATTACAACATTTCAAAATCTCATCTTAATCCCTTGAGACGTATTTATCCTCTCCAGTTGTTAACAAACTTTCCGGGCTTAAATAGTATTTATTTAAAATTTTTCCAAAAAATTTCGAATGTGAGTGAGGTGTACGTCTTTTCCTAGAGGAAGGGACTTTACTCAATCTCTGATACACAGTTAGTGGCAGCGTCAATTCAACAAGCCTGTGGCATTGAGTAGTTCGTGCCTAATAGGACATTATCTTACCTAATTTATGTTCTTTTTAGATTTAAGGTATCAACCGCCAATAATAATGACTAATCTCCTCATACAGTAGATTTTTTAAAAGGATTTTAGTGCTAGCCACGAAACTCTCTCTATACACATTGTCAAGGGTTGAATCTGTGACTAGATGCTTAAAGAACCTAATTAAATACCAACTATCCTAACCTCATGGTTTACTTAATTTATGTTTTTAACAAAACAAATCAGGTAACCTATGGTGGGCTTGTGTTAGAGCTGAAAATTCTTGGGCTTATCCTTGGAAGCCCTAGGAGATGCAAGCCTTTTTATATAACTCGTTTTATCATTTAATAAATTGTCCTTTAATCAACAAAAAGATATTGGGGAGAATGACAGAAAAATAGCATTTGAACTTTAAAATCCTGTTGACAAGAATGGTAATGGGATTGACAAGAATAGTAATGGGATTGACAACGTAAATCTTTGTCAAAAAGACTAATTGGGATTTTTGAAGTTCAAGTGGTATCTTTTTGTCATTCTCCCAAGATATTTTTCTACCTTTTGATTTTAAAAACAAAATATTGTTTTGAAAACACCAGATAGACCCTAAGTTACGTTAAGTGATTTGAATTTGATTGCATATATATTCATCTGTCTTATCTTTGATATAAAAACTGCTTAATTAATTTGAATATATGTATTAAAGAATAGAAATAACTTGATTAATTTGAACAAATGTGACATCATGACCTTCCTAAAATATTCATATGTAACATTAGATTATATATTAATTTATAAGTTAGGTGTAACACCCCAAATTTTATTCACCAAGAGTATATTGTAATTATTATATATATTCAATAAAATGGTGAATATTTAAGGCTAAAGGAATTAAATATTGAAAATTGAAAGGTGAATAGTGTTTTCAGTGAAATCCTCTGCGAGACAGTGAGATTATCATGTGGTTTTGGAAGAACAAATGATGAGCAAAAATTATGAAATTGTACATGTTGAAAGCAGACATCCTAAGATTTAATTTGATAGGTCATATGAATCAATTGAAGCTATGTACAAAAAGATATGAATTTTTGAAGTTAGCCTAAAAAATCAGAAAAATTTCTGGAGCAGCGGTCAAAAATTGAAAATCTGGGAGTGATATGATCCCAGCTAGTAAAATTTCATATTTTTTCTTGAAACTAGACTCAATAAGGGTTCCATAATCTTTAGAATCACTCCAAAATGATGTCTACAAAATTAGTTATGATTTTTCAAAGTTAGGGTAGAAAATTTGCCAGAATTGGTATTATTCCAAAAATTGAAAATAAAATGTGCTAGAAATTGACTTAAAATGCCAAGTGTCATGATCATATAAGGAGGAGATTAAATTATAATGGATTTGTATGAGCACATGTCAAATTGCATTAAAATAATGCTACATGGATAAATAATGATTAATTGAGTGCATGGAGGAGTGTAAGATAGGACTTAGTTGGAAAAAGCAATTAGTTTAGTTAGGGTATAGGAGGCAGCACGTTTTTTTTTGTAACAAGAAGGGAATCTAGCCCAATTTCAATTGAAGCTAAATGATGAGAGAGTATGACATAAAGTAAGAGGGCATGGTTGGAGGTAAGGGAGGAGGAATGATGCATGAAAGGTGGTGAAATCTCAACCCTTGATGAGATTAAAGGCTAGGAAGAAAGAAAACTAAATTAATAAACACATTTCCTTCCTCTTTCATGCCATATTTCGTCCAAGCCACCAAGAGAAGAGAGAGAGTGAGCTTTGAGAGTTCTATGAAGATTTATAGAGAAGGAGGAAGAAGGTTAAGGTAAGTAAGTGTTGATTTTGTAATTTGGTTACCTATTCTTATGTAACACTTCCTCTAAGGTTCTCTTCATCATGTATTCATGTGTTTAGCAAGACAAATCTCCAAGGAAGAGAAGGAGTTAAGGTGCCAAGCTTGGAAGCAAGAGGGTAATCTCATAAACTTGCTCTCTTGTGGTTGCGGTGTTGTTATTAGTGATATTTCTTGACTTTTCAAGTTTTTTGGTTAAGTTGAAAAATTGGAAAAGCTATAACCCTAAGGGGTTATGCTGCCCAAATCTCTTTAAATCATGATTAAAATGTGTTTAAACAAGTTAATAAAGAATTAGAAGTGGAAAAGTACAAGTTTTGTAAGTTAAAACATAAAATTTCATTTTTTCCATTTTTCTTAAGATATTTCGTCCAGCAGTGTTTCAGGGGGTAGGAGTTGAATTTTCATGAAATAAATGGTTCCATTGGATTCAGTGGGTAAAAATAGGTGGGGTTACAGTTGGGCACTTTTTCGGTAGAGGCTGAAAAAACATAATTACGAAAACGCCACTGAAATCCCTAAATAGGGGTTGTCAAGAGTATTTTCGTAATTTGACAGTGAATTTGGTGATTTCGAGCCCGGAAATGAATTCCTTGGTTGAAAATATGTCAGAATAGCCTTAGTCAAAATTTTGGGAAAACGTGTCATCGGGCCAGATATGGCGGGGCCGGGCCGAGGTCCCGGGGGCATTTTGGCAAATTTCACCATAAACTAATATAACCAAGAGAAACACTATAGAAGAGTCTAAAATGATACTTGAATAGGTTATGACCTATTTCTGGTACATTTAATATTTTAGGACTGAGTCGGACACTAGAAACGACACGTTTTACGAGGCACACTAAAAAAAGGGTTTAACAAACTTTGAGGTAGGGACTACCATCTTTCATACACTATGTGAATAATTATATGTATTTTTTACTGTATTTCGTGATATGATTGCGTACTAAAGGCACAGTACCTAGTTGTGGTTTGCTACCCAACAACGGTACATCGAAAAATCCTAGCTGTGGTCGATAACTCATTTGAGGTATATTATCGGAAATCCTAGTTGTAGTTGGTGACTCGGCTGAGGTAAATCTATATGAATCGAAACGAACTTTCATTTTTGCCTAATATAGTGCATTGCATATTTAATTTTCATATTTTATATGTCGATCGTATGTCTCTATGGGGATTCTTCGAAATCTCACCCTTTTTCAAAAACAAATATCTCAGCTGGTGCGAGTGGATCGAAGGGCAAAGGTGTGGACGCCGAGAAGTAATTAGCTCGTGTCTTAAGGCAAGGGCAATATAGTGGTTATAATTAGTTTATGCCTTAGATATTTTGGGTTATCCTGTAAATATTAAGTTTCTAAGGTATTTTCTGTATTTCATTGATGAACGATATCGGTATTGTAAAAAAATATTTTTATCAGTATAATTGTACCTTTCTGTATGCCCATTGAATTCCGTCTTTATTATCTTCCGATTATCGAAATGGAAATGGGTGTTGGCATTAAGTATATTTTGAACCAAATCGAATCCCAACTAACTCTTTTATATGTCATGATTGAACATATGTCGAATGATAAAAGTTATAAGAGGTCATGAGAGTTTCCGAAAGTCATTGACCCTCTTTTATATGTCATGATTGAACAAATGTGGAATGATATAAGTTATAAGTGGTCATGAGATTCTCCCAAAGTCATTGGCCCGGACCCTTCAAATAAGAAAAATCTAGCATGCTACTACTCTGGTCCTATTTATAAGTCTAATTTAGAAAAAAAAAATTGGTCCTTATTATAAGTAATTTTTAGAGTAATAAATGAATGTATTAGTACTGGGAATTCAGGTAAGTCTGAGCTGGTCGGGTTGGGCTGAAAGCGGGCTGCCATAGCCCAATTAATCGGGCTGGTAGGCCGATTAACAATAGGGTTTTTTCAATAAAAAAAACAGGAGCGATAGAGAATGAGTTCAAAGAATCCAACGATAACAGAGAGTCTAGAAATAAGCATAGAAAACAGCTTCATCCAAAGACACAATCTTCTATATTTGCAATAGCAGAGAATCCAAAGATAAATTTTGACCTCTTTAACTAATTAGAAGAGCATAGAAACAATACCTCACTGCCTTGCATAGTCGCATGCCCGAGGGACAAGGCCACAAGGGCAAATCAGAGAGGGAAAAGGGAAATCACTGTGGCCAGTTTGTGTTGAGAGCAGAGGAGACAAGAGGAAACCGATGTGGAGGATTAGGGTTCGATTTCAGATGGGGCACTAGTTCACCACCACCATGCCACTCACTGGACAACCAGCCCCATTAGACACAAGAGGAGAAGAGTCGAAAAGGGAGAGAGTTGGTTAGGGGCTCAGGGTTTCGATCGGTGAGCCAAGACTCCCCGAGCTTGTGCATGAGCGTGACAGTGTGAGAGACTGAGAAGAAGTGAGAAGTGAGAGTTGCTAATGCTAACAAGCTGAGAAGTGCGATTTGTGAAGACGAGTTAGAAAGTGAGAAATCGCAAATTTCTTTTAAAAGCTAAATGAGCTAGCCCGTTAACCCGTGGGTTAAACGGGTCTAACCTGATATCAAACGGGCTGGAATTTTCTCAACCCGAGCCCTTTTTTTTAGCCGGGCTAACGGGCTCAACCCGCCAGCCCAGACCGAATTACCCATACTAGAATGTATTACAAGTTTAGCCCTATTAAAGATAGAGGGAGAAGAAAGAGGTGAAAAATATATATTTATAAATGAAGGTAAAATTTTAAAAAATTATTAATTTAGTCTATGTTTATTAAGTTAATTAATTTTCTTTAGTAAGTAAGAATTAGATAATTTAGACTTATAAATAGGATAAAAGTTATACAACATAGTAAAATAAAGATTCAAGAAACGACAACAAACTTTAAAGCTTTATTTATGGTATGAAAATTGATTATCCAAACCAAAGCAACAGTCAGGTTCCCTCGCAAGAGGAATCCCCACCACGTGCCACTACATATATTATTCCCACTCTAATGCACAGCACTGCATAATTATTATACATATTTTATTCCCATCATCACTCTTGCAACACTGGATAATCAACTTTACTCTGAAAGCTGAGCTTTGAAGAAGGAGAGGAGAACATCTCTAGAAGGCAAAACTCCTTTCACAACACGATCATTTAAAATCTCATGACTCCAACGGGGATTGTAGATTGTTAATCTCAATATGTTGATGGGGAAGAAGTGATGCAAGGGATTACATCACAGAGGTTCAAGAATAGTAAATGGGTGTGATGAAAGAGATTATATTAAACGAATTTGACCCAAAAAAAAAAAGAATTATATTAAATGAATGAAATAATTTCATTTGCCTTTTAGCTCTCTTTTTTATTAAATAAAATCTTTTAGCGCATTAACTACAACGTTCGCCGCCCATCCCAAAGCTGAATTCCGTCTGAAGCATTCTCATCCGTCGATGAAATCAAATGGAGCAGCATGAAGCGATATTCTCGATGCTCCGTAGGTCAGTCTCAGAGTATGAGTTTGGTCAACGACGCAGCTGACGTAGATATGATTGGTGGGATTTTTGAGTAGGTGTCAGTTTTTATTTGTTCTTATGAACCCGAGGTCGTCTTTTCGCTTTTCGCTACTTAATTATCCAGAGAAAAATACTATAATTATCATATTAAAGTGTGCGTTTGGAGGAAGTTATATTTGAGAAATAAATCCTTATTACGCAAGTCGAGAAAAAACCCCTCTCACATATTTATCTCATATACCGTGAATCACAAATTATAAGTACTTATTGTCTAAAAATAAGCTATTCCAAACGAGCACTAACTTGATGATTAAACTTGTTTCGATTTATTCAAGAGTTTCACAATACTAATAAATTCATTTTTAAAAAAAATACCTTTTTGTGTAATTTTACCCTTAACAATTTATATCTATTGTTTTTAGGTGAGCAAATCAAAACCGATATTGAAAATCAAATCAAAACGAACTCAATTCCGTTATTTAGGTTTGGTTTTCTTGGTGTTGAATCTATTGTTTTTTTAAATATATTCAATGTTTGTAAGATAAACTTGTTATAACCAAAATGCCATGTATACTTGATGCGCCTGTTTGTTTGTCTAGAAGCATAGGTTCAATACTTATTATTTTTCACAAGAAAACATCTCTAGCAGCCCAAGCACAAAGTTATTCTAAACCCTAGCTCCCCAACTTCAAGTTAGAGCTCTCTTGCCTGCTGCTCAACAGTTAGCACATTTTGCCTAAGAGAGTGTTTGGTATAGCGTTTTTTTGCCCAATAAGCCTGCTTTTGGTTCAATAAGCCGAATTCAAAATGCAATACGTTTTTTGAGTGTTTGGGGCAGCATTTTGAAAAAAATAAAAAGCCCAAAAACGTAACTTATTAAATAAGCTTGAACTACCCACTTATTTTTAAAAAAAGCTACAGCTTTTTTTTTGGGGTCCAGAAGTTGCAACATTGTAAGCTTTCAATGCCTCTGTGTTGTGGACTCCACATACTTCTTAGATCTCTTTTTTTTTTTGCCATCGTACTTCTTAGATCTCAAATATATATATATATATATATATATCCCTTGCAATTTTCTTCACACACACACACATACAGACATATATATAATTAGAAGAATATATATATATATTCTTCTAATTTTTCACCTCCTAAATATGATAATATTTCTAGCAAAATAAAATAGAATATGAATAGATTTTATATCAAAATATCCTTTTATCCTATAATTAATTAAAGGACTGAAAAATACATAGAAGATAATTAGATAAGTATGAATAGCATTCGTAACATGATACATGTGATCAAATTAGTTATGTAATATTTTTTTGTGAAATTATTTATTTTGGCATCACATTTTCTAACTTCACTTTTCCATTTATTTTTAATTTTAAATATCTTGTTTTCTTATAATTAACACAAGTTTTTACTTTTAAAAAAAAACTTATACAATCGCTCATTCAAACAAGTTTTAACTTATTGAAAATCACTTATTCAATTGCCCTTATCCTGTCCTGAAGCCATATCAACTGTAAAAACTAAAAAAAAAAATTAGTCACATTATTATGCAAAAATCTAATAAAAATACAAATATAAATAAAATACGTGTTATATGTCAACACCCGTTTCCATTTTGATATGCGCAGGGCAATAATGAACAAGTTCCATAGGCAAACAGAAAAGTACAGTTATACTGATAATAAATATTTGTTTACAGACAGTCATTAACAGAGCAGAAGTCGATAATAATGACAAATATGTACAGTATGTTCCAAAACTATTTCACATACAGACTATACAACCACTGTATTCGTCTTGGGAAACGTGCCCGTCAGTTTCCCTTCTCTGCATCCTTGGCTTTCGAGCCACTAGCACCCGCTGAGACATTTTGATTAGAAAAAGGGGTGAGATTCCAAGGAATCTCAGTAGAAACATACGATCAACATATAAAATGCGAAAATTAAATATGCAATGCATCGTATCAAGTAAAATGAAAACTCATATCATCCGTGTGTGTACACAAAATTCAGGGCCAACTAACCCGTTGAAACCCTTACATGTACCTCAACTGAGTCCTTGACTACAGCTAGGCAAGACTAATGTACCTCAGCAAGGTCCTAGACCACAGCTAGGTAATGTGCCTTCAGCACGTGTTCAAGTCACAAAATACAGTATCACGCATCATACAAATAATCACATAGTATATGAGAGATAGTAGTTCCTACCTTAACCTCTTTCTTGTCTCAAAGGGCCCGCCTCGTAAAACGTGTCAACTAAAGGCGTCTAACTCGATCCTAAAACATCAAATGTACAAGAAATAGGTCATAATATATCCAAGTATCATTTTAGACACTTCCATAGTATTTCTTGTGGTTATATTAGCCTATGGTGAAAATTTACAAAAATGCTCCCTGGACCCCAGCCCGGCCCCGCCGTACCCGGCCCGATGGCACGTTTTCCCAAAATTTTGACTAGGGCTATCCTAACGTATTTTCGTCCAAGGAATCCATTTCCAGACTCAAAATTACCAAATTCAATGTCAAATTACGAAATTGCCCTTGGCAGCCCTACTTTTAAGGTTTTAGGGGCGTTTCCGTAATTATGCTTTCTCAGCCTTTTCTAAAAAAGTGCCCAACTGTAACCCCACCTATTTTCGCCCACTGAATCCAATGGAACCATAAAATCATTGAAAATCCAACTCTAAGGCCCTCAAACATCCCTAGCCGAAATAATTGTGTTCTCCGGGAAAAATCGGGGTTTTACAATTTCGGCTCCGTAAACATGTTCCTTTCTACTCCTGACCACTTTATTAACATTCTAATTGAGTTATAACAACCATTTGAACTAAAATTGGGCAGCATAACCCTTCTAATGTCACATTTTCAAAATTTACAAACAAAGACAATCCGGCGAAATTTCACCGATTAAATTGTCTACAGCAACCAGAATAGTCAATATACGAAGGTTTGGAAGTTACCTCAAGCTCCCACAAGCTTTTCCCAAAAATGGCAGAAAACCCTAACTTTTAGAACACCAAATTTGAGCTTTCCAAACCTTAAAGAACAAAGAGGAGTAGCTTAGGATCGGGGTTATACGCGTTAGGAGCGAAATCGTCGGAGAAATCGGCTTACCTTGTGAGATTTCTTCTTCTCTCTCTCTTTCTCCAAACCTCAACGTCCTTCTCTCTATTTCAGGTCTGCTGTGCGTGAATGAGCTGAAGATGAAGATGCAACATATATTTTATGATATATAACATTATGCTTTAATTGTTTAACATTTTTCCAAAATTCCAAAAATGAAGTTTTATGTACATAAACCTTATGTATATGTAACCATGCTCATTAAGCCCAACCAATATTTCCTTCTTTATGCCACATGTAGGAGACACCTAGAGGTCCCTCCCTATGGTCTCAATTGGCTTCACAACTTGTTCCGGTTACGTATACACGTAAAGTCTCCATTTTGGTCAAAATGGCACTTTTTGCTCAAATTTTCCATAAATTCATATTAAATTGACCAAAATATTCTAAATATATTTTTAATCTTTATTTTCCTTAATTAATTGAAATTAACTTCAATTAATTGGAAAATAATGTATTTTGTGCTATTTTGGCAAAATTACGATTTTGCCATTACCTTTCTAATTCAATTTCTTTTCTTATTTTTCTTTGGCCAATTTCCATCTATTTTTGGACCAAATATTTTATCTAATATTACTTCATTTTTGGACCTTAATATTGGGCTTTTTAAATTACCCAAATTAATTCCATAATTATTTTTGCCCAATTTCCCATGAAATTGAACATTTATGAAATTCATAAATTCCAAATTCATGAATATTCACCATTTTATTGAATTTCCCAAATAATTACAATATATTTGGTGAATATAAAATTTGGGGTGTTACATTATATACGTACCTCAAGTGCAAATACTGAGAAATACTGTAGCAAAAACTCCTACACAGACGTCTGAACGCTCAAATCTTGAAGAAACCACTCAGAGAAACCCCAGGAAACAAAATGAGCAAACGGAGAAATGAGGGAGGCGTTGGCTTAAATAGGCCAGATATTAGTAGCGGTTATTACAATAACCGCTACCGTAACCGCTACAAATCACCCACGTTGCCTTAAATTTGTAGCGGTTCTATAATAACCGTTACAAATTACAAGAATCTTTGAAATTCTGTAGCGGTTATTGCCCAGAACTGCTACAAAAGTGGAGACTCCTGAAATTCTGTAGCGGTTATATCCCTATAACCGCTACAAATAGCTGACGCTTGGTATTTTGTAGCGGTTTTGTTGCTGTAACCGCTACACTGTTGGCGGGGCTTGGTCGCGCCAAATAGCGGGAATATTGTAGCGGTTTCTGTGTATTAACCGCTACAAGTTTTGGCGGGAATTTCGCGCCAAATTTCTAGCGGTTTTGGTTAACCAACCGCTACAAAAAAACGCTGCTAATAGCTTGCCGCTACAATTTTCTAGCGGTTTAGGTTAAAACCTCTACAAATATTGTAATTTGTAGCGGTTTGATATAATCGCTACAATTGCACCGCTACATAATCCCATTTTTTTTGTAGTGATTGTAAGAATTTCAACCGTAGATGATTTAGATTAAATTATACCAGTATATCCTCACATTTTTTTAAGTTTTAGATAAATAAATTAAAAATCAAATGCATATTTAACATTTACTATTTAAAACTAACAGTACATCCGAGATAATGAGAAGAATTATAAAGAGAAGACAATGAGAATACCTATGTAACACAAGTTAGCGCGTATAAAATATCACTTAAAAACCAACCAAGTGCACATAAATTTTCATTATCATAAATAAATTCAATATATACATAAGAACATAAAACTAATAACAGTCCAAAATCATCAAATTGCAAGATATAACATACGCGCATTGAGTCGTAAGTACTCTGGAAGATTATTTGAGAGCGCCTGTCAGAAAACACAACAAAAGGAAACAACTACTGTAAATAAGCAAGAGGTTATCCAGATAATACAAAATGAATAAATGCAAAAGAAAACGGATAAAGACAGAAATACATAGCATATACTATAAGATTAATAAATCAAAAACAAAATAATGGATCTGTCAGATTAAAAAATATAATAAGAAAAATTACATAAGAAATAATATAATATATGAAACATATACAAAATAAAACAAATTAATAAATTAAACATGAAAAATCATATCATAGTAACAAAATTACCTTATAAAACCATATCAGCTCCACATCAACCCTACACCTAATGCAATATTCTGGGGTAATAGGATCATCTGGATCTATCGTTACATACATGTTATTTCTACGCACAGAACCTGTCCTGGAACAACGAATACCCCAATAGAAATGAACTCTGGGAAAGATGAGGTACGGCCACTGAGGAAGAACATGCCGGACTGATGAAAGCAAGCTCCTCAGGCTTTGCAAGCAAAACCCAATCAACCAATGACAATGTAAATTTCCATAGTAATCCAAAGCAATCCGTAGTGCAACGGCACCACAGACGTCTCTGGCACTGAATGAAAGAACAGAACATATATACATAGCGACCACATGACCACTACGCACGGCCTTACAACAACATATCAAGGCCATTCATTGCATCGTTAGGTCTTCCCAAAGAGTGGTACATACCACAACGTGCAAGCTTCTAAGGATGACAGGAAACTCATCAGACTTCTTTAGGAATGTGCCACTGGACAACTATGATCATTTCGGATGGACGAAAAGCGAGCAAGTTGTTCATTTTCTGTTGACATGCATCTACAATGGTAATCCATTTAGTCTTTTCATTAAAGGTCTTAAATACTATACTAGAACAGCAGACACAAGAGATAAAGACCTGACACAAATACGAGAAATCGCAGTTTTAAACAACTCCGAGGCAAGTTTTTCATTTTCCATATTAGTGATGACAAAATGGTGTAACTTCAAGGACTCACAAAAACGGAATGAAGCAATGCAAAGATTTGAAGCCATTATCGACTCAAGATAGATAACATCAATTAAAGATCGATTGACACCATGGTTGCAATCAATGATCTGGGAACTTAATAGGAACATATTTGATTGTCTAAAATTTAGATTCTACAAAAACCAACCATGCCAGGCTGGATGCAAGAGGTACATATGCGACACAGAAGTAAGCTAGCTGTACCATTTAATGAACGAACCGGAAGGGCTGATTGTTCTCCCACAATAGATTCAAGTCATTGACGAATGGGAGGATCAAGAAATGAATGACATAGTAGAAAATGATGAAGACGTTGATCCAGATGCTTAAACCATGATAGTTCTAACGTACTTTAGTAATTATAACAGTATAAAGTTCATTAACGTTTAACTATTTATTCAGTGTCTTGGAGACTTGTTCCATGCATTAGAGGTAACGTACAAAAGGTGTATTTGTTCAGATTTAGAATTCAGATATTATGAAATATGTCTTCCCTTTTTGCAAATGCCTCCAGCACACTTGATGACAACAAAATCAATACAGAAATTATCTCCACACATCAGTCAAATGTGATTTACATAATATAACAGCCAGAGTCATAAACAATACATAACACAACCTATAAAAAAATCAATGACAAGATCGCTAATCTCTTCTAGAAATATGCATTTATGAAATATTATGGCATTTGTGACAATGATATATGAAATATATCTTTTAATCTCTGACATGATAAATTTTGAAGGTCACATAATTTTAATCACATCAACTTTTAAAACCATATTACTGTCACAAAAGTTACATATTAACTGTAAATTAAACTCATTTACCTTTAAAGTTTATCTAAACCTATCTAAAACATATAAAATAAGTTGTAAGGGTCAAATCGTACCACATGTAGAAACATTTAAAATTTTCTATCGCCTAGTTGCAGATGCACCAAAATTACTATTAATGTGTTAAGCAATAAAAACCACAATTACATCATCCTTATAGAATAAATAGTTAAATATATAGAACATATGTACCTAAAAAAATTTTACAAAGCTTTTGCACGCCTGTATAAGTTATATCTAATTATAAAATTGGACGCTATAATACTCGTATTGTTCACAATGTTATCTTTTGCTTACGCTTAAGTATAATCCCAAAGGGTCAACATTGACTACCACATATCAAAATATGTAGGATAACCACCCTTCCCATAAAATATGGACAACGCATAGACATAACAGTTGAACAAACCAATTTCAAAACTATTGTCGTAGAAAGAAAATTCATAAAACCATGCATGCTAAATGCCTTGTTGTTGGATATGTGCACAAAAATATTGTCCTTAATTACTTGTTATACTGAGGATGTCAAATCATGCAAGATTTAAGAAATTACGTACGTGAAACCCCAGACGACCGAAAAAGCAGATGACAATGTTACACACAAATGAAGTAGGTCAAATATTATAATTAAATTAGGAAAAAGCAGAGAATGGTAAATATCAATAATATAAGTGCAACGTAACATTGATACAAATGGAAGTACAAAAAAAATTTGTATAATGTATCTTATAAAGTAATAAATTGCATTCATCCAAAATTTGTTAAGTATCTCATTGTATCTAGCACAGGATATACTTTACAGACAACTGAATTTCTATCGCGAGCTAATTCTTAAACATAAACAATGTCAGAGTAATAACTTAGAGATTTTATATCGCATATTCTTTCAAGATGTTTTTGTTGAGTAATTCAGTCTTATAAGAGATAAAATAAGGCACACATAGCGGCAACAATGGAAGGAATATATTGAACCTATGAAAATGTTAATCAATCAACATATAATGATTCTAAACATTAGTTTAACTATTAAAAATATCATGTTGGGAAATTATAAAGTTCTCCACCAATTAATCAATTATGATCTATTACCACCATGTAATGAATTATATAGATTAAACCATGTGAGTAAAATAGTTCAACTTCACTATCCACTATCCATTTGTCTTCTTTAAGCTAACATCCAATGTACTTAGCAAATAAGGACGTAAGAAATAAACATTAATTTTGTTCACGGTATTTAACAAAAGAAAGCATCATATACAATAAATCTCACATAATAACAAAACCTTCACAATTACTAAGAGCAGTAATCGATGGCAAAAATAAACCGACGTTCAATATGCCCGATACAGTTTCCACAACTATAAATATAGTTTTTAGTGGTATGTTAGATTTACTAACTGATACGACATTATTAATCACACTATTTAACGGGAACTCTTACTATGGACGTCTCACGTAATTTGTAACTACTCCGCGTGCAATGCATCACTAAGTTTAAACAATATATAAACAACTAAAAATTACAAAGACGGAAGAACACAAAAATAACGGTAAAGTGAAAGTATGAGAACATGTACATGAGAAGAACAAATTAATCCATACCTCCCATCCAAACTTTCCAGGTCACGTTGAAGACGCGGTAGATTAGAACAGGAGGGAAACACACTCAATTCAAAACAATCATACAACTCGACTATTGGCACATCGTGTAAACATGTGTGGCGGTTTCAATCCAGCTCAACACATGTCAGGTTATTTAAGGACCATCATCACGGCATAGATGACTACAAACATACATACCTGTGCCTTTGCACAACACAATATACTTAACTATTAACCTTTTGCCCGAAGAAGACACCCAAAAACAATGACTACCCAACGTAGTCACCTGATGGCTCTACCAACAGACCTGCTTCTAACCATCATGTTCCTTGTCGCGGAGGGGAGTTTAAAGGATTATTATCACTTCAGGAATACATGTCGGGAACTTAAAGCATTAGGTGAGTCCAGGATATTATTTAAAAATGCCCCTCTAAGAAACATAAACGTGCTAGACTGGCTAATACCAGTTCAGGAATATGCATTTCTGTTAGAATGTTTTCACTGTGGGAATCTGGAAGTTTTATTTAGGAAAGTATTGCAGAACTACATGCAGTCAGGAGATACAGGCATTTCCGGATTGGCACTGGTCAAAGAAGCTGCAGAAAAGGGACACATAACTATAAAGTACGTGCATTCTCTTTTAGTTATATCCAATTGGCAGAGATTCAAGGACACCACAATAGCAAAAGATGCAATGGAATGGATGTCAGAACTGCTGAAATAAAAATCAACCAATTCATTAAGGCAAGAAGTACAACAAACCCTTGAGCTGCTGTCATGGAACATACATCCTGATATCATTCCCATGCCCATGCAAGTTTTCTGTGGTAATGTATTGTGCAAAAAAAGCTACGCCATGTGTGCACTGGACGGTGAGGTCTTGTGAGCGTATAATGTGCTTTACCTCCTTCAATATACATAAATCACTGGATGCTTTGCAATGTACATAAATGTGCTACACGTATTAGAGCTTGAATCAATATATAACGAAGTTCATACATTACGTTGTTCCACACCTCTTCCAATCTAGTAGCGTAAAGTAAACTAACACCTATACGGTAGTCAAGCGTTATACTCTATCGGTCACACACTTACATATTTAAATGTACCTACTTTTTAAAGAAGACATAGTTTACTTATATAAAAAGAACAAAATAAAAAACGCGAATAATTTAGCAAGCTCTTGTACATAAATCGCCACCCTAATACAAAGACACAGCTTACAGATAAAATACCCGTTATCGTTTGAACAATAAAGGTATACCACTATGACAACCAACGAAAATTTCAAGTTAATAACAACATTGTGTAGACCCCTACAAGTGTCATTCTACTACTACCTCCGGTCCTAATTATAAGACAAAGTTGACTTTTTTTGGAGAAATTAAGGAAGCTAAATAAGTTACTTAATTATATCATATGTTATGTATCCTTAAATTATATATTAATTTATTAGTCAAGCTAATTAGTTTGAAGGAAAAAAATAAAAATATAAATACTCTAAAGTAATTTAATTAACTTCCTTAATTTCTCCAAAAAAGTCAACTTTATCTTATAATTAGGACCGGATGGAGTATTATATTACCTAACAATATTATGCTATGATTAAAAAAGAAGACAAATCAACAACACCACATAAGACAAAAAATAAATTTACGTATGGGAATAAAACAATTACAATAAACTACAACCATGGACAACTTTCAATCAGTAATATTGCAGAACTTTTAGCACCTGTGGTTAGTTAATTAACATAGAGATGAGGCCCCCCCCCCCCCCAATGTAGAATTCATAAAACACACACCAAGGTAACAAATAAGATGACAAACATATTAGACAAAACAACATGTCATATGTCACGCCTTTATTTTAACTTCACCTTTACCAAAGTATTCGTGGAAAATGATATGCGGTTCGGTGGGCAACACAGGAATAGTATAAATATACTGATAAAAAGTGCTCGATTACATAAATTCCCCATAGGGGTTCATACATAATAATTAACATCAATGTAGCTGCACAGGGCTACCAGGGTGTCTAAATCCGTCCGAGTGAAATGGAGACATCTTCTAGTCTTCGTTCCACCACCACAATTCCCTCGTACGGTTCTTTTCTTTATTCTCAACGTATCTTCTATCTCTTCCTGTCTAAATTATTGGTAGGGGAGGGTGAGATTCGAGAGAATCTCAGTAGGAAAATAGTACCAATATGCATGCAAGATAAGTGCTTAATGTATGACATGCTTGCATTACATAAACTCATGCTAACACAATGACATATCTGCGTGCTCAATGTTTCATGCAACAAAATTATGTCCACAATATAAACAGAAACAGAGCTTCAATCATTCATATATGTTTCACATAATCAAACAAAGCAATAACATGTACCAATACACCAGCACAAATATTAAATACATGCAGGAGAGGTAATTTCTCTACATTAGACCTTTTCCACCTCGAACCGTGTGCTTTGATTCGGCTGCCAATCCCTTGGGCTTTCAACTTGGTCCTAAAACGTCAAATGTACCAGTTTAGACACTTCCATAGTGTTTCTTATGGTTATACGAGTCTATTGTAAAAATTTACCAAAGTGCCCCCAGGACCCGGCTTGGCCTGGCCCCGCCGTACTCGGTTCGATTGTACTCTTCTCGAAATTTCGACATGGGCTATTCTTACATATTTCCACCCAAAAAATTAATTTCCGAACTCGGAATTATTAAATTCATTATCAAATTACAAAAATACCCTTGACAGCCCTTATTTCAGTGTTTAGGGAAGTTTTTGTAATTATGCTTTTTTAGGCTTTTCTGAAAAAGTGACCTATTGTAACCCCACTTAATTTTCCCTCTTGAACATAATGGAGCCATTAATTGCATGAAAATCCAACTCTAACCCCTCCAAACTAGCCTTGGCCGAAATTCTCAGTTCTTCAGAAAAAAATTGGGGTTTTCCAATTCTGACTTCACAGGCATGTTCCTTTATACTCCTAATCACTTTATCAACTATTTAACTAGATTACAACTACCTTTTAGACCCAATTTCAGCAGCAAAACCCCTAGGCCCACACGTTTCCAAAATTTAAAACCAATGGCAATCTGACGAAATTTCACTGATTAAATTGCCCACAGCCGCTAGAATAATCAATATATGAAAGTTTGGAAGTTACCTCAAGCTCCTTCTGGCTTTTTCCTAATATGGCTGAAACTCTAGCCTTAGAACACCCAAATTTGTGCTCTACAAACCTTGAAGAACATAGAAGAATAGCTTAGGAGCAGAGTTATACGCGTTAGGTATGAATTTACCGAAGAAATCGACCTACCGTACAAGTTCTCTTCTTCTTCTCTCTCTAGAATTTCTCAAACTTTCTCTCTCTATTTTCAGCTGAAAAACACGTCAGTTATACGCCTGAGGAAGAAGATGGGAATTATTTTATAATATTTTGAAATATCCCTTATTTATTTTCCCATTTTCGGATTTTTCAGAAATTCTGGCAGATTTTATGTCCAAACTTTGAAAAATCATTACTAATTCTAAAAAAAATCTAATTGGAGTGATTCTAAAGGTTATAGAACCCTTATTGAGTCTAGTTTTAAGAAAAAATATAGCCTTTTGCTAGTTGGAAACACAAAATTCCCAGAATTTTAATCTTTACTTGCTGTTTCAAAACATTTATAGTTTTTCTGGGCTAACTTCAAAAATTCATAACTTTTTGTATATAGCTCTAATTGAGTCAGATTACTATCAAATTAAAGCTTAGGATGTCTACTTCCATCCTGTAAAATCTCATACTCTGTGCTCCTCATTTGGTTATACAAAATCACATGATAAGCTCACTACATTATAGGCAATTTCACCAAAAACATTGTTTTCCTTTAATTTCTAATATCCCATGACTAACATTAACATTAGTATTGGCCAAATATTATTTTCTTATATTCCTCTACTTTGGACCTCAATATTAGGATTTCTAGAAAACCCAAGAGTTAATTCCATTTTTGTATACAAATTTCCCATACTCTTTAATTCAACAAATTTCCCATACTCTTTAATTCACCATTTTATTCCCTTTAATACCTCACAAATATAAGAAATGTTAGGAAATAAGTTCAAGACACCTGCTAATCCGAGGCTTAGCAGTCCGCTTAATTTAGGCTCATTCCAAAGCCTTCAATCCCAAAATTCGAGATATTACATCATACTTACAAAACCAAATTAAACGAACCCCCACCTCAAACAAAGCAATCAAACAATAAAGTGGCCAATATCTGTTTACAACACGTGTGAAACCAAAAATACAAATAAAGTAGTTAGATAATGGAAGCAGAAAAGTAATACACGTGAGAGTAAGTTACCCAAAAAAAAAAAAGCATTTAAATGGTAAAGCTCTACACTGTAAATTCAGAAGTAGTAAATTACTTTCATCCACGTTTTATGAAATAACAATTTCAATCTCTCACACACGATATACTTTAAAAGTTTCATAACTTAAATTACATGAACCCTCAAAAATCAAATTAATGTCGTAGGATTTACTTATAAACAGTTAATTTCATTCATTTACGTCTTAAGTTAATCTAAACATATCTAAAACATATGATATAAAATAAGTTGTAGGTGTCAACTCATACCAAATGTACAAAAATTTAATATTTTCTATCAGCGAGTTGTATATAGACTGAAATGGCTAACAATATGTTATATGATAAATGCCACTATTACATCATCCTTATATAATATAGAGTTAAATATATAGAACATACATACCCGCAAAAATATTCGAAACCTTTTGAACCCTTGTATATCTTATATTTAATTATATAAATGGATGTTATACTAATCTAATTATTTACAATACTATTTCTTGCTTACAAATAGTTTGTGTAATCCATAAGAGTCAATGTTGACCGCTGCATAAAAAAAATATAGAATAAAAATACTTGCTATAAAATTACAACATCGCTGAGAAGAAACCCCCAGACGAACGACAACGTTGATGACAATCTTACATTCAAATCTTGTAGATCAAACAGAATATTTAAATTACGGAGAAGAATGGTACAAAGCAAAGTATAGAAATTCAAACTATTTTACACTGTAAGTTATAAAATACTGCATTTTCTTCATCCGAAATTGGTTAAATATATCCTTGAATATACCAGATGTAACTTGCATAAAATTCATAAACATAAAGACCATCACAGTATCAACTTAATAACGGAAATTAAATGACATATTTTTTGAACATATTAAGCTTGATTAATATCTGATAGGAGAGAAAATATAGCCCACATTGTGGAAACAATACAAGAAAACATTGGACGTTGTGTGTACACAGTATAAACCAAATCACATAGAATTGCGTTGCTGCCTTACGTTAACCATTCATATGAACCATCATATTTTCTTAATTGCTTAACCGATATGGGCCTTAAAAAAGGACTTCAACAAAAGGGTAATGTTTGTGAAAAATCCAAATGGCTGAAAAGATATTTTAATGACTTAATTTAGGTACTAATATTTTTTACTAATAGCTTTGAGAACCAACGGGAGTACGATGATACTATCTAATAAAGGATTGAGAGAATAGCTCGAATGTCGCTATAAAAGATGACAGCTATATTAACATAAATTCACTGTACATTAAAACATTCTAAACATGGACCAACCAACCATCGTTCTTTAAAGGTCCTTGGCACACAAAGTAAAAGAAACAAATAAACGAACGAACGATAATCACTTGTCCTCATGATAGTTCTTCTTCCTGGAGCCAAAGACCCTGAGCGTCTTTTCACCTGCGCCACCGCATGCAGCAACATCAACGGAAGGAATACACTCAGCTTCAACTGTAAGGAGACAAAATAACAAAGATAATGTAACACTTCATGCCTTCAAATTTTTAGTTGAAAAGCAACAAAACATCTGGTTCCAATGTACACTACATTTTAATTTCCTCCTTCCAGCAGACCTTGAGCAAGAAACAACATCGTTGGTGCCATCATGTGATTCAGGAAGTTGAATAGACTCCTTTTCATTGCAAACAACATCAGACAACCATGCATCCTTAGAATGCATAAGGGACAAATCCATATCCTACACAGAAGCACATATTTTAAAAGTGATACATCAAAAGTGTTGAACATTGTTTTAAACACAGTCAGAAGTGGAAACAATAAAAGGAAAAAAAAACATACTTGCTCATCGTCGCACTCATCAGGACTGATGGGATCTGCCTCAAGACCTTCCTTATAATCAGCAATATACGTTTGCAAAATCTCAGGGTCTGCAGTCAGCCTGACCACAACACAAGTCTCTGACCTTTGTTCAACATAGTCGTTTGGTATCTTAACTTTGTAGAGATACTTCTTCTCCACAATCTTGTCCACAAATTCAGGAGGAAAGTTCTTTTCATAATCAACCTGTTACAAAAAAAAAGAGTACATCAGTGACATCAAAATTGCACAGATTCCACCAACATAATCAAAATGGCAGAGCATACTTGGTGATCTTGCCCAGTGCCCTAACGAATAATATCTTTCACCTCCATAGCATTGCAACCAATCATCCTAGACACCTCTTGGTCAAACAAAACCAACTCACAACACCCAGTGTCATCAACAACTTCAGCGTACAACATAAACATACAAACAAATGTTTAAAAGCATTAATCTGCGCAAGATAGTGAACAGAGACAATATATAAGTACAACACAAAAAAAAAGGTAACCAATATATAAAAAAACAATCCCATGGAACAACAGCCCTAACAATACCATTACACTTCCCACAGTAATAAGCATCACCATCGGGAATAACCTTTTTAACATCAACCCTAAAGGACGTGTAATACCAGCCTCTAGAAAGCTTAATGTCAATGGCGATTTCTTTTGGGAGTATCAGTTTGGAGAAGTCTGAGGCAATAGCGGAGGAGCAAGTGCAGAAGAATTTAATTCCCAGCATTTCTGAGAGTAGCGGGGTGTCTTATAAAGACTCGCTCCTTCGTTTTAAGGGATCAGATTATAACGGTGTGGCACATGGCTGCTCGAGTTTGAATGTAGATCCCCTGGTCTATGATTTAACAGATTTGTCCTAGGAGTTACCCGAACCTTCAGATGAATTGAAGCAGTTGATGGAGGTGTATCCAACTTTGAACATGTCTCGTGAGGAATATAATAGATGGGCTAAGCCTTGGAATAACGCTCTGATTATTACAATTCTGGGGGCTAAGATAAATTTTTACAAATTAAAACAGCACCTGAGCAGAATTTGGCGAATCATAAACTTTGAGTTAATTGATCTACCAAATAACTACTATGTTGTGCGGTTGAAGGATCCTGTTAATTGGGGGCAGCAGTACAAGAAAATCCTCTTGGAGGGTCCGTGGACTATTGATCAACATACCATATTAGTGCAGAGGTGGTCTCCTCGTTTTGACCCTTATCACAATCCATTGGGAAGAGTTGCAACTTGGGTCAGAATCCCTAATGTGCCACTGATGTGCTACAACAAAGAATGTATGTGGAGGTTAGGGGATTTGATTGGTAAGACACTTAAAGTGGATATTAAATCAATCGAAAATTCTGAGAATGAAGAAGTGAAGATCCACAGAGGAAGATTCGCCAGGATTTGTGTGGAACTAGATCTGCAAAAAAAATTAGTTCCCAGAATCATTTCAGCATCAGCGCTATTTAATATCGAGTATGAAGGTCTGGGGCTCATTTGTTTCACATGCGGCAGATATGGTCACAAAAAGGATCTGTGTCCTTGGAAAGTAAGTTCAGAAAATGAAGCTTCGGAGATGACAGAGACTAGAGAGAAATCAGAGGGCTCGAACCTACCTTTAAATCCTTCCGTTGTCTCTCAGTCCTCGTCGGGAAACAAGCTTCCGGAGAAGGATGAGCAGTTCGGACCTTGGATGCTAGTTCAGAGACAAAGCAAGGCGCGATTGTCGAGGTGGCCTGAGGGTAGGGTCAGAGTTGGTGTTAAGAAGCAGTCGGTTGTTTCAGAAGGTATGGCGTTGGAAAGGGGATCACAGTCCAGATTTGCTGTCTTAGCATGTACGGAGACTGAGGAGGCGGTGGTTCCTAAGCCGATGGGGGTTTCGAAAGGAAGGGAAGAAAAAGAGGAGATGGTTGGGGAGGTCGGCACAGCAGCAAGTAGGGGGCGAAGTGCCGGAGTTGTCAAGTCGTTGGTCAGAGGAGCGTCTGTAATCCCTCAGACAGGAGATCACGTGGTGGCCAAGAAGTGGACTCCAATTGCAAGGAAAGGGAAGGGCATTAGTTTGAGAAAGAGTGAGTCAGGTGGGACCGTGAAGTTGGGGTTGGGCTCTAAAACGAATATGGGCCCAGGTGAGAAGAATGAGACTCGGTCAAGCAAGTCTGTGGGTCAAAGAATCCATAAAGTAATTAGAGGGGGCTTGGATGTTAATGGGCCGATGATATCAACAGATGGAGTAGACACTTGTGAAATTGATGACCAGCCTCGTGCAAATGACCAGGCCCGTGAGAGAATGGACCAGAGTATTTCGGAAATAGCTCATGTAATGGAAATCCAGGAGAATAAAAATTCCGCAGCTGATTCCTCCTTGGCGTTGGTGCCTTTTGAGGGTAACAATGGATACCAAGGCCACCACGAGCAAGGCACGGACTTACGCCCAGTATCTAAATTAGAGGTTGTCGTATTGATGGGAGCAGAGCCTCCAGATAAGTAACTCCTCTGTTGTCTTTTATTTTTACTTCTTATAGTAAATATGATTGTCTCTGCTTGGAATTGCCGTGGGGCGGGAAGCCGTGTTTTTCCTAGGATTTTTAAGGATGTGGTTACTAAATATGGGATCAATGTTATGGGGTTAGTGGAACCTAGAATCAATGGCAGTAGAGCTGAGAAGGTTGTGAGAAGTTTGGGTTTTTCTGATTGGTTGAGAGTTGAAGCAACGGGTTATGCAGGGGGTATTTGGATTCTTTGGAATAAGTGGGAATGTCATATAGAGTATGTAGCTTCAAACACTCAGATGTTGCTTTGTAGAATCTCTGATAATTTTGGCCAGGTTTAAATGTTTGTAACTTTTGTCTATGGTGACACTACGGTATTGAAGAGAAGAGATTTATGGTCGGCTTTGGGATCCATTAGTCAGTCTATGACCTTTCCATGGCTGGTTTTGGGTGATTTTAACGCCTTTCTTAGCCCTCGAGATAAAGATGGGGGGGCTGTTCCTTTGCATAGCTCCATGCAGGAGTTTCAAGATTGTGTTCATGGTTGCAACTTGATGGAAATTTCGGTGGTAGGGGACAGGTTCACCTAGGAGAAATCTGGGGTGAAGGAGAGACTGGACTGGGCGTTCTGTAACTTTGATTGGGAGATTAAATATCCCCAAGCCAAAGCTTTTCACAATCTCAGGTTCAAATCAGATCATCGTGTGGTAGTTGTTTCGGCAGACACAGGTTCAATGCGTAGTAGTAGAGGGCGGTCTAGATTTCTTTATCAGGCTGCATGGAATATTGAAGAAGGCTTCAGCGATGTGGTTAAGGACTCATGGCAAGGGAAGGGTTGGCTACAAGGCCTAGATCGGTTCACAAAGGTTGCATCGGAATGGAATGAGAAAATAGTGGGGAATGTGGTGAAAAAAAAGCGAGAAATCATAAGAAGATTGGAGGGGATTGACCGTGTTAGACATAGCAGAGGATCTCAAAATGGTCTTCATAGACTAGAGAAACAACTTTGGGATACGTATCAGAAATGTGCACTGCAGGAAGAATTGGTATGGTTCCAAAAATCAAGATGCAAGTGGCTCAGTGGTGGTAATAGGAACTCAAAGTATTTTCATGCTAGTGTCATAGCTAGGAGGAAGAGGAGTAGAATTGACGCTCTGCAAGATGATGAGGGTATCTGGGTTTCGGATGAGGGGCAATTGAGGAGTATGGCTTTGGACTACTTCAAGAAATTATTTTCAGCAGAGGGCTCATCAACACCTTTCTCGCCTTGGCAGGCGAATTTTCCTTCTTTGGAAGCACGTCAGTTAGAACTTATGCAGAGACAGGTCTCCCCGGTTGAGATAAAGAATGCAGCGTTCGAGATGGGAGCATTTAAAGCTCCAGGACCTGATGGTTTGAACCCTCATTTTTTCCAATCGCAGTGGAATCTGGTTGGGCAGAAGATATGTGAATTGGTGAGCAGAACTTTCTCTTTCCCGGAGGATATCCAAGCTATTAACGAGACGAATATTGTCCTCATACCAAAGACTGACCATCCTACCTCCCTGAAGGATTTTAGGCCGATCTCACTCTGTAATGTCACTTTCAAGATTCTCAGTAAGGTTATTGCTAATAGGTTCAAGGGCGTTATGAGTCACCTGGTAGCAGAAAATCAGTGCAGCTTCATTGCAGGTAGACAGGGGGTGGACAATATCATTATCGCTCAGGAAGCTATTCATTCTATGAGAACCAAGAGGGGCAAGAAAGGTTATGTTGCTTTGAAGATAGACATGGAGAAGGCGTATGACAGGCTAGACTGGCGGTTCCTAGAATTTACACTTCACAGCCTAGGCTTGAGTGCAGAATTTGTTAAGCTCATTATGCATTGTGTCACAACAGCTTCCATGAGGGTTCTATGGAACGGTGTAGCTTCGGGAAGGTTTAGGCCATCCAGGGGAGTGCGACAAGGGGATCCTTTGAGCCCGTATCTATTTGTACTCTGTATGGAGCTCCTAGGCCAACTCATTCATCAGGAGGTGGATTTGGGAAATTGGAAGCCATTCCAGATGAGTAACTCGGGACCAAAGATTTCACACCTATTCTTTGCAGACGATCTAGTCCTATTTTGTGAAGCTAACACGGAGCAGATGGAGGAATTAAGGAATGTTATGGAAATGTTTTGCCGGGTTTCGGGACACAGGATCAACCTGAATAAATCAAAAATGTTTGTGTCCAGAAATGTCCACTTTAATAGGGCATATGAGATGAGTCGGAAGGTGGGGATTGGACTAACCGCAGACCTTGGAAAATACTTGGGGGTCCCGATACTGCACAAACGTATGGTTAAGATGACATTCGCCCCACTTATTCAGAAGGTGAGGTCGAAACTGATAAGCTGGAAAGGACGGTACCTGAGTATGGCAGGAAGAACGGTCCTGATAAAATCAGTCCTATCAGCAATTCCAAAGTATCAGATGCAATCTACTATGATCCCGAAAGGGGTGTTGGCTTTGATTGAAAAATTGAGTAGGGATTTCTTTTGGAACCAATATGATGATTCCAAAAAAATGCATTTGGTAGCATGGGATGTTTTAAAAAGAAGGAAGAATGAGGGAGGCTTGGGCTTGAAAGACCTACATTGCCAGAACAAAGCTTTCCTCATGAAGTTGTGCTGGAGATTGGTGACTCAACCGGAATCTTTGTGGGTTAGATGTCTACGTCAGAAGTACTTATGTGGAATTGACTCATTTCCTCAGGTTCACAAATGGCATAATCAATCGGCTGCGTGGAGTGGTATAGTGGCAGTATGGGAAGATTTCAAGAGAGGAGTTGGTAGTCTCTTAAGAAGTGGAAGAAATACCCAGGCTTGGCACGACCATTGGGCCCCTCTAGACAGACCGCTAATGTTCTACATCGACAAAAACGAGCACCTACTAGACATGGAAGCGCGAGTTTGCTCATTTGTAACTCAGTCAGGACAGTGGGACAGAGCAAAATGGGGATGTTTTCTCCCCAACTGGGTGGTCGATAAAATCATGACTGTCATTCCTCCTACGGCGAACGAGGATGATAGGATTTGTTGGAGGAGATCATCAGACGGAAATTTTAGTGTCAAGTCAGCATATGACAGTATCTATTACCAGCATGAGCACAGTCCTTTGCCTCACTGGCGGAATTTGTGGCGCTGGGATGTTCCGGAAAGGGTTAAATTTTTTATGTGGCAAGTATTCCATGAGAGGCTTCCTACTAATGAGTTGAGAGCGCACCATATTTTGAGTGTTCCAAACACCTGCCCTTTTGAGTGTGACAGGGAGGAGAGTATCCTTCATATTTTGAGAGACTGTGAGCAGGCAAAGAGAGTGTGGCTTTCTATAACTAACGATTTATATTATACTATATTCTTTTCTGGTAGTCTGCAGGAGTGGCTCAAGTGGAATCTACAGTTCAGCCCGGGGAGTAGGAAGGTCGCAAGATGGCCATGGCAGAGAGTGTTCAGTTTTATATGTTGGCTCTTATGGAAAAACCGGTGCAACAAGGTGTTTGAAGGAATATCAGACAACCCGCAAGGGATTGTTCACCGGTGTCTGTATCATATGTCTGAAGGGGTGCAGAATGGTAGATTTCATCATCAAATATTCCGGGTCTCGGAGAGGAGTCGAGGGCGCTGGGAACCCCCAGATCCTGGCTTTGTACGTGTGGATGTGGACGGTTCTGCACTTGTAGGTGGACAAGCAGCATGTGGAGGCGTCATACGTGACTATCAAGGCAATTGGATGCGTGGATTTCAACAGAAGTTAGGATACAGTTTCCCTACTGCTGCGGAAATCCATGCAATCCGACAGGGTCTTCAAGTGTGTAAGCAGATGGGGTTGAGGAAGATCAAGCTATTTACAGATTCCATACAGGCTATGAACTTACTATCGGTTGACTGTGGGGTCGATCACCCATTGTACGATGCCATAATTGCTACTAAAGCGCTTATCTATAGGGACTGGGATTTAGAGATTGCTCATGCATTCAGGGAAAGCCTTAGATGTGCTGATTTCTTAGTACGTGAGGCTCACAAAAATAGTCAGGATTATGTAGAGATTGGGTTATCTCCTTGGCAGTGTGTGGATCTTTTCCACCAAGAATCCAGTGTGTACTCGCACGAGCCGTACGGGAGCCCGAGTTAGTGGTCATTGTAATCATCAAGCTTTGCTTGCCTTTATAATCAAAAAAAAAAAGAAAGCTTAATGTCAACAATCTCAATCATAAGAGTAACCACAGAATCCTGCAAATTAAACAAAAGGAAGAACACTTACGGTAAAAAACCAAAATAGAATATGAATAACACAAGAGTCCACACATGTTCAAGCCACAGTCAATTCAAAGCATAATCGGTATGTAAACATGAAATTGTTGAGCAATTCTAATGTCTACTCAAGAATCAACTGACTATAATGTTAAAAGGGATACTAATTTCATAACATGTCGGGTCGTAAACAGGCTATAGTCATTTGGTCCATGACCCCAAGCAAATCGTCTGCAAGACTTAAAGTTTCTTGCGAGGCCATATGATCAGGCATATGGTCAAGGACAACTCCAGCAGTTTTCAATCTAAACAAAAGCAAACATAAGTGAGAGTGGAACAAAATGAAGATAGGAGGAATAAATATAACTCACAATAACACCATAAATAAAGACCGGTCAACAAAATGATCAACCTCAGGCATGGTCGATTGAATGAACATACGGGAAGTATACATAGAGTTGGACAACTTGTTCTTCCCTGATATCGCAATAGCGTTAACAGATAAACATTAAATCAGACATAGGTAGAATATACTCAAACTAACCATAATAAAAAAAGGAAACACTGACTTACGCTGAAACTCTTTGACCTTACACCATTGCAGTACAAAAGTAACAGATCCAGCAACGTGGCAATCCATATATTCCAAGAACTTGATCAGTTGCAAACCTCACCACAGTGTACATTCACGGTGCATCCTAATATTTGCAGCAATCATGAAGAAATGACCGTTACTATTATATAAACTAATAAAATGTATAGAACCCAACCAAAATAGATGCACATGTAACAAATGTATAGATATAAGACAACTGAAACTACTCATCTATTATCTCAATCTCAACCGAGCTTGCTTTCAACCACCCACAGTGTTCTCATCCCAAGTTCCCACACTAGTAACTATACCAATCACATCTATTCGAAAAAAAGCAAACAGTTAATCAATGGTGAATAAGGTGAAAATCACAGAAAAAGTTCAAAGTAAACGAAATATGTCACTCACCTACCAGAAATCGATCGTCAAAATCATCGGACATAATTTTTGAAAAAGGAACAAAATTGAAACTAAAAAGCGAGATACGACCATCATCCTTAGTGGGAGAAGGAAAGGACAGTATAAGAAATGAATAGAAATGAGGTGAATTTACCTCAGGCCTTTACTGATATATATATAGCACATGGCTCTAACAGAATTTGTTACAGAAATGATCTACACCCTACACGTATTACATGAAAGATATGCTACAGATATTACAGCTGTAAATATGACACCTATACACAAATGCTAATTATGCTTTTACACTAACATTCCCCCTCAAACGAAGGGGTGTAGGACACAGACCAAGTTTGCTTCTCATGTGTATGAAATGCGAATGTGATAATGCTTTTGTCAAGCCATCTGCAATCTGATGTGATGAAGGAATATAACAAACAGCTAGCTGTCCAGATAACACTTGATCCCTAACAAAATGCACATCTATTTCTATATGCTTGCTACGAGCATGATGAACAGGATTTGCTGCCAAAGCACTTGCACTCAAGTTGTCACACCAAATAACAGAAGGTCTTTTGAGGAATAAACCCAATTCAATTATAAGAGAACATAACCAATTTATCTCTACTACTCCATTAGATAAAGAACGATACTTAGATTCAGCGCTAGATTTTGAAACAACTTTTTATTTCCTAGAAGACCAGGAGATGAGAGTACCTCCTAAATAAATACAAAATTCTCCCACAGACTTCTATCATCTATATCAGTTGCCCAATCTGCATCTGTAAATCCCATTAACTGAAGAGATTTAAATGGCTTAATATGCAGACCATAATGATAGGTGCCCTTTAGATATCTGAAAATTCGTTTTATCCCCTGAAAATGAACACTTGTAGGTCTAGACAGAAACTGGCTAAGTTTGTTGACAGAATAAGCTATATCAGGTCTGGTTGTCGTTAGATACTGTAAAGATCCTATAGCTCTCCTATAGTCAGAAGGATTAGTCATAACTTCACCATCCAAAGCAAAAAACTGTCTTCCAGTTACCATAGGAGTAGGTACAGGGGCGCAATCAAACATGTTAAAATGTTTGAACAGATCCAAAGTATATTTTGCTTGATTTACATATATTCCAGTGTGATCACGATGAACTTCAAATCCAAGAAAGTAATATAAAGAACCTAAGTCCTTTAAAGCAAAAACAGTATTTAATTTAGCAATGAAAGTTCGAATAAAGTCTAAGTTGTTTCCTGTAATGAGGATATCATCAACGTAGATAAGAATAAATGCCAATAAATTTTGTGTTCTGAGAAAGAAAAGTGAGACATCACTTTGGGAGTTTTTGAATCCCCATTCCAACAGAGTGCATCACAAACGATCAAACCAGGCTCGAGGTGCCTGTTTAAGGGCATAAATAGCTTTAACAAGCTGGCAAACATGTGTAGGCCACCGTGAATCTTCAAACCCTTCAGGCTGACGTATAAATACCTTTTCCCACAAATAACCATTTAAAAATGCGTTATTGATATCTAACTATCTGATTTCCCAACGGTAAGTGACCGCAATCGTCATGATCAACCGAATACTGGTAGGCTTCACTATCGGGTTAAATGTTTCTCCATAATCAACACCAGCTGCTTGTTGAAAACCTTTTGCGACGAGACGAGCTTTATGTTTGAGAATGGAGCCATCAGTTTTGAACTTAGTCTTGAAGATCCACTTACAATCAACTAATTTCTGACCTCTGTAAGGAACTAAAAACCATGTCTGGTTTCTTTGGAGAGCTTCAAATTCATTTGCATCACTTTACACCAGTGAGGAGAGGTGAGAGCTTCTGAGATCATTCGTGGCTCTGCAACCTGAGCTAATGAAATAGGGTTTTCAGATTTCAGCAACCCGACAAAAGGATACTTGGGTTTACTAATACCCGATTTGGCCCGAGTAATCATATGATGTGTATTTTGAGCTGGACTGACAACCTGGGCCTCATGCTGGGCCGGTAAAGGGTCTGCAACATGAACAACTTTAGGAGATGACGAAGTTGGACTCAAAGTGGGAGTAAAATTAGAAGATTCAATCACTGGAGAATTCATGGCCGGCGTAAACGAACTCGTAAGAGAAGATAAGCTGACTGTGGGCTTGCACACTGGTGTATCTATAATCATCGGAATAGAGGATACAACCTCCGCAGTAAAGGAGCAACGCTTATTAATAAATCCTGTTACAAATGGAAACAGAGTGTCATAAAAAACAACATGTCGCGATATATAATCACGTCCTGTAGAACTTAAGCACTTGAATCCTTTTCGATGAGGAGCTGGGCCCAGAAAAACACATTTCTGGCTATGAAAGACAAATTTATGAGTATTGTATGGTTTTAAACAAGGATAACACGCGCAGCCAAATGGTTTCAAACTCTGATAATCAAGTTCTGTGTTATACAAGCAAAATAGCGGCGACATTCCATTGAGTACAGGTATTGGAAGTCGATTAATCAAATGAACAGCCATTTGAAATGCTTCAGTCCAGTAGACTAAAGGCATTTTTTCCTGTGCTAAGAGAGTCAATCCCATTTCAGTTATATGTTTGTGTTTCCGTTCTGCTCTGCCATTTTGTTGAGACGTGTATAGACATGTTAGGCGCAACTGTATACCAGCTTTCATCATGAAGGAAATGAGTGGTTTATATTCAGTGCCATTATCACACTGGAATGCCTTAATTTGAGAGGAAAATTGTTTTTCAACCATAGTACGAAAATGAGTAAATGCTATAACTGCTTCTCCTTTGTGCTTAAGTGGGTATAACCAGGTAAACCGACTGTAGTCATCAACAAAATGAATGTAAAAACGATCACCATGAATAGACTGAACAGCCAAAGGCCCCCATAGATCAGAATGTATAAGTTCTAACGGAGAAGAGGCATGAGATTTAGAACTGGAAAATGGTAAGCGTTTTGATTTGCCACATTGACAGGCGTCGCATACAAAATTGTCATTGATTTTGATTTTAACATTACAATTATTCAAAACTTGTTTTAAAATCCTATTGTTCGAGTGATCGAGTTTGTAATGCCAAGTGATAAAATCAGCATCTGTTGAAGTAACTGCAACATGTGCCTGAGCCTGAGAGAGCACATTACTCATCAGATACAGCCCCTGTTTTGGTGTTCCTCTCAACAGAAGACGGCCTATGGCTTTGTCCTTCACAGTACAACCATCATTAGTAAAAGTAACCGCAACATGATTGTCCTCAACTAGCCTATTAACACTTAAGAGATTCTTAGTAGCATTAGGCACAATCAAAACATTCTTAAGCTCGAGATTAGAGTCAGAACAAGAAATAGAAGTAGATCCAATACCATCAATCCGTGTCTTATCACCAGTGTAGGTATATAAATGTGACTTACCAACTGAGTTCACATTATCAAGCTGAGTAGCATTAGGAGTGACATGATGATTGGCACCACTATCCATATACCAATCAGGATCAGCAACAACATCAGAATCTGCATAGTAGGTCTGAGGTGAATGGGGAGAAGACGTAGGAGGACGGAAGGTTTGATCAAAACATTTAAAACAATTGACCACGGTATGGCCAGAACGTTCACAAAGATCACAGTAAGGACGACCTCCTCCCCTGATGTTACCATTATAGGCAGAGTAACAACCTCGTGACCGACGACCACCACGATATCCATGATTACCACGCCAGGAACCACGGGACTGTGAATGATCAGCATCTCGAGTGGCTATGTTAGCTGAAGGTAGCAGAGCCAGAGAAGAAAATTGAGTCAATTGATCGAGACGACTTTCAAAAGCAAGCAAAGCAGATTGAGCCTCTACCCAAGTAAGTCCAAATTGATCAATAAGTTTAACAACAATAGCATTATAATCAGCATCCAAACCGTTTAGAGTGTGAAGAATAAGCTCATCTGTAGTAATCGGAGCGCCGGTGAGAGCTAATTGATCTGTGATAGTTTTCATCCGAGCCAAATACTCCTCCATTTTGAGAGCATTCTTCCTAGTCTGATGAAGCTCAGATTTGAACAGCATGATACGTGACTTAGAAACGGCTGAGGTCAGAGATCTAGCACCAGTCCAGAGATCAACTGTCGTACGGCAATGAAGTAATTGAGCACCGATGTCCTATGTCATAGTATTCCTAAGCCATCCCACAAGCATTCTATCAACAGCATACCAATCCTCGAATTCAGGATTGGGAGCAACCTCTTGGGTGCTTGGAATCACACGAGTAGGAGATGGAGCAGAGCCTGTGCCGTCGATATGCGACTGCAACCGATTTCCTTCGATCAGTGGAAGGACAACAGATTCCCAAACCAAAAAGTTAGTCCGATCCAACTTGATGGACGTGGTTTGGCTAGAAAAATTGAACAAGGAATATGATCTGGTGCTGTACCCAGAATTAGCATCATCAGTAGTATGAGATGAGATCGACATTATGGAAACGAGCTAACGACTGCTCTGATACCAAGAAGGAAAGGACAGTATAAGAAATGAATAGAAATGAGGTGAATTTACCTCAGGCCTTTACTGATATATATATAGCACATGGCTCTAACAGAATTTGTTACAGAAATGATCTACACCCTACACGTATTACATGAAAGATATGCTACAGATATTACAGCTGTAAATATGACACCTATACACAAATGCTAATTATGCTTTTACACTAACAGTGGGACGAACGACAGTCTGAAATTGGAATTTAATTCGATAAGCATGTTTTGTTGTACGATACGACCCCATCGATGGAGCAACATTAAAATGGGACATCACACACATTGCACCCTCATACAAACTCTTCTCATGGCGCTTCACAAAACCACTACGGACAGTAGCATGAATACGATCACCCTACACGTCAACAAAACTAAGTTAGTATTTACAAAGGAAACAAAAGGCAACAAAGGAAGCAGCTAAAAAAAATTCAGAACACATAACAACTCTACTAAAACAGAGGAAAAGCATAGTAGATATAAATAGAAACGCTTGCCTCAAAGTCCTGAAACACAATCTTAATAGAAGCCACATCTCCCCTGCTGTATCAGCCATGCATTTTCCATAAACGTATAATACGAACGTAGAGCTTCCATCCTTAACGACTAGTGTTAACGTCCCTCACAAGATCATATACAAAAGCCATGGAGATGAAAAGTACATTGATTGTAGCGAAATTGATATCAATCAAATAGAACTACAATCTCCAAAACATCTACAATTCATGAATCGAAAACTATAGCTATTGATAGAGGATATAAAATGACAACTACCTCAGGCACATTGCCAACATACCCAAAAAAAAATAAAAAATGGGATAAACCCAACCGCATCTACTAACCCTACGATCTAAAGGTGGTTGAAGACAGCGAACGTGCCAGATGCACAACCAGCAGCTATCCATGGTGACAAACATCCAACAGCCAAGAACTATTTGTTGGGAAAGAAAAGAGAGCGAACAGATGATGAAAATGGATAACCCAGCCAATTCCATGAATCGCACGATCTGAAGCAGTATGTAGGAAAACGAACGTGGCAATGGCACAGCCGTCAGATTTGTCTCCAACCCAAAAGAGCATCGAACGGTCAGGAAGGACTATTTGTAGAGGAAAGAGGGTTAAGTGCTGATGTGGATGCCTAGCAGACGAGCTTTAAATCTTACTATTATATATATATATCCGTTTGAATAACACTTAACTGCCAAAATTCTTTTAGAGAAGTTCTCAATATATATAATTTCAAAATTATAAGATAATGCATCACTACATGCGCCCGAAAATCACGCAGACGTTGCAGTTTCTGATGAAGATTATATTCAACTGCCTTTTGGCGTGTGGTCGATGAAACCGTCTGATGTCCTCAACTTTGTATATCATTTAATTATATACTAATACATACATCACAAATCAGGAATGTCTCTCAAAAAATTAAAAACAACGAAAATAATAGATAGGTTGTGATCAGAAGAGAAAACGTATCTATGGATACAGACTATTAATTTCCAAACAACAAATCCACGCCAGACATCTATTATATCAAAGTAAGATTTCCTTGTAAATACAAAATTATTAAATTTAACATATTGCCATATTTAAGCTACAGATATATTTATATATATATATATATATATATTATAAATAAATTATTTGTAAATTTTTTAAGATGGAACATGAAAATGTAACGCAGCATGATACACGTTTTCCAAGTACACTTATCTTGAAAATGTTTGATTTATTTTGATTCAACAACCTCCCATGACATTTTATTAAAAATAATAGAGTTTATATATTAATTATTTTATTCTTAAAGTTTGGTAGTTAAAATCTAGAAATATCCCATCTCACAGCCCTCTTTCCGAGCTACACCTATCCTGATGGTATTCATTTATTTTGATTTAACATATTTGCCCTAAATATATTTACTACAAATGTATATTAATTTTCAAGTTAATATTATTTGTTTTTTCAAGTTCTAAAGTTAGGCCAGGTAAATCTCAAAAAAGTTCCCCATGATATCTCATTTTTGGGTACACTTATCTTAGTAGTATTTGATTTAATTTGGTTTTACCTTGTGGCCCTTGATTTATTTATTCTTAAAATATGAACATTTATAGCATAATATGATTTTATTTTGAGTAAAATACTCTAACCACCTCTCTATTTTTGCATTAATTATACACACATCCCCTCTATTCTGAAAACCCATATAAACCTCCATTGAAATTAAAATATATGTCACACAAACATTCCTTATATTTTTAAGATTCATTTTTCATCCATCCAATCATTAATTAACAGTTAAGTTTGACTCTTAAAATTTTTTGATACCCCTCTAAAATATAAGAAAATTATTTAAAACTTATATTTATCAAAAAATTATACAACCAAAAATAATTATAATATATGTTTTTATTATTTTTAATATGTTATAAAATTTATTAATTTTTATTATATTATAAAATTTTATAATTTTAGTTACTCATCCTATTTATTGAAATGTGTTTATTTTAGTTTTTTTTAAATCGGATAAAAATATATTTCAAACGCATTTTTTTATTATAGAATAAATAATATAAGTTCAAGAAATTATATAAATAATACATTGTTGCTGTCATTGATTTTTTTTCCAAGAAATTTGCTAACTTCAGAAAAGAAATTAGAGATTTGATATGAAGAAGGGTAAATTAGCAAATAAAATTTTTTTTAATATAAATTTGAATTAAAAAATATTTTCTTAGAATCTTTTTAGAATATTCTTAGCGGAGTTAATGGTTTGAACCTAAGTATATATTTTCAAAACAGAGTAAAAGTTCATGTAATTAGGGGAAAATAGAAGAGTTGTCAAAATATTTTAATTACTCTTTTGTTTTTAAATATTGGAAGATAGGATATGATATATCCCGCCAAATGATATATGTTTTCCGTGTACACTTATCATAAAAATATTTGCTTGAGTTTGATTTAACATATTGACCATGATATATTCATTATTAAACATATTAAATTATTAATTATAAAAAATGAAAGTTATGATATGAAATATTTCACAACACATACCTCTTTTCCAAATACAAATATCTATTTCAAATTTGATTTATTTTTAATTAGCATATTGGTAAAGTGTATTAAGTTATATATTAATATATTCATATTTTTAAAAGATTGGAAGTTAGGATATGAAAATATTCTGCAACACATACCTCTTTTCTAGGTACACGTATCTTAAAAGTACTTGATTCTATTTGATTTAACATATTCCCCATGATATATTTATTATTAAGATATATTAAATTACATAATCTTATTATTTCATTGCAACAAGATTAGATGTCAAGATATGAAAATATGCCGCAACACATCTCATTTCTAGAACACTTATCTTCAAAATATTTGATCTAGGTTGATTACACATACTGACCATGATATATTTATTATTAAAATATATGAAATTATATGTTAATATTATTTAATTTTTAAATATTGGAAGTTAGGATTTGAAAATTTCCTCTACATATATATACACTTGTCTTCAAAATATTTTAATTTGATTTAACATATTTCCAAGAAAAGCTATACTTATTCTTATAAAAAATATTAATTTATAACTTAATATTATTCTAGCTTTGAAGCCTGGATGATACACAAGTTCTACCTATATGAGCAAATGACGACATAGTAACATGCTTTTCGAGAAAATGAGCAATTTCAAGGAAATCTGGATGAATCCATACCCGGGTAGTGAACATAGAGTTAGATATTTTCACACAACCTGACAAAACATGGTGACAATAGACATGATATGTGTATGTATACAACATTAATCACAACAATTATTGGTTACCAAATAAAATAAAACAATACTTCTGGTCCCAGCGAGTGCATTGAAGGTGCTCCAGACTTCAACACCACAATAATTCCAAGACGAAGGGCCATAAGTTGCACTTAGGCTATTTTAATTCATTAACACAACATCAGATAATACCAAAAAAATATTAAATTACTTTTCATCCACTAAAAATTGTTGCCTCCCTTCAACGCTGATCTCTTCCCGCTTACCCACCGCAATCACCTGACCAACAACATCGTAACAGGGGTAATAAAATGTGCAGGGTTATCCATTGATATCCAACCGTATTATTTGATTTGATATTTTTAGTAAAAAATGCTATAGATAATTCAAGTTATATAAAATAAAGTTTATCTGTCTTTAATGGGAAGGAGGTGAAAAGGAAAATGCATATTGAAAACATAATAATTTAAAATATCAAATATGCAATAACGTCAACAAATTTATATCCAATTTAAAAATGTTATATTTTTGGTTTAAGAGAACTTTAGTCAAAAAAAAAAAAAATTGAATCAACGACAAAATCGTGATAATGAGTCAGAAGTTTAAAAAAAGGTTATTTAGTTTGATTTGACGTATTGCCAATTTTTATATTTAATATAAAAATATATACATTTATTATATATTATTATTATTATTATTATTATTCAAGTTCGAAAGTTAGTTTCTGAAAATCTTCCTAAAACTACTCTGAAAATATATTAATTTATATCTTAAACTACTATGAAAAATTGACATAAAGAAACAAACTCACCTATAAGGTAACGATCATCAAAATCATCCGTTTGAAGACTGGTCAAGGACTTGAAAGCGAAATCAAAAAGCTTGTCATCCAAACTCACTTTGACGACAATTGTAAACTGAAAATTTATGTTATTTGGATACTCCGTGGGACAATACGAGCCAATACTGGAAACTATGAGAAACTATATACCTCACAGATTTGACCTTCCTTCAAATTCCTCTGATGACGATGGACAAAACCACTACGAAAACTTCCGTGTATCCTGTCACCCTGCACTTACAGAGAATGAGTCAATAAATAGCAAATCATCTGGACATATCAAAACCCCTATTTTTTTTTAATATATGGAATAACCATTGGCCAGAGACTAAACAAAGGTAGAAAAATACATCGACATCCTGAAACACCAACTCAATGGATGAAGCATCGTCGTTTATATACCTAGGGGGCATTTTCCACAACCTCACAATGCAGACACGTATGCGCCAATTCTGACACTTGAGATTCAGTAGACGAACAACATTAAAACAATCAGACATGATGCACAACAAAGAGAATTGAAGGTCCTTCTTTTAGATGCGTTTTTAGGTTAAAAAGCAAGAAGCCTGCTTTTAATTCTTGCAGATCATTTGACATCAATTCCATGTAACCGAGTTTAAGACTGCCTTGCAAAGTTTACTGGCAGCGTATACGCATAGTTAAAGAAAATTGAAGTTCATCGCTGGTTGTCATGGAGTAACAGCTATAAAAAATCTAACAACAATCTCTTCAAGCGTACTGGCCTTGTACATCACGATTGGCCAGGCCAAGCAAATCAGAAAATAATCGAAACAATGTCTAGATAATAATCCAGAAAGCAAACAAACCACGTAACCAATGAATTTAAAGAACGAACCTGAAAAAGGCACCAAAAAAGATTGAGCATGCTGGCAAGCCAAAGGCATACGTAACGAAAGAGCGGCCATGCGAGAGCTTTAGAAAGCTCTTCTTGGCTTGAAAACCCAAGTACAAGACGAAAACAAATGAGGCTATAATCGAAGCCGCATTATGCCAGAAGCCATGGCACTCAAGAAGCCAATCGTAAAATCTGTGATCAGAATCCTCTGATAATATCGTGCCAGAATTTGAGACTTGTGTTAGCCTAGACTGAGAAATCATCTTCGGGAAAGCTCGAAAAAGGAGGATATATTCACAGTGTTATAGTAGGCCCAATAACTACCAAACACCAGAAATGGAGACGCACGTTCCATAACTACCCATGACAAGACACCCTACTTTCATCTCAAAGATCAACTGCCATCAGCACGATCGAGTGTTCTTCAGCAAGGCTAACGTGAATAGGGGGACCAAGAGAAAAGTGCTTAACCGGCCCCCACCAAACACCCCACTTTCATCTCAAAAGATCAATTGCCATCATCCTTCTGTTCTTTAGCAAGGCTAGCGTGACATCTGTGACCGGGAGAAAAGTGATTACGTGGCAGCTGTATTATTGCTTATGTGGCTTCTTTTAGATAGCAAGAAAAAAAAGGCAACAAAGGAAGCAGAACAAAAGTTACATAAAGCATAACAAATCCACTGAAACAGATGAAAAGGAGAGCAAAGAGAAATATAGATGCTTGCCTCAAAGTCCTGCAACACAAGCTCAATAGAAGCCACATCTCCCTTGCTATATCTGTCAGGCATTTTCCATAAACAAATAATACGAAAACAGAGCTTACAACCTTGATGACTGGTGTTAACATCTCTCACAAGGTCATATACAAAAGCCATGGAGATCAAAAGTAAATTGATGTCAGTGAAATAGAACTGTAACCTCCCAAACATCTCGAACAGAAGAATTGAAAAGAAAAGGTATTTATAGGGGATCAAAAGTAACAACTACTCTAAGCACGGCGCCAAAAATTCCGGAAGAAGCTGAACTCGGGATAAACCCAACCACTAAGCACACAATCTGAAGGTGGTGCACCCACACAACGAATGTGTTAGAGGTAACCGCCAGGAAATATTTTTTGGAAAGGAGAGAGCGTGAACTGTTGATGTGGCAAGCTAGAAGGCTGGTTTCAAACCTTACTATTATATATATATATATATATATATATTGTTTTTTAGGGTGGTGTATTTGGTTTGAGGGGAGGGGAGGTGGAAGAGGGAGGGTGGCAAATTACAATTTTAGATGGGAGAAATTTAAAATTTACCCTCTCATTCCTTTAAATTTTGGATTCCTACCCAAAATGTATCCTATTATTTTGTTTAAATTTTGGATTCCAGTCCAAAATTTAAATATTGTCAACCCAAAAAGGTAATTTAACCTTCCCCCCTCCCCTCCCCACCCCTCCCCTCAAAACAAACACACCATTAATCAACAAAAAGATATTTTTCTAGGGTTAATATAACTTTTAGTCCTTGAAGTTTGATCCAATTTTAGTTTTGGTCCCTCAAGTTTGAAATCGGTGGTTTTGGTCCCTCAAGTTTAAAATCAGTGGTTTTGGTCCCTGAAGTTTCACCCGATTTTGGTTTTGGTCCCTCAAGTTTGAAAAGGACTTGGTTTCTTTTTCAGGTCGGGTCGGGTTTCAAAAACGGGTCGCCAAGTCCTTTTCAAACTTGAGGGACTAAAACCAAAATCGGGTAAAACTTCAGGAACCAAAACCATCGATTTCAAACATTAGGGACTAAAACCAAAATTGGGTGAAACTTCAGGGACCTAAACCACTGATTTCAAACTTGAGGGACCAAAACCAAAATTGGATCAAACTTCAGGGACCAAAAGTTATATTAACCCTATTTTTCTACCTTTTGATTTTAAAAACAAAATATTGTTTTGAAAACACCAGCCAATTGTTTTGGGTTTAAATACTTAGGTTTTTAGATCAAACATGTAATGCATACATGTACTTCAGACAATTGATGGCAGATGAATGAATCACACTAAAGGGAAATCGTCATGTTGTAAGTTACATCAATTATGAATTGGGGGTTCTGGGAATAGGGTTGGGACAGGAAGAATGTTTAATTGATACATTTAATTCAATGAGATACATATGTACTGCACAGCAAGAATGTTTAATATATACGTTTAATTCAATTTCATTTTATGCATCTGAACTTCAAAGGCTGCATGACATCAATTATTCACTGTTGATATAGTTGGGCTTTCCATTTAGTTGGGGGAGCTGAAGCAGTGTACAACGCTATGGAAAGGATTCTGGCATAACAAATAGCACGTGGGACCTTGAGGCAATGTTGTTTCTGTAATGGTTGAAAGCACAACCACAGCTCCCATAAAATCTTGCAACCAATCCCATTCACTCCCCAATGTTTTTAAAGCATTGTTCTAGCCTCATGAAGTATGCTTATCTTCACTGATGACAATTGGTGTTGTACAAATTTTGAATCATTATTGATTTAATTTGATTTGGTTTCTCATGATGTTAGAATTATGTACAACATAGTATGTACTTCTCATGCGCATGAAGAAAAAAAATTGTTGCGCCATTTCTGAATTTTAATTAGTTTTGTATATAAAACCTGGTGGTCTACTCTGAGTTGACCTCCAATATGCATTCCCATGGAAATGATTCAGGCGTAAAAAAAGAGCACATGGCAGTTTGAGGAAAAAGGTGAACACAGCCTCAGAGCCAAATGATGAGATGGACCTCTGGCACGAAGCCCAATGCAAGCTGGCACTGTTCATATGAACAGTGAAATGAGAGAGAAGCTGCAGTAGAAATTGGCTTGGCTCGGCTGATGGTCATAGAGATTTATTATATTAAAGGGATGATATCTTCTTTCCTTTAATTATTATATATGTTTAAATAATTTTTTTCATCATCATCTTCTTTTTTATTCTTTACCTGCTTTTCTCTTCATCTTAGTCTTCAATGTTTCATTTTCCCCTAAACAATAGCGCAAGATAATAGTTAGAAAAAAAAAATGAAACCAGGCCAACAAGTTAAACCACCGGTTTTCTTGATTCAAACCGGTCTACAGCCCAATGGGTGAACCAGACCTGATCAATTACCATTTACCGGTTCAACTGGACGGTTTGGTCTGGTTTTTTGTACTATGATCTTACATAATTTATGTTTTTTTAGGTTTAAGGTATTAACCACCAATAGCTGTAACTAATCCTCTCACACCGTAAACTTCCCGAAAGAGCTTTAGTGCTAGCAACAAAACCCTCTCTATACATATTGTGTAATACCCCGAATTTTTAGATTGGAAGCTTGAGAATAAACCTAAATTAAATGAACTGTTAAGTCCCAATTTAGCAAGAGCCCAAATTTATCCCCTAATGATTCTAATATCTGTGGGGTATTAAAAAAGTAAAATGATGAATTTTGGAGAAAGTAATTATGTTTTTGGTGAAATCGCCTATGAGGTAGTAAGCTTGTCATGTGATTTTGAATGATCAAATGATGAACAAAAATTATGAAATTTTATATGATGAAAATAGACATCCTAAGATTTAATTTGATAGGTCATAGGACTCAATTAGATACACAAAAAGATATGAATTTTTGAAGTCAGCACAGAAAAATTGTGAAATTTCTGAAACAATATGCAAAGATTGAAATTCTGGGAATTTTGTGATTCTATTCAGCAAAATTCTATATTTTTTTCCTTAAAACTAGACTCAATAATGGTTCTATAGGCTTTGGAATCACTCCAATTCAATTTTTCTAGAATTATTTATGATTTTTCAAAATTTTAGCAGAAATCTGCCAGAATTTCTGAAAAATCCGAAAATGGGAAAATAAATAAAGAAAATTGTAATATATGATAAAAGCACTTTTGGCTTCATCTTCTTCCATTTTCTGTCGTGAAATAGCAGCCAATTTTATATAAATAACCCTGAAATCTTTAATTCTTCACTGGTCTAACTCGGGTTAGCCCCAATTTGACTCTGATATGACCTATTGACCTTTGACCTAGTATCCAAGCCAGTTCAGTGACCGGTATGGGTTTCAAAACCTTAGGAATGATAAAAGTTATAAGAGGTCACGAGATTCTCCCAAATTCATTGACCCAAACTCTCCAAGTAAAAAAAATCTAGCATACTACTGGATCTATTTATATGTCTAATTTAGAAAAAAAAAAATTGATCCTTATTATAAGTCATCTTTCAGAGTAATAAATGAATGTATTACAATTTTAGCCTTATTAACGATAGAGGAAGAAGAAAGAGGTGCAAAATACACATTTATAAATAAAGGTAAAATTTTAAAAAAAATTAATCGATATTTATTAAGTTAACTAATTTTTTTTTAGTAGGTAAGAGTTAGGCAATTTAAACTTGCGGATACGACAAAACTGATTCAAGATAGCAAAATAACAAAGATTTAAGAAACGACAAGAAGCTTTAAAGCTTTATTTATGATATGATAATTGACGATTCAAACCAAACCAATAGTCAGATACCCTCGCAAGAGGAATCCCCGCCACTCCCCACTGCATATATTATTCCCACTCTAATGCACAACACTGTATAATTATTATACATATTTTATTCCCATCATCGCTCTTGCAACACTGGATAATTATCTTTAGTCAAAGAAGGATTGTAGGTAGTTGTTGTGATCATCTACTTTGAAGCAACGATGCTCTGAAAGCGAGCTTTGAAGGAGGAAAGGAGAACGTCTCTGGGAGGCAAAACTCCCTTCACAACAGGATCATTCAAAGTCTCATGACCCCACTTCTCTAGCTTTGGATATTTTTCTCCGCTGTACACATCAAACTCACTAGCTTCTTGAATTATGGGCACCCAGAAAAAGATGAACAGAGCAGCTATGTCCAAGAACCCAACTGAATCTCCATTGAAGAACTTACCATTCATTTTGAGCTCCTTGTCCAGAATTTGGAGAGCCTCTCTTGCTTCGTCAGCACCTTTTTCCCTCTCCTGCTTGTTTGGGTTCCAAGCTGCTTTGATTACCGCAGGCAGCACCTGAAATCAAGCAACAAAACACTTGTTTAGTGACTCCTCATTCAAATTCCTTCGGAGAAAACAGAGGAGACAGAGCTTGAAGTATTGAATCACCTTGTCATCGATGAACTTAGACCAGAAACGAGATAGGGCTTTGTGATGAGGATCAGAAGGCAAGATGGGGTGGCCAGTCCAGGCCTCATCGACGTATTCAACAATCACGAGAGACTCACATACAGGCTTGTCGTTGTGAAGAAGCACAGGGACCTTCTTGTGAACAGGGTTGCTCTTGAGAAGAAGATCACTTTTGTTGGTCCGCGATTCTTGAATGTACTCATAATCCACTCCCTTGAGTTTCAGAGCAACCTCTGCTCTTGTCACAAATGGGCTTACTGTGAATCCTAAGAGCTTCACTTGTTGGTTTGTAGCCATGGCTGTACTTGTTTCTCTCTTTGAATCTGATATGGGGGTGATGAGTTTTATGGTGCCTGAGCAGTTTCTTATATAGGGAAAGGGTCGTGGACCACTGTGGATGAGTCGGGGAACAGAGCAGTATTTTTTTAAGGAAATGACCAATGGGGATTGTAGATATGTTAATATGTTGATGCCTTGATGGGGAAGAAGTGATGCAAGGGATTACATCACAGAGGTTCAAGAATAGTCCACGGGTGTGATGAAAGAGATTACATCACCGATGTAAGAATTATATTAAATGAATGGAATAATTTTTCTTTTAGCTCTCTTTTTTATTAAATAAAGTCTTTTGGCTCATTAACTGCTACTTTCACCGCCCATTCTAACGCTGAATTCCTTCTCGGGCGTTCTAATCTGTCGAATTGTCGAAATTTGGAAGAAAAAAAAAAGTCACTGATTGAATTGATTTTAAGATATTATTGCCAGCAAAACCTTAGCTTTTCCTTTTTTTATAAATAAGGTGCACCTTGAGTACAACTATTAACAAATTACACTTTCAAGATTATTAATGACTACACTCAAGTTATGATTACTTCTTGTCAATGATATTTGATAGAGCTTACTTTGGCCTCTGATGCTGGAGGCCTATTGGAGGGTTGGTACTGGCTGTTGAAGCTCCTCCGGCTCCGGCAAGGGTTTTCTCTTTTTTCTTTTTTCAAAAAAACTTGAAAGGCATTTTGATAATAGAACAACATGTTAAAATCTTATATTAGTCCCTTAAGACCTATTTATCTTTTCCATATGTTAACAAATTTTTTAAGGTTTTTCAAGTTCAAATGGTATTTATTTAAAATTTTTCTAAACATTTTTAATGTGAGTGAGGTGTACGTCTTTTCGTAGGGGAAGGGACTTTACAGAATCTCTAATATATAGTTGGTATAGCAGCATCAATTCAACAAGCCTGAGGTACTGCATAGTAGGTGCCTAATGGGACATTATCTTATGTGATTTATGTTTTGTTAAGGTTCAAAGTATCAACCACTAATAGTAGTAGCTAATCCCTTCACACTGTAGATTTTTCAAATCGGCTTTAGTGCTAGCTACAAAACCCTCTCTATACACATTGCTAGAGGTTGAACCTGTGGTTAGATATTTAAGGAACCCAATCAAGTGCCAACTATCCTAGACCTCGTGGTTTACTTAATTTATGTCTTTAACAAAACAAATCTTATAATCTATGGTGGGCTTGTGTTAGAGCTGGAAATTCTTGGGCTTATCCTTGGAAGCCCTAGCAGATACAAGCCTTTTTATATAACTTGTTTTATCATTTAATAAATTGTTCTTTAATCACTAATGATAGTTGGCACAAATAGTAAGGAATGGGCTTGGATCCCAAAAGGACACAAGTTCAATTCCCACTTCTGTTGTGAAGGCTCCTTTAGTAGGCGATCTCGTAAGTCCCTTATAAGTACTCTCTAAGTCCTGAGGCCGTGCCCTGACTTTGGTAAGATGACTGGTTCTAAACCCACCTAAACTTTTCAGTATCAAACAAAAAAAAAAAAACAAAGAAAGAAAGAAAGACATTTTTCTACCTTTTGTTTTTAAAAACAAAATATTGTTTTGAAAACACCAAATAGACCCTAAGTTTCTTTAAGTGATTTGAATTTGATTGCATATATATTCCTCTGTCTTATCTTTGATATTAAAACCACTTCATTAATTTGAATATATGTATTAAAGAATAGAAATAATTTGATTAATTTGAACAAATGTGACATTATGATCTTCCTAAAATATTCATATGTAACATTAGATTATATATTAGTTTATAAGTTAGGTATATTTTGAATCAAATCGAATCCCAACTAACTTTTTATTTGTCATGATTGAACATATGTGGAATGATAAATGTGATAAGGGGTCATGAGATTCTCCCAAAGTCATTAACCCATACCCTCCAAATAAGAAAAATCTAGCATACTATCACTTTGGTCTTATTTATAGGTTTAATTTTGGAAAAAAAAAAAAAGAGGTCCTTATTATAAGTCACTTTTCATAGTAATAAATGAATGTATTGCAATTTTAGCCCTATAAAAGATAGAGGAAGAAGAAAGAGGTGAAAAATATATATTTATAAATGGAGATAAAATCAAAAAAATTTATCAGTTTAGTCCATATTTATTAAGTTAACTAACTTTTTTTAGTAGGTAAAAATTATGTAATTTAAATTTATAAATTAGACAAAAGTAATAATAACAAAATTTTTGAGAACATAGCAAAATAATAAAGATTTAAAAAACGACAACAAACTTTAAGACTTTATTTTTGATATGATAATTGATGATCCAAACCAAAGTAACAGTCAGGTTCCCTCGGAAGAGGAATCCCCACGACTCCCCACTACATATATTATTCCCACTTTAATGCACAACACTAAATAATTATTATACATATTTTATTTCCATCATCGCTCTTGCAACAATGGATAATTAACTTTACTCAAAGAAGGATTATTGGTAGTTGTTGTGATCATCTACTTTGAAGCAACGATGCTCTGAAAGCGAGCTTTGAAGAAGGAAAAGATAACGTCTCTGGGAGGCAAAACTCCTTTCACAACAGGATCATTCAAAATCTCATGACCCCACTTCTCTAGCTTTGGATATTTTTCTCCACTGTACACATCAAACTCACTAGCTTCTTGAATTATGGGCACCCAGAAAAAGATGAACAGAGCAGCTATGTCCAAGAACCCAACTGAATCTCCATTGAAGAACTTACCATTCACTTTAAGCTCCTTGTCCAGAATTTGGAGAGCCTCTCTTGCTTCTTCAGCACCTTTTTCCCTCTCCTGCTTGTTTGGGTTCCATGCTGCTTTGATTACCCCAGGCCACACCTGAAATCAAGCAACAAAACACTTGTTTAGTGACTCATTCAAATTCCTTATGAGAAAAAAGAGGAGACAGAGCTTGAAGTATTGAATCACCTTTTCATCGATGAACTTAGACCAGAAACGAGACAGGGCTCTGTGATGAGGATCCGAAGGCAACATGGGGTGGCCAGTCCAGGCCTCATCGACGTATTCAACAATCACGAGAGACTCGCATACAGGCTTGTCGTTGTGAAGAAGCACAGGGACCTACAGGGTTGTTCTTGAGAAGAAGATCACTTTTGTTCGGCAGCGATTCTTGAATATACTCATATTGCACTCCCTTGAGTTTCAAAGCAAGTTCAGCTCTCGCCACAAATGGACTTACTGTGAATCCTAAGAGCATCACTTGTTGGTTTGTAGCCATGGTTGTACTTGTTTCTCTCTTTGAATCTGATATAGTGATGAGTTTTATGGTCCCATATATTGTGAATCAGTTTCTTATATAGGGAAAGGGTGGTGGAGAACCGTGGATGAGTCGGGGAACCTAGCAGTATTTTTTTTTTAAGAAAACGACCAATGAGGATTGTAGATTGTTATGTCAATATGTTGATGGGGAAGAAGTGACGCAATGTTAGGATTATTTTAAATGTACGGTGGTTCAAAGTGTCCGGTCCGGTTGTTCCGGGTTGTTCCGGTGAGTCTTAAACATTTTGATCTTGAGCCGGCCGGAATCAGGATCTATTGGAATTGGAATCGGGATCACACCTTGTGATCCCAGTTCCGTCCCGGTTCCCCTTTTTTTATTTTTTATATTATTTTCTTAAAAAAAAGTTATTCTTTTATTTTTGTGTATTTTTATCTTATAAATTAAGTTATCATTTGATAAAATGTGTATCATATATTTAGTTAGAGGTAAACTATCTATATCGTGATAACTATATAATGTATAAAGATAATAACAAAAATGATGAAGGTGATAATAATAATAATAATAAAATATTATTTTTCAATTCTAGATTAATTTGTGTGATTATTATGGCATCATTAGATGTTAAATGATCACTGTAAGCATTAGATTATAGAAAATTTAATTAATATAATAATATTTTTTAAATTTATTTTTTTAAAAACAAACCAGAATTTCTCGATTTGGTCTCAATCTCAATCCCGATTTTCAAGACCAAAAACCAAAACCGAGATACTCCCTCCGGTCCTAATTATAAGATAAAGTTGACTTTTTTTGGAGAAATTAAGGAAGCTAATTAAATTACTTTAGAGTATTTATATTTTTATTTTTTTCTTCAAACTAATTAGCTTGACTAATAAATTAATATATAATTTAAGGATACATAATATATGATATAATTAAGTAACTTATTTAGCTTCTTTAATTTCTCTAAAAAAATTAATTTTATCTTATAATTAGAATTGGAGGTAGTATAATTTATATCCCGACCAAAAATCAGGACTGAGATCAGGATTGGGAGATCCCGAAACCTGTCCCAGATTTAAACACCGCTAATTAAATCAATGGAATAATTTGTCCTGTAGCTCTCTTTTTTATTAAATAAAGTCTTTTGGCTCATTAACTACTACTTTCACCGCCCTCCAACGCTGACTTCCTTCTCGAGCATTCTAATTCGTCGAAACTTGGGAGGAAAAAAAAAGTGACTGATTGAATTGATTTTAAAATAATTATTGCAAGCAAAACCTTAGTCCCCCCCCCCCTTTTTTTTTTTTTTTTAATAAGGTGCAATTTGAGTATAACCATTGATAAATTGTGTTAGTGAGATTATTAATAGCTACATTTAAATTATCATTATCTCTTATCAACGACGTTTGATAGAGCTTAAAGGGTTCAAGTAGTCAGTCTCTATACTCAAGTAATCAATCTCATTATTCAAGTTGTCATCGAAACTCTAACTGCCGATGCCAGAGGCCTGTTGGAGGGTTGGTGCTAGCGGCTGGAGCTCCTCTGGAGCCAACAAGGGTTTTTTTTTATTTTCTAAAAGAATTTGAAAGATATTTTGATAAAAGCATAACATTTCAAAATCTTATATTAGTCCATTGAGATCTAATTGTCCTTTCCATATTTTAACAAAATTTTTTGGATTTTTTAAATTCAAATGGTATTTATTTAAATCTTTAAAAATTTCAAATGTAAGTGAGGTGTATGTCTTTTCGGAGAGGAAGGGACTTTACAGAACCTTTGATATATAGTTGGTGTAGTAGCGTCAATTCAACAAGCCTGTGGTATTTCGTGGTTGGCGCCTCATGGCACATTATCTTACGTAATTTATGTTTATCAATATAACATATAAATCTCTTCCACCAAGCTACTCCCTCCCTTGGCTTATCTATCGGCTATAGACACAAAATACTGTTCATAAGCTTATCTCCTCACGTCTAGGGCTTGGTGCAAGCCGTTCTAAACAGGCATGGTGACTAAGCATTAATAATGCAATTCAAATTTAAATCTCCCGTGCGGCCTATGCGTCTTTTCCCTTCCATAAGTCCTTTCCTTCTCAGTTGTTTTAATCCCCTCTGTCCTACTCTCCCACACCTCTCACCTCATATTCAAAATTCAAAATCATTCTCCCCAAGCATTAGAACGTGATATGAAATGTTGGAGGTGTAAGATGGTGTGAAGATATCTGAGTCAGAGGTGAAGTAATCTCCAATAGGGTCTAGCTCGGTCGATTTTTGTTTCTAGGTTCTTCCAGTTTTTGGATTTAGATATAGTTTTCTACTTTTTAAGTAGAGCATCTTGATCCACCGAAAAACCAATTTGAACATTTTCTCCATCGCAAGCTATGGAGTTTTTGGGTTCACCGAGAAGAACATGAGGTAGCTTTCATCATTTTTTTTTCTTGATAACGTTGATGGTATATTTCCTTTATATAGCTTCATTCTCCACCTCCTCTACATTATGTTTGTAGGGGTTTTGATACTTTGACAAGGACAAATAAAAGAATCCCTACTCTGCTGCACCATAACAATTTCAATCCTTCAGAATCTTCCTGTTAAGCCTAAGGTGTTCCAGATTTATTGGTCCACCGTCACTACTCTTCCCCTTCCTTTGATCCTCCAATCACACCACCACTTCCGGTGAGCTCTCAAAACAGAGTGATAGTATTGCAGATGAGAGACCACTGCATCACCATTAAACCTCTTGCATATCTTCGCCATCTTGCCCAACTCCGACGCCGTCGGACCAAGCCACCATAGTTGATGTGTTCCATTGTCGGAGGAGTAGCATGCTGAGTCTGGAAGAGAACCTGAGAGTTAAAAGGGTAGGCACCACAGACGAGTAACCGTAAGAAGACGAGAAGCTCACTGCATTAACACACCTCCGTCTTCTGCATGTTTCGGCGACTTCTGCAGTTTCATTACACCACCATCACCTGCAAGTCTTCCATCAATAAAAGAGAGCTACAATTGAGGAACTCCTTCAGTCTTCAACTTCATTTTACAACATCTTCATCCTTCCATCACCACCAAACCAAGCCGCCTTTGACCTCTGTTGTTCTTCACCGTCATCCTCTCTCTCTCTAACATTTCCGGCGAAGTTGCATTTTTCGACGAGGCTTTTTCCTCATAGTTCCAGCATAATTTCTGACTAGAACATCGTAGCATTATCATCCACTAGAATTCTTTCTGAGTTTAGCTGTGTTTGAAATTCTCCAGTGGAGTTTTACATTTTCCAGTGAATCCTTGAAGTTTCCGAGCCCCATTTTTCGGCGAGATTATTTTTGCAGTATGTGTGGGTATTTAACGATGTTTTTTGCCAGTTGCTTTGATTCTTGGTAGTAGAGATTTGTTTGAGTTCAGCAACTACGCAAGGGGAGTCATTTAATTTGATTTATTTTCTTATTTAAATGTTTTGCTTGAAAAATTGATTATTGTTTGCATAATTTGTGAATTAAATTTCTGTGATTAAATTGTGTTTATTGGATATTTTCTATTTTTCTTTTCATTTGAATTAATTTGAGTGATGTGTTTGTTTATGCATTTTAGAGTAGAAAAAAAATAATTTCATGAATTTAATAAAATACCAAAAAAAAAAGTTCGTTTATCCCTCCATTTTTTAATTTCTGATTTTTGTGTTTTGCTTATACAACACAAATTTTAATATTAATGGTCATGTGACGAGAATCAGGATTAATCTTTCGTATCATTAAAAAAAGGTCCCTCTAAAATGTTAATCATCCTTTTTTCCTTCATTACTACCGACAATATGAACGATGCTTATCTTTTTTTCAGTAAGGGTTTACTCTGTAATCCTACGTAACAATAGGGACCATGAGTAACAACAAGTGAACCAGTATTTAAAGGCACATGGGATATTTTGGTTAAGCCAAAACTGTTCAAATTAGTAGCTTCTAATTTTATTCTATGACTTTCCCTTTCAATTTCAGTCTGTTGCAAAAATTCATCAAACTTTTAATTTCAGCACTATTTATGTTCTCAAAAGATTAATAGTATTGTTAATATTTTCTGGACCCTAATAAATAAATAATAATATGTAAATGGGTTATATTATTAGTACTATAAATGGGATAAATATTACAATCCAGCAACTTTTCAAGCCCAAGAGATAGATAGATACATCTACTTCATAATAAAAAGCACACGAAATAACATAACTACTTAAACTGCCACAAATTTACTTTCATGTTATACGCCACAGTGAAAGCATAAACAAAAAAAAAAAGTATTTGTCTTCTTCATATAGCATTGCATTAAATATTGTGGTACTACAAGAAAAATCAATATCATCATGCATCGTAATGTAGCACACCTGAAGTTGGAAAAGACAAAACATTGTAGGTTTAAGGTTAGCATGAACTTACCTTTCCTTTGCCATATATCTCACTACTGCATAGGTGCCCTCTTAACTATGCACACTACATCATCTTTTGCTTATGTCACTATCGTTTGATACTCTTCATTCTTAGTGTTGCAATTCTATATTATTTTACATCTCTTAACTTTCAATTAATATTGTCATTTTCTAACCAATATACTTATAATTCAAACTGTTCCCCATGTTACCTATTCTCAATGTCAAATCATGCTGTTGGAATGACATCGTACAAGTTAAGCCACAGCGTGAGGGAGTTTTTTTTTCATGAACTCAATCAATACTTGCAGTGATCACTTTCTATTTCATTGCATGCACATTGTAAAATTGTACTTGCACATCCTTTAATATAATTTTCCGTACAACGTACGGATATCACATGCTCGTTTTTATTAAATAAAGTCTTTTAGCGCATTAACTGCCACTTTCACCGCCCATGCCAACGTTGAATTACTTCTGGAGCATTCTAATCCATCAAAATTTGGGAGAAAAAAAAACCAGTGACTGATTGAATTGATTTTAAAATAATTATTACCAGCTAAACCTTATTTAGTTTTTCCTCTTTTATAAATAAGGTGCAACTTAGTACAACCATTGATAAATTGCGTTTCTGACATTATTAATGGCTACACTCAAATTATCATTACTTCTTATTTATGATATTTGATAAAGTTTAAGAAGTTTAAGTAGTCAATTTCTATACTCAAATAATCAATCCGATTACTCAAATTGTCACTGAAGTTCTGGCCGCCGGTGATGAAGGCTTGTTGGAGGGTTGGTGCTAGCAGCCTAAGCTCATCTGACGCTTGTGCGGTTTTTTTTTCTTTTTTAAAAAAGAGTTTGAAAGATATTTTGATAAAAGCACATTTCAAAATTACATTTTAGTTCCTTGAGATCTATTTATTCTTTCTATGTGTTAACAAACTCTTTGACATTTTTCAACTTTAAATGGTATTTGTTTTACACAACATTTTAAAATCACATATTAGTTCCTTGAGATCTATTTATCTTTTCTATGTGTTAACAGACTCTTTAGGATTTTTCAAGTTTAAATAGTATTTGTTTTAAATTTTCCCTAAAAATTTCGTAGACATGTTTTACTTAAAAATATGAGTGACGTGTACGTCTTTTCGTAGACGAAGGTACTTTACGGATCTCTGATATATAGTTGGTGAGGCGGTGTCAATTCAACAAGCCTGTGGGCATTGCGTGGTTGGTGCCTAATGAGACATTATCTTCCGTAATTTATGTATTTTTAGGTTCAAGTATCATCTGTCAATAATAGTGACTAATTTCTTCACACTATAGATTTTATGAAAAAGCATTAAAGCTAGTCACGAAATCCTCTCTATACACATTGTTAGGGTTTGAATTTGTGACTAGATGCTTAAAGAATCCAATTAAATATCAACTGTCCTAAACCTCGTGGTTTACTTAATTTATGTTTTTAACAAAACAAATCTTATAACCTATGGCGGGATTGTGTTAGAGCTGGAAATTCTTGAGCTTATCCTTGGAAGCCCTAGTAGGTACATGCCTGTTTATGTAACTCGTCTTATCATTTAATAAATTGTCCTTTAATCATCAAAAAGATATTTTTCTACCTTTTGTTTTTAAAAACAAAATATTGTTTTGAAAACACCAAATATACCCTAAGATTTTGTTTGGTTCAACGGAGGTTAGGTTAGGTTTATTTAAGTTAGGTTAGATAATGTTATAATGTTGTTTGGTTCAATAAGAGGGTGGGGGAGGTTTGATATTTTATTTGGTTCAGGAGGTTATGTTAGGGGAGTTAATTATAAGTGGACAAAAATACCCTTTTTACATATTTTCCTTCTTCTTTTATAATGTATTTATTAATAGTAATTATTTATAAAACAATTATATACACTTCTTTCAAATATTTTTTTTATAATACATAAAAAGATGAGTTATAATAAAAAAAATTGGATTTAAATTAATTAAAGACCATAAATATATATATATATATAATATAAATTTTAAAAAAATATCCTTGTTTAGCAAATATCTGATTTATTAGTGCCTTTTCATTGTGGACTCATTCCTACAAACTACAGACTCGCGGTATCATTGTGGACTAATTCCTACAAATACAACAGACTTGCGGTATCATTGTGGACTCATTTCAATGAAGAAAGAAAATGAACTGTGGACGGACCTATGGCTTTTGTAGGGGAGGGTAGTGTTGGAATTTTCAAAAATTATCATGGACAATTTAGTCACAATTGGACATAAAAGTTCTCTCACCTAGAAAAAATCCCAATTCTAAAAGTTTTTTTAAAGTGGGGGAGGTTATCACTAGAGGACAAAAAAACAAACCCCACCTAACATAATCTCCTTCCAATCAAATATTTATTTTTAATCTCTAAACTTCCCCCAATCTAATCTAACCTAATATAACCTCCAACCAAACACAACCTAAATTTCTTTAAGTGATTTGAATTTGATTGCATATATATTACTCTGTCTTATCTTTGATATAAAAACTGCTTAATTAATTTGAATATATGTACTAAAGAATAGCAATAATTTGATTAATTTGAACAAATGTGATATGATCTTCCTAAAATATTCATGTGAAACGTTATATTATATATTTTTTTTTTGCGTGAGCACGGTATCCCAGGGCAAGCCATCTTTCAGGCATATCAACGGCCCCAGACTAATCCGTTCGACCCGTGATAGGCACCCTATAGGTGGGGAAGTCTGGCCAGTGGCAATTTTCCATTCCCAAGTCTCGAACTCAAGACCCTTGGTTAAGGGAGGAGGAGCCCAACCGCTCCACCCCTTGCACCTGGTTACGTTATATTATATATTAATTTATAAGTTAGGTATATTTTGAACCAAATTGAATCCCAACTAACTCTTTTATATGCACTGTTTAGAGAATCGGACCGGCCGGTCGGACTGTTGGTTGGTCATTAAAACTAGTTGGATATATGTGTTGGACAGTTTTCCTGAGGGAGCCGTTTTGGGCCGTTGTTTAGCCAGTTTTGTTCCGTCAACAATCATTGAGCCAGAAATCCGACCGGTTTTTCAAAAACCGTCCGGTCCAATAAAAAAGGGGGGATTTTTTTTTTTTTGCAATTTTGTTTAATATTTGATGCTGAAAAAAATAAAAAAAAATAGCATATAAATTTTAGACATGTTACTTTGTTTTATTGATATTATATGTTACTAATTTTAATAATTTGGTTTGCTGCGAACTATTTTATGAAAATGCTATTGAAAAAAAGGCAATGAGGTTTATCCTCAAGCTAAGGATGAAATTAGAAGTACTGAGATTAGATTGAATGGCTTGATTTTGGGTCATTTCCTTAAGAAATTGATGACATTTACCACTCTATTTGTATTTATAAGTTCATTTTAACTAAATTTCACATACCAAGAAAAAGTAGTTAACTCAATAATTATATGGTAAATTTATAACTATGCCCTCATTTATGAATGAGTACTTTTCAACTATTTCTTCTCTATTTATCTTTAAATTATTTCTTCATTTGTATAATAAATAGGGGTAAAATTTGTCACAATCTCATTTATTACAATGAAACTGGACTTATAAATAAGACTAATTTTTTTTGTCAGAAAAAAACTTATAAATAGAATTAGAGTGATATGGTCTAAATGTCTTTCAAAAAACTCATACTTGGATCAATCAAGAGCCACCATTATTTGAAAAGTCATGAAATCATTATTATTAATACATTTTGTTAGGTTGATGATTGATTTAATGTTCTTCCTTAAATAGTATTTTGTGACTTTATTAACTTCATATGAATTAGACTGAAGGTTAATTGTAATATATAATATATATATTATTTTTAAATTTAATTATTTCGTTATCGATCCGACCAAATGGTTTGACCGTTCTAATTGATTGAACCATGACCCGTTGACCTTTTCGATTCGACATCCAGTTTGGCTTTTAAAACATTGTGTACATGTCATGATTCAACATATGTGGAATGATGAAAGTTATAAGTGGACAGTGATCATGAGATTCTCCCAAAGTCATTGACCAGAACCCTCCAAGTAAGAAAGATCTAGCGCACTACCATTCTTAACCTATGTGTAAGTATAACTAAGAAAAAAAATAGGCCTTATTATAACTCATCTTTTAGAGTAATAAATGAATGTATTACAGTTTTAGCTTTATTAAAGATAGAGAAAAAAGAAAGAGGTGAAAAATATATATTTATAAGTGAAGGTAAAATCAAAAAATTTTATCAATTTAATTTATGATTATTAAGTTAACTAACTTTTTTTAGTAGGTACTACCTCCGGTCCTAAATATAGGACATAGTTTGTAGTGTAATTTGCACTACAAACTATGTCCTATATTTAGGACCGGAGGGAGTCAGAATTAGATAATTTAGACTTATAAATTGGATAAAAGTGGTACAACATGACAAAATAATAAATATTTAAGAAACCACAACAAACTTTAAAACTTTATTTTTGATATGATAATTGATGATCCAAACCAAAGCAACAGTCAGGTTCCTCGCACAAGGAATCCCCACCACTCCCCACTACATATATTATTCCCACTCCAATGCACTACAACGAATAATTAACTTCCCTCAAAGAAGGATTGTAGGTAGTTGTTGTGATCATCTACTTTGAAGCAACGATGCTCTGAAAGCGAGCTTTGAAGAAGGAAAGGATAACTTCTCCCAAAAAAAAAAAGGAAGGAAAGGATAAAGTCTCTGGGAGGCAAAACTCCTTTCACAACAGGATCATTCAAAATCTCACGACCCCACTTCTCTAGCTTTAGATATTTTTCTCCACTGTACACATCAAACTCACTAGCTTCTTGAATTATGAATCAGTTTCTTATATAGGGAAAGGATGGTGGAGAAATGTGGATGAGTCAGGGAACCTAGCAGTATTTTTTTTAAGAAAACGACCCATGAGGATTGTAGATTGTTATGTCAATATGTTGATGGGGAAGAAGTGATGCAAGGGATTACATCACATACGTCCAATGTTAGAATTATATTAAATGAATGGAATAATTTGTCTTTTAGCTCTCTTTTTTATTAAATAGTGTGTTTTAGCTCATTAAAGGCCACTTTCACGGACCATCCCAACGCTGAATTACTTCTCGAACATTCTAATCCGTCAAAATTTGGGAGAAAAAAAAAGTTGACTGATTGAATTGATTTAAAAATAATTATTGCCAGTAAAACCTTAGTTTTTCCTTTTTTATAAATAAGGTGCAGATTGAGTATAACCGTTGATAAATTACGCTTTTGAGGTTATTAATATATTTAAGTTGTTATTATCTTTTGTTAGCGACGCTTGATAGGACTTAGAGAGCTCAAGTCGTCAATCTCTATATTCAAGTTGTCACCGAAACTCTGGCGGCTAGTGCCGAAGGCCTGTTGGAGGGTTGGTGCTGCTGGCAAAGGTTTTTCTTTTTTTTTTAAATACTTGAACAGCATCTTGATAAAAACACAATATTTCAATATCTCATATTAATTTCTTGAGGCATATTTATCATTTCCATGTGTTAACAAATGTTTTGAGGTTTTTTAAGATTAAACAGTATTTATCTAAAATTTTCTCTAAAAATTTCGAATATGAGTGAGGTGTACGTCTTTTCGCAAAGGAATGGACTTTACGGAATCTCTGATATGTAGTTGGTGTAGCAGCGTCGATTCAACAGGCCTGTGGTATTATTGCATAGTTGGTGCCTAAGGGAACATCATGTTACGTAATTTATGTTTTTTGTAGGTTTAAAGTATCAACCGCCAATAGCAATGACTAATCCCCTTTACTGTAGATTTCCTAAAATGGTTTTAATGCTAGCTACGAAATCCTCTCTATACACATTGTCAGGTTGAATCTGTGACTAGATGCTTAAAAAACCCAATTAATAAGTGTCAACTGTACTAAACCTCGTGGTTTACTTAATTTATGTTTTTAACAAAACAAATCTTGTAACCTATGGTGGATTTGTGTTAGAGCTGGAAATTCTTGGGCTTATTCTTGGACGCCCAAGTAGATACAAACCTTTTTATGTAACTCGTTTTATCATTTAATAAACTGTCCTTTAATCCTCAATAGGAGTTGGCACAAATAGTAAGGAATTGATTTAGATTCCAAAAAGATGTAAGTTTGATTCTCGCTGCCGTTGTGAGGGTTTTTTTAGTAGACGATCTCATAAGTCCTTTGTAAGTGTTCTCTAAGCCTTGGGACCGTGCCCTGACCTTAGTGGGATGACTAATGCTGAATCCATCTAAACTTTTCAGTATAAAAAAAAAATATTTTTCTACCTTTTGTTTTTTTTTTTAAAAAATATTGTTTTGAAAACACCAGATAGACCCTAAGTTTCTTTAAGTGATTTGAATTTGATTACGTGTATATTACCCTGTCTTATCTTTAATATAAAAATTGCTTAATTAATTAATTTGAATATTTGTATTAAAGAATATAAATAATTTGATTAATTTAAACAAATATAATTTTATGATCTTTTTAAAATATTCATATTTTTTGGACACAAAAATATTCATGTTCAACATTAGATCATATATAAATTTATAAATTAAATATGTTTTGAACCAAATAAAATCCCAACTAACTCTTTTGATGTTGTGATTGAACATAGCTAGAATGATAAAAGTTACAAGAGGTCACGAGATTCTCCCAAAGTCATTGACCTTCTTTTTGATGTCATGATTGAACATACGCGGAATGATGAAAGTGATAAGAGGTCATAAGATTCTCTCAAAATCATTAACCCGACCATCTAAATATGAAAAATCTAGCATATTATCACTCTAATGCACAACACTGAATAATTATTATACATATTTTATTCCCATAATCCCTCTTTTTTTTTTTTTTTTTTGGTCAACAATTCCCATCATCACTCTTGCAACACTGGATAATCAACTTTACTCTGAAAGCGAGCTTTGCAGAAGGAAAGGATAACATCTCTGGGAGGCAAAACTCCTTTCACAAATGGATCATTCAAAATCTCATGACCCCACTTCTCTAGCTTTGGATATTTTTCTCCACTGTACGCATCAAACTCACTAGCTTCTTGAATTATGGGCACCCAGAAAAAGATTAACAGAGCAGCTATGTCCAAGAACCCAACTGAATCTCCACTGAAGAACTTGCCATTCACTTTGAGCTCCTTGTCCAGAATTTCCAGAGCCTCTCTTGCTTCTTCAGCACCCTTTTCCCTCTCCTGCTTGTTTGGGTTCCATGCTGCTTTGAATACCGCAGGCGACACCTGAAATCAAGCAACAAAACACTTAGACCAGAAAACAGAGGAGACAGAGCTTGAAGTTTTGAATCACCTTTTCATCGATGAACTTAGACCAGAAACGAGACAGGGCTCTGTGATAAGGATCCGAAGGCAAGATGGGGTGGCAAGTCCAGGCCTCATCGACGTATTCAACAATCGCTAGAGACTCACATACAGGCTTGTCGTTGTGAAGAAGCACAGGGACCTTCTTGTGAACAGGGTTGTTCTTGAGAAGAAGATCACTTTTGTTTGGCAGCGATTCTTGAATATACTCATATTGCACTCCCTTGAGTTTCAAAGCAAGTTCAGCTCTCACCACAAATGGACTTACCGTGAATCCTAAGAGCTTCACTTGTTGGTTTGTAGCCATGGCTGTACTTGGTGCTCTCTTTGAATCTGATAGAGTGATGAGTTTTATGGTCCCTTATATTGTGAATCAGTTTCTTATATAGGGAAAGGGTGGTGGAGAACTGTGGATGAGTCGGGGAACAGAGCAGTATTTTTTTAAGAAAAAGACCAATGGGGATTGTAGATTGTTAATGTCAATATGGCGATGGCGAAGAAGAAGTGATGCAAGGGATTACATCACCAATGTAAGAATTATATTAAATGAATGGAATAATTTTCCTTTTAGCTCTCTTTTTTATTAAATAAAGTCTTTTAGCTCATTAACGTCAACTTTCACCGCCCATCCCAAAGCTGAATCCCTTCTGGAGCATTTTCATCCGTCGATGAAATCAAATGGAGCAGCATAAAGCGATATTCTCGATGCTGCGTAGGTCAGTCTCAGAGTATGAGTATGGTCAACGACGCAGCTAACGTTGAAATGGTTGGTGGGATCCGGCTGCGGACCTTTGCTCAGAAAGAGAAGGACGTTTCTTTACCTTGAGAGCTGTGGAATTGAGATCTTAACGGTATAAATTTATTATATTTTTAATATATTAATATAATTATAACATTTTTTTAATATATTAAATTTAAATCATTAAAATATAAATCCAACTGCTCACAGAGAAAAAAAAAGTTTCTTTTTTCTTCTAAAAAAAGAATCAAAGCCATTTCCCATACCTTTCACTATCTAATTATCCAGAGAAAAATATAATTATCATATTAACTTGATGATTATACTCGTTTCAATTTATTCAAGAGTTTCACAACACTAATAAATTTATTTTAAAAAATACCTTTTTATACATTTTTATACTTAACAATTTATATAATTTAATGTTCTCGATATCCTTGAAAAAAATACATTTGAGTAGAGGTGAGCAAATCAAAGCCAAAATCAAAAATAAAACCAAAACGAGCTCAATTCCGTTATTTAGGTTCGGTTTTCGGTGTAGTATCCAAGGTATTAAAACCCGGATCGGGTATTGAACCGGTTGGGGTACTGGGTTAAGGGTCAGTGGATCAAATCGGGGTCAAACCGGAGCTAAACCGAGACTAAACCGATGAGAAATTGAAAATTTTAGACTTATAGTGTAAAATTCTAAAAGAAAAATCAAAATTTTTTTTTTTTAAATTAGTAACCCAGACCGGACCGGTCTACCGGCCGGTTCGCCCGTTTCCGGGCCGGATCGGCCGGTCCGGTCCGAGTTAATGAACCCTGATTGTATCTATTGTTTTTTTTAAGTATATTTAGTGTTTGTAAAACAAATTTGGTTATAACCGAAATACCATGTATACTTATGTCAATATGTTGACGGGGAAGAAGTGATGCAAGGGATTACATCACAGAGGTCAAAGAATAGGTAACAGGTGTGATGCAAGAGATTACATCACCGATGTAAGAATTATACTCGATCTTAAATATAAGATAGTATTGTCTTTTTTAATGAGATTAAGAAAATCAAATAAATTATTTAATCATATTTTATATTGTATGTTTATAGATTATATATTAATTTATTAGTCAAATTAATTAGTTTAGAGAGTATTAAACAAATGGAATAATTTGTCTTTTAGCTCTCTTTTTTATTAAATAAAGTCTTTTAGCTCATTAACCCCATCCCAACGCTGAATTCCTTCTCGAGCATTCTAATCCGTCAAAATTTGGGAGAGAAAAAAAGTGACTGATTGAATTGATTTTGAAATAATTATTACCAGCAAGACCTTAGTTTTTCCTTTTTTTATAAATAATGTGTAACTTGAGTATAATTATTGACAAATTACGCTTCCGAAATTATTAATAACTACACTCAAGTTGTCATTTCCTCTTATTAACGACATTTGATAGAGTTTAAGGAGTTCAATTAGTTAATTTCTACACTCAAGTAGTCAATCTCATTACTTAAATTGTCATCGAAACTCTAGCTGCTGGTGTTGAAGGCTTGTTGGAGGGTTGGTGCTAGCTGCCAAAGCTCCTTCGACGCTGACAAGGGTTTTTTCTTTTTCCCTTTTTAAAAAAAAAACTTGAAAGAAATTTTAGTAAAATTACAATATTTCAAAATCTCATCTTAATCCCTTGAGACCTATTTATCCTCTCTGGGTGTTAACAAACTTTCCGGGCTTAAATAGTATTTATTTGAAATTTTCCAAAAAATTTTGAATGTGAGTGAGGTGTACGTCTTTTCGTAGAGGAAGGGACTTTACGCAATCTCTGATACACAGTTGGTGCAGCAGCGTCAATTCAACAAGCCTGTGGCATTGCGTAGTTCGTGCGGTTGTGCCTAATAGGTAGAACCGGGAAAACGGGTCGAGTCTGTCGGGCCGACCCTTTTAGGCCCTGACCCTTTAAGGGTCGGGCTTATAAATTGTAGTCTCAAAAGGAAGTCGGGCTTAAAAGGGCCGGTCCTGGAGGGCCTCGGGCCGGCCCTTTAGGCCCGTTTATTTTTTATTTTTTTTACTTGGAAAGGAACCATGTTACATTTTTGAATTACCTTATTGAATCTATATGTCACTCTGTCCTCATATTGTATAGAGTATGATTTTTGAGTATATTGTTTTGTCTAATTGAATCATATTGTGATTTTTGAGTATATTGTTCTGCCTATTTAGACTAAAATCATATTATATACTATTCTGCCTGATAGAGTATGATTTTTGATGGAGGTTGTGATTATTTGACTACTTGAACCTACTGCTCAAAGTGAAACACAATCAAATGTCCTTGAAAATGATGATAGTGGCGAAGAAGGTGAAAATGATAGTTATCATACTCATGTTGTTTAGAGGTTAGAGTATTTAGCTTCTTGCCTTCTTATACTTTGGCCTTTGTATGAGTTATTTATGGACATGATTTTACCTTTGATTATACATTAGTAACTGTGTTTGTTTGTTACAAGAGACGTGTTATTTAAACCTTAATGTTGATAACATTTATGTATTAAATTAGAACTTTAATCGTTGTTATTTACTAATTATATCTTTGGGGAAAATACGCAGAAAAAATAGTTAAATATTGTGAAAATGATTTCCAAGCCCTGCGGGCCGGCCCTGGCCCTAATGCTCTTAGGCCGGGCCTTGAAAAACTGTAATTTTCCTGACCCCGAGCCCTTTAGGGCCGGCCCTGGCCCGTCAAGGGCCGGCCTTGATTCCCAACTCTACTATTCCCAGCTCTACTAATAGGACATTATCTTACCTAATTTATGTTTTTTTAGATTTAAGGTATTAACCGCCAATAATAATGACTAATCTCCTCATATTATAGATTTTTTAAAAGGATTTTAGTGCTAACCATGAAATTCTCTCTATACACATTGTCAGGGGTTGAATCTGTGACTAGATGTTTAAAGAAGCTAATTAAATACCAACTTTTCTAACCTCATGGTTTACTTAATTTATGTTTTTAACAAAACAAATCCGGTAACCTATGGTGGGCTTGTGTTAGAGCTGGAAATTCTTGGGCTTATCCTTGGAAGCCCTAGGAGATGCAAGCCTTTTTATATAACTCGTTTTATCATTTAATAAATTGTCCTTTAATCAACAAAAAGATATTTTTCTACCTTTTGATTTTAAAAACAAAATATTGTTTTGAAAACACCAGATAGACCCTAAGTTACGTTAAGTGATTTGAATTTGATTGCATATATATTCCTCTGTCTTATCTTTGATATAAAAACTGCTTCATTAATTTGAATATATTTATTAAAGAATAGAAATAACTTGATTAATTTTAACAAATGTGACATCATGACCTTCTTAAAATATTCATATATAATATTAGATTATATATTAATTGGTGTAATACCCCAAATTTTATTCACCAAGAGTATATTGTTATTATTATATATATTCAATAAAATGATGAATATTTAAGGCTAAAGGAATTAAATATTGAAAATTGAAAGGTGAATAGTGTTTTAAGTGAAATCACCTGTGAGGTAATGAGATTATCATGTGGTTTTGGAAGATCAACTGATGAGAAAAAATTATTAAATTTTACAGGGTGAAAGTAGACATCCTAAGCTTTAATTTGATAGGTCATATGAATCAATTAAAGTTATGTACAAAAAGATATGAATTTTTGAAGTTAGCCCATAAAATCTGAAAAATTTCTGGAGCAGCGGTCAAAGATTGAAAATTTGGGAATGATATGATCTCAGCTAGTAAAATTTCATATTTTTCCTTGAAACTAGACTCAATAAGGGTTCCATAGCCTTTGGAATCACTCCAAAACGATGTCTACAAAATTAGTTATGATTTTTCAAAGTTAGGGCAGAAAATTTGCCAGAATTGGCATTATTCCGAAAATTGAAAATAAAATGTTCTAGAAATTAACTTAAAATGCCAAGTGTCATGATCATATAAGGAGGGGATTAAATTATAATGGATTTGTATGAGCACATGTGAAATTACATTAAAATAATGCTACATGGATAAATAATGATGAATTGAGTGCATGGAGGAGTGTAAGATTGGACTTAATTGGAAAAAGCAATTAGTTTAGTTAGGGAATAGGATGCAACACGTTTTTTTTTTGTAACAAGAAGAGAATCTAGCCCAATTCCAATTGAAGCTAAATGATGAGAGAGTATGACATAAAGTAAGAGGGCATGGTTGGAGGTATGGGAGAAGGAATGGTGCGTGAAAGGTTGTGAAATCTCAACCCTTGATGAGATCAAAGGCTAGGAAGAAAGAAGACTAAATTAATAAACACATTCCCTTCCTCTTTCATGCCATATTTCATCCAAGCCACCAAGAGAAGAGAGAGTGAGCTTTGAGAGTTCTTTGAAGATTTAGAGAGAAGGAGGAAGAAGGTTAAGGTAAGTAAGTGTTGATTTAGTGATTTGGTTACCTATTCTTGTGTAACACTTCCTCTAAGGTTCTCTTCATCATGTATTCATGTGTTTAGCAAGAGAAATCTCCAAAGAAGAGCAGGAGTTAAGGTGCCAAGCTTGGAAGCAAGAGGGTAATCTCATAAACTTGTTTTCTTGTGGTTGCGGTATTGTTATTAGTGATATTTCTTGACTTTTCAAGTTTCTTGGTTAAGTTGAAAAATTGGAAAAGCTATAACCCTAAGGGGTTATTCTGCCCAAATCTCTTAAATCATGATTAAGATGTGTTTAAACAAGTTAATAAAGGATTAGAAGTGGAAAAGTATAAGTTTTGGAAGTTAAAACACAAAACTTCATTTTTCAATTTTTCTTGAGATATTTTGGCCAGCACTGTTTCATGGGGGTAGGAGTTGTATTTTCATAAAATAAATGGTTCCATTGGATTCAGTGGGCAAAAATAGGTGGGGTTACAGTTGGGTACTTTTTTGGTAGAGGCTGAAAAAACATAATTATGAAAACGCCACTGAAATCCCTAAATAGGGGTTGTCAAGGGTATTTTCGTAATTTTACAGTGAATTTGGTGATTTCAAGCCCGGAAATGAATTTCTTTGTCGAAAATATGTCAGAATAACCTTAGTCAAAATTTTGGGAAAACGTGCCATCGGGCCGGGTGCAACAGGGCCGGCCGGGGTCCCGGGGGCATTTTGGTAAAATTTCACCATAGACTAATATAACCAAGATAAACACTATAGAAGAGTCTAAAATGATACTTGAATAGGTTATGACCTATTTCTGGTACATTTAATATTTTAGGATTGAGTCGGACGCTAGAAATGACATATTTTACGAGGCACACTAAAAAAAGGGTTTAACAAACTTTGAGGTAAGGACTACAATCTTTCATACACTATGTGAATAATTATATGTATTTGTTACTATGTTTGTGATATGATTGCTTGCTAAAGGCACAGTACCTAGTTGTGGTTCGCTACCCAACAACGGTATATCGGAAAATCCTAGCTGTGGTCGATGACTCAGTTGAGGTATATTATCGAAAATCCTAGTTGTAGTTGGTGACTCGGCTGAGGCAAATCTATATGAATCGAAACGAACTTTCATTTTTGCCTAATACAGTGCATTGCATATTTAATTTTCACATTATATATGTCGATCGTATGTCTCTACGGGGATTCTTCGGAATCTCACCCTTTTCCAAAAACAAATATTTTAGCTGGTGCCAGTGGATCGAAGGGCAAAGGCGTGGATGCCTTGAAGTAATTAGCTCGTGTCTTATGGCGAGGGCAATATAGTGGTTATAATTAGTTTATGCCTTAGATATTTTGGGTTATCCTGTAAATATTAAGTTTCTGAGGTATTTTCTGTATTTCGTTGATAAACGATATCGATATTCTAAAAAAATATTTTTATCAGTATAATTGTACCTTTCTGTATGCCCATTGAATTCCGTCTTTATTATCTTCCGATTATCAAAATGGAAATGGGTGTTGACATTAGGTATATTTTGAACCAAATCGAATCCCAACTAACTCTTTTATATATCATGATTGAACATATGTCGAATGATAAAAGTTATAAGAGGTCATGAGATTTTCCCAAAGTCATTGACCCTCTTTTATATGTCATGATTGAACAAATATGGAATGATAAAAGTTACAAGTGGTCATGAGATTCTCTCAAAGTCATTGGCCCGGACCCTCCAAATAAGAAAAATCTAGCATGCTACTACTCTGGTCCTATTTATAAGTCTAATTTAGAAAAAAAATTGGTCCTTATTATAAGTAATTTTTAGAGTAATAAATGAATGTATTAGTATTGGGAATTCAGGCTAGTCCGAGCCCGACGGGTTGGTCAGGTTGGGCTGAAAGCGGGCTGCCATAGCCCAATTAATCGAGCTGGTAGGCCGATTAACAATAGGGTTTTTTTCAATAAAAAAAACACATGAGCGACAGAGAATAAGTTCAAAGAATCCAACAATAACAAAGAGTCTAGAAATAAGCATAAAAAACAGCTTAATCCAAAGACACCATCTTCTATATTTGTAATAGCAGAGAATCCAAAGATAAATTTTGATCTCTTTAACTAATTAGAAGAGCATAGAAACAATACCTCACTGCCTCGCACAGTCGCATGCCCGAGGGACAAGGCCACAAGGGCAAATCAGAGAGGGAAAAGGGAAATCATTGTGGCCAGTTTGTGTTGAAAGCAGAGGAGACAAAAGGAAACCGATGTGGAGGATTAGGGTTTGATTTTAGATGGGGCACTAGTTCACCACCACCATGCCACTCACTGGACAACCAGCCCCATTAGACACGAGAGGAGAAGAGCCGAAAAGGGAGAGAGTTAGTTAGGGGCCCAGGGTTTCGATCGGTGAGCCAAGACTCCCCGAGCTTGTGCATGAGCATGACAGTGTGAGAGACTGAGAAGAAGTAAGAAGTGAGAGTTGCTAATGCTAACAAGCTGAGAAGTGCGATTTGTGAAGAGGAGCTGGAAAGTGAGAAATCACAACTTTCTTTTAAAAGCTAAATAGGCTAGCTCGTTAACCCGCGGGTTAAACGGGTTTAACCCGATATCAAATGGGCTGGAATTTTCTAAGCCCGAGCCCCTTTTTTTAGCTAGGCTAACGAACCCAACTCCCCAGCCCAGCCCGAATTACCCGTACTAGAATGTATTTCAAGTTTAGCCCTATTAAAGATAGAGGGAGAAGAAAGAGGTGAAAAATATACATTTATAAATGAAGGTAAAATTAAAAAAAATTATTAATTTAGTCTATGTTTATTAAGTTAACTAACTTTCTTTAGTAGGTAAGAATTAGATAGTTTAGACTTATAAATAGGATAAAAGTTATACAACATAGTAAAATAAAGATTCAAGAAACGACAACAAACTTTAAAGCTTTATTTATGGTATGAAAATTGATTATCCAAACCAAAGCAATAGTCAGGTTCCCTCGCAAGAGAAATCCCCACCACGCGCCACTACATATATTGTGTTCGTTTGGATCGGCAATTGGAATGCTTAAAAATAGCTTTTCAATCGTAATTTATGGTATACGAGGTATGTATGTGAGATGAGTTGTGTCTTGATTTACATGAAAAACAACTTATAAGAAATCAAATCGCTAAAACAAACATGATTATTCCCACTCTAATGCACAGCACTGAATAATTATTATACATATTTTATTCCCATCATCACTCTTGCAACGCTGGATAATCAACTTTACTGTGAAAGCGAGCTTTGAAGAAGGAGGGGAGAACATCTCTGGGAGGCAAAACTCCTTTCACAATAGGATCATTTAAAATCTCATGACCCCAATGGGGATTGTAGATTGTTAATCTCAATATGTTGATGGGGAAGAAGTGATGCAAGGGATTACATCACAGAGGTTCAAGAATAGTAAATGGGTGTGATGAAAGAGATTATATTAAACGAATTTGACCCAAAAAAAAAAGAATTATATTAAATGAATGGAATAATTTCATTTGCCTTTTAGCTTTTTTTTTAGGGAAAAAGACAGAAAAATACCATTTGAACTTCAAAATCCCGCTGACAAGAATGGTAATGGGATTGATAAGAATGGTAATGAGATTGACAACACAAATCTTTGTCAAAGGACTAATTTGGGATTTTGAAGTTCAAATGGTATTTTTCTATCTTTTTCCCTTTTTTTTTATTAAATAAAGTCTTTTAGCGCATTAACTACGACGTTCACCGCCCATCCCAAATCTGAATTCTTACTGAAGCATTCTCATCCGTCGATGAAATCAAATGGAGCAGCATGAAGCGATATTCCCGATGCTCCGTAGGTCAGTATCAGAGTATGAGTTTGGTCAACGACGTAGCTGACGTAGATATGATTGGTGGGATTTTTGAGTAGGTGTCAGTTTTTATTTGTTCTTATGAACCCGAGGTCGTCTTTTCACTTTTCGCTACTTAATTATCCAGAGAAAAATACTATAATTATCATATTAACTTGATGATTAAACTCGTTTCGATTTATTCAAGAGTTTTGCAATAATAATAAATTCATTTTAAAAAAAATACCTTTTTATGTAATTTTACCCTTAACAATTTATATCTATTGTTTTTAGGTGAGCAAATCAAAACCGATATTGAAAATCAAACCAAAACGAACTCAATTCCGTTATTTAGGTTTGGCTTTCTCGGTGTTGCATCTATTGTTTTTTTAAATATATTCAATTTTTGTAAGATAAACTTGTTATAACCAAAATACCATGTATACTTGATGCGCCTGTTTGTTTGTCTAGAAGCATAGGTTCAATACTTATTATTTTTCACAAGAAAACATATCTAGCAGCCCAAGCACAAAGTTATTCTAAACCCTAGCTCCCCAACTTCAAGTTAGAGCTCTCTTGCCTGCTGCTCAACAGTTAGCACATTTTGCCTAAGAGAGTGTTTGGTACAGCGTTTTTTTGCCCAATAAGCCTGCTTTTGGTTCAATAAGCTGAATTCAAAATGCAATACGTTTTTTGAGTGTTTGGGGCAGCGTTTTGCAAAAAATAAAAAGCCCAAAAACGTAACTTATTAAATAAGCCTGAACTACCCACTTATTTTTAAAAAAAGCTGCAGCATTTTTTTTTTGGATCCAAAAGTTGCAACATTGCAAGCTTTCAATACCTCTGTGTTGTGGACTCCACATACTTCTTAGATCTCTATTTTTTTGCCATCGTACTTCTCAGATCTCATATATATATATATCCCTTCCAATTTTCTTCACACACACACACACACACACACACATACAGACATATATATAATTAGAAGAATATATATATATTCTTCTAATTTTTCACCTCCTAAATATGATAATATTTCTAGCAAAATAAAATAGGATATGAATAGATTTTATATCAAAATATCCTTTTATCCTATAATTAATTAAAGTACTGAAAGATACATAGAAGATAATTAGATAAGTATGAATAGCATTCGTAACATGATACATGTGATCCAATTAGTTATGTAATATTTTTTTTGTGAAATTATGTATTTTGGCATCACATTTTCTAACTTCACTTTTCCATTTATTTTTAATTTTAAATATCTTGTTTTCTTATAATTAACACAATTTTTTACTTTTAAAAAAACACTTATACAATCGCTCATCCAAACAAGTTTTGACTTATTAAAAATTGCTTATCCAATTGCTCATTCAAATATAAATCACATTACAAAAACTGACTTTTTTATTAAGTCATTTTTAATAAGTCAGAATTATAATAAATCATATTTCCTACCGCTATCCCAAACACACACTAAGTCGCCCTGAAACTCTTGAACGTAGGAGCATACAGTTCTCCGTCTCCCTCTCAAACTCTCTAGGTCCTCGCCACTTAGTCACTCTCCTAAAGCCATGGTTATGCACACATCCACTCTCCTGTTTCCATTGCCCACTTGCCTTTTCTCTTCGACCTCTGTATCCTAATGTCGCTCAACCGGGTCTCAGCTTTGTGAGTTTTTTATTTCCGTTAACTCAACTGTACCTCGCCGTCTCTCTCTTTTCAATTTCATATTTTTTTTCCATTTGAGGCTTGGACTTTACAATAGATAACATAACTCCTAATTTCATCAATGAATCACTATTGTAGTTAGTTTAAATTGCTAGATTTGATCCCGTAGACTATATAGCATATGGGACATTGTGTGGAAATATGTAGAATGATTAGGAGGACAGTTTTGTAAATATTTAATTGTTGCGTATTTTATTTGGCTGTATAGTTTGTTAGTTGGATGGGTCTCACCATCCTAGGATAGATTGTCTATATATGTAGGTTGTACATTTTCTTTACACAATTAATAAAACAAGTCATTTTTCTCTCCTGGGCTTACTTGACATGGCATCAGAGCCATTGGTTGAATAACCAAGAAGAAGAGCACGGATCAAGGCCCAGTTTCAAGAAGAAGGCCCACCGTACAGGCAGAAATCCAAGAATCAGCCCTGCAGAGCGTCTGATCAGCCTGAGATAATGTGGAGCCAAGGGCATATCCAACGTGAAGGAAACGGAGCCCCAAGAAATAAACCAAGGTCTGACTCTTCTTCCCCAAATTCACGATCTGTCAAGCATCGAAGAAAAATCTCACTCGCAATCATGAGACCTAAACACCAATCTTCTCGCTGTCACTCTTACGGAATCGGCACCTGACCTTTTCCGATAATTCAGCCACAACGATCACTACTCTCATGGCCATGGCAATATATAATTCTGTTGATGAGTCCCGATTCTCTGGCAAGAATTCTTCCTCCTGAGGTCGTTTTTTTTCCTTTTGCTCTTGTCACTGATATCGATTTTCACGTAAGGTTTAATCCTTATTTTTACTCTACCTTCCTCTGCAATAACTCTGTATTCGTCTAATTTCTTGCTTCACGATAAATCCATGGCCAAGGGAAAAGACTCTGGAAGTCATACTAAGATTACAGATGCGGCAAATCTGTCGTTCACTCATGTGCTTTACTTGCATCCATCAGAGACACAGGGTTCTACCATTATCTCTCAAATCCTTACAGGGACCGACAATTACACTATCTGGAGCTGATCGATGAAAATAACTCTCAAAGGTAAACACAAACTCGGTTTTATCGATGGTTCTTGCAAGAAGGATGATCAAGATCCATATCTCCATGATCAGTGGGAGAGGTGTAATGCAGTTGTACTCTCCTGGCTCTTAAATTCAATCTCTAAAGATATTGCTAATAGCGTGGTCTTTTATGAGGATGCGCATAGTGTCTGGACAGATTTACAGGAGTTGTTCGATAAGAAGACAGGATCCCGAATCTTTGCCCTTCATCGCGAAATCAATTTATTAAGGCAGGGGCCTTCCTCTGTATCTGGATATTTCTCCAAGTTAAAGGAGCTCTAGGAGGAGTAATCAGCACTCCTTTATATACCTTCATGCAAATGTGACACCTCTCAAGCATATGCAGAGGCCATACAGCAGCAGAAGTTGCTTCAATTTTTGTTGGGACTCAATGAAGCATATGCACCAATAAGGAGTCAAATTCTCCTTATGGTGCCTCTTCCTTCTATAAATCAAGCCTATGGAATGATATTAGAGGATGAGGCATAGAGGTCTATCACTGGAAATGACAAATCCTCTCTTCTTGACAGCATTGCCATGACAGTCAGGGGGAGGGGACGTGGCAGGGGCAGGGGGCGTGGAGATCCCAATATACAATGCATCCACTGCCACAAGAAAGGACACACTAAGGATGTATGTTTCCAATTGGTTGGTTACCCACCTGGATTCAGAGGCAGACAAGTGAAGGAAGCTACTGCTAATCAGGTCATAAAGGAGTTAACTAATGATGAAGAGATATTAACCAACCCTGCAAGTACAGCAGTACCGAGCTTCACTCAAGACCAGTATGACCGCATACTGGAGCTTCTAAAATGTGAATCAGAGACCACTGTGCATGCTCTTGCTGGTACAGGTTTGGCTGTTCCTTACACTCATAATATATCAAATAATTGTTGGGTATTAGATTCTGGAGCCACTACATACATGACTAGCAATTTAAGCTTGTTGCATGCATATAGAGAGTATAATGGACCAATTAAGTCCATTAGGTTACCTGATGGTAGGAGAGTGTCTGTTACACATATTGGTGATACACATTTTAATAATGGAATGATATTAACTTAGATATTGTATGCCCCTCAACTTGAGTTTAACCTGATATCTATTTCTAGGCTAACTAAGGAACAACAATATACTGTTGCATTCTTCCCTGACTTTTGTTTGGTACAGGACCTTCAGGGTGGCAAGAAGAAAGCAATTGGTAGGCTAATTGAAGGACTATATGTACTTAAAATTGATAGTGTATGTACTCTTCTGAATTCTGTAACAGATTGTAGTAAATGCATGAAAATAGATAATGTTTGCATATGGCACCATAGGTTGGGTCATGCCCCCTTTTCTGTTATGAGATATTTAGGAATTGTGGATGAGAAGAATCCCTTATTCAATAATAAATGTGATATTTGTATTCAGTCTAAACAGACAAAGTTTCCCTTCAATTCAAGTTGTATTAAAACTAGTCATTGTTTTGAGTTATTGCATTTAGATGTGTGGGGGCCCTATTGAGTCCCTACACATCAAGGATATCAATACTTCTTGACCATTATTGATGACTTTTCAAGGGCCACTTGGACCTTTTTGATGAGAAATAAATCTGAGGTAGCCAATCACATTAAAAATTTTGTCATGCATGTCTTAACTCAATTTTCTACTAAGGTCAAGACTATTAGAAGTGACAACGGAAGTGAATTTACTAACAATGAATTAAGGGAATACTTTAAAACAAAAGGGATCATTCATCAAGCTTCATGTTCTTATACTCCGGAACAAAATGGAGTTGTTGAGAGAAAACATAGGACAATCTTACAGGTTGCTAGAGAACTAATATTGCAATCTGAGATACCTATACAATACTGGGGGGAATGCATAAAAGCGGCAACCCACATAATTAATAGAATCCCATCTAAAGTAATTGGGCATAAAACCCCATATGAAATTGTCCATAAAGTCCCTCCTGATTTGAACCATCTGAGAACTTTTGGTTGTTTGGCATATGCTACAAATCTGAAAACTCATGATAAGTTTTTGTCACGTTCCATTGTATGTGTGTTTCTGGGTTACCCCGACAATCAAAAGGGATTTCTTTTACTTGATTTGCAATCTAAAGACATATTTGTATCTAGACATGTTAATTTTCTTGAGCAGAAATTCCCTTTTAAGGATGCTGAATCTAATGGCTCAAAGGGAGCATCCAAGGAGATGAAAGCTATCTTTTGGTTTGATGATGACCAATACCAAGGTGAAATGTTCAGACCAAGTAATGCTGAACCACATGACAAGGCACCTGCTAATCAGCTTCCTAAACATTTATCACCAGGAGGCAAGGAGCCACAATCTGTAGATGAACCAGAAACTATGATCAGACCTGAAAGAACAAGGCAACCACCAATATGGTCCAAGGATTATGTATGATCTTTGGTAAGATCTGAACAAACTAGCAAGTGTCTTTACAGTATTCAAAATTATGTGTCATATGACAACATTTCTCCTAAACATATGTGTTTTCTTACATCTCTTGATACATTGACTGAACCTGCATTTTATGAACAAGCAATTAAGGATCAGAGATGGGTAGATGCAATGAATACTGAAATTGCAGCCTTGGAAAACAATAGGACTTGGGAAATAGTTCCCTTGCCTAAAGGGAAACATGCTATTGGGTGTAAATAGATATATAAAATTAAATACAACTCTAATGGAACCATTGATAAGTTTAAGGCTAGGCTAGTTGCTAAAGGGTATAGCCAAAGAGAAGGAGTGGACTACCGTGAAACCTTTTCGCCTGTGATTAAAATGTTGACTGTTCGACTAGTTCTGAAATTGGCAGCGATTCATAGATGGAACCTCTACCAGATGGATGTGTAATGCCTTTTTGCAGGGAGACTTGGAAGAAGAAGTTTATATGCAAGTGCCTCAAGGTTTTCAACGAAAGGGGGAGCACTTAGTATGTAAGTTGAATAAATCTTTGTATGGCTTGAAACAAGCCTCAAGGCAGTGGAATAATAAACTTTCCACATCATTAATTCAGGGAGGTTTCAAGCAGTGTGAGTATGATCATTCCCTTTTTATTAAGCAATACAAAGAAGGGGTTGTATTGGTACTAGTGTATGTGGATGACTTATTAATAACAGGTAGTTATGAAAGTGGCATACGAGACATAAAAGATTTTCTACACAAAACCTTTAGAATTAAAGATCTTGGCACCATGAAATATTTTTTGGGTATAGAGGTGGATAGGTCAGAAAAGGGAATAGTGTTGTGTCAAAGGAAATATGTGTTGGATATCTTGGCTGAAACAGGTTTAAGTGGTTGCAAACCTCCTAATGTGCCACTAGTACAAAATCAGAAACTCCTGGGATACGAGGAAGGAAGGAATAAGAGGGAGGATCTACTCAAGGATCCAGAGCAGTTCAGAAAATTAGTAGGTAAGCTGATTTATCTTACCATTACACGTCCTGACATATCGTTTTGTGTGCAGACACTTAGCTAATTCATGCAATCACCCACAAAGGAGCACATGGCAGCATCTCTCAATGTGGTGAAGTACCTGAAAGGAAGTCCCGGATTAGGAGTCCTGCTGAGTTCGTGTGGATAAATGGAACTAGAATGCTACTGTGATTCGGATTGGGCTTCTTGTGCTACCACAAGGAGGTCAGTGACCGGGTATTTACTGAAATTAGGGGGTTCCCTAGTTATGTGGAAGACAAAGAAACAAAGTACAGTGTCAAAATCGTCAGTAGAAGCTGAGTATAGGGCTTTAAGCATGGCTATATCAAAGATAGTTTGGACATTAGGAATGATTGGAGATCTTGGTGTTCGCCATGAGAAGCCGGTAAAAGTATTTTGTGATAACCAAGCAGCGATCCATATTGCTAATGATCCTGTATTTCACGAATGAACTAAACATATCGAGATAGATTGTCATTTCGTTCGTGAAAAGTTGAAGAGAGGATTGATTGAACTTAGGCATGTTCGTTCAGAAGATCAACAAGCAGATTTGTTGACCAAAGCAGTGTCAAAAGAAACTCAAAGAAGGCTGTTAGGCAAGTTAGGCACTGTGGATATTTTCAGCCCCCAGCTTGAGGGGGAGTATGGAAATATGTAAAATGATTAGGAGGACAGTTTTGTAAATATTTAATTGTTGCGTATTTTATTTGGCTGTACAATTTGTTAGTTGGATGGGTCTCACTGTCCTAGGATAGATTGTCTATATATGTAGGTTGTACATTTTCTTTGCACAATTAATAAAACAAGTCATTTTTCTCTCCTGGGCTTACTTGACACATTGTTGAAGCATTTTCAATATCATGACCCTCGACACATGATGGAAAACTCTAAGGGTATCATTCAGGTAAGAAAAACACTCAAGCTATTGAATGTTGTACCTAATTTCTCGACTAATTCGGTTAACTTGGGAACAGAATCGAAATATTTTGGTTAATATGGTTTGGTTATTATAAGGTGTTTAGTTTTGATTTGGTGTTTAAACATGCCTCTTTTCGGTTATTCCATTATTTCAGTTTTTATCAAAAACTAAATGCTCACACCTATTTTTGGGTGTTGCATACACCAAAAAAATAGTTTATGATATTTGACGCACTTGAAATACTTCAGGATGCTAAGTATATCAGAAAAATACTTCAAAGTGCTGGGTGCAGTACAAATACTTTAGAGCATTCGATATACTTGAAAAAAAAATATTTTAAGATTTTGGATGCATCTTAACCCATAAAAATATAATTGTGCTTTCTTCTTCGGCCATTTTTGCTCCAAGAGTTTTTGCGAAGTAGCAATGAAGCATATCAAACACCGATAAAGGTGTAGAATGGAGTAAATGACAAAAACTATGCAGTATGTAGTAAACAAACATAAAAAAATATGAGGTGGAAGCATATGGTGAAAAATAGCTCTTCACATGATGGTGTTGCCCTTCGTATCTTACAATTGGTGTCTTGGGACGATCTTTGGGTCACTCCACATTCTTAATCGCTAGACAACTGCTCACAATTTAGTGCTCGTTTGGAATAATTTATTTTTGGGCAATAAGTGCTTATAAATCGTGATTCACAGTATACGAGGTAAGTATGTGAGAGAAGTTCTATCTCAACTTGCGTAATAAGGACTTATTATCTAAAAATAAGTGATACCAAACACATACTTAATTGCGATATCAAATGGATTTATTATGAACAGAGAACTTTTAAGGCTCGTTTGATTTGATAACATGTAATCATAATATGAAAGGCTGATTATTCTGAAGTTTGATTGAGTTTATGTAATGCAAAAAGGGATTAGATTTTGTAATGTTAATTATCTTTTAGTGGCTGCATCCCGATTACATAGCTAGACCTTATAAATGGAGATTCATCACGAGAAAAAGACATTCTTATCCTTAAAAAATCTGACTTCATCGAGCCCGCCTCCTCGATCTCCTCTGCTAATGTCGACTCCTTTTGGAAAGTGGGTTATGAGAACATTTCAGTATTTTCATTTCTATGATTATTAAAATTAATATAAAAATTATTATCCTTATCATCTTTGCATCACATTTCTTAGTATATTATATTACATTCCATAATATGTGATTCAATGAACCAAAGCCATCATTATCCAAGTGAAGTAATTGAGATCATTAACTTACTCTCGGAGCTTGATAGCTAAAGCTATAATATGATATCCTCCAAAACTTAATAAGGACAATTAATTTTCTTCATGTCATTCAAGTTTAATTGCATGTATATTAGTTTATGTTTTGTTAACATATTTATCATTAATGAAAATAAATTTTATAAGTTTTGTTTAATACTTATAATTGATGATCCAAACCAAAGCAATAGTCAGATTCCCTCGCAAGAGGAATCCCCACCACTCCCCACTACATATATATATATTTTTTTTTTGATGAATGCAATGGACCATCTAAGCCTTCGGTGCACCCAACATCCAGGTATCCGGCGTTAACCTGCAGGCCAACGCCGGATTTACCAGCATGGGCCCCCGACAACCGACTAGTCCTGGCGCCCCCAATCGAATAGGCCCGACAGGAATTCACCTCTTTGAGGCGCCCCAGGGGAGAGAGCTACCGACGAGGGTTTTTTAAATCCGCCGTTCCAGGGATCGAACCCAGGAACGGCGAGATTTGGCGCAGATGCCTACCCATCTGCGCCAACCCCCGTTGGTACTACATATATTATTCCCGCTCTAATGCACAACACTGAATAATTATTATACATATTTTATTCCCTTCATCACTCTTGCAATAAAAAAGAAGGGAAATTTTTTTGATGCTGAAAGAAAAATAAAAAAAATGGCATATAAATTTTATACATGTTACTTTATTTTATTTATATTATATGTTATTAATTTTAATAATTTGGTTTGTTACAAACTATTTTATAAAAATGCTATTGAAGAAAAGGCAATGAGATTTATCCTCAAGCTAAGGATGAAATTAGAAGCACTAAAATTGGATTGAAGGTCTTGATTTTGAGTCATTTCCTCAAGAAGTTGATGACATTTACCACTATAGTTGTATTTAAAAATTTATTTTAACTAAATTGTCACAATCTCATTTATTACATTGCAATTGGACTTATAAATAAGATAAATTTTTTTTGTAAAAAAAAACTTATAAATAGAATTAGAGTGGTATGGTCTAAATGTCTTTTAAAAAACTCATACTTGGATTAATCAAGAGTCACCATTATTTGACAAGTCATGAAATCATTATTATTAATATATTTTGTTAGGTTGATGATTGATTTAATGTTCTTCTTTAAATGATATTTTGTGACTTTATTAACTTCATATGAATTAGACTGAAGATTAAATGTAATATATAATATATAATATTTTTAAATTTAATAATTACATCACCGGTCCAACCGAACGGCTCAACCGTTCCAACCGGTTGAACCATGACCTACTAACCTTTTCGGCTCGACATCCGATCCGTCTTTTAAAACATTGTTTATATGTCATGATTGAACATATGTGGAATGATAAAAGTTATAAGTGATCATGAGATTCTCCCAAAGTCATTGATCAGAACCCTCCAAGTAAGAAAAATCTAACGCACTACCATTTTGAGCCTATTTATAAATCTAAATAAGGAAAAAAAATAGGCCTTATTATAACTCATCTTTTAGAGTAATAAATGAATGTATTATAATTTTAGCCTTATTAAAGATAGAGAAGGAAGAAAGAGGTGAAAAATATATATTTATAAATGAAGGTGAAATCAAAAAATTTTATCAATTTAGTCTATGTTTATTAAGTTAACTAACTTTCTTTAGTAGGTAAGAATTAGATAATTTAAACTTATAAATTAGATAAAAGTGGTACAACATAGCAAAATAATAAAGATTTAAGAAACCGCAACAAACTTTAAAACTTTATTTTTGATATGATAATTGATGATCCAAACAAAAGCAACAGTCAGGTTCCCTCGCAATGCACAACACTAAATAATTATTATACATATTTTATTCCCATCGCCACTCCCCACTGCATATTTTATCCCCATCATCACTCTTGCAACACTGGATAATTAACTTCCCTCAAAGAAGGATTGTAGGTAGTTGTTGTGATCATCAACTATGAAGCAACGATGCTCTGAAAGCGAGCTTTGAAGAAGGAAAGGATAACGTCTCTGGGAGGCAAAACTCCTTTCACAACAGGATCATTCAAAATCTCATGACCCCACTTCTCTAGCTTTGGATATTTTTCTCCACTGTAAACATCAAACTCACTAGCTTCTTGAATTATGGGCACCCAGAAAAAGATGAACAGAGCAGCTATGTCCAAGAACCCAACTGAATCTCCAATGAAGAACTTACCATTCACTATGAGCTCCTTGTCCAGAATTCTGAGAGCCTCTCTTGCTTCTTCAGCAGCTTTTTCCCTCTCCTGCTTGTTCGGGTTCCATGCTGCTTTGATTACCGCAGACCACACCTGAAATCAAGCAACAAAACACTTGTTTAGTGACTCCTCATTCATATTCCTTCTGAGAAAACAGACGAGACAGAGCTTGAAGTATTTAATCACCTTGTCATCGATGAACTTAGACCAGAAACGAGACAGGGCTCTGTGATAAGGATCAGAAGGCAAGATGGGGTGGCCAGTCCAGGCCTCATCGACGTATTCAACAATCACGAGAGACTCACATACAGGCTTGTCGTTGTGAAGAAGCACAGGGACCTTCTTGTGAACAGGGTTGTTCTTGAGAAGAAGATCACTTTTGTTGTTCGGCAGTGATTCTTGAATATACTCATATTGCACTCCCTTGAGTTTCAAAGCAAGTTCAGCTCTCACCACAAATGGACTTACCGTGAATCCTAAGAGCTTCACTTGTTGGTTTGTAGCCATGGGTGTACTTGTTTCTCTCTTTGAATCTGATATAGTGATGAGTTTTATGGTCCCATATATTGTGAATCAGTTTCTTATATAGGGAAAGGGTGGTGGAGAACTGTGGATGAGTCGGGGAACAGAGCAGTATTTTTTTAAGAAAAAGACCAATGGGGATAGTAGATTGTTAATGTCAATATGGCGATGGGGAAGAAGTGATGCAAGGGATTACATCAACAATGTAAGAATTATATTAAATGAATGGAATAATTTGCCTTTTAGCTCTCTTTTTTATTAAATACAGTCTTTTAGCTCATTAACGACAACTTTCACCGCCCATCCCAAAGCTGAATTCCTTCTGGAGCATTTTCATCCGTCGATGTAATCAAATGGAGCAGCATAAAGCGATATTCTCGATGCGGCGTAGGTCAGTCTCAGAGTATGAGTATGGTCAACGACGCATATGGTTGGTGGCATCCGGCTGCGGACCTTTGCTCAGAAAGAGAAGGACGTTTCTTTTACTTGTGTGAGCTGTCGGATTGTTTGCGCTGTCGGATTGAGCGGTTCAGATTTAATATATTTTTATAATAATATTTTTAATATATTAATATAATAATAATAATAATATTTTTTTAATATATTAAATTTGAAACATTAAAATATAAATCCGACAGCTAACAGAAAAAAAAAGAACTTCCTTTTCTTCTGGAAAAAAGAACCAAAGCCATTTCCGGCACTTTTCACTATATAATTATTCAGAAAAAAAAATAATTATCATATTAATTTGATGATTAAACTGTTTCAATTTATTCAAGAGTTTCGCAAAACTAATAAATTTATTTTAAAAAATACCTTTTTATACATTTTTACACTTAATAATTTATATAATTTAATGTACTCGATATCCTTGAAAAAAATACATTTGAGTAGAGGTGAGCAAATCAAAGCCAAAATCAAAAATAAAACCAAAACGAGCTCAATTCCGTTATTTAGGTTTGGTTTTCGGTGTTCTATCTATTGTTTTTTTAAGTATATTTAATGTTTGTAAAACAAATTTGGTTATAACCGAAATACCATATATACTTATAATTTTAGTCCTATTAAAGATAGAGGGAGAAAAAAGAGGTGAAAAATATACATTTATAAATGAAGGTAAAATAAAAAAAAATTATTAATTTAGTTCATATTTATTAAGTTAACTAACTTTTTTTAGAAGATAAAAATTAGATAATTCAAACTTATAAATAGAATAAAAATGATACAACATAGCAAAATAATAAAGATTTAAAAAACGACAACAAACTTTAAAACTTTAGTTATGATATGATAATTGATGATCCAAACTAAAGCAATAGGCATGTTCTCGCAACAGGAATCCTCACCACTCCCCACTACATATATTATTCCCACTCTAATGCAAAGCACTGAATAATTATTGTACATATTTTATTCCCATAATCACTCTTTTTTTTTTTCTTTTTTTTTTTGTCAACAATTCCCATCATCACTCTTGCAACACTGGATAATCAACTTTACTCTGAAAGCGAGCTTTGAAGAAGGAAAGGACAACCTCTCTGGGAGGCAAAACTCCTTTCACAACAGGATCATTCAAAATCTCATGACCCCACTTCTCTAGCTTTGGATATTTTTCTCCACTGTACACATCAAACTCACAAGCTTCTTGAATTATGGGCAGCCAGAAAAAGATGCGCAAAGCAGCTATGTCCAAGAACCCAACTGAATCTCCAATGAAGAACTTGCCATTCACTTTGAGCTCCTTGTCCAGAATTTCCAGAGCCTCTCTTGCTTCTTCAGCACCTTTTTCCCTCTCCTGCTTGTTTGGGTTCCATGCTGCTTTGGATACCGCAGGCGACACCTGAAATCAAGCAACAAAACACTTAGACCAGAAAACAGAGGAGACAGAGCTTGAAGTTTTGAATCACCTTCTCATCGATGAACTTAGACCAGAAACGAGACAGGGCTCTGTGATAAGGATCCGAAGGCAAGATGGGGTGGCCAGTCCAGGCCTCATCGACGTATTCAACAATCACGAGAGACTCGCATACAGGCTTGTCGTTGTGAAGAAGCACAGGGACCTTCTTGTAAACAGGGTTGTTCTTGAGAAGAAGATCACTTTTGTTCGGCAGCGATTCTTGAATATACTCATATTGCACTCCCTTGAGTTTCAAAGCAAGTTCAGCTCTCACCACAAATGGACTGATTGTGAATCCTAAGAGCTTCACTTGTTGGTTTGTAGCCATGGCTGTACTTGTTTCTCTCTTTGAATCTGATATAGTGATGAGGTTTATGGTCCCTTTTATTGCGAATCAGTTTCTTATATAGGGAAAGGGTGGTGGAGGACTGCGGATGAGTCGGCGAACAGAGCAGTATTTTCTTAAGAAAATGGCCAATGGGGATTGTAGATTGTTAATGTCAAGATGTTGACGGGGAAGAAGTGATGCAAGGGATTACATCACAGAGGTTCAAGAATAGTAAATGGGTGTGATGAAAGAGATTACATCACCGATGTAAGAATTATATTAAATGAATGAAATAATTTGCCTTTTAGCTCTCTTTTTTATTAAATAAAGTCTTTTAGCTCATTAACTGTTAACAGATCATTAGATTCACCTCTCTCTTGCCGACACACTTCATAACAAGCTGAGATATTAGCATCACGTATTTTTAGGAGCAGTTGCGTAATATTATATTATCTGATCACAAGGGTGTGATATAACGTGATTATCTCAATGTACCTATTATATATATTTTGTAAACCAATCAGTAAATAATAACTCTCCTTTCCTTTATTCAGATATATTTTTAAACTCTTTCTTGGTATCACAGCCACACGGCGAAAGCCATCATGAGTCCCTCAACCTCAATGAACTCTTCGACCACCCAACCTATCCCTGTTATTGCTGCCTTTACAATCCAAAAGGCAACACCCCTCGCCACATCAAGTTCTTCTTCATTGCCTGTCAAGCTGGACAGACAAAACTTACTTCTGTGGCAATGTACCGTTCTCCCAATCATTCACGGACATCGTGTAAAGGGATTTATAACTGGCACAACTCCGTGCCGTGAGGAATTTTTAACAGATGCAGACACTGTGACAAACAACTCTGCCTTTGATATCAGTTGCTTCTGGGATGGCTATACACAACAATGACACCTGACGTAGCAGCCCAGCTTGTTCACCGCTCAACGTCATCAGAACTTTGGCATGCCGCGAATGATCTTACCTGCTCTCACACTCGAGCACGGGTCACCTTGCTCCGAAACGAGCTTCAATGAACACGGAAAGGGTCCAAGACAATAAGTGACTACCTCGCAAAGATGAAATCCATCGATCTTCGACAACCTACTCCTTGCGGGTAATCCTATTTCATCTATTGATCTCACTTCTTCAGTCCTTGCAGGTCTAGACTCAGACTACAATCATATCCCGTAGTCTATCAACTACTTGATAAATAAGATCTCAAATGGGTTGATCTGCAAGCCGCCTTACTCACCTTAGAGTTTCGCATGGAACAACTCAATGAGTTTGTAACACCCCAAATTTTATTTATCAAGAGTATATTATGATTATTTTATATATTCAATAAAATGGTGAATATTTAAGGCAAAAGGAATTAAATATTGAAAATTGAAAGTTGAATGTTGATTTCAGTGAAATCGCCTGCGAGGTAGTGAATTTGTCATGTGGTTTTGGAAGACCAAATGATGGGCAAAAATTATAAAATTTTATATGGTGAAAGTAAACATTCTAAGCTTTAATTTGATAGGTCATATGAATCAATTGAAGCTATGTATAAAAAGATATGAATTTTTGAAGTTAGTCCAGAAAATCTGGAAATTCTCTGGAGCAGCGGTCAAAGAAATGAAATTTGGGAATGATATGCTTCCGGATGGCTAAATTTTATATTTTTTCCTTGAAACTAGACTTAATAAGGGTTTCATAGCCTTTAGAATCACTCTAAAAAGATGTGTACAAAATTAGTTATGAATTTTCAAAGTTAGGGCAGAAAATTTGCCATAATTGGCATTATTCCGAATATTAAAAATAAAATGTGTTAGAAATTGATTAATGAAATTAAAATGCCAAGTGTCATGATCATATAAGGAGGGAATTAAATTATAATGAATTTGTATGAGCACATGTCAAACTGCATTAAAATAATACTACATGGAGAAATAATGATTAAATGGTATGTTACCTTGAGTGTAAGAATTGGTCTAGTAGGAAGAGTAATGGTTTAGTTGGAGCAAGAGGAAGGGGGAGCAAGTTTTTTTTAAAAGCTAACCAAGGGAGAAGGCTAGTTCAATGTTAAGGGAGGTCAAAGGAAGCAATTATGAAGGGAGTATAGGAGTAAGCATGAGTGGAGGCATGGTTGGTGACTAGTGTTACTTTATGGTCCTTTGATTAAATCAATGGCGTAGAATTAAGGGAGAAAGTTTATGAAGCATTTCTCTTCCCTTCCCTTCATACACTTCACGCCTAAACACAAGAGAAGGAGAGAGAGAAAGTGCCTTGGAGAACTTGAAGGACTTGGAGGTTTTTAGAGAGAAGGAGGAAGAAGTTCAAGGTATGTGTTATCTCTTAAACATTTTCCTTGTGATCTTACATGAAACTATCTCTAAACTCTCCTTCTTCAATGGAATCCATGTGTTTGAAGACACATTGTTAGCTCAAGGAGAAGAGAGATAGGATTTATGGTTAGTTTGGTGATTTTTTGTTGAGTTGTAACATTGGAAAAGCCATAACCCTAAGGGGTTATGCTACCCAAATTTCTTTGAATCATAGTTAAGATGTATTTAAATAAGTTAATAAAGGATTAGAAGTGGAAAAGTATAAGCTTCGGAAGCTAAAACATAAAACTCCACTTTTTCCATTTTTCTTGAAACTTTTGGCCAGCACTGTTTCAGGGGGGTAAGAGCTGGATTTTCAAGAAATAAATTATTCCATTGGATTCAGTGGGCAAAAATAGGTGGGGTTATAGTTGGTCACTTTTTCGGAAAAGGCCGAAAAAGCATAATTATGAAAACGCCCCTAAATCCCTAAATCGAGGCTGTCAAGAGCATTTTCATAATTTGATAGTGAATTTGGTGATTTCAAACTTGGAAACGGATTCCTTGGGTGAAAATAAGTCAAAATAGCCCTAGTCAAAATTTTGGGAAAACGTGCCATCGAGCCGGATATCGCGGGGCCAAGCCTGGGTCTAGGGGCATTTTGGTAAATTTCCACCATAGACTAATATAACCACAAAAAATACTATGGAGGAGTCTAAAATGATACTCGGATAGGTTATGACCTATTTCTTGTACATTTAATATTTTAGGACCGAGTCGGAGGCCGCACACGACACGTTTTACGAGGCACATCTAAAAAGGGGTTTATAAAGCTTTGAAGTAGGAACATTATCCTTCATACATCATGTCATAGTTATATGCTTGTGTGGATGCCAATATTTGTAAATACACTTTATTAATTAACATGAATGGCCTAGAGAGAGGCAGTTAGTGCTGGTGTGCACTTACACTGGGAGTTGGTGGAAGACCAACCAATGTAAATCATGGGGCTGGGCTCTACTCATGTATACATGACGATGATGTGTTTATATTATTCATTAATTGGTGCATACCTTGGCCCCAGGCCCCGATGGATTCACAGGACACTTCTACCAAAGAGCTTGGGATATTGTCGGCAATCAGGTATGTTTTCTTGTTCGCCATTATTTTCAGTCAGGTTTTCCACTCAATGAAATTAACCAAACAGACCTAATGGTGATTCCTAAAGTGGACTGCCTAGAGACGGTGAGTGATTACCGACCGATCAGTCTATGTAACTTTTCCTACAAAATCTTTTCAAAATTCATTTCCAATAGGCTGAAACCATTGTTGGGAAGTATCATCTCAGAAAATCCTAGGGCCTTTGTCCCAGCCGGTTGATACATGATAACATTATCATTGTTCACGAAGCATTCCACCATATGAAATCTAACAAGAAAGGCCCTGCAGAAGTGGCCCTGAAACTTGATATGAACAAAGCATATGATAAGGTTGAATGGGATTTCTTGTGTGCAGTGTTATCTAAAATGGGATTTAATCAAGAGTGGGTGGATAGAATTTATTGGTGTCTGGAATCGATTTCATTCTCAATCATGATGTCAGGTAAAAGGGTCTCTACAGTCAATCCCATGAGAGTGTTCCATCAAGGGGATCCTCTATCTCCCTACCTGTTTATTATAGTAAATAATGTTCTGTCCCAATTAATAGAAAAAGCTGAAACTCAGGGCTTTATAAGAGGCATTCGTATAGCTAGAAGATGCCCGTCACTAACACACAACTTCTTTGCTGATGACTCTGTTTTGTTTTTACAAGCTAATGTGGAGGAATGTAGAAATCTAAAAGAAATCCTGGATGCTTATTGTGAAGCCTCGGGACAAATGATTAATACTGATAAATCCTATCTATTTTTCTCCAATAGTACCCCTGAATTGATAAGAGAGGAAATTGGTCATGTGTTTTAGGTTCATGCCGTAGACATTCCTGGGAACTGCCTTGGACTACCGATCACTTGGGGCAGATCAAAGTCATAGGTGCTCAGCTTTGTTCTTGATAAACTCAAAAGAAGAATGCAAGGATGAAAGAACAACTTCCTTTCAGAAGCAGGCCGTGAGGTAATGGTTAAATCAGTAGCAAATTCAATACCAATCTATCCTACATCATGTTTTCTTTTTCCAAAAAATGTTCTTAAAAGAATAGATCAAATGATTTCTGGCTTCTGGTGGAAAAGTACAAAGGAAAAAAGGAAAATGCACAGGATTTCTAAGGATAAACTTAAAAAGCATAAGATGGAAGGTGGACTGGGATTTAAAGATTTTGAAGCTTTTAACTTGGCTTTGCTTGCAAAACTCAGCTGGCGAATATTACAGGAACCGAACCAGATGTGGGTGAGAATTCTTAAAGCCAAATACTTCCCAAAATCGGGCTTTTTAGAGGCCAATAAAGGAAGAAGAGCCTCGTGGATTTGGTCCAGCATTTTGGAGGGCCGAAAGGTACTTGAAGGGAATATCTTATCCAGTGTTGGGAATGGAAAAACTACCAAAGTATGGACTAACCCCTGGCTAGTTGACATCCCAAGTAAAAAGCTTCTGTCACCATGTCCTCATAATTCTTTTAAAAAATTGACAGTAGCTGAAATTAGACAAGGGTATGCTTAGGAGAAGATAAATGGCAGTGGACAGGGGGGAAAAAGGGATCATACTCGGTTAAGGAGGGATATAATTTAGCACAGGCTTTGGTGTGTAATAAGTATAGGGACGCACCTAGTTCCTCATCTAACCAACAACAAAGAGTGTGGAGAGAAGTGTGGAAATTGAAAGTTCCCCATAAGGTTAAATTGTTTACCTGGAGAGTTATATCAAATGCCCTTCCCAATTTTCTAAATCTAAATAAGAGAGGAGTATGTGTGACTGATCTATGCCTTATTTGCAAAGCAAAACCGGAAAATCTGAAGCATTTGTTTTGTTTCTATCCCTGGGCACAAAATACATGGTTTGGAAGTGCATTTACTTTTCAGTTTGAGAACGAAAATGAGTTTGACTTGAAATCATGGCTGTTTCATTGCTTCTTGGAATTACAACTCTCGGAATGGCAGAAAGCACTAATAGTCATGACTTTGTGGCAAATCTAGAAGGGTAGGAACCGATTCATTTATGAGAGGGTAGAGGTGGATCCAATATACACGTTTTCTCAAGCTAATGCTTTGTTGCAGGAATTTTGGCAGGCACAGGGATGGATGGAAGTCAACAAAACAGCACCTCAAGACCAAAGAAACAATCAGCCAATAAGGGAGAAATGGCATAAGCCTATGGGAAACGAACTCAAGATCAATACGGACTACGCCTATGAACAACAAGAGGGAAGAGCAGCGGTGTCCTTTGTGGTGCGTGATTCAAATGGGTGGATCCTTGACGGTGGAGCTAGAATAATCGAAGCAGATTCAACTTACATAGGTGAAAGCTTGGCTATGTTGGAAGCAGTAATGTATGCATCTAATAATCAGTTAGATGATGTAATTTTTGAGTCTGATAATCAAAACCTCATTAATTGTTTAAATGGGAATTGTCTCTCTCCAAGCTGGAGATGTGACATTATTTTGGAAAATATCATTTCTATAAGGAATCCCAGAAGAAACCATTCCTTTGTATGGGTTTCGAGGGAGGCAAATAGGGTAGCCGACTGGGTTGCCAAAGCCTCATTAAGCGGGTCATGCCCAGTGGATTGGATTACTAGAACCCCGGTGGCATTGCAGAAATTTGTATTGTAGGATATGCTTGATTTTGATTTGGATCCAGGTTAAAGAGTTGTCTAGCTATGGATATTTACCTTCTATAAATGTACTTTATTTCTATAGTAATATTATATCCTTGTTGGGAAAAAAAAAGAAACCAAGAGATTATGACCAAATAGGCCCCACGTTTCTTTAAGTTATTTGAATTTGATTGAACAAATATATATTTCTCTGTCCAATGATTGATACAAGAGCTGTTTCATTAATTTGAATACATATATATATATATATATATATATTAAAGTGTTGGTCTAGTGGTGTAAGACCCTACTAGATCTTTCTGAATCTCGAGTTTGATTTCCAGAAAAGTCATTGATGTTGGAAAGGATAGTCACGAACCCTAAACCGGATACCAGATGATAATATTAAAAAAATAAAGAAATAATTTGATTAATTTGAACAAATGGAACATGATTTTCCTAAAATATTCATGTGTAACCTTATATTATAGATATCAGTTTGTCAGTTAGGTAAATTAGTGTGTAAAAAAATAATAAATATATGAGATAAAATGAATTAATCCATTATATTTTAAACCAAATCCAATCCAGTTTATTCTTTTATGGGTCTCCTAGCTAACTTTTTATGGGTAGTGTGTGCATGAGAGAGAGTGTGTGGAAAGATAAAAGTTATTACCTTCGGTCCTAAATATAAGATAAAGTTGATTTTTTTTGGAGAGATTAAGGAAGCTAAATAAGTTACTTAATCATATCATGTGTTATGTATCATTAGATTATATATTAATTTATTAGTTAAACTAATTAGTTTGAAGAAAAACATAAAAATATACTCCCTCCGGTCCTAATTATAAGACAAAGTTGACTATTTTAGAGAAATTAAGGAAGCCAATTAAATTACTTTAGAATTTTTATATTTTTAGTATCCTTATATTATATATTAGTTCATTAGTCAAATTAATTAGTTTGGAGAAAAAAAATAAAAATATAAATACTTTAAAGTAATTTAATTGGCTTCCTTAATTTCTCCAAAAAAAAGTCAAATTTGTCTTATAATTAGGACCGGAGGGAGTAAATACTCTAAAGTAATTTAATTAGCTTTCTTAATTTCTTCAAAAAAATCAACTTTATCTTATAATTAGAATTGGATGGAGTTCTAGAGATCACGAAATTCTCTCAAAGTCATTGACCCGGACCCTCCAAGTAAGAAAAATCTGTGTGTGCGCGCGAGCGGAAAGATAAAAGTTACAAGAGATGACCGGATTCTCCCTAAGTCATTGATCCGGACCCTCCAAGTAGGAAAAATCTGTGTATGTGGGGAAAGATAAAAGTTACAAGCGATCACGAGATTCTTCCAAAGTCATTGACCCAGACCTCCAAGCAAGAATAAAGATTTAAAGAAACTAACAAAAGCATTCAACAGTTGTATGAGGCTAGCTACATTAAATAAATCAGGTCATATACTCATATGTATGAAAAAAATTTTATTGGGAGAGACAAAATCCATTTCTGTGATCTCTACATCTTGAGAAAGATTAGTCTGTAACTATCGATGGATACCAAGTGGATTCTTCAAAAAAAAAAAAAAAATTTAAGAAACGACAACAAAGTTTAAAGCTTTATTTATGATATGATGATCCAAACCAAAGTAATAGTCAGGTTCCCACGCAAGAGGAAACCCACCACTACCCCCAACATATATATTCTATTTCCACTCTTAATAACAACACTGGATAATTATTGTACATATTTTCTTCCCATCACTCTTACAACACTGAATAATTAATTTAAAGATGGATCGTTGGTCATTGTTGTGATCATCTACTTTGAAGCAACGATGCTCTGAAAGCGAGCTTTGTAGAAGGCAAGAAGAACATCTCTGGGTGGCAAAACTTCTTTTACAACAGGGTGATTCAAAATCTCTTGACCCCACTTCTCTAGTTTCGGATATTTTTCACCACTGTACACGTCAAACTCACTAGCTTCTTGGATTATGGGCAGCCAGAAAAAGATGAACAGAGCAGTTATGTCCAAAAACCCAACTGTAT